>OY997262.1:296043840-297437687 GCA_963921465.1 Triticum timopheevii | reverse complement strand
ACCGCGGGCACTGTCGTCGTTGCCGCCAAAGCGCTGAGCTTTCGCTCGGCAGCTCACCCGTGCCACCATGAGGCGCCCAGGACAACCGCGATGAGCACAGGCGAACGACAGAGAGCGAGCCCGAGCCACCTGCTGCCCACACGCCCAAGAGGCATAGCGACCAGAATCGCCATGGTGCTCGCCGGCGAGCCAACCATGAGGATCACCATCCGGGGTCGCCGCCACGGCGTCCGTGAACCGAGACACCGCCGACCGTCCACATCACAGCACATCAATCCCGACAGGAAGAGTAGAAGGCACCTCTTTCCACACATTGCCCGACATCAGCCCCCTGGTCTGGGTCCACACCTCCAGGGTAGGTGTCGACGACTGCATCCCCGACCAGTCCGGGTGGACTGGGTGGGGGGGAGACCTTGAGACTGCCAGCTCGTCTTGCCCTGCCAGTCACACCATCATCGCACCTGCGAACCGTGCCTTGCCGGGGGGTGGGGTGCTCCGCCCTTGCTGTGCGAGAAGCCGCCAGAGCCCCGCCACCGCCAAGCGGGCTTCGCCCGACCACGGCGGCGAGGGAGATTCTGGGAGCCCTCCCCGTCGCCTCGCGGTGAGGGGTCAGTGTTTTCTTTTTTCGTTTTTCAACCACCCCGTAGGGCGCCGCTTGAGGCTTCCTCGTACATTTATTAAGATATTCCATACAGTTGTCTTAGTTGGCAAAACCCAACCTAACATTATTTTCTGTAAGCATGAAATCCTAAAAAAAAGTAATGTAGAATGGTCAAAATATGCTGTTAGAAAAAGTGATTAATTAGCACCCAGATGAAATTCATGTCCCCAAAAGATACCAACTTTCGTAGCACACATATATTTATTCAATAGGTATAATACGATATTCAAATTTAGCCCTTGGTTCAAAACGTAGAGGGATTGCATGCTTTCGATCTGCCAAACTCATGCTTTTCTTATCAGTATTTGCATTTTAATAATAATTTCGTTCTATCTCCTTGTGCTCACTTTCTGTCCTCTTTCTTTGCACAGTCTCTTGTATGTTATTGTGTTAAACATAGTAGAGATGATACATGAGAGATATGCATGTCAACTACCATTACTCTAGTGTTTACTTGATATTTTGCAACTGAAATGAACACCGAGAGAATACATAAATAGATTAATTTTATAGGGTAAAAAATGCCACATAATAAGTTTTAGTTTTATTTTTCAAACTCAAAGCGACAACTAGGACTTTCGAATTTCCCATAGATTTACTAACAGACTACAGTATGTATATTTGTGCCAAATTTTATACGAGGTATTATTTTCATCTAAATTACAGACATCTGTTAAAATGCTCATGGTGGTGGGATAAGCAAGGCTAGGCTCTAGACTAGAGTCAGGAGTGAATCACCATCTTGCGATGGATCTCATCACTTTTTGGCCATTACTCCCCAGCCATCCTTTGCCAAAGTCCCATTTCACTCCCCACCAGCTATAACCACCACAGGCGCTATACCGTCTCTATGGCAATATGCAGTAGCAGCGTTCTGAAGTTAGATCTGGCGCAACAGGCCTGTATCAAATATTCAGATTGAAGCGGGTGTGAGATCTGCGATGGTAACTCATAGTGATAGCAAAGAGGTTGCTAAATGTCAGATCCGCTGTCCCCAAACCAGGATTGACGATCCATTCCCACTGATTGCTGTGGCGAGCTTCCTACAGCGCATCCACGCAAAGCGGTGACACCTCAAATAACTCCTTTTTAGATTTATAAGGACCCCTGCATTGGGGGGGTGGGGTGGGGGGGGGGGGGGGGTACACTAGCACCACGACTGCCATGTATACGCCCACCATTGCTTTGTTATGCTTAGCAATAGTAACCATAAACCATCTTCCACAATTTGGTGCACTTGTTTTATTTCAGGATTAAAGAACACAGTTCTTTCTTTCCTTTCTGTTTTTCAGTTCTTGCCTAATTCTATCATCAGCTTTGGAATTCATGTTTACTTTTATGTTTGGAAAATAGGTGGAAAGCTCGTTCAAAAGCCGTTCTAACAGAACTCAAGAGTTTTAATGCTGACCTCATGTGCATACAGGTTCGGTCTCATTTCTGATGTTTTAATAACTTTCTGTAGTGTGATCATATCTAGTTTTGTTTGTTAGAACTATGCACAACATGATTTTGTTAATCATTTTTATTACATGTAGGCTTCCGTAACATGCCCATATCCTTTTTTTTTATGTGGACATCCCTATATTTATTTGCAAACAGATAGATAAAATAACCAGATATGGAACAGTCTTCTAAAGATACTACTTGAAGCTATCATGCAATGGAGTTGCTCTTAGTGTACACTTTAGAATATAGACCCAGTGCATAGAAGCTCCCACACAAGGTGGGGTCTGGGGAGGGATTATAGGAACCTAGTCTTACCCCTGCGAAGTGCAATGCAGAGAGGCTGGTTCGAACCCAGGACCTCTTGGCACAAGAGGGGAGGACTTCACCACTGCGCCAGGCCTTCCCTCTTAGTGTTCACTTTAGAATGTTCCTTATTTTTTTACTGGTTCCTGCCTCTGACAGGAGTTGGATGAATATGAGACATTCTATAGGAAAAACATGGAAAGTACTGGATATTCAAGTATTTATGTCCAGCGATCTGGGGACAAACGGGATGGATGTGGTATATTTTATAAACCAAAAAGGTAAACATGTGCTCTTAACTGGTGTACATGGTGCATTAGTTACTGATTTCAGGACAGCTCCTTATTGAACCTCTCTCCCTGCAACTATATTTGTTATTGTGCTCTAATCTATATTCAGTTTGCGAATACATTCCCTGTAAAATAAGCAGCTAATAATGGACAAAGCTCGGCACGAGAAAAATAGTTACTTTTTACATCATCCAATTATTTTTCCTGACCATTTTCTTATTTTTGCAGTGTGGAACTGTTACAGAAGGAAATAATACATTACAATGACTTGGTGGAAACATGTCATCTTAATGATAATGTAATTAGTGCTCCCTCGAATAATTCTTCACCATCAGAAGGTAATATGAAACGGATCACATAATGGACACACTTGCATGGAATGTGGACATTTGAAGTTGTGAACTGGGCACTTAATAAGTAAATAATAATACTTATTTAAATCTTTGAAATAATATTCCAAAAAATATGCAAGCTCAACAGCTGAAGCAGCACTTCCGTAAAGGGCTGACTTTACTTTTGGTTTTCATTGCCTAACTACTATATTTCTTGTAAGATGTGTTGTCTGTCATCATTATCTACTGCTCCATTTTTTCTCACTTTGGCTAGATATGTTCTTTGTTCTGCTGACGTGCTTACGATTATTTTGTATGATGTTTTCTGACAGAATCTAGTGGAAAGGAAGATAATAAGAAACGTGGAGATCCAAATGATCCACGTGTGAGATTGAAGCGTGACTGTGTTGGTTTACTTGCTGCTTTCAAGCTTGGCGATCCATGTGAGCATATTCTAATTGTGGTGAACACACATATTTATTGGCAAGTAAAATAGCTCATGTTCTTACTGTTCTGTGATTTAAAGATGTTTTCGTCATTCGACTCATACTTATGCCTATTTTATTTTACTATATGTATTTGATGGAAGCTAGTTTTCAACACGTGTTTGGGTTTCTTATACATGTTAACCTGTAAAACCTGATTTTACAGGGATCCAGAATGGATTGATGTGAAGTTGGCTCAAGCAAAGTATCTTCTTTCAAAAGTCTCTGAATTTGAGAAAATTATCGCAAATAAGTTCACCTGTAAACCTTCTGTGATCATTGCTGGTGATTTTAACTCCACCCCTGGTGATAAGGTATTTCTTGCATTTGCTGCATTGCTTTCTCAAGCTTTTGCCACTCTTGTTACAATTACTGTTATAGATTGCAGAGTTTAGTTACACAAAAATTATTATCAAATACTACCTCCGTCCGGAATTACTTGTCGCTCAAATGGATCAACCTTATCCAGACGACGTGACTTGTACATAAATGACCTGGCCAAAATGACATTGTTTTAGCTCCATGGCTTTACTGAAAGATATTGGGAACTTTGTCCATGTGCTAACATCTATTCCAGTTATGTGTGTGGCATATTGTTATCATGATGAAACATATTTGTGTAGGGACTGGCAATGCGCGGTCCAATAGCTGCTTTATGCTTTGGAGCCCTTGTTTATGCCAAAAACAAAGCACTCTATCCTTTTGTCTCATGTGTGGATAATCTAACCCAGATTCAGTCTTGTGTGCCACCTCATTTCAATTTGGTTCTCTTTGTCACCTCAGCTAATTTTTTACTATCATTTCCAGGTATACAATTACCTTGTATCAGCTAGCGCCGAATCTATGGACGAAGCCCTGGTCAAATTGCGCAGCCTGTATGCTGAGAACGGAGGGGAGCCGGAGTTCACAAATTGCACTCCAGGTTTTACTGGAACATTGGACTACATATTCCTGTCGGAGGGCGGTTCAATAAAACCTACTAGCCTACTTCGGATCCCACGAGGGGGTTCCCCGGATGTGGAAGGAGGCCTACCCAACTTTCACCATCCTAGTGATCACTTGCCAATCGGTGCCGATTTCCAGGTACTTAGCAGCTAGCTAGCTAGTGCCTAGAGTGGCCGGTTGCATTTTTCGACTGTGGCGGCAAATGGCCCTCAAACTGTTGGCCATGGTCTGCGTGCGGTTTAGGGTTAATCATAAGGCTGTGGTGCATGCAATAGTATCTCACAGCCACATTTTCTCGTCGTTCTTCATAAGCAATTTGTCAATTGATAACGGTATACTTTGTTTCCTTTTGTGCGTGCGTGATGGCATGAATGTGAAGAAACATGTGCCTTTTGGTTTTCGGCCAAAGAGGTATGTGCATTTATCAGTGTATGCATTTCCCAGAACACTGGACCCTTTTTGATTTTGAGGGAAAGTCTTCATGGCTAACTTTATTGATAATTATAAAGAGCGTTTACACACAAGATTTGCAAGTAAGCTGCTGTAGGAGGAACATCCCTCTGTTCTATAGTAGTTGTTGATTTCAGCGACAACTAATATGGAACGGAGGGAGTACAAGACAAATTATTTAAGAAAACTATGCTTGTAGCTAGCTCATAAGCCGCACCATTAGCCTCACAGCATGAAATTGACCTTCCCTATTGACAATTTATGTGTGTTCTACAGCTTTTGGGGAGTATGTGCTTTTAACCAGTATAAAGATTTATGTGTTCTTTAGCTCCTTAGGGGCATGTACAATGGTGGCATATGGATACATATGTCCCATGACAAAAAATAATTTGAGGCATCTACGTTTATTTTTTCTCCCCAATGCAAGCTACCACTAGTGGGCCTCATTAAGAAATAGAAAATAAAGACTTTAGTATACATGCATCTATATTTTTCACTTCAACCTTTTCAACTTTTGTCACCGGATCACACTTTTTCTCTTCAAGCACCCGCCTCCTGGAGAGGATCCTGTTTCCCTATCCGAACCTACTTTACGTCATATTCGATCCTACGTAGCATGCGAGGTGTACGTAGCATGCGAGGCATCACCTTGAGGCTATGCATTGTACATGCCCTTATGTGTTCCCTACAAGTAACCGTTTTCACCCAAAAGTAAAACGTCAAACTTTAGAAGGTCGCCAAAGACGCATCTATCCGAGTTTATCGTGGCTGCATAGAGAAACATTGGGTGGAGCGTCTGAAAAATGTAGGATTGTAAATCGTAAATATGTATAGATTCTACTAACCAAAATCGTATCCTAGAACCAGGGAGTTTGTTTGGATCTCACCTAAATTGCTGAATTAGTCATTCGGAAATAGGTACAATCAGTTTGTTACATGAAAGATGGACAATTGGACATAGACTTTTCCACACAAAGAATGAAAAGAAATGCAATCTGGCAGACCAAAGACAACAAAAGTAAATACACAACAATATGCAGGGTTCAACTAGTTACACAACTCAGAAAAAACTAGTTACAGTCTTACAGAAGCTAAAAGAGAAAAAAACTACTTACACCCCCAAAAATTATCATATACTCCTGAAAGACAAAAAGAATGATGGCACACATGTATATCTGCTCTTGCCTCTTAAGACGATTCCTGAAAGGCCACAGAGCACTCGGAACTGAAGAACCTAATCATCTCTTGGGTTGTTCCACATATGATGAAACTGGAATTTAGGCAGCCCCATACTCAGGCACCGACAAAAGTTCGAAGAAAAGCCTCGCAGGCACCAACACAACCTCTTTGGATCCTACAGATGGATTCTACTCTTCCTTCTTCTCCTTCCCTTTCCTCTCTTTAATCCATGATGAGCAAATTAGCGGCAGCATTGTGCATGCAGCCTCAATCAACAAGCAAACCGGCAGTGCAGAGAAATCATCTCCAGATACTCCCATGAATTCAGCAAGCGCAACCCCAAGATATCCGCTGATGATAATAGACAGGGCAAGTGCAGACATGACAAAGGCCATAACCGATCCCTCGCACCCAGAGGGGCAAAGGCTTGCGATAAGAACACTGAAGGGTAGCACCTTGAAGAACATGAGGCCCTCTAGCAGCCCTGAGAACACAATGGTGTATAAGGAGTCTGATATTCCCACCTTCCTGTATACTCCCTGAACAAATAACACATCTGACAACATTACAACCGCTGTGATGAACTGCAGAGCTGATAAGACCTTGCGTGCAGACGTTGTCTTGAAGCACTTGTTGTATGCCATGCTCCAAGCCAAGAGAGCCACTTGACCAAAAACCTTGGATAAACCGATGATGGATGAGTCAAGTCTTAACACTTCAGTCTGGTAGAAGAACATGGTCCCGAGTAGAAATGGTATGGCAGCATAAGATACTGAAAACCATATGATTGACCAGAATATTTCCGGCATACAGAGCGCACACGACAGCTCTTTGGTTTGTTTACGGATGCTTGAGATCACGGATGTATTGGTACTTGCCTTTGGGAGTTTGAGGGACCTCTCAGGTATAGCCACAGTAGTGAAGAACTGGAGCACGAGAACGATTGCGAAAAATAGGAACATGAGTTTGGGGGAGAAGTAGCTGAGAGCAATGCCACCAAGGAGGTTTCCTAACGCGCCAGCGGAAGCACCAAACATACAAGAAAAGGATTGAAGCTGCCCCCCTGAGGAAGAAGTTGCTTGCTTCCCGGCCTCCGCTACAATGGCATCATTCGCAACCTCACATATGGATGCACCAAAGTTGCTCAAGAGGAGAAAAATGGTAAGAACCGGAAGAGAAAGAGACGGCCAGAGGGCAATTCCCAACCATGAAACTGCCTGCAAGAGAGCTGCAACCACAGCAATAAGAAGGTATGTCAGAATTATAGTCAGCTATGTAAGGAGAAATAGCTACAGTGTAGCACATAGTAAGCATTTTCAGAAGCATCAGTTATGGTGTCTTATACAGTGATTGTCATTGAGTAAATTACAATAACTTTCCCTAGGCATCTGATTGTGCCAATTATATCAACAAGATATCATTGGACATTAAACATTTGGCCCATCAAGCCCGAAATCACTTGGTGGCGCTAGTTATGCCAATCCATTCATGAAGTGGTTGAAAAATACTACTCCCTCCGTTCACTTTGTAAGTCGTTTCAGACAACCCAAAATGGGCTGTTTTGCACATTGTCTGAAATGTCTTCAAGGCCTTATAAAAGTGAACAGAGGGAGTACAAGATAGCATAGTCGCTAAAATCACCATGTATTGATGTATGCCACTTAGCTCCCTGAATTTACTTAATTGTGCCTCTTGGATATCTGCCGCACTGTATTTTTTTCCGGTTACTAAACCAACGAGACCAACAGATTGAGCTAATTTCTAAATGATGCAAAGTAAAAATGATAATCAAGGACCCAAGTGATGCTAGTCAATCAAATTTTGGTGGTATTGCACAGATTAAGGCTCTGTTCGGGATCCCTCCTCACCGCTCCGACTCCGTGGAGTCGTGGAGCTCAGTTTTTGCAGCTCCGCGAAAATGAGCTAGCACCTGGTCCGCTCCGGAGCGGAGTGGAGGGAGCGGAGAGGAGCCGAACGCGGCCTAAGACTTCAGCATAGAATTTGAAGATGGACAATCTTAAGTTTTGTGATGCTGGAATATGGCAGCACACCATCCGTCCAGCCTAGGAATCTCATCATGACACTTTAAAGTGCACGGCAAGGGCGAGATCCAAGACTGAGAAAATAGTCAGCATGACGCTCTGGTTGCCGCTCCAAAAGGCTAATCCGCCAAAAGATGGGAATTGATGGTAATCAGAATAAAAAACGGAAATGGAAAGCGAAAGTGAAGGAAAAAAAAAGGCACGAGAATGATCAAGAGTACAACTGTGTTCAAGTATATTCTTTGCAGCGTTGTCATTCGCCACATGACACCGATGTACAAACAAGTGAACAGCACGCAAGAAAGGAACGTGGAAAGCTCTAGCGTGGTTATCTTTTTTTTCCTTTCTCCAAAGACAGCGCAAAAGAGTAAAATATCCTACTGCACGTTCCTACACTGCTCAGAATTCATACGACTCGTCTAATCAGTGATCAAGTGCGGTGAAAAAAAGCGAAATTGTGCGTGCAACATGGACAGTGCAGGGAGGGTGAAAATCTCCGAGAATTATGATTCTGCATCGCGAGTGTGGTTCCGATCATTCCAGGTTAACCGGTAAAGGGAGGTACGGAATCGAGCGTGGTTCCGAGCATTCCACGTTATTATCCGTTAAAGCAAGGGAGGTATGGAATCACGACGAGGATCATGGTGTCGGTCGGCGCTGTTGGTAGATCTGAAAAGAAAGGCAATGCGATAACGTGGGGGATAAAGGGAGGGAGGGGGCGTACCGCCGATGGCGACGTATGGCAGGCGGCGGCAGCCGCGGATGGGGACGGCGTCGGAGAGGAGGCCGAGGAGGGGCTTTGCGACCATGGGCAGGGTGGCGGAGGCCTGGAGGATCTGCAGCGACGAGGAGGGGACGCCCATGGCGTCCTTGAGGAAGAAGTTGACGCCGAGCCAGGGGAAGAGCCGGAAGCCCTGCACCCAGAACCCCACCCCGATCACCCACCGCTGCTTGGCCGCGGCCGCCGCTGCGGCCCTCTCGCCCTCCACCTTCTGCTCCTCCATGGCCTCCCTCCTCCCCGAAATCCGACGGTACGGAGTCTCGGCTTGATCCGCGCGTCGCCGGACCTTCTGTGTTCTGCTCTGCTCCCGATCCAAGGGAAGGGAATGAGGAGAGACTGAGAGCTCGTGGTGGCTCTTGCGTTGTACACTACCACCGGGGGTGGAAGGACACGTGGGATGGTTGGGTGTTATTTGGCCGAACTAAGTAGTGATGATGCAGGGGGGTGGTTGGCACCAGAAGAACCAACACGTTGCCACGGACACGCGGGTCCGAGCCACGTGGGCCAGTAGCAATCGTCCATGTGTGGGTCATTGCGTTCCAGGATGTCGGCATGCCTTTTCGGTCGGCCTCCGGGCCTTTTTCTCAGATCAAAACGGTTTTACTCCATCCTGGTAGAGCTACGTACAATCTTGGGGCAAGAGATCCTCAATACATGGGCCCTTCGAGCCACACAGCCATAGCTCGCTCAGAGCGACTATATCTTGTCAGGCAATCTGCAACACGGAGCCTTAATTTCAGCCACTAATTGATCATACACCGAACGATCTAAACTAGAATGTGAAAGACAAGATAAGGTAGTCGAAGAATCTGATTGAACCAACACCGGAAGCTCTGTATGCTGTATAGCAAGCGCCATGCCAATCACCGACGCATGTATCTCAATCTCTAGGGCTTCACTGCAATTAAATATATATCGATAAGCCACAAAGATGACCGAGCCATCATATCTCCGGAGGATCATCCCCACCGCTGCAGTGCCATCCTCCTCCAGAAAGAAACCCTCTAGAGACAAGGCGAACATATTATTCGGAGGTGGGAGAACAATGACGCTTTGGTCTTTCCCATACATCTTGGACTACCATTTTCCCTTCAACATTTCTCCTGTTGTGAACTTCTGAGCGTCTAAAATCATCCTCATGTAGCTTTCTAGAAATTCCGCCGAGACCTGGACTGGGGGGGGGGGGGGGGGCTCCTTTCCATGTGTGATGTCAACCCGAACCTGCCATATGCGCCACACCAGCATCACAATCATGCTTTGTGCAATGTCCGAGCAACTTGCCAAGAGCAGCAGAAGCAAATCATTGCCGGCATCAAGCACCTATTCTTTGCACGGAATAGGCCAAACAACACTCATCGCATTCCAAAGGCCCTGTGCATGGGCGCAACCAACTAGGGCATGGAATGACCCTTCGACTTCCCGATCGCAAATAGGACATGATGCCTGAGTCGACAAGTGCTCGTACTGTTATATTTTCTAAGGTAGCCAATGCAGGTGACACCGCTTTCCAGGCTAAGATTTTCATCTTCAAAAGCACTATAGTATGCCAAATATTACACCAGAATGGACGCTCCCCCGGAGAGCGCTACTAGCACCCCCGCCGAAATCATCATCATGTTGTAGAGTAGCTGGATGGTAAGCACTTTTTAATGTGAACCTGCCTGACCGCTCTAGGTGCCAAGCCAAATATTCCTCCTGGAGACGTGGCGAAGTTCTGATTTTAAATATTTGTATCACATCCATAGGCCAGAAAAACTCCTCAACTTTTTCCCGAATCCATGCACCATGCTCATCAATAAAATTTGAGACCCGTTTCAGTCGACAATTTCTTCTTGCTGTTAGGGCGAAGGGATGGGCCTCAAGGAATCCATGGATCCCGCCAAGCATGAATAGAAGGCCCTTCTCCAACCCTCCATATCATACCTTTTTGACAAGATCCAAACCATAGTCAATTCCTTTCCACTCCGCAGAAGCATTGCCTAAAATACTGTGTCCAAAAGGTTCCCATTTGGATAGTATTTCGCGTTAAGCAGCCGTGCACATAAGCTCTTAGGGTTATCCAATAAACGCCAAGCCTGTTTTGCTAACAATGCTTGGTTAAACGCACTCATATCCCGAAGCCAAGACCACCTTTCAACTTGGGTAGCATCATCTTGTCCCAAGTCAACTATTCCATCTTCCTTTTACCCTTCTCAACTCCCCACCAATATTGCCTCATCATGCCCGTCAAGTCATCACAGACTGAAGCAGGTAATCTGAACACACTCATCACATATGTGGGTATAGCTTGGGCTACCGACTTGATACGAATTTCTTTATTACCCGATGACATATATTGTTCACTCGAAGCGACTAACCTCTTCCCCATATGTGCCTGTATAGCCTCAAATCTTCCCTTATGCATTATCCCCTCCGGAACAGGTAGACCCATATATTTAGGATCAAACACTTGTTGTGTAATACCAAGAGTATTTTTCACATCCATCAAAATAGCCAAAGGACAATTGTTAGAAAAAAGGATGGAATGCTTAGACGGGTTTATAAGTTGCCCCGTCGCCGCAGCATAAGTGTTCAACAAACCTTTCACCATCACTACCTGCTGTATATTAGCTTTAAAAAATAACAGTGAATCCGCGAACAACATATGTGAAATAACCAGAGCCCTGTGATAAACCTTCACACCCACTAAGCCATTTGATGTCACTGATTTGTTCACCAAGGCAGACAACGCATCAACAACGAATAGGAATAAAAACAGAGATAACGAGTCACCTTGGAGAAGGCCTCTCGAGGGTGAAAATGAATCTAGTTTCCCATTGAGCTTGACAGAATATTTAACCGAAGTAACTGATACATCTCCAACGTATCTATAATTTATGAAGTATTCATGCCATGTTTACAACAATTTTATATGGTTTTGGTATAATTTGAATGGAACTAACCCGGACTAACGCTATTTTCAGCAGAACTACCGTGGTGTTGTTTTTTGTGCAGAAATAAAAGTTCTCCAAATGCAACGAAATTTTTTGACGTTTTTTTGGAAGAAAAGAGAAATAATGGAGCAAAGAACCACCAGAGGGGTCCCCTACTGCCCACAAGACACCAGAGCATGCTAGCCCCCCTGGGGCGCCCTGGTGGGTGGTGGACCCCCCGAAGCCCATCTTCGCATGAAACCAACGCCAAAGAATCATATAAATACAGAAACCCCCAGAAATAACCCTAGATCAGAAGTTCCGCCACCGCAAGACTCTACATCCATGAAAAACCAATCTGGACCCTGTTTTGGCACCCTGCCGGAGGGGGAAATCATCATCGAGGCCATCTTCATAATCCCGGCGGCCACCATGATGAGGAGGGGGTAGTCCACCCTCGGGGCTGAGGGTTTGTACCAGTAGCTATGTGTTTAATCTCTCTCTCTCTCTCTCTCTCTCTCGTGTTCTTGATTTGGCACGATCTTGATGTATCGCGAGCTTTGTTAATATAGTTGGATCGTATGGTGTTTTTCCCTCTCTATCTTGTTGTGATGAATTGATTTTTTCCTTTGAGATTTCACTTTTATCGGATTGAATACTTTTATGAATTTGAGAACACTTGACGTATGTCTTGCTATGAATACTCGTGGTGACAATGGGGTATTATTTTTATTCACTTAATATATGTTTTGGCACTCAACTCGCGGATTCCCGGGGTGACATTGGGGTAATCTATGCATAGGGGTTGATGCACGTTCTCGTCCTTGTTCCTCCGGTAGAAATCTTGGGGCACTCTTTGAGGTTCTTTGTGTTGGATTGAGTATTATGAAATTGTTTGATGCATATCGTATAATCAACTCATGGACACTCGCGGTGACATTGGAGTATCTAGGTGACATTAGAGTTGGTTGATGTGTATCATATGGTGTTATTTTAGTATGAACTCTTGGATAGATTGATCGGAAAGGATAACTTGGTGTTATTTTAGTACGAACTCTTGGAAAGATTGATCGGAAAGAATAACTTTGAGGTGGTTTCGTACCCTACAAACAATTTCTTCTTATGATCTCCGCTAGATAGGAACTTTGGAGTGATTCTTCATCGCACATTGAGGGATGGTTATATGATCCAATTATATTAGCATTGTTGAGAGATTTCACTTGCGAAAGTACGGACCCTAGTCCTCATTTTCAAGCATTGCAATACTGTTTGTGCTCACTTTTGTTACTTGCTACCTTACTGTTTTTATTTATTCAGATTATAAAAATATATTTCTACCATCTGTATTACACTTTTATCACCATCTCTTCGCCGAACTAGTGCACCTATACAATTTGCCATTGTATTGGGTGTGTTGGGGATACAAGAGATTTCTTGTATTTGGTTGCAGGGTTGTTTGAGAGATACCATCTTCATCCTGTGCCTCCCATGGATTGATAAACCTTAGGTCAATTTGCTACTGTCCTATAAAACTCTGCGCTTGGAGGCCTAACACGAGTCTACAAGAACAAGTTGTATAGTAGACATCATTAACACAGGCCATGACACGCGAAATCCAAGCCCGCGAGAAACCCCATTTTAACAATGCCTTCTCCAAAAAAATCCAGTCCACACGATCGTAAGCTTTTGAGAAATCCAACTTGTAAGTACAAAAAACATCATTACCCTGGAGGGCCGGAATATGGTGGATACACTCAAAAGCAATAACTGAGTTGTCAAAAATCAGCCGTCATGGAATAAAAGTGCTCTGGTTTTCTGAAATCAGCTCCGAAAGCAAAGGCTGAAGACGATTAACCAAGCACTTCAAAAAAATATAAACAACATTACACAAGCTTATATGCCGAAAATCTTTTAGTTTTGTAGGATTGGGGACCTTGGGAATTAAGACTATAAGTGTGTCATTGACACCCGTCGACATGATTCCGGTGTGAAAGAACTCCAACACCGTAACAACAATTTCCTCTTTAAGGACACCCCAGTTTCTCTGGTATAAACGAGCAAGAAAACCGTCCGTACCTGGAGCCTTAAGTGGCCCAATCTGAAATAGTGCATCGGAAATCTCCTGCTCCGTATACGGGGCATCAAGGGCCCCATTCGTCTCAGTTGTAACCTTATTCTCAATGCAATCTGGAACCACCACATGATTTAGAGTTGGATCCTTGGTAAATACCTCCTGGAAATAAGACGTTGCCATCCTCTCCATATCAGTGGGTGTCAAGCACCAAGACCCATTGATGTAGGGTAGAACCCTAGGGGACGATCTTTCACGATTTGAAGGGGATCCCATGAAGAACACGAAGAACACATGAGAGGGGAAACGCGAGAGAACAGTCAAATCAACAAGAAACAATCACACATGTGCTAGATCCATGAACATAAAGACTGATACATGATGACCCACAAGTATAGGGGATCAATCGTAGTCCTTTCGACAAGTAAGAGTGTCGAACCCAGCGAGGAGCAGAAGAAAATGACAAGTAGTTTTTAGCAAGGTAATTTCTGCAAGCACTGAAATTGTCGGTAACGAGTAGTTTGATAGTAAGATAATTTCTAATGAGCAATCAATGGTAACAGTAAATAAAGTGCACCAAGGTATCCCAATCCTTTTGTGGCAAATGACAGGCCAAAACGGTCTCTTACAATAAGCAAAGTGTTCTTGAGGGCACACGGAAATTTCATCTAGCCACTTTCATCATGTTGGTTTGATTTGCGTTCGCTACTTTGATAATTTGATATGTGGGTGGACCTATCCTTGGGTGATGTTCTTAGTTGAACAAACCTCCCACTTATGATTAACCCCCTCGCAAGCATCCACAACTACGAGAAAAGTATTAAGATAAAATCTAACCATAGCATTAAACATATGGATCCAAACCAGTCCCTTACGAAGTAGCACATAAACTAGGGTTTCTGTCACTCTAGCAACCCATCATCTAATAACTACTCCACAATGCATTCCCTTAGTCCCAAAGATGGTGAAGTGCCATGTAGTAAACGTTCACATGACACCACTAAGGGAATCACAACATACATATCATTAAAATATCGAACACATATCAAATTCACATGATTACTTGCAACATGACTTGTCCCGTGACCCCAAGAACAAAGGTAACTACTCACAAATGATATTCATGCTCAAGACCATATGGGTATTGAATAACATAATGGATCTGAACATATAATCTTCCACCAAGTAAACCATATAGTAATCAACTACAAGATATAATCAACACTACTAGTCACCCACAGGTACCAATCCGAGGTTCCGGTACAAATATTGAACACACAAGATGAACTAGGGTTTGAGATGAGATGGTGCGGTTGAAGACGTTGATGAAGATTGGCCTCCCAAAGATGAGAGGGTTGTTGGTAATGACGATGGCTTCGATTTCCCCCTTCGGGAGGGAAGTTCCACCGGTGGAATCGCTCCACCGGAGGGCAAAAGTGCTCCTGCCAAGTTCCGCCTCGAGACGGCGGTGCTCCATCCCGAAAGTCCTCTCTATATTTTTTCTAGGTCAAAAGACCTTAAGTACCAGAAGATGGGCACCGGAGGTGGGCTGGGCTGGCCATAACCCACCAGGGCGCGCCTAGGGGGCCTGGCGCGCCCTAGTGTCTTGTGGTCACTAGGTGGCCCCCCTTTGGTAGTTATTTGCTCCAGTATTTTTTTATATTCCACAATAATTCTCCGTAAATTTTCAGCCCATTTGGAGATGTGCAGAATAGGATCTCTAACGTAGCCTTTTCAGGTCCAGAATTCCAGTTGCCGGTATTCTCCCTCTTTGTGTAAACCTTGCATATTATGAGAGAAAAGTCATTAGAATTACTCCATAAAGCATTGTTAAGCATAAAAACATTATAAATAACAGTAGGAAAACATGATGCAAAATGGATGTATCAATAAATGATCCAAACACAACAAGGGACGATACAAGAGGCGGTAGTCCTTCCTGATCCACGAGAAGACAGGGTCTTGAATCCACGAGGGGATCTTTCCTTGCAGGGTCTTGAATCCACTTGGGGGATCTTCTCCGCGGAGGCCTTGTTCTCCAATGGAGTAGAGGTACAAGTGGGTGAGCAAAGCTCTAATCTAAAATGAGGTACAATCTTTGCTAACCCTAAAACAGAGGTAGAAGATGAGTATTTATAGTCTAGGGCGGCGAAAGGGTACACGGGCCTCGGCCCAAGGTCACTTCACGTGGGCAGGGCCGGAAGTTTGGGGCTCCGGAAGTTTCGGGCTCCGGAAGTTCCGGGCAGGGTCAGGTCGGGTTCAGGGCTATCCAGAGAGTCGATGCGATCCAGTGCTGGTCTGGGTGCCGGGGGCCGGAAGGTACGAGCTGGACGAAAGTTCCGACGGCCGGAGGTTTCGGACTGGTTCCGGGCTTATCAGAGAGTTTGCACACCCGGGCTTGGCCTTGATCGTTCGGGGCCGGAAGTTCCGGTGGCCGGAGGTTCCGGACTGTGGCCGGAAGGTCCGGGCTAGTAAGAGACTTTGCACCAGTCTTGACGTTCACCGTGTCTTCTCCTTCAGTCTGATAGGTGTACCTGATCACGCACAACGTTTGTGCTTGAAGTAGTGGCCATATCTCGTTCGTATGCATGGAAGACTCAAGAAGGAGAGATGTCACCTCGGATTGAATGGCACGTGCACGAGCCCTAGTCATGGGCCCACTTGGTGCTTGGAGGGTCGATGTAGTGTCCATGGGGATGACCGTGGGATGCTCCGCATCATCTCCCCCCTTGGGAAAGATCCAACCTTGGATCAAACACCTCATCACCATGGTAGGGAGAGAGATCCTTGACATTGGAGATATCGCTCATGTCGTACTTGTCGCGCAGTATGTCGATCTTGTATGCATTGTTGTTGTTGCGCTCGATCACCTTGAAGTGTCCGTCGACTCGAAGTTGGAGCTTGGACTTGCGTTTGTTGGGGAAGCAGTCCTTCCGAAGGTGTAACCACACAAGATCTCTGGTGTTGAATATCATGGGGTTCTTATTGATATTGATCTTGGTTGTGAGGCATTGTACTTGGTGCTCGATGGTTTGCCTTGTATCTTCATGAACCTTCTTGAGATAGCTCGCTCGTGCGCTCGCGTCCATGTTGTTGCGCTCTTGTATAGGTAGCAGTAGAATGTCCAATGGGGACAAAGGATTGAATCCATAGATGACCTCGAAGGGGGACTTGTCGGTGGTCAAGTGTCTTGCGCGATTATAAGCGTACTCGGCAATGGGTAGGCACTCCTCCCACTCCTTGATGTTCTTCTTGATCAACACTTGGAGGAGAGTGGATAGCGTCTGGTTCATGACCTCCGTTTGGCCGTCGGTTTGTGGATGGTATGCCGAAGAGAATAGGAGCTTGATTCCGAGCATGGCACATAGTGTCTTCCAAAAGTATCTAAGGAACTTGACGTTGCAGGATATGTCTCCATCGTATCTATAATTTTTTATTGTTCCATGCTATTATATTATCTGTTTTGGATGTTTTATATGCATTAATATGCTATTTTATATTATTTTTGGGACTAACTTATTAACCTATAACCCAGTGCCAGTTTTTGTTTTTTCCTTGTTTTTGAGCTTCGCAGAAAAGGAATACCAAACGGAGTCCAATCGGAATAAAACTTCATGATGATTTTTCTTGGATCAGAAGAGACCCAGGAGACTTGGAGTTCAAGTCAGAAGAGCCACAAGGCGGCGACAAGGGTGGAGGGCGCACCCAGGGGGTTAGGGTGCACCCCCTAACTTGTGGGCCCCTCGTGACCCCCCTGACTTAGTTCTACCTCATATATATTCACATATATTCCCAAACCACCAGAAGCATCCACGAAAACACTTCTCCACCGCCGCAACCTTCTATTCCCGTGAGATCCCATCTTGGGGCCTTTTCTGGCATCCTGTCGGAGGGGGATTCGATCACAGAGGGCATCTACATCAACCCTATTGCCCTCCCGATGAAGCGTGAGTAGTTTACTTCAGACCTACGGGTCCATAGCTAGTAGCTAGATGGCTTCTTCTCTCTCTTTGATTCTCAATAGCATGTTCTCCTCGATGTTCTTGGAGATCTATCTGATGTAATCTTCTTTTGCGGTGTGTTTGTCGAGATCCGATGAACTGTGGATTTATGATCAGCTTATCTATGAATATTATTTGAATCTCCTTTGAATTCTTATATGCATGATTTGGTATCTTTGTATTTCTCTTCGAATTATCAGTTTGGTTTGGCCAACTAGATTGGTTTTTCTTGCAATGGGAGAGGTGCTTAGCTTTGGGTTCAATCTTGCGTGATTTCACCCAGTGACAAAGTAGGGGTAGTGAGACACGTATTGCATTGTTGCCATCGAGGATAAAAAGATGGGATTTTCATCATATTGCTTGAGTTAATTCCTCTACATCATGTCATCTTACTTAATGTGTTACTCTGTTCTTATGAAATTAATACTCTAGATGCAGGCAGGAGTCGGTCAATGTGTGGAGTAATAGTAGTAGATGCAGAATCGTTTCGGTCTACTTGACACGGACGTGATGCCTATATTGCTTAATCATTGCCTTGGATATCATCATAACTTTGCCCTTTTCTATCAATTGTTCGACAGTAATTTTTTCACTCACCGTATTATTTGCCTTCATGAGAGAAGTCTCTAGTGAAACCTATGGCCCCCGGGTCTATTTTCCATCATATTAGTTTCCGATCTACTATTTTACAATCTTTTATTTTTTAGATCTATACATAAAAAAACCCAAAAATATTTTATCTTTTATTTATTTTTATTTATCTATCTCTATCAGATCTCACCTTTGCAAGTGACCATGAAGGTATTGACAACCCCTTTATCGCGTTGGGTGCAAGTATTTGATTGTTTGTGCAGGTATTGGTGATTTGCGCGTTCTTCTCCTACTGGATTGATACCTTGGTTCTCAAACTGAGGGAAATACTTATCTCTACTTTGCTGCATCACCCTTTCCTCTTCAAGGGAAAAACCAACACGAGCTCAAGAAGTAGTAGGAAGAATTTCTGGCGCCGTTGCCGTGAGACCAATGCCAAGTCAAGACCTACCAAGTACCCATCATAAAACTCTCATCTCTTGCATTACATTATTCGCCATTTGCCTCTCGTGTTCCTCTCCCCCACTTCTAAAACGATTTTCAAAAGATTTGCCTTTTTCTTTCGCCCTTCTTCCATTTGTATTCTTGTTTGCTTTTTGTTTTCTCATGTGTTAGATTGCTTGTCTTACTTTTATGGCTAGTCCTCCCATCATTGTTAGCACTCCCGATAATGAGGTCCTTCATTTTGAGCAAAGAGAGGGAGAAAATTTAAAAGATGCTTGGTATAAAATTTGCAATGCTCAGAATAGATCTACTCGAAAGGAAACTACTATCGTTCTTCTTCGCAATTTTTATGTGGGCATTACTCCTTGGAATAGATATGTTCTAGATACCATTACCAGGGGGGATTTCTTGGGGGGGGGGGGGGTCATACCTTTGATTCTTATAATGCTATGATAGATTTGTTAGGCCCACCACCTCTTATGATCATTGAAACTGTTTAAACCTTGGTACATGTGATGCAAAGGCTTGGTATTATTGAGAATAAAATTGCTACTGCAGAGTTGATTGAAATTTTGGATAAAAAGATTCATAATCAGATTACTCAATATGGACCTAAGGTAGGAGTTAGTTTAAAGAATATTAGAGAAAAGGAACCCATAGTTAATGAAAAAATAGATCAAGATTCTACTAGAATTAGAAAACTACTCCCTCCATTCCTAAATATTTATCTTTCTAGAGATTTCAACAAATGACTACATACGGAGCAAAATGAGTGAATCTACACTCTAAAATATGTCTATATACTCCATATGTGGTAGTTCATTTGAAATCTCTAAAAAGACAAATATTTAGGAACAGATGGAGTAGAAGATATTATTACCAACTTGGGTTCCTCCTTTTCCTCCTTTAAAACGATTCAACATTTCCCTCCTACTAGTGCTACAAAGTTTGTTTATGTTCCTAAGAATAAGGGTAAAACTTCTAGTAAAGGTAATGAAGATCTCAAAACAATAAGTGTTCACTCCAATCTTTTCGATATTATTAAGGAACCAATTGCCACAAACGAATTTCTTGATTTCTTGCCTAGGTGTTTGATCATTGATAAAACCAAAGAATCTCCTAAGGAATATAAGTGTGCAATTTAGGAATTGCATACCAAAGATGACAATACCTAGATCTATGTTTTATGCCTAGCTAAGGGCGTTAAACAATAGCGTTTGTTGGGAGGCAACCCAATTTTATTTTTGTTCTTGCTTTTTTGGTTTTGTTTTTAATAAATAATTCATATAGCCTCTGGTTAGATGTGTTTTGTGTTTTAATTAGTGTTTGTGCCAAGTAAGAACTTTGGGATGGCTTACGGTGATAGTTGATTTGATCTTGCTGAAAAACAGAAACTTTTGCACCCATAAAAATAATTTTCATAATGAGCACAAGAGTGCTTTTGATCTGAATTATTTACACAAGATTGATACACAAATTTCCTAGGTTTTCCTAAATTTTCAGAGTTTTTGGAGTTACAGAAGTATACGAAGTTCTCTGATTACTACAGACTCTTCTATTTTTGACAGATTCTGTTTTCTTTGTGTTGTTTGCTTATTTTGATGAATCTATGGGTAGTATCGGGGGGTATGAACCATGGATAAGTTGTAATACAGTAGATATTACACCAATATAAATAAAGAATGAGTTCACAACAGTACCATAAAGTGGTGATTTGCTTTCTTATACTAACGGATCTCATAAGATTTTCTGTTGAGTTTTGTGTTGGAAGTTTTCATGTTTCGGGTAAAGATTTGATGGAATATGGAATAAGGAGTGGCAAGAGCCTAAGCTTGGGGATGCCCAAGGCACCCCAAGGTAATATCCAATTACAACCAAGATCCTAAGCTTGGGGATGGCCTGGAAGGCATCCCCTCTTTCTTCTTCATCTATCGGTGACTTTACATGAGACTATATTTTTATTCACCACATGATATGTATTTTGCTTGGAGAGTCTTGTATGATATGAGTCTTTGCTTTTTAGTTTCCCACAATCATCCTTGTTGTACACACCTTTTGAGAGGGACACACATGTGATTTATTAGAATACTCTTTGTGCTTCACTTATATCTTTTGAGCTAGGCAATTTTTCTCTAGCGCTTCACTTATATCTTTTTAGAGCACGTCGCTGGTTTTATTTTATAGAAATTGTTGAACTCTCATGATTCACTTATATTATTTTGAGAGTATCTAAATAGCATGGTAATTTGCTTTGGTTATGAATTTAGTCCTAATATGATGGGCATCCAAGAGGGATATAATAAAAACTTTCATATAAAGTGCATTGAATACTATGAGAAGTTTGATTCCTTATGATTGTTCTGAGATATGAGTATGGTAATATTAGAGTCATGCTAGTGAGTAAGTGTGTATTGTAGAATTACTTGTGTTAAAGTTTGTGATTCCCGTAGCATGCACGTATGGTGAACAGTTATGTGATGAAGTCGGAGCATGATTTATTTATTGATTGTCTTCCTTATGAGTGGCGGTCGGGGACGAGCGATGGTCTTTTCCTACCAATATATCCCCCTAGGAGCATGTGCGTAGTACTTTGTTTTGACGACTAATAGATTTTTGCAATAAGTATGTGAGTTCTTTATGACTGATGTTGAGTCCATGGATTATATGCTCTCTCACCCTTCCACCGTTGCTAGCCTCTCTAGTACCGCGCAACTTTCCCCGATACCATACACCCACCATACACCTTCCTCAAAACAACCACCATACCTACCTATTATGGCATTTCCATAGCCATTCCGAGATATATTTCCATGCAACTTTCCACCATTTTGTTTATTATGACATGCTTCATTATTGTCATATTGCTTTGCATGATCATGTAGTTGACATTGTATTTGTGGCAAAGGCGCCATTCATAATTCTTTAATACATGTTACTCTTGAGTCATTGCACATCCTGGTACACCGCCGGAGGCATTCATATAGAGTCATATTTTGTTCTATGTATCGAGTTGTAATTTTTGAGTTGTAAGTAAATAAAAGTGTGATGATCTTCATTATTACAGCATTGTCCCATGTGAGGAAAGGATGATGGAGACTATGTTTCCCCCACAAGTCGGGATGAGACTCCGGACGAAAAATAAAAAAATAATAAAAAAAGAGGCCAAAGAAGCCCACACGAAAAAATGAGAGAAAAGAGAGAAGCAGCAATGTTACTATCCTTTTTTTCCACACTTGTGCTTCAAAGTAGCACCATGATCTTCATGATAGAGAGTCTCCTATTTTGTCAGTTTCATATACTACTGGGAATTTTTCATTATAGAACTTGGCTTGTATATTCCAATGATGGGCTTCCTCAAATTTCCCTAGGTCTTTGTGAGCAAGCGAGTTGGATGCACACCCACTTAGTTTCTTTTTGAGCTTTCATAAACTTATAGCTCTAGTGCATCCGTTGCAATTCAATCCCTGCTCACTCACATTGATATCTATTGATGGGAATCTACATAGCCCGTTGATACGCCTAGTTGATGTGAGACTATCTCTTTCTTTTTGTCTTCTCCACAACCACCATATTCTATTCCACCTATAGTGCTATTTCCATGGCTCACACTCATGTATTGCGTGAAAGTTGAAAAAGTTTGAGAACACCAAAAGTATGAAACAATTGCTTGGCTTGTCATCGGGGTTGTGCATGATTTGAGTATTTTGTGTGATGAATATGGAGCTGTAACATCCCAAAATTCTAAATTTTGGAATGTTATAAACACATAGATTGATTTGATTGATTGAGTGAATTTGAAACTTTTTGAAAGTTAAATGAGAGGGAATAAAAGGACTTTCCCAAACTTTCATTTTGCTTTTATGATCTTTGGGAATTCAAATTCTTTTCATCACAAAACCCTAGAGAGAAGATAACATGACTTCTTCCATTTATTTAAATGACAAGGGGTGTTGAAAATATTTGAATTTCATTTGAAAAATATTTCCAATTCTGAAGCTTTATGCAACTCAATGATTTTCACGAGCGAAGATAAAATGACTTCTTCAAATTATATGAAATATGAGTTGGGAGTTTCAAAGAATTAAATTCAAAGTTCCTTTGAATTCATTTTCAATTTGGAGTTATCTGAGTTTTATTCAAACTATTTTTCTCCAAAAATAAAAAATATGGAAAATAGGGTAACATGATTCCCTACATCAGAAAATTGGAGAGAAATAAATTTGAATTCATTTTGGTATTTTTAAAATGATTTTTGTTGGATTTTATTGGACCAGAAGCACTCTTTGCTTTATTTGAATTTGTGTGAAATTTATTTAATGCTATAGAAATGTCCATGTTGTAGGAAATCTTTTTCTGAAATTTTTTGATATATTATATGCCCATATAATATTTTCATTTAATTTGTTTTATTATTTCATTTGTCTGGAAAATGTTTATTTAAAAAAAAACTCCCTCCGCCGAACTGGGCCGGCCCAGCTCTGCGACGCCTTGCCCGTCGTCCCCGACTGGGACTCCTCCCGGAGTCCGGCGCCGCCGCGCCTGCCCCCTCGCCCACGCCACGGAGCCGCCCCTCCCCTCCTTAAATAGCGGCCCCGGGCCCCGCCTCCCTCTCTGCCGCGCCGCGCCACCCCCTCCCGCATCTCACCGCTGCCGCAACCGCCGCCCTCGCCGGAGCTCCCGCCTCCGACGAGATCCGCCGTTGTCGCCACCCGCGCTGCTGCCTCTCGCCACCCGCGCCGCCGCCGCCCTCGCACTCCGCCGCCGCGCCGCCGTTGAACGCCGCCGCCGCCTTAGCCCGCGGACGCCGCCTGCCTCGCCGCCGTCGCGCCATCGGCGGAGAGCCGCCGGGAACCGCCGCCGCTGGTTTTCCGCCGAAGACCGCCGAACCGCCAAGGACCGGTATAAAACCGAACCCTAGATCGGTTTTCTACAGAAAACCTAGATCTGTTTTTTTTGTTTAGTTAAGTAGTGAGCGTTCACTAGTTAGGCTTCTGGAGCAAATGGTTTTCGTCGGTTTTGTCTCTGTAGCGAACGGTTCGTTCGATAGGATTTTTCTTTTTCTTTTAATTTCGACCAGGGACCTATCTGTTATGATTTTATTTATAGATTAGTCCCTAATTTTCAAACGACCACATCTTATTGTCCCTTTATACAAAACCAACGAAACCAACGCCCACTTCTTCGTTATGATCCCCTCTATCCAGTAATCCAACTTAAACATGTTTTTGAAAGTTAAAAATTTGAATTAGATCAGTTTTGTATTTGAACTTCTTTTGTTCATAACTTGAGTTTTATAACTCCGTTTGAGTTGATTCTTTTTGCAAATCGAAGCTCTTGACCTAAACTTTCTGATAAGGCCAAATACACCTAATTTTGGTACTGTTAGAAATTGTTTTATGTTGCAAGAGTTAATTGCCTATTTTTGAAGTTTTCAGAGTTCTTTTCTTCGATTCTTTTTGAGTGAGTGCTTATGTATGAAATTGCTTGCTTACGATAGATTGACCGGAGTGTGACGAGTAGAACTATCTGGAGTTATGAGTGTGAATCATCTTCATCAACATTGCAGGCAAGTAACACTTGATCATATCTTTTCTACTACCCAGTTTTATGCATTAGATCAATCCTCAAACATTGCATGATTAGGATCTAATTAAATTGTGGGATGGGAAGTAGATGAGGTAGTACCTATTACCTGTATTACTTATGAAACCTTTGGGAGTTACTTCCGCGTTTGCTTATGCCATGCTATGCTAGTAGACGTGGATTGGGTGAGTGAATATCCATGACAGATGTGAGATTGTTAATTAATGGTTTATCTAAGGTGGCAACTTAAATACACATCTGGGTGGATTGAGGCACCTGGGGTATCCAGTGATTGCCTGTTTTTTTGAAAATCCCGGAGGTACCGTGTGATTTTCCTATGGACCGCCACCCAGGCTCAAAGGGATCATAAGATAATTCATACTAGTAACTTACGTGTGCAGCCACAAGCCATAATGGGCTCTGGCATAGTTGACTAAGTCGTGCGAACTCTTATAGTGGTGGACTAGCAGATGTAGGGGATGTAGGTGTACCGGTCCACCCATCGTAAGGTGCTAGCGCTTCTGAAAGACTATGTCTCGGTCGTCCGTTTCTTAAACACCATGTAGTGCGAGAAACCAAGCGGAGGTGATCGAGTCTTGTGGGGAAAAGTGCGCAAACCTCTGCAGAGTGTACAAACTAATCATGATTAGCTGTGTCCCCGGTTATGGACATCTTGAGTATCTAGTACTTGATTATCATGTGAATCTCATCATGTTACTCTAATTAATATTGTTGGGATTTAATGAGTACCTTTTAATTGGGATTGAGAATGCTGTCAACCATTCTCAATGTTCAACAACCACCATGATAGTTAAATAAAGCTATTCCTTTGAAGTAGGGAAAAATTGGCTTTTCGCAAAACTGTAACTATAGAGCTTTCCACCAGCCATATATGCATGTATTATAGGCTTATTCTTTCATTACTCTCTATGTGTTACATTGCCAGCATATTCCATGTCCTGACCCGTTTTCGGGCTGCAACTTTTCATGTTGCAGACTTTTCAGACGACGAGTAAGTGATACGTTAGGGTTACGATTTCCTATACTCAACTTTGCCGTTGGTGTTGATGGGAATCCACAACCTTGTTGCTTCCGCTATATTTGGATTGAGGTAATAGTATTTACGCTACTTTATACATGTGATTTACCTCTGTTATAAATCCTCAAGTACTGTGTGTGTCAGCATACCGATCCAGGGATGACACGTAAGCACAGAGACTTGATCCATTTGGGTCGGGTCGCTACAAGATGGTATCAGAGCACATGTTGACTGTAGGACGTGACCCTAGAAACTGGCAAGCCCATAGGAAATATTTTTCTCTACAACTTTCTTTTCAAAAGAATCTTTTACCTCTCTTCTCTTCTGAGCTTATTCAAAAATTCCTTTTAGTGAGACCATACCCCTTTCCCTTTTTGACCACTCGAAGATTCGACTGATGAGACCACTCCAAGAAGGACCATATATCGGACAACTAAGACCACTTCGGAATGAAGAGTATTTTATCGAGCATTTGTTATAATTGGAAAACTGCAACAGTTGAAACTCCGAAGACTATGAGGAATTGGAGGCTATGAAGAATTTCCAGATTTGATATGACCAAGGAAGGCTACACTTATGGAACTTGGCAGACTATGGAAGCTGTCAATACCCGAGATCAAGGTGTATCAGAGAAAGACTGGAACATGGAGCATTAGAATTCAAAGTTTTGTCGAGAAAGCCCCAAGGCAGGAGATATCAACTATGGAGAGATAGCTCATGGAAATGACAAGAGAAGAAACACGCTATCCATGATGTTATCGCCCGCTTATGCTATAGTCACCGTGCTGAGTTAAGCATGCATATGCATGGAAAGATTGGATGGTAGAAGGCTGATGGAGCACCTATCAACAAGGTGAAGTTTTTACCTTAGCCGGTGTATCACCAGGATCTAGAGTATTATATCAAGAAGTTTAAAATGGATATGGAGGAAGCTATAATTGACAAGGAAGTATATCATGAAGAACTCAGGAACCAGAAGATGAAGTAGCCAAGCTGGAGGAGCTAAAACCTCGAGATACCGGAGATTCGTCAGGAACTGAAGAACAATAATACCATGGTTCATGACAAGGATGTTGTAACCCAGAAGTTTGGAGTGCAACTCGAGAACATTAAAGGACATCACGAGAGACTTCTCGTCAACAGAGATGATTTGGCAAAAGAACTTGAGTAGGACAAGCATGATCGGAAGAAGCCATCGGAGACATGAATAAGACTTGAAGAGTTTGATGACGTTGAGATCTATAGACCATCAGAAGACTAAACCCCTGTTTTATACTTACGTTAGATGCGATGATTGTGAGCTATCATTTGTTTGTTGTTTTTCCGACAGCCACAATAAAATCTGTATTTTCAAAACCATTGTTTGTATTGTGTGCATCCCTCTCTATCTCTCCTATCCCACCCCAAACCCATGGACCCAATAGAAGATGAATGAAGATGATCTTATATTTTCTGGACCGATGAGTCAATAGGAGACGGACCAATGGATTCCGAACATGGAGGATCATATGGAGAATGACACTATAGCCAGAAAGGATATAACCCAACATGCTCTTCAGTGCCTTGTAAGAGTTGCTGCTACTTGGTGGAGGATGTAACAAAACATCAATGGATGGCAAAGAGTAACCACTTGGAAGGAATTTAAGTTGACTTTGCTAAAGTCTTAGTTTGTGTCCCAGAAGTTGAAGCCTTATGGAAGTGATATGAAGAAACCTTGTGCATACATGCTTTGTGGAGAAATAGGACACACCCATAAAGAAAACAAGGACGAATACCCTCATAAGCGGAAGATTACCAAAGGAGTTAGCCGAGGATTTTCAGGGAACTTCGGTTGGAGATTGTTCCCAAAGGTTTTTATTGCAGCAATGGAAGTTCAGTCTACATTGTTGGGAAAGATCCTTGAAGCTCAGAAGTATGACAAAGAGATTGCTGAGATAAACGAGAGGATGAGCAAAGGAAAGGCCAAAGGTTTTCGTAAGGATGAGCACGACACCTTATGGTTCGAGGACCGTTTATATGTTCCCAATAATGCAAGGATCAGGAAGTAAATACTTCAAGAGGCTCATGACTCACCATACTCGATTCGCCCTGGAAACACCAAGATGTATTTGGATTTGAAGGAGTGTTTCTGGTGGATTGGTATGAAGAAGGATATTGCGGAGTATGTAGTCGTAGTGATGTATGCCAGAGAGTAAAGGCAGAGCATCACAAGCTAGCAGGATTACTACAGCCTATGCAGATACCCGAATGGAAGTGGGATAAGCTTGGCATGGATTTCATTACCGGATTTCCCAGAACCCGAACGGGACATAATTCTATCTGGGTAGTAGTTGATTCGCTTGACCAAAGTGGCTCACTTTATCCCAGTGAAAACCACCTATACAAGTGCGAAGTTGGCCAAGATATATTTGACCAGGATGTATGTCTACATGGAGTTCCGAGGACCATCGATAGAGGAACACGGTTTACCTCAAAGTTTTGGAATCAGCTACACCAGACTTTGGGTACTAGGCTAGAGTTCAGTATAGCCTTTCATCCGCAGACAGATGGATAAATCGAGAGAGTCAATCAGATTCTGGAGGACATGTTGAGATCGTGTGCGCTAGATTATGGATCTAGTAGGGATGATAATCTACCTTACGTGGAGTTCTCATACAACAACAGTTACCAAGCCAGTTTGAAGATGGCCCCTTTTAAAGCTTTACATGGGAGAAGGAGCCAAACACCGTTGATGTGGGATGAAGTTTGCGACTGTCAGTTGTTTGGATCAAATGTGATCAAGGATTCGGAAGAGAATGTTAAGTGGATTCGAGATAGACTGAAGGTAGCTCAGTCCTGGCAGAAGAGTTATGCAGACTCAAAAACGCAAGGAGGTAGTCTATGAAATTGGAGATAGAGCATGTCTTCGTGTGTCCCCTCTGCGAGGAGTTAAACGCTTTGTAGTTAAGGGAAAGTTAGCCCCGAGATTTGTAGGACCATACCGAGTTTTGGAGCGTATGGGAGAAATGACCAACAAGTTGGAGTCACCCGAAGGACTGACCGAAGTTCATGATGTGTTTCACGTTTCCCAGTTGAAGAAGTGCCATGCAGAGATGGCCAATATTCCCCTGTAAGGATGCTTGACCCTGGAAAGGATAATGATGTTCCACGAAGTGGAGTATGGACTTAACGAGTATAAGTTTTTATCTCGGTATGTGGGACATCCCACGAGGATGAAGAGATGAATTACTATTGGATATAAAAGAGGTATGATGTTGGAAATATGGATCAATGGAAACTCCATGATGAGTCTGAGTAATCATGTCCTAGTTTGGTGCCAATAGAAGGAAGAAAGACATCACAATTGGATGGATTTTGAGTATGCTAGGAAGATGGAAGTTGAAATTTTGGAATAATGATCAGTTGCCCCGATGATGAGTTCAAGGTTTACAAGTGATGAGATGGGCCATAACCCACAGGCCCCAGGACCTGCCAAGAAGCAAGCACGTTCTTGCTGAAGGAGAAACCCCGGAAGAAGTTACGATTTTATCAGCCGACGATTTTATAGGAGCAACGCAAAACCTGGGAGTTGTTAAGGAACGATAGATGTTGTTTGGCTTGCAGAATCAATGGATTTATCCGAACTTGGTTCGTTGACAAGAGAAATTCTGCAATGCTTGTAAGGATGACCGAGTGTTAGAATGCGAGATTCGCTAAACCATATACAAGATAATGATTTGGGTGCGGGATGGATTGATCACCATACCGACTTACTCTTATTATTCGCCTTGCTATATGGGATGGTAAATCTGAGTGACTTACCTATAGTAGAGAGGCGACGATATTAAACCTTGTTTAAACCTTAGAATGATATAGGTATTTTCCCTTGTACAAGGCAGTTGTTGCCAATCGTAGGTCATACGGTGAGGCTCAACCCAGACCCGTTTCCTGCAGGAGAAACCATAAATTGTTGTCCACCATGAGATATCGATATTTGTTTAGTATTTGCGCCAGACCCGTCAACTAAGAAGACCCAGTCTCGGAATAACCTTACTAGGATGAAGTGGATACAAAAGAATTGAGGAAAAGGTTATGCCGCTACCGGAAGAGCCAGAGAAGGAATTATACCGAAGAATCTGGGAAGACCGCCACTGTCAGCAATAACGATGGAGTATATAAGTTTTGATGGAACCGTAACCATGTTTCTAAGGGTGGTAGCAACCCAGACCCTGGAGACGATCGATGGATTTTGAGAATACCCCCAAACCCTAACCTATTTCTTTCTAGCCTCTCCGAATCTCGAGGACGAGATTCATTTTAAGGGTGGTAGGTTTGTAACATCCCAAAATTCTAAACTTTGGAATGTTATAAACACATAGATAGATTTGATTGATTGTTTGATTGATTGAGTGAATTTGAAACTTTTTGAAAGTTAAATGAGAGGGAATAAAAGGACTTTCCCAAACTTTCATTTTGCTTTTATGATCTTTGAGAATTCAAATTCTTTTCATCACAAAACCCTAGAGAGAAGATGACATGACTTCTTCCATTTATTGAAATGACAAGGGGTGTTGAAAATATTTGAATTTCATTTGAAAAATATTTCCAATTCTGAAGCTTTATGCAACTCAATGATTTTCACGAGCGAAGATAAAATGACTTCTTCAAATTATATGAAATATGAGTTGGGAGTTTCAAAGAATTAAATTCAAAGTTCCTTTGAATTCATTTTCAATTTGGAGTTATCTGAGTTTTATTCAAACTATTTTTCTCTAAAAATAAAATATATGGAAAATAGGGTAACATGATTCCCTACATTAGAAAATTGGAGAGAAATAAATTTGAATTCATTTTGGTATTTTTAAAATGATTTTGTTGGATTTTATTGGACCAGAAGCACTCTTTGCTTTATTTGAATTTGTGTGAAATTTATTTAATGCTATAGAAATGTCCATGTTGTAGGAAATCTTTTTCATGAAAATTTTGATATATTATATGCCCATATAATATTTTCATTTAATTTGTTTTATTATTTCATTTGTTTGGAAAATGTTTATTTAAAAAAAAAACTCCCTCCGCCGAACTGGGCCGGCCCAGCTCCTGCCAGGCCGCGGCCCAGCTCTGCGCCGCCTTGCCCGTCGTCCCCGACCGGGACTCCTCCCGGAGTCCGGCGCCGCCGCGCCTGCCCCCTCGCCCACGCCACGGAGCCGCCCCTCCCCTCCTTAAATAGCGGCCCCGGGCCCCGCCTCCCTCTCTCCCGCGCTGCGCCACCCCCTCCCGCATCTCACCGCCGCCGCAACCACCGCCCTCGCCGGAGCTCCCGCCTCCGACGAGATCCGGCGCCATCGCCACCCGCGCTGCTGCCTCTCGCCACCCGCGCCGCCGCCGCCCTCGCACTCCGCCGCCGCGCCGCCGTCGAACGCCGCCTGCCTCGCCGCCGTCGCGCCATCGCCGGAGAGCCGCCGGGAACCGCCACCACTGGTTTTCCACCGAAGACCGCCGAACCGCCAAGGACCGATATAAAACCGAACCCTAGATTGGTTTTCTACAGAAAACCTAGATCTGTTTTTTTTGTTTAGTTAAGTAGTGAGCATTCACTAGTTAGGCTTCTGGAGCAAACGGTTTTCGTCGGTTTTGTCTCTCTAGCGAACGGTTCGTTCGATAGGATTTTTCTTTTTCTTTTAATTTCGGCCAGGGACCTATCTGTTATGATTTTATTTACAGATTAGTCCCTGATTTTCAAACGACCACATCTTTTTGTCCCTTTATCCAAAACCAACGAAACCAACGCCCACTTCTTCGTTATGATCCCCTCTATCCAGTAATCCAACTTAAACATGTTTTTGAAAGTTTAAAATTTGAATTAGATCAGTTTTGTATTTGAACTTCTTTTGTTCATAACTTGAGTTTTATAACTCTGTTTGAGTTGATTCTTTTTGCAAATCGAAGCTCTTGACCTAAACTTTCTGATAAGGCCAAATACACCTAATTTTGGTACTGTTAGAAATTGTTTTCTGTTGCAAGAGTTAATTGCCTATTTTTGAAGTTTTCGGAGTTCTTTTCTTCGATTCTTTTTGAGTGAGTGCTTATGTATGAAATTGCTTGCTTACGATAGATTGACCAGAGTGTGACGAGTAGAACTATCTGGAGTTATGAGTGTGAATCATCTTCATCAACATTGCAGGCAAGTAACACTTGATCATATCTTTTCTACTACCCAGTTTTATGCATTAGATCAATCCTCAAACATTGCATGATTAGGATCTAATTAAATTGTGGGATGGGAAGTAGATGAGGTAGTACCTATTACCTGTATTACTTATGAAACCTTTGGGAGTTACTTCTGCGTTTTCTTATGCCATGCTATGCTAGTAGACGTGGATTGGCTGAGTGAATATCCATGACAGATGTGAGATTGTTAATTAATGGTTTATCTAAGGTGGCAACTTAAATACACATCTGGGTGGATTGAGGCACCTGGGGTATCCAGTGATTGCCTGTTTTTTTGGAAATCCTAGAGGTACCGTGTGATTTTCCTATGGACCGCCACCCAGGCTCAAAGGGATCATAAGATAATTCATACTAGTAACTTACGTGTGCAGCCACAAGCCATTATGGGCTCTGGCATAGTTGACTAAGTCGTGCGAACTCTTATAGTGGTGGACTAGCAGATGTAGGGGATGTAGGTGTACCGGTCCACCCATCGTAAGGTGCTAGCGCTTCTGAAAGACTATGTCTCGGTCATCCGTTTCTTAAACACCATGTAGTGCAAGAAACCAAGCGGAGGCGATCGAGTCTTGTGGGGAAAAGTGCGCAAACCTCTGCAGAGTGTAGAAACTAATCATGATTAGCCGTGTCCCCGGTTATGGACATCTTGAGTATCTAGTACTTGATTACCATGTGAATCTCATCATGTTACTCTAGTTAATATTGTTGGGATTTAATGAGTTCCTTTTAATTGGGATTGAGAATGCTGTCAACCATTCTCAATGTTCAACAACCACCATGATAGTTAAATAAAGTTATTCCTTTGAAGTAGGGAAAAATTGGCTTTTCGCAAAACTGTAACTATAGAGCTTTCCACCAGCCATATATGCATGTAGTATAGGCTTATTCTTTCATTACTCTCTATGTGTTACATTGCCAGCATATTCCATGTGCTAACCCGTTTTCGGGCTGCAACTTTTCATGTTGCAGACTTTTCAGACGACGGTAAGTGATACGTTAGGGTTACCATTTCCTATACTCAACTTTGCCGTTGGTGTTGATGGGAATCCACAACCTTGTTTCTTCCGCTATATTTGGATTGAGGTAATAGTATTTACGCTACTTTATACATGTGATTTACCTCTGTTATAAATCCTCGAGTACTGTTTGTGTCAGCATACCGATCCAGGGATGACATGTAAGCACAGAGACTTGATCCATTCGGGTCGGGTCGCTACAGGAGCATAGCCAGACTATACGATTTATTAGGGATAGCTTTCTTTGGCCATGTTATTTTGAGAAGACATGATTGCTTTATTAGTATGATTGAAGTATTATCGTTTTTATGTCAATATTAAACTTTTGTATTGAATCTTATGGATCTGAAAAAAATTACATGGATAAATATGTTAGGTAGCATTCCACATCGAAAATTCTATTTTTATCATTTACCTACTCGAGGACGAGCAAGAATTAAGCTTGGGGATGCTTGATACGTCTCCAACATATCCATAATTTTTGATTCTTCCATACTATTATATTATCTTTTTTGGATGTTCTATATGCATTAATATGCTATTTTATATTATTTTTGGGACTAACTTATTAACATAGAGCCCAGTGTCAGTTTCTGGTTATTCCTTGTTTTTGAGCTTTGCGGAAAAGGAATACCAAAGTAACCAAACAGAATAAAATGCCATGATGATTTTTCTTGGACCAGAAGACACCCAGGAGACTTGGAGTTCAAGTCAGAAGAGCCACGAAGCACCGACAAGGGTGGAGGGCGTGCCCAGGGGGTAGGGTGCGCCCCCTACCTTGTGGGCCCCTTGTGACCCCCCTGACCTAGTTCTGCCTCCTATATGTTCACATATATTCCCAAACCACCAGAAGCATCCACAAAAACACTTTTCCACCGCCGCAACCTTCTTTTCCCATGAGATCCCATCTTGGGGCCTTTTTCGGCATCCTGCCGGAGGGGGACTCGATCATGGAGGGCATCTACATCAACTCTATTGCCTTTCCAATGAAGCGTGAGTAGTTTACTTCAGACCTACAGGTCCATAACTAGTAGTTAGATGGCTTCTTCTCTATCTTTGATTCTCAATACCATGTTCTCCTCGATGTTCTTGGAGATCTATCCGTTGTAATCTTGTTTTGCAGTGTGTTTGTCGAAATCTGATGAATTGTGGATTTATGATCAGCTTATCTATGAATATTATTTGAATCTCCTCTGAATTCTTATATGCATGATTTGGTATCTTTGTATTTCTCTTCGAATTATCGGTTTGGTTTGGCCAACTAGATTGGTTTTTCTTGCAATGGGAGAGGTTCTTAGCTTTGGATTCAATCTTGCATGATTTCACCCAGTGACAAAGTAGGGGTAGCGAGACACGTATTGCATTGTTGCCATCTAGGATAAAAAGATGAGATTTCCATCATATTGTTGAGTTAATTCCTCTACATCATGTCATCTTACTTAATGTGTTACTCTGTTCTTATGAACTTAATACTCTAGATGCAGGCAAGAGTCGGTTTATGTGTGGAGTAATAGTAGTAGATGCAGAATCATTTCGGTCTACTTGACACAGACATGATGCCTATATTGCATAATCATTGCCTTGGATATCGTCATAACTTTGCACTTTTCTATCAATTGTTCGACAGTAATTTTTTCACTCACCATATTATTTGCCTTCATGAGAGAAGTCTCTAGTGAAACCTATGGCCCCGGGTCTATTTTCTATCACATTGGTTTCCGATCTACTATTTTGCAATCTTTTATTTCTAGATCTATACATCGAAAAGCCCAAAAATATTTTATCTTTTGTTTAGTTTTATTTACCTATCTCTATCAGTTCTCACCTTTGCAAAGTGACCGTGAAGGGATTGACAACCCCTTTATCGTCTTGGGTGCAAGTGTTTGATTGTTTGTGCAGGTATTGGTGATTTGCGCGTTCTTCTCCTACTGGATTGATACCTTGGTTCTCAAACTGAGGGAAATACTTATCTCTACTTTGCTGCATCACCCTTTCCTCTTCAAGGGAAAAAACAACACAAGCTCAATAAGTAGCATCATGGTCCGAGATAATAGTCATTGCCACTCCATGTACACGCAAAATTTCCCTACAAAAGAGATTTGCAACATGTGAAGCATCGTCTATCTTGTTGCATGGAATAAAATGTGCCATTTTAGAGAAACTGTCCACAACGGAAAGTATAGAATCCTTTCCATTTTGAGTTCTAGGCAAACCAAGCACAAAGGCCATACTAATGTCTTCCCATGGGTGATATGGAATAGGAAGTGGCTTATAGAGACCATGGGATTGAGCTTTAGACTTGGCTTTGCAACATGTAGAGGATCAGTTGGTGAAGCGTGAGGTGTCGCAGAACATCTTGGGCAAAAAATAGTTCTTGGAGATCATAGCGAATGTCTTGTCGCATCCAAAGTGACCCATAATTCCTCCTCCATGAGCCTCTTACAAAAGTAACAAACGAAGAGAAGACTCATGTATACAAAGTTTGTTAGCTCTTATTAGATAATCATCCTTGATATAATATCGTTCCCAAGATGTATGCGTCAAACATTTGGCATAAGGAATAGCAGAAGTAGGATCATGCGCATTCAAGTCTTTTATGAGCTCAAAATCAATGATATTCAATTCAAGTTTAGTAACACGCATGCATTTGCGGGAAAGAGCATCTGCCACAACATTTTCCTTACCTTTGATGTACTTGATAACATAAAGAAATTACTCAATGAATTCACTCCACTTAGCATGTCACTTATTCAATTTAGTTTGACCCTTAAGGTATTTAAGTGTTTCCTGATCCGTATGGATGATAAATTCATGAGGGCGAAGATAGTGTTCCCACACATGCAAGACTCTCACTAAAGCATATAACTCTTTGTCATAAATAGGATAATTAAGTTGTGTTCCGAAAAGTTTCTGACTAAAGTAAGCGATTGGGCGTTTCTCTTGCATTAACACACCTCCTATGCCATTAACACTAGCATCGCAATGAACTTCAGAAGTTTTATCAAAGTTGGGTAATGCAAGTAATGGAGCATGTGTAAGTAAATTCTTAAGCTCATTGAATGTGGTGTCTAGGGATGGTCCCCAAACAAATGATGCATTCTTCTTACTCAAAGCATGCAAAGGAGATGCAATTGTACTAAAATTCTTTACAAAGCAATGATAGAAACTGACTAACACAACAAAAAAATACACTTCCATGATGATACGTGTTTGTCACAGTAGGTCGCATTTTTTGTCATGCGTATACATCCATGATGATTTTATGACAGAATCAAGATAGTCATACTTGTGTTGTCGTAGAAGTGTTCCATGACATTACCAAAATTATCATCACGGAAGTGTCCACTTCCATGACGATAAATAGCGTGTTACAGAAGTGCTTTCATTAAGGGTGACCGACACGTGGCATCCACCGTAACGGGACGCCGTTAAGCTATCGAGTCCGATTTTGGATTCGATAACCCGTTAACAGCCCGGACCAATGGGGATTTTCCACGTGTAAAATTCTCATTGGCCAGAGGAACACGTGTTTGCTCGCCGCTGGGACAGATGTCATCCACTCATTGGACAGGAGGCGCCTATGATACATCGACACATGGCACGGCCCAACAGAGGCCCATTCCGGTGAAAAGCCCGGCCCATTTGACTTGGTCAAAAGGTAATGGGCCAGCCCACGGAAAGCCTATTAATGGCCTATTCGTATATAGCCCATTTACAGCCCGCTAACTCCTGGCCCGTTATGACCTATCGGAATTAAGCCCAGTACCTTCATCTGGGCCATCCAATATGATTCCAGCCCGTTGTAACTTCCGGCCCATGTATGGCCCATGATGTCTTTCGGCCCATATGAGGCCCTCTATAACTCTCGACCCATTAAAGGCCCGAGATGAAACTGGCCCATAATGAACAGTGTATCACTTTCTACCCATTAACAGCCCATTATTCCGTCGACCGTTTCTAGCCCGTGTTAACTTTCGGCCTTCTAAGGGCCCATTTATTCTTGGGCTCATTTCTAGAATTCGGTTAGTTACGGCCCGTTACTAGCATGTTCCGTTTGTGGGCCAAATTCAGCCCGTGGTTACATTCGGCCCGTTTGTGGCCCATTAACCCGTTGGGCTGTTTTCATAGCGTTATTAAATGCGGACTATTAACGGCACGTTATGGTCCACGAATAGTACGGCCCATGTTTTGTGAAATGATTATACGCCCCGTAGAAGGCCCATGGATCCTACGGCCTGTAGAAGACCAATGGATCCTACGGCCCGTAGAAAGCCCATGGATCATATGGCCCGTAGAAAGTCCATGGATCCTATGGCCCGTAGAAGGCCCATGGATCCTACGGCCCGTAGAAGGCCCATGGATCCTACAGCCCGCAGGAGGCCCATGGTTACAACAGTCCGTGTGTTGCCATGATTATTGTGGCCTAGTTACCAAAAATAAGTTATTGTGGCCACTAGAAAAACGTGAAAAAGGAACTAAAGTGACTATAAGCAAACAACTAAACAAGACAATAAGGAAAAAATAAGCAAGCAACTAACGCTAGCCTATTACAGCTATTACACGTATCACATCCACTGGGCATCAGTTCGCCACCAGTGCAAATATAGGGAACAAAGTAGCATATTACATACACTGGCCGTCAAAATTAGCCACCAGTGCAAATAAACGAGGCAGCAAAACAAGTCCATAACTGAAACAACTTCAGAAGAGCTCAAGAAATGTTATCCTGGGTATCCACCATGCTGGAAATAAGCTTAGCAAGATTCCTCCAATGCTTGTTGTTGCACCAGAAAGTATGCATCTGAATGCTCTAGGGACTTCCGTAGTCCTTCCGCTTCTTGTCGCTGCACAACTAATCGTTGTCTTTCGACTTGTAGTTGAGACTCAAGTAACCAAACTGATTCAGACAGTGGGTTTGAATAGCTTGTGCAAGTGGTAGTGGCCAGTAACTCGAACAGTAAACCAAGATAGGACTTTGGGGTTGCCTCACTGTCTTCAAGATAGTTTTCCTTAGCTGTTTTATCAGCTTTGTTGGAGACCAACAAGGATGTCTCATGATCCTGAACCTTATCTGCACCACTTCCTTTATCATTGCTTAGTAAGGCACTCTTCCCCAATATTCTGTCAGCATTCTAAAAGAAGAAACAGGCAGACACATAACAGGTTTAGCATGTACTAGTATATGAAACTCATTTCGGCGAACCAGTTCATTAGTAAGGTGGACAAGATTAAACTACCAAGTCTTCTATTGCCAAGTAGTACATTATAAAATCATCAAAAAAAACATATATCTATGCCCTATGGTCACTGCATTGTCTTGCCAAATCAAAATAGAGACACGGTTCAAATCATATCAATTCAAGAGAAAGCAGCACTGAAAGAATACAGAGGGTGGGAAACTACATGACACACCAAGATTTCAGATGGGTACCACGGGTCTACATGTACAACAACATTTTTGGCCCTTTTATGATGCTAGTAATGTGCATGATATGAGAAGTCAACTGTATACACAATTGAAATTGAAATCAACAGAGCTATTTATAAGAGGAAACCTATTAAAGAAACATGCGTAAACATACCTGTTGTGCCATTGGAGTTTCCATTGGATCGTTCAATTTAAAAATAAGTTTGTACGAGTAAATACAGTGATACAAGAGCAAAGCAGTATGCACGATGGCAATGGAATCTTAAATGAGACCAGTTGTTCTTCATGTTTAAGCACTTGTTCTGCATGAACAGAGTACAGTAAGACGCAAGCATATAGTACTTAAATAAAATGAGCTCATAGACCTTACCACATTCTTGGTTCGGGACCAGTAAAGAACAAGGCGTTCCCAGTCATCGTCCAGTAAATGTGTCTCAGGAGAACGTAAGGGAATTTGATGAGTTTCTTTGCCAGTGAAGTACGTTTTCTTCATGTAATTCCGATACTGCCACCAAGCATTCTTGAAGATAGCAGAGGTATTAGCACAGGTTACCTCATCCCAAGTTTCCAAATCGGTCCTTCTCTATAGAGAAAAATGAGAAAATTTGTTGTATTATAACCATCATGGAGGTAGAATGTATGGGACAAAGCAAAGTAATTGCCATGAATAACATTACTTACACATGACTCCTGGACAAACACCTGCAACTGGCATTTTCCTTCGTCTTCAATATAATATTTCCATGATGGGAGGATACACACATAGGATTTAACAACATCAAATGTGATAGATGCTAAACTATGAATGGCTGGTTGTGCTTCCTCCACATGAATAGGTGTACTAACCGGTGGAGTTGGGGTTCGCCGTGGTAGTACTGGAGCTTTGGGCACTGGAGCTGCCTTACTAACTGCTCTTGTTTGGGAGCTCTGTGGTGGAGATTGTGCTGTGTCAACAGGAACTGGGTTACTATCTGCTAGGATTGGGGTTAGATTGGGTGAAGTTGGTTCTCTGTCCATCGCAGTAGGGATAAAATCTGTGAGAGTCTGGGTTATGTGTGGCAGGACTGGTTCTCGTGCATGTACAACCGGGGTGCTATCTCCGCCAAGAGGTAGCACTATTTTATTTGAAGACCATGTTTTTACTCTGCTAGATACTGCCATCACCCGCTCCAATTCAAATGGCTGATAAACAGGAAACATAGTTGAATGTACTGACATTGTATGAGAGACAGATGCAATAGATAGTGTGGAAAAAAGAGGGCATTAAATAGTTGACATGTATATTGTTTAACTAAAACGGATAACAAGACATAGTTTCACATATATGATGTCTATGTAAACTGGATAGCATAGCATAACATAATTCAAAGATATGATGACTAACTAAACATGATCGCATGACATAATTCACATATATGTTATCTAAGTAACCAGGATCGCATGATTTAATTCACATATGTGATTTATATGCTAAGAAGAGGGCATTCGCATATATGATGTCTGAACTAAGAACATGGTGTTGAATATTGTTTATATGATGTCTAAACTATGCAATGCAAGACACCATATGCATGATATGAGCAGTAGAACCGTGCCAAGTTAGAGCATACACCTAGGTGGGGGAATAGGACCAGTCATCTGTCTCTGAATCCATCTCCGAGGAGCTATCAGGACCCAGCAAGAGATCTGCTTCGACAGGTAGCACTGTCTGCTTTGAAGGCCTTGTTTTCACTCCAGATTTTTCCATCACCCACTCAAATGGCTGATTCACAGGAAGAGTAGTTTAATGTACAAACATTGTAGACAAATGGAAATTTAATGAAGAAAAGGATGGGCTAGATATCATTCAAATATATGATGCCTAGTTAAACAGGATGGCGTTGCACATTTCACATATATTATGGCTGGCTAAAAGACATGAGACTGCATAATTCCCATATATGATATTGAAACTAAACAGGTGGCATTATAGAACATGTCTAAACTAAGGAGATGACATATATGATGTCGAAAGTAGGCACTACAAGGCAACATATGCATGATATGACTAACACCATCATGTCAAGTTAGAGCAAACACCTTGGGGGGGTAAATAGGAGTGGCCAGTTGCGTCCGAATCCGCCTCAGAATAGATATCTTCCTCTGGATTACAATCTAGAGAGGGGGGGGGTTTGTCATTGAACCCACCATGGAGCGATGTCTGCATGACATTGTATTGCCACGCAAAACTCTTCTCTTTTTATCTACATGTTCAGCATGACTGTGTACAATATCTGACATGCATACAAAAAAATATAGTGAGATTATGTAAGGAGAGCATGCAGAAATCTAGAGTAATGGTAACAACCAGTGGATGGATCCAAAAATAATGATAGCAGGCTGATGATTGCTTTAATTTAATAAAAAATAGATGATGATTGCTTTACTATTTGTTTCCCACCCAAGATGAACAACATAGGCATACCCTAGGTGAACCAAATATTAGATAGAGATACTATTCATTACTGCCTCGATATGTGCCCCACAACTAATTTAGAACTCAAGTTTGAACATCAATTTGGACCTGACTTGGAGTCTAAGAGGTGAACAGGAAAATAAAGTAACAGGTAATATTAAGCAATGCATAACATAAGCAGAAACAAAAGAGTGTGACCTCTCTTATGGACCCGTGTACTCCTCAGGTTCATATGCTGAGTCGATGATGGTGATGCCGTTCCGGTGGGTGCTAGCGACAAGGAAGGAGATCTGAGGCGGCGAAAGACGGTCAAGAGTCATGATGTCTGGTTTGGTGGATGCTTCCGTCGATGGAGCAGCTTAGGTGAGGTGGAAGATGTCGCGGCAGGAGTAGGACAAACCACACAAAGTTTTCTTCGACACCTACCTGTAACTGAAGTAATTCTGTAAGGGCTCATTTGGCTTGCATGATTCGAAAAACGCAGGGATAGGAAAAACACCGGAATAGGATAGGAATGCACATGGTAAATAGAGCATTTGTAAACACAGGATTTCTGTCAACTTGGGTGTTTGGTTCATAGGAATTGGAAGAGCATAGGAATGCAAAGAAACATGGCCAAAATAAAGTGAAACCATATGAAAGCGTGTACAGTTAGAATGTTATTCTGCCACTAATGCACTTGGTCTTGTTTTCATGCATAGGATTTTGAAAAGTAGGTCCATGTGGATGTTTTGCTCCATTCCTTTAAACAAAATGCATGAATAATTGAATAGTAGAGTGCCATAGGAAAATTTCCTATTGCTATGTTTTTCCGTTGAACCAAAATAGCCCTAATGGATCGACATGAATATAGAGTAATAAGTGATGCAACAAGTGTACAACCTCTTTGCCGTAGCCATGTCGACCTTAGCATCATTGTGTTGGTTGCTGAAGAAGTTGAGGCAGAGGTGGTTGTCGGAGGTGTGGAGGAAGATCTGAGGAATCTGTAGACGGCGTCCAGGGCACTGCTCTATTGTGATGGATCGTTCTGTCGTTGGAGCGGCTCCGGTGAGCCGTAAGACGTCAAGGCCAAAGCAGCACAAGACATACATTGTTAATCTCAAGTGGGATTCTAATAGCATCTCCAGTAGATTATGTAAAATAGATGTAAAATTTACATCACAGAAAACCACCTGATTACAACAGATGAGATAAAAAGTGTTAACTCTGAACTTAACTGTCGAAACTGAAATTTACTATGGAATCTGAATGTCACTGTTGAAACTGAACGCAATGGTAGCAGAGAGACACTTGACATGTAGTTTAGGGAGGGTCTGGAGTTCATCTTCAACCTGCACCCCCCTGAGCCGCCAGCCACCACCGGCCGAACCGCCAGCCCCCGCGCCGCCTCGCCGCCCTGAAACAACTCCCCACCGTCGGTCCGTCGCCGCCCTGCCACCCCGGCCAGCCCTCTAGCCCCCCCCCCCCCGCCCCACCCTGAACCCTAAGATAGATAGTGGGGCACCTCTCTGGTGAGCCCACCTCCCTGCTGCGGGTGGTTCTTCCTTAACTACGGTGAGCCCCCCCACCCCCTGAAAATTAACTGACCCAAAAGTCGATCCAGTCGACTGAAGTGTAGCTAAATTGGAGCAGAGCAGAAGCATGAGCGAGGGGGAGAGAAGCAGCAGCAGCATGAGCGAGTGAGCGAGCGAGAGCCGGAGCAGCAACAACAGCGTGAGCAAGCGAGCGAGCGAGAGCCGGAGCAGCAGCAGCAGATCCGGCTGGTATGGACGCCGCTGCCGAAGGGGACTCACACTGGGGGAGAGCCGCCATGGAGATGTCGCCCGCAGCGTCGGCTTCAAGGTAGCCGCTCCATGGGGGTGCGGGATGGAGCACCGTCGGTGCCGGGAGGTCAAGTTAAGGAGAAGGTGCGATGCAATGAGTGTACAACCTATTTGGTGGCGCCGAGTAGGCCTCGGCTTTGTTCGAGGAGTCAGTGAGGATGTTGTGGTTCTAGTGGAGCGGGTTAAGGCAGTGCTGTGGGGATGGAGCAGCCGCGATAGACGAGGCGATCATCGGAGCAGCTCCTTGGAGGTGGAGGATGGGGCGGCTGAACCGGCGGGACGACGAGATGGACGACAGATCCTTATACGGGGAGGTGGATGAGGGACGTCGAGCTATTGCGGTGGACGACGTCGTTGGGGAAGAGGCTCCGGCTGGGCAGCGATGAGGTGCCGGATGGAGGAGGGTGGGGTTTCGCGGCTGGAGCGGAGAGGTTATGGCGGCCTGGGATTTCGAATGGCCCTAAAAGGAGGTAATGGAAGGGGGGAACCATGATTTAGGGACAACCTTGTCCAAAATGTAGGGTGTGTTACAAAAGTACCCCCACCGATTTGAACTAGTGGCCCTTTCGGCTCAGGGTTAGAAGGGGGATTTCGTGTGTCGGGATTTGGCAGCTGGAGGGAGTTTTTGCGTGCGTTGTAATTTCGGGATAGCAATGTGCGAGTTGTGAAGGCGCCAGTTTTGGGAGCACGATATCTGAATTTTCGGGATATAACAAGGCGTGGGTTGAATTTTAGGGACAAGCCTAATGTGTAATATTGTAGTTATACGTACCAAATCAATTCGCACTTCCCTCAACAAGAAAAAACGAAAAAAATAAAACTATTCACACCACACAAAGAGAGAGTCTTGTCCCGTTTTACTATACAAATGCTATTCAAAGCTAGTATGAATCCATGTTATGTCCAATTAAATTTTTTCGCTCGCTGTATAATGCATGTAACCTACTCATACCAAAATTTTAGTGCATTCCAAATGTTTATACTACCGCTACAATTCAAACTGAATTTGAATTCATTTCTCTATTTCAATAAGAATCTACAATCATGATTGTTGCCAACTTCAACCATCATTCGTGTATTACCTTAACAACACACCACATGATTACTGTAGAGATAGATATGAAATATGTGTACTATATGAACTCGAATTCAATTTTTTGAATACACTTGATGTTGATTCCAAATAATAGTACATTTGATGTACTAACTATATATTCATAATTTAAACCATGTTCCATACGTTCACCGTGTTTATCACACAAAGTATAGTGCCCCGCCCCCTACATTATGACAAGTATTTAGCCCTGAGCTGCAAAAGCCACACATTAGCCCAAATTATAATCAATGTTCTATATATTATATGTAGTACTAGCAATATGCCCATGGGTTCCTTGGAACATCAACATGATCAAGGGGAGGCCTTATTTGCAAATATGGAGAGGGGTGTGGGTATCTTTTTTCAAAATTGCCATAGTTTCCTTCCTATCCGTAGTATATAAATCGGACGACCTATATTGCACGATGGCAGGCACACCATCATCAACAACTCTTTTTTTGTAAGAGTAGAGATAAAATATATTATATGTAGTATAACATGTTCATAACCACACCATGTGTATCACCGTTATATATATTCACGCATGTGTTGGTTTAAAACACTATGATAAATTCTTCAAATATCCGAATTCGATCTTATAATGAATTATGATCTCTGTTTGTCTTTTACACCCACACAATCCTCTTATCTTTGTAGCTAGCGCTAACTTTCTCTCATGCATGCACACGCCCGCATCCCTCTCACCCTCCCTCGGCATTCTCTAGCTCCATTGCGCAAATTCGTCTTTTCACTTTAGGTCGTTCACCCATGGTGTGTGTAGGCCCCCCAGCTCCTTCTTTACGGCACACATCGATCGATATGCCTCTCTAGCCAGGTGTGCCTACCACAAACACAAGCTTCCCCTCTTCTCTTATCACCGTCCAAGCCTCACTCCCACCACTCTTTTAAATCGATCTCGTACTCGCACACTCCTTCCCCCTCGATATAGTATGCCTCTCATACCACCTCCTAGATGCATCCCTCTCTCTCTCTATCCTTCTCCCCTGGCCTTATTTTCTTCTAACACATACATGCATGTATACCGATCGATCTCCCTACATATACCTAGGTCGACTTTAACTATTTCCCCCCACCCATCGATCGACGTACCTCACAAGTTATGTCTCTCCTTTATCTGACAAAGGAGGATTAATCTTCCTATGTAATTACGTCTGCTTACCACAGACATATCGTCCCCCCTCATCATTCGTGCATGCCTCCTGACCCGTCTCTCACACGCACGTGCACAGACAGGCAGCCATCCCTTCTCTTATTGATATTGCACGCGTGCCCTCCATTTGTCTAGCAAGCCTCTCCCACCATTTGTTAGAAGCAACTCCACTACCACCCCCTCCAACACTCTAGCTCTGTCTCTCTCCCAACCTTATTCCTCTCCTACACATATGCATGGATGCCGATAGATCTCCCTTAATACATAAGGTAGGTGTCGGTGTCAAAACCGGCGGATCTCGGGTAGGGGGTCCCGAACTGTGCGTCTAGGCGGATGGTAACAGGAGACAAGGGACACGATGTTTTACCCAGGTTCGGGCCCTCTCGATGGAGGTAAAACCCTACATTCTGCTTGATTAATATTGATGATATGGGTAGTATAAGAGTAGATCTACCACAAGATCAAGGAGGCTAAACCCTAGAAGGTAGCCTATGGTATGATTGTTGTTCGTCCTATGGACTAAAACCCTCCGGTTTATATAGACACCAGAGAGGGCTAGGGTTACACAGAGTCGGTTACAATGGTAGGAGATCTACATATCCGTATCGCCAAGCTTGCCTTCTACGCCAAGGAAAGTCCCATCCGGACAGGGGATGAAGTCTTCAATCTTGTATCTTCATAGTCTTGGAGTTCGGCCAATGATGATAGTTCGGCTATCCGGATACCCCCTAGTCCAGGACTCCCTCAGTAGCCCCTGAACCAGGCTTCAATGACGACAAGTCCGGCGCGCATATTGTCTTCGGCATTGCAAGGCGGGTTCCTCCTTCAAATACTTCATAGAAGATTGTGAACACCAGGATAGTGTCCGGCTCTGCAAAATAAATTCCACATACCACTGTAGAGAGAATAATATTTACACAACTTCAATCTGCTGACATATTTCGTAGCATGACATCATGCCACAGCCAAGCCTTTACTCGAATTGTTTTTATTGTCCCACCTCAGCGCGTTTAGCGAAGCAGTTTCCTTGGCACGTCTTGTCGAAGCAGAGATCATGTTCCCCTTATTCCGGGATTCCCATCAATACGAACGTGGGTAACCCAACCGCGCCATTGATTGCGGCGCTTGGGAGATAAGCGAGTTTTATCGGGCTGGTGGGGACGCATGGTTTTGTCCGCCCATATATAAGGGGATAAGGATCCACCTTTTTACCTACGCCTTCTTCCTCCTTTGCTTATCCATCTCCGCGCACTCGAGCCCCAGCGCCCAAGTCCGCACATCTCACCTCAACCTTCTCCAACCATGTCCGGAGCGGGAGGCAAGTGGATGGCCTCCTCCATTACGGAGGGGCACATCAAGAAGCTGCGCAGCACCGGATATTTGTCCAGCGATATCGCGCACCGGCTCCCCGACGAGGGGCAGCTCATCCCCACCCCCGGGCCCCATGAGAGGGTGGTATTCCTTCCCCATTTCCTCTGCAGACTGGGCTTCCCACTCCACCCCTTCGTCCGGGGGCTCATGTTCTATTATGGCCTGGATTTCCATGATCTGGCCCCGAATTTCATCCTCAACATCTCGGTGTTTATCGTCGTGTGCGAGGCCTTCCTCTGCCTCCAGCCCCACTTCGGCTTGTGGCTCAAGACCTTCAATGTCAAGCCGAAGGTTGTGAAGGGCAGCCAAGCGGAGTGCGGAGGCGCCATGGTGGGCAAGATGCCCAACGTCACATGGCTCGAAGGCGCCTTCGTGAAAACCATCAAAGGGTGGCAATCGGGGTGGTTCTATATCACCGAGCCGCGTGACCCTGAATGGGCAGTGGCCCCCGAATTCAGATCTGGCATCCCCACACGGCTCACCTCCTGGAAAGAGAAGGGCCTGACATGGGGCGATTCGGAAGAGCTGACCGGACTCTAAGCCTGCGTCCAAAAGCTAGTGAACAAGAAGCTCAAGCTTGTCAACGTAGTCCAGGTCATGCTCATCCGCCGGATTCTCCCGTGCCAACAACGGGTTTTCAATTTGTGGGAGTTCGATCCGGCGCAGCACCAGACCTTGAACAGGCTCTTCGACACTATGTACAAAGAGGCCTGGAAGGTGCTGTTCAAGGGCGCCGAGGCCCCCGCATCCGCTACTGAAGATCGCGGATTCAGCTCGCAGCGTCCAGCTGATGAGGTAAGCCATGTTATCCTTTATGGGACGCTTGCTTTTCATAGTTTGACTCTATGTGGGATCTAAACTCCCTCTCCTTTGACAGGACTGGCTGAAGAAGGCCGGGCAGACAAACTGTCCGGCTCCTTTGCCAGAAGACCCAGCGGACGCCCGCTTAACGGGGCTGCCGGTTCCGGCACCTCACGTGGTGCCGGATAAGAAGGCCAAGAAGAAGGCCACGGGAACTCGAAAGAGTTCCCGGCGCCAGGTGTTATCGGATTCATCATCCGATGACTCCGAGGCGGACTCCTCCCGCGAAGACGAGGAGGAGAAGAAAGAAGCTTCTTCCCCAATGGGGGAAGGGAAGAAAAGGAAGGCCTCCCCAACTGGGGAGGCCGGAGGGTCCAAGAAGGGAAGGACGCTTCCTCCGGACTATTCTGCCAACGCCGGCGACGGCGACGAGGATTGGCCTTCAAGGGCCAAGCCCCTGGCGAGATCGTAAGTATCCGGACTCCCGAATAGCTCATAACTTTTCTTTTCGTCGCATGGCGTCCTTCTAATGCCACATACAACCCTGTAGTCCGCCCAAGGACGATCTTCCCGCTTCGTCGAGCGGGTCCTTAGGTACGTCGGATGTGGATAGCACTTCACTTCGGACCGCCTCCTCCCCCCGTGACAACGCCGAGATGGGATCCCGAAAAGGGACCCACCAGGAGGAGGTGGCCCCGGAGGTGCCGCAGGGCAACCTCCCGGACTTTGGACCGGAGTCCGCACCGGAACCTGCAGTTGTTCCTGAGTCCGGCGGGCGGCCCCTTCGTAAGAAGGGCAAGACTGTGACGCCGGCGGCCTCCGTCCAACCGGAGGCGCCGGATAACTTGCTGGAGGCGCTCAATGGCGCTTCCATCGAAGAGGAACACCGCACTGTCATGAGTGCGGTGATTCAGAAGGTTCAACTCGCCAATAGCGGGCTGACCGAAGCCTGCAGCAGCCTTCTAACAGGCTTTGAGGTAAGAGTTTTAAGATATGTAAAATAGTACCGCATAGACGGTAGCCCCTGATGCTCAGTTCGGTGTTCGGAAAGAAAAGCCGAACTGAGGATCTAAAAAGATATACGCAGGAGTCTAACAAAAATATGTCAATATGGGAATGCAGGCTGCGCTGCTGACTTCTGCCGCACTGACTACGGAGGTCAATGCATTGAAGGAGAGCCTCGAGTGGTCCGAGAACGAGCTCGGCCTTGCCAGGAAGCAGCTCGAGGATAAGGAAGGTAAGTAATACCTTATGAAAGCAGTACCTTACAGAAAAGGATTTGGTTGCAAAAAATGACAGGAATAACGTGGATATTGCAGGGGCCACGAACGAGGTGGCGACCCTGAAGTAGGCGGTGTCCAAGGCCGAAAGCAGTGCGGCCTTGGAGCGCACCGAGCGAGAGAAGCAAGAGGCGTGGGTGGCGGAGGTACGGAAAGAGATCCAAGCTCTCGTGGAAAAACACGAGAGTTTGGAGCGTGACTCAAAGACTCGGGAGTCCGAGCTTGCGTCGGCTCTTGAGAGTGCCAAAGCCGCTAAGGCCGAAGCCCACAAGGCCCTCCAGGAGATTGAGGCATTGAAGAAAATAGCGGCGGGTAAGGCATTCTTCATGCAAAGCAAGCATGTAAAAGTGAATTACCTGTTACTTACCCGAATTCGGAGCTCTCCAGGAGCATTCGCAGATCTGCCCCGTAGCGTGTCCGACGCTGCCGCTTTCTACAAAGCCGAGGAGGGGAGCTCGACGGAGAAGGTGTTCTGGTCTCAGTATGCTGAGGCCGGACATCCGGTGCCCCTTAGCGACCAGCTAAAGCAGCTGGTCGAGCTCCACAAGGTGGCCGAACAGGCCATGAAGGGCCTCATAGTTTGGCTGTGGCCCAAAGAGGCCATGCCTGGGAGCTACTTCGGCCTGGTGTGGCAGCTGGTGGACGCTTGTCCGTGGGTTGAAGTCATCAAGCGCTCCGCCTGCATTGAAGGTGCCCGTCGGGCCCTTGCCTGTGCTAAGGTGCACTGGGGCAAGATGGACGCTGAGAAGCTTGTGACGGACGCGCCACCGCCGGGCAAGGAGTATCGCACGCCCAAAATGTATTATAAGGGTGTCCTGAAGGGTGCCTGCATTATTGCGGGTGAATGCTCCAATGATGTAATATTTGAGTAGACTCGCATTGTGTTATCCCGTGCGCTGAAAACTTTGTTCATATGCGCTAAGCAACGCTTGTTAATTTAAAATATTACCTTCTGTGCGGCCGTTTATCAAATCTGAGAGATGGCAAGTTGTTGGCTTCAGCCCCCATGCCACGAGTGCTGGGGTGTTCGGGATAAACTTGAGTGCTCTTGTTCCCATTTTTGGGTCCATCTAGGGAGGCGCCTAACACGACGAACGAGGCAACCGGACTTATAATGCTTGAACACTCTCACTTAGCCATAGAATTCTATAATTTTAAATTTCGGCGAAGCCCCTAGTGTTCGGAAGGCCGAATTCGGGGCGCTATCCACGCCTGGGCCGGACAAAGCCGGTTCCTCACTCTAAGCGGCATAAGTCTTTAGGGGCTCGAAAAAACCTCTCGAACAGCGACTGGCTCTCGCCCCATCATGATGGTCAGTTTTAGCTTTCTCCACTGAGGTGCTCGCCCAGCTCAACTGGGGCACAATCGTAGTGGTTCTCCCAGCGCTACCTTAGCCGATATAACGGAACGTAAGGTACCAAAACATGGGAGCCAGGCAAACCCAACTATTGACCCAAGACATGATTCGGAGCCGATGCATATAATGCTATAAGTTCGGGGTGCCGCACTTGTGAAAGTGTTCGGACTTATCACACCATAATATGGGGAACTTAAGCCCCTGGTGTATTTGGCCGTACCAAAGCGTACAGATGCAACATGTCATAATTGAACATATATATATATATATATATATATATATATATATATATATATATATATAAAGGAATGCAATGATAGGCAAAAAGCGATGGATTGTTTATTCAAAAAATACTGCAATGAATGCAGAACGATACAAATAGTGCGATAAGCAAGGGGTGGGACTTTTTAACATGTCCCCCTCTAGGGGTAGGCTGCGGAATGGTGTATAAAACACGTATAATGCTCGTAATGGAGACCACCTGGATACTCGTCGTAGCTTTTCTGCTTCCCTGGTTGTTGCATCGTGAGTTCGGCGGGTCTACTGCCGGACAGGGCCTCTGGTAAACGGAGTCCTGAGGATAAGAAAAAAAGGGAAAAAAAGGAAAAAAGGATGACACACTTGGGAGCCCTTGGTGTGGTTGAGCCGCACTCTGGACCTGCCGTGGTCGTGCCCCTCCCCCTATGCCCATGGTATCTTCGGAGTGTAGTGATGTACGCGGAGTACTGGTTTTGCAATTTTGCAAGGGCTGGGGTTGGGGCCGCATTGCTACGCGTGCTCGGAACATGCCAGGTGGTCTTGTAGTAGGTTACTCCGGGCGCGCTTGGCGGTGTCCGGTCGCTTAACGACCGGACTCGAGAATTGCCTTAAGAGGCTGTTCTGCACTTCTGCCGCGAGAGCCGCTGTATGCTCCTCCGTTCAGAGAGAGCGTTCCGTGTTTCCGTTGACCGTGATGACTCCTCGAGGTCCTGGCATCTTGAGCTTGAGATATGCATAGTGCGGGACCGCATTGAACTTTGCAAATGCGGTTCGTCCGAGCAGTGCATGATAGCCGCTGCGGAACGGGACTATGTCGAAGATTAACTCCTCGCTTCGCAAGTTATCCGGGGATCCGAAGACCACTTCCAGTGTCACTGAGCCTGTACAATTGGCCTCTACACCTGGTATGATGCCTTTGGAGGTCGTCTTTGTGGGTTTAATTCTTGAGGAGTCTATGCCCATCTTGCATACTGTATCCTGGTAAAGCAGGTTCAGGCTGCTGCCGCCATCCATAAGGACTCTAGTGAGGTGAAACCCGTCGACAATTGGGTCTAGAACCAACGGGGCGAATCTGCCATGGCGGATGCTGGTGGGGTGGTCCCTTCGATCAAAAGTGATCGGGCAGGAGGACCATGGATTGAACTTTGGGGCAACTGGCTCCATCGCATATACGTCCCTGAGTGCACGCTTCCGCTCCCTTTTGGGTATGTGGGTTGCGTATATCATGTTCACCGTCCGCACTTGTGGGGGGAAACCCTTCTGTCCTCTATTGTTCGGCGGACGGGTCTCTTCCTCGTCATCGCTATGTAGCCCCTTGTCATTGTTTTTGGCAATTAACTTGCCTGCCTACTTGAATACCCAACAATCTCTGTTGGTGTGATTAGCTGGCCTTTCGAGGGTGTCGTGTATCTGGCATGAGCGGTCGAGTATTCGTTCCAAGTTGGACGGACCCGGAGTAGTTCTTTTGAATGGCTTTTTCCGCTGATCGGGTTTGGAGCCTCTGAATCTGGCGTTGACTGTCGTATCCTCAGTATTATCGCCGTTAATGTGGCGTTTGTGCTTGTTGTGACGCGACCTGCCATTAAGGTCCTTGGTATCCGGACTGCCAGAATTTTTGTTGAGGTTGTTACTGCGGGCTAGCCAGCTGTCCTCTCCCGTGCAAAAGCGGGTCATGAGTGATGTGAGGGCTGCCATGGATTTCGGCTTTTCCTGTCCTAGGTGCCGGGCAAGCCACTCGTCGCGAATGTTATGCTTGAAGGCTGCAAGGGCCTCTGCATCCAGACAGTCGATGATTTGATTTTTCTTGGTTAAGAACCGTGTCCAGAATTGTCTGGCCGATTCGTCTGGCTGCTGAATTATGTGGCTTAGGTCATCAGCGTCTGGTGGTCGCACATATGTGCCCTGGAAGTTATCAAGGAATGCGGCTTCCAGGTCCTCCCAACACCCAATTGATTCTGCTGGCAAGCTGTTAAGCCAATGCCGAGCTGGGCCTTTAAGCTTGAGCGGGAGGTATTTGATGGCGTGAAGATCATCACCGCGGGCCATGTGGATATGAAGGAGATAGTCTTCGATCCAAACCGTGGGGTCTGTTGTGCCATCGTAGGATTCAATGTTCACAGGTTTGAACCCTCCGGGAATTTGATGATCCATTACTTCATCTATGAAGCATAGTGGGTGTGCGGCGCCTCTATATTGGGCTATATCACGACGTAGCTCAAGCGAGCTTTGTCTACTGTGTTCGGCCCGGCCGGAGTTGCTGTATCCGGCGCGACGGTCATCGTCGCGTATTGTGGGGCGCCCACGCGATCCGTAGATCAATCTTGATTGTCTTGCCTTATCCTCCAATATGTCTCGCAAGTCCGGCGCATTCCCTCATGGCTTTGTACTTTTCGGGTGATGCCGGGGTACGACTTTAGTGGAGGGCCTGGAGGCCTCTCTGTCGCGGCCACGAGGTGGCCGGTCGGCCGTATTGTGCGCTGGTGATGTGGGTTTGTATGCTTCCTCCTCTAATCGGGGTAGCAACTTGTGTTTGGGGTAGCTTTTGGAGGGGCGTTCGAGTTCGTACTCTTCGGCCGCGAGGACTTCGGTCCATCTGTCGGCTAGCAGATCTTGGTCAGCTCTAAGTTGTTCCTGCTTTTTCTTGAGGCTACTTGCCGTGGCCATAAGCCTGCGTTTAAAACACTCTTGTTTGACGGGATCCTCAGGCACGACGAATTCGTCGTCATCGAGGCTTGCCTCGTCTCCGGAGGGAGGCATGTAATTATCGTCTTCTACCTCCTCGTCTGCCGCTCTCTCATGAGGTCTGGCTTCTCCATCCTCCTGTGCTGAATCCTGCTGGAGGGGGTTGTCTTCGGCACTATCCCGGGTGTTGTTGTCTCTGGTGCCGGAATCTCCATTCTTATTGTGGCGGGATTTAGAACGGCGCCGCTGACGCCGGCGCTTAGGCTGTTTCTTGGAGGGGTCTTCCTCCATTGTTCCATTGCCGTTCCCATCCTTTGGGATGTCCACCATGTATATGTCGTATGACGAGGTGGCTTTCCACTGCCCCGTAGGCGCTGGTTCTTGATCGTCTCCGGCATCGTCGTCCATACCGTCGATGTCTTTGGAGTCGAAGTCTAGCATGTCGGTTAGGTCGTCGATAGTGGCTACAAAGTGGGTGGTGGGTGGGCTTTGAATTTCTTTGTCATCCGCGTCCCAACCGTCCTGACCGTGGTCCGGCCAGGGCTCTCCTGATAATGAGAGATACTTTAGTGAGTTAAGGATGTCGCCAAAAGGCGAGTGCTGAAAGATGTCCGTAGCGGTGAACTCCATGATCGGCGCCCAATCGGATTCGATTGGTAGAGGCGCGGGGGGTCGGAGTCCGGTGAGGAGTCTGGCACCTCGGAGTCACGAGCTTCACAAGGGAGAGGGTCGGTATTTGGCTCCATCGCCGTAGAGGTAGCAGCCCCCGAGGCGGTGTCTAGGCACCCATCCTCGATCGGCGCAGTCGGCTCCGAGTTAAAGATTGGAGCGGACTCTTGTGCGACCTCCAAGGCACTGTCCGGCGGCAGAGCTAGGTCATGCCCATTGTGACAGTGCAGCGCGCTCGGCTGTGGCTCGAATCCGTCGAAGATCAAGTCTCCGCGGATGTCGGCTGTGAAGTTCAAACTTCCAAATCTGACCTGATGGCCAGGGGCGTAGCTTTCGATCTGCTCCAGATGGCCGAACGAATTGGCCCGCAGTGCAAAGCCGCCGAATACAAAGATCTGTCCGGGGAGAAAAGTCTCACCCTGGACCGCATTGTTGTTGATGATCGAAGGAGCCATTGGGCCTATGAGCGATGACACAGAGGAACTCTCAATGAAATCACCAATGTCGGTGTCAAAACCGGCGGATCTCGGGTAGGGGGTCCCGAACTGTGCGTCTAGGCGGATGGTAACAGGAGACAAGGGACACGATGTTTTACCCAGGTTCGGGCCCTCTCGATGGAGGTAAAACCCTACGTCCTGCTTGATTAATATTGATGATATGGGTAGTACAAGAGTAGATCTACCACGAGATCAAGGAGGCTAAACCCTAGAAGCTAGCCTATGGTATGATTGTTGTTCGTCCTATGGACTAAAACCCTCCGGTTTATATAGACACCGGAGAGGGCTAGGGTTACACAGAGTCGGTTACAATGGTAGGAGATCTACATATCCGTATCGCCAAGCTTGCCTTCTATGCCAAGGAAAGTCCCATCCGGACACGGGACGAAGACTTCAATCTTGTATCTTCATAGTCTTGGAGTCCGACCAATGATGATAGTTTGGCTATCCGGACACCCCCTAGTCCAGGCCTCCCTCAGTAGGCCTCTCTCCTCCTCCACACATATACCAGCTATTGTACCTCTATAGTTAATTAGGCCTCCTGATGTCTACTACGCAACCTTCTTCTTGTAGACGTTGTTGGGCCTCCAAGTGCAGAGGTTTGTAGGACAGTAGCAAATTTCCCTCAAGTGGATGACCTAAGGTTTATCAATCCGTGGGAGGTGTAGGATGAAGATGGTCTCTCTCAAACAACCTTGCAACCAAATAACAAAGAGTCTCTTGTGTCCCCAACACACCCAATACAATGATAAATTATATAGGTGCACTAGTTCGGCGAAGAGATGGTGATACAAGTGCAATATGGATGATAGATATAGGTTTTTGTAATATGAAATTATAAAAACAGCAAGGTAACTAATGATAAAAGTGAGCATAAAGAGTATTTCAATGGTAGGAAACAAGGCCTAGGATTCATACTTTCACTAGTGCAAGTTCTCTCAACAATAATAACATAACTAGATCATATAACAATTCCTCGACATGCAACAAAGAGTCAGTCCAAAGTCACTAATAGCGGAGAACAAACGAAGAGATTATTGTAGGGTATGAAACCACATCAAAGTTATCCTTTCTGATCGATCTATTCAAGAGTCCGTAGTAAAATAACATGAAGCTATTCTTTCCGTTCGATCTATCATAGAGTTCGTACTAGAATAACACCTTAAGACATAAATCAACCAAAACCCTAATGTCACCTAGATACTCCAATGTCACCTCAAGTATCTGTGGGCATGATTATACAATATGCATCACACAATCTCAGATGCATCTATTCAACCAACACAAAGTACTTCAAAGAGTGCCCCAAAGTTCTACCAGAGAATCAAGAGGAAAACGTGTGCCAACCCCTATGGATAAGTTCATTGGACCCGCAAGTTGATCACCAAAACATACATCAAGTAGATCACGTGAATATCCCATTGTCACCACAGATAAGCACGGCAAGACATACATAAAGTGTTCTCAAATCCTTAAAGACTCAATCCGACAAGAAAACTTCAAGGGGAAAACTCAATTCATCAGAAGAGAGTAGAGGGGGAGAAACATCATAAGATCCAACTATAATAGCAAAGCTCGCGATACATCAAGATTGTATCACCTCAAGAACACGAGAGAGAGAGAGAGAGAGATCAAACACATAGCTACTGGTACATACCCTCAGCCCCGAGGGTGAACTATTCCCTCCTCGTCATGGAGAGCGCCGGGATGATGAAGATGGCCACCGGTGAGGGATCCCCCCTCCGACAGGGTGCCGGAATAGGGTCCCTGGTTTTTCGGGGCTATAGAGGCTTGCGGCGGAGGAACTCCCGATCTATTGTGCTCTCCGATGTTTTTAGGGTATATAGAGATATATAGGCAAAAGAAGTCGGTTAGGGGAGCCACGAGGGGCCCACGAGGGTGGGGGCGCGCCCAGGGGAGGTGGGTGCTTCCCTGCCTCGTGGCCACCTCGAAGCTTCCCTTACGTGCACTCCAAGTCCCCTAGATTGCTTCCGTTCCAAAAATAAATTTCCCAAAGGTTTCATTCTATTTGGACTCCGTTTGATATTCCTTTTCTTCGAAACACTGGAATAGGCAAGAAAATAACAATATGGGCTGGGCCTCCGGTTAATAGGTTAATCCCAAAAATGATATAAAAGTGCTTAGTAAAGCCCATAAACATCCAAAACAGATAATATAATAGCATGAATGCTTCATAAATTATAGATACGTTGGAGACGTATCAGCATCCCCAAGCTTAATGCCTACTCGTCCTCGAGTAGGTAAATGGTAAAAGAAAGAATTTATGAAGTGTGAATGCTAGCAGGTGCACAAGTTTGATCAATGATAGTTTCAATCACCTTTTCTAGCATGATTATATGTCATAACAGTAGTTCATCTCATAAAACTTCTCAAGATCAAGTAACAAGCTATTCACATGTTAAAGCATAGACCATAAACTTTCTTGAAAACTAGCAAACTTCATTCTCAGTCATCAAACAATTACAATTCATCTTATTTTTAGGAAGGGTCTATGTCAGAGCTTTGATTTAGCAAACTCCACATACTCAACTATCATATAGTCTTCCATGATTGCTACCACTCAAAGCATATTCTTAGAACAAATAGCATCCGTCGAACACACAGAAAGATAGGGGCTTAGTGTTTCGCCTCCCAACTCACTTATCATATAGATAATTGTCAACAATAATAATTCATGATCAAATATATTTGCATGGCCATATATGCTTAGATCTTTCCCCAACACAGATGCTTGCCAACTAAAGAGTAGGTAGGAATGAGAAGGAATACTACTGACTCTTGCATAAAAGTAAAAGATAGGCCCTTCGCAGAGGGAAGCAGGGATTTGCAGAGGTGCTAGAGCTCGATTCTGAAAGAGAGATGAAAATAATTTTGAGAGGTATGCTTTCATTGTCAACATAACAACCAAGAGTTCCCAATATCTTCCATACTACATACATTATAGGCGGTTCCCAAATAGAATTGTAAAGTTTTTACTCCCCCTCCACCAACAATCATCAATCCATGGCTTGCCCAAAACAACGGGTGCCTCCAACTAACATCAATCCTGGGGGAGTTTTGTTTGCAATTATTTTTGATTGATTTTTGATCTTTTGATCATGGGACTGGGCATCCCAATTACCAGCTATTTTTCTCGTGAATGATGAGCGGAGTCCACTCATCGTGAGAATAACCCACCTAGCATGGAAGATACTGACAGCCCCTAGTCGCTACATGAGCGATTCGGGCATACAAAACATATTATTATTTGAAGGTTTAGAGTTTGGCACATGCAAATTTACTTGGAACGGCAGGTAAATACCACATATAGGTAGGTATGGTGGACACTCATGGAAGAAACTTGGTTCAAGGAATTTGGATGCACAAGCAGTATTCCCGCTTAGTACAGATATTTTGGCTAGCAAAGGTTTCTAAAAAGCAAGCACCACATGTTGGAGGATCTATAACAATATAACTTCTATACAAATACACCCAAGCATAACTCATTACGTTGTCTTCCTTGTCCAACTTCAACTAATTTGCTCAGGTTTGAAAATAATTAATGGGGCTCACAATCATAGAAGATGTCTAAGATAGTATATTTATATGTGAAATTTCTCTTCCTTCAATATTCTTTCATGAATTGTTCAAGTGACCAATACAATGCTTTCTAACCTTCAATAAATTTACTAGCTCTACTTCTTAGATGTGAAGTCATTACTCCCAACAGGTAAGCATATGAAACATATATAATTTCAGATTTATGACATTCAACTCATTCAACCATTTTACTCATAGGATATAAGTGAAGCACACATGAGTAAATGACAAACTACTCCAAAAAGATATAAGTGAAGATCAATAAGTAGTTAAATAATTACGTAACTATGTGAAGACTCGCTCTCATTTAAGAATTTCAGATCTTGGTATTTTATTCAAACATCAAGCAAAACAAAATAAAACAAAATGACGCTCCAAGCAAAACACATATCATGTGGCGAATAAAAATATAGCTCCAAGTAAAGTTACCGATGAACGAAGACGAAAGAGGGGATGCCATCCGGGGCATCCCCAAGCTTAGGCTCTTGGTTGTCCTTGAATATTACCTTGGGGTGCCTTGGGAATCTCTAAGCTTAGGCTCTTGCCGCTCCTTATTCCATAGTCCATCGAATCTTTACCCAAAACTTGAAAACTTCACAACACAAAACTCAACAGAAAACTCGTAAGCTCCGTTAGTATAAGAAAATAAATAACCACTTAGGTACTGTAATGAACTCATTCTAAATTCATATTGGTGTCATATCTACTGTATTCCAACTTCTCTATAGTTCATACCCTCCGATACTACTCATGGATTCATCAAAATAAGCAAACAACACATAGAAAACAGAATCTGTCAAAAACAGAATAGTCTGTAGTAATATGTATCAAACGTATACTTCTGGAACTCCAAAAATCCTAAACAATTAGGAAAATCTGAGAAATTTGTGTACCAATCCAGAGCAAAAAGAATCATATCATAATCACGTATCTGTGAATTATCAAAACTAATTTACTGGGTGCAAAAGTTTCTGATTTTCAGCAGGATCAACACAACTATCACCGTAAGCTATCCTAAAGGTCTTACTTGGCACTTTATTGAAACAAAAGCTATAAAACATGATTACTACAGTAGCATAATCATGTGGACACACAAAAATAGTAAGGGTAAATATTGGGTTGTCTCCCAACAAGCGCTTTTCTTTAATGCCTTTCTAGCTAGGCATGATGATGGCAATGATGCTTACATAAAGGATAAGAATTGAAACATAACGGGAGCATCATGAAGCATATGACTAGCACATTTAAGTCTAACCCACTTCCTATGCATAGGGATTTTGTGAGCAAACAACTTATGGGAATAATAATCAACTAGCATAGGAAGGTAAAACAAGCATAGCTTCAACATTTTCAACACATAGGGAGGAAACTTGATATTATTGCAATTCCTACAAGCATATGTTCCTCCCTCATAATAATTTTCAGTAGCATCATGAATGAATTCAACAATATAACCAGCACCTAAAGCATTCTTTTCATGATCTACAAGCATAGAAAATTTGCTACTGTCCACATAAGCAAAATTCTTATTATTCAGAATAGTGGGAGTCACTGCAAAAAAAAGACACATCCGTGACATTTTGGGCTGAACGGTTTTTTCTGTCATACTTATGACACTTTATGACGATAATTGTGACAAAACCCGGTATCATCATAGATGTGGTGGGCTCCTACTTCTATGACAAAAAGTCATGACAGAAAATGGGCTTTTCGTCCTGGGCGGGCCGGAGACGCAGCTGCATGACATTCTTTGGACCGTCCATGACAGAAAAAACCGTGGTAGAAGCGAGGGCGAGGAAAATTTCGGGGAGTTCCCGGTTACGGTGGGTGGTCGGGGGCCGAGCAATGCACGATTCTCTTGTACACGTACGCGCGTGTGTGCGAGGCATTGGCTCTAACTGAACCCGAGCGAGGCGTTGGGCTCTAACTGAACCCGAGCGATTGCACTGCAGGCTACGCGTTACTGAACCCGAGCGATCAATTGATGGCTGTTAACTGAACCCGATCGAGCGATTCCTTCGCTACTGCTGCTAACTGAAGCTGATCGATGCTGCCTCTAGATGAACAGTGAGCGTTGCGGGGGGGGGGGGGGGGTTGGATGAATAGTGAGTGGTGGGGTGGATGAACAGGACCCCGTGGCGTTGCCTCTGGATGAACAAGACCCTGATCGATCAAGCCGGTTGGGGCTGGATGAACAGGACTCCGTGGAGGGCTGCATGAACAGGACGACCTCGTGGAGGACTGTATGAACAGTAGACGGTGGAGGGGTGCCCGTGGAGGGGTGGTTGAACAGTAGCCGGTGGAGTAGCGCGCTGTGGAGGCTGGATGAACAGGAGCCCGTGGAGGCTGGAGGAGGTCGACGGTAGCCCATGGAGGCTGGAGGAGGTCGACGGTGGAGATGAACAGTATCCTGTGGAGTCCCGTTTTGCGGTACACCACACCCCTCCCGATGAACAGGACCCCTGTTTCGACCATAGCGCTCCAACACAAGTCCGTTTCGTCCGTTTTGCGGTACACCACACCCCTCCCGATCAACAGGACCCCCTTTCGACCGTAGGAGGTCCGTTTCCTCCATTTTGCGGTATGCCAGACCCCTCCCGATGAACAGGATCCCATTTCGAACGTGGCCGGTCGAACACAAGGCCGTTTCCTCCATTCTGCGGTATGCCAGGCCTCATTTCCATCGCCTGTTCCGTCCAAGCCCTCCCGATGAACACGGCGACGCATTCCGTTTCGACCCACCCGATTGGCTCCCCATGAACACGACGACGACGCTGTTTCTCCGTTCTGACCCAGCCATGTACACGAGCCCTGGTTATACGTATGCGCGAGTAGGCGTTCGAGACCCCGCCCATATGTACACATACGTGGACGTATTTTCTTTCTTGCACACTGGCCACTGTACGTACGTGTACATGCTACGTGTGTGCCTCTACTATGACACGTGCGCGCCTCTACATTGACCAGTATATATGTACGTACACGTTCGCGACCAGAATGACAACGCTACGTACGCTTCGACCAGGTGGGTCCTGACTGTCAGGCACTTCCTTGCGTGCGAAGATGTAGCTGGTTGGTCCCAGCAGTCAGCGGGGTTGAGGGACTCCCGGATTAGGGGGTGTCCGGATAGCCGAACTATCATCATCGGCCGGACTCCAAGACTATGAAGATACAAGATTGAAGACTTCGTCCCGTGTCCGGATGGGACTTTCCTTGGCGTGGAAGGCAAGCTTGGCGATACGGATATGTAGATCTCCTACCATTATAACCGACTCTGTGTAACCCTAGCCCTCTCCGGTGTCTATATAAACCGGATGGTTTTAGTCCATAGGACATAACAACAATCATACCATAGGCTAGCTTCTAGGGTTTAGCCTCCTTGATCTCGTGGTAGATCTACTCTTGTAATACCCACATCATCAATATTAATCAAGTAGGACGTAGGGTTTTACCTCCATCAAGAGGGCCTGAACCTGGATAAAACATCGTGTCCCTTGTCTCCTGTTACCATCCGCCTAGACGCACAGTTCAGGACCCCCTACCCGAGATCCGCCGGTTTTGACACCGACATTGGTGCTTTCATTGAGAGTTCCTCTGTGCCTTCGCAATCAGGAAGGATGCCTCTTCCCGTCTTTAAATACGGCACCATTGCCAAAGGAGCTTTGGCCGCCGGTCAAGCTATCCGGCTAGGTGGTTTTCTTATGACCGCCTGTTCGGCCACCGCTTCGACGATGACCTCTCGGGTCATCAAGAGCGTTCTTCGCGTCAACTCGGAATTCACCGAGCAGCTGGATCCGATGGAGCTCTCTTCCGTAAACGAGCTCTTGGATCGCATCGCCGCCCTGGGAGTCGCTACAGACTACGATCAGATTGGGCTTAAAACCGACCTGAGAGAAATTAACTCTCCCCAGGCTACCCACCTCGTTGCTGTGGTAGAAGAACAACGCGGCGACTCTTCTTTTATGTTAAAACCAGTTATGTCTGGATTCCCGATCCCTCCATGCCAGATTCCCGCGGAGGGATGGACATCAATCGAGTACTGAACCTAAAGTCAGGCAGCGGACTAGATTCGTTGGATGACGTCCAGCAATCCAAGCTTCCAAATCCGGAAACTCCTCGGCCTTTGAGCCTTAGATTGGGCGGGGTTCCAAATTTAATTCCACCCACCCACCCAAACACAAGCGATCTATCTCAAATACGGCAAGAGCCTGATGAAACAGTACATCATTACTGGGCCAGATTCCTCCTGGTTATGGACAGGATAATGGACTGCCGTGAGGAAAGCGCAATCTCTATTTTCTGCAACAATTGCATGGACAAGGGAATCATGAACGCCATAAGTTGTCGCGAAGTTACGCGCTTCGCCGACCTGGCGACCATAGTACGAAAATACTGTGCGATGGAGAGTGCCTGGAAAACCGAAACTAGATTTTGGGACAATCCGGCCCTGAACACAACCCTAGTCCGGAATAAAAGGGTGCACCATGCTCAAGCACCTGGGTCAAAAACCAAAAAGCAAAAAACCCCTAAAGGGTACGGAACCGTACTGGAGGGATGGCTCAGCCGACCCTGCAAAATCCATAATACAGAGGGCGACACTCCAACACATAGCCTTCGAGCATGTTGGATACTACGGCAGGTGGCCAAAAGTGGCGAAGGTCTTCTAGCCCCGGAGAAACAGCCCAACAGTACTAGTACGGTATTAACAGTCTTCGAGACTTTCGCATCAAATAATATGCGGAAACGAACAATCCGCAGCCTCGCCGAAGTCTACCAAATAGCAACAACAAATCCATGGAGCGACACGGCTATCACCTTCAATGCCAGCGACGAACCTAAATTCCGAACAGCCCGGGCACCAGCCGCATTGGTCCTCAGTCCAATAGTGGACGGCTTTCGTCTTACCAAGGTACTCATGGATGGTGGCAGCGGATTAAACCTCATCTACGAGGAAACCCCCCAAAAAATGGAAATAGACTGGAGCCGCATTGAGCGAAGCAGCACAACCTTTAAAGGAATAATCCCTAGTCGGGAAGTACGCTACACAGGAAAAATCACACTAGATGTGGTGTTCGGCTCGCCGGACAACTACAGGTCCGAGGAAGTCACGTTCCAAGTGGCCCCGTTCAGCAGCGGATATCACGCTCTATTAGGGCGAGAGGCATTCACAATTTTCCTAGTTGTACCCCATTACGGGTACATGAAGCTTAAAATGCCCGGGCCCAATGGAATCATCACTCTGGTCAGTGATCCGGACATAGCACTCCGCGCTGAAAATAAGACAGCTGCTCTAGCCCTAGAGGCACTATCCGAAGCCCTAGCGGCAGAGGAACTCATTGCACTGTGCTCCACGGTGAATAGGGACGATGTGATACTCGATAAGAGATCTAAGTCCACCTCTTTTAAACCAGCAGACGAAATAGTCAAATTCCAGGTCCATCCAACGGACCCCACAAAGACGGCCTCCATTGGGGCATAATTAAACCCTGATGTAGAAGCCGCACTACGAGAATTCCTTCGGGAAAATTGGGACATTTTTGCCTGGCACCCTTCAGATATGCCAGGAACCCCACGCAGGCTGGCAGAGCATAGCCTAAATATCCTAAAAGGATTCAAGCCAGTCAAACAGGCTCTTCGACGATTTTCTGAACCCAAAAGACAGGCAATGGGAGAGGAGCTAGCCAAACTATTAGAAGCCGGATTCATCAGAGATATAAAACATCCGGACTGGCTAGCGAACCTGGTAATGGTACCAAAAAAGGACAAATCCTGGCGCCTTTGTGTCGATTTTAAAGACCTTAATAAGGCCTGTCCAAAGGATCCTTTCCCCCTTCCCCGCATCGACCAAATCATCGATGCTACCGCGGGGCACGATTCATTGTGTTTCCTCGACGCATACTCCGGATACCATCAAATCAAGATGGCGGAAACAGACCAGGCCGCAACGGCAATCATTACTTCATACGGACCATTCTGCTTCAACACAATGCCCTTCGGACTCAAAAACGCCGGCGCAACATATCAGCGCATGATTCAGACATGTCTGGCTACCCAGATCGGCAAAACAGTGGAGGCATACGTAGACGACGTGGTCGTTAAGACCAAAAACGTCGAAACTCTAGTAGACGATTTGAGGCTCACATTCGACAACCATCGAGCATATGACATTAAGCTCAACCAGGAAAAATGCGTTTTCGGCGTACCAGCCGGAAATCTCTTGGGCTTCATTGTATCCGGTAGAGGAATTGAAGCAAACCCAGCCAAGATCCGAGATCTGTCACAATTGGATATCCCAAAAGACCTCAAACAAATACAAAAACTGACTGGATGCGTGGCGGCTCTAAGCCGCTTCATCTCCCGTTTGGGAGAAAAGGCATTGCCTCTCTACCGCCTCCTCCGGCGCACCAAACACTTCGAGTGGACGGATGCCGCCACGGCTGGACTCGAAGAAATAAAGGCCATATTAGCAACAAATCTGGTCCTGGCCGCGCCCAACCTAGGCGAACCAATGTTATTATATATCGCGGCAACACATCAAGTTGTAAGCGCAGTGCTCGTCGTCGAACGAGAAACAGAAGGACACAAATTCCCTCTTCAAAAACCAGTGTACTACGTATCCACTGTCTTAACTCCATGCAAGTCCCGGTATCCACATTATCAAAAAATAGCGTACGCGGTGTTCATGGCATCCCGGAAGCTGCGACACTACTTTCAAGAGTGCTCGATAACAGTGGCCTCCGAGGTACCTCTCAATGACATTATAAACAACCACGACGCGACGGGTAGGATTGCAAAATGGGCCATTGAGCTCTTACCATTTGACATAACCTACAAACCAAGGCGAGCTATAAAGTCGCAAGTTTTGGCTGACTTCATCGCTGAATGGACCGAAGCCGAACTCCCTAAAGAGTACGGCGCATACTCCAATTGGATCATGCATTTCGACGGCTCCAAAATGTTGGCCGGCTTGGGGGCTGGCGTCGTATTGACTTACCCAACCGGAGACACAGTCCAATACATACTTCAGATAATGTACACGGACTCCAACAATGCAGCCGAATATGAGGCCCTTCTACATGGTCTCCGAATGGCAATCTCCATGGGTATTCAACGCCTAGAGGTGCGCGGGGATTCAAACCTCGCAATATCCCAAGTAAATGGAGACTTTGACGCCAAGGATCCGAAAATGGCAGCCTATCGTAACGCCGTCTTAAAATTGTCAGCTCGGTTCGAAGGACTCGAATTCCTCCATGTAGCCCGGGATAATAACCAGGCAGTCGACGTGTTGGCGCGCATTGGTGCAAAACGCGACGCCGTCCCTCCAAACATCTTCCTGGAGCGGCTCTTTAAGCCATCTGTATTATGGGAAGAGGAGTCCGGAAATAGCAACCCGGAACCAACCGCGCCACCCAACACGGAACATTCTGACACAGTCGGTGGCTCAGCCAATGAAATAACACCCTCAGCCCACAAAATAATGGCAGTAATAGCCCCGTGGACGGAACCATTCCTAGCCTACTTAACTAGGCAGGAACTTCCCGAAGACCAAAATGAGGCCCGCTGCATAGTTCGGCGATATAAAGCCTACAAGGTCCATGAGGGAGAACTTTATAAGAAAAGCACAACCGGAGTCCTTCAAAGGTGCATCTCCGAAGAGGAAGGGCGAAATCTCCTGGCTGAAATGCACGCCGGACTCGGCGGGCACCACGCCGCAGCCCGGGCCCTTGTAGGCAAGGCCTTCCGTACAGGATTTTATTGGCCAACTGCCCGGGCAGATGCTCAGGACTTAGTCCAACGATGCATCGGTTGCCAGCTCTTTGCTAATCAAAGCCACATGCCACCCACCGCCCTCAAAACTATACCCATCACCTGGCCGTTCGTGGTCTGGGGGCTTGACATGGCTGGACCCCTTAAAGGGGGAACCCACAAGCAAAAATACCTATTGGTCATGGTGGACAAATTCACCAAATGGATAGAGGCCAAGCCAGTTAAAACGGCAGAATCCGGACCCGTGATAGACTTCATATCCGGGGTAGTACACCGTTATGGCGTCCCCCACAGCATCATCACTGATAACGACACGAATTTCACGGTCGACGAGGTTAAACTCTGGTGCAAAAATATGGGCATCAGGCTCGACTACGCTTCAATCTATCACCCCCAAACGAACGGTCAAGTCGAACGAGCAAATGGTCTAATCATGAGCGACATCAAACCCAGATTAGTGCGGTCCCTCATGGAATCTAACACGCACTGGGTAGAGGAGCTCGACTCCGTACTCTGGGGGCTGCGGACCACACTGAACCGCACTACCGGATTCACACCATTTTTTATGGTGTACGGCGCAGAGGCAGTTTTGCCCTGCGATATAATTCATGACTCACCTCGCGTGCGCATGTACGAAGAAAGAGAAGCCGAGTTGGATCGGCAGGACAGTTTGGACGCCTTAGAGGAGGAGCGGGACGTGGCAAAAGCTCGTTCCGCATTCTATCAGCAGCAGGCTCGAAGATATCAAAGCAGAGAAGTACAGGCCAAAACTTACAATGTTGGCGAGCTAGTTCTATGCCTGCCGGACAAGAAAAAGGACAAACTTAAGCCCAAATGGTAAGGTCCCTTCGTCATCGACCAAGTCCTGACGGAGCATACCATCTATGTAACGCATCTGACAACCGACTCGAGCCGAACCCATGGAACGCAACCCGTCTCCGAAGATTCTACGCCTAGTGCCGGACTCAGAGTTCGTCTCCTTCCTCCATCCACCTTTTATATTTTCGCTGTCTTTTGTTCCTATCCTTCTTCCCCCTTTTTTAGTAAAAGCCTTTGAGGGCTGATATGCGCATTGTTCGCAGACACTTGATGTGCTACTCGCACTCATTATACCTAGGGGCTTCTTTAACAGAAGCTTATTTATACGGGCTTCATGCCCAACACATGTGTCATACTTCTGCATGTACCTTTTATTCACCATTATATGCATCGATATGACTTAAGTTTTGGCCAAGCTGGGTTACCTGGCTCCTGTGCTTACCCCTACGTTCCCGATTGTTCGGCTAGGAGGTAAAGGGAGCACCTCTGCGATTGTTACTGCCGGGTCAGCCGAATGTGTACCTCAGACTAGGTGAAGCCAAAAGCTAGCGTTCTTAAGGGAATATTCGGTCGGTGACTTGAAAGATGATTTATTACTTATTTATTTATCTGCCCCCAGATGCTTTTTCTGCTCTCTTCGCAGTACGGGCATGCACCTTAGGGCATGCCTCCCATGGAAAGGAACCCCTAACGGAACTATTCTCCCTGGAAGATGTTTCTTACTAACCGTGTAATATAACATAACTAGTTGGGCACTTGTCTGATAAAGCACTAATGACCCCTACGCCTGGTCTCCATGCATGCCCCTGTTTTTATATAACCGTTAGGGTATTCGGACACACTCCGGACTGTTGGGTCCCGAGGTTGAAGCGAAAAGGTCCGCAAAGACAAACAATCTACAATCCGGCTAGAAGGCATTTTACATGTCATTTTAAAATTACATCGTCAAATTGACTGATTGAACTCCTCTTCAATCCCATCTAACAGGCTGTCTAGTTTACAGTCCCGTTTGGAATATTTCGCGGCCAACTCTACTTGGCCGTACATTAAGCTCACAGGGATCTCCTTCCCATCGGGCCCCATAGGTCTGACCTCGGCCATGTGGTTTGGATCAGCCTTCGTGTACTGCGTCTTCACCATGGCCCAAGCCTCCCTGGCGCCTTGACGGCAGGCCGATATCTTCCACAGACGGAAGCGCTGTCGTACTCCCTGAAGCTTCTCAGCAAGCCCTCCAAGACCCTCGGGTAGGGAGATGGGCGGCCATAAGGCCTGAACGATGCCGCTCATCGCCTGCCGAATACGTTCGTGCAGTGCAGCAGCTCGGGAAGAAGGTCACCCGTGGAACCAGGCATTTCCTCCGCCGGACGACCCATGAGCACAGCTACAGACACATTTCTGTCAATCGACTTCCTCGCCGAACTCTTCTTTTCAAAAGAGTTTTCTCAAGCACTTACTGTAAATGCCGTGACGAAGCCGCCGATTCTCCTTTACGGAGTCAGACAGCTGGACCCGAACATCTTTTAGTTCTTCGCCCAGCTGGGTGTTGGCATCTTGGAGTTTGTTCCTCTCCTGCTGCACCCTCATAAGCACCTTCTTGCCGGCCTTCAGCTGGCGCAGCAGATGTTGCTTGTCCGGTTCCAGTCCGGCACCCTCTGCAATATTATTGTCAGACTTACGCACACGTCGCACTTCATAAACTACTTATCTTTTCTAAGTATGTATTACCAGAGGGGGTCTCTGTGGCTCCCCCTACGGCGGCTAGCGCGGCCTCAAGTTGGGCCTTGCAATCTTGAAGCTCCTGGGACAGACAGGTATTCTTCTCCGTAAGATCCTGCATAACAAATGATCCTTAAATCAGTTATTCTAACTATTTTAAGTCTCGGGGGCTACTGGCATATATAACTATTAAAATTCCTCACCCATATGTCTTTCACATACTGCTCCGTGGCTCTGGTTAGACCATCTCGAGCGGCACGGAGGTGCGCATCTCCCGCATTAAAGGCATTTAGTGCCTCCAGAGAGAAACACGCGTCATGAAGAACCGTCCGGCGGCGCCTGTGATTCATGGCGCTCTCCACCTCAGACCTGGTGGCGGACAGCCTGTCGGCATCCTCCGTTGGAGGAGCATCCGGCTCACGCCTTGTGTTCGCCTCCCCTTCCAGACCACGCATTGGAGCATGGCTGGCAGAGGCTTGATTGGCAACCTCTCCGGACACTGTCTGGCGAGCGCTCTTTCTCCTGGAAACATCATGAGCATTAATATACCTCCTAGGAATCTTTCCCTTAAAAACGGCAGTGCGCCGTACCGTTGCAGCGACGTTTCGATTCGCGCCGCACTCCTCTTCCGTCTGCTGGGCCGAACTGACCCTTGTTGGTCAGCCGCCGCAGGTTCGGCTTCCCGCCTAAAAGGCGCCTCCTGCGGAGCACCATTGGTATACGGTGGTCAGAAATGAGCATGGAACAAGTAATGGTGTCAGGACTCCGGTCGTAGTCACCTGGGAAGCCGGAGATAAACCGGGGTAGTCAGCCGTAATGGCGACTAGAGCATTGTCCATGCTAAGTTGGTGGAACACCCCGTCAATCAGCTCCACCTTTATGTCCGGATCCTCTTCGGAGGCCGGATCAAGGGATCGTCCCGGATCCTCGGGCTGTGGAGTCAGGCTTTGTATGCCCTCCACGTCCCGGCGCAGCTCATGCGTCAAAATCACAAAGTGAGACACTTAACTTTGGGAATATGGATCGGATAGATAAACGTCCGCTTACCCAGCTCCGAGGGTTATTCATGGAGAATCCATTCAATGGACTCGTGCAGAGGAAGTCCTCCTTCTCCCCCTTGTACAAGCTGGACAGGATCTTCACCAGATCAGCGGCCGATCCCGGACCCTTGCGGCCATGACGGGTGGCGTCATCCTCCCCGTTGAAATCCCACATGGGGTGGCCCCTATATTGGAGCGGCTGCACCCCTTGCATAATGCACGTGGCCATGACTCCAATCATGGTCAATCCGGAGTGGGCCAGTAACCTTATCCGGCCCATCAGATATTGGACGCTCCCATCATCTTCCCATTGAGGGCTCCGCGGGCGCCAACTCAGGCGTTTCTTCAGGGGAGCATTGCTGAACTCCGGGAGGCTGATCCGAACTAGATCCGGCAGAGGGGCGTCTTCCATATAAAACCATTCTGAAGGCCAGTCTTTGGACGCCTTCTTCGGGGTTCCAGATAGATATCCGGTCCCGGCGATGCACCATATTTCGGCTCCGCCCACTTGATATATCGACCCCTCGTGAGAACGGGGTACGAGGCTAAACAATCTCTTCCACAGTGCAAAATGGGGCTCGATGCCCAAGAACAGCTCGCAAAGAACTACAAAGCCCGCGATGTGCAAAATGGAGGCAGGTGTAAGGTGGTGAAGCTGGAGTCCATAGAACTCCAGGAGCCCCCGGAGAAACGGATGTATGGGAAATCCGAGTCCCCTTATTAGATAAGGGACGAAGCATACCCGCTCTCCTTTGGAGGGATTGGGGACGCTCTCTGCCTGCTTTCCACCCTTGTAGGTGGCCAGTCCGGCTCGAACCGGAACCATGAAGGCTGGGGGAAGATATCCCTCTGCTTGGAGCGTCACTAGCTCGCTATGTGGAACTGAACATTTCCTCCAATCTCCTGGCTGAGGGCTGGGAGCGCGAGAGGAGGAGCCGCATCGACTATCCATGATGGAATGGATTTTTGTCGGAGGCGCTTCGATGAGTACTTGCGGAAGGAGGATGGTGTGATTTGGATCTAGATCCTCGCCTCTCTTATAGGCAGCTTATTCGCGCGGCTAGGGGGTAAAACGCAAAAATACCCTAGCTTTTCGCATTCATACGACACGTGGAAGAGGGCCATTATTGGACATGGAAGCCAAGGAGCGCAACATTTATAAGGAAACCGGACACTATTCAGCAGGCACATGGAATTTGAAGGAGAACCCGCCTTGCAACGCCGAAGACAATATGCGCGCCGGACTCATCGTCATTGAAGCCTGGTTCGGGGGCTACTGAGGGAGTCCCAGATTAGGGGGTGTCCGGATAGCCGAACTATCATCATCGGCCGGACTCCAAGACTATGAAGATACAAGATTGAAGACTTCGTCCCGTGTCCGGATGGGACTTTCCTTGGCGTGGAAGGCAAGCTTGGTGAAACGGATATGTAGATCTCCTACCATTGTAACCGACTCTGTGTAACCCTAGCCCTCTCCGGTGTCTATATAAACCGGATGGTTTTAGTCCATAGGACATAACAACAATCATACCATAGGCTAGCTTCTAGGGTTTAGGCTCCTTGATCTCGTGGTAGATCTACTCTTGTAATGCCCACATCATCAATATTAATCAAGCAGGACGTAGGGTTTTACCTCCATCAAGAGGGCCTGAACCTGGGTAAAACATCGTGTCCCTTGTCTCCTGTTACCATCCACCTAGACGCACAGTTCGGGACCCCCTACCCGAGATCCGCCGGTTTTGACAGCGAAAGGGGTGAATCATTTTTTTGCCCGGACGCACTTCCTTGCGTGCGAAGGTGTAGCTGGTGGGTCCCAACAGTCAGGGGGGATACGTTTTTTTCACGAAATACGGTGGCCCGTTCGGTGGGTCCCTGATATCAGGTGGAGGAATAATTATTTTGCGCGTAATAAGGAGGCACTTCCTTGCGGCTGCCGTGGACCCAGCTGTCAACCTCTCCACGTACAGTACTTGTCGGTGTCAAAACCAGCGGATCTCGGGTAGGGGGTCCCGAACTGTGCGTCTAGGCGGATGGTAACAGGAGACAAGGGACATGATGTTTTACCCAGGTTCGGGCCCTCTTGATGGAGGTAAAATCCTACGTCCTGCTTGATTGATATTGATAATGTGGGTATTACAAGAGTAGATCTACCACGAGATCAAGGAGGATAAACCCTAGAAGCTAGCCTATGGTATGATTGTTGTAATGGTTGTTCGTCCTACGGACTAAAGCCATCCGGTTTATATAGATATCGGAGAGGGCTAGGGTTACACAGAGTCGGTTACAATGGTAGGAGATCTACATATCCGTATCGCCAAGCTTGCCTTCCACGCCAAGGAAAGTCCCATCCGGACACGGGACGAAGTCTTCAATCTTGTATCTTCATAGTCTTGGAGTCCGGCCGATGATGATAGTCCGGCTATCCGGACACCCCCTAGTCCAGGACTCCCTCAGTAGCCCCTGAACCAGGCTTCAATGATGATGAGTCCGGCGCGCATATTGTTCGGCATTGCAAGGCAGGTTCCTCCTCCGAATAATTCATAGAAGATTGTGAACACCAGGATAGTGTCCGGCTCTGCAAAATAATTTCCACATTCCACTGTAGAGAGAATAATATGTACACAAGTTCAATCTGCTGACGTATTTTGTGGCATTACATCACACCACTATCAAGCCTTTACTTGAATCGTTTTTTACTATACCACCTCAGCGCGTTTAGCGAAGCGGTTTCCTTGGCACGTCTTGTCGAAGCAGAGATCATGTTCCCCTTATCCCGGGATTCTCATCAATACGGACGTGGGTAACCCAACCGCGCCATTGATGGTGGCGCTTGGGAGATAAGCGAGTTTTACCAGGCCGGTGGGGACGCATAGTTTTCGTCCGCCCATATATAAGGGGATAAGGATCCACCCTTTCACCTACGCCTTCTTCCTCCTTTGCTTATCCATCTCCGCGCACTCGAGCTCCAGCGCCCAAGCCCGCACATCTCGTCTCAACCTTCTCCAGTCATGTCTGGAGCGGGAGGCAAGTGGATGACCTCCTCCGTTATGGAGGGGCACATCGAAAGACTGCGCAGCGCCGGATATCTATCCGACGACATCGCGCACCGTCTGCCCGACGAGGGGCAGCTCATCCCCACCCCCAGGCCCCATGAGAGGGTCGTATTCCTTCCCCACTTCCTCCGCGGACTGGGCTTCCCATTGCATCCCTTTGTCCGGGGGCTCATTTACTATTACAGCCTGGATTTCCATGATCTGGCGCCGAACTCCATCCTCAACATCTCGGCGTTTATCGTCGTGTGCGAGGCCTTCCTCTGCATCCAGCCCCACTTCGGCTTGTGGCTCAAGACCTTCAATGTCAAGCCGAAGGTAGTGAAGGGGAATCAGGCGGAGTGCGGAGGCGCCATGTTGGGTAAGATACCCAACGTCGTCTGGCTCGAGGGTGCCTTCGTGGAAACCATCAAGGGATGGCAATCGGGGTGGTTCTACATCACCGAGCCGCGCGACCCTAAATGGGTAGCGGCCCCCGAATTTAGATCTGGAATCCCCACGCGGCACACCTCATGGAAGGAGAGTGGCCTGACCTGGGGTGATTCGGAGGAGCTGACCGGACTCCAAGCCTGTATCCAGAAGCTGGTGAACAAGAAGCTCAAGCTTGTCAACGTGGTCCAGGTCATGCTCATCCGCCGGATTCTCCCGTGCCAAGAACGGGCATTTAAATTGTGGGAGTTCAATCCGGCACAGCACCAAACCTTGAGCAGGCTCTTCGACACTAGGTACGAAGATGCCTGGAAGGTGCTTTTCAAGGGCGTCGAAGCTCCCGCATCCGCCACTGAAGGTCGCGGATTACGCTCGCAGTGTCAAGCTGACGAGGTAAGTGATTCTACCCCTTTATGGGACACTTGTTTTTAATAGTTTGACCCAACACGGGTTTCAATCTCCCTTTTCCTTTGACAGGACTGGATGAAGAAGGCGGAGCAGATCGTCTGTCTGGCTCCCATGCCAGAAAACCCAGTAGACGCCCGTCTAGCGGGGCTGCTGGTTCCGGCACCGCATGTGGTGCTGGAGAAGAAGGCCAGGAAGGAGGCCACGGGTACTCGAAAGAGTTCCCGTTTTCAGGTGTCCGATGACTCCGGGGCGGACTCCTCCCACCAAGGCGAGGAGGAGAAGAAGAAGGCCTCTCCCCCAGCGGGGGGAGGGAAGAAAAGGAAGGCCTCCCCAACAAGGGAGGCCGAAGGGTCCAAGAGGGGAAAAACTTTTCCCCCGGACTGTTCCGCCAGCGCTAGTGACGACGACGAGGACTGGCCCCCAAGGGCCAAGCCTCTGGCGAGATCGTAAGTATCCGGACTCCCGAATAACTTCCAGGTTTTCATTTTCCGCCACATTATGTCTTTCTAATGCCGCATACAACCCTGCAGTCCGCCTAAGGATGATCTCCCTGCTTCATCGAGCGGGTCCTTAGGGGCGTCGGATATGGATTCTCTTCCGACTTTCTCCACCCCCCATGACGCGGATGATGCCGAGGTGGGATCCCAGGAAGGGACCCACCAGGAGGAGAGGGCCCCGAAGGTGTCGCAGGACAACCTCCCGGACTTTGCACCGGACTCAGCCCCGGAACCTATAGTGGCTCCGGAGTCTGGTGGGCGACCCCTTCGGAAGAAGGGCAAGACCGTGACGCCGGATGCCTCCGTCCAACCGGAGGTGCCGGATAATTTGCTGGAGGCGCTCAACGGCGCCTCCATCGAAGAGGAACACCACACTGTTATGAGCGCGGTGATTCAGAAGGTTCAGCTCGCCAAGAGCCGGCTGACCGAAGCCTGCCGCAGCCTTCTAACAGGCTTTGAGGTAAGAATTTCAATATATATAAAATGGTACCGCATAGACAGTAGCCCCTGATGCTCGGTTCGGTGTTCGGAAAGAAAAGCCGGACTGAGGATCTTTAGAAAGATAATCGCAGGTGTCATGAAAATATGTCAATATGGGATTGCAGGTTGTGCTGCTGACCTCTACCGCACTGACTGTGGAGGTCAAAACTTTGAAGGAAAACCTCGAGCGGTCCGAGAACGAGCTCGGCCATGCCAAGAAGCAGCTCGAGGAAAAAGAAGGTGAGTAATACCTTATGAAAATTGTACCTTACAGAAAAGGATTTTGGTTGCAAGAAAAATGACAAGGATAACTGGGGTATTGCAGGGACCACTAACGAGGTGGTGACCTTGAAGGAGGCGGTGGCCGCGGCCGAACGCAATGCGGCTGCGGAACGCACCGAGCAAGAGAAACAGGAGGCGCGGGTGGCGGAGGTACAGCAAGAGCTCCAGGATCTCGTGAGGAAACATGAGAGCCTGGAGCGTGACTCGAAGACTCGAGAGTCTGAGCTTGCAACGGCTCTTGAGAGTGCCAAAGCCGCTAAGGCCGAAGCCTACAAGGCCCTCCAGGAGATAGAGGCGGTGAAGAAAATAGCAGCGGGTAAGGCATTTTTTATGCAAAGTAAGCATGTGAGTGTTAATTACCTGTCGCTTACCCGAATTCGGAGCTCTCCAGGAGCGTTCGCAGATCTTCCCCGCAGCGTGTCCGATGCTGCCGCATTCTACCGGGCCGAGGAGGGGAGCTCAATGGAGAAGGTCTTCTGGTCTCAGTATGCTGAGGCCGGACATCCGGTGCCCCTTAGCGACCAGCTGAAGCAGCTAGTCGAGCTCCACAAGGCGGCCGAACAGGCCATGAAGGGCCTCATAGTTCGGCTGTGGCCTAAGGAGGCTATGCCTGGGAGCTACTTCGGCCTGGTGCGGCGGCTGGTGGACGCGTGCCCGTGGGTTGAAGTTATCAAGCACTCCGCCTGTATCGAGGGTGCGCGTTGGGTCCTTGCCCGCGCAAAGGTGCACTGGGGCAAGATGGATGCCTAGAGGCTTGTGACAGACCCCCCACCAGAGGGCAAGGAGCATCGCACGCCCGAGATGTATTATAGGAGTGTGCTGAAGGGCGCCCGCACTATTGCGGGTGAGCGCTCCAAAGATGTAATATTTGAGTAGACTCGCATTTTGTTATCCTGTGCGCTGAAAACTTCGTTCATATGCGCTAAGCAACGCTTATTGATTTAAAATATTACCTTCTATGTGGCCGTTTATTAAATCTGAGAGATGGAAAGTCGTCGGCTTCAGCCCCCATGCCACGAGTGCTGGGGTGTTCGGGATAAACTTGAGCACTCTTGTTCCCATTTTTGGGTCCATCTAGGGAGGCGCTCAACACAACGAACAAGGCAACCGGACTTATAATGCTTGAACACTCTCACATAGCCATATAATTCTATAATTTTAAATTTCGGCGAAGCCCCTAGTATTCGGAAGACCGAGTTCGGGACGCTATCCACGCCTTGGCCGGACATTATCCGGTTCTTCGCTCGAAGCGGCATAAGTCTTTAGGGACTCGAAAAGACCTCTCGAACAGCGACCAGTCTCTCGCCTTATCATGACAATCAGTTTTAGCTTTCTCCACTGAGGCGTTAACCCAGCTCAACCGGGGCGCAATCGCAGTGGTTCTCCCAGTGCTACCTTAGCCGACAGAACGGAACATAAGGTACCAAAACATGGGAGCCGGGCAAACCCAACTACTGACCCAAGACATGATTCGGAGCCGATTTATATAATGCTATAAGTTCGGGGTGCCGCACTTGTGAAAGTGTTCGGACTTATCACACCATAATGCGGGGAACATAAGCCCCTGGTGTATTCGGCCGTACCAAAATATACGGATGCAAGATGTCATAAATGAGCATATATATGTAAAGTAATGCAATTATAGGCAAAAAGTGTTGCATTATTTATTCGAGGAATTCTGCTATGAGTGCGGAATGATACAAATAGTGCGGTAAGCAAGGGATTGGACTAATTAAAGGTGTCTCCCTCCAGGGGTAGGCTGCGGGATGGTGTATTTAACAAATTTAATGCTCGTAATGGAGACCACCTGAGTGTTCGTCGCAGCCTTTGTCCATCCCTGGCTGTTGCATCATGAGTTCGGCAGGTTCGCCGCCGGACAGAGCCTCTGGTGGACGGAGTCCTGTGTATAAAAAGAAGGGAAATAAAAATAAAAAGAGCGACACACTTGGGAGCCCCTGGTGATGTCGAGCCGCACTCTGGGTCTGTTGTGGTCGTTCCCCTCCCCCTATGCCCATGGTATCTCCAGAGCGTAATGATGTACGCGGAGAGCTTGTCTTGCAATCATGCGAGGGTTGGGGTTGGGGCCGCATTGCTACGCGTGCTCGGAACGTGCCAGGTGGTCTTGATTGATGTTGCTCCGGGCGCGTTTGGCCGTGTCCAGTCGTTTAACGGCCGGACTCGAGAATTGCCTTAAAAGGTTGCTCTGTACTTCTGCCGCGAGAGCCGCTATATGTTCCTCCGTTCGGAGGGAGCATTCCGTATTTCCGTTGACCGTGATGACTCCACGAGGGCCTGGATTCTTGAGCTTGAGGTATGCATAATGCGGCACCGCGTTGAACTTTGCGAACGCGGTTCGTCCGAGCAGAGCGTGATATCCACTGCGGAACGGGACTATGTCGAAGATTAACTCCTCGCTTCGGAAATTATCCGGGGATCCAAAGACCACTTCTAGTGTGACTGAGCCTGTACAATTGGCCTCAACACCTGGTATGACGCCTTTGAAGGTCGTCTTTGTAGGTTTAATCCTTGAGGGGTCTATGCCCATCTTGCGCACCGTATCCTGATAAAGCAGGTTCAGGCTACTGCCACTGTCCATCAGGACTCTCGTGAGGTGAAATCCATCGACAATTGGGTCTAAAACCAATGCGGCGAATCCGCCATGGCGGATACTGGTCGGATGGTCTCTTCGATCGAAAGTGATCGGGCAAGAGGACCATGGACTGAACTTCGGGGCGACTGACTCCATCGCATATACGTCCCTTAGTGCATGCTTCCGCTCCTTCTTGGGTATATGCGTTGCGTATATCATGTTTACCGTCTGCACTTGTGGGGGGAAGCCCTTCTAACTTCTATTGTTCGGCGGCCGGGTGTCTTCCTCGTCATCGCTGTGCAGCCCCCTTGTCATTGTTTTCGGCAATTAATTTGCCTGCCTGCTTGAATACCCAACAATCTCTGTTGGTGTGGTTAGCTGGCTTTTCGGGGGTGCCATGTATTTGGCAAGAGCGGTCGAGTATTCGGTCCAAATTGGACGGGCTCGGAGTGGTTCTTTTAAATGGCTTCTTCCGCTGACCGGGTTTAGAGCCTCGGAATCCGGCGTTGACTGCCGTATCCTTATTGCTGTCGCCGTTAATGCGGCGTTTGTTCTTGTTTCGACACGACCTGCCATTGTGGTCCTTGGTATCCGGACTGCCAGCATTTTTACTAAGGTTGTTGCTGCGAGCTAGCCAGCTATCCTCTCCCGCACAGAAGCGGGTCATGAGTGATGTGAGGGCTGCCATGGATTTCGGCTTTTCCTGTCCTAGGTGCCGGGCCAGCCACTCGTCGCGGATGTTATGTTTGAAGGCTGCGAGGGCCTCTGCATCCGGACAGTCGACGATTTGATTTTTCTTTGTTAAGAACCGTGTCCAGAATTGTCTGGCCGATTCGTCCGGCTGCTGAATTATGTGGCTTAGGTCATCGGCGTCTGGTGGTCGCACATATGTGCCCTAGAAGTTGTCGAGGAATGCGGCTTCCAGGTCCTCCCAACACCCAATTGACTCTGCGGGCAGGCTGTTGAGCCAATGCCGAGCTGGTCCTTTAAGCTTGAGCGGGAGATATTTGATGGCGTGAAGATCGTCGCCGCGGGCCATATGGATATGAAGGAGATAATCCTCGATCCAAACCGCGGGGTCTGTTGTGCCATCGTAGGATTCAATGTTGACGGGTTTAAACCCTTCAGGGATTTGATGATCCATTACTTCGTCAGTGAAGCATAGTGGGTGTGTGGCGCCTCTGTATTGAGCAATATCACGACGTAGCTCAAGAGAGCATTGTCTGCTGTGTTCGGCCCGGCCGGAGTTGTTGTATCCGGTGCGACGGTATTCGTCGTGGGTCGTGGGGCGCCCATGTGATCCATAGATAGATCTGGATTGTCTTGCCTTGTCCTCCAATATATCCCGCAAGTCCGGCGCGTTCCCCCGTGGCTTCGTACTTTTTGAGCGGTGCCGGGGTACGGTTCTGGTGGAGGGCCTAGATGCCTCTCTGTCGTGGCCACGAGGTGGTCGGTATGCCGTATTGTGCGCTGGTGATGAAGGTTTGTATGCTTCCTCCTCTAGTCGGGGGAGCAACTTGCGTTTTGGGTAGCTTTTGGAGAGGCGTTCGAGTTCATACTCTTCGGCCGCGAGGACCTCGGTCCATCTGTCGGCCAGCAGGTCTTGATCAGCTTGAAGCTGTGGCTGCTTTTTCTTTAGGCTATTTGCTGTGGCCATTAGCCTGCATCTAAAACGCTCTTGTTCGACGGGATCCTCAGGCACGACGAATTCGTCGTCGTCGAGGCTTGCCTCGTCTCCGGAGGGAGGTATGTAATTATCATCCTCGACCTCGTCGTCTGCCGCTCTCTCGTGAGGGCTTGCTTCTGCATCCTCCTGTGCTGAATCTTGCTGGAGGGGGTTGTCTTCGGCACTTTCTGGGGTGTTGTTATCTCCTGTGCCAGAATCTCCATTCTTGCTGTGGCGGGATTTAGAGCGGCGCCGCTGACGTCGGCGCTTGGGCTGTTTCTTTAAGGAATCTGCCTCCACTGCTTCTTCGCCGTCCCCATCTTTTGGGGTGTCCACCATGTATATGTCGTATGACGAGGTGGTCTTCCAGTGCCCTGTAGGCGCTGGTTCTTGATCGTCTCCGGCATCGTCGTCCATACCGTCGATGTCTTCGGAGTCGTAGTCTAACACGTCGGTTAGATCGTCGATAGTGGCTACAAAGTGGGTGGTGGGTGGGCTTTGAATTTCTTCGTCGTCCGCATCCCAACCATCATGGCCGTAGTCCGGCCGGGGCTCTCCGGATAGCGAGAGATGCTTTAGCGATTTTAGGATGTCGCCAAAGGGTGAGTGCTGAAAGATGTCCGCAGCGGTGAACTCCATGATCGGCGCCCAATCAGATTCGATCGGCAGGGGCGCAGGAGGTTCAGAGTCCGGCAGGGAGTCCGGCACCTCAGAGTCACGAGCTTTATAAGGGACGAGGTCAGTGTTCGGCTCCATCGCCGTGGAAGTTGCAGCTCCCGAGGTGGTGTCCAGCCACCCATCCTCGATCTGCGCGATCGGCTCCGGACTATGGGTCGGAGCGGATTCGTGTGTGGCCTCCAAGGTACTGTCCGGCGGCAGAGTTAGATCGTGCCCATCGTGACGGTGCGGCACGCTCGACTGCGGCTCGGATCCATCGAAGATCAAGTCCCCGCGGATATCGGCCGTGAAGTTTAGGCTTCCAAACCTGACCTGATGGCCAGGGGCGTAGCTTTCGATCTGCTCCAGATGGCCAAGTGAATTGGCCCGCAGTGCGAAGCCGCCGAATACGAAGATCTGTCCGGGAAGAAAAGTCTCACCCAGGACTGCGTTGTTGTTGATTGAAGAAGCCATCAAGCCTATCGGGGACGACATAGAGGAACTCTCAATGAAAGCACCAATGTCGGTGTCAAAACCGGCGGATCTCGGGTAGGGGGTCCCGAACTGTGCGTCTAGGCGGATGGTAACAGGAGACAAGGGACACGATGTTTTACCCAGGTTCGGGCCCTCTTGATGGAGGTAAAACCCTACGTCCTGCTTGATTGATATTGATAATGTGGGTATTACAAGAGTAGATCTACCACGAGATCAAGGAGGCTAAACCCTAGAAGCTAGCCTATGGTATGATTGTTGTAATGGTTGTTCGTCCTACGCACTAAAGCCATCTGGTTTATATAGATACCGGAGAGGGCTAGGGTTACACAGAGTCGGTTACAATGGTAGGAGATCTACATATCCGTATCGCCAAGCTTGCCTTCCACGCCAAGGAAAGTCCCATCCGGACACGAGACGAAGTCTTCAATCTTGTATCTTCATAGTCTTGGAGTCCGGCCGATGATGATAGTCCGGCTATCCGGACACCCCCTAGTCCAGGACTCCCTCAATACTCTTCCCATGGAAGTCGGCCGTTGACCACATTGACCACGCCGTGCCGAGAGCACCACGGCGGTGGACGACGGCTAGGCCTAGGAAGGGGACGACGCGGTGCCGGGGAAGACGCAGCAGTGGATGCCCACGCGAAGAGGAGTACGAGGGTTCACTGGTTCGACTGTTGTGTGAGGCTGCCATCGTCGCAGAATAACAGGGGGTGTGGGTGAGTAGAGGGATGGCCTGGCCAGCGGTGGGAGTAGTAGGGGGCGGTGAGGCCTCCACGGCATCACAGCCGGCCACGGGAGGCAGGAGCACGCGACACGACCGGCGCTGGTTTGGGCGGCTGGAGCAAAAAGACTAGAGGTTGAAGAAGCACTACGGGTGTTGGATGAACATCGTACGGTAACAGGAGCTAGAATCGTTCATATTGACTAAGTTAACAAAGCCCTCCATCCCTGTCAACTTGGTAGGCCCACAAGTCAGCCTCCCACTATGCTGGGTTCCAGCTGGCAGGGGGTATTCATTTTTTTGTGCGTAATAAGGAGGCACCTCCTTGCGTGCTAAGATAGCTGGTGGGTCCGACCTGTCAGCGAGGGGCATGTTTTTTCGCGAAATACAGAGGCCCTTCCGGTGGGTCCCAGATGTCAGGTGGAGGAATCATTATTTTGCGCGTAATAAGGAGGCATTTCCTTGTGTGCGGCCGTGGACCCAGCTGTCAGCCTCTCCACGCACAGTCTACTTCCAATGGTGTCGTTCGTTGACCATGTTGACCACGCTGCGCCGAGCGCATCCAAGGTGGTGGACGACGGCGAGGCCCCGGACAGCAACGAGCCAGAGATGGGAAGATGCGGGAGTAGAGTCGCAGACGGAGAGGTGTACGAGGGTTAACTGGTTCTAGTGCGGTATGGTTCGGCAGTCGGTGGAGAAGAACAGGAGGTGTGGAGGGGTGGAGGGATGGCCTGGCCAACGGTGGAGTAGCGCTTCATAGCGAAGCATGCTAAGCAGAGCTGCTAGCAGCAGGAGGCGGGAGGTGGTCCCAGCGGCGCTGGAGGAAGAAGACGAGAGATTGAAGATGGATGCCGGTCATTGGATGTAAATCCAATGGCTAACATGTCAGAATCATTTGTTGACTAAATTGACAACGACTTGCGTTGGCTTCAACCTATTGGCCCACATTTCAGCCTTAAAAAATATGGCGCGTATTCAACCCATTTTTCAGAATTTACAGTCTTTTTTGTGCAGTAGAATTTACAGTCAATTTGATCTTTTTTTTGAATTACAGCCATTAGCTGGGCTGGGTGAACAAATAATGTAGCGTCCATGCGGCCCATTTATTTTATTTCCTAAAAAATTACAAGCCATTTGCATTTTCTCAAAATACACGATTTTGTTGGGCTGATTCTAATTATAATGTTGGGTTGGGCCAGCAATGTTATCAAAAATAAAAAGGGGCTGAGCATTCTGTTATAAATATATTTAAATAATAAGTGATATTATTACATTCGTCCTTAAATCTTACCAAGCTTTTGTACGCAATCACTAGGATTTTCGTGCCAAAACAATCCAGGATTTTATTGTTAAGAAATTATTTTTATAAGTTAATAAGATGTGGGATATTGTTTTCTTACATATGTAATTATCTGTTAAATATATGATGACAATAAAAATAACAATAAAAGTAATATATAGGTGGGTTATTCTCAAGAGGAGTGGACTCCGCTCCTCATTCACGAGAAAGGGCCGGTAACCGGGATGCCCAGTCCCATGATCCAAAAAGATCAAAGCAAATCAAAATAATTAAACAAAACTCCCCCAGGACTGTTGTTAGTTGTAGGCACTCGTTATTTCGAGCAAGCCATGGATTGATGCTTGTCGGTGGTTGGGGGAGTATAAACCTTTACTATTCTCTTTGGGAACTGCCTATAATGCATGTCGTATGGAAGATACAGCCATCTCATAGTTGTTGCATTGACAGCAAAAGTATGCCGCTCAAAATGTTATTCAATCTCTATTTTAAAATCGAGCTCTGGCACCTCTACAAATCCATGCTTCCCTCTGCGAAGGGCCTATCTATTTACTTTTATGTTGAGTCATCACCCTTCTTATTAAAAGCACCAGCCGGAGAGCACACTATCATTTGCATTCATTACTATTGGTATATATTGGGTATGACTTGACTGGATCTCTTTTACCATGAATTACAATGTTTAGTCAGTCCTTGATCTTTAAAGGTGCTCTGCATTTATGTTTTGCGGTCTCAGAAAGGGCTAGCGAGATACCATTTTGTTATATCATGTTATGATTATTTTGAGAAAGTGTTGTCATTCGAGTTTTATGATTATGGCTCGCTAACTGATTATGCTATTGATATGAGTAATTGTGAGACCTAGGTGTTATTGTTAGTATGGCTAGTTCATAATATTTGCTGAAACTTGAATACTGGCTTTTCATGTTTACAACAACAAGAGCAAACAGAGTTTGTAAAAGTTTTTCTTTATCACTTTCAGTTTATCAACTGAATTGCTTGAGGACAAGCAAAGATTTAAGCTTGGGGGAGTTGATACGTCTCCATTGTATCTACTTTTCCAAACACTTTTGCCCTTGTTTTGGACTCTAACTTGCATGATTTGAATGAAACTAACCCGGACTGACGCTGTTTTTAGCAGAACTACCATGATGTTGTTTTATGTGTAGAAAAGAAAAGTTCTCGGAATGTCCTGAAAATCCACGGAGGCACTTTTTGGAATTAATAAGAATTTCTGGGCGAACGAAATACATCAGGGGGCCCAGGGCCTGTCCACAAGACAGGGGGCGCGCACCCCCCTGTAGGGCACGCCCCCTATCTCGTGGGCCCCCTGGACCTCCACCGACCTCAACTCCAACTCCATATATTCACGTTCAGGGAGAAAAAAATCAGAGAGAAAGTTTCATCGCGTTTTACGACACGGAGCCGCCACCAAGCCCTAATCTCTCTCGGGAGGGATGATCTGGAGTCCGTACGGGGCTCCGGAGAGGGGGATTCGTCGTTGTCGTCATCATCAACCATCCTCCATCACCAATTTCATGATGCTCACCGCCGTGCGTGAGTAATTTCATCGTAGGCTTGCTGGACGGTGATGGGTTGGATGAGATTTACCATGTAATCAAGTTAGTTTTGTTAGGGTTTGATCCCTAGTATCCACTATGTTCTGAGATTGATGTTGCTATGACTTTGCTATGCTTAATGCTTGTCACTAGGGCCCGAGTGCCATGATTTCAGATCTGAACCTATTATGTTTTCATGAATATATGTGTGTTCTTGATCATATCTTGCAAGTCTATAGTCACCTATTATGTGTTATGATCCGACAACCCCGAAGTGACAATAATCGGGATACTTCTCGATGATGACCATATTAAGGAGGCCTTAATATCCCTTAGTTTCCGGTAGGACCCCGCTGCCACGGGAGGGTAGGACAAAAGATGCCATGCAAGTTCTTTTCCATAAGCACATATGACTATTTATGGAATACATGCCTACATTACATTGATGAACTGGAGCTAGTTCTGTGTCACCCTATGTTATAACTATTACATGAGGAATCACATCCGGCATAATTATCCATCACTGATCCATTGCCTACGAGCTTTTCATATATTGTTCTTCGCTTATTTACTTTTCCGTTGCTACTGTTACAATCACTACAAAAACCCAAAAACATTTATCTTTACTTTTGCCAACATTACCTTTATTATCATACCACTTTTGCTACTAAATACTTTGCTGCAGATACTAAGTTATCGAGGTGTGGTTGAATTGACAACTCAACTGCTAATACTCAAGAATATTCTTTGGCTCCCCTTGTGTCGAATCAATAAATTTGGGTTGAATACTATACCCTCAAAAGCTGTTGCGATCCCCTACACTTGTGGGTTATCAGCCACCTTGTTGCACCTTATTTATTTTCATTGCTTGTTACCCGTTACAAATTATCTTATCAAAAAACTATCTGTCACCTACAATTTCAGTGCATGCAGAGAATAGCTTACTGAAAACCGCTTGTCATTTCCTTCTGCTCCTCGTTGGGTTCGACACTCTTACTTATCGAAAGGACTACGATAGATCCCCTACACTTGTGGGTCATCAGGAAGCAGCGCGGGCGACGCTCTCTCGTCTGGCGCGCCGCTTCAATGTCGGCACCAGTGAGAGGTCGCGCTCTGGTCGGGCATGAATGCAGCACTGACCGTTTCGGGCAGGAAGCACGCGCGGGTGATGAAGAGGGTTTGGGTTGGTCAGGAGCAGGCGTGGCAGCGCCTGCAAACAAAAGATGATGTACGTTAATATTGCTGCATGTATAATTAACAACATAAATAATGTGCCAGTTGGACAAATATGATTGGAGATGGAATTTTATGTAAACACGGATATGGATGTCTATGTCTATGTGTGTGTGCACGACGACTCTCGCGACCTGGAAGCGGGGGCGTGTTTTTGATCGAGTTTTCTTTCTTGGTACGTTAAAAAAAATTCGCCAGTTTTCGTTTCTTTTTTCTGGGAACGCGCATATTCTATTTAAAATCACTGCTATGGAGAGATTTTTTTACTCCATTGTATATATAGCCTCTTGTTTGATAGGGTTTCTCGCGTCTTGCTCTATCACCCTCTCCATATCAAAACAAGGTGACAGTGTCCACTCTATCTCTCCCGTCCGTTGCGGGAGGTGAGGAGGTGCAGCGTTGACGTTGTCGCCGTCGGTGATGGAGGAAGCCGATGTGCACCGTCCTCTCGGAGCCGGCGCTGGCGCGGACGAAGGTCCTCAGTGCCCTTGTTCGTTGCTGTCGTGTGGGAAGATCCTGCCCGCCTGCCTACCTGAGATATAACTTCTTGTACTAGTCCAGCTCCCCAGGTCGCTGCATGCGGGTTTTCTTCTATGCGACTACTCCCAAGCTCCCCATGTATAGTAGCTAGGGTTCGTCGGCTGGTCCAACATCACCTACTATTATAGAGGAAATGCCAGTCGAAAAGTTGTCCTGATTTATGCCTCGGTGGAGGTATACTTGTTGTTTCGACAAAAAGTACATGGTGGTTGTGCGGTCATTGTCCATATGCTCCTATTGCTGCTGCTAATCTAATACTATCACTGGTTAAATGAAGAAATGCTTTTTTTCTCGAGTATCCTAGTTTAGTTCCCATCAAGATAATCATGATGCTTCTGTTTGTTGGTGTACTTTTCATTAATTCTTATTGACAATTGAGATGTCATTGTTAATCTTGTACCGCCGCCAAAACAAAGTAACAACACTATATCCCTTTTTATATTTTTGCAAACAACGATGTGTATCTCCATACCCGGACATGTCTTCCTCAATTTTAGTGGAACTGCACAAAATTGGATTGCCATTGTTGTTCCTCCTCACTGTCCTCTGCCACGTGGTTCTTCCTTCCTCGAGCTTGATTAATGAGAAGAAACAGACCACAGTGAGGATTTGTCGAACTTCATAGGTGCCTCAACCAAACTTGATGCCAAATGGATGATGCATCACCACGATGACCTATCGATGCTCATGGTTGCGCCTCATGGTTGCGTCGGCTGGTGAAGCTGATCGATTTTCCACGAAAAATAAGATGTCTTCCATCAGTGCTCTTTGCTTGTTACCCACAAAGATGACATCCTTCATCAGTTCACCTTGGTTGCGTTGGAGACGCAGTCAGATTTCACGTTGGTGCAATTTTATCACACAATTGGCTATGAACCAAATGTTTCCTCAAAGAAGGATTGACGTTGGTACTAAGAGCATAAGTTTTGTATTGATTTCTAAGCCTTCTCACAACTTTGTCTTCAGCTCCCCTGTAATTTTATTTGTCCAGCTATTAACTTTGATTAAAATGGTGTGGACTAAAAACCCGGATGGACGTAGTAGCCCTCCATTTTTATTTACTGCGCATATTAGATTTGACTGAAGTCAAACTTTGTAAAGTTTGACCAAGTTTAGGCCGAACACAACAAACCATAATTATCGAGAGAGGGCAAATTGTACATACTCTCAAACCTTTCCATAGTTGAAATTAAAATTCTTTATTTGTACACACTCTCACACGTTTCCGATAATTTGGCGTATGTGTGGTTGTTCACTTAAGGGAGGGTAGTGTACCGCACGTGAAGGACACGAAGTGCGACCAGGACGCGTGGATCGTTAGTTCATCGAAAGTAATAGTTTTCTTCACTAGTACGTTAAATAAAGAGTTTCGTTTCGTACTTACACAATTTAAAACGATTGTTATGGAGAGAATAAGAAAACCACTCCACTATATATTAGTAGTATACACGAGTACTATATGGACGCAGCTTCATTGACTTAGTGCACCTACCTTTGGGTTTATGACAGGTGGGCCCAAAATGTGGCTGTCCACCTGTCATACAGCCAAAAGCAGGTGCAGTTAAGGCAGCGGAGCTCAGTCCGTACTATAGTATATATGTAGTACTATATAAGCTGGAGCCTCAGCGCTTGTTCGCTAGGGTTTGCACTCTCCACACTCTCGCCGCACTACATATATATATATATACACGCTGGAGGCTCAGCGTTCCTTTGCTAGGGTTTGCTATATTCACAGTCTCTCACCCTCTTCACCAGATCTAAACAAGACTGCGTTGGCCTCTTGTGACTCACCCCCCCCCCTCACAGCTAGTGAAGGAGGCGTCCGGATCCCGTCGCACTGGAAGGGGAGGAGGTGCAGTGTTCACTCTATCGCCTTTGGAGAGTGAGGCAGTCCACTGCCAGCTACGCTGTTCTCTTTCACCCAGCGCCTGTGCGGGAGAGCCACTGACCCCTTCTTCCTCGCTGCCGTACGTAGTGTGGCCAGATTCGGCCTCTCGCCGCACGCCTTGCCACATCTCGACGACTCTAAGGTATAAGTTTCTTTGAAACCATCATTGCTCTAGCTGCATGCGGATCTTTTTCGATTCTGTAGTCGAATCTAGGCCTTGGTAAGAGGAAAGAAGGGTGCGGTGGGGTGGAGCATGAATCTAGGACGTGGTTCAATGAGGAAAGGAGGGAGGGAAAGTAGTATAGACTGGCTGTCCATTCGCTTTGTTGGTCGAAAAGGGAAAAAGGGGGTAACCCAGTACACAAATCAGTAAGGAACCGATCTATTTGTTGAAAAGGGAAAGAAACTGGGGGGGTCAGGTAGTTTGTGCAGGACTAGATTTGCTGCCCTCACATAGGAAAAAGGTTCAAAGAGAACAAATATGGGACCAATGCAGATATGCTGCTTGGCTACATACTCTGCATCACCTATTTATACGTGTGGACGCACATCATGCTGGCATGTCCCATGTCCCATGTCCCATACAACTATTTTGCTGTTGTTAATCTAAGAGTGCCGCTGGAAAATAGAAGCAATGCCACTATTAAAAGTAAATTACATTTTTAATGAGTGTTGTTTTAAGAGAATATCTCTGTTAATATGAATCAATGCAACCGTTTTAGAAATGCTATTGTCCTATACTTTGTTTTCCATCAAGATAAGGTAGATGCTTCTTTTTGTGGCTACATGTTTCATCCTCCTATATTGGCCAGTAATTGTTTCCTTTTTTTTGCCTCTGTTAAAACATGGATATCTATTCAACTTGTTGCTATTGTGACATTTTGCTTAGCTACGCTTAACAATTTTGTTTTAAGAGTGTTTTGTGCAGTTCAACTTGAATGGCACGCCGACGACTTTGCTTAATTTTGGTGGAACTGCACAAAAGGAGATTGGATTTCCATATATGTGTTGAGATCTCTTTAAAGTCCTCCTCTCGAGTTGTTTCAAATCTTGGTCAAGAAAGGTCAGTACCGACTTTCATCCACATGATGGTGCAGTGTGCTTTTAGATGTTGTGCTACCTGTATTGGTATTGTTTTGGATAAATGTTGAATTGAAGCTATTGAAGTGCTGTCTTTTACCACTTAAGTGAGCAACAATTGTTCCAACCTAGACATGGTGCTTGTTTCTTTGTTACAACAAAACTCTGCATCACCCCCTTTATAAGTAGATGGAAGCACATGGTGTTGCTGCGCCCACTCTCCCTTGCAACTGTTTATTCTTTTTGTTAATCTAATCCCGCTGGTAAAACATGGATATCTACTCAACTTTTTTTTGCAAGGGTAAAAGGATTTTTATTGCAAATTCATAGAGTTACAGTCAAGAGGCCACAAATCCTCGATACAAGGTGGAACCGAGCCAAGCCACAGAGCCGTAGCTCGCTCAGATCGGCTATAAATGGCCAACCGATCGGCAACTCTATTTTGAAACTGACTAATTTTCTAAGGCACAAACTATTCAACTTGTTGCTACAGCAAACTTAAATTTCACACCAGCGACTTTGCTTGATTTCAGTGCAACTCCAGAAAACGAGATTGGATTTCCTATTCGTGTTGGGAGATTCGTACGTGATCTTGTGTGCATCATGACAGGTTGGTACTAGCCTTCATCCACATGATTGTGCAGTGTGTTTTGAGATGTTGTGCTACTTGTATTGGTACTGTTTTAAATAAATGTTGAATTGAAGTTATTGTATTGCTCTCTTTTCCCATTAAGTAGTGAGCAAAAATGGTACCAACCCAGACATGATGCTTGTTGCTTTGTTACAACAAACTCTGCATCACCCCCTTTGTAAGTAGATGGAAGCACATGGTGTTGTTGAGCCCACTCTCCCCTGGAACTGTTTATGCTTTTTGTTAATCTAATGTCGCTGGTAAAATTAAGTAATGCCATTCTCAGAATTAACTATTGAATCTTAGTTTAAAACTGCAACACTTGTTAGGGATTGGCGGAATTACCATTTTTCTGGACGCATGTTTCATCCTCCTTTATTTGCTAGTAACTGATTACTTTTTTGCCTCTGTTAAAACAGGGATATCTATTCAACTTGTTGCTATTGTGACATTTTGCTTCGTATGCGGAACACTTATGTTTTAAGAGTGTTTTGTGCAGTTCAACTTGAATGGCACGTCGGCGACTTTGCTTAATTTTGGTGGAATTGCACAAAAGGAGATCGGATTTTCATATATGTGTTGGGATTTTGTTCAAATCCTCCTCTTGAGTTGTTTCAAATCTTGGTCAAAAAAGGTCAGTACCGACTTTCATCCACATGATGCTGCAATGTGCTTTGAGATGTTGTGCTACTTGTATTGGTACTATTTTGGATAAATGTTGAATTGAAGCTATTGAACTGGTGTCTTTTACCATTAAGTGAGAAAAAAATTGTTCCAACCCAGACATGATGCTTGTTTCTTTGTTACAACAAAACTCTGCATCACTCCCTTTATAAGTAGATGGAAGCACATGCTGTTGTTGCGCCCACTCTCCCCTGGAACTGTTTATGCTTTTTGTTAATCTAATGCTGCTGGTAAAATTAAGCAATGCCACTCTCAGAATTAATTAACTACTGAATCTTAGTTCAAAACTGCAACACTTGTTAGGGATTGGCGATTACCATTTTTGTGGCCGCATGTTTCATCCTCCTTTATTGGCCAGTAATTGATTCCTTTTTTGCCTCTGTTAAAACGAATCAGTCGCATTGTTCTAGGAATGGTACTATCCTTCTTTGTAGTTCTTTCTACATGTTTAACCAAGATATTGTTAAGACAATGTCTCTGATAAAATGAACCAGTCGCATTGTTTCAGGAATAGTACTTTTCTGCTTTGTCGTTCTTTATACATGTTGAAACAAGGCATTGTTAAGATAATGTCTCAGTTAATATGAATAAATCACAGTGATGGAGAAATGCTACTCTCCTGCTTTGTTTCCCATTAAGATAAGGTAGATCAGTAGATGTTTTTCTTTTGGGAGTACAAGTCATCAACCATTATTTCTCAGTAATTGTTTCCCTTATACCTATTGTTGCTTACAGGGATATCAAAATTAAAGCTCGGTTTTATTCCGACTTTGCTTTTAGTTGAACTGCACAAAAGGAGCCAATGTGTCTAAGGCAAACTGCTGCATTGGTGGGTCTAGTTGGTCTTACCACTTTGCAGAAAGAAGCAGTCACTGTTTGCGCTACATTACAGAAAGAATGATCGAGAAGCTTTACAGAGTATTAGTAGACGCTGGTGACATGACTAGTCTGTAGAGAGCATAAGCAACTCTACAACACGTGGAGTGCATTGGGCAAAAAGTTCCCAAATAAGTACAAGAAGCCATGATAGGACTCCAAGTCTGTCAATGTCATTCTAAACAACAATGATGGGGCATCTAGGTATGGTAATTTGTTTACCATACTTTCAGTTTGTTAGTCCACTGATTGGTGGGTTGACACTGGGGCCAATATTCATGTGTGTGTTGATGTGTCTTTGTTTTCTTGCAGCATATAAATACGAAATCCACAAGGATGCTCAGCTTGATTTTATTGGAACTGCACAAAATGTTCAGATGGTTTGTGTCCTCCATAATACTTCATCATGCACAATACATCGAATGGTTCTCTAATCATTTGTTGTCACCTTGAGCCACCGGACTATCAGTTGACAAACTGATGACAAACCCTGCCTGTTCCACAATCATAGGCATTACATATTTTGAATGGGAAAAGCTTGTCAAAGTTTAATCATTGATGTTAGCAAGAAGACATTAGTTTAATATATTGGAATTGGAAAACCTTGTCAAATTTTGCTCATTGATGTTACCAGAAGACATGCATTTGATATTTTTGAGTGGGACGCCCTTTGCTGTGAGCAACGTCGATTGTTTTTTCCTATTCATGTCTTCAGTTTGGAAATATTTACTCTGCTGAGATGCATAGTCACATGAATGTTGACTTATGTAAGGTATTTTAATTGTTTGTTCTTAATGTTGTCTATGTAATGTCAGGCCTTGTGAGTTTGATTGCAAAGTTGAGCTTGGAATGCTGTGGCATGCGACATCACGAGCTGTTCACCGTGCCTCCTGAGAATAATGCTTCATATTGTTTTGCATGTTGAGCTAATGCCTGTGATATGCATGTTATGAAGATCATCCTCTTTTGTTGTTTCTGTGCTTAAGAAGTTCATTGTCTTATGTTTCATTCATAGCCTATACGACAACTCGGGTAGGTTAGAGGTGAAACCATATGATCTTCCAACCAACTCATAATCTTAGGTCATGATTGGATCATCGTTTTCCAACCAAAACCGCTTGTAAAACTGACGCTTGTAAATAAAAGCAGATGGTCTCAGGCGAAGCGCTTGGTTGGTTGATTTCGACTAGTAAAATATACACTGGTCTCTCAAATTACACGCGTAACCCGCCGGTTTTACTTAGAGACCTCGGGCCCTTGGTTTCATTACGCCTCTATTTTACGTGGTGTTTCCGATGATGAGTAAATTACACTTGTATCTTAATATAGGTGTGAAATAAACCAGAGCTCCAAGCGCGGCCTTACCGTTTCATGCCATCTCAGTCTTTCGAAGGTGCTCATAGGTGTCTGATGATCCTGCCTTCCTGGATGAGCAGCGAGCGCTATATCAGACCATCCGTAGGGCCCGCGGGACCCTCTCCGTCGTCCTTCGAGTTGTTGCACTCGCCGTGGCGCTGAGCAATGTCAACATGGTCAACGAACATGAGGATTCAGGAGATGACTTTATTTTGACTGGATGACAGTAGGGACCCACTAGGGCCATAGCCGTACGTACGCAAGTGCCTCCTTATTATGTACAACTATATCTTTTTGGCTTCCTCCTGGTTTCCTGACATCACGGTCCCACACCATTGTCATCCTATGTAGTCAATAAACAAGAGAATTGCACAAGGAGCGGCCGACAGCTAGGACCAAGCAGCTCGAGCAGTATTTGTGTTTTTGAGGTGTGAGCACTGCAGAGTTTTTCTTGAGCGATGTTTTCGTTGTTGTTCAGAGGAGAGCAGGGTATTGACTGGGCGCACTGTGGCCCGTCTAGCCCAACCCAGATATTAAAATTTTCCAAGCTGAAAATGGCTAGCCCAGCTATACTTTTTTTTGAGGAATACCCAGGCAAGATCAACTTGTTACTCTCCGCCCCGCTGGGCTGCAAATCTTTTCCCAGGAGGGATGCATTAGGCTCAACAGGAAAATGGGCTTTAAGAAATAATAAATAGGATGTAATTATAAAAACTGGGCAGTAACTATAAAAAAATGCACCAAACACGTAATTAGTTTATAAAATATTATTTTTGGATTTTGAAAATTTTAGTTTCATTAATTGTTGCGCACGTAATGTTTTGTTGGATTTTTACATAATACAAATTTATATTGAAATTGTATTTAATCTGACTAGAAATTGCGGGATAAAAATATTTCGGATCCCATCAAAATGTGGGAAATTTTATTAAATTCTGTTTTGAACGGTTGGTTGAAAATATTAATCGTTGTCCTAGCTAGAAAATGGGTTGTACTTTTAACAAACTGTAAATGGGATGTAGTAAATTCCATTAGAATTCAAAAAATGGGTTGTACATTCTTACAAATCGCAAATGGGTTGTACATTCTTACAAATTGCAAATGGGCTATAAGTTCTGTGCCACACACTTGTGGGCCTACTAAGTTGACGCGTCCCCTAAAAAAAGTAAGTTGACGCGTATGCAAGCTGTATCAACTTATACTCAACAACACATGGTTCTAGCAGCAGTGGCCGTTGGATGTGTTGGAAATATGCCCTAGAGGCAATAATAAAAGGATTATTATATTTCAATGTTCATGATAATTGTCTTTTGTTCATGCTATAACTGTATTATCCGGAAATCGTAATACACGTGTGAACACTTAGACCCAATGAGTCCCTAGTGAGCCTCTAGTTGACTAGCTCGTTATGATCAATAGATAGTCATGGTTTCCTGACTATGGACATAGGATGTCGTTGATAACGGGATCACATCATTAGGAGAATGATGTGATGGACAAGACCCAATCATAAGCATAGCATAAAAGATCGTATAGTTCGTTTGCTAGAAGCTTTGCCAATGTCAAGTATCTATTCCTTCGACCATGAGATCGTGTAACTCCCGGTTACCGTAGGAGTGCCTTGGGTGTATCAAACGTCACAACGTAACTGGGTGACTATAAAGGTGCATTACAGGTATCTCCGAAAGTATCTGTTGGGTTGACACGGATCGAGACTGGGATTTGTCACTCCGTATAACAGAGAGGTATCTCTGGGCCCACTCGGTAATGCATCATCATAATGAGCTCAATGTGACCAAGGTGTTGGCCACGGGATCATGCATTACGGTACGAGTAAAGTGACTTGCCGGGTAACGAGACTGAACAAGGTATTGGGATACCGACGATCGAGTCTCGGGCAAGTAACGTACCGATTGACAAAGGGAATTGTATACAGGGTTTGATCGAATCCTCGACATCGTGGTTCAACCGATGAAATCATCGAGGAGCATGTGGGAGCCAACATGGATATCCAGACCCCGCTGTTGGTTATTGCCCGAGAGTCGTCTCGGTCATGTCTGCGTGTCTCCCGAACCCGTAGGGTCTACACACTTAAGGTTCGGTGACGCTAGGGTTAGTAGGAAGTCAAGTATGTGACTACCGAATGATGTTCGGAGTCCCGGATGAGATCCCGGACGTCACGAGGAGTTCCGGAATGGTCCGGAGGTAAAGATTCATATATGGGAAGTCCTGTTTCGGGCATCGGGACAAGTTTCGGGGTTATCGGTATTGTACTGGGACCATTCCGTAAGTCATTTTGCGCACGTAATGTTTTGTTGGATTTTTACATAATACAAATTTATATTGAAATTGTATTTAATCTGACTAGAAATTGCGGGATAAAAATATTTCGGATCCCATCAAAATGTGGGAAATTTTATTAAATTCTGTTTTGAACGGTTGGTTGAAAATATTAATCGTTGTCCTAGCTAGAAAATGGGTTGTACTTTTAACAAACTGTAAATGGGATGTAGTAAATTCCATTAGAATTCAAAAAATGGGTTGTACATTCTTACAAATCGCAAATGGGTTGTACATTCTTACAAATTGCAAATGGGCTATAAGTTCTGTGCCACACACTTGTGGGCCTACTAAGTTGACGCGTCCCCTAAAAAAAGTAAGTTGACGCGTATGCAAGCTGTATCAACTTATACTCAACAACACATGGTTCTAGCAGCAGTGGCCGTTGGATGTGTTGGAAATATGCCCTAGAGGCAATAATAAAAGGATTATTATATTTCAATGTTCATGATAATTGTCTTTTGTTCATGCTATAACTGTATTATCCGGAAATCGTAATACACGTGTGAACACTTAGACCCAATGAGTCCCTAGTGAGCCTCTAGTTGACTAGCTCGTTATGATCAATAGATAGTCATGGTTTCCTGACTATGGACATAGGATGTCGTTGATAACGGGATCACATCATTAGGAGAATGATGTGATGGACAAGACCCAATCATAAGCATAGCATAAAAGATCGTATAGTTCGTTTGCTAGAAGCTTTGCCAATGTCAAGTATCTATTCCTTCGACCATGAGATCGTGTAACTCCCGGTTACCGTAGGAGTGCCTTGGGTGTATCAAACGTCACAACGTAACTGGGTGACTATAAAGGTGCATTACAGGTATCTCCGAAAGTATCTGTTGGGTTGACACGGATCGAGACTGGGATTTGTCACTCCGTATAACGGAGAGGTATCTCTGGGCCCACTCGGTAATGCATCATCATAATGAGCTCAATGTGACCAAGGTGTTGGCCACGGGATCATGCATTACGGTACGAGTAAAGTGACTTGCCGGGTAACGAGACTGAACAAGGTATTGGGATACCGACGATCGAGTCTCGGGCAAGTAACGTACCGATTGACAAAGGGAATTGTATACAGGGTTTGATCGAATCCTCGACATCGTGGTTCAACCGATGAAATCATCGAGGAGCATGTGGGAGCCAACATGGATATCCAGACCCCGCTGTTGGTTATTGCCCGAGAGTCGTCTCGGTCATGTCTGCGTGTCTCCCGAACCCGTAGGGTCTACACACTTAAGGTTCGGTGACGCTAGGGTTAGTAGGAAGTCAAGTATGTGACTACCGAATGATGTTCGGAGTCCCGGATGAGATCCCGGACGTCACGAGGAGTTCCGGAATGGTCCGGAGGTAAAGATTCATATATGGGAAGTCCTGTTTCGGGCATCGGGACAAGTTTCGGGGTTATCGGTATTGTACTGGGACCACCGGAGGGGTCCCGGGGGCCCACCGGGTGGGGCCACCTGCCCCGGGGGGCCACATGGGCTGTAGGGGGTGCGCCTTGGCCTGCATGGGCCAAGGGCACCAGCCCCACATAGGCCCATGCGCCTAGGGTTCAAGGGGGCAAGAGTCCTAGGAGGGGAAGGCACCTCCTAGGTGCCTTGGGGGGGAGGGAAACCCCCCTTGGCCGCCGCCCCCCTAGGAGATTGGATCTCCTAGGGCCGGCCACCCCCCCCTTGGCCCTCCTATATATAGTGGGGGAGAGGAGGGACTTCATACCTTGAGTCCTTGGCCTTTGGTTGCCTCCTTCTCCCTCCCCAACACCTCTCCTCCTTCGTTGTGTGCTCGGCGAAGCCCTGTCGGAGTACTGCTTCTCCACCATCACCACGCCGTCGTGCTGCCGGTGGAGCTGTCTTCCTCAACCTCTCCTTCCCCCTTGCTGGATCAAGAAGGAGGAGACGTCGCTCGTCCCGTACGTGTGTTGAACACGGAGGTGCTGTCCGTTCAGCACTTGGCATCGGTGATCTGAATCACGTTCGAGTACGACTCCATCATCACCTTGCAAGCTTCCGCACGCGATCTACAAGTGGTATGTAGATGCAAGCTCTCTCCCATGACTCGTTGCTTAGATGAACCCATAGATGGATCTTGGTGAAGCCGTAGGAAAAATTTTAATTTTCTGCAACGTTCCCCAACAGTGGCATCATGAGCTAGGTCTATGCGTAGTTCTCTAATGCACGAGTAGAACACAATTTGTTGTGGGCGTTGATCTTGTCATCTCACTTGCCTCTACTAGTCTTTTCTTGCTCAACGGTATTGTGGGATGAAGCGGCCCGGACCAACCTTACACGTACGCTTACGTGAGACCGGTTCCACCGACTGACATGCACTAGTTGCATAAGGTGGCTGGCGGGTGTCTGTCTCTCCCACTTTAGTTGGAGCGGAATCGATGAACAAGGCCCTTATGAAGGGTAAATAGAAGTTGACAAAATCACGTTGTGGTGATTCGTAGGTAAGAAAACGTTCTTGCTAGAACCCAATCGCAGCCACGTAAAAGATGCAACAACAACTAGAGAACGTCTAACTTGTTTTTGCAGCGATTGATCATGTGATGTGATATGGCCAGAAGTTGTGATGAATGTTGAATTGTGATGTATGAGATCATGTTCTTGTAATAGGATTCACGACTTGCATGTCGATGAGTATGACAACCGGCAGGAGCCATAGGAGTTGTCTTTATTTTTTTTGTATGACCTGCGTGTCATTGAAGAACGCCATGTAAACTACTTTACTTCATTACTAAACGCGTTAGTCATAGAAGTAGAAGTAGTCGTTGGCGTGACAACTTCATGAAGACACGATGATAGAGATCATGATGATGGAGATCATGGTGTCAAGCCGGTGACAAGATGATCATGGAGCCCCGAAGATGGAGATCAATGGAGCTTGATGATATTGGCCATATCATGTCACAACCATATAATTGCATGTGATGTTTATTATGTTTATGCATCTTGTTTACTTAGGACGACGGTAGTAAATAAGATGATCCCTTACAAAATTTCAAGAAGTGTTCTCCCCTAACTGTGCACCGTTGCTACAGTTCGTCGTTTCTAAGCACCACGTGATGATCGGGTGTGATGGATCCTTACGTTCACATACAACGGGTGTAAGACAGTTTTACACAGCGAAAACACTTAGGGTTAACTTGACGAGCCTAGCATGTGCAGACATGGCCTCGGAACACGGAGACCGAAAGGTCGAACACGAGTCGTATGGAAGATACGATCAACATAAAGATGTTCACCGACGATGACTAGTCCGTCTCACGTGATGATCGGACACGGGCTAGTCGACTCGGATCGTGTAACACTTAGATGACTAGAGGGATGTCTAATCTAAGTGGGAGTTCATAATTTTGATTAAGAACTTTATTATCATGAACTTAGTCTAAAACCTTTGCAAATATGTATTGTAGATCAATGGCCAACGCTCATGTCAACATGAACTTCAACGCGTTCCTAGAGAAAACCAAGCTGAAAGATGATGGCAGCAACTATACGGACTGGGTCCGAAACCTGAGGATCATCCTCATAGCTGCCAGGAAGCAATATGTCCTAGAAGGACCGCTAGGTGCCGCTCCCGTCCCAGAGAACCAAGACGTTATGAACGCTTGGCAAACTCGTGCTGATGATTACTCCCTCGTTCAGTGCGGCATGCTTTACAGCTTAGAACCGGGGCTCCAAAAGCGTTTTGAGCATCACGGAGCATATGAGATGTTCGAAGAGCTGAAACTAGTTTTCCAAGCTCATGCCCGGGTCGAGAGATATGATGTCTCCGACAAGTTCTACAGTTGTAAGATGGAGGAGAACAGTTCTGTCAGTGAACACATCCTGAAGATGTCTGGGTTGCACGCACGTATGACCCAGTTGAACATTAACCTCCCAGATGAGGCGGTCATTGACAGAATCCTCCAGTCGCTCCCACCAAGCTACAAGAGCTTTGTGATGAACTACAACATGCAGGGGATGGTAAAGACCATTCCTGAAGTGTTCTCGATGCTGAAGTCAGCAGAGGCTGAAATCAAGAAAGAACATCAAGTGTTGATGGTCAATAAGACCACTAAGTTCAAGAAGGGCAAGGGTAAGAAGAACTTCAAGAAGGACGGCAAAGATGTTGCCGCGCCCGGTAAGCCTGTTGCCGGGAAGAAGTCAAAGAATGGACCCAAGCCTGAGACTGAGTGCTTTTATTGCAAGGGGAAGGGGCACTGGAAGCGGAACTGCCCCAAATACTTAGCGGATAAGAAGGCCGGCAACACCAAAGGTATATTTGATATACATGTAATTGATGTGTACCTTACCAGTACTCGAAGTAACTCCTGGGTATTTGATACCGGTGCCGTTGCTCACATATGTAACTCACAGCAGGAGCTGCGGAATAAACGGAGACTGGCGAAGGACGAGGTGACGATGCGCGTCGGGAATGGCTCCAGGGTCGATGTGATCGCCGTCGGCACGCTGCCTCTACATTTACCTACGGGATTAGTTTTAAACCTCAATAATTGTTATTTAGTGCCAAGTTTGAGCATGAACATTGTATCTGGATCTCGTTTAATACGAGATGGCTACTCATTTAAGTCTGAGAATAATGGTTGTTCGATTTATATGAGAGATATGTTTTATGGTCATGCTCCGATGGTCAATGGTTTATTCTTGATGAATCTCGAGCGTAATATTACACATGTTCATAGTGTGGATGCCAAAAGATGTAAAGTTGATAACGATAGTCCCACATACTTGTGGCACTGCCGCCTTGGTCACATTGGTGTCAAGCGCATGAAGAAGCTCCATGCTGATGGACTTTTAGAGTCTCTTGATTATGAATCATTTGACACATGCGAACCTTGCCTCTTAGGCAAAATGACCAAGACTCCGTTCTCCGGAACAATGGAGCGAGCAACCAACTTGTTGGAAATCATACATACCGATGTGTGCGGTCCAATGAGCGTTGAGGCTCGCGGAGGATATCGTTATGTTCTCACTCTCACTGACGACTTGAGTAGATATGGGTATGTCTACTTAATGAAACACAAGTCTGAGACCTTTGAAAAGTTCAAGGAATTTCAGAGTGAGGTAGAGAATCAACATGACCGTAAGATAAAGTTCCTACGATCAGATCGTGGGGGCGAATACTTAAGTCACGAATTTGGTACACACTTAAGAAAATGTGGAATCGTTTCACAACTCACGCCGCCTGGAACACCTCAGCGAAACGGTGTGTCCGAACGTCGTAATCGCACTCTATTGGATATGGTGCGGTCTATGATGTCTCTTACCGATTTACCGCTATCATTTTGGGGATACGCTCTAGAGACAGCTACATTCACTTTAAATAGGGCACCGTCTAAATCCGTTGAGACGACACCGTATGAATTATGGTTTGGGAAGAAACCTAAGCTGTCGTTTCTAAAAGTTTGGGGATGCGATGCTTATGTCAAGAAACTTCAACCTGAAAAGCTCGAACCCAAGTCGGAAAAATGCGTATTCATAGGATACCCTAAGGAAACTGTCGGGTATACCTTCTACTTAAGATCCGAAGGCAAGATCTTTGTTGCCAAGAACGGATGCTTTCTGGAGAAAGAGTTTCTCTCGAAAGAAGTAAGTGGGAGGAAAGTAGAACTCGATGAAGTACTACCTCTCGAACGGGAAAGTGGTGCAGCGCAGGAAACCATTCCTGTAATGCCCACACCAACTGAAGAGGAAAATGTTGATGATGATCAAGGTACTTCAGATCTAGTTGCTACTGAATTTCGAAGGTCCACAAGGACACGTTCTGCACCAGAGTGGTACGGCAACCCTGTCATGGAAATCATGTTGCTGGACAACAATGAACCTTCGAACTATGAAGAAGCAATGGCGGGCCCGGATTCCAACAAATGGCTTGAGGCCATGAAATCCGAGATAGGATCCATGTATGAAAACAAAGTATGGACTTTGACAGACTTGCCCGATGATCGGCGAGCGATAGAAAATAAATGGATTTTTAAGAAGAAGACGGACGCGGATGGTAATGTTACCATCTATAAAGCTCGACTTGTCGCTAAGGGTTATCGACAAGTTCAAGGGATTGACTACGACGAGACATTCTCTCCCGTGGCGAAGCTTAAGTCCGTCCGAATCATGTTAGCAATTGCCGCATACTATGATTATGAGATATGGCAGATGGACGTCAAAACGGCATTCCTTAATGGACATCTTAAGGAAGAGCTGTATATGATGCAGCCGGAAGGTTTTGTCGTTCCTCAGAACGCTAACAAAGCATGCAAGCTCCAGCGATCCATTTATGGACTGGTGCAAGCATCTCGGAGTTGGAACATTCGCTTTGATGAGATGATCAAAGCGTTTGGGTTTACGCAGACTTATGGAGAAGCCTGCGTTTACAAGAAAGTGAGTGGGAGCTCTGTAGCATTTCTCCTATTATATGTAGATGACATACTCTTGATGGGAAATGATACGAAACTCCTGGACAGCATTAAGGCCTACTTGAACAAGTGTTTTTCAATGAAGGACCTTGGAGAAGCTGCTTATATATTAGGCATCAAGATCTATAGAGATAGATCGAGACGCCTCATAGGTCTTTCACAAAGCACATACCTTGATAAGATTTTGAAGAGGTTCAAAATGGATCAGTCCAAGAAGGGGTTCTTGCCTATGTTACAAGGTGTGAGATTGAGCTTGGCTCAGTCACCGACCACGGCAAAAGATAAAGAAGAGATGAGTGTCATCCCCTATGCTTCAGCCATAGGATCTATTATGTATGCCATGCTGTGTACCAGACCCGATGTAAACCTTGCCGTAAGTTTGGTTGCAAGATACCAAAGTAACCCCGGCAAGGAACACTGGACAGCGGTCAAGAATATCCTGAAGTACCTGAAAAGGACAAAGGACATGTTTCTCGTTTATGGAGGAGATGAAGAGCTCGTCGTAAAGGGTTACGTCGACGCTAGCTTCGACTCAGATCTGGATGACTCTAAGTCACAAACCGGATACGTGTATATGTTGAATGGTGGAGCAGTAAGCTGGTGCAGCTGCAAGCAGAGCGTCGTGGCGGGATCTACATGTGAAGCGGAGTACATGGCAGCCTCGGAGGCAGCGCATGAAGCGATTTGGATGAAGGAGTTCATCACCGACCTAGGAGTCATACCCAATGCGTCGGGGCCGATCAAACTCTTCTGTGACAACACTGGAGCTATTGCCCTTGCCAAGGAGCCCAGGTTTCACAAGAAGACCAGGCACATCAAGCGTCGTTTCAACTCCATCCGTGAAAATGTTCAAGATGGAGACATAGAGATTTGCAAAGTGCACACGGATCTGAATGTCGCAGATCCGTTGACTAAACCTCTCTCGCGTGCAAAACATGATCAACACCAGAACTCTATGGGTGTTCGATTCATCACAATGTAACTAGATTGGTGACTCTAGTGCAAGTGGGAGACTGTTGGAAATATGCCCTAGAGGCAATAATAAAAGGATTATTATATTTCAATGTTCATGATAATTGTCTTTTGTTCATGCTATAACTGTATTATCCGGAAATCGTAATACACGTGTGAACACTTAGACCCAATGAGTCCCTAGTGAGCCTCTAGTTGACTAGCTCGTTATGATCAATAGATAGTCATGGTTTCCTGACTATGGACATAGGATGTCGTTGATAACGGGATCACATCATTAGGAGAATGATGTGATGGACAAGACCCAATCATAAGCATAGCATAAAAGATCGTATAGTTCGTTTGCTAGAAGCTTTGCCAATGTCAAGTATCTATTCCTTCGACCATGAGATCGTGTAACTCCCGGTTACCGTAGGAGTGCCTTGGGTGTATCAAACGTCACAACGTAACTGGGTGACTATAAAGGTGCATTACAGGTATCTCCGAAAGTATCTGTTGGGTTGACACGGATCGAGACTGGGATTTGTCACTCCGTATAACGGAGAGGTATCTCTGGGCCCACTCGGTAATGCATCATCATAATGAGCTCAATGTGACCAAGGTGTTGGCCACGGGATCATGCATTACGGTACGAGTAAAGTGACTTGCCGGGTAACGAGACTGAACAAGGTATTGGGATACCGACGATCGAGTCTCGGGCAAGTAACGTACCGATTGACAAAGGGAATTGTATACAGGGTTTGATCGAATCCTCGACATCGTGGTTCAACCGATGAAATCATCGAGGAGCATGTGGGAGCCAACATGGATATCCAGACCCCGCTGTTGGTTATTGCCCGAGAGTCGTCTCGGTCATGTCTGCGTGTCTCCCGAACCCGTAGGGTCTACACACTTAAGGTTCGGTGACGCTAGGGTTAGTAGGAAGTCAAGTATGTGACTACCGAATGATGTTCGGAGTCCCGGATGAGATCCCGGACGTCACGAGGAGTTCCGGAATGGTCCGGAGGTAAAGATTCATATATGGGAAGTCCTGTTTCGGGCATCGGGACAAGTTTCGGGGTTATCGGTATTGTACTGGGACCACCGGAGGGGTCCCGGGGGCCCACCGGGTGGGGCCACCTGCCCCGGGGGGCCACATGGGCTGTAGGGGGTGCGCCTTGGCCTGCATGGGCCAAGGGCACCAGCCCCACATAGGCCCATGCGCCTAGGGTTCAAGGGGGCAAGAGTCCTAGGAGGGGAAGGCACCTCCTAGGTGCCTTGGGGGGGAGGGAAACCCCCCTTGGCCGCCGCCCCCCTAGGAGATTGGATCTCCTAGGGCCGGCCACCCCCCCCTTGGCCCTCCTATATATAGTGGGGGAGAGGAGGGACTTCATACCTTGAGTCCTTGGCCTTTGGTTGCCTCCTTCTCCCTCCCCAACACCTCTCCTCCTTCGTTGTGTGCTCGGCGAAGCCCTGTCGGAGTACTGCTTCTCCACCATCACCACGCCGTCGTGCTGCCGGTGGAGCTGTCTTCCTCAACCTCTCCTTCCCCCTTGCTGGATCAAGAAGGAGGAGACGTCGCTCGTCCCGTACGTGTGTTGAACACGGAGGTGCTGTCCGTTCAGCACTTGGCATCGGTGATCTGAATCACGTTCGAGTACGACTCCATCATCACCTTGCAAGCTTCCGCACGCGATCTACAAGTGGTATGTAGATGCAAGCTCTCTCCCATGACTCGTTGCTTAGATGAACCCATAGATGGATCTTGGTGAAGCCGTAGGAAAAATTTTAATTTTCTGCAACGTTCCCCAACAGGATGTCCATCCAACGGATGTCGTGCTTCTTCTTCAATCTCGGATATTCTAGCTTCAGCCGCCCAAAAAATGATTCCTCCCCCTGACATGTGGGGCACACCGTTTCGGAGGCTGACCTGTGGGCCTACTAAGTTGACATGTACCAAGGGCTTTGTCAACTTATTCAATATAAACGATTCTAGCTGCAGTGACCGTACAATGTCCATCCAACGGCCATTGTGCTTCTTCAACCTTTGGTCTTCTTGCTCCAGCCGCCCAAAGCAGCGCCAGTCGTGCCGCCTGCTCCTGCCTTTCATGGTCGGCTGTGCTACCGCGGAGGCCTCACCGCCCCCTACTACTCCCACCGCTAGCCAGGCCATCCCTCCACTCACCCACACCCCCTGTTATTCTGCGGCGACGGCAGCCTCACACCGAAGCCGAACCAGTGAACCCTCATACTCCTCTCCGCGTGGGCATCCACTGCTGCCTCTTCCCCGGCTCCGCGTCGTCCCCTTCCTAGGCCTTGCCTCGTCCATCGCCCTAGTGCTCTCGGCGCGGCGTGATCAACATGGTCAAGGAACGCCTTCCATCGGACTGGACTGTACATGGAGAGGCTGACAGCTGGGTCGACAGCCTCACACAAGGAAATGCCTCCTTATTACGCGCAAAATAATGATTCCTCCACCTCACATCTGGGACCCACTGGAAGGGCCTCTGTATTGCGAAAAAACGCCCCCCCCCCCCCCGCTGACAGGCCGGACCCACCAGCTATATCTTCGCACGCAATGAAGTGCCTCCTTGTTACACACACAAAAAAAATGAATACCCACCCTGCTAGCTGGAACCCAGCATAGTGGGAGGCTGACTTGGGAGCCTACTAAGTTGACGGGGACGGAGGGCTTTGTCAACTTAGTCAATATGAACAATTCTAGATCCAGTGACCGTAATGATGTCCATCCAACGACCGTAGTGCTTCTTCAACCTCTGGTCTTCTTGCTCTAGCCGCCCAAAGCAGCACCGGTCATGTCGCCTGCTCCTGCCTCCCGTGGCCGGCTGTGCTGCCGCGGAGGCCTCACCGCCCCCTACTACTACCACCGTTGGCCAGACCATCCCTCCACTCACCCACACCCCCTGTTATTCTTTGGCGACGGCAGCCTCACACCAAAGCCGAACTAGTGAACCCTCGTACTCCTCTCCGCGTGGGCATCCACTACCGCGTCTTTCCCGGCTCCGCTTTGTCCCCTTCCTAGGCCTCGCCGTCGTCCACCGCCCTGGTGCTCTCGGCGCGGCGTGGTCAACGTGGTCAAGAAACGACTTCCATCAAAAGAGTACTGTACGTGGAGAGGCTGACAGCTGGGTCCACGGTCACAGCAAGGAAGTGCCTCCTTATTACGCACAAAATAATGATTCCTCCACCTGATAGCAGGGACCCATCGGACGGGCACTGTATTTCGCAAAAAAACATTTCCCCCCTGACTGCTCATCTTCGCACGCAAGGAAGTGCGTCCATATTACGGGCAAAAAAATGATTCGCCCCCTGACTGCTGGGACCCACAAGCTACATCTTCGCAAGCAAGGAAGTGCCTGACAGTCGGGACCCACCTGGTCGAAGCGTACGTAGAGTTGTCATTCTGGTCGCGAACATGTACGTACATACTGGTCGATATAGAGGCACGCACGTGTCATAGTGGAGGCGCGCACATAGCATGTACACGTACGTATAGCGGACAGGATGCAAGAAAGAAAATATGGCCATGTACGTACATACGGGCGGGTCTCGAACGCCTACTCGCGCATATGTATGGCAGGGCTCGTGTACATGGCTGGGTCAGAACGGAGAAACAACACCATCGTCGTGTTCATGGGGAGCCAACCGGCTTGGTCGGAACGGAATGCGTCGTCGTGTTCATCGGGAGGGCTTGGATGGAACAACCGATGGAAACAAGGCCTGGCGCACCGTAGAACGGAGGAAACAACCTTGTGTTCGACCGACCACGGTCGAAACGGGATCCTGTTCATCGGGAGGGGTCTGGCATACCGCAAAACGGAGGAAACAAAATTCTGTTGGACCTCCTACGGTCGAAACGGGGTCCTGTTGATCGGGAGGGGTGTGGCGTACCGCAAAACGGAGGAAACGGACTTGTGTTGGAGCGCTATGGTCGAAACAGGGGTCCTGTTCACCCGGAGGGGTGTGGCGTACCGCAAAACGGGACTCCATGGGATACCGTTCATCTCCACTGTCGACCTCCTCCAGCCTCCACGGGCTACTGTTCATCCACCGTCGACCTCCTCCAGCCTCCACCTGCGATTGTTCATCCACGAGCTCCTGTTCATCCAGCCTCCATGCGCGCTCCTCCACCGGCTATTGTTCAACCAGCCCTCTCCACGGGTTCCTGTCCAACCACCCCTCCACGGGCTACTGTTCATCCAGCCCTCCACTGGATACTGTTCAACCAACCCTCCATATCCTTGCCCTCACTTCTACCATGGTTTTTTTCGTCATGCACGGCCCAAAGAATGTCATGCAGTTGCGTCCCCGGCCCGCCCAAGACAAAAAGCCCATTTTCTGTTATGATTTTTTGTCATAGAAGTAGGAGCCCACCACATCTATGATGATTTCGGGTTTTGTCACAATTATCGTCATAGAAGTGTCATAAGCATGACAGGAAAAAAATTGGTTCGGCCCAAAATGTCACGGATGTGTCTTTTTTTGTAGTGTAAGCCAAGGAAGCTACACACTTGTTGCAAATTAGTGGGTTGTGGCCAACTTCTAATAGCATCTATTTTAGCTTCATCTATATGCACACCCTTAGAACACACAACAAAGCCTAGGAAAACAAGCTTCTCAATTCCAAATTTGCATTTCTCCATATTAGCATAAAGGTGCTCTTTTCAAAGAGTTTGCAAAACAATTTTAAGATGGGTGACATGATCTTTTAGATATTTGCTAAATACGAGTATGTCGTCAAAGTAGACCATAACAAATACGTCAATGTAGGGTCAAAGGACAAAATGCATGACGCGCATGAACTTACCGGGAGCTGCGGATAAGCCCATAGGCATAACTAACCACTCATACAAGCCAAACTTGGTTTTAAAAGCGGTTTTCCATTCATCACCTTATTGAATGCGAATTTGGTAATGGCCACTTTTAAGATCAGTTTTAGAGAAAAATGTGGCTCCACTAAGTTCATCTAGCATGTCATCTAGGCGAGATAAGATATCTATAATGAACGGTGATATCATTAATGGGGTGGCAGTCAGAACACATGCGAAAACTAACGTGTTTCTTAGGCATAAGAATAACCAGAACGGCACACAGACTTAAGCTTTCACGTACATGCCCATTGTCAATGAGTTGTTGTACTTGCCTTTGTATTTCCTTGGTTTCTTTGGGGTTGACGCGGTAGGGTGCCTTGTTTGGTAAAGGTGCGTCGGGGATGAGGTCGATTCAGTGTTCGATGCCACGTAGAGGAGGTAGACCTGGAGGTAGCTCATCGGGAAATACATCCTTGAATTCCTGTAATAGATTAGACAACACCAAAGGTAGATGGTGAGAGGTATTAGTTCTTGTTGCCTCATCCTTGCACACTAGGACATAGTGCATAACACTTGATGAGTTCTCACACACTTATGTCACCACCTTTCCCTGTTAGAATAAGAGATCATGCTAAAGCTTCAACTGTGGTTCGTAAGAGTAATGCTAGAACACCTACACCCCTTGAGCAAATTAAAGTTGAACCTAGTATTGCTATGGTTAAAGGATCTCTTGGTCGATAATATTGATGGGTATGTTATTTACTTCTGTGATGAAGCTGCTAGAATTGCTAGACCCGATACTAAAAATAAACATAGACCTGTTGTTGGCATGCCTGTTGTTTCTGTTAAAATAGGAGATCATTGTTATCATGGCTTATGTGATATGGGTGCTAGTGCGAGTGCAATACCTCATTCCTTATACGAAGAAATTATGCATGATATCGCACCCGCTGAAAGAGAAAGGATTGATGTTGCTATTAAGCTTGCCAATAGAGATAGTATTTCACCAATAGGGATTATTAAAGATATTGAAGTCTTGTGTGGAAAAATTAAATATCCTACTGATTTTCTTATTCTTAGTTCCCCACAAGATGACTTTTGTCCCATTATATTTGCTAGACCCTTCTTGAATACTGTTAATGCTAAAATAGACTGCGAAAAAGATATTGTTACTGTTGGTTTAGGGGATATGTCTCATAATTTTAATTTTGCTAAATTTCATAGACAACCCCATGATAAAGAATTGCCTAGTAAAGATGAAATTATTGGTCTTGCTTCTATTGCAGTGCCTCCTAATGATCCTTTAGAACAATATTTGCTAGACCATGAAAATGATATGTTCATGAATGAAAGAAGGGAAATAGATGAAATATTCTTTAAACAGGGACCTATATTGAAACACAATTTGCTTGTTGAAATCCTAGGGGATCCTCCTCTACCCAAGGGTGATCCCGTGTTTGAGCTTAAACCTTTACATGATACTCTCAAATATGCTTATCTTGATGAAAAGAAGATATATCTTGTTATTGTTAGTGCTAACCTTTTTTTTACAATTTTGTGAATAGTTTTTGAATTCTAGAGCATTTTTCTGTAATCATGATTTACTTATTTTGTGAACATTCTTCAATTTCATGAACATTTTTTTGAAATCATGAACATTGATTTAAATTCATGAACATTTTTTAAATTTGCGAACATTTTTTGCTAAATAAACTCATGAACAATTTTTGAATTACCGATCATCTTTTTGGAAATGATTTTTTTAAATCATTATTGTTTTAATCAAAATTAGCAACTTTTCTGAAATTTAGGACCTTTTGATATCCCGAATTATTGAAAAAAAGAAAAAGGAAACATCCGCACAAAAAAAACCGGCGGCATCCCGGCCACACATGGGCCGGCCCATAAGGGGAGCGGGGGGTGCGCGCCCGCTTCCTTCGTAGCGCGTGCTGCGCCCTATAAGGGCTCCCGGCGGGGTGTTCCTATTTAGTGCGTGACGCGTTAACGAGCGAGCCAGCGCGCACCCACTCCCCTCCCGTGCCCCTTATTGGGCCGGGCAATGAGAGGGGCGAGACGCCCCCACTTGTGTTTTTAGGTCGTTTTTCCTTTTTCTTTTCTTCCAATTTCAGTTTTCGTTCTTTAAAATAATTTGGGATTTCAACGAATATCCTAAATTCAGAAATCATAAAAAAAATTCGTGGATTTTTTCATTTTTTTTGAAAAACGATTCACGTATTGAAAAATGTTCAAAAAGGAGAAGATGACTATAAATTACAACAAAATTTGATTGATTCAAAATGTTTATTTTTTTAAATGTTCAGCAAACCAAAATGTTCATGTGTTTTAAAAACTGTTCATCGATGCAAAAAATTGTTCAATGATTCAAAAACTGTTCATCGATTCAAAAATGTTCGCCGACTCAAAAAATGTTCATATATTAAGAAATGGTTTGCTGATTGAAAAACGTTCGCCAGTTCAAAAAACATTCGCTGATTCAAAATAATATTTACACATGTTTCAAAAAAGTTCACAATTTCGAAAAAGCTATGTTCACAAAAAATAAAAAATGTTCGTGATTTCAAAAAATATTCGAAAATTTGAAATATGTTCATGGTTTGATAAAATGTGTTCATAATTATAAAAATGTACACGACCTAAAAAAAGTTTACAAATTTGTAAAAGACGTTCACTAAAATGAAAACTGGAAAATGAAAATAAAAAAAACTTAGAAAAATGATAAATAAAACATAAATATAAAAAGTTAAAAAAGAGAAATATAAAAGAAATAAGAATCAGAAGAAAAAACAAAGAAATAAAAAGAAAAAATCCGGTTCAGTGAAGGTTCTAGACAGCGGCCTACAGGCCGAATAGGAACGGCCGTGCCGCCCGGCCTACCTTAGAATATGTTTTTTTAAGGGAAGCCTACCTTAGAATGGTGAAGGCTGACCCGAAAACTCTCTATTGGGCCTAGATATGGGCCGAAACTGGCGTCGAGACTCGAGAGCAGTTCGCCCGTTAGCACGGAACTATCGACCACCGCGCAGAAGCAAAAGCCCCAATCCCCTCCCCCTCCGCCGCCGTTCTTCTCCGTCCGCCTGCGCTCCAGCCGTGCCCTTCTCGTCGCCACCCACCGGCCTCGAGCGCTCCAGCCACCGACAACCGGAGGCGGCGCCATGTCTCAGAACAACCCCTCCCAACTCCTCCCCTCAGGTGCGCGGAACAACATCGCTTTTTCTCGCAAAGCTTCTTTCGGTTCCCCTCCCCTAACTGGGTAGCTCCATCGTCTAATCTGCTGGGTTCGAGCTCCTGACTCACGGGCTTTGCCTCTTTTCTGTGCGCGTGTCTCCATGCGCGCGCGCGTGCTTGTGCGAACTGGTGCGACGAGCAGAGCTGATCGACCGGTGCATCGGATCCAAGATTTGGGTGATCATGAAGGGCGACAAGGAGCTCGTCGGGACCCTCTGCGGGTTCGACGTCTACGTCAACATGGTCCTCGAGGACGTCACTGAGTAGTAAGTGGAGATCACCCAAACCCTAAACCCTAGTTTCTTTAGATCGATGCGCATCAGTTCTTACCTGGAATCTTGGGCCAAGTCTGTCTTATTTTGAGTGAACTATCAGCGTATTTTAATTTATGCTGATGTGTAACCTAGTTATGACGTGAATTTGTACTTACACATATGTTGTAACAGTGTCACACATGTGACCGTAGTGAAAATATGTTAACAATTCGCACCAGATTAGCATGACCGCAGAACAGAGGTTTCTCTGAAGGCCACTGTTTCGCCTATAGTCTTTAAAAGATTAGCATGACCGCAAGAGTTCACGTCAATTAACGAACTGGACATCTTCTATCACTCTATCTGATGGGTCCTGGGCTCGTTGGAGTTTGTGTGTTTTGTCTTGTCTTATAGATTAGAAACTCTCACTATCAGTGTTGATACTTGATACAACACAAGGTTGCTGTAGTAGATATAAAACGAGCATTCGTGCAGCTGGTGCATATGTATCTCATCGACACTTGCTTGACTTCCAAAGATCACAACACGGCTGTCTGTTTTCTGATTTAACATTGTGTATCATGATTTGCTGATAGAATGAAAATGGAGATAGACAAGTGTACTAGAAGGCTTGAAGGGGGTTTTCTACTTAGAATAGAAACTGATATTCCTTTTTGGAGATGCTGGATGTACTTTTCCACGGATGTTGTGCTAATTTTGCTGTCCATGTCACACTAGTCCACGGATAATGCAGTGAATTTTCAACTTCCATTGATTTCCCAGTAGTTCATCAAAGATGTTCAGATGGTGGTGCATAATGTCATGTTATTGCAAATTCGTGTTGCAGCTGCGAAAGTAAATAAAATATCTTGACTATTAGTATTTTATGCATCTCTGAAGGAAATCATATATAGACCCAGTTTTGTGTGCACCTGATGGCAAGGCAAACATTGAATGCTTGACGCATAATTGAGTATGTTTAGCGAAATGCTAGATATTGATGGATCTTCCCTTTGTTTAGGCGACGCTAAGTAGTTGCAAAATTTTCTAGGTAGTTAATCTGGAAGCTCATTACTTAAAAATGATGTTTACGAGTAGTTTGTTGGCTTCTTACATACTTTTTTGTCTGTTCTTTTTTTGAGGACTTGCTTCTGAAATTCTAGTCTAATATCCTCGGTTCAATTTTCCTTTGCATGTTTTGCAGTGAGTATACCGCCGAGGGCCGGCGCATTACGAAACTTGATCAGATCCTCCTCAATGGCAACAACATAGCCATCGTAAGAATTTACATTCGAACACCAACATCAGTATCTGACTGTGCTAAACGATCAGGCTGATAACATTTTTGTTTTTTATCTGACAGTTAGTTCCTGGTGGTTCACCGCCAGATGCTGCATGAGCTAGCAAGCACTTCTGGAGGATATCTGTTTGGGCCTAAACGAGACGTGGTGAAGTCTGAACCTTGTATTGTGAAAGCGCTAGATATTTCTTGGTCAAATGTGCTTTCCTCTGTATGGAACCTACTGAGCTGAAAGATGCACCTGCGATTGCTGCACTTGTATGACTTGGCATTCGGCAATGCTAATTGTGACATGTCTCTAGTTGCTGTTTATGTTTATCATTCTGCAATGTTCCTCCGGACGATTGCAATTGTGGGGGGTTACTGAAATTATAGGTAGGCAGTTTTGTCATAGTGAGCATGGGGGCTGGCTTCTAAAATAAGCTGGGGTGGAAGCCTTTTGGTTCATAATTTTTTTTCTAAACTCTTAAGAACAAACACTACATTTTTTTCCCACTAAACGAACACATCAATACAAAATAGTGAACAAACACAGTAAAACATGACATGTCATGTTATTTTTCTTTTTTCTTTTACATTTGTATGGACATACTTCCTCTGCTCACAAATATAAGATGTTTTGGATATTTCAATATGGACTACATACAGACTGAAATAGGTGAACAAACACACTAAAATGTGTTTATGTACATCCGATTCACAATAAAGTTGGAACATCTTATATTTGTGAACTGAGGGAGCGTTTGTAAAATCAGTTGATAATCAGTTAATTCTCTACCTTTGAAACAATATTTCATTACAAACGGTGTTTTATATTCATAAGAGTAATTTTGTAAATCAACTGACTACTATAATTCACAGTCGACTGAGACATGCTTTCCTTATTTTTCTAACGAGCTTGCAGTTAAAGCTACAAAATTGATGGTTCAACTTTGGTGCTGTAACCTAATGAAGTTGGGAAATTATACACTCGAGTGACCAAGTAGTTCTGTACTCCATTGCATGCCTAATCCAAAGATGAATTGTCCTGAACCAGAAGTCGCGGTCGAGTAGCTCCAAGTAGATGATGCCAGATACCAGTAAAATCTCGTGTGCACCAGCCCATGTAGCATCAAGAAGACGTTGGTTTGAATGTAAAAAAAAAAACGTTGATTTTGAGAGACTGCTCTCACGGCTACAGGCACACCAACTGCAGGGATGAAGCAGACGCAACGTGGGCCAAACGATATTCGTCGAAACGCAGAGCGGAGCCAAGAGGCAAAACAATGGTTCTTTAACTCAAAAGTCCAAATATTTGCACAAGATAAGCAACTAAGCATACAAAAAGCACATTCCTATTTCTGTTCTCTTCCTCAAATCTGTAGACAACAGCAATATATACAGACGGCTTTACAGCTACACATTGTTTCCTGGGCATTAGCCACTGTATATTACATAACTATGATTTTCTTACCTTCTATGCATGTTCTGTGAAGTATGGATACAAAGAGTATTGCTCACAAGCCACCACATCAAAAGATTGGCGGCACGAAACACACCGGAGGTGAACGACGTTGTCATCATCAACCTGCTGAACAGTTGGAATGTGCTAAGCTTTCAGCAATCAATGAAACATAACTTAGAAGAAACTAGGATACATTTTGCTTTTGAAGATAAGCTACTTCAACTGTCCATTTTTATGACTATTTTAGCAAGTGTGGCATGCAAATAGAAATTTTAGACAATCTTGAGCATATACCTAACTAGCATCAAATTACTACCGGTAAGGGCATCCCAAAATGGATACTCCCCTGGTGAATCCGTTAATATTGACAATCAAACATCCTACCAGTTTCCACGGATAACACGTACACACACGTTTTCAATAATGGAAGCTTTATGCACAATCAAAGTAGTTTTAATTTATCACGCCCACACTCCATACACAGGTTATGCAGGTACCAGTCATTCCAAGTGTTGATCCTTACTGGAATGCAACATAAGCATATATAAGTACCTATTAGAGAAATAATTAGTTGAATCTCATTTCCATATGTCCATCTATCTATGGAGTGTCTTGTTGTCATGTATCTTCTCTTGTTTTTAAAAAGCTTGCACCGTTTTTTTAAGGAAAAAACTAGTGCCTGTATATTTATTCTTGGGCAACTAATTCTTACATTTGTGTGATTACTACCAGGATTCCTTAAGCTTCCCACGCGGTAATTTTTATAGCCATTTTAGGTGGCACACAGAAATCAGAAAACTGAAATACCAAGTTTAGTCACAGGAATAGAATGCAGGATCTGAACTCATTAATTACCAGCTAAAATATCCTCGCTATTTGGTATGTTCATACTCCTGGTTCTTGAATGGATCACTTGAACTCACCTCATTCTTTGCAAACTGTCACAAATCAAAGGTCAGATTCAGCATTTCAGAACCAAGAAGCAGAAAATATGTTAGACAGAGAAACAAACCGTTGTTGTCGTTATTGTCGCCATTGTGACGGGTTGACTCGATGGCAAGATGAAATTGCTCCAAAATAGATGGTCCGCGGAAGGATCGGCAGGGCTCCAGGTACTTTTCATTGGTGTAGGCATAACAGGGGCCAATGTGTATGGAGCTCTTTGTACTAGCAACCCATTCATGTTAATGTCAACTGGAGATGTATGATGTCCAGTAGTAGGTACTGACACGACAACCTTTCCTTCATCTATTTCTTTGCTAAATGTACATTCTTCAGATAATTTTGTAGACTTCTCCAAGAAGCTTTTGAAGGCACCAGACTGAGATAAGATACTGCACGCAGATAGCCCCGCTGAAGAGGGGTTTGAATGGGAACCGAGGCCAAGAGAAGGCAGCTTATAGGGCTCAGTCAGTTGCACTGAACCTTCTATAGCACGGATTTCATCAGCGACCTCTTCTGCTTTTGATGTATCTGATTGCCGTGTCTTTTTGGGTACCCACCACCTAATGTAATTTGTTAAATCAATTTTCCTCTCTAACCCAAAGCTTCCTGCAAATTTTCCATCCAGTGCAATGCCCTTTCCTGTAACATAAATAAGTTGCAACTTACAAGGTATCGCTGCCTATTTATCACTTTAGTTTGTTAACTCGAAGAGCAGTGTAGTAGTATGCATAGACGCACCACAACTGAGGTTCATGTAGTCATTGCCAAGTAGTTGTCCCAAAGAAGCATCCCATCTGGAATTATGGAGGTGCCTGCATGACATAAATATAAAGCTTAAGTAATGCACTTGCAGATTTTTAGTGACAGTTTATGTCGTGAAACTTAATTGAAAATTGAACATTTCTTGTTGCAGCATTTATGATTACAATCTGTATATTGACATGGCACACATCTTACAAAACTTTTACTTTATATGCCCGGCACAGTTTAAGTTGAAAAGGTATAGTCTTCAATGCTGATGTCTGGTCAATATTTCAGACTAATGGAACTAATAAAGCTAGTATTACATCACTTGTCACCAATTGATATTGTACCACCACTTTCCAAATACGAATGTCTACCTGTATATGGATAGGCCCCACACTGCCAATGATCAGATCCGACTCATGGTACAGAGTGAAAAACTAGGTACTTGTTGTATTAGTATGATGCCCAAAAGGCATACGTACTGTATGATTGAGGGATTGAGTTTGGAAGCAATTTATGTTTAGTACAAGCTGCAGATATGTTCATTTTCCAAGCTAAGCGCAATTTTACTTCAAGGAGCTACCGAAGTCTAACTAAGGGCTACCAGTATAGAACTATACTCTTTTTTCAATCCAATTTTTAAGGAAACTGCCAAGCTGTCATGGTGCAAAACCACAATTTGATACATCAGCTATTGAATACTTTATTTGCTCATTTTAGTTTTGCTGTGTTGCCCTGTCGTGAAGATTTCTGGCAGAAAAACACAAAGCAACAGAAAAGGTTACAAACTAATATATCAGATTGTTAGCTAAATTTCCAACCCATTAAGTTTGTAGCAATAAAGCACAATACAATCATATTAAGCAAAGTATCGACAGTTTAAACAATTTGGAATAAATGATTTGCATGTAGAAAAACTTTTACAGGGATGCATTACAGAGTAAACTCTCGTAAAACAACAAACATAAAAAAAGTTGCATAGTAGAGGATATATTTCTCAATCATTAAAACATACCTGGGAAGCCCACGATATTTTGGTAATCCCCTAGAGAAGGCACTGCTCTTTCTGCAAGGCATGCATCTTCCAGTCATTGCTTAAGAAAATAAATAATGTCCATGCATTATAAATGCACGAATATACCTTCGAAGAGATACAAGATAGTCCTCCTTGGAGATCATCTGCATCTCTTCAACATCTCTTGTATAATCGGAGACCTAAATACGCAAACACACAATGAACATAAGTTTGCCAATTGTCAAAGTTTTCATTAGATATTGTGACAATTGACATGGAATTGAAAATAATGAAGCAATTATAATGTTTGTTTTGTCAATACTCCTCAGAAGACATCGGTGTTATTTGTTTTAGGTTACAATTGTAAAATCGACAAAAATAAAAAAACCAAACCAGATAAGAGAATCATAGACTTACAATAAAGATGAGCTGAGGCCACATATATCCTAATTTTAATTGTGCTTTATGAAAAGTAGGCACTACATAGTAAACAGTTTTGAGTTTTGTCCAACACTTATATCTGTAAATATGTAACCAAGCCAAACCAGATAAGAGAATCATCGGCTTAAACTGAACTGAGGTAACATGTATCTCAAATTTTGATATACATAATGTAAAGTAGACAAAAGACATTAGATATTTCTGAAATCTAGATATTAAATTTGAAAGCTTCCAGTTTCTGTGCAAGAATTTTGTTACATCTCAGGTTCTCATTGCTGAATATTAGCAACAAACAGACTGATTAGCACACAAAGTATCAGTTTCACCATGGGACACTTCCTTAAATAAATGATTAATGCATTCAACTAAACCATCTTATTAAAAACGGAAAAAAATATACTCCCTCCGTTACATAATGTAGTGCATATAGATTTTTTTTAAGTCAAACCTCACATAATTTGACCAAGTTTTTGAAGAAAAACATATACATCTAGAATGTCAAGCGTATATCATTAGGTTCATTATAAGTAGTTTCATATTTTATATATTTGATATTGTAGATATAAATAGTTCTCTATAAACTTGGTCAAAGTTTGACTTTTCAAAAATCTACACGCACTATCTTTCCTACTTATAAAGATTGGAGTTGGTGGTGAGTTCACGTGTGGGTCCAACATCCTTTCCAACTAAACAAATACGAGCATCCCCACATGTGGAACTAGCAATCGTCCAAAAGAGATATAAACAAATATACCTTACTCACATGTGGGATCTATCATAAATAAATAAACAAATAAATAAATACACTACTTTCATGTGAGACCAACTTTTTTGTAGAAGGAACAAATAACAAACACAAAATTGTGACTTCAACTCAAAATCGATCTTGGTTTTAGTTTCTCTTCCCAACCTACTATGGTCATTTAAAATTCTCTGGCATTGCATGCCCTGCACCGTATTTTTGCTATCTTTACTAATCATAAATTGTGCAACAGACACAAGGACACTAACGTTATTTGACCACCTCCTAAGCCAATGGCTCCGTGGCAACGCACGATATCGTGCTAGTATTATGGAACAGAGGGAGTACTCAATAATTTCAGGTTAACAGAGACTAGAAAACAAGCTGAATGGCGTTAGCAAATCTTATAGACGACTCACAGGAAAATTTATCTGTGTTCCAGCTCCCCAGTATTTCAATGCAGCAAGATCATAGGCTCTTGCCGCAGCCTCTTCATCATCATATGCGCCTATGTTGCACATCAAATGGTGGGCATTAGAAACATCTTATCAAGTTAACACTATGTGCATTTTAATGTCAGCGTCGGCGGTGCTCCTTACCCAAATATACTGCAAGATTGGTGCGCCACGTAGTTTCCCATGTAAAAGAAACAATGACATTAAATTACATTAAGCACAACTACAGATAAAAAATTAAAATGGTAAATCATACTGATATAGTTAACTTTAAGTCTTTAACACAGGTCATCTTATGGAGATATGAAAGAAATCATGCACATAATATAAAAACTGAGATATGCAGAGTACAGACTCTTTACACCCAGTAAATGCATGCAGTGGTTATGGCACAACAAACAATTATCTAGTCAAAAGGGACCTGACTCAAGCAACAGTAAAAAAAGGCCTGTTCGAATGTAAACTTGTAGACGGAAGAACTACTTAATTACTGCATACATTCCATATCGGATGATGAATGATTGAGGATTAGAGACCTTAAGACAAATGGCCTCTGCAATAAAAGGAAGCTAAGATGGACAAGTTTTCCTATACACCAATGTAAGATTGCTAAAGAAGCATGATAAATTTACAACAGCTGTAACTCTGCACTGAGCACACAATAGTCACATACCTTGTTTCCCTTTTTTGTTCTGATTCTGATTCCATGTGCTTTTATCCCAAAGGTGAGCCTCATATCGTCCTGTCCATCTATGCCTATTGATGCAACATCGGTCTAAGTAATAAATTAAATGAATACATGTATAAGGAACACTAAAAGGAAATAATGTTTTGCTCACAGCACGTTTAAGAACGTGGGCGTGTCAGAGGCAGCAAAAAAGAAAAGAAAGAAATAGTACATAAAAAAGTACTCATAAAATTGTGGAGGAAGGACCGAAGGAGGACGGGCTGAATCGATAAGGGCCAAATATGAAAGGAGTGTTCGGAGTCCCTCCATTCCAGACTCTGCTCGTGGAGCCGACGGAGCTGCAGGCTAAATTAGCGGAGCTGCAAAATAGATGTTCCGCAAATCCCTGTAATTTCGCGGAGCCGGTGGATAACCGAACAGGCCCGAAATGTGCACCGGGAATCATGAAGTGCCAAGTATGGTAAACTGGTCACACTTAGAAGTATTTGTAAACAATTAAGGTGGTCAAAAGCAACGAGTGTTTGATATCGGAGGTAATACTTGTATTTTCTCGCAGAGATTTCTGGTTGGACATGCACATTAACCATTAGAATGTGCTGATGTGCAGATCATCGTTTGAACAGGGTACTAAATGTGATGTCTATACATTAATTTTTAGCTGTTTCGCAATAACCAGAGACAAACACTGGCTGCAATGTGCAGATACCTAACAGTAATAGTCCTCTTTAACATTCACTTATTCTCGTCGTGTGACAAACATTGGCTGTGCGAGTGTGCAGACATCTACTGTAACAGGTAACAGCGATAGTCGACTCTAAAATTCATTCTCATCGTGTGCTAGTTCTCATCAGATCTCCCAGGTTAGTCGCGCTCTGCATCATTTTCCGGTACGCTCCCCAATGAACATGCACTCGAGACAGAGACGCATACGAAAGCTCAGTGGCGATCTGTGGTTCTGAACTTGTTCCAGCCGCGCTCGCCCCGAAACCGAAAGCAGGTGGCATCGGAGATGAGCTAGTGACCCGTGAGCGGGCCAGGCAGGGGCGGTACGTACCGGGTGACCCCGCGGTAGATGGAGCTGCGCTTCCCGGCGGCGCAGGGCGTCATGCGGCTGATGCGGTCCTTGGCGGTGCAGACGCGCTCCTTCCGCGCCGGCGCGAGCCTCCTGGGCGGCTGCTGCTCCGCGACCGCCACTCCCACCGCCGCGCCGTACGCGGGTGGCGGCCCCTCGCTTCCCCCCGCCGCGGCCTCCAGCTTCTTCTGCAGCCCCGCCGCGTCGGCCGCGGCGGGGTTGGGGGAGGCCATGGCGCCGCCGCCGCCGTACAGCGCCCTCCGCCGGATCGGTCGGGCTGGCTAGGAGGATGGGGGCGAGCGCTTTGGCCTTTGGAGCCGTCGCGGTGGTGGTGACCGTTTGGGGGCGGCCGTGGTGGTGGTTTCAAATGGAGGGGGGTGGCGTGGGGTGGGGGAGGAGGGGCAGAGGCAGAGGCAGAGGTGGATGGGGACGCGTGGAGCCCAGTGGGCCGGCACATGGGGAGCAGCGAGCCGCAGGGGAATCCGAGGATGCGCGATTGATGATGACGGCGAGAGGAGAAGGGCGAGAGTTGAGCCGAGGATAGCGGGCCGGGGCCGGAATGGGACAGCAGCAGCGCCACGGCGGATGCGGGTTTGTCCGGCCCGTCGTCGTTTGCGCGAACGGCATCGGTACGGCCCCGTGGCCGAGTTACTCCCATCGATGCCGACAGGGGGAAACCCCGTGATGAAAAACACGCGACATGTTCAGATGAAACGTCGTGATGATGCATGCATAAAAATACACTGGAAATGAACTGAGTGGAGTGGGGTTCAATGCTTCAGGACCGTTGGCCACCATGTATGTATGCATCCCCGTGTCAGAACTCAGATGTGGCAGCGTATCAGTGATGAGTGAATGGGGCTGGTCGATTTGGGTTGGTTAATGGGAGGGCGTGGAGTACCACGGTACTGCTGTGCGGCATTGAAGGCAGGTGTACTGCGCTGCATATTCACTCTCTACTGGCTACATCCGTGTTAATGTTGCACTCACTTCACGTCACGTAGGGTGTAGGCCGTTGTGGCATTTTGGCAACATCCTTAGTCACATCGCCACGGGCAGATCAGTGCAGCACCCATATTCGACAGAAACTAACAATTATATAAGAAACTCCAAATATTTATGAATCGCATGAAATATATTGTAAAAAATTCTGGCAACAACACAAGTAGAATCTTGCCATCTACTCCTGCATACAAAATGGGTATATAGAAAAACGACGGATATAGAAAAACGACAATTAGCGTTTTCTCTAAAAACTCAGTTTTTGTGTTTTTGGAGAACTGAGTTTAACTTATCCACAATTTAGTTGGATAACCCAAACAAGGTTTTAATCCGTTTTTTAAAAAAAAACAAGGTTTTAGTTTGTTATAACAGATTTTGTGTTTAAACAGAATCAGTTCTCTAAAAACAAGCTATCCAAACAAACCCTAAGCAAAACACGGTGCCAACATGCTAAGAGAATAGCGCTAAATGCAAGAGAGGTTTAGCGAAAAATGAATGACAAATGTAAACAAATGCTACATGTCAGTGATTACAAAATAAACAGCCATGTGTAGTGGTTGTCTAAAGGCATCTTGGCGTCTCTAATCCAACTATAATACTCCAGTTAACTCCAAAAAAGCTCGCTCTCAAAAGCTAGGATTTTGGAGGCCGCATTCTAATCAATCCCTAAAGTTTCTTTGCATTAAAATTAAAGCTAAAAACACAAATTTAGCCACCATCACTACAAACATATATCATTTCCTAACAACTACACAAATACCACAATCCTAAATATAATATAACACTAGATCTAAGCATTACATCCCTCTTACTCAGCTGCTTTGTGTACATCTTTGCCCTCATCCTTCTATCTTGTTATTGTCATTGATCTATAACCTTAATTTTGTTGATTCTCCACCCAAGCTTGTTTCTTCATCACAAGATCCCGGGGCGACATCTTTTGTCTTGCATTTCCTTTCTCTGCCTACCCACTTCAAATATTAACGAATGTTTGTAACCCTTCAATGGGAAACCAAGAAACCTCCTCCCAGTGTTGGCTCAGTCATTGCAAACATGCCGAGCATGGCTGAGGAGATGCCGGCATCGCTCGTGCTTCCTGTCATCGTTACCGAAGTCGGCACTGTGCCAAATTGTAAGAGCTTGAACTCAAAGTCTGGCAACTCCTTTGCCTCCGTTGAAGACATATTCACAAACCTTAACTTGGTCCATGACTCGTAGGCGGCACCAACAGTCTTCCTTCGCTGACATCATCATTGCGGGCAAGGTTGATTTGAGGCGGGGGATAGAAAAGGGGTCGGTTAGAGGTGAGGCATAGCGAAGAGGTTGACTCGAAGCGGTGGACGGCGAAGGGGTCGATTGGAGGAGGGAGCAGGAGCACACAAACTCAATTGGAAGCGACATGTGGCGGGGCAACTGAGGACAATGGCGGCGGTGACGACAGACGACTAGTGGTGGGAAGGATGCATGGGGTGCCGACTATGAGGCGTGGGTAGGTCGGGAATGGGTCAGGGGAGAGGGCTTAGGATGAAAGAGGGGTTGCATTGCCAACAAGATCGGTTGGGGCGTGAACTCGTGAGCGGTGGTGGCGGCGGTTGGGAGGAGATAGTTGTTGCACATGTGACTAGGAGGAAAGCAGTGGCACATCCGACCCATAAATACAAGGCCAGTACTAGGCGCCGGCGCACCGGCCGAAACTTTCGGCCGGTCCAGCCCCAGTCGTTCGATTCACGTAATAATAACCGTCCAGATTGCATCTCCTCCCTTGCGCGTGAGTCAAAGCCTCCTCCATCCTCACGTACAGGCTCGTTGCCGTCGGTAGCTTGCTCGCCGGAGCCGCTCGTCGGCGCGCTCGTCAGAGCCGCTCGCTGGAGCTGCTCGTCGGCGCGCTCGTCGGAGCCGCTCGCCGGACCTGCTCGTCGGCTTCCTCGCCGGAGCTGCTCGTCGGCTTGCTCGTCGGCTTCCTCGCCGGAGCTGCTCGTCGGCTTGCTCGCCGGAGCCGCCGCTCGCCTGCATGCTCGCCGGTGTGCCATGTGCGATCAAACTTCGCCATGGCCGTTGCAGCAAATCACGTCGCCGGACGTAGCTTTTTTTGTGGTCGGTTGTAGCAAAAATCACGAAGCCATGTGCGATGTAGCAAAATGCGACACCGGTAGTAGCAAAATACGATGCGGGTTGTAGCATATTGTGATGCCAGTTGAAGCATCTAGCAAAAAAGATGTTGGTTTCAGCATCCCTGTGACAACGGTGGTCACATGTAGCAAAAAACATGGTGGCCATGCGATGTAGCAAAAAGCGACTTTAGATGTAACTGTGTGGGACGCCGGTTGTAACAATTTGTGACAATGGTGGTAACATGCAGAAAAAACACGGGGCCGTATGATGTAGCAAATCGTGAAGCTGGTTGTAGCTGCGTGGGAAGCAGCTTGTAGCAATTTGAAACAACGGTTGTAGCATTAGGGAAACTACGATGTGGGCTGGAGGTAGAAGAAGGGGAAGAGATAAGATAGAAAAGAGAGCCAGATACGTAGGACCCGCCATGTGTGGGAGCAGTTTTGCATGCAGCAGTTTTGCGGAGAGCCAGGTGCGTAGGACCCGCCATGTGCGGGAGCAGTTTTGCATGCAGCAGTTTTGCATGCGGCTGCGCTGTGGGTCGTGCTGCATGTGCGGGGGTTTGGGTGTGAACGTGAGCGATCGGCCGAAAGTTCGGCCGGTGCGCCGTTTCGAAACATTTCCCTAAATACAACAAGGGCAAGACCTAACCAGGAGACAGTGTGAGCTGCCACCTGCCAAAAGAAATAATCCTTCTAACCACGGATTATGACTAGTGTTTAGGAGTAATATTATGGACTGGCTGCCCCGGTGTCGCTGGAAGGTGGCTCTGCCACTGGAGGAAAGCACTCGCAACCGAAATATTAGTAGGGATGGTTGTTTTGGGGGCCAACCCAAAAAACTTTTCAAAGTTAAAGCCAATGTGGGGATCGTAAAAAAAACAGTTTTACGAGTGACCTGTTATAGTGTGACAAACACACACCACCAGAAACCTAAAAAATTTGGACAGTTTTGGATCAAATTCATATTCAACCCTCAACTCAACACAAATCTCATAATCTCGAAGGAGGGAATATACAAGATTTTTTTTTATTACTATTATTAAGAAAATGAGTCTTTGTAGAACCTCAAGAAACCTTTTCTTTGGAATTCATTACAAGAATACTCACATTTTTTTAACCGTCCTTTTATAGTTGAAACAAACTTCAAAATTGTTGAGCTCGAAATCAAGTCTGAACTCATTTCCCCACAAAATAAAAGATTGAACTTGATATAACTTTCTTTTTGCTAGAATCCTTGTATTGATGGTTATTATGTCGATCTGCCTAATATGACGGTTCTGCTAGAGTTGGTTTAGATGTTATTGGCAAACATGACCCTGAAAAAAAAATCTTTTTTTTGGGTGGACCATCTTAGTTATGCTTTATTTACAATTTTGGTTCATTATAGTATCTTGTATACAAACAGAGCGCTCGCATGGAGATGTGTGCTCATGTGCACCACGAAAGTCGAAGCACAGAGTCACGACGTAGTACGTAGGTGGACAGAAGATGCACGTGTATGTGTATCCTCGCTACATCATGCATATTCCAACGGTTATCACACGGTCAAAATCGAGCATGGCACAGGTCAAAACTAAAGAGCAAACAAAAGGTTTTCCATGATCATCAACTACTAGATCGAACCGTCAACACGTAGACGTGTCACACAAGAAGCAGACGGAACTTACGTACGCACGCTTAAGGTTTCAAGACGAAGCACGCACTACTGCTGCTTCGCCGGCGGCGGGGTGGTCGTCGGCGGGCCCTGCATGTGCAGGAGACGCTGGTCGGCCTCCTGCAGGCGCGCGATGACGGCGTGCAGCAGGCCGATGGTCTGCTCCTGCCTCATCGCGGTGGCCTCCATCCTCCTCAGGGCCTCGTCCTGCCTCCGGATGGTCTCCTCCTGCTTGCGGGCGTTCTCCCGGATGGACTCCTCCAGCCGCGCCTTGTGGCGCGCGTCGGCGGTGGCCTTGGGCAGGAGGTTGACGACATGCCTCGCCACCGGGCGCGGCAGCACCGACTCCACCATCGCCTCCAGCTCCCACTCGCTGCTCTTCTTCCACCCCCACCAGAACCCCACCGGCATGCCAGGAACCACTTCGCCCTGATCATGGCCATCAAGACCGATCTTGATGGATGTGCGACTGTGGGTCTAGCTCTATTAATCTCTCTCCGATCTACTGGCCCTGGCAAAAGAAAACACACGAGGGATATGTTCTGGATATATAGGGCGCGTTTGAATATCGAGATGTTTGCTAGGGTTAGTTGTCTGGCCCACGCACGTATGAGGCATTTTTTTTCCGGGCAATTCAGAGAGCTTTATTAGGGTTTTTAGGGTTTCGGGGAAAGACCCGATTTGCGCATGTTCACGGCGATGTGCGGCTTGGGTTACAAGATGTACTCTAGAGGTCGAACGTACGTACGTACGCGTACACAAAACATCAATTTTTTTTTCTTTAAGAAATACACAAACCATCAAACGAAGGATCGTTTCGGGTGCGGCCGGCCTCCATACGTGCTTAGCAAGTTTTTTTTGTTCTGTTTTTTGCAAGCGCTACGCCTTGGCCGGCTGATTTTTTGGCAAAGATCGAGTCACGAAATCCTTCGGTATGATTGAACGGAAGTTCGAACGCAGCATTGATCATGTCGACAGGCCTGCCGAAAACACCCCCCTCCCCAGAGTCGCTCTCCCGAGGGCGACTCGGGGGCGACCTAGGGTTCCTCTGCGTCACCGCCTTCCCCTCCCCATCCACCTCGCCGCTGCTGGAGGCGGTCGCTGGGGCCCCCGCGCGGCTGCCTGTGAGGGCGGCGGTGAGGCATTTGGCTGCTCCTTTTGGTGGTGAGGGCCCGGATCTGAGGCGCGGGGAGACCCCGTGCCCCCCTTGTCAGATTTGAGGCGTTCCGGTCCGCTCGTGACGCACGTCCTCCGGCGTGTCACATCCTGATTTTCATACCACGTCATTTAAGTTAATTATAAGCGTGAAAATTTGGACCAACATAAACTTTTGTGTGATTTGGCTTCATTCTGATTTGAGTTCTATTACTATTTTAAAAGTGCTCTTAAAACCAATAAATTCCCCAAGTCGTATGATCTCATTGATCCAAAACTTTGTCCAATGATCATACCATGTGTATAGGACATAAAAGTATTTTCTTACAAGAATAATTTGGCTAAAAAGTATTTTCTAAATTAGGTTTTCATAAAACCCCCGAGTTAAGGCTTGAACAACAAGTACTTAATTTAGGGTGTGAAAGATCTTTCAAAAGCTATATTTGACTCCTATTAGATATAGGACTCCCAGAAACCAGAAAAATATTATTTTAAAATTTATTTTGCTATTTTATTTAAGGCTTTTTCTTAAGGCCAGAAATTGTCTTTAATAGGTCAAAATTATTTTATTATTACACAAACATTTTAGAAAACTTAGGGAAGCTCATTGGACATATATTGTCCATATATAAGAGTTTCAACACATGGAATATTGGTCAAAACCCTCAATTACCCTTTCTAGATATTTCAAGCTTTTGAAATATTTACAAAGGAATTTTTCTCCATTAAATCCAGGAAAATTCTATCATGTCACAAATGCCATATTTGGTGATATTGCCAAGCCTTATGTCTTGGAGAACAAGATAACCCCACCAAAACACCTTTTGTGTTTCCAAGTTTGATCAACTTTACATTGCCAAACATGTCCAAATGAGCTCAAACTTGGTACACATGTTCAAATGGTCTAATAATTCACCCATGCCAAGTGGTGCATCAAGGAGAACAACTTAACCTCGTTAAATCTTGCCAAAACAATTTCTTCCCATTTCTAGGGTTTGAAAAAGTTACATTGGCAACTTTCTCCAAATGAGCTCAAATTTTTACCACATTGTCAAATGATCATGAGAATCACCCCTATCAAGTGGCACAAGAAGGAGATGAGTAATTCTAGCTCAAACCCACATCAAGCACCTTGTGCCATTTTGCAAAAATCACCATTTTGACCCCTTTCCACTATTCTCCTTTGGCTCAAAATTTTACCAAAACTGACTCTGGTTACCTTCTACCTCTAGTAAGTTTTTCTTGCCCATGGCTCAATCATTGGGGGGTGAAAACCCCATTTTTCTTCTCTGGACAACCATTGTTCCTTCTCTCTCTCTACTCCCCCTCCACCCTAGAGGCATCCCATAGCATCCAAGGATTTCCCCTCCTTGTTTCCCCTCCCCTAGAACCACTAGACACAAAATGACACGCCCATGGCACTAAAGTAATGACATGACATGCCAAGCTCGTGCTCTGGAGCACACTACAGTGCTCTCCCGCACTGTAGCACACCCATTCCGAGGCTCCCCGTCGACCTTGGGCACCAGGATCGTGTCCCCCAAGACCGCCCCGATGTCCCCTACACGCCACGATGTAGGGCCCCTTCTCCCTTGCCCTCCTACTCCCCCTGCAGAGCTCACCCGAGCGCTGCCCGTGAGCTCCGTCCATGGTGCACCTCGGCATGGCTATTTAAAGCCTCCCCTAGTGCCCCTCCGGACGCCCTCTGTTCTCTCTCTCTCCCCCGTACACCACTTGGACCAGAACATTCCCCTTCCCGTGCCTTCTCCCACCTCATACTACAACCATTGTCGCCTCGCCCCCCGCTCAAATTGGAGCTATCCAGAGCTCTCTCTCTTCCCCTAGCCACTCATGTACCCTCACATCTCCACCATGAAGTCCCCCATCACCGCCATTCTTCCCCGAGACATCGTGCGCTCGAGGCCAATGATGGCCGACGGCCTCCTCCACGACCATCCAAGTCGGCAGTACTAGATATTGCATTATAACCAAGGGTCGAATCACGTCGGATATTTTTTATCACCGTCAACTATTACTAAAACCGACAGTACATTGTCGGCCATCTCCCATTGGCCTTGCTTCGTTGGCCATTACAGTAATGGCTGATGGTATAGTCGGGCAATCTTGTCACCTACGGTAGTAAGCCGACGGTGAGCCGTCGGGCATGTTACTATGACTTGCTCGCTCATCTTAGGCCGACGACATTTATACCCGACGGTTCCTCGTCGGACATTTACTCTCTGACGGTTATTGCTTCCCGTCGGTTTTCAAAATAGTCGACGGTACATTTGTCCCACTGGACTTAGTTATGCCCATGAGGAGAACCAAACCGTTAGCTTATTAGATGGTCGACAATGTATACAGCCTTTCAGGAAACCTGTTAGTCGAGGGTGAGCGAACGCTGCCAGGAAACCTGTTAGTTGAGGGTGAGCAAACACCGTCGACTTATAAATTCACCAATGGTCTGAAGTCCCCATTGGCGATCATTAGACTTTTATAGCCAATCATTGCCATCGCCATAGTCATCCTCATATCCATGGTCCTCATATTCCCCATAGCCATAGTGATCATAGTGCTCATCACCATACAGATCACCCTCGCCATAGTTATCATATCCCCCATTGCCATAGTTGAAAGTGCGCTATATCGACTAGAGGGGGGTGAATGGGCGATTTTTACAAATTTGTCACTGAGGAAATTCTAGGTGAAGAATTTCCTAAGCAACGACACACTAGCAGTGGAATAAGTACTCAGGTACAAGCATAACAGAGCAGTAGCATAGTCATCATGATGAAATGAAAACAAGCTCAGAGTAGAGGTAGCGTGAAAACAGGATAAGCAGGCTGAAGACAAAGTGACTGAAGAAATAGAGTTGAGGAAATAGAGAAAGTCTTCAGTCAAAGTCTTCAAATAGTAATGATCAGGTTCATCAACACATGAATTAGGAAATGAAAGAGTTTAGGAAATAGAACCAGTAGCTTGGTGAAGATGATGATTTGGTAGACTAGTTCCAACTGCTATGACAGTTGTATGTCTGGTTGGAGCGGCTGGGTATTTAAACCTAAGGACACACAGTCCCGGACACACAGTCCTCACCGTATTCTCCTTGAGCTAAAGTCACACAGACCTCGCCCAATCACTCATGGTAAGTCTTCAGGTGACTTCCAAAACTTCACAGACTTGGTCACCTGGCGATCCACAATTCCTCTTGGACGCTCTAGACCATGATGCCTAACCGTCTAGAGGATGCACAGTCCTCAAAGGTAACAAGCGTCGGTTCCACACAGGAACAATCTCTTCAGTGATGCCCAATCACTTTGGGTTTTAGGTGTTTGGTTTTTGGGTTTTCGTCACTTGATGATTTTCGCTCAAAGTCCTCGGAGGATGGGATGCTCTCAATGACAAGTGTCAGTTTTTCTCGGAGCAGCCAACCAACTAGTGGTTGTAGGGGGTGGCTATTTATAGCCGAGGGAGCAACCCGACATGATAAGACATAAATGCCCTTCAATGATATGACCGTTAGGTGGGTAGGATATTTTGGACAGCTGGCACGTAGCACAGCAACGGTCGGAAATTTGAGCTCTCAAATTCCCCAGGGCTATCATGTTCCTCACTATTTAGGCAATCCGCACTAGCGAATTCCTAACTCCTCGGTTAGAACAAATTCATCAAAGAACAGAAGATCTTTGTCTCTGTCACTGAAAAAATTGACTGAACTGTATGAGATTTCCAATGGCTTCACTCGAAAGGAATTGGTAGGTGTAGGCTTTGAGATGAGCATCACTTGGAAAGTGTTTCCTTAGTATTACCTCGACCCCCTTTAATAGTACGGTGTTTCCTATGACTCAAGAAAGAAAAATGAAACTATGAAAACAAAAGTCTTCACACTTCGTAGTCTGCGCATGAACATCCAAGTCTTTAAGGTCACACCAATTTCTTCACTTTCAAAATCTTCAAGAAAACCAAAGTCTTCAGCTAAAGACATACATTTTTAGGGGTCAACTTTCATCGTAAATATCAAACTCCTCATCGACTTATAGAGCCTGTGTACAGTCAGAAACACATTAGTCCCTTAACCTATAAGTCTTCAATACCCCAAAATCACTAAGGGGCACTAGATGCACTTACAATCTCCCCCTTTTTGGTGATTGATGACAAATAGGTTAAGTTTTCAACGGGGATAAACATATGAAGTGTAAATGCTAATATTGAGGAATTTGATTGCAAGATATATAAGAACTCCCCCTGAAGATGTGCATATTCGAGGAATTTGCTTTGGATAACAAATGCACATTGTAGAGTAATATCATGGAGATCTCCCCCTATATCTTGTAATTCATACACGCATTTGATATATGATATGAAGAATTTGAAATGCATGATGAAATATGGTGTCTGAAGAAATTCATCATGCATGCATTAAGGTACTTGAGGAAATAAGCATGCAGAAAGCAGTCAAAAGTATGAGAGCACCATAGGACTTAAGTTTACAACTCATCAAAGCAAACACCTCAGAAGAGCAAGAGTTGTAACTTAACAAAAACACACCCATATAATAGAGACCCGCTTGAAGACTAACTCAAACTTCTCCCCCTTTTTCATCAAATTGACCAAAAGGGACGAAAAATGAGGACTAACGCCCCTGAAGAATATCATCATGATGTCGATGGAGGAGCGCTAGCGTTGTTGGGGTCGTCCGTTGGTGTAGGGCCTACCGCAGTGTCGATCAAATCTTCAGCTTCATCCATCTCGAGTGATGAAGAAATGGACTGGTGACCAGCTGAGGAACTTTGACCTTCTTGAATTTCTTTGAAGGAGGCTGAGACCAGTCAAAGTCCTGTTGGAATTCCATTTCCTTGAGTTCTTCAGCACTGTAGAGATGTTAAAGAATAGCCCAAGTGCGGTCGAAGACTTGATGCAGATAATGGTGATTCTTCTTCACGATGTTTTGAGTGACTGTCATGTTCCGAAGAATTGCACCAAACTGATGCTTGACCCACTTGTGATTTCGATCAACTTTCTGGTGAAGACTGAGGAGAAGCTCACGATCAGTCATTACACGCGAAGCAGTGGCTTGAGGATTTTCTTTGAAGCTTTGGCGGCAGAATCTTGTGTTGCAGAATCATCATTGGTAGAATATGAGGCAGGCTTGCGAAACTGACCATCCAATGGACAAGTGCCTTCATCAATAATAGCTGCTTTGTCCTTCTCATCAGCTGAGGAAATAGTTCTTTTGAGGACTTCAATAGGTGGCAAATAGCTGGGATGATTTTGAAAATCAGCCTTGTAATGAATTGAAGACCTTGATCTGATGAATTTCATGATCCAAGGAGCATAAGGCTTCAACTCAAAAGGTGACAGAGCAGCATTGGCCAAAGTCCTCATAAAGAAATGATGGTAGTTGATAGGAATACCGTGCATGATATTGAAAAACAGATTCTTCATGATGCCAACAACCGCTTCTTCATCAGAGTTGTGGCCCTTGATGGGACTGAGGGTTTTGCTCAAGATGTGATACACTCTCCTTGGCACATAGAGTAATTCCTTCACGAGGAATGTGGTCGTTGGAGCTTGGCCAGCCTTCAAAGGCTTCAACAGCACTTGCATCAAATTATTGGAGAGTTCAGGTTCCTCATAGAGGAGCAGTGTACCTTTAGTGGGAGGACTGACTGGGACATCGTGAAGCAATTCAAAGGCCGGTGCTTTGTAATGAGTATTTTCAGTCATCTAATCGATCACCCATGAATTCACATCTTGCACATTTCCAGTGAGGTGTAGTGTTGCGTACAATTGAAGAATGAGTTCTTCATTCCAGTCACAGATTTCAGTGCAGAAGTTTAATAGCCCATCGTCATGAAGAACACTCAGGACGGGTTGGAAGCAAGGAAGTGATTCCATATCCACGTGAGGAACTTGCTGATGCTCAAATACCTTGTCCTTGTCAAATAGGATCGAAGAATAAAAGTTCATCTGACTGGCTGTCCAGAAGCGCTTGCGCCGAAGTCTTGTAGAGTCATATGGGATTGTAATCCGTGATCAAATGATGCTCGACAAAGAAATCATCAGCCTTGATTTTCTGCTTTTTTGAATGAGGATTTTGTGGCTTGGGCTGAAGATTAACAGCTAAAGTCTTCACAGCCTCTTGTTACACAACCTCTGGAGCCACAGACATAGGAATTTCAGCGGCAGATTCATCAGTAGTAGTCTTGGCCTCCATTTCTTCAACATTAGTAGTTGGAGCTTCTTCGGGAATAGAATGAAGTGAAGCTTGACGTTCTTCAGATCTAGTATGAATTTCTTCAATTTGAACCGGGGACTGAGGAATTTGATGTAGAGGAGTGAAGGAAATATGCCCTAGAGGCAATAACAAAGTTATTATTTATTTCCTTATTTCATGATAAATGTTTATTATTCATGCTAGAATTGTATTAACCGGAGACATAATACATGTGTAAATACATAGACAAACATAGTGTCACTAGTATGCCTCTACTTGACTAGCTCGTTAATCAAAGATGGTTAAGTTTCCTAACCATAGACATGAGTTGTCATTTGATCAACGGGATCACATCATTAGGAGAATGATGTGATTGACTTGACCCATTCCACTAGCTTAGCACTTGATCGTTTAGTATGTTGCTATTGCTTTCTTCATGACTTATACATGTTCCTATGACTATGAGATTATGTAACTCCCGCTTACCGGAGGAACACTTTGTGTGCTACCAAACGTCACAACGTAACTGGGTGATTATATAAAGGTGCTCTACTGGTGTCTCCAAAGGTACTTGTTGAGTTGACGTATTTCGAGATTAGGATTTGTCACTCCGATTGTCGGAGAGGTATCTCTGGGCCCTCTCATTAATGCACATCACTATAAGCCTTGCAAGCAATGTAGCTAATGAGTTAGTTACAGGATGATGCATTACGTAACGAGTAAAGAGACTTGCCGGTAATGAGATTGAACTAGGTATTGAGATACCGACGATCGAATCTCGGGCAAGTAACATACCGATGACAAACGGAACAAAGTATGTTGTTATGCGGTTTGACCAATAAAGATCTTCGTAGAATATGTGGGAGCCAATATGAGCACCAGGTTCCACTATTGGTTATTGACCAGAGACATGTCTCGGTCATGTCTACATAGTTCTCGAACCCGTAGGGTCCGCACGCTTAAAGTTCGATCACGGTTATATTATGAGTTTATGTGTTTTGATGTACCGAAGGTAGTTCAGAGTCCCGGATGTGATCAAGGACATGAAGAGGAGTCTCAAAATGGTCGAGACATAAAGATCGATATATTGGACGACTATATTTGGACACCAGAATGGTTCCGGGTGAGATTGGGACAATACCGGAGCACTGGGAGGTTATCGGAACCCCCCGGGAGGTATATGGGCCTTAATGGGCTTTAGTGGAAAGGAGGGGAAAGGAGCAAGGGATGGGCGCGCCCCCCAAGCCCAATCCGAATTGGGAGGGCCCCCCTTTCCTTCCTCCTTCCTCTTCCTTCCCTCTCCCTCTCCAAATAGGAAAAGGAGGAGTCCTACTCCCGGTGGGAGTAGGACGCCCCCCCTTGGGCGCGCCTCCTCCTCCTGGCCGGCCCTCTCCTCCCCTCCTTTATATACGGAGGAGGGGGCACCCCATAGACACACCAATTGATCCCTTAGTTCTCTTAGCCGTGTGCGGTGCCCCCCTCCACCATAATCCACCTCGATAATATCGTAGCGATGCTTAGGTGAAGCCCTGCGTTGGTAGAACATCATCATCGTCACCACACCGTCGTGCTGACGGAACTCTCCCTCAAAGCTCGGCTGGATCGGAGTTCGAGGGACGTCATCAAGTTGAACGTGTGTAGAACTCGGAGGTGCCGTGCGTTCGGTACTTGATCGGTCGGATCGTGAAGACGTACGACTACATCAACCGCTTTGTGCTAACGCTTCCGCTTTCGGTCTACGAGGGTACGTGGACACACTCTCCCCTCTCGTTGCTATGTATCACCATGATCTTGCGTGTGCGTAGGAATTTTTTTGAAATTATTACGTTCCCCAACAGTGGCATCCGAGCTAGGTTTATGCATAGATGTTATATGCACAAGTAGAACACAAGTGAGTTGTGGGCGATACAAGTCATACTGCTTACCAGCATGTCATACTTTGGTTCAGCGGTATTGTTGGGTGAAGCGCCCGGACCGACATTACGCGTACGCTTATGCGAGACTGGTTTTACCACCGTGCTTTGCACACAGGTGACTAGCAGGTGTCAGTTTCTGCAACTTTAGTTGAACCGAGTGTGGCTAAGCCCGGTCCTTGAGAAGGTTAAAACAACACTAACTTGATGAACTATCGTTGTGGTTTTGATGCGTAGGTAAGAATGGTTCTTGCTCAGCCCGTAGCAACCATGTAAAACTTGCAACAACAAAGTAGAGGACGTCTAACTTGTTTTTGCAGGGCATGTTGTAATGTGATATGGTCAAGGCATGATGCTATATTTTATTGTATGAGATGATCATGTTTTGTAACCGAGTTATCGGCGACTGGCAGGAGCCATATGGTTGTCGCTTTATTGTATGCAATGCAATTGCCCTATAATTGCTTTACTTTATCACTAAGTGGTAGCAATAGTCGTAGAAGCAATAGTTGGCGAGACGACAACGATGCTACGATGGAGATCAAGGTATCGCGCCGGTGACGATGGTGATCATGATGGTGCTTCAGAGGTGGAGATCACAAGCACAAGATGATGATGGCCATATCATATCACTTATATTGATTGCATGTGATGTTTATCTTTTATGCATCTTATCTTGCTTTGATTGACGGTAGCATTATAAGATGATCTCTCACTAAATTTCAAGATAAAAGTGTTCTCCCTGAGTATGCACCGTTGCCAAAGTTCGTCGTGCCCAGACACCACGTGATGATCGGGTGTGATAAGCTCTACGTCCATCTACAACGGGTGCAAGCCAGTTTTGCACACGCAGAATACTCAGGTTAAACTTGACGAGCCTAGCATATGCAGATATGGCCTCGGAACACTGAGACCGAAAGGTCGAGCGTGAATCATATAGTAGATATGATCAACATAGTGATGTTCACCATTGAAAACTAGTCCATTTCACGTGATGATCGGTTATGCTTTAGTTGATTTGGATCGCGTTATCACTTAGATGATTAGAGAGATGTCCATATAAGTGGGAGTTCTTAAGTAATATGATTAATTGAACCTAAATTTATCATGAACTTAGTACCTGATAGTATTTTGCTTGTCTATGTTTGTTGTAGATAGATGGCCCGTGCAGTTGTTCCGTTGAATTTTAATGCGTTCCTTGAGAAAGCAAAGTTGAAAGATGATGGTAGAAATTACACGGACTGGGTCTGTAACTTGAGGATTATCCTCATTGCTGCACAGAAGAATAACGTCCTGGAAGCACCGCTGGGTGCCAGGCCTGCTGCAAATGCAACTGACGATGTTAAGAACGTCTGGCAGAGCAAAGCTGATGACTACTCTATAGTTCAGTGTGCCATGCTTTACGGCTTAGAACCGGGACTTCAGCGACATTTTGAACGTCATGGAGCATATGAGATGTTCCAGGAGTTGAAGTTAATATTTCAAGCAAATGCCCGGATTGAGAGATATGAAGTCTCCAATAAGTTCTATAGCAGCAAGATGGAGGAGAATAGTTCTGGCAGTGGACATATACTTAAAATGTCTGGGTGTAACAATCACTTGATTCAATTGGGAGTTAATCTTCCTGATGATAGTGTCATTGACAGAATTCTTCAATCACTGCCACCAAGCTACAAGAGCTTCGTGATGAACTATAATATGCAAGGGATGAACAAGACAATTCCCGAGCTCTTCGCAAAGCTAAAGGCCGCGGAGGTAGAAATCAAGAAGGAGCATCAAGTGTTGATGGTCAACAAGACCACCAGTTTCAAAAAAAAGGGTAAAGGGAAGAAGAAGGGTAACTTCAAGAAGAACGGCAAACAAGTTGCTGCTCAAGAGAAGAAACCCAAGTCTGGACCTAAGCCTGAGACTGAGTGCTTCTACTGCAAGCAGACTGGTCACTGTAAGCGGAACTGCCCCAAGTATTTGGCGGATAAGAAAGATGGCAAGGTGAACAAAGGTATAGGTGATATACATGTTATTGATGTGTACCTTACTAGAGCTCGCAGTAGCACATGGGTATTTGATACTGGTTCTGTTGCTAATATTTGCAACTCGAAATAGGGACTACGGATTAAACAAACACTGGCTAAGGACGAGGTGATGATGCGCGTGGGAAATGGTTCCAAAGTCAATGTGATCGCCGTCGGCACGCTACCTCTACATCTACCTTCGGGATTAGTTTTAGACCTAAATAATTGTTATTTGGTGCCGGCGTTGAGCATGAACATTATATCTGGATCTTGTTTGATGCGAGATGGTTATTCATTTAAATATGAGAATAATGGTTGTTTTATTTATATGAGTAATATCTTTTATGGTCATGCACCCTTGAAGAGTGGTCTATTTTTGATGAATCTCGATAGTAGTGATACACATATTCATAATGTTGAAGCCAAAAGATGCAGAGTTGATAATGATAGTGCAACTTATTTGTGGCACTGCCGTTTGGGTCATATTGGTGTAAAGCGCATGAAGAAACTCCATACTGATGGACTTTTGGAATCACTTGGTACTTGCGAACCATGCCTCATGGGCAAGATGACTAACGCCGTTCTCCGGAACTATGGAGCGAGCAACTGATTTGCTGGAGATCATACATACTGATGTATGTGGTCCAATGAATGTTGAGGCTCGTGGCGGGTATCGTTATTTTCTCACCTTCACAGATGATTTAAGCAGATATGGGTATATCTACTTAATGAAATATAAGTCTGAAACATTTTAAAAGTTCAAAGAATTTCAGAGTGAAGTTGAAAATCATCGTAACAAGAAAATAAAATTTCTCCGATCTGATCGTGGAGGAGAATATTTGAGTTACGAGTTTGGTCTACATTTGAAACAATGTGGAATAGCTTCGCAACTCACGCCACCCGGAACACCGCAGCGTAATGGTGTGTCCGAACGTCGTAATCGTACTTTACTAGATATGGTGCGATCTATGATGTCTCTTACTGATTTACCGATATCATTTTGGGGTTATGCTTTAGATACAGCTGCATTCATGTTAAATAGGGCACCATCAAAATCCGTTGAGACAACGCCTTATGAACTGTGGTTTGGCAAGAAACCAAAGTTGTCGTTTCTTAAAGTTTGGGGCTGCGATGCTTATGTGAAAAAGCTTCAACCTGATAAGCTCGAACCCAAATCGGAGAAATGTGTCTTCATAGGATACCCAAAGGAAACTGTTGGGTACACCTTCTACCAAAGATCCGAAGGCAAGACATTCGTTGCCAAGAATGGATCCTTTCTAGAGAAGGAGTTTCTCTCGAAAGAAGTGAGTGGGAGGAAAGTAGAACTTGATGAGGTAACTGTACCTGCTCCCTTATTGGAAAATAGTTAATCACATAAACCGGTTCCTGTGAAGACTACACCAATTAGTGAGGAAGCTAATGATATTGATCATGAAAATTCAGATCGAGTTACTACCGAACCTCGTAGGTCAACCAGAGTAAGATCCGCACCGGAGTGGTACGGTAATCCTATTCTGGAGGTCATGTTACTTGACCATGGCGAACCTACGAACTATGAGGAAGTGATGATGAGCCCAGATTCCGCAAAATGGCTTGAGGCCATGAAATCTGAGATGGGATCCATGTATGAGAACAAAGTATGGACTTTGGTTGACTTGCCCGATGATCGGCAAGCCATCGAGAATAAATGGATCTTCAAGAAGAAGACTGACGCTGATGGTAATGTTACTGTCTACAAAGCTCGACTTGTTGCGAAAGGTTTTCGACAAGTTCAAGGGGTTGACTACGATGAGACTTTCTCACCAGTAGTGATGCTTAAGTCTTTCCGAATCATGTTAGCAATTGCTGCATTTTATGATTATGAAATTTGGCAAATGGATGTCAAAACTGCATTCCTGAATGGATTTCTGGAAGGAGAGTTGTATATGATGCAACCAGAAGGTTTTGTCGATCCAAAAGGTGCTAACAAAGTGTGCAAGCTCCAGCGATCCATTTATGGACTGGTGCAAGCCTCTCGATGTTGGAATAAATGCTTTGATAGTGTGATCAAAGCATATGGTTTTATACAGACTTTTGGAGAAGCCTGTATTTACAAGAAAGTGAGTGGGAGCTCTGTAGCATTTCTAATATTATGTGGACGACATATTGTTGATTGAAAATGATATAGAATTTTTGGATAGCATAAAAGGATACTTGAATAAAAGTTTTTCAATGGAAGATCTCGGTGAAGCTGCTTATATATTGGGCATCAAGATCTATAGAGATAGATTAAGACGCTTAATTGGACTAGTACATACCTTGATAAAGTTTTGAAAAAGTTCAAAATGGATCAAGCAAAGAAAGGGTTCTTGCCTGTAATACAAGGTGTGAAATTGAGTCAGACTCAATGCCCAACCACTGCAGAAGATAGAGAGAAAATGAAAGATGTTCCCTATGCTTCAGCCATAGGCTCTATCATGTATGCAATGCTGTATACCAGACCTGATGTGTGCCTTGCTATTAGTTTAGCAGGGAGGTACCAATGTAATCCAGGAGTGGATCACTGGACAATGGTCAAGAACATCCTGAAATACCTAAAAAGGAATAAGGATATGTTTCTCGTTTATGGAGGTGACAAAGAGCTAGTCGTAAATGGTTACGTCGGTGCTAGCTTTGACACTGATCCAGACGATTCTAAATCGCAAACCGGATACGTGTTTATATTGAACGGTGGAGCTGTCAGTTGGTGCAGTGGCAGGATCTACATGTGAAGCGGAGTACATAGCTGCTTCAGAAGCAGCAAATGAAGGAGTCTGGATGAAGGAGTTCATATCCGATCTAGGTGTCATACCTAGTTCATCGAGTCCAATGAAAATCTTTTGTGACAATACTGGTGCAATTGCCTTGGCAAATGAATCCAGATTTCACAAGAGAACCAAGAAAATCAAGAGATGCTTCAATTCCATCTAGGACCAATTCCAGGTGGGAGACATAGAGATTTGCAAGATACATACGGATCTGAATATTGCAGACCCGTTGACTAAGCCTCTTCCACGAGAAAAACATGATCATCACCAAGGCTCCATGGGTGTTAGAATCATTACTGTGTAATCTAGATTATTGACTCTAGTGCAAGTGGGAGACTGAAGAAAATATGCCCTAGAGGCAATAATAAAGTTATTATTTATTTCCTTATTTCATGATAAATGTTTATTATTCATGCTAGAATTGTATTAACCGGAAACATAATACATGTGTGAATACATAGACAAACATAGTGTCACTAGTATGCCTCTACTTGACTAGCTCGTTAATCAAAGATGGTTAAGTTTCCTAACCATAGACATGAGTTGTCATTTGATTAACGGGATCACATCATTAGGAGAATGATGTGATTGACTTGACCCATTCCGTTAGCTTAGCACTTGATCATTCAGTATGTTGCTATTGCTTTCTTCATGACTTATACATGTTCCTATGACTATGAGATTATGTAACTCCCGCTTACCGGAGGAACACTTTGTGTGCTACCAAACATCACAACGTAACTGGGTGATTATAAAGGTGCTCTACAGGTGTCTCCAAAGGTACTTGTTGAGTTGACATATTTCGAGATTAGGATTTGTCACTCCGATTGTCGGAGAGGTATCTCTGGGCCCTCTCATTAATGCACATCACTATAAGCCTTACAAGAAATGTAGCTAATGAGTTAGTTACGGGATGATGCAATACATAACGAGTAAAGAGACTTGCCGGTAACGAGATTGAACTAGGTATTGAGATACTGACGATCGAATCTCGGGCAAGTAACATACCGATGACAAAGGGATCAAAGTATGTTGTTATGCGGTTTGACCGATAAAGATCTTCGTAGAATATGTGGGAGCCAATATGAGCATCCAGGTTCCGCTACTGGTTATTGACCGGAGACGTGTCTCGGTCATGTCTACATAGTTCTCGAACCCGTAGGGTCCGCACGCTTAAAGTTCAATGACGGTTATATTATGAGTTTATGTGTTTTGATGTACCAAAGGTAGTTCGGAGTCCCGGATGTGATCACGGACATGACGAGGAGTCTTGAAATGGTCGAGACATAAAGATCGATATATTGGACGACTATATTTGGACACTAGAATGGTTCCGGGTGAGATTGGGACAATACCGGAGCACCGGGAGGTTATCAGAACCCCCCGGGAGGCATATGGGCCTTAATGGGCTTTAGTGGAAAGGAGGGGAAAGGAGCAAGGGAGGGGGCGCCCCCCCAAGCCCAATCCGAATTGGGAGGGGCCCCCTTTCCTTCCTCCCTCCTTCCTCTTCCTTCCCTCTCCCTCTCCAAATAGGAAAAGGAGGAGTCCTACTCCCGGTGGGAGTAGGACTCCCCCCCCCTTGGGCACGCCTCCTCCTCCTGGCCTGCCCTCTCCTCCCCTCCTTTATATACGGAGGAGGGGGGCACCCCATAGACACAACAGTTGATCCCTTGGATCTCTTAGCCATGTGCGGTGCCCCCTCCACCATAATCCACCTCGATAATATCGTAGCGGTGCTTAGGCGAAGCCCTACATTGGTAGAACATCACCATTGTCACCACGCCATCGTGCTGACGAAACTCTCCCTCAAAGCTCGGCTAAAGAGACATGTGTACAACATTCTTCTTTAGAAAATGCTCCTTCTTGTACTGAGCTTTTTTCACTTGCCCGGCCTTCTCAAATTTCCACTTTTCTTCATTTATGAAGGCAGTCAATGATGAGGATACAGAGCCAGGTTAGGGTCATAGACCTGACCTATACGCCCTACCCAAGGTCACTACCCTAGAAGCAAAGAAGTCCAAGAGACAACAAAGAACCTCTAGTCAAAGGTGTCGAGTGCACTCCACTTGACCAATCATGTCACTCGGGTATCCCTCCTACCTGAGTCACTCGACCATACAAGGAATAACTCGACCTACTGAAGACCAGGAGTCACTCAAAGCTACAATGGTCAGGTGTTCACTCCGTAGTCTTTAAGATCATTAATAGCACTTATGGCTGGCGTTACCAGTAATGCCCCATCTTTATGTACATTGAACTCCTTGTAATGGTGGATGGCTCGGGTCTTGGCGCACTCTATATAAGCAACCCCCTCCTCTGGCAAAAGGGTTCGCACCCCCTGTAACACCACACACATATAATCCAGTCGACCGCCTCCGGGCACCGAGACGTAGGGCTTTTACTTCCTCCGTGAAGGGCCTCAACTCGTAAATCTTGTGTGTACACCTTCACCATAGCTGAGATCTTGCCTCTTCATACCTACCCCCTTTCTACTGTCAGTCTTAGGACCATGACAGTTGGCGCCCACCATGGGGCTGGTGTCTCAGCGACTTGTTGGTGAAGTTGCGATTTTTCCGATCCCCATCATCATGGTGTCCGGCGGTGGATTGTCCGAGGGCCACGAGATCTGTCTCGGCGCGCTTGTCTTCATCGCTGATGACTCCTCCTGGATTCAGGAAGCTCCCCTGGACATCGAGGCACTCCCCGTCCGAGGAGCGACGCACTTTCGCACATGCATACACGGTGTCCTTCTCCAGCAGCCGTTGATCCAGTATTGGTCGGCTCCCGTAGTGTCTTCTCTCCCCGCTGTTCACCATCGCAAGCGATCCAGTCGGTCGTGGCTTCAGCGGTGGGTGAAACATGCGGTGGCTCATCATTCGGCCACCCATCAAGTCGCGACAATCGAGCCCGACAAAACTCTCTACGGCCTGTTCGACCTGTCGACTGGCTCCATCGAGACCGCATCCAAGTGCGACAGCAGTGACCCCGCGGCTGAAGTTTTGATGGTCGACGGACCATGTAGTTCGCCTGGCTTCCACCGTGATGACGGCGGTGATGGTGGCAGCGATCCGTCACGCGTTCACGAGGAGTACCGTCCCGAACCTCTCTCTCCACAACAGAGAGAAGAACTTCGTCGCTACAACATGGATGCCCTCCACACGCCCATTGTTGGAGAAACCCCGAGGCTCGGGCCTTGGAGGAGGTACGGCTGGCTAGTTTGGCTGAGCACACTCGACTGGAGAACCTCCAGCATGCACTCGATGAGCGTGCTCTAGAGCGGATTCTTGAGTCCAGTCAACGACAACCTTTTCTTCCTCCACCTAAGGTATATCGCACTCCGATTCAAAATCTCACAGCCGCGGCCCGAATAGCAGAGTCAATTCAGCCTTCCCAGTCAGAGGCTGACAGAGGTTTGATGCAGATCCGGGCCTTACTTCGGGCAGCGGGGGAACAGAACACTGCAGTGTCCCAGTTGCGGAATAGGATTCATAGCAGATCCGTGGTGGCGGATACAGTTCAGTCGGCTCACAGCCCAAGATCGCCCCTGCGGCGTGAAGGTCGTGGGTGTCAGCAGGATCAGTACAGGAATCATGGGCAGTATGATCACCGACTCAGTCACGACGACCGTCGTCAAGTGCCCACACCTCCTCCGAGGAGTGGATCATACGTGCCTCAGCAATACGATGACAGACGCCTTCACAATGGAGAGTGCAGAGTACCGGTCGACCCAAGAGAGCCGGGCTTTGATGCAAGATCTATTCTCGTTCAAGGTCTAGTCGACCGGAACAGAGCACACAGAGAGGACCTTGATAGAGATCATCCGATTGGCAGCAGAGTTCATGTTTCGGGTCCAGAATGTTTTAGCAGAACCATCAGGGCTGCAATGATTCCTCCCAACTTCAAGTTGGCGACTGGAGTCAGCAAATTCACTGGAGAGTCCAAGCCTGAAACTTGGCTTGAGGATTACCGAGTGGCTGTGCAGATTGGTGGTGGAAATGATGAAGTGGCCATGAATTATCTTCCTTTGATGCTGGAAGGATCAGCCAGAGCGTGGTTAACTCAGTTAGCCCCGGGCAGCATATTCAGTTGGGAGGAGCTTGCCCGAGTATTTGTCAGAACTTTTGAGGGTACTTGCAAGCGGCCAGCAGGGTTAACAGAATTGCAGCATTGCGTGCAGAAGCCGAGTGAGACTCTAAGGGATTACATTCAGAGGTGGACCACTTTGCATCACACAGTGGAAAATGTATCTGAGCATCAAGCAGTGTGTGCCTTCAAGGAAGGCGTTAAATATCAAGAGCTGGTCCTGAAGTTCGGTCGGACTGGAGATATGTCTCTGACTCGGATGGTGGAAATAGCCACCCGGTACGCTAACCGAGAGGAAGATGATCGACTCCGCAGTGGAAAGGGTAAACCGGCCGGCCAAGACGCCGGCGGAGGCAATACCAATAGGAAACAGAAACGTAAGGCTGAGCCAACAGCGCCTGGTGAAATTGCGGCGGTAGTTCAAGGAAAGTTTAAAGGAAAGCCTAAGGGCCCTGGACCCCTAAGAAGGTAAAGGATCAAGCGGGAAATGACGTGTTGGATTTACCGTGTCACATTCATACGAAGAAGGATGAAGAGGGTAATCTGATTTATCCTAAACACACCACTTGGCAATGTCGACTCCTGATCCAGCAATTCCAAGAGAAGCATCCCAGTGAAAAGGGAAAAGAGTCGGACGAAGAGGAGGACGATGGTTATCCTAAGGTTAATTCCACCCTGGTGATTTTTGCTGATGTTGAGAGCAAAAGTCGATTGAAAGTTAACAACAGAGAAGTAAATATGGTTGCTCCGGCAACGACGACCACATACCTGAAATGGTCACAAACAGCCATCACATTCGACCAGTCTGATCACCTTGCGCGTATAGCCACCCCTGGGAGGCAAGCATTGGTGGTCAACCCAGTGGTTGAAGGCACTTGACTGACCAAAGTGCTAATGGATGGTGGTAGTGGCCTGAATATCCTTTATGCTGAAACCTTGAAGGGGATGGGCATTCCGATGTCCAAGCTTAGCGAAAGCAATATGAGTTTTCATGGCGTTATCCCTGGAAAGAAAGCTGAATCACTCGGCCAGATCGCCCTTAACGTGGTTTTCGGTGATTCCAAGAATTACCATAAGGAGAAGTTGACATTTGAAGTAGTGGATTTCCATAGTGCTTATCATGCTATTCTTGGTCGGCCTGCCTATGCGCATTTCATGGCTCGTCCATGTTATGTGTACCTCAAGCTCAAGATGCCTGGCCCCAGGGGTGTGATCACAGTCACTGGCAATCGGCAGAAGGCAGAGGAATGCTTCCAGAAGGGTTCCAAAATCGTTGACGCACAAATGGCAGCAGTTGAATTACAAGAATATAAAAAAATGCAGATCCGAGTGACTTGTTCCGGGCCAAGAAGCCCGCCACAGATTCTATGTTTCAGTCGTCTGGAGAAAAGAAGCCGATTCATATTCACCCGACCGATCCCAATGCTGCACCGACTCGTATCTCCACAACACTCAACAGCAAATAGGAAGAAGCGCTCATCCAGTTCCTCCGCGAGAACTGGGACATCTTTGCATGGAAACCTTCTGACATGTCGGGTGTACCCAGGGAACTGGCTAAGCATCATTTGTGTGTCGATCCAAAGGCAAAACCCTTCAAAGAGCACCTTCGACGGTCCGCCGTGCAGAAGAGAAAAGAAATTGGCGAGGAAGTGGCTCGGCTCCTAGCAGCAGAGTTCATCCGAGAGATCTACCACTCCGAGTGGCTTGCCAATGTGGTCATGGTCCCTAAGAAGGATGATTCACTTCGTATGTGCATCGATTTCAAGCATATCATTCGGGCCTGCCCGAAAGATCATTTCCCTCTCCCCCGCATCAATCAGATTGTTGACTCGGCTGTGGGGTGTGAGCGCTTGTCTTTTCTAGATGCATATTCTGGGTATCATCAGATCCGATTGTACGATCCCGATGAAATAAAAACAACTTTTATCACCCCATTCGGGTGCTTTTGTTATATCACCATGCCGTTTGGTCTCAAAAATGCCGGCGCCACATTCATGAGGATGATTCAGAAGTGCTTGCTCACTCAAATCAGTCGGAATGTGGAAGCATACATGGATGATATTGTGGTCAAGTCGCGTAAAGGTTCCGACCTGCTGACCGACCTTGCAGAGACCTTTGCCAATCTAAGAAGGTATGATATCAAGCTTAATCTGTCAAAGTGCACATTCGGAGTCCCAGGTGGAAAGCTACTCGGTTTCCTCGTTTCTGAACGAGGGATCGATGCAAACCCAAAGAAAGTCGGTGCCATCCTCCGAATGAAACGCCCTGTGCGTGTGCACGACGTTCAGAAGCTTACTGGTTTTTTGGCCGCCTTGAGTCGATTCATTTCTCGTCTCGGTGAAAAGGCTTTACCTCTTTATTGATTGATGAAGAAATCTGATAAGTTCGAGTGGACTGATGAAGCTGACGCAGAGTTTGCAGAGCTCAAAACCCTGCTTTCCACCCAGCCGGTGCTTGCTGCACCAATCAGCAAAGAGCCTTTACTGCTTTACATTGCAGCCACTGGACAAGTCACCAGTACAGTACTCACGTCGAGCGGGAAGAAGAAGGAAAAACCTATAAAGTTCAGCGCCCAGTGTATTATCTCTCTGAAGTTTTGACTCCATCCAAGAAGAGATATCCGCATTATCAGAAGCTTGTTTATGGAATCTACATGACCATGAAGAAGGTTGCACACTATTTCTCTAATCACTCCATTACAGTCGTCAGCGATGCACCATTATCTAAAATTCTGAATAACAGAGATGCAACTGGTCGAGTGGCAAAATGGGCGATTGAACTCCTTCCATTGGATATCAAGTTTGAGGCAAAGAAAGCTATCAAGTCCCAAGCAATTGCAAATTTCCTTGCCGAGTGTATTGAGCAGCAACTGCCGACTCAAGTTCACTCGGAACATTGGACCATGTTCTTCGATGGCTCCAAGATGCTGAATGGTTCCGGTGCTGGGGTAGTATTGGTATCCCCCCGGGGAGAGAAGCTCACCTATGTTCTCTAGATTCATTTTGATTCCTCCAACAATGAAGCTGAATATGAAGCACTTTTATATGGGTTGCGTATGGCCATTTCACTCGGCGTCCGTCGCCTCATGGTCTACCGTGATTCAGATTTGGTGGTTAATCAAGTGATGAAAGAGTGGGATGTCAGGAGCCCGGCTATGACTGGTTATTGCAATGCAGTAAGAAAGTTGGAAAAGAAGTTTGAGGGATTGGAGCTTCACCATATACCCCGACTGAAAAACCAAGCGACAGATGAATCCTAGCAATGTGTTTTTGGAACATATTCACTCACCTTTAGTTCAGGAAGATCCTTTCACTGAAGAGCCCCCGCAGCCTAAGAGTGCCACAGATCCGACTAAAGTCAAAGTCCTAGCCGTGGTCGACTTGGTCATGGAGATTTTGGTCATCACTCCCGACTGGACAGTGCCATATATTTCATACATTCTTAGGAAGGAACTTCCAGAGGATGAAGAAGAGGCTCGACAGATCGTCCGATGATCCAAAGCCTTTACTGTGATAAGAGGACAGTTGTTTAGAGAAAGTGTAACTGGAGTCAGCCAGAAATGTATCACGCCAGAAGAAGGCCGAATGATCCTCAATGATATTCACTCGGGGGCATGTGGTCACCATGCGTCCTCGTGGACCATCGTGGCCAAAGCATACCGAGTCGGATTTTGCTGGCCTCATCCCAATGAGATGGCAAAAGAAATAGTAGACAAATGTGAAGGCTGCCAGTTTTACTCCAACATGTCCCATAAACCCGCATCAGCTCTGAAGACTATTCCACTCATCTGGCCTTTTGCTGTCTAGGGGTTAGATATGGTTGGACCTCTGAGGACTGGCAGGTGTGGCTTTACCCATGTGCTCGTAGCATTTGACAAGTTCACCAAATGGATTGAAGCCAAGCCCATCAAAAACCTTGAAGCAAGTACAACTATTAGTTTCATCATAGAGTTAACATTTAGGTATGGTGTTTCGCACAGCATCATCACTAACAATGGGTCGAACTTCGATTCTGACGAGTTCGGAGCCTTCTGTGCTTCTCAAGGCACCAGGGTTGACTATGCTTCAGTCGCCCATCCTCAGTCAAATGGACAAGCTGAAAGAGCGAATGGATTGATTCTCAAAGGACTGAAACCTCGACTGATGCGTGACCTCAAGCATGTAGCAGGTGCCTGGGTCGATGAACTCCCATTAGTACTTTGGGGATTGAGGACAACTCCTAATCGGTCGACTGGCCGAACTCCATTCTTCTTAGTCTATGGAGTTGAAGCCATACTCCCGAGTGACCTGCTTCACAATGCACCTTGAGTCGAACTTTTCTCAGAAGATGAAGCCGAACAGGCTTGACAAGATGCAATTGATCTCCTGGAAGAGGAAAGAGAGATGGCCTTGATCCGGTCGACCATTTATCAGCAAGACCTGCACCGATTCCACGCCAGAAATGTGAGGGGTCGGGCATTTCAAGGGGGAACTTAGTTCTTCGAGTGGATCAGTAGAGACCACACAAGCTCGCTCCTGCTTGGGAAGGTCCCTTCATCATCACCAAAGTGCTCCACAACGGAGCATACCATCTTTACAACATTGAGCACAATAAAGACGAGCCACGCGCTTGGAATGCGGAGCTCCTCCGCCCCTTTTACACTTAAGCATTCAGACTGTTATGATGTAATAAGAGATACCTTTTAGTTTGATTATAAAACATTTTACAATCTCCTGAATGATTGTTGTTCCTTTTTTGCATGTCCTAAATCCCCAATGGGTGCCTTAGCTGCGAATCTGTTTTGCCTAAGTTGTAAAAAATCCTACTGAGTGGTGAGCAAACCTCCCACTCGGGGGCTTAGCTACGAATCCGTTTCGCCTAAGTTTAAAAAATCCTACCGAGTGGTGAGCAATCCTCGCACTTGGGGGCTTAGCTGCAGTCCAGTACTCGCCTAAGTTTGAAAAATCCTACTGAGTGGTGAGCAAGCCTCCCACTCGGGGGCTTAGCTGCAGTCCAGTACTCACCTAAGTTTGAAAAATCCTACCGAGCGATGAGCAAACCTCCCACTCGGGGGCTTAGCCGCGAATCCGTTTCGCTTAAGTTTAAAAAATCCTACCGAGTGGTGAGCAATCCTCCCACCCGGGGGCTTAGCTACGAATCCGTTTTGCCTAAGTTTAAAAAATCCTACCGAGTGGTGAGCGACCCTCCCACTCGGGGGCTTAGCTGCAGTCCAGTACTCGCCTAAGTTTGAAAAATCCTACCGAGTGGTGAGCAATCCTCCCACTCGGAGGCTTAGCTGCAGTTCAGTACTCGCCTAAGTTTAAAAAATCCTACCAAGTGATGAGCAATCCTCCCACTCGGAGGCTTAGCTGCAGTCTAGTACTCGCCTAAGTTTGAAAAATCCTACCGAGTGGCGAGCAAACCTCCCACTCGGGGGCTTAGCTGCAAATCCGTTTCGCCTAAGTTTAAAAAATTCTACCGAGTGGTGAGAAGCCTCCCACTTGGGGGCTTAGTTGCGAATCTGTTTCGCCTAAGTTTAAAAAATCCTACCGAATGGTGAGCAATCCTCCCACTCGGAGGCTTAGCTACAGTCAAGTACTCGCCTAAGTTTGAAAAATCCTACCGAATGATGAGCAATCCTCTCACTCGGGGGCTTAGCTGCAGTCCAGTACTCGCCTAAGTTTGGAAAATCCTACCGAGTGATTACCGATCTTCTTGCTCGGGGACTTAGCCTAACGCTCCATTCCGATCCACGAGGACAGCGAGGTGCTGGTCGACCACGACCCCCTCCTCGGAGCTGCACCATCAAGAAGAAGGACGAGATTGAGCATATTGCCAAGACAAATCGCTTTCAGGAACGTCGAGACCATTGCTGAATGCCTCGTTGATGAGCTGATCAGTGCTACCAAGGGCTCACCCAATAGCTAATGCCAAGGCGAACCACTTTCAGGAACATCAAGACCATTGTTGAGTGCCTTGCTGATAAGTTGATCAATGTTGCCAAGGGCTCATCCCACGGCCACTCCAACCCAATCCGCGAGGACGACGAGGTATGGGTCGACTGCGACCTCTTCCTCAGAGCTACATCAAAAGTACAAGAACTAATCCAAGTAAAGAACAAGTTCCACTCAAAGACAAATACGACATATTCAAAGATAAACCAAGTTTGGATAAATCCAAAGGTTCTAGACCACGAATTAAAGTGCTCAGGCGTCAGGCCTGAAGGTGTTTTCAGCGATTACAAAATTACTCGGCATTCCGAGGCAAATAAGGGTGAAGCTTAATGTTTTTCACTCATCAGGAGAAGGGCTGGCTGGATCACAGAAGCTGTTAAGGTCAATGCTGTCTGCGATACGAGTGGCAGCCTCAAGGAAGGTGTACATGAAGGACTGGAAGGTGTGCTTCTTAGTATTCACAACCTTGAGAACCGCCAACTTGTCTTCTCTAGCGTCTTTGCAATGTACTCGGACCAATGACAGAGCAACGTCAGCGCCACAGCGAGCGGATGATTTCTTCCATTCCTGCACTCGGCCAGGAATCTGATTTTGTCGAGTCATCAGTGACTCGAGATCTTGTGAAAGTTCCGCCTGAGGCCAGAGTTCGGCATCAACCCGAGTCATCGCTGCCTTCAGTCGAGCCAAATAAGCAACAACACTATCCATGCGTGATTCCAACCGCAGCAAGTTCATCGCAACATCATCTTTCATAGGACAATTGAAGGGTCGAGACCCGTCTCGACCCGCTCAGTCTCAGCCTCAAAGTCCTGGCAAAGTTCTGCATGATCAAGAAAAATAGTGAGTCGACAATATACAAGACATTCCAGTCAACGGTAACTAACCAGTCGAACGATGATACGTTCAAGCTTCAGGACCAGTTTTGCAGCAAGTTGTCCCAGATAGGACTCTAGCTCGCCCGCCTTGGCTCTGAGGTTTCTGATACGTCTCTGTCGTATCTATAATTTTCGATTGTTCCATGCCAATATTATTCACTTTCATATACTTTTTGGCAAATTTTTATATTATTTTTGGGACTAACATATTGATCCAGTGCCCAGTGCCAGTTCCTGTCTGTTGCATGTTTTTTGTTTCGCAGAAACCCAATATCAAACGGAGTCCAAACAGAAAAAAAGGACGGAGATTTTTTTTGAATATTTATGATTTTCTGGAAGTAAAATCAACGCGAAACGGTATCCGAGGTGGGCACGAGGTAGGGGGGCACGCCCTACCCCCCACCCCCCAGGTGCGCCCCTGACCCTCGTGAGCCCACAGTAAGGCGGTTGATGCTCTCCTACTGGCGCAAGAAAGCTAATTTTATGAGAAAGATCTGGGCGAAAGATTCACCCCAATCGGAGTTACGGATCTCCGGATATAAAGGAAACGGCGAAGGGGTAGAATCTGCCAACGCAGAGAACGCAGAAATAGAGAGATAGATCCAATCTCGGAGGGGCTCTCGCCCCTCCCATGCCATGGGAGCCAAGGAATAGAGGGGAAACCCTTCTCCCATCTAGGGAGGAGGTCAAGGAAGAAGAAGAAGAAGGGGGCCCCTCTCCCCCTTGCTTCCGGTGGCGCCGGAGCGCTGCCGGGGGCCATCATCATCACCGCGATCTTCACCAACTTCTTCACCAACAACTTCACCGCCTTCATCACCAACTCTTCCTCCCTCTATGCAGCGGTGTAACCTCTCTCTTACCCGCTGTAATCTCTACTTAAACATGGTGCTCAATGCTATATATTATTTCCCAATGATGTATGGCTATCTTATGATGTTTGAGTAGATCTGTTTTGTCCTATGGGTTAATTGATGATCGTGATTGGTTTGAGTTGCATGTTTTATTATTGGTGCTGTCTTATGGTGCTCTCCGTGTCGCGCAAGCGTGAAGGATTCCCACTGTAGGGTTTGCAATATGTTTATGATTTGCTTATGGTGGGTGGCGTGAGTGACAGAAGCACAGACCCGAGTAAGTAGGTTGTTTGCGTATGGGATAAAAGGGGACTTGATACTTTAATGCTATGGTTGGGTTTTACCTTAATGAATCTTTAGTAGTTGCGGATGCTTGCTAGAGTTCCAATCATAAGTGCATATGATCCAAGTAGAGAAAGTATGTTAGCTTATGCCTCTCCCTCAAATAGAATTGCAACAATGATTACCGGTCTACTTATCGATTGCCATGGACAAATAACTTTCTTGTAACAAAAAGCTCTCTACTAATATTTACTTTAGTTGCTTCTTCTTCTAAGAAGCCCCTAGTTTATGTTTACGTGCTCTTTATTATCTTGCAAACCTATCCCGCAACACCTTCAAAGTACTTCTAGTTTCATACTTGTTCTAGGTAAAGCGAACGTCAAGTGTGCGTAGAGTTGTATCGGTGGTCGATAGAACTTGAGGGAATATTTATTCTACCTTTAGCTCCTCGTTCGGTTTGACACTCTTACTTATGAAAACTGTTGCGATCCCCTATACTTGTGGGTTATCAAGACCTTTTTCTGGCGCCGTTGCCGGGGAGTCATAGCGTGGGGTGAATATTCTCGTGTGTGCTTGTTTGCTTTATCACTAAGTAATTTTTATTTGCTGTTCTTAGTTGTTCTCTATCTTTTGTTATGGATATGGAACGCAAAATACCAAAAAAATTAGCTGTACTTGCTACTCATGAAGATGGGGTAACTCCTAAAACCCTTGATTCTCATTATGCGAAAGATATTATGTACTACTTTGATAATCCTGAGAAAGCCCCATTCAACTTTATAATGGGAGACACGTTGGATCAACGTGAATACTTTAGGGATTATCGCTCGACACAAAAAGGGAAACTATTATGGGATCAATTTATTATGTTGCGTTGGTATGCCTGGAATCTATGCTTGAGATATGATATTACTTGTTGCTCTAGGATGGAGGCTCCACACCTTCCCTTTTCATGCAAATTTAATGATAATGAAACCTTAGCTTCTTATGCTAATGGTATATATGATTACTATGATGTGGAACAAATAGAAGAATTTGTTGCTTTTAAGGCTGCCTATGATATTGAAGCTTTGTTTGAAAAGTATGAAGCTTTTGATGATGATGGTTATAGGCCTGAAAATCTTGCTATACTTGGATATTGCTATGAAAATTATGAATACAATTACTATATTAATGCTTTTATGAAGAAAGTCAACGCTGTCCAAGAAGAGACTAATATTTTGCAGGAAGCTATGGAAGAAGAAATTAATAAAACTGTGAGCTCATTGGATGAAAAAGATGATGAGGAGAGCAAAGAACAAAAGGAGGAAGAGCGGATTGATCACCTGTGCCCACCTTCTAATGAGAGTAACTCTTCAACTCATACATTGTTTAATTCCCCTTCGTGCTTACCGAAGGATGATTGCTATGATCCCGTTGATTCTATTGAAATATCCCTTTTTGATGATGCTTGCTATGCTTGTGGCCAAGATGCCAATATGAATAATGCTTATGGAGATGAACTTGCTATAGTTCCTTATGTTAAAGATGAAATTGTTGCTATTGCACCCACGCATGATAGTCCTATTATCTTTTTGAATTCTCCCAACTACTCTATATCGGAGAAATTTGTGCATATTAAGGATTATATTGATGGGTTGCCTTTTATCGTTGCACATGATGATTTTGATGAATATAATATGCATGTGCTTGCTGCTCCTACTTGCAATTATTATGAGAGAGGAACTCTATCTCCGCCTCTTTATGTTTCCAATATGATAGAATTGCAAGAAACTGTTTATACTATGCATTGGCCTTTACTTGGTGTGCATGAATTGTTGTTTTATGACATGCCGATGCATAGGAAGAGAGTTAGACTTCGTTGTTGCTTGATATATGTTACTTTGTTCTCACTACTAAATTGCAAATCATTGTTAATTAAAATTGGCTTTGATATACCTTGGGATCCGGGTGGATTCATTACTTGAGCACTAAATGCCTAGCTTAATGGCTTTAAAAAAAGTGCTGCCAGGGAGACAACCCGGAAGTTTTAGAGAGTCATTTATTTCTGTTGAGTGCTTTTATATAGTTTAAAAACAAAAAAAATAAAGAGGGGAACCTAAAAACTTTTCAAAAAGGTAAGTGAAAGTAAGAAAGACAAGCATTGTTGAAGTGGGAGCTAGCCTTGAATTTTGTTCATGCTCACGGAAACTTTGTGAATCTTGATTTCAGAAACTTTTCAACAAAAATAATTATCCCCTTGTACAATTCCATTGTATTATAAAAATAATGTGCTAAGGTTTGCCTTTATGATCTTTACAATGCTTGTTGGTTTGTACGGTGCAGGACAGAAACTTTGGCTGTAGTGCGCGATTTTACATTTTTAACTGGAATGTCAAACGGTTCTGATTCATTTTGCACTGTCTTGCTGTACAAATGTTTTATTTTTCCTAATTTTTGTAGAATTTCTGGGGTACTATAAGTATGGTGGATGTTCAGATTGCTACAGACTGTTCTGTTTTTGACAGATTCTGTTTTTGATGCATGGTTTGCTTGTTTTGATGAAACTATCAATTTATATCAGTGGATTAAGCCATAGAAAAGTTATATTACAGTAGAAACAATGCAAAAACAAAATATGAATTGGTTTTCTATAGTAGTTAGAGTGGTGATTTGCTTTATTATACTAATGGATCTTACCGAGTTTTCTGTTGAAGTTTTGTGTGGATGAAGTGTCTAGACGAGGAGGTCTCGATATGAGGAAAAGGAAGAGAGGCAAGAGCTTAAGCTTGGGGATGCCCGAGGCACCCCAAGTAAATATTCAAGGAGACTCAAGCGTCTAAGTTTGGGGATGCCCTGGAAGGCATCCCCTCTTTCTTCAGCAAGTATCGGTATGTTTTCGTATTCATTTCGTTCATGTGATATGTGCAACCTCGGAGCGTCTTTTGCATTTAGTTTTCATTTTTGTTTTATGCACCATGCTGGTATGAGATAGTCCTTGGTTGATTTATAGAATGCACATTGCACTTCACTTAAATCTTTTGAGTATGGCTTTATAGAATGCTTCATGTGCTTCGCTTATATCATTTGAAGTTTGGATTGCCTGTTTCTCTTCACATAGAAAACTGCCATTTATAGAATGCTCTTTTGCTTCACTTATATTTGTTAGAGCGTGGGCATATCTTTTGTAGAAAGAATTAAACTCTCTTGCTTCACTTATATCTATTTAGAGAGATGACAGGAATTGGTCATTCAGATGGTTAGTCATAAAATCCTACATAAACTTGTAGATCGCTGAATATGATATGTTTGATTCCTTGCAATAGTTTTGCGATATAAAGATGGTGATATTAGAGTCATGCTAATGGGTGGTTGTGGATTGTAGAGACACTTGTGTTGAGGTTTGTGATTCCCGTAGCATGCACGTATGGTGAACCGCTTTGTGATGAAGTTGGAGCACAATTTTATTTATTGATTGTCTTCCTTATGAGTGGCGGTCGGGGACGAGCGATGGTCTTCTCCTACAAATCTATCCCCCTAGGAGCATGCGCGTAGTACTTTGTTTTCAATGGCTTGTAGATTTTTGCAATAAGTATATGAGTTCTTTATGACTAATGTTGAGTCCATGGATTATACGCACTCTGACCCTTCCATCATTGCTAGCCTCTTCGGTACCGTGCATTGCCCTTTCTCACCTCGAGAGTCGGTGCAAACTTCGCCGGTGCATCCAAACCCCGTGATATGATACGCTTTATCACACATAAGCCTCCTTATATCTTCCTCAAAAGAGCCACCATACCTACCTATCATGGCATTTCCATAGCCATTCCGAGATATATTGCCATGCAACTTCCATCATCATCATATACATGACTTGAGCATTCATTGTCATATTGCTTTGCATGATCGTAAGATAGCTAACATGATGTTTTCATGGCTTGTCCGTTTTTTGATGTCATTGCTACGCTAGATCATTGCACATCCCGATACACCACCGGAAGCATTCATATAGAGTCATATCTTTGTTCTAGATATTGAGTTATAAGTAAATAAAAGTGTGATGATCATCATTATTAGAGCATTGCCCCAGTGAGGAAAGGATGATGGAGACTATGATTCCCCACAAGTCGGGATGAGACTCCGGACTTTATGAAAAATAAAAGAGGCCAAAGAAGCCCAAATAAAAACAAGAGGCCAAAGAAGCCCACCAAAAAAATAAAAAAAATAAAATAAAAAAATGAGAGAAAAAGAGAGAAGGGGCAACGTTACTATCCTTTTACCACACTTGTGCTTCAGAGTTGCACCATGTTCTTCATAGAGAGATCCTCCTATGCTTTCACTTTCATATACTAGTGGGAATTTTCATTATAGAACTTGGCTTATATATTCCGTTGATGGGCTTCCTCAAATGCCCGAGGTCTTCATGAGCAAGCAAGTTGGATGTACACCCACTTAGTTTCAGTCTGAGCTTTCATACACTTATAGCTCTAGTGCATCCGTTGCATGGCAATCCCTACTCACTCACATTGACATCTATTGATGGGCATCTCCATAGCCCGTTGATACGCCTAGTCGATGTGAGACTTTCTCCTTTTTTGTCTTCTCCACATAACCCCCACCATCATATTCTATTCCACCTATAATGCTATATCCATGGCTCACACTCATGTATTGCGTGAAAGTTGAAAAAGTTTGAGATTATTAAAGTATGAAACAATTGCTTGGCTTGTCATCGGGGTTGTGCATGATTAAATACTTTGTGTGATGAAGATAGAGCAACAGCCAGACTATATGATTTTGTAGGGATAACTTTCTTTGGCCATGTTGTTTTGAAAAGACATGATTGCTTTATTGGTACGCTCGAAGTATTATTGTTTTTATGTCAAATGATAGACTATTGCTTTGAATCACTCGTGTCTTAATATTCATGCCATGATTAGACATATGATCAAGATTATGCTAGGTAGCATTCCACATCAAAAATTATCTTTTTTATCATCTACCTACTCGAGGACGAGCAGGAATTAAGCTTGGGGATGCTGATACGTCTCCGTCGTATCTATAATTTTTGATTGTTCCATGCCAATATTATTCACTTTCATATACTTTTTGGCAACTTTTTATATTATTTTTGGGACTAACATATTGATCCAGTGCCCAGTGCCAGTTCCTGTCTGTTGCATGTTTTTCTTTTGCAGAAACCCAATATCAAACGGAGTCCAAAAGGAAAAAAACGGGCGGAGATTGGAATATTTATGATTTTCTGGAAGTAAAATCAACGCGAAACGGTATCCGAGGTGGGCACGAGGTAGGGGGCGCGCCCTACCCTCCCAGGCGCGCCCCTGACCCTCGTGAGGCCACCGTAAGGCGGTTGACGCTCTCCTTCTAGCGCAAGAAAGCTAATTTTATGAGAAAGATCTGGGCGAAAGATTCACGCCAATCGGAGTTACGGATCTCCGGATATAAAGGAAACGGTGAAGGGGTAGAATCTGCCAACGCAGAGAACACAAAAACAGAGAGATAGATCCAATCTCGGAGGGGCTCTCGCCCCTCCCATGCCATGGGAGCCAAGTAATAGAGGGGAAACCCTTCTCCCATCTAGGGAGGAGGTCAAGGAAGAAGAAGAAGAAGGGTCCCCTCTCCCCCTTGCTTCCGGTGGCGCCGGAGCGCTGCCGGGGGCCATCATCATCACCGCGATCTTCACCAACAACTTCACCGCCTTCATCACCAACTCTTCCTCCCTCTATGCAGCGGTATAACCTCTCTCTTACCCGCTGTAATCTCTACTTAAACATGGTGCTCAATGCTATATATTATTTCCCAATGATGTATGGCTATCTTATGATGTTTGAGTAGATCTATTTTGTCCTATGGGTTAATTGATGATCGTGATTGGTTTGAGTTGCATGTTTTATTATTAATGCTGTCCTATGGTGCTCTCCGTGTCGCACAAGCGTGAGGGATTACCGCTGTAGGGTTTGCAATATGTTTATGATTTGCTTATGGTGGGTGGCGTGAGTGACAGAAGCACAGACCCGAGTAAGTAGGTTGTCTGCGTATGAGATAAAAGGGGACTTGATACTTTAATGCTATGGTTGGGTTTTACCTTAATGAATCTTTAGTAGTTGCGGATGCTTGCTAGAGTTCCAATCATAAGTGCATATGATCCAAGTAGAGAAAGTATGTTAGCTTATGCCTCTCCCTCAAATAGAATTGCAACAATGATTACCGGTCTAGTTATTGATTGCCTTGGACAAATAACTTTCTCGTAACAAAAAGCTCTCTACTAATATTTACCATAGTTGCTTCTTCTTCTAAGCAGCCCCTAGTTTATGTTTACGTGCTCTTTATTATCTTGCAAACCTATCCCGCAACACCTTCAAAGTACTTCTAGTTTCATACTTGTTCTAGGTAAAGCAAACGTCAAGCGTGCGTAGAGTTGTATCGGTGGTCGATAGAACTTGAGGGAATATTTATTCTACCTTTAGCTCCTCGTTGGGTTCGACACTCTTACTTATCGAAAACTGTTGGGATCCCCTATACTTGTGGGTTATCAGTTTCCAACTTCATTGGTCAGGTTCTCCTTGTCCTTTTTCAGTTGCTCAACTCCCCGATTGGCTTCAAAGATGGCAGTCTTCAGCTTCAAGTTCTCCTCTTCCAACTTGCCAACCGAAGCCAGCTTCTTGTCCGCAAGCGCTGTCTTCTCTTGTGCTTCCTTCTAAGAGGCAACAAGATCCAGATCCTTCTTCTCTAGAGCTTCCTTCATTTTCTCTAAAGAAACAACACTCTTCAGATGAGCTTGAAGTTGACGATTTTGACTACGCACATCTGCTCATGTGAAGTCACTCGGTTCAAAGAGACTGAAAGAAAAAAAACACTGAAAGGCGTGAGCTACGGGGTAGGCAAGTGTCGATTGGTTACCTCCCATTATGGCTGTTCCTTCTTGAGCGGTCTTGAGGTTCTTCTTCGCCAGTTCAAGATCAAGTTCGGGGCTGATGTGCTTCTTGTTCAACTCAGAAAGTCGAGCTCCAAGATCACAAGACCTCTACAGTCAGCGAAAGAGATATGTCAGTCAATAGAAACAAAAGAAAATGACAGTGAAATTTATTCTAAGACTACTGCCAAATCAAATATTGAACAATAGTCTCGGGGACTACACCCAGTGGGTGCACTTAGCGTGCCCCCACTGATCCAGATCAACACTCCGCATGGCCTGCCCAGCATGAGTCAAAAAAACAGAAGATTATCAGACCTCAGCCAATAGCCAGCAGTCGACCGTGGTCTCGGGGACTACACCCAGTGAGTGCACTCTGCGTGCCCCCACTGGTTCGGACAAAACACTCGACTCAACATGAGCCGAGTGGAGTGGAAGACCTCTTAAACTCTAAAGCAGACACACCCCAGTGGGTGATCGGATATGAAACATAGACTCATGATAGTAGGTTCACATATGGACAACGTTCAAAAGTTCAGTCGAGAGATCACTGACCTTAACATTGGTCTGCAGAGCGGTGCTGGCATTATAGGCCACTTGGCTGGCCTCATGTATCACCTTCACCTGCTCCATAACAAGGTTCACCTGGCGAAGAGCCTCCCTGGCAGCACTTGGCGAGTCATCTGGGGTCTGGTATGCAGCAAAAAGTGATGGCTCCAAGGCGGTCGAAGCGGCCATTGGGTCGGATGCGTGGAGTTGCACCGGAGCAGCAGGAGCCGGAGCAGTCAACTCCGACGGGCGATCAGTCGTCAGCGATTCGGCGAATGTGACATTGGTCCTGAGACTTTGCCTCTCCTCCTCCTCTCCTTCGGAGGCATTTCTTCTTCTTCATCAGGAAGCACGATGATGTCTCGTGGAGCTGCAGCGAAAAGAAAAACAATAGAAATTCAACCGACCGACAACTCAATCGACAAAATAAATTTTGGTCGAGCGGACTTACCAGCTTGGGAGGTGGCCGCGTCATCAGTTTCCTCATCTCCCAGAGCCTTGTCAGCATCCATGTCAGTTGCGGCAGAGGTTGGGCTGGAAAGGTACACGACCCATCCAGTCACAACAGAAGAATCAGTCGACAGAGAAAAGCACGAGAAAGATGCTCACCCTAAGGTGACAGGGCCGTCCATCTTGATCCTCGGCAGAGTCTTCCGAGCCTTTGGAGGAGCCACCTTGGGTTGCTTGGCGGATTTTTCTGTTGGCTCCGGAGTTGACGTCCGGGTGCGCTTCTGCATTTGGGTGCTTGGGGCCACATTCTTTCCGCGCCCGCCCGCCGGGTCATGGTGTTGCTTGGATCGGCATTCAGAACGGGGCGGCGAGTCGACCGCCTCCTTGTCGTCTGACTCCTCGCTCTCTTCCTCGTCGTCATCGTCCAAAGATTCCCATTCACCGCTCTCCTCTGCACTGGCCTCTCCCTCTTGGCTTGCTCCAGAACTTGTTCACCATTGGGCATCGAATACATGCCAGTAAAAACCTACAAGGACAAGAAGTCGAGTGAAAGGCGGTCGGGCTCAGGAACAGTCAGAATGAGTATTCAAAAATAGTCGGAATGGAGGACGCACCTTGTCAGGTTGATTGTCATCACTAAAGGGGACCACTCTCCTAGCTCCTCTGGGGTTGTCCTTGTTGCCTGTAATATTCTTCAACCACATGGCCACTGTCTTGGCTGGTACTTCTTCTGGATGGACCCGAGAGGTGTTGTCAACCCCAGAGTACATCCACATAGGGTGGTCACGGGCTTGGATAGGCTGGATGCATCGACTGAGGAATACTTCCAGCAGGTCCATGCCAGTGACACCCAGATTGATCAATTGGACTACCTTCTCAACTAGCATGTTTGTCTCCATGCTCTCAGCAGCAGTCACTTTCAGTGAAGAAGGAGTCTGAACATGGTCAAAGGTGAAGTGGGGAAGTCCGGTCGACTGACCTGGAGTTGCAAGGTCCTGGCAGTAGAACCGGGTCGACTGCCAGCCCCTAACCGATTCAGGAAGAGTCATGGAAGGGAAAGAGCTCCTCTGCCTCTTCTGGATACCCAAACCCCCACACATCTGAATGACATGTGTTTTCTCGTCACTTGTGTTTGCCTTCTTCACCAACTGAGAACGGATGGTGAAGATATGTTTGAAAAGACCCCAGTGCGGTCGACACCCCACGAAGTTCTCACACATAGACACGAAAGCAGCAAGGTACGTGATGGTATTGGGAGAAAAGTGATGGAGTTGGGCACCGAAGAAGTTCAGGAAGCCCCGGAAGAAGTGGTGCGGAGGAAGTGAGAAGCCCCGGTCGACATGAGTGGCGAGTAGTACACACTCACCCGGTCGTGGATGCGGCTCCGTCTCCCCCTCCGGCAGCCTCGCTGCACCCTTGGAGATCAACCCAGACTCCACCAGCTCATCCAGATCTTCCTGCCGGAGCCAAGACCGGATCCATTTGCCTTGGATCCAACCTGGCGGCAGCGCTGAGCATGACGACGACCAGCGGTTCTGCTTCTTGCCCTTCGCCGCCACTGTCGCCTTCTTCGCGCGTTCCAGCGCTGTCGTCTTGTCTTTCACCATGGTGGCGGAGCGGCAGCGTCGAGAGCGGAGGATCAAGATGCAGTGGAGAAGCAGAGGGAGAAGGGAGAAAACAAACGCGCACAGTGCAAGCGCCTCCGCTCCGTCGCCTTATAAAGGGCCTCTTCCGAGTGGCTTACGCGTGGGCCCGGGCTATCCTGTCAAATCCCGCAATAGTCGCGTGCGACTTACATGGTGAAAAAGGTGGCGCTGAGATCGAGGCGCTTCCGTTTATCCACCCCGCTTACTTCGGCACGCTCCGTCCCGCGCGCTTCCCCGAAATTTTGAATCCCGTGAAATCTGGGACACCCTGCAATCATTCGCACCAAAGATTCCGTGCCCCAAGACAACACTCGGCGGATGATTTTACAAGTTCACTCGGTGACTTTCTGAATCGATCAAGGCGACTGAATTGAAGCCAAAGTTCCAACGTGAGCCTTCCGTCCTGCGTAAAACACTCGCGGGACGCAAAACTCGGAGCAAGTTCAACTTCAACCTACTTTCCAATCGGACCTTAATCCATTCGGGGGCTACTGCTGAGGATACAAACCCAGGGTAGGGTCATAGACCTGACCTATACACCCTACCCAAGGTCACTACCCTAGAAGCAAAGAAGTCCAAGAGACAACAAAGAACCTCCAGTCAAAGGTGTCGAGTGCACTCCACTCGACCAATCATGTCACTTGGGTATCCCTCCTACCTGAGTCACTCGACCATATAAGGAATCACTCAACCTACTGAAGACCAGGAGTCACTCAGCACTGCAATGGTCAGGCGTTCACTGCGTAGTCTTTAAGATCATTAATAGCACTTATGGTTGGCGTTACTAGTAATGCCCCATCTGTATGTACATTGAACTCCTTGTAATGGTGGATGGATGGGGTCCTGGCACACTCTATATAAGCCACCCCCTCCTCTGGCACAAGGGTTTGCACCCCCTATAACACCACACACATATAATCCAGTCGATTGCCTCCGGGCACCGAGACGTAGGGCTTTTACTTCCTCCGCGAAGGGCCTGATCTCGTAAATCTTGTGTGTACACCTTCACCATAGCTGAGATATTGCCTCTCCATACCTACCCCCCTTTCTACTATCAGTCTTAGGACCACGACAGTCAACATATGACTTTCATCAGGCGAGAGGTTTAATTCAGGTAGAGGAGTGAGGGAGTCCCGGATTAGGGGGTGTCCGGATAGCCGGACTACCATCGTCGGCCGAACTATCATCGGCCGGACTATCATCATCGACCGGACTCCAAGACTATGAAGATACAAGATTGAAGACTTCGTCCCGTGTCCGGATGGGACTTTCCTTGGCGTGGAAGGCAAGCTTGGCGATGCGGATATGTAGATCTCCTACCATTGTAACCGACTCTATGTAACCCTAGCCCTCTCCGGTGTCTATATAAACCGGATGGCTTTAGTCCGTAGGACAACAACAATCATACCATATGCTAGCTTCTAGGGTTTAGCCTCCTTGATCTCGTGGTAGATCCACTCTTGTAAACATCCACAATATCAATATCAATCAAGCAGGATGTAGGGCTTTACCTCCATCAAGAGGGCCCGAACCTGGGTAAAACATCGTGTCCCTTGTCTCCTATTACCATCCGCCTAGATGCACAGTTCGGGACCCCCTACCCGAGATCCGCCGGTTTTGACACCGACATTGGTGCTTTCTTTGAGAGTTCCTCTATGCCGTCACCGATAGGAAGGATGCCTCTTCCCATCTTCAAGGACGGTATCTTCGCCAATGGAGCCTTGGCCGCCGGCCAAACTATCCGGCTAGGAGGTTTTCTTATGACCGCCTGTCCGGCCACCGCTTCCACGATGACCTCTCGGGTCATCGAGAGCAATCTTCACGTCAACTCGGAATTCGCCGAGCATCTAGATCCAACAGAGCTCTTGTCTGTAAACGAACTCTTGGATCGGATCGCCGCCCTGGGAGTCGCTACAGACTACGATCAGATTGGGCTTAAAACCGATCTGAGAGAGATTAACTCTCCCCAGGTCACCCACCACGTTGCGGTGGTAGAAGAACAATGCGGCGACTCTTCTCCCGTATTGAAAACTAGTCATGTCTGGGCTCCCAAACCCTCCATGCCGGATTCCCGCGGAGGGACGGACTTCGATCGAGCACTGAACTTGAAATCAGGCCTCGTTCCGGACTCGTTGGACAACGTCCAGCAATCAAAGCTTCCAAATTTGGAAACTTCTCGGCCTTCGAGCCTCGAGATGGGTAGGGTTCCGGACTTAATTCCACCCACCCGACTAGATATACGCGATCTATCTCTAATCCGGCAAGAGCCCGCTGAAACAGTACATCACTACTGGGCCAGATTCCTCCTAGTTATGGACAGGATAAAGGACTGCCGAGAGGAAAACACAATCTCAATTTTTTGCAATAATTGCACGGACGAGGGGATCTTGAACGCCGTCAGCCGTCGTGAAATTACACGCTTTGCTGACCTGGCGTCCATAGTACGAAAGTACTGTGCGATGGAGAGTGTCCGGAAAACCGAAAATAAATTTTGGGACAATCCGGCCCCAAACACAACCCCGGTCCGCAACAAAAAGGTGCACTATACTCAGGCACCGGACACAAAAATCAAAAAGCAAATACCCCATAGAGGGCACGGAACCGTACTGGAGGGATGGCTTAGTGGACCCTGTAAAATTCACAGTACAGAAGGCGCCGTCCCAACACATAGCCTTCGAGCATGTTGGATATTACGGCAGGTGGCCAAAAGTGGAGAGGAGCTTCTAGCCCCGGGAAACCACTCCAACAATATCGGTACGGTATCAACAGTCTTCGAGACTTTCGCATCAAATAATATGTGGAAACGAACAATCCGCAGCCTCGCCGAAGTCTACCAAGCAGCAACAACAAATCCATGGAGCGACACGGCCATCACCTTCAATGCCAGCGACGAACCTAAATTCCGAACAGCCCGAGCTCCAGCCGCACTGGTACTTAGTCCAATAGTGGACGGCTTTCGACTTACAAAGGTCCTCATGGATGGCGGCAGCGGATTAAACCTCATCTACGAGGAAACCCTTCAAAAAATGGAAATAGACTGGAGCCGCATTGAGCAAAGCAGCACAACCTTCAGAGAAATAATCCCTAGCCGGGAAGCGCGATGCATAGGAAAAATCACACTCGATGTGGTATTCGGCTCGCCGGACAATTACAGATCCGAAGAAGTCACGTTCCAAGTGGCCCCGTTCAACAGCGGATATCACGCCATATTAGGATGAGAGGCATTCACAATTTTTCAAGCCGTACCCCATTACGGGTACATGAAGCTCAAAATGCCTGGGCCCGGCAGAATAATCACTCTCGTTAGTGATCCGGACATAGCACTCCGCGCTGAAAACAAGACAGCCGCATTAGCCCTGGAGGCACTATCCGAAGCCTTAGCGCAGAGGAACTCACCGCGCTGCGCTCTACGGTGAATAGGGACGATGTGATACTCGATAAGAGATCCAAGTCCACCTCCTTCAAACCAGCAGACGAAATAGTAAAATTCCAGGTCCACCCAACGGACCCAACAAAGACGGCCTCCATCAGGGCACAATTGAACCCTGATGTAGACGCCGCACTGCGAGAATTCCTTCGGGAAAATTGGGACATTTTCGCCTGGCACCCCTCGGATATGCCCGGAATCCCACGCAGATTGGCAGAACACAGCCTAAACATCCTAAAAGGATTCAAGCCAGTCAAACAGGCTCTTCGACAATTTTCCGAACCCAAAAGACAGGCAATGGGAGTAGAGCTAGCCAAACTATTGGAAGCCGGATTCATCAGAGACATCAAACAGCCGGATTGGCTTGCAAACCTGGTAATGGTACCAAAAAAGGACAAATCCTGGCGCCTATGTGTCGATTTCAAAGACCTAAATAAAGCCTGCCCAAAGGATCCCTTCCCCCTCCCCCGCATCGACCAAATCATCGATGCCACAGCAGGGCACGATTCATTGTGCTTCCTGGATGCATACTCCGGCTATCATCAAATCAAGATGGCAGAAGCGGATCAAGCCGCAACAGCATTCATTACTCCATATGGACCATTCTGCTTCAACACGATGCCCTTCGGACTTAAAAACGCCGGCGCAACATATCAGCACATGATTCAAACATGTCTGGCCACCCAGATCGGCAAAACAGTAGAGGCATACGTAGACGACGTAGTCGTCAAAACCAAACATGTCGAAACTCTAGTAGACGACTTGAGGCTCACATTCGACAACCTCAGAGCATATGACATCAAGCTGAATCCGGAAAAATGCGTTTTCGGCGTACCAGCCGGAAAGCTCTTGGGCTTCATTGTATCCGGTAGAGGAATTGAAGCAAATCCGGCCAAGATCTGAGCTCTATCACAGCTGGATATTCCAAAAAATCTCAAACAAATCCAAAAACTGACTGGATGCATGGCGGCTCTCAGCCGCTTTATCTCCCGCTTGGGAGAAAAGGCATTGCCCCTCTATCGCCTCCTCAGACACACCGAACACTTCGAGTGGACGGATGCTGCCACTGCCGGACTCGAAGAAATAAAGGCCGTATTGGCAACAAATCCGGTCCTGGCTGCGCCCAACCTGGGCGAACCTATGTTGTTATACATCGCGGCAACACATCAAGTCGTGAGCGCGGTGCTCGTCGTAGAATGAGAGACAGAAGGGCATAAATTCCCTCTTCAAAAACCAGTATACTACGTATCCACTGTGTTAACCCCCTGCAAGTCCCGTTACCCGCACTATCAGAAGATAGCGTATGCGGTGTTCATGGCATCCCGGAAGCTCCGACACTACTTTCAAGAGTGTTCGATAACAGTGGCCTCTGAAGTACCACTCAATGACATTATAAACAACTGCGATTCAACGGGCAGGATTGCAAAATGGGCCATTGAGCTCTTACCATTCGATATAACTTACAAACCTCGGCAAGCTATAAAGTCACAAGTTTTGGCTGACTTTATTGCTGAATGGACCGAAGCCGGACTCCCTAAAGAGTACGGCGCATACTCCAATTGGATTATGCACTTTGACGGCTCTAAAATGTTAGCCGGACTGGGGGCTGGCGTCGTATTGACGTCCCCAATCGGTGACACAGTCCAATACGTACTTCAAATAATGTACACGGACTCCAACAACGCAGCCGAATACGAGGCCCTTTTACATGGTCTCCAGATGGCAATCTCCATGGGCATTCAACGCCTAGAGGTGCGCGGGGATTCAAACCTCGCAATATCCCAAATAAATGGAGACTTTGACGCCAAGGATCCGAAAATGGCAGCATACCGCAACGCTGTCCTAAAAATGTCAGCCCGGTTTGAAGGACTTGAATTCCATCACGTAGCCCGGGATAATAACCAAGCAGCCGACGTACTGGCACGCATCGGCGCAAAACGCGACGCTGTCCCTCCTAACATCTTCTTGGAACGGCTCTTCAAGCCATCCGTACTATGGGAAGAGGAGTCCGGAAATAACAAACCGGAACAAGCCGCACCAACCGGCGATTCAGTCGATGACATAACACCTTCAGCCCACGACATAATGGCAGTAATTGCCCCGTGGACAGAACCATTCCTCGCCTACTTGCTTAGGCAGGAGCTTCCCGAAGACCAAAATGAGGCCCGCTGCATTGTCCAGCGATCTAAAGCCTACAAGGTCTATGAGGGAGAACTTTATAAGAAAAGCACAACCGGAGTCCTTCAAAGGTGTATCTCCGAAGAGGAAGGGTGACACCTCCTGGCTGAAATTCATGCCGGACTAGGCAGACACCATGTAGCAGCCCGGGCCCTCATAGGAAAGGCATCCCGTACAGGATTTTATTGGCCGACGGTCCGGGCAGATGCTCAGGACTTAGTCCAAAGATGCGTCGGTTGTCAGCTCTTTGCTAATCAGAGCCATATGCCACCCACCACCCTCAAAACTATACCCATTACCTGGCCGTTCGCGGTCTGGGGGCTTGACATGGTTGGACCCCTCAAAGGGGGAACCCACAAGCAAAGGTACCTATTGGTCATGGTGGACAAGTTCACCAAATGGATAGAGGCCAAACCAGTCAAAACGGCAGAGTCCGGACCAGTGATAGACTTTATCTCCGGGGTAGTACACCGTTTTGGCGTCCCCCACAGCATCATCACCGATAACGGCACGAATTTTACGACCGACGAGGTTAAATCATGGTGCAAAAATATGGGCATTAAGCTCGATTACGCTTCAGTCTATCATCCTCAAACCAACGGTCAAGTGGAACGAGCAAATGGTCTAATAATGAGCGGCATCAAACCCAGACTAGTGCGGTCACTTACGAAATCTGACACGCACTGGGTAGAGGAGCTCGACTCCGTACTCTGGGGGCTGCGGAAAACGCCCAACCGTACTACCGGATTCACACCATTTTTTATGGTGTACGGTGCAGAGGCAGTTCTGCCCTGCGACATTATTCATGACTCACCTCGAGTGCGCATGTATGAAGAAAGAGAGGCCGAGCTGGATCGGCAGGACAGCTTGGATGCATTGGAGGAAGAATGCGACGTCGCCAAGGCTCGTTCCGCATTCTATCAGCAGCAGGCTCGAAGATATCAAAGCAGAGAAGTACGGGCCAAGACTTACAACGTTGGCGAACTAGTTCTACGCCTGCCGGACAAGAAAAAGGACAAGCTCAAGCCCAAATGGGAGGGCCCCTTCATTATCGATCAAGTCCTGACCGGCAGAGCGTACCATCTACGAAATGCGTCGGACAACCGACTCGAGCCGAACCCATGGAACGCAGCCCGCCTCCGAAGATTCTATGCCTAGCGCCGGACTAAGAGTTCGTCCCCTTCCCCCGCTCAATTTTTTACACTTTTGCTGTCTTTTGTTTCTCTTTCTTCTCTTAACCCTTTTACTAAAAAGCCCTTAAGGGCCTACTTGCGCATTGTTCGCATAACACTTGATGTGCCATCCGCACTCATTATACCTGGGGGCTTCTTTACCAGAAGCTTAATTATAAGGGCTTCATGCCCAGCACATGTGTCAAGCTTCCACATGTACCTTTTATTCACCATTATATGCATCGATATGAGTTAAGTTTTGGCCAAGCTGGGTTGCCTGGCTCCTGTGCTTACCCCTACATTCCCGATTGTTCGGCTAGGAGGTAAAGGGAGCACCTCTGCGATTGTTACTGCCGGGTCAGCCGGATGTGTACCTCAGACTGGGTGAAGCCGAAAGCTAGCGTTCTTAAGGGAATATTCGGTCGGTGATTTGAAAGATGATTTTTTTACCAATTTATTTATCTGCCCCCAGATGTTTTTCTGCTTTTTCGTAGTCCGGACATGCACTTTAGGGCATGCCTCCCCCAGAGGAAAGGAACCCTTAACGGAACTATTCTCTCTGGAAGATGTTTCTTACTAACCATGTAATATAACATAACTAGTTGGGCACTTGTCTGATAAAGCACTAATGACCCCTACGCCTGGTCTCCATGCATACCCCGGTTGTTTCATAATCGAGAAGGTATTCAGACACACTCCGGACTCTAGGGTCCCGAGGTCGAAGCGAAAAGGTCGGCAAAGACAAACGATCTACAATCCGGCTAGAAGGCATTTTACATGTCATTTTATAATACATTGTCAAATCGACTGACTGTATTCTTCCTCAATCCCGTCTAACAGGCTGTCTAATTTACAGTCCTGTTGGGAAAACTTAGCGGCCAACTCTACTTGGCCGTATACTAAACTTATAGGGATCTCCTTCCCATTGGGCCCCACAGGTCCGACTTCGGCCATGTGGTTGGGATCCGCCTTCTTGTACCGCGTCTTCACCATGGCCCAGGCCTCCCTGGCATCTTGGCGGCAGGCTGAAATATTCCATAAATGGAAGCGCTGCCGCACTCCCTGAAGCTTCTCCGCAAGCTCCCCAAGGCCCTCGGGTAGGGAGAAGGCTGGCCATAAAGCCTGGATGACGCCGCGCATTGCCCGCCGAACTCGTTCGATCAGTTGCAACAGCTCGGGAAGTTGATCACCCGTTGATACGGGCATCTCCTCCGCAGGACGACCTGTGAGTATACCTACAGACATATTTTGTCAATTGACTTCCTCGCCGAACTCTTCTTTTCAAAGGAGTTCGCTCAAGCACTTACTATAAATGCCGCGACGAAGTCGCTGATTCTCCTTAATGGAGCCGGACAGCTCGGCCCGAACGCCTTTCAGCTCTTCTCCAAGCTGGGCATGGGCATCTTGGAGTTTGTTCCTTTCTTGCTGTACTCTATTCAGCACCCTCTCGCCGGCCTTCAGCTGGCGCAGAAGTTCTTGCCTGTCCGGATCTTGTCCGGCAGCACCTGCAACATCATTATCAGACTTGCGCACAGGCCAAACACTACTTATCTTTTTAAATAATGTGTTACCAGGAGAGGTCCCTGTGTTTCCTCCTGCGGCAGCGAGTGCGGCCTCAAGTTGGGCCTTGCACTCTTGCAGCTCCTGAGACAGTCGGGTATTCTTCTCGGTCAGATCCTGCGTTTCATATGATCCTTAAATCAGTTAATATAACTACTTTAAGTCTCGGGGGCTACTGGCATATATAACTATTAAATTCTCTTACCCGTATGTATTTTACATACTGCTCCGTGGCTCTGGTCAAACCATCTTGAGCGGCACGGAGGTGCGCGTCCCCTCTGTTAAAGGCATCCAACGCCTCGGGGAAGAAGCACGCGTCACGAAATACTGTCCGGTGACGCCTATGGTTCATGGCGCTCTCCACCTCAGACTTGGTGGCGGACAGTCTGTCGGCATCCTCCATTGGAGGAGTATCCGGCTCGCGCCTTGCGCTCGCCTCCCCCTCCAGGCCAGGCGCTGGAGCTTGGCTGGTAGTGGCCGGATTGGCAACCTCTACGCCCGCAGTCCGGCGGGCGCTTTTTCTCCTACAAAAGTCATGAGCACTCAAACGCTTCCTAGGAACGTTGCTCCAAATAATGAATTGTGAGCTATACCTTTGCAGCGACGTTTCAGTCCGCGCCGCGCTCCTCTTCCGCCTACTGGTCCGGACTGGCCTTTGTTGGTCAGCCGCCGCGGGCTCGGCTTCCCGCCCTAGAGGCACCTCCTGCGCAGCGCCATCGTGTACGGTGGTCAGAAATAAGCAAGGAAGGAATGACGGTGTCAGGACTTCGGTCACAATCACCTGGGAAGCCGGATATAGTCCGGGATAGTCGGCCGTAATGGCGACTAAAGCATTATCCATGCTGAGTTGGTGGAACACCCCGTCGATTAGCTCCACCTCTATGTCCGGATCCTCTTCGGAGGCCGGATCCCGGGATCTTTCTGGATCCTCGGGTTGCGGAGCTGGACTTAGCATGTCCTCCATGATCTGACGCAGCTCCCGCGTCGAAATAAGAACACAATATAAGAAACTTAAGTTTCAAAAACATGGGTTGGACACGCGGAGTCTTCGCTTACCCAAGGCCGGGGATTATTCATGGAGAACCCATTTAACGGGTTCGTCCGAAGGAAATCCTCCTTCTCCCCCTTATACAGGCCGGGCAGGATCTTCACCAGGTCTTCAGCCGAATCCGGCCCTTTGCGGCCATGACGGGTGGCATCGTCCTCCCCGTTGAAATCCCACATGGGGTGGCCCCTGTATGGTAGTGGCTGCACCCCCCGCATAATGCATGTTGCCATGACTCCAATCATGGTCAACCCGGAATGGGCCAGTAACCTTATCCGGCCCATCAAATAATGGACGCTCTTGTCTTCCTCCAGTTGGGGGCTCCGTGGACGCCAACTAAGGCGTTTCTTCATAGGAGCATTGCTGAACTCCGGGAGGCCGATCCGAATAGGGTCCGGCGGCAGAGCGTCTTCTATATAAAACCATAACGAAGGCCAGTCTTCGGACGCCTTCTTAGGGGTTCCGAATGGATATCCGGTCCCGGCAATGCGCCATATTTCGGCGCCGCCCACTTGATATATGGACCCCTCGTGAGAGCGGGGTACAAGGCAAAACAACCTCTTCCACAACGTGAAATGGGGCTCGACGCCCAGGAATAGCTCGCAAAGAGCTACGTAACCCGCAATATGCAGGATCGAGGCGGGCGTGAGGTGATGAAGCTGGAGTCCGTAGAACTCCAGGAGCCCGCGGAGGAACGGATGTACAGGAAATCCGAGCCCCCTTATCAGATAGGGGACGAAGCATACCCACTCCCCTTTGTTGGGACTTGGGGTAGCCTCCGCTTGCTTCCCACCTTTGTAGGTGGCCAGCCTGGTTCAAAACGGAACCATGAAGGCCGGAGGGAGATATCCCCCCGCTTGGAGCTTCACCAGCTCGTTGTGCGGAACAGAGCATCTCCTCCAATCTCCTGGCAGAGGGCTGGGAGCGCGAGAAGAGGAGCTGCGTTGCCGGTCCATGATGGAATGGATTCTTGGTCGAAAGCGCTCCGATGAGTATTCGCGGGAGAAAGATGGTGATTTGGATCTGGATTCTTGCCTCTCTTATAGGCAGATTATTCGCACAACTAGGGGGTAAAACATAAAAGATACCCTGGCTTTTCGCATTCGTGCGACGCGTGGAAGAAGGCCATTATTGGGCGTGGGAGCCAAGAAACACAACATTAATGAGGAAGCCGGACACTGTTCGGCAGGTACATGGAACTCGAAGGAGAACCCGCCTTGCAATGCCGAAGACTACATACGCGCTGGACTTATCGTCATTGAAGCCTGGTTCGGGGGCTACTGAGGGAGTCCCGGATTAGGGGGTGTCCGGATAGCCGGACTACCATCGTCGGCCAAACTATCATCGGCCGGACTATCATCACCGACCGAACTCCAAGACTATGAAGATACAAGATTGAAGACTTCGTCCCGTGTCCGTATGGGACTTTCCTTGGCGTGGAAGGCAAGCTTGGCGATACGGATATGTAGATCTCCTACCATTGTAACCGACTCTATGTAACCCTAGCCCTCTCTGGTGTCTATATAAACCAGATGGCTTTAGTCCATAGGACAACAACAATCATACCATAGGCTAGCTTCTAGGGTTTAGCCTCCTTGATCTCGTGGTAGATCCACTCTTGTAAACATCCACAATATCAATATCAATCAAGCAGGACGTAGGGCTTTACCTCCATCAAGAGGGCCCAAACCTGGGTAAAACATCGTGTCCCTTGTCTCCTGTTACCATCCGCCTAGACGCACAGTTCGGGACCCCCTACCCGAGATCCGGCGGTTTTGACACCGACAAGGAGTGTTAGGGTCCTTGTGCCATAGATCGATGAAATCTAGGATCTTCTTCGGATCCAGTAAGAGAGGCATAGCACTGCCTTTGGCTCTAGCGGCCCTTTGTTGTCTGTCTCTGATGATCTCAGTGAGTTATTCATCATCAGCCTCATCGTCACTTGACGGAACTTGAAAGGCAACCTGCTTCTTGTGAGGACTTGGCCTTGATCCGCATCCAATAGTAGCCTTTTTCTTCAGCAAGGTTGGACCTGTTGAGGACTGAGGTGGAGCTGAGGAACTTGCATAGGCTCCTCAAGCAATAGAGATTCCAGTGGTTGATACATCTCCGTTGTATCTATAATTTTTTATTGTTCCATGCCAATATTCTTCAACTTTCATATATTTTTGGCAACTTTTTATATTATTTTTGGGACTAATATATTGATCCAGTGCCCAGTGCCAGTTCCTGTTTGTTGCATGTTTTATGTTTCGCAGAAAACCGATATCAAACGGAATCCGAATGGGATAAAAACGGACGGAGAATTATTTTGGAATATTTGGGATTTTCCGGAGGAAGAATCAACGCGAAACAGTGTCCAAGGTGGCCACGAGACAGGGGGGCGTGCCCACCCCCTGGGCGCGCCTGGCACTCTTGTGGGCCACCCGTAAGGTGGTTGATGCCCTTCTTTGGCCACAAGAAAGCTAATTTTTGGAGAACGATCTGGGCAAAGGTTTCAATCCAATCGGAGTTACGGATCTCTGGATATAAAAGAAACGGTGCCAGGGCAGAATTCGAGAACGCAGAAACAGAGAGATAGATCCAATCTCGGAGGGGCGCTCGCCCCTCCCAAGCCATGTGAGCCAACGACCAGAGGGGAAACCCTTCTCCCATCTAGGGAGAAGGTGAAGGAAGAAGAAGAAGAAGGGGGTCTCTCCCCCCTTGCTTCCGGTGGCACCGGAACGCCGCCGGGGGCCATCATCATCACCGCGATCTTCACCAACACCTCCGCCATCTTCACCAACATCTCCATCACCTTACCCCATCTATATCCAGCGGTCCACTCTCCCGCAACCTGCTGTACCCTCTACTTGAACATGGTGCTTTATGCTTCATATTATTATCCAATGATGTGTTGCCATCCTATGATGTCTGAGTAGATTTTCGTTGTCCTATCGGTGATTGATGAATTGCTATGATTGGTTTGAGTTTCATGTTTTATTATTGGTGCTGTCCTATGGTGCCCTCCGTGTCGCGCAGGCGTGAGGGATTCCCGCTGTAGGGTGTTGCAATGCGTTCATGATTCGCTTATAGTGGGTTGCGTGAGTGACTGAAACACAAACCCGAGTAAGTAGGTTGTTGCGTATGGGATAAAGAGGACTTGATGCTTTAATGCTATGGTTGGGTTTTACCTTAATGAATCTTTAGTAGTTGCGGATGCTTGCTAGAGTTCCAATCATAAGTGCATATGATCCAAGTAGAGAAAGTATGTTAGCTTATGCCTCTTTCTCAAATAGAATTGCAATAGTGATTACCGGTCTAGTAACGTAGTCAATTGCCTAGGGACAATTTCACAAATCCTACCACCACTTTTCCACACTCGCTATATTTACTTTATTGCTTCTTTATCTAAACAGCCCCTAGTTTATATTTACGCGTTCTTTATTATCTTGCAAACCTATCCTATCACACCTACAAAGTACCTCTAGTTTCATACTTGTTCTAGGTAAAGCGAACATCAAGCGTGCGCAGAGTCGTATTAGTGGCAGATAGGACTTGAGAGAGTATTTGTTCTACCTTTAGCTCCTCGTTGGGTTCAACACCCTTACTTATCGAAAGAGGCTACAAGTATCTCGTATACTTGCGGGTTATCAGTGGTCCATTGGCACGTGGCAAGATGCACAGGTGCTAAGGACTTTGCAGGTGCAGCTGAGGGAGTTGGAGCTGCATTTGAAGAAGTTGCTTGAGGAATAGGTCGTGAGGGCTGTGAAGAACTTGGCCTTGATGGCATTGCAGCTAAGGAAGATGGATTCACAGCTGATTTCTTTGGCATGGCCTTCTTGGGCTTGCTAGCAGAGGCCTCAGCAGCAGCAGAATCTTCGTTGAATTTCTTCACTGCTTTTTTTGCTACTTTAGCCAACTTGGCTTGTTGCTTGGCCCATTCCTTGGGAAATTCCTCACCTCTTCTGATACTAGAGGGATCAGCTTCTTGGCCTGGAGCCAATGGAGGTCTTGGGCATGGAGGGTTAACAGCGAATTTCTTCATGTATTTTGGAGCTACATAACGATATTCCCTCCATTCTCTTGCCCATCTTCTTTCAATCCGCTGAATGCGCACTTTGCGCTGATTTTTGTTCTCCTTGCCATGAGTGGCTTCATCGGGAGTGCAATATTCATCATAGATTTCTTCAGGGATTTCAAAAGCAGTATTTGTTTCAGGCCTCTTTCCTCCTTTCTAAGGACACTTACCATTTGCCATTTTCTGCTTGAGGATTTTGAACAATCGAAGTTTCTGAGGAGGTATGCAATTTGTCTTCGAGGAACGCTACAAATGAGTTAAGTTGATGAGAACCTAGTGATTCAGCAACGGACATTTGTACCTGTGAACAGAGTATAGGTGCGAAGAATTTGGAGAGGTCATATACATTCTCAGAATTTGTTTTAAAAGGAATCAAGTTTGAGGAATTTGACCATCGGTGTCTTGAGGAATTTCACTAAGTGTTCTTGTCTTAGGTGCCAGAGTTGTATAGATTGAAAATCTGCACAATTGAGGAATCTTGAGGAAAAACACATCTTAGAGAAACAAATCAAGAACAGATGCAACTGAGTGTTTAAGAATATGGAAGTTGAAGAATAAACACGTTTTGAAGATTTTATGGAAATCATCAGAATCAACAAGGGTAGTAAAAACAGAGTTTATTTACCCTTGATGAAGAACATGATGAACTGGGAGTGGAAGTGGAGAAGTTCGTCAGTCTATATATCCCACACCCTAACTTGGCGGTGAGAGACAGCAACGACGGCGGCGGAGGTGAAGATTTCCGCGGTCGCGAGTATGATGGTGACGAGGTCGAGGCAATGAAGCTCTTCCTCACCGGAAACAATGGAGAGTAGCAGCGGCGCTAGGTCAGAGAGCTCGAGCGAGGGGAATGAGATCGAGCAGAGTAAATGAGGTATGAGGAGGGCAAGGGGTATTTATAGTCGAGGTGAAAACCGCTCATCCGAAGAATTTGGACGAACGTGCCCCTGACCCTTGCCATCCTAGTGACATGTGTCACCCACGTAATGAGAAGTGGAGATCGTGTTAGATCGTGGGTGAATATTTTAATCCGGTCATGGGATGCGGAATGAAAAAGCCAAAAAAATAGACATGGATATTTTAAAGTTTCGTTCGCAAATTCTTGAGCTGTGAAGGACACAGTGAAGATTTTGAACGGGTTTCAAATAGAACGCACATGAAGAATTTATGAACAGACTGGGTTGAGTTTAGCATAGAGGGGGAAAGGGTCCGATCACATCCACTTAGATGAAAAAGTCAACTTGAAGATTTAGCAATAAGTGAATGCTGTTGAGGACATGAAAAACTCAAATAATAAGAATGATGATTTCAGACACCGCGTACAATTGTCGTAGGGTTCTAAGAATCAAATTCTTCACACTTAGAGGGTTAGTCTTCATTGATTGAAGAAAAATGTTACTTCGTGTGTTGCACATCTAAGTCATCAATTTTGCATAAGTGTTAGGATGTGTGTCCTTTCAAAGGACATTCGAAGATTATAAGATATTTAGCTCACACCGCAACTTGCTAAATCTTTTGTCATCCAAGGGCTTTGTGAAGATATCTACCAGCTGATCTTTAGTCTTCACGTGGTTGATGGAGATGTGGCCCTTCAACACATGATCACAAAGAAAATTATGACGAATCTGGATGTGCTTTGTCTTTGAGTGCTGAACTGGGTTTTGAGCAATCTTGCTGGCACTCTTGTTGTCGCAGTAGAGTGGCACATTCTTCACATTGATGCCATAGTCCTTGAGAGTTTGCTTCATCCATAGCAATTGAGCACAGCAAGAACTAGCAGCAATGTACTCAGCTTCAGCAATAGAGAGTGATACGTAGTTCTGCTTCTTCGAGGACCAACATACCAAGGATCGTCCGAGGAAATGACATGTGCATGATGTTGACTTGCGATCCACCCAATCACCAGCATAGTCAGAGTGAGAATATCCAATGAGATCAAAAGCCGAGCCCTTGGGATACCATAATCCAAGTGTTGGAGTGTGATCTAGATATCGAAGAATATGTTTCACAACCTTATGGTGTGTTTCCTTCGGTGTAGCTTGAAATCGGGCACACATGCAAACACGAAGCATAATATCTGGCCTAAATGCACATAGATACAATAAAGAGCCAATCATGGAGCGGTATACCTTTTGATCGAAGTCTTTACCATTTTCATCGGTGCATAGATGTACATTTGTGGGCATAGGGACTTTGACGCCTTTGCAGTCTTGCATGCCGAATTTCCTCAACACATCCTTGAGGTATTTCTCTTGAGATATGAAGATGTCGTTGCATTGTTGACGAATTTGAAGACCTACAAAGAATTTCAATTCTCCCATCATAGACATTTGATGTTCTTCACTCATCATATAGGCATATTCGTCACTGTAATGTTGGTTAGTGCAGCCAAAGACAATATCATCAACATATATTTGGCACATGAATAATTCATCATCATATGTTTTGGAAAAAAGAGTTGGGTCAAGTGAATCGGGTTTAAAGCCTTTCTTCATGAGGAATTCTTTCAAAGTATCATACCACGCCTAAGGGGCCTGCTTGAGGCCATGGATGGCCTTATTGAGTCTGAAGACATGGTCTGGAAGCTTTGGATCCTCAAAACCTGGTGGTTGAGCAACATATACTTCTTCCTCAAGCATACCTTTGAGGAATATACTTTTCACATCCATTTGATATAAGATGATATTATGATGGTTAGCATAAGCAAGCAATATGCGAATAGCATCAAGTCTACCAACAGGTGCAAAAGTTTCATCGAAATCAATTCCTTCAACCTGTGTGTAGCCTTGAGCTATGACGAGCCTCATTCCTCAACACCAGGCCATTTTCATCTTGCTTGTTGCGGTAGATCCATTTTGTTCCGATGATATTGTGTTTGAGTGGGTATGGTCGCTTAACAAGATACCACACATTGTTGAGATTGAATTGATATAGTTCCTCTTGCATAGCTTGAATCCACTCAAGCTCTAGAAATGCCTCATCAACTTTGGTGGGCTCTGTGATAGAGTCAAAAGCAAAATGCCCACAAAAGTTAGACAAATGTGAAGCTTTTGAGTGTGTGAGAGGACCTGGTGCATTGATGTCATCGATGATTCTCTCAATCTACACTTCATTTGCAACACGAGGATGAGCAAGTTGACGACTTTGATTTGACTCATCATTTTCTTCAGAGCCATTTGCTTCAGGTGCACCAGCATGATTTTCTTCACATTCTAGAATGACTTCTTCAGCAGGTTCTTTAGTGGGTATAGCATCCTCAATAGCCTTGAACTTGATGGATTCCTCAGGTGACATTTCATCTAGCACACGAGGTAGGTGCTCTCTTTGTGAGCCGTTATTTTCATCGAACCGCACATATACAGTTTCAACAACCTTGTGGTGATAGGTGTTGAAGACTCTGTAGGTGTGCAAGTCCTTTCCGTAACCAAGCATAAAACCTCATGTGCTTTTGGGGAAAATTTAGAATTGTGATGAGGATCTCTATTCCAGCATTTAGCACCGAAAACTTTGAAATAACTCACATTGAGTTTCATGTTAGTGAGGAGTTCATAGAAGGTCTTTTTGAAGAATTTGTGAAGATATACCCTGTTGATGATGTGGCATACCGTGTCAATAGCGTCAGGCCAGAAACGAGGAGGTGTCTTGTATTCATCAAGCATAGTGTGAGCCATCTCAACAAGAGTCCTGTTCTTGCACTCCATAACTTGTGAGTAATACCAAGTTCATCAAGACTAGTGTTCTCGAACTCGGTTCCACTAAAAAAACACTTCCGTGATGATACATGTTTGTCATAGCAGGTCGCTTTTTTTTCATGGATGTACATCCGTGATGATTTTATGACAGAATCAAGATAGTCATACTTGTGTTGTCGTAGAAGTGTTCCATGACATTACCAAAATTATCATCACGGGAGTGTCCACTTCCATGGCGATAAATCGCGCGTCACAGAAGTGCTTTCGTCAAGGGTGACCGACACATGGCATCCACCATAATGGAATGCCGTTAAGCTATCAGGTCGGGTTTTGGATCCGATAACCCCTTAACAGCCCGGACCAATGGGAAATTTCCACGTGTAAAATTCTTATTGGATGGACAAAACACGTGTCAGCTCGTCAGTGGGTCAGATAGGCACCTATGATATGTCGAAACGTGTGACGGCCCACCACCGGCCCATTTAGCTTACAAAGCCGACCCGTTTGACTTAGTCCAAAGTTAACGGGCTGGCCCATGAAAAGCCAGTTAACGGTCTCTTTGCAAATAGCCCATTTTATGGCCCGGTAACTCACGGCCCGTTAGGCCCTAAAGGAAATCGGCCCAACAACATCATGTGGGCCGTTGAATATAACACCAGCCCGTTTCACTTTTGGCCCATGTATGGCCCACGACGTCTTTCGGCCCATATGAGGCCTTCGTATCTTTAGGCCCTTTAGATGCCCACGGCGACTCTAGCCCATAATGAAGAGTAAATTTCTTTGTACCCGTTAACGACCCGTGATTCACATGGGCCGTTTCCAGCCCGTGTTAGCTTTCGGCCTATTGACGGCCCATACGTTCTTGGGCTCCTTTCCGGCCCTCGATTACTTTCGGCCCATTACTGGTCTGTTCCCCTAATGGGCCAAATTCGGCCCATGGCAAGAGTTGGCCCATTTCTGGCCTGTTAACCCGTTGCGCCGTTTCCAGCCTGTCCTATATTCCGGCCCATTAATGACCCATTATGCCTGTGACAGAATTAAGCCTTTGCTTTCCTCTGGCCTGTTAACGGCCCGTTACCATGCTGGGCCGATACCAATTACGCCCGTTTACGGCCCATGTAGACCCATTTATCCGACAGCCCGAGGCCCACCAATTCTACGACCCTGTTGGAGGCCCTTTTATCAATGGCCCGTAGGAGACCCATGGATCCTACGGCCCGTATATGGCCCATGGTTGTTGCGGCCACTAGCAAAGCAGGGAAAAAGAAGACTAGGAAATAAATAAGGCCAAAACTAACGCTAGGCTATTAAGGCGATTGCACAGATTACATCCACTCGACATCAAAGATCGCCACCAGTGCAAATATAGGGAACACCCTACACTATACAAAAATGGCTTGCTATTTTCTTCAGCCGGTGGTTGCACGTTAAGAACAAATTTTGTATCGCACCAAAACAAATTACAACTATAAAACAAAAGGAAGGTTGGCATAAAACTTAACAGCCTAGCAGATAAATGCACCACCAGAAGTTCAGAAGCTCAGTTCATTTGACCTGACTATTACGTTTTCATGATGTATTGTCCGATGGAGCACCATAACCTTCACCTTCATTTCTCCTAGGCTCCTGAACAACATAGCAAATGACTGATAGTCTAGTTTCAAAACCATGCATATCTTGACAACATCGAACAATGTCTCTCCTTGTTTCACAAAGGGTCTCTGTTAGGGAATGAACTTGTGTCTGGAGCGCAGATACAACATTGCTTTGAGCTTGCATATCTTGATCATGAGGCAGTTTGGATGATATTGCCTTAACAACCAACCCAGTATTACGCACGAACGTGCTTTTGGCACTGTTAGTGGACAGGTACTGACCATTGCAGCAAGAGCTGACATTGCGGTTATAGTTGCCTCGCCACCTTCAGAAGGTGGTGGTTCCACCATTTTTTCCATAGCTCGCTGAAAAGTTGAGTTTTTACATTAGTAGTACCAGAACAGAAGATATTAAGGAGGTAGCAAAACCAAACAAAATAGCTTTGGTCTATATACAGAGCTTATTCTGGTGAACCCATGTAAAATATTAGTTGTATTTTTTTGCAAAGTACATAACAAAACCAGGTTCCAAACATATGACCATGTACCATCGCTAATGTATTGTCTATTTCTTCACATTGTATCGAGGGCTAAGGATAAAGAGATGAAGTTTATAATACGGTAAGCACAGTATGACATCTTTCATATCACAAAACAATTGAGAACAGACAAACAGGCAATTGCAACATTGTGTGGGCAAGTCCAGCACGGAACTAGATTACAGGTCAAGATCAAAGGAACATCACTCCTCTCTTTTAAACCTTGTAAGGTGCAATGATACACTAAGACAATTGTGTATAAAATTGAAAAGAGTAATAGACATTGGCTGCAAACCATGCAGTTCAAGGCACAAGTCAGACTAAGTAGTAGTTAAAAGGCATGAGGATTAAGGACTTACAACAGCGGCTTTGATTGTTGTAGTCATGCCCTTCTTGTTGCTGGTGTGACGGTCCTTGAAGATTTCCACAACATTTGGTTCAAGTACTTTTTGGTCCTCGTGGGATTTCCTCTGCATTTGGAACAAGTCAATACAGATATAATAATATGGTACATCGAAAAGAGTGAAACAACAGCTAATTACAAGAGCCTCGTAGTGTGCAATATAGCTACGAGATCCCGTCGTCTGTTGGAATTTCACTTTCGTATGGTTGGCCTTGTTCTTTGAACAGTTCACCTACAAGAATATAGATTTGTGTGGCACATGCGTAAATAAGACTTCAACATGTGATCTGATCACATATATATAATGTAGCTGATACTTCGGATCAGACCAGTGTTTAAGCAGGCCCCTCTAGTCTTCATCCGATATATTTTCCACTGGAGATGTTTGGGAACGTTCACTGTTAGCCTTGCCTTCAAAGTGAGTTTTCCTCAAATTATACTGATACTGTCGCAGAGCAGACTTGAAAACATGGGTGCAAGATGGTCTCGTTGCATCATCTTGGCTATCCAACTTGAACCTCATCCGTTGAAAATTATGGGAGTCTCATTATCAACAACCTAGAAAGTATGGGACAGAGCAAGACGATATTACTAGTTTCCATACATAACCATACTTACAGATAAATGGTCGAGGTAGGTGTTGAACTGGGTTTCATCTTTGTCATTCCTGTACTAAATCCATGTTGGTAGGATACGTACATGACACCTAATGGCAATCGCTGCCTCTAATACTAACTTGGCTGACTCTATAGCATCACGTGGCCTTTTTGAACCTGCCTCAAAACGGATCTCCATTCTTCCTCCTCTAGATTTGGTTAACCTATCGAGCATTATCCCTGATGTTTGTTTCCTCTTGCGCCTAGGTGCTAGTCCAACAACAAACATAGGAAGTGTTAGTGTACATCAAACTATGAGAGTACATATAAAGAAGCATGCAACTGTAACTTGACTCCAGCAACTACCTTCTTGCTGTTGAAGCTCACAAGGTTCATCTGATCTTGCCAACTTGTCTTGTGTCAAGAGTTCTTGGTAAGTAGTGTCAGGTGGCAAGGGATCTTGGGAACATGCTGCTAGCTCAGTTGACGCACGAGTAACTCGTGCAACTGGTATTACTGTGGAAGGTGTTGGAAGAACTAGGGTTGTCTCTACTTGTTTGGTGGCAGCTATTGTTTCTGTTTGGCTTTTTCTGCAGCTCGTGTAGCATGGGATACCCTGTTTGTAGAATGTTCCACTGGACTTTGACCTTCTATTGCACCATCAGTACCAGCAGAATCTGCAGGATTCATCCGCTTCCCATTCCTTGTCATTCTGTGTTTCTTCCTCTTTTTCTATGCCATGTTAAGTCAAGCCGACAAGAAAAACGAATAACAATTTAGTTCTTCAGAACAAATTGATGCGTGATGTAGACGAACTGAACTTTTATGTTAGACAACCACATACTAGGAGGATGTAATATGTACGAAAAACAGGACAGAAGAGATACCCAGAACTATGATGTGTAAACTAAGCAGAAGACATTTCACTAAATTAGAAGCAATGCAATGAAAGGTAGACACCATACGAAAGATGCTACAAATATCGCTCTGCCAAGTTAACAGTGTCTCATCATAAATGGCGTTTAAACAAATGTGAAGCAGTACAAGAAATAAATCATATGCTAGATGCGAACAACATCACACTACCAAGTTAGAGGTCTCTTGTCATTAGTGCCATTGCATATTCACATCATTGCATATTCACATCTTATGATGTGTAAACTAAGGAGAAGGCATTTCAACAAATTAGAAGCAATGAAAGCTAGACGCCATATGAAAGATGCAATGAATATCACTCTACCAAGTTAAAACTGTCTCATCATAAGTGCCATTTCAACAAATTAGTAGTACAAGCTAGAAAAGAATACGAGATGTAACCTATATCACACTCCAAAGTCAAACGTGTCTTATGATAAGTGATTGTTGCAGGTTACACAATAGTAGTAATTTGATGTAAGAACATGGTGTGATAGACAGATATTGTATGTTCTAGAAACAGGAACACGTGTCTTATTCAAGTATAATGTGTAAAGTAAGCAGATGGAATTCAATAAAATTAGAAGCAATACAAGCTAGACTTCACACATAACATGGAACAACATATAACAGTGCCAAGTTAGAGGGAGCACCGGTGATAGTGCACTAGGGGAGACGTGCTCATCATAAACACAACTACGTTGAGTGTCTATGCATGTGTTGTCTTGGAAATCATCTTGGGGGCATGGAGGAGTAGAAACTGTAGAGGCCCTCCGTTTGGAAGGAGCACCTTTATCCGCTGCCTTGCTAACTTCCTTCCACTTTATTGATTTTGAATTGTCAAGTAAAACCGACAAGAAAAAGCAATAAAATTCTCTCTTCAGAACTCATCCATGCATGATACTAACAGTCACTACTTTGATGTAAGGCAAACACATGATACCAAGATGGAATATGTACGAAAAATAGGATGTCATGGCATGTTCACAACTGTTTGTGTAAACTAAGCAGAAAACATTCCAACAAATAAGAAGCAATGCAAGCTAGACACCACATGAAGGATGCAACCAATATGACTCTGCCAAGTTAAAAGCGTCCCATCATAAATGGAATTTCATCAAATTAGAAGCAGTGCATGCTATAAATCATATGAAAGATGCAACTAATATCGCACTGCATATACTAAAGGTGTCTTGTCATATTGATTGATGCGGGATACAAAAAAACAATAGTTTTATGTAAGGACATGCTTAATAGACAGATGTACTATGTACTAAATATAGGAAGGCATGTCACATTAACAGGTATAATGTATAAGCTAAGCAGAATAACACATGCAGTTTAACCAGATTGGAAGAATTACCATCTAGACACCATATGCAACATGCAAGCACATATCACGCTACCAAGTTAGAGCAAGCACCTTCGATGCTAGTGTAGGGGAAATGCGGTAATCAACTACAGAGCTACATTCACTATCTTCATCTAACCTTGCTGTTTCTTGAGAATCATGTCGGGAGGCTGACGCTGCATTCTTTAAATGAGGGGTAGTCCAGTTGCGTGACTGCCTCATCATAATTGATTGATGAGGGATACACAAGAACATTAGTTTGATGTAAGAACATGGTTAATACACAGATGTACTAGTTTGTACCAAAAACAGAAAGGCATGTCATATTCAAAGGTATAATGTGTAAGGTAAGCAGATGCAATTCAACCAAATTGGAAGCAATACAAGCTAGACATCCGACTGGAGTGGTGAGCATGATCATCTAGGACCTGAGAGCCTGGTGGGAGGCGGGCTGCTTCGCCACCATCACGGCTTTTTAGTTGGCTTCCAGGTGATGTCTGTCTTTGCTGGGCTTGTCACTGGCTCGGCCAGTGCCCTGACTAGCTATTTGTCTTCTGGTACTCACGGGATGGTGGTTCATGTAAAAAATATCTTTCCTTATCTTAATAAAGACCGACTTCGGCCTTTCAAATACAATCTATACACCATATGGAACATGCAACCACATATGACACCGCGAAGTTAAAGCAAGCACCTGTATGGTGGTTCATTGCAAGCGAGGTCATCAACTCCAGAGCTACGTTTACCGTCTCTATCTGCTGACACTGACCCTTTATAGCGCTGTAAAGTGTCATGCCTACCCGCGAAGAAAGCTGGCGTGACTTCTCTCTTTTCTTTGCTGATTCTCTTGAGGCAGACTCTGAAATACCCTTGCATAAAAACACAATAGTGAGAGTATGGGTGAAGTGTGTGTAGAACTAGTGCACTGTAAAAGTAGCAGATAGCAGGTGGCTGAAAAATAAATGACATGAGACATATGATAGCTCTACAACATTGCATGGGAAACAAAATTAGATTCTACTCCGTATGATTTTGTAATATATGAGCACAGGAAATGCAGGTACTCCTCCTGCACACCACCACATGTGGTCATATCAAGATAACAGTCAACTGAAAATAAATAGGCTAGTCAATTTTTTAATGAACCACCAGATCTATAAGGAACGGGTAGATGGCCTTTGTCTACCTCCCACCAGTCACTGTTGACGATCTTTCTCGAACCACTAGCGACCACCGGCCCAGACCCCTGCCTCCGCCACCCCGCCCTTCCCTCGACCTCACACCACTGCCGTGCTTGGTAGCGCCCCCAGGCCATCCCTTTAATCCCGGCTGACCTCCAGATCGGGCGCCAGTAGCTCTAGTCCCCACACGCCCCTAAGATAAACACCGAGGCGCTACTTCCCCGGCGTAATAGGTGTACAAGCACCTGTTACACCGGGGTATGCTTCCGTTAATTGGGAACCAACTGACCAGGAATTAAAATTCAGGGGGCGACGGACCTCTAGCTAAGGTGAAATAGTATATGAGGAGAAACCTTGTACATCGCGAGTTACTAGGAACATCTAGTATCAAGAATAGGCGGTCAACTAGTGTCTTCTATGGGATGAATACTGTGCAAGCAGACACATAAGATTTGCACGAATAAGGGAAGAGGAGTACCCTTATCGGTTGCCAGTGTGGTCTCCTCCATAGGTCGTGGCGATCTTCTTTTTTCTCCCGGGGGAACCGATGTTTTGGAGAGCCGTGGATCCTTGGACAAACCCATTGCCAAATTGTTGACTGTGTTGCCGTGGCCATATATCGGTGGAGGGGAAGCAGATCCAAGGCGGCGAAGGACGACGTAGCACGAACAACTCCGGTGTGGTGGACGGTGGAGAAGTTGGATCGGCATCGGTGATGTGCAGGACGGCGTGGTTGAACTGGCTCGGGTACGGATGGCTCGGCCTCGGCTTTAACTACTAGCCGTGGAGGGCGTTGCGGTTGAGGTTGCGGTGGACGACGACGTCGGGGTATCGGCTCCGGCGTGATGGAGGAGGGCGGCGGTTGATGGGTGGGATGGGGTGGCGGACGGAGGACGCCGGGGTTTCGCCGCTGGTGGAGAGGTAGTTTTTGCGCCCATGGAGTACGAATGGGGAATCGTATGGATGGGCGGGGGGAGGGGGAACCATGTTTCGGTCTGGGACGCGCTTGTCTTTGGCTTTTTTGAACAGAAGATGGGACGCGCTTGTTTGAAATTTGGGGAAAGTACAAACTTTGCCCCCCTCTTAAATTTTGGACCTACTGCGGGTCGGGGGTAGGATGGTAATCCCGGGAGTCCCAAATAGTGGGCAGGAGCGATTTCGTCCGCGCACATGTGTGCTTAGGCGGCCATTGTGTATGAATGTTTTTCGGAGGCGGTTGCGTGGCATCTAGATGAAGCTACAAACCTACCCCGGCTTAGATCTTTGGACGTCAGGCCGGTAGGTTTCACAGGTCGGAGTTATTAGAAAAGTAATTTCCTTGTACTACCAAACATTGGTCTCACGCAGTTTCGGGCGAGTAGAGGCTCTTTTGGCGCTTCGTTCGAAATTTTGAAACACAAGCATTCACGTTTAGAGTACTCTTGAACTATGAGGATTGACCTAAATGGACAACGTTAAATTTGACATTGTATGTTTGAAAACCTCATTAATTTATCCACTTATTTTTGAAATTTTGACACTTGAAAATCCTATAACTACGATTATTTTGGAATGGAGGAGCTAAATTTGAATCTATTTTGTGCACGACTACATATGCTATTATGTACAAAATCAGAGCAAACATTGGTGCCCCCATAATTTAGGTATGATTTACAAATGCCATGATATCAAATTAAAATAATTGAATGGATGTCATGTTATTTTTTTAAACCACATTAAGTTGAATTCAAATGTATGCTAGTTCATAGGTAGCTATTTATAATGTTCATTGTGTAACTTTCGTATGTATAATGCGCTTTACACACACAACATGAACTATACTCACGTTTATATTCGATTGCTAAAGTGATGCATTGTCTGGAGTTCAAAATACTAACCATGTGGATCAATTGTGTCGAATAATAACATAGACATGCTCAAATTCGATAGAATCTAGATGTCTGATGGATCAATGACCGTTCCTTACGCAAATTGCAAATATAATGATCCCATCATAATATTTGGATACATTTATATCTTTAATCAATGTGTACAACAGTCTTTTATGTGTAGTTTCACTCTCCGTCGGTGGTCTCTCACACATGCTCACACACTCTCTCCCAAGGTGTCTTTCTCGCACACATGCTCTCGATATAACCCTCCCTCCCTCTCGTAACCATTTACGACTGTTTTCACTAACCTTTATCACAAGCACTCTTCCTCTCGCAAGCATACACATGCACAATCCCCATCGACCCTTTCTATATACATAGACCTGCCTACATGTCTCCTGTACGCACATTATCTTTAGGTCTATCTCTCACGCATTGTATCACACCTCTCTTCCTAATCGACGAGTATGATTCTAGCAGAGCATTCTGTAGGATGCCCCTTAAAGTTAGGTTGGATGAATAGTAATATCAGAGATAAAAGGGGTTACCTTAGTCCAAGAACCTAGGGTTACAAATCCTAGCCGGCTTTGTCAGTGGACACGGAGTCCTTGACAATTCTGCTACCTTTGTCTTGTACGACTAGTCATCCATGGGTCTCCCTAAATGCGTCACGGGCCGACCAATGTGGTGCAGGACGGAACCGAACGAAGGGACTGACCTCGACCCACCGGACCTCACGCGGTGACACACCCTCTGCCCCCACGTCTCGTTATCTTCTCACATCCACACATACCAACACAGACACCACACACACAAAAAAATATCCTAGTGCCTCTATCCCCTCCCCCCTTGCATATACACACTCAAGGGAATCTCTCGCCATGACGTCATATTGGTCTCTCTCTCTAGACCACTCTCATTTCTCGTGCTATCTCTCCCACACCCCCCCCCGCCGGCCCCTCTATCCATACCTCTCTCGAATATGTAATACACACACATACCTCTGTAGGCCCTTCCAAATGCATCAACTACACATTCACACATGTTACATCACGTACCCCATTGATCTAAAAAGCCCTCTCTTCACGTTTATTTCGCATACAACATTCCTTTTAAATAAAGTGTGGCCAAAAAAGTATTTTAGAATTGCTACATATATACAACATTACAAAGTTATATGGAGGAGTATGAACGCTAATTTGCATTGCATGGTGCCCACAATGATATTTGTTCCGCACTGTGAATTTGTATATTTTTATACTATATACAAAGTTAGTCATAATAAAGAGAAACGAAGAGCATCTCTCTCTCCATCGCATACCCCCCTCTACGCCCCTTTCACATATGCACACAAACTATCTCCAGGTCCTCTAAAAGTAAGCCCCCGGCACATTCATGCATGTTTCATCTTTCTCTCATGATATATACAATGTTGATCATTGTATTTGAAGCAAAAGCATGATACATACATTGAACTTCAGAATCTGCTCATTATGATCACCATTAACTTTTTGTGGTTATTATACAGTCACACGCTCACTGTACAACTCTGTATTTTCTCAAGACACGACTAGTTGACCAGTTAAACGCTCCACGTGGCACCTCTAGTGTTGCATCACATTATCTCACTACCATCGGGCCCCCTGTCGGCTTGTATCTACTCTACTTCTACACTCTTATAAAAAACAGAGTTGGTGATGATGGTGTGCCTGCCATCCTGCAATATAGGCCGTCCAATTTATATCCAGCGGATAGGAAAGAAACTATGGCAGTTTTGCAAAAAGGTACCCACACACCTCTCCACATTTGCAAATAAGGCCTTCCCTCGTTCATCCTTTTCTCTCACAAGATAAACTAGTCATACAAATGCATCTTGATGTTACATGCAACACACGAGCATCTTGCTAGTAAGAATGAAAACAAACGACAAAAAAATATTGAACGATGGTTCGAAGTCATGACCGCGGGCACAACGGACAAGGTGGCCTTGTATTGGTATGCGACCCTTCTATTTAAACACACAAGAGCTGGTGTGGTGATTATACACACACGCACGCATGCACACGAACTGCATGCACGCAACACTCACACGAACACATGCACCCACGCACGCATGAAACACTCACACGTACACACGCACACAACACTCACATGCACACACGCACGCATGCATGCACACACTAGTACACCACACGACCAACACACACTCCCACGCTGAAGTGCTCAGCCTACACATGCATGCGCACACATCAGGCCCTGACAGACACATACACAACCAAGTGATTCCCGCGCACGGGTTGGAGTCTTGTCGCGCCTGCATAAATTTGTGTTAATCTGACCTTTTCCCTATGCGAACTGACATGTGGGACCCACAAGGAACATGGTCAATTTAACTACCCCTCCATTCCTAAATATTTGTCTTTCTAGAGATTTCAATAAGTGACTACATATAGAGCAAAATGAGTGAATCCACACTCTAAAATATGTCTATATACATCTGTATGTGGTAGTCTATTTGAAGTCTCTAAAAATACAAATATTTAGGAACGGAGGGAGTAGTTAACATGGTGCCACGCAGACTATTTGACCGGTCAACAAAGTGCAATCCGATGCTGAACTATGAGCAAGTGACAGTATAATCACCGCAAGACGTATATAGTGACCGTAATCAGCTTATTCTGAATTCGGTGACCGTATTACGCTTTTCTCTCTGTAGGCCCTCCAAAACTACATCTCTACACATTCTCGCATGTTACATCTAACAACTATGCAATACAACACTACTACTACACTCTAACAGAATAAATCAACTGTGTTTTTAGTTTCACTAGATATCATATTGTTACTTAATTATTCAGTTTGCATACATTAAAATTGCCTTTGAAATGTATGGCCAGTATCATCTACCGCGCGGGAAAAATCCCACCCTTTCCTATTTAATCGGGTTTGTATCGATGGATCGTGCGAAACAACAAAACTATAGTACTATACAGTACAAGTGACAGTTCACTAGGCCATCGTGTCGTGTACTCCTCCGTCGTAAGAGTGTAGCGCTCGCTTTCATAAATCTTCTAGTCCCTTTCGCCGACATGTGGCACATCAAGCTACCGGGTCCACGTGCCATACCGGAATACAGTGCAGAGCAGCTGGGGTGAAGCACCCCAGTCATGGCGCCGGCATAGTAATGAGCAATGAGGCGTCAAATCACAAAGTTGCACCTTTCCCGCAGTTAAGTTGGAGGGACAAAGTAATAATGCTAAAAAAAGAAGTTGGAGGGACGAAGCAACCATCATTTCACTCGTTGCTGAATCCGCTTCTCCTTCATCTTCTTCAAGTTAACCACGTGTTGCACTGCCGTTGTTCTGCCTCATGTGGGACACGGATCGGCTTGGTAAAGCACTGACACGTGGGACCGCATGTTAGCAAACTGCCAGGACAATGTCCTGTAAAAATAAGAAACCTCCCCTGCCATCTGCGCGACAAAATCACCTCCTTTTTACTAATCTTGATTCTATAATTTTTTAGATCAATATAATTGAGATTTGTATAGATAGCACATAGGAGCAAAACCAAGTGGTACGGTTAAGGGCATCCACAATGTGTAGCCAAATGTGAAAATAGCTTTTGGCATCATGGGAACTGTGAGTGTCAAAACCGGCGGATCTCGGGTAGGGGGTCCCGAACTGTGCGTCTAGGTGGATGGTAACAGGAGACAAGGGACACAATGTTTTACCCAAGTTCGGGCCCTCTTGATGGAGGTAAAACCCTACGTCCTGCTTGATTAATATTGATGATGTGGGTATTACAAGAGTAGATCTACCACGAGATCAAGGAGGCTAAACCCTAGAAGCTAGCCTATGGTATGATTGTTGTTACGTCGTACGGACTAAAACCATCCGGTTTATATAGACACCGGAGAGGGCTAGGGTTACACAGAGTCGGTTACAATGGTAGGAGATCTACATATCTATATCGCCAAGCTTGCCTTCCACACCAAGGAAAGTCCCATCCGGACATGGGACAAAGTCTTCAATCTTGTATCTTCATAGTCTTGGAGTCCGGCCGATGATGATAGTTCGGCTATCCGGACACCCCCTAGTCCAGGACTCCCTCAGTAGCCCCTGAACCAGGCTTCAATGACGGCGAGTCCGGTGCGCATATTGTCTTCGGCATTGCAAGGCGGGTTCCTCCTCCGAATAATTTATAGAAGATTGTGAACACCAGGATAGTGTCCGGCTCTACAAAATAAATTCCACATTCCACCATAGAGAGAATAATATTTACACAAGTTCAATCTACTGACGTATTTCGTGGCATGACGTCACACCACAACCAAGCCTTTACTTGAATCGATTTTGTTATACCACCCCAGCGCGTTTAGCGAAGCGGTTTCCTTGGCACGTCTTGTCGAAGCAGAGATCGTGTTCCCCTTATTCCGGGATTCTCATCAATACGGACGTGGGTAACCCAACTGCGCCATTGGTTGTGGCGCTTGGGAGAAAAGCGAGTTTTACCAGGCCGGTGGGGACGCATAGCTTCGTCCGCCCATATATAAGGGGATAAGGATCCACCTTTTTACCTGCGCCTTCTTCCTCCTTTGCTTATCCATCTCCGCACACTCGAGCTCCAGCGCCCAAGTCCGCACATCTTGCCTCAACCTTCTCCAACTATGTCCGGAGCAGGAGGCAAGTGGATGGCCTCCTCCGTTACGGAGGGGCACATCAAGAAGCTGCGCAGCGCCGGATATCTGTCCAGCGACATCGCGCACCGGCTCCCCGACGAGGGGCAGCTCATCCCCACCCCCGGGCCCCATGAGAGGGTAGTATTCCTTCCCCATTTCCTCCGCGGACTGGGCTTCCCACTCCACCCCTTTGTCCGGGGCTCATGTTCTACTACGGCCTGGATTTCCATGATCTGGCCCCGAATTTCATCCTCAACATCTCGGCGTTTATCGTCATGTGCGAGGCCTTCCTCTGCATCCAGCCCCACTTCGGCTTGTGGCTCAAGACCTTCAACGTCAAGCCGAAGGTTGTGAAGGGCAGCCAAGCGGAGTGCGGAGGTGCCATGGTGGGCAAGATGCCCAACATTACTTGGCTCGAGGGCGCCTTCGTGGAAACCATCAAGGGGTGGCAATTGGGGTGGTTCTACATCACCGAGCCGTGTGACCCTAAATGGGCAGCAGCCCCTGAATTAAGATCTGGCATCCCCACACGGCTCACCTCTTGGAAAGAGAGTAGCCTGACCTGGGGCGATTCGGATGAGCTGACCGGACTCCAAGCCTGCGTCCAAAAGCTAGTGAACAAGAAGCTCAAGCTTGTCAACGTAGTCCAGGTCATGCTCATCCGTCGGATTCTCCCGTGCAAACAACGGGCCTTCAGATTGTGGGAGTTTGATCCGGCCCAGCACCAAACCTTGAACAGGCTCTTCGACACTACGTACGAAGAGGCCTGGAAGGTGCTGTTCAAGGGCACCGAGGCCCCCGCATCCGCTACTGAAGATCGCGAATTCCGCTCGCAGTGTCCAGCTGACGAGGTAAGCCATGTTATCCTTTATGGGACACTTGCTTTTCATAGTTTGACTCTATGTGGGATCTAAACTCCCTCTGCTTTGACAGGACTGGCTGAAGAAGGCCGGGCAGACTAACTGTCCGGCTCCTTTGCCAGAAGACCCAGCGGACGCCCGCTTAACGGGGCTGCTGGTTCCGGCACCCCACGTGGTGCCGGAGAAGAAGGCCAAGAAGAAGGCCACGGGCACTCGAAAGAGTTCCCGTTTTCAGGTGTTATCAGACTCATCGTCCGATGACTCCAAGGCGGACTCCCGCCACGAGGACGAGGAGGAGAAGAAAGAGGCCTCTCCCCCAGCGGGTGGAGGGAAGAATAGGAAGGCCTCCCCAATGAGGGAGGCCGAAGGGTCCAAGAAGGGAAGGTCTCTTCCCCCGAACTGTTCCGCCAACGCCGGTGCGACGACGAGGATTGGCCTTCAAGGGCCAAGCCCCTGGCGAGATCGTAAGTATCCGGACTCCCGAATAACTTCATGATTTTTCTTTTTGCCACACGGTGTCTTTCTAATGCCGCATACAACCCTGCAGTCCGCCCAAGGACGATCTTCCCGCTTCGTCGAGCGGGTCCTTGGGTACGTCGGATGTGGATAGTACTTCACTTCCGACCGCCTCCACCCCCCGCGACACCGACGACGCCGAGGTGGGATCCCAGAGAAGGACCCACCCGGAGGAGGAGGCCCCGGAGGTGCCACAGGGCAACCTCCCGGACTTCGTACCGGACTCCGCACCGGAACCTGTAGTGGTTCCGGAGTCCAGCGGGTGGCCCCTTCGTAAGAAGGGCAAGACCGTGACACCAGCGGCCTCCGTCCAACCGGAGGCGCCGGATAACTTGCTGGAGGCGCTCAACGACACTTCCATCGAGGAGGAACACCGCACTGTCATGAGTGCGGTGATTCAGAAGGTTCAGCTCGCCAAAAGCGGGCTGACCAAAGCCTCCAGCAGCCTTCTAACAGGCTTTGAGGTAAGAATATTAATATATGTAAAAATAGTACCACATAGACAGTAGCCCCTGATGCTCGGTTCGGTGTTCGGAAAGAAAAGCCGGACTAAGGATCTAAAAAGATATACGCAAGAGTCTTAAAAATATGTCAATATGGGATTGCAGGCTGCACTGCTGACCTCTGCCGCACTGACTGCGGAGGTCGATGCTTTGAAGCAAAGCCTCGAGCGGTCCGAGAACAAGCTCGGCCGTGCCAAGAAGCAGCTCGAGGACAAGGAAGGTGAGTAACACCTTATTAAAGTTGTACCTTACAGAAAAGGATTTGGTTGCAAGAGAAATGACAAGGATAACGTGGGTACTTCAGGGGCCACGAACGAGGTGGCGACCCTGAAGGAGGCGGTGTCCCCGGCCGAACGTAATGCAGCCGTGGAGCATGCTGGGAGAGAGAAGTAGGAGGCGCGGGTGGCGGAGGTACAGCAAGAGTTCCAGGCTCTCGTGGAAAAGCATGAGAGTTTGGAGCGCGACTCGAAGACTCGAGAGTCCGAGCTTGCATCGGCTCTTGAGAGTGCCAAAGCCGCTAAGGCCGAAGCCCACAAGGCCCTTCAGGAAGTCGAGGCGTTGAAGAAAATAGCGGCGGGTAAGGCATTTTTCATGCAAAGCAAGCATGTGAATGTGAATTACCTGTTACTTACCCGAATTCAGAGCTCTCCAGGAGCGTTCGCAGATCTGCCCCGCAGCATGTCCGATGCTGCCGCTTTCTACATGGCCGAGGAGGGGAGCTCGATGGAGAAGGTCTTCTGGTCTCAGTATGCTGAGGCCGGACATCCGGTGCCCCTTAGCGACCAGCTGAAGCAGCTGGTCGAGCTCCACAAGGTGGCCGAACAGGCCATGAAGGGCCTCATAGTTCGGCTGTGGCCCAAGGGGGCCATGCCTGGGAGCTACTTCGGCCTGGTGCGGCGGCTGGTGTATGCTTGTCCATGGGTTGAGGTCATCAAGCAATCCGCCTATATTGAAGGTGCCTGTCGGGCCCTTGCCCGTGCTAAGGTGCACTGGGGCAAGATGGATGCTGAGAAGCTTGTGACGGACGCGCCACCGCCGGGCAAGGAGTATCGCACGCCCGAGATGTATTATAAGGGTGTCCTGAAGGGTGCCCGCATTATTGCGGGTGAGTGCTCCAAAGATGTAATATTTGAGTCGACTCGCGTTTTGTTATCCTGTGCGCTGAAAACTTTGTTCATATGCGCTAAGCAACACTTGTTGATTTAAAATATTACCTTCTGTGCGGCTGTTTATCAAATCTGAGAGATGGCAAGTCGTCGGCTTCAGCCCCCATGCCACGAGTGCTGGGGTGTTCGGGATAAATTTGAGCACTCTTGTTCCCATATTTGGGTCCATCTAGGGAGGTGCTCAACACAACGAACGAGGCAACCAGACTTACAATGCTTGAACACTCTCACTTAGCCATAGAATTCTATAATTTTAAATTTCGGCGAAGCCCCTAGTGTTCGGAAGGCCGAATTCGGGGCGCTATCCATGCCTGGGCCGGACAAAGCCGGTTCCTCGCTCTAAGCGGCATAAGCCTTTAGGGACTCGAAAAAACCTCTCGAACAGCGACCGGCTCTGGCCTCATCATGACGGTCAGTTTTAGCTTTCTCCACTGAGGCGCTCGCCCAGCTCAACTGGGGCGCAATCGCAGTGGTTCTCCCAGTGCTACCTTAGCCGATACAATGGAATGTAAGGTACCAAAACATGGGAGCCGGGCAAACCCAACTATTGACCCAAGACATGATTCGGAGCCGATGCATATAATGCTATAAGTTCGGGGTGCCGCACTTGTGAAAGTGTTCGGACTTGTCACACCATAATGTGGGGAACTTAAGCCCCTGGTGTATTTAGCCGTACCAAAGTGTACGGATGCGACATGTCATAAATGAACATATGTATAAGAAAGGAATGCAATTATAAGCAAAAAGGTGCTGCATTGTTTATTCAAGAAATACTGCCATGAATGCAGAATGATACAAATAGTGTGGTAAGCAAGGGATGGGACTATTAAACATGTCCCCCTCCAGGGGTAGGCTGCGGAATGGTGTATAAAATAGATTTAATGCTCGTAATGGAGACCACCTGGATATTAGTCGTAGCCTTTCTCCTTCCCTGGCTGTTGCATCGTGAGTTTGGCCGGTCTACTGCCGGACAGGGCCTCTGGTGAACGGAGTCCTGTGGGTAAGAAAGAAAAAGGAAAAAAAGGAATGACACACTTGGGAGCCCCTGGTGTGGTTAAGCCGCATTCTGGGCCTGTCATGGTCGTGCCCCTCCCCCTATGCCCATGGTATCTCCAGAGTGTAATGATGTACGCGAAGGACCAGTCTTGCAATTTTGCGAGGGCTGGGGTTGGGGCCGCATTGGTACGCGTGCTCGGAATGTGCCAGATGGTCTTGTTGTAGGTTACTCCGGGCGCGTTTAGCCGTGTCTGATCGCTTAATGGCCGGACTCGAGAATTGCCTTAAGAGGCTGCATTGTACTTCTGCCGCGAGAGCCGCTGTATGTTCCACCGTTCGGAGGGAGCGTTCAGTGTTTCCGATGACCGTGATGACTCCTCGAGGGCCTGTCATCTTGAGCTTGAGGTATGCGTAGTGCGGCACCGCGTTGAACTTTGCAAATGCGGTCCGTCCGAGCAGAGCATGATAGCCGCTGTGGAACGGAACTATGTCGAAGATTAACTCCTCGCTTCGGAAGTTATCCGGGGATTCGAAGACCACTTCCAGTGTAACTGAGCCTGTACAATTGGCCTCTACACCTGGTATGACGCCTTTGAAGGTCGTCTTTGTGGGTTTAGTCCTTGAGGGGTCTATGCCTATCTTGCGCACTGTGTCCTCATAAAGCGGGTTCAGGCTGCTGCCGCCGTCCATCGGGACTCTGGTGAGGTGAAATCCATCGACGATTGAGTCTAAAACCAATGCGGCGAATCCGCCATGGCGGATGCTGGTGGGGTGGTCCCTTTGATCAAAAGTGATCGGGCAGGATGACCATGGGTTGAACTTCGGGGCGACTGGCTCCATCGTGTATACGTCCCTGAGTGCATGCTTCCGCTCCCTTTTGGGTATGTGGGTTGCGTATATCATGTTCACCGTCCGCACTTGTGGGGGGAAACCCTTCTGTCCTCTATTGTTTGGTGGTCGGGTCTCTTCTTCATCATTGCTATGCAGCCCCTTGCCATTGTTTTCAGCAATTAGCTTGCCTGCCTGCTTGAATACCCAACAGTCCCTGTTGGTGTGGTTGGCTGGCTTTTCGGGGGTGCCGTGTATCTGGCACAAGCGATCGAGTATTCGGTCCAAATTGGACGGATCCGGAGTAGTTCTTTTGAATGGCTTTTTCCGATGACCGGGTTTGGAGCCTCTGAATCCGGCATTGACTGCCGTATCTTCATTATTGTCGCCGTTAATGCGGCGTTTGTTCTTGTTGTGACGGGACCTGCCGTTGCGGTCCTTGGTATCCGGACTGCCAGAATTTTTGCTGAGGTTGTTGCTGTGGGCTAGCCAGCTGTCCTCTCCCACGCAAAAGCGGGTCATGAGTGATGTGAGGGCTGCCATGGATTTCGGCTTTTCCTGTCCCAAGTGCCGGGCAAGCCACTCGTCGCGGATGTTATGTTTGAAGGCCGCGAGGGCCTCCGCATTCGGACAGTCGACGATTTGATTTTTCTTAGTGAAGAACCGTGTCCAGAATTGTCTGGCCGATTCATCTGGCTGCTGAATTATGTGGCTTAGGTCGTCAGCGTCTGGTGGTCGCACATACGTGCCCTGGAAGTTATCAAGGAATGTGGCTTCCAGGTCCTCCCAACACCCAATTGATTCTGCTGGCAAGCTGTTAAGCCAATGACGAGCTGGTCCTTTAAGCTTGAGCGGGAGGTATTTGATGGCGTGAAGATCGTCGCCGCGGGCCATGTGGATATGAAGGAGATAGTCTTCGATCCAAACCGCGGGGGTCTGTTGTGCCATCATAGGATTCAATATTCACGGGTTTAAACCCTTCGGGGATTTGATGATCCATTACTTCATCTGTGAAGCATAGTGGGTGTGCGGCGCCTCTGTATTGGGCTATATCACGACGAAGCTCAAGCGAGCTTTGTCTACTGTGTTCGGCCCGGCCGGACTTGCTGTGTCCGGCTCGAAGGTTGTCGTCACGCATCATGGGGCGCCCACGTGATCCGTAGATCGATCTTGATTATCTTGCCTTATCCTCCAATATATCTCGCAAGTCTGGAGCGTTCCCTTGTGGCCTTGTGATTTTTGAGCGATGCCGGTGTACAGTTCTAGTGGAGGGCCTAGAGGCCTCTCTGTCGCGGCCACGAGGTGGTCGGTCAGCCGTATTGTGCGCTGGTGATGCGGGTTTATATGCCTGCTCCTCTAATCGGGGGAGCAACTTGCGTTTGGGGTAGCTTTTGGAGGGGCGTTCGAGCTCATGCTCTTCGGCCGCAAGGACTTCAGTCCATCTGGCTGCTAGCAGATCTTGATCAGCTCTAAGTTGTTGCTGCTTTTTGAGGCTGTTTGCCGTGGCCATAAGCCTGCGTTTAAAACACTCTTGTTCGACGGGATCCTCAGGCACGACAAATTTGTCGTCGTCGAGGCTTGCCTCGTCTCCGGAGGGAGGCATGTAATTATCATCCTCTTCCTCTTCGTCTGCCGCTCTCCCATGAGGGCTGGCTTCTCCGTCCTCCTGTGTTGAATCTTGCTGGAGGGGGTTGTCTTCGGCACTGTCTGGGGTATTATTATCTCCGGTGCCGGAATCTCCATTCTTGCTGTGGCGGGATTTAGAGCAACGCCGCTGACGCCAGCGCTTGGGCTGTTTCTTGGAGGGGTCTTCCTCCGCTGTTCCCTCGCCATTCCCATCCTTTGGGATGTCCACCATGTATATGTCATATGACGAGGTGGCTTTCCAGTGCCCAGTAGGCGCAGGTTCTTGGTCGTCTCCGGCGTCGTCGTCCATACCGTCGATGTCTTCGGAGTCGAAGTCTAGCATGTCGGTTAGATCGTCGACAGTGGCTACTAAGTGGGTGGTGGGTGGGCCTTGAATTTCTTCGTCGTCCGCATCCCAACCGTCCTGACCGTAGTCCGGCCAGGGCTCTCCTGATAACGAGAGATACTTTAGTGAACTCAGGATGTTGCCGAAAGGTGAGTGCTGAAAGATGTCCGCAGTGGTGAACTCCATGATCGGCGCCCAATCGGATTCGATTGGAGGGGGCGTAGGAGGTTCGGAGTCCAGCAAGGAGTCCGGCACCTCGGAGTCACGAGCTTCACAAGGGACAAGGTCAGTATTCGGCTCTATCACCATAGAGGTTGCAGCCCCCGAGGCGGTGTCTAACCACCCGTCCTCGATCTGCACAGCCGGCTCCGAATTGAGGGTCGGAGCGGACTCGTGTGTGGCCTCCAGGGCACTGTCCGGCAGCAGAGCTAAATCATGCCCATCGTGACAGTGCGGCGCGCTTGGCTGTGGCTCGAATCCATCGAAGATCAAGTCTCCGCGGATGTCAGCCGTGAAGTTTAGACTTCCAAATCTGACCTGACGGCCAGGGGCGTAGCTTTCGATCTGCTCCAGATCGCCAAACGAATTGGCCCGCAGTACAAAGCCGCCGAATACGAAGATCTGTCCGGGGAGAAAAGTCTCACCCTGGACCGCGTCGTTGTTGATGATCGAAGGAGCCATCGAGCCTATCGGTGACGACACAGAGGAACTCTCAATGAAAGCACCAATGTCGGTGTCAAAACCGGCGGATCTCGGGTAGGGGGTCCCGAACTGTGCGTCTAGGCGGATGGTAACAGGAGACAAGGGACACGATGTTGTACCCAAGTTCGGGCCCTCTTGATGGAGGTAAAACCCTACGTCCTGCTTGATTAATATTGATGATGTGGGTATTACAAGAGTAGATCTACCACGAGATCAAGGAGGCTAAACCCTAGAAGCTAGCCTATGGTATGATTGTTGTTATGTCCTACGGACTAAAACCATCCGATTTATATAGACACCGGAGAGGGCTAGGGTTACATAGAGTCGGTTACAATGGTAGGAGATCTACATATCCGTATCGCCAAGCTTGCCTTCCACGCCAAGGAAAGTCCCATCCGGACACGGGACGAAGTCTTCAATCTTGTATCTTCATAGTCTTGGAGTCCGGCCGATGATGATAGTTCGGCTATCTGGACACCCCCTAGTCCAGGACTCCCTCAGGATCCATTGTGGACGGTGTTGCCAAAGCCAAAAAGATGGAACCGAAGCTCCCTGATTGATTGATTGAAGGAATAGAAAAATGCAATGTCTCTCCTCTTTCTCCCGTGCTTGGACGCATGTATAGTATAGAGCACAGAGTCTACTCCCCTGTCCCTTCTATCACAAATCAAAAAGCAGTGAGGCATGAAATCAGAAAGCACGGATGAAGCAACCATCATTTCACTCTTTGCTGACTCCGCTTCTCCATCTTCTTCTTCGAGAAACCATCTCACCGCACTAAGATGGACGGATGACGCTATTGTGTACTAGTAGTACTAGTACATTTACGCGTCCTTTGGTTCAACGGACTTCCTGGAAGCAAATAAGGCGGTTGTCTCAGCTTGCAGGCAGCACTTGCGAACGACTTACCGTGGTCTCCCTCAATGGTGTTCTCCATCGAACACACTTCGCCACCACAACGTTCGAGATATCGTCGACGTCACTGCAATGGGGAAGGAAGGCAAATATAGTTACTACCTCCATTTTTTGTACACAAGGCCGGTATATCAAAATTAGAATTTGCAAAAGGCCACTAACACTAATCGAGGCAAAATTGATGGGGTTTGCCTCGTACTAGCAACCAAGGACATTAATATCCCCTGCACGCATGCGGAAGTGAGAAGGTTGGTTTGCATGGCACTGCATTAATCAAGCGATGAGGAGTGAGATGGTTAGCTCTTTGGGCTTTGGAGAAAAAATACGCATTAATTGACACGTGAAACGAGTATTTGTATAAATTAATCATGCGAAGGAAAACCCCGCCTTTCTTTTTTAACGCTAGTACTCCTAGTATGTACGTACTTATCCTGTTTGGGTCTAGGCCTTGCATTGCCATACTTCTCCACACATTTTTGCCAAGCTTGCCTAAAGTTTTAAAAATGAAAAGGAGGTACACCTGTGCACTACTGTTGCGGTCGCACCACACCCTCACACGGTCACTCCTGCACGCTGCGGTCGTACCGCACCCTCACACAATTGCTCCTGCACACCGCAAACCCAACCAAGGGAACGCACCCTCACTGACACGTGTGTCGCATGTGAACAAACAAAACTCAGCCATCCTACCACTGACACATAATTTTCATTCATAGAGTATGTTTATCCAACTGCATGTTGGGGAGTATCCGTACGGCCGGTGCGGTGGTCTATTGAGGAAGAAGAAGAGGTGAGGAAGAAGAGTTAGGAGACGTAGGATATTCATCCAACCGCCTGAAATGGTAGAATGACCCAAATCAGGCGACTTGCATAACAATATATGTTTTTACACAGCAAAAGATCCATAAAAACAACAACATAAAGAAAAAATATCACTGCTCGTGGAACGAGACGACCTCGTCGTCTTTGGCTGCCGGCGCGAACCAGCCATAGCTGCCAACGAGTGTCTCCGCACCGTGATTGTCCTCGGCCTCCAGTTACTCGTTCACGCGGAGTGTGCGGGCGCTCTACACGGACGAGAGTACAACCCAGTTCAAGTCGAGGACGTCCAGTTCTGCCTGCACTAGGGCCTTGATGGCAGCGGCATCCACTACAAAAAAAAGACACATCCGTGACATTTTGGGCCGAATAATTTTTTTTTCTGTCATACTTATGACACTTCTATGATGATAATTGTGACAAAACCCGGTATCATCATAGATGTGGTGGGCTCCTACTTCTATGACAAAAAATCATGACAGAAAATGGGCTTTTCGTCATGGGCGGGCCGGAGACGCAACTACATGACATTCTTTGGGCCGTCCATGACGGAAAAAACCGTGGTAGAAGCGAGGGCGAGGAAAATTTCGGGGAGTTCTCGGTTACGGTGGGTGGTCGGGGGCCGAGCGATGCGCGTGTGTGCGAGGCGTTGGCTCTAACTGAACCCGAGCGAGGCGTTGGGCTCTAACTAGACCTGAGCGATTGCACTGCAGGCTACGCGTTACTGAACCCGAGCGATCGATCGATGGCTGTTAACTGAACCCGATCGAGCGATTCCTTCGCTACTGCGGCTAACTAAAGCCAATCGATGCTGCCTCTGGATTAACAATGAGCGTTGTGGGGGGGGGGGGGGTTGGATGAACAGTGAGCGGTGGGGGTGGATGAACAAGACCCCATGGCGTTGCATCTGGATGAACAGGACCACGATCGATCGAGCCGGTTGGGACTGGATGAACAGGACACCGTGGAGGGCTGGATGAACAGGACGATCCCGTGAAGGGTTGGATGAATAGTAGACGGTGGAGGGGTGGATGAACAGTAGCCCGTGGAGGGGTGGATGAACAGTAGCCCGTGGAGAGGGGTGGTTGAACAGTAGCCGGTGGAGTGGCGCGCGGTGGAGGCTAGATGATCAGGAGCCCATGAATGAACAGTCGCAAGTGGAGGCTGGAGGAGGTTGACGGTGGATGAATAGTAGCCCGTGGAGGCTGGAGGAGGTCGACGGTGGAGATGAACAGTATCTCGTGGAGTCCCGTTTTGCGGTACGCCACACCCCTCCTGATGAACAGGACCCCCGTTTCGACCGTAGCGCTCCAACACAAGTCCGTTTCGTCCGTTTTAATTTGTGGTATGCCACACCCCTCCCGATCAACAGGACCCCCTTTTCTACCATAGGAGGTCTGTTTCCTCCGTTTTGCGGTACGCAAGACCCCTCCTGATGAACAGGATCCTGTTTCGAACGTAGCTGGTCAAACACAAGGCCGTTTCCTCCGTTCTGCAGTACGCCAGGCCTTGTTTCCATCGCTTGTTCCGTCCAAGCCCTCCCGATGAACACGACGACACATTCCGTTCTGACCCAGCCGGTTGGCTCCCCATGAACACGACGACGACGCTGTTACTCCGTTCCGACCCAGCCATGTACACGAGCACTAGTCGTACGTATGCGCGAGTAGGCGTTCGAGACCCCGCCCGTATGTACATGTACGTGGCGTATTTTGTTTCTTGCACACTGGCCGATGTACGTACGTGTACATGTTACGTGCGTGCCTCTACTACGACACGTGCACGCCTCTACATCCACCAGTATGTACGTACACATCCGCGACCAGAATGACAACGCTACGTACGCTTCGACCAGGTGGGTCCCGACTGTCAGACACTTCCTTGCGTGCGAAGATGTAGCTGGTGGGTCCCAGCAGTCAGTGGGGCGAATCGTTTTTTTTGCCCGGACGCACTTCCTTGCGTGCGAATATGTAGCTGGTGGGTCCCAGCAGTCAGGGGGGAAACGTTTTTTTCGCAAAATACAGTGGCCCGTCCAGTGGGTCCCTACTGTTAGGTGGAGGTATCATTATTTTCCGCGTAATAAGGAGGCACTTCCTTGCTGCGGCCATGGACCTAGCTGTCAGCCTCTCCATGTACAGTCCACGTCTGATGGAAGTCGTTCCTTGACCACGTTAACCACGCCGCGCCGAGAGCACTATGGCGGTGGATGACGACGAGGCCTAGGAAGGGGATGACGCGGAGCCGGGGAAGACGCGGTAGTGGATGCCCACGCGTAGAGGAGTATGAGGGTTCACTGGTTCGGCTGTGGTGTGGGGCTGCCGTCGCCGCAGAGTAACATGGGGTGTGGGTGAGTAGAGGGATGGATTGGCTAGCGGTGGGAGTAGTAGGGGGCGGTGAGTCCTCCACGGCATCACAGCCGGCCACGGGAGGCAGGAGCATGCGGCTCGACTGGCGCTGCTTTGGATGGCTGGAGCAAGAAGACCAGAGGTTGAAGAAGCACTACGGCCGTTGGATGGACATCGTACGGTCACTAGAGTTAGAATCGTTCATATTCACTAAGTTGAAAAATCCCTCCATTCCCGTCAACTTAGTAGGCCCACAAGTCAGCCTGCCACCAAGGTGGGTCCTAGCTAGCAGGGAGAGTATTCATTTTTTTGTGCGTAATAAGGAGGCACTTCTGGTGGGTCCGAGTTGACAGCGGGGGGAACATTTTTTTCGTGAAATACGGTGGCCCGTCCGGTGGGTCCGAGCAGTCAGGGGGGAATCAATTTTTTTCGCAAAATATGGTGGCCCGTCCGGTGGGTCCCTACTGTCAGGTGGAGGAATCATTATTTTGCGTGTAATAAGGAGGCACTTCCTTGCGGCTGCCGTGGACCCAGCTGTCAACCTCTCCACATACAGTACTCTTCCGATGGAGGTTGGTCGTTGACCATATTGATCACACCACGCCGAGAGCACCCCGGCGGTGGGCGACGGCGAGGCCTAGGAAGGGGACGACGCGGAGTCGGGGAAGACGCGACAGTGGATGCCCACGCAGAGAGGAGTACGAGGGTTCACTGGTTCGGCTGCGGTGTGAGGCTGCCGTCGCTGCAGAATAACAAGGGGAGTGGGTGAGTGGAGGGATGGCCTGGCCAGCGGTGGGAGTAGTATGGGGGCGGTGAGGCCTCCACGGCAGCAGAGCCAGCCACGGGAGGCAGGAGCATGCGGCACGACCGGCGCTACTTTGGGCGGCTGGAGCAAGAAGACCAGAGATTGATGAAGCACTACGGCCGTTGGATGGACATCATACGGTCACTGGAGCTAGAATCGTTCATATACTGACTAAGTTGACAAAGCCCTCCGTCCCCGTCAACTTAGTAGGCCCACAAGTCAGCCTCCCACTATGGTGGGTCCCAGCTGGCAGGGGTGTATTCATTTTTTTGTGCGCAATAAGAAGGCACTTCCTTGCGTGCGAAGATATAGTTGGTGGGTCCGACGTGTCAGCGGAGGGAACTTTTTTCGCGAAATACAGAGGCCCTTCTGGTGGGTCCCAGATGTCGGGCGGAGAAATCATTATTTTGTGAGTAATAAGGAGGCATTTCCTTGTGTGCAGCCGTGGACCCAGCTGTCAGCCTCTCCACGTACAGTCCACTTCCGATGGATGTCGTTCTTGACCAAGTTGACCACGCCGCGCCAAGAGCACTAGGGCGGTGGACGATGGCGAGACCTATGAAGGGAACGACACGAAGCCAGGGAAGACACGACAGTGGCTGCCCACGCGGTGGAGAGTACGAGGGTTGACTGGTTTGGCTGCCGTCGCTGGAAAATAACAGGAGGTGTGGGTGAGTAGAGGGATAGACATGCCAGGGATGTGAGTATGATGGGGCCGTGAGGCCTGCCCGGCAACATAGCCGGCCACAAGAGGCGGGAGCAGGCGGTTCCGACGGCGCTGGTTTGGGCAGCTGGGGCAGGAAGATTAGGGACTGAAGAAGCACGATTGTCGTTAGATTGACATCTAACGGTCTGACGCTGGTAGAGTCGATTGTTGACTATGTTTCTTTTTTTGAGAAACCTTGTGTACGCATGAACTTAGTAGGCCCACAAGTCAGCCTCCAAATCTGTGGCAGACAACATAAAGCCCATTTGCTATTTTTTCATAATTTGTAGCCCATTTGCTAATTCTTAAGTAATTTATTATAGCCATTTTCTGCCCAGGACCACGGTCAAAAAGTTCAATCTTATTTTGCATATTTCGATGGAGTCCAAATTGTTGTAATCCCGAAATGATAAACATTTTTTAGGAACTTATTGATTTGCCAAAAAAATGTTTTGTTTTTGTAAGCAAATAAGACGTGGGACAATTGGGTTGGTTTAAGGGAAAGCCAGTGGTAAAAAAATCAGCGCTGGGTGGGAAAAACAACAAAAATAAGGATGTAAATATGAAAAGGGAATTTTATGTGTTTTCAATATAATGATACGTGTATATGAACTAGTAAAACTATAGGTAGAGATTAGAAAACGGATGTAGGACATGCGTTTCAAGAGGAAAATAGAACTGGGCTTTATGTTTGATTCAGTAAAAAAACTGCCTGCAGATGTTGTAAGACAAAATGTAACTAACGCTGGCGGGACAGAGGCCAGTAGATACCTACTGGATCTTTGTACCCCGTTGTCGTCATGGGCTGGGCCTATTAAAAACAAAACCAAGCCTGGGCAGTCTATAGCCCAGTTGAAACTTGCTCGACCTGAAAAAACAATACACATGCTCAATAAACGAGAGAACTCTGAAAGTACAGACTGATAACTGGGATGCAGCAGGGATATTGTTTTTTCATCGTGATAATAAGTGCATGCACTTGTTTCGAAAAAATTGGAGAACTGGGAATTTGAACGGCGGGTGCTTATGCTACCTATCAAATAAAAATCAGGTGCATGTAAATTCGTTTCGAAGCAAATGATTCAGCTTTATATCCACGTCGACCCTCGGCATGATGGTTGGAAGCAAATGGAAGTTCATACCAAAAGATCGTTAACAACAATACCAACTCGCGGACGACAAGGTAGTACAACTACCAATACCAAACTAACTTATAATCTTTTTACTCCTGGCCCTAGTGTTCGTCTGGTACAAAATCTTGCAGAGGACCAGCTCCCGCTCCTTATCTTTCTCCAGGTCCCCGAGGTGGTACTGGTGCATCACCCGGTTGGTCCTCTGCTGGTCGAAGTTCTTGTTAGTGTGCAGCACCAGAACCTTTGTGCTGCCGGTCTGCCGGCCGTTGACCATCACCGGCAAGGTATTGCCGGTCTTGTGCCACCTCGCGTGCATGCCACACTCCGACTGTATCTTGCAACGCGTCCACGTGCCCCTTTTGAATGCCCTGGAATTGCGCTGGAAGATATGCATCCTTAGGCCACTCTGTGTGATACCTGAAGTATTGTCGAATACAGGTTTTAGTGTATGTAGTTGGCATTTTTATAACATCTTTGGCATGTTGCAGTCACTTGTTTCATTTTTTATTTACCATCAAATTGTAATTGCTTCACTAGGTCTGCGTCTAAAAAGAAAAATAGAGCTATAAACAAAGGAATATGTTTGTGCAAGTAGACGGCCGATCGGTGTCTTACCTGGAAGTTTCTCAGGTTGGGTGTAGCATATATCGTGCTCGTTGTCGATGGTTGGTATGAACAAATCGATGAGAGGGTGAGATCTCGCGCTGTCAGCACTCACTTTGGCCTCAAGGTGCTCGATCAGCTCCTGATCCGTGGGATCAAACTTGACGCCAGCCGGCAGCACCGGCCAATCCTTCTTCGACTTGCATCAGTAATTCCAGTTATATGGTACTCAATGTATGATCAATCGATTGTTTTAAGTGAATGATGAAAGATTTCGACAGATAAGTGGTACTCCAAATCTGAAGTCCAGAATACCCGAACACGCCATCGGGATTCTTGTGTCACCTCACGCGCAGCATGTTGTCACGTCAATTCAATGTGTGGACATGATGAATATTTTTTTTGAAACTGGACATGATGAATAATTTGACCGACGTATACTAGTACTGCTACTGTACTACTTAATAGTCATATTTAGTGTCACAATTTATACATAGGTTTAACTAACAAGTACGCACTTGAAGCCTAATTGATATATATATGTGTGGCTTCTGCACATCATCTCCATCATCATTATCAGTACATCCTACGTAGGTGAGTTAGGATGCACTTGATCCCAGGAAGGTATCTATCCTTCAAACCAGAGGAGTGCTTCAAACTAACAACAGTACATAATATCCAACAAAAGAGGGTTGTGCTACAGCAGCAGAATACATGGCTCATTCTAGATATCAACACGAATCAAGTTGTGCATATTTGTTGTTGGCATGAACCACATCGCTGCATGTCGGGTTTGCAAAAGCCACCCATCGCATGGAAGCTTGATGCCTTTCACACACGCAGATTATCTGGCAACAAGTTGTGTCGACGAATCTCTGGATATGGTGATTCATGAAACCCATGGTATGATGTGTAAACACAGCCCCCCCTGGCAAATGGAAGTTGCATAGCACGGTAATCATCGTCGGTGATATGATCGATGATTGGTTGGATGATCAAATAATTGATCCCGAGGAACAAGGAGTGGTTGCTGAGGCTGTAAACCCACCTCCAGTTGAATACGCCTGGCCCAACAGAGCTGGGATCTTTCTCGAACACGAAGCATCCAATGCCATCAATGTCACGAACGCCCCATGCATTGTACTGCATGTGGTTTGATGTAATGGTTTGGTCAATTTGGTACATGCGAATGAGCATCCAATGACCGCCGTCAGCTGAATGAGCGATAAACCACCACCCATCGGCTGGTATGATTCTAGGTCCTAGAATCATGAAGGCCAGCGCATTTGCGTCTGCTGCAACAATTCAAATTGGAGACCAAAAGGATAAAAATAAACAATCACATTCAGAGTATGAGTGGAATTAAGATTATTATAACAGTGACACATATCATAGACAGAGAATTCCAATCCCGTGGTCATAATCATACCCCAAGTTAAAAAAATAAGCCAATGGCTTTCATATTCTAGCAATATGTCATGGTTCAAACATCATGTAACAATGAGAGGAAAACAACTATGACAGAGCCTACTCATATTCTACCATAGCACTTACTACTACTGTTCTCATATCAACTCTAAGCAATAACATGCGTTGTTATAAAAATCTTGGAAACAAAAGTAACATATAGCAATCATGATTTTATGCTCATAATATGTATTCTAACAATCATTAGATGCCAATTGTTCTCATATCAACTCTAACAATAACATATGTGGTCATAAAAATCTAGGAAATGAGAGGAACATATACTCCTCCATCCCAAAATAACTGTCTTAAGCTTAGTACAACTTTGTACTAGAGCTAGTACAAATTTGAGACACTTATTTTGGGACAGAGGGAGTAGCAATGATGTGGTTATAGACATACTATCTATTCTAAATTTGTAACTATGAACAGCCAGTCGTATTCATAAGGTAAAGATGAGATGAGATAGAACAATTACAGGGTGATATATTCCACCAGTATAGGCAGCCAATATGTGCGTCGACCGCGTAAATGATGCCATCATGCACTATAGCATCCGACAGAAATGTTGCCTCAATGGGATTGATGATGAGTCATAACCATGTATGGTGACCGGATTCCAGATAGACTAATCCCATGTTGAACAAAGCAATGAGCTTAATCCATGTAGTCTTCTAATGGTGTGGGCACTTTGCAGATTACAACTTTCAGCAAACAGAGGTCGAGCCAAAAGCTTGACGCATCTCGTGCGTAGTAGGCAGGAGTGTCCGGCGGGCCGCGAGGCTTGATGGCGGCGGTATCCATTGATGGAAGGGTGATCTCTCACTGGGTGTAGATATCCATGAGACGCCACGGACTACCGGATTGGTGGATGAGGACGATCCCGTTGGCCTTCATGCACGCCCAGTAGTGGCCGCGCATGAAGGACAGGTGGACGGGTAGTGGTAGCATGTCGAGGGGCACCACGGCAACCTCCGTAGGATCGTCAAGTCGGTGTCTGGGCCACCTGTGAGGATCGGGCATCAGCAAGCAGCGTGTCTTGAAAAGAGCTGGCCGGTTGCAGATGAGTAGACGATACAAAGACACCGAGCATGCGTCCAGACGGACGGTGCTGAGTAGGTCCATACGATTATAGATCTTCTCCAAGAGAACATCGGGGAGGGAATTCCAATCGCGGCTCTGCGTGTCAGTCGGTTCTTCCATTGGGGATTTCGGTGCCTGCGAGCCAGCGGGGAAGTGGATTCGGGCAGGCAAGCGAAGAAGCTTCTCCTCGTGTGGCCGAGTAGTGAGCGGGGGGATATGGTACGCACGAGCTACCAAGGAAGATGGCACGGACGGGCAAGCAGTGAGCAGGGGTAAATGGTGTGCGGCCGACGATGGGGAGGAGAGGAGGAAGAAGAAGAGAGGAGGAAGAAGAATGGAAGACTGGGAAGAAAGTGCATTAAGTCTCCATTCTACTAGTACTACTACCAGGATATACCGTCCTTCGGAGTGTAAATAGTTACACCGATGACATGTGGGTCAACCACAAGAGGGCCCATGTGACGCCCCCGATTCAATCGTACACTAATCATACATGCAAACGTGTACGATCAAGATCAGGGACTCACGGGAAGAAATCACAACACAACTCTAAAATAAAATAAGTCATACAAGCATCATAATACAAGCCAGGGGCCTCGAGGGCTCGAATACAAGTGCTCGATCATAGACGAGTCAGCGGAAGCAACAATATCTGAGTACAGACATAATTAAACAAGTAGCCATAAGTTGGCTAGCACAAACTGGGATATAGATTGAAAGAGGCGCATGCCTCCTGCCTGGGATCCTCCTAAACTACTCCTGGTCATCGTCAGCGGCCTGCACGTAGTTGTAGACACCTCCGGTGCAGTAGGAGTCATCATCGACGGTGGCGTCTGCCTCCTGGGCTCTAGCATCTGGTTGCAACAACCAGGAAGAAAGGAAAGGGGGAAAGGGGGAGAAAAGCAACCATGAGTACTCATCCAAAATACTCGCAAGCAAGGATCTAATCTACATATGCATGGGTATATGTGTAAAGACTAAAGAGGCAATATCGATGGACTGAACTGCAGAATGCCAGAATAAGAGGGGGATAGCTAGTCCTATCATAGACTACGCTTCTGGCAGCCTCCGTCTTACAGCATGTAGAAGAGAGTAGATTGAAGTCCTCCAAGTAGCATCGCATAGCATAATCCTACCCGGCGATCCTCTCCTCGTCGCCATGTGGAAAAGCGATCACCAGGTTGTCTGTGGAACTTGTCTGGGTGTGTTTTATTAAGTATCCGGTTCTATTTGTCATAAGGTCAAGGTACAACTCAGGGTCGTCCTTTTATCGAGGGACACAGCTATTCGAATAGATAAACTTCCCTGCAGGGGTGCACCACATAACCCAACACGCTCGATCCCATTTGGCCGGACACACTTTCCTGGGTCATGCCCGGCCTCGGAAGATCAACATGTCACAGCCCCACCTAGGTCTAATACAGAGGTCAGCACGCCGGTCTAACTCCTATGGCGTAGGGGTCTGGGCCCATCGCCCATTGCACACCTGCACATTGCATGGGCGGCTGGAAGTAGACCTAGCCTCCCTAATACAAGAGCAGGCGTTCTAGTCCAATCCGGCGCGCGCCGCTCAGTCGCTGACGTCTAGAAGGCTTCGGCTGATACCACGACGTCTAGTGCCCATAACTATTCCCGCGTAGTTGGTTAGTGCGTATAGGCCAGTGGCAGGACTCAGATCAAATACCAAGATCTCGTTAAGCGTGTTATTATGAAGTAACCACAGACGCCGGCGAAGGCGAGGCCCACCTCTCGCCTAGGTGGTCTCAACCTGCCCTGTCACGCCGCCACAAAGTAACAGTCGGGGGCCGTCGGGAACCCAGGCCCACCTCTACCGGGATGGAGCCACCTGTCCTTTCAGCCCCCTCATCCAAATCACTTGCGGGTACTCAACGAGCCAACCTGACTTTAGTCACCATCTGTATAGTATGTATATATGTATAATATATACCTGTGATCACCTCCCGAGTGATCACGGCCGGATAGTATAGCATGGCAGACTGACAAGAATGTAGGGCCACCAATAGTAAACTAGCATCCTATACTACACATTTAGGATTGCAGGTAAGGTATCAACAGATGTAGCAACAATGACAAGCTATGTAACAGAATATGATTAATCGAAACAGCAACATGCTACACTACTCTAATGCAAGCAGTAGAGGGAAGAATAGGCGGTATCTGGTGATCAAGGGGGGGGGGCTTGCCTGGTTGCTCTGGCAAGTACGGGTCATCAACTCCATAGTCAAACTGGGTCACCGGCAGTCTTGGGGTTTACCGGAAAGAAGTAACGGAGGGGGGAACACAATAAATAACAAAGCAATCAAAGCATCACAAAGCGTAACATGGCAATATGCAGTGCTAGGTGTGCCCTAACGCGGTAGTAGGTGATACCGACGAAGGGGGGAAAACCCCGGGAAAGTATCCCCGGCGTTTTGCGTTTTCGGACAGATGAACCGGAGGTGAAATGTTGTAGGTTCGCTATGCTAGGGATGTGTGGCGGACGATTGGGCTGCGTATCCGAATTCGTCTCGTCGTTCTGAGCAACTTTCATGTACAAAGTATTTTCATACGAGTTACGATTTATTTTATATTAATTTTTAAAATTTTATTTCATTTTTAGAATTAACAGAATTATTTAAGTAGAAAATGCAATCATGAACAAATTTGTCTCATCGTTCTGGGTCAACAGACGCATGGGCCCCGTTTGTCATTGCCTCACTAACGTAGCTAACAGATTAGTTAGGTTAATTAGCTATTTAGGTTAATTAATCTTAATTAGTTTAATTAAGCAGAGTTAATTAACTATTAAATTAATTAATTGATTAATATCTATTTATTTTAATTCTCTTTCTTTTTCATTCTAATCAGTACATGGGTGTGGGCCCCGTCGGTCAGTGGCACTAGGGGGCCCAGATGTTTGTGGCCCCTGGGGCCTAACGGGCACGCAGGTACGGGCAAGGCCCGAACGAGCGCAACGGGCATTGCAGGCACCCGACAGAGTGCTGCGGGGCGCCGGCAGCCGGACCGGCAAACGGGAGGAGCGGCCGGAGCGGGCGGCACGAGGAGGTGGCGCACGGCAAGGACGACTCGGTCGCGGGGAGCACGACGCAAAGGGCACGCTGGGCGCGGTGAGCGCGTGCTCACTGCGGGCGCGCACGTGGGCGGTCTAGCGTGCGGTGACCATGAGTGAGGCGTGAGGCAGAGAAGGGAAGAGGCCCGGGGCCTCACTAGCGTTGATGGGGAGAGAGGGCGCCGAGGCTTGCCGGCGGCCGGCGGGGAAGATGATGAGGACACGAGGTCCGACGAGGAGGCGGAGGGCGACGCGGTTTCGGGTGACGTCGTGGGAGCTTGCCCGAGTGGCTGCCGATTGCGGCGGCGAGGCGCGGTCGGAGGGCAACGCGGCGCCGGGCTCGGGTGCCGACGTGGATGACGACGGGGAGGGGTTTCTCCGGACGGCGTCGGCGGGGCGAGGGGGGGGGACGATGGAGTCGAGGCGCCGTGGGGGTTTCATTCCCCCAATCCCGATCTGGATCGGGGAAGGGGAGAGAGACGTGGGGATCGTGGGAGGGGGAGTGGGGCGACCGGTAGCTAGGGTTACGGGTGAGGGGGGTTATGGAGTGGCGGCTGGGCCGGTCTGGTTGGATGGCTAGCTGGGCTAAGGCCCAGCACGGGGGGGGGGGGGGGGGGTCCTTTTTTTTGTTTTGCTTTGTTTTATTTATTTTCTTTTTATTTATCCTTTCTTATTTTGGTTTAGTTGCAATTTATTTTAGTAAAATATACACTTAGTATCTAAATTAGTATTTCAACTTAGTCCACGGTCACAAAAAGTCTAGACCCCAAATAACTTAGTTTGACATTTTATTAATTATAAAAGGTATTCAAATAATCATTTTTGCTACTGTTTTACTTAATATAGTGCACTTATATACTTTATAGAAGTGTGGTTTCTTCACCAATATTTAGTATGGAATATTTTCCACAACCCAAACAATTTTGTTTTATTGTTTGAAAACATTTGTTGTTTGGTTTATTTCAAAATTTGAAATTTGAACTGGGTTTCGAACTGACGCGAGTTTATCAACAGTAACCGAGGTGACGTGCCATCATTAGCGAAGGTTCACTATAGCTTAATTACCCGGGCGTCACAATTCTCCTCCACTACAAGAAATCTCATCCCGAGATTTAAGAGGTGGAGTAAGGGAGAAGGGATTTGGTTACAAAATTCTAACGGATCTTCTCGGGCTTGGTTGCTCTTCTCGAAGTGGTCGATCCATAGCGTTGATGACTTTATTCCTATGCATCGATGCATCATGATGAGGTTGTCGTCCTTTCTTCAGGAACTCCATCGTACTTACGAAAATGACAAGGGGTAACTTCGAAAGAACGGGCCTTTGAAAGGTTGACTATCTGGTTGATAACATCGGGGATGGTGGCGGAAAGTAACTCTCGAATGAAAACTTAAGACAATATCGAGAGCAAGGTAAGTAGGTACCATGAGAAGTTTCGAGCGGGTAGGCAATCGTTCGATGCCTAAAACAAAGTGTGAAAGGGGTCCAGAGCAACGAGAATAAGTATTGTGTATGATACCCGAATAGATCACTAGGAAGGTGGCTCGTGATCTTTCATACGAAGCCAAGCATGAGGAATAACTTTAGGAACAGGGGAGAACAGGAGAGTCAGGTTTTGATCCTGTGGAACAGTGGGTTATGGGCCCACCATGTGGGTTAAAAGTAGAAAGGGCGCTGATCAGTTTGCACGGTCAAGATAGCAAGGCATGTCAGAGTATCGCCTGTCAGTTATGTCAGCAACAACACCGGTACCAAGGGCGAGGGATGAAGAGAACCATTTTCCTGCTCGTTGAACGAGGCGGCCAATAGGCAAAGTTCTGGTCCATTGGTGGCTACCAGAATGTCATCAACAATAGTAATAGGGTCTTGCTGATAGAATTGTACAACGAGGTTATAAGTAGGGAAATATTACTGCTTATATAATATAGATCACACGGAGGTTTAAACAAACCAATGGAAAGGAAAAGTGGTTATCAGGTTTAAACAGAACAATGGAAGGGAAAATCTGTATACACACATATTTCGAGGGTATATCCTTCCCAAGGATAAGCGGAGCATGATATCCATGACAGGATAGAAAGTACAAAACCATTTAGGTAAGGGGGGAGGAATCTCATGATATTACCCATACAACGGTGTTAGGATAAATGCTAAAGAAAATTTAGCATTGTGCTTCAAATGCTCTTATTGAAAATCGGATTACCACATACATGCTTCGAGATAGCATTGACATGGTCTTCAAGCAAAGGTCAGACTTTGGATACACAAAGGATCCGTCGGAAACAACTTATAGAATAAGTCTTACAATTTTCCTCATGGAAGAATGGATAAACTTGCTAAAAAGGAAACTATAATAATATGTCCTCCGGTCAGGTGTGCTAGGCATGACATCACCTTATCAGGTCATATGAGGATCAATGTTACAACTCTTGAAAATATGTTTCAACCATCATATCTGACCGAGATCCAGATCTGATTGGTGCCAGGATGCCTCACACTTGGGATGCCTGAGAAGAAAGGTGCAACACAAATTGATGAGAGACAATGTAAGATTCTTGGGAACTGAACTATGGGAGCGAGTTCCAAAACAAGAGTTCATCATTAACCCAAGGAGAGGATGAGGAGGTGGCTGATGGTCACAACGACAATTCATCGAGATTTCCAACAAGAAGGATTCCCACAATTATGCGAACAAGGAGATAACATTTGTTAGGTCAAATGATATAATGTTGTATGCTCAAGAAAAACATACACCATCAATCATTAGTTGAAAGGTGTGCCCGAAATATGACCTTAGGCAGCAAGATCAATGTTAGAGTGACGATTCAATAACCAACGATCTAAGAACGAACTCTCGATCGTTAATTTCAAAGCAATAGGGTTGCTAGAAGTACAGAACTCAAACAACATCGTTAGCATATTGGTATCCTGGTTAAAAACAATAGGGGACCAAGGAAGAATGGTGATGGTGAGAAGTCTCATCATACCAAGAATTTCTAAGAGGTGGAGCAATCCCCACAACATTCTCTACATAAAAGACAGTAATACTTCAAGGCAGAACACAGCACTAGCTGGAGAGCAAGTTGTATTCATAATGTGGACAAGTTCGCGATGAAAGGAAGTCAAGGGTGTTGTCGATGATGATAATAAAAATCATCGAGGGCAAGGAGTGTATTTCTCATCATGAACACAGTTGATATCTCAGAAGAAGTCAAATTGTTGAAGGTGATCCAACACATTTGCCGGGAGGTTTCAAGAGGATGCAATCTAACAACAACGGCAACAAGCAAGGAAATGACGAAGTGGCAAGTTATATATAGGATCAATATATAAGATGCAAGCTCGGAACCAAAGTTGCCTTTCACAAGCAACATGATGTTGAAATTTTGACGTAAGTCATGCTCACACACTGAAGATTTCGTGCACCAGAGAAGGACAAGGTAGCATAGTTAAAGATAGCAAGACCAGGATGCAACCGATAGTCTAGGAATGACCAGATTGATTTCAGAATTTCCTAGTAAAAATACTAGGGGTATTTGATTTGTAGTGCGGAATAATTTCACTACTCAGTTTCCTCGGTTGACAACAACCCAGAACCCATAGAGTGATTACGACAAGGAAATACATTACCTCAACAAAGTTAGTAAGATGTGGTGCAATGGCAATACATCTTCGAGAGACCAGGGGGTAATACTCAAAGGTAGAACATGATAGAAGTAGAACTGGGCCATTGACCTATGACAATAGATACTTGAACCTTGCCAAAACTAGACGAGGCACTGGAATGAATTCCCATCAGATATATTAGATCAGGACAACATGGTCGGAACCATAACTGTAAGGAATCAATTTCAAGAATACCAAAAGAATCATACAACTAGATAATAATTTTGCAAGAAGCTTCCGGGACGACCTACATCACTTTCATGGGCATGAACACAAAGTTCAAGGTCGACTCCCACTTCTTTAATGCATATCATTTCATTCACCTCTCGCTTTGATAAAACTGTAGTGTTGGAATTTTATCTGGTAGAACACCAGAAGAGTATGACTTGTAAAAACTTTTGGGTTCTCACGGATTAGGGGAAGGCATAGGTTCAACCCATCGGGCATCTTAGTAACATATACCACAAGTTTCAAAAGTAAATACACAAGCTCAAAAGCAGAGCATGGTTGTTCAAGCAGAGGATACAATTTACCAAAGGCACTATGTATCAGGGGAAGAACTCACAAGGTGATTGAATATGAAGGACACTATGGGATAATAATCCAACAATGGATCGGGCGATCCACAACGGAGCTGATGTGAGTATTGGTACTCAATCACTGGAAGAAAGAATGCACGGGCATCAGATTATAGAACATCTGAATAATTTGATGCTTAGATAACAAAGGAATTACGATTTCCAAAACAAAAGATTAGAAGCAGGCGCTCTAATCAAGGATGGATAAGTTGAGTAGGCTTAAGGGTACAATTGATGGTAATTTCATTGGTCGAGATCCAGCTCATGTTTAATATGATGACTGAGGCGGAAGGATGAATTCTAGGATCTGATTAAGGATTGCGAGCATTTGCAACATATTGAATCGATGGACCCAAAATGATAGTGACAAAGGATGCTAATAATATTACTAGACTTATGGGATTAACCATAATGTAAGCAAGCAAGAATTTCAAGAGCAATAGGCTGCTGAGGATTTTCGGAAGATCGAATGGTATTTCGAAGATTGGTGACATACATGAATCAACTGGGGATGAGTGGATACTCGGTAAGTGCAAGAAATTATCCATAGGGGTATTCATGTGGCAAAGAACTGCAAGGTAGTAGGCACCAAGTATTCTCAGAACATTAGAGAGAATTTCGGGGTAACTTGTAATAACAAGATCAACGGGGAATGATTGTATGAATGGCAAGTGTACTTCCATTGGGGTTTATCGATGGAATGGAATTGCAAAAGCGATGGCACAAAGTATCGAGGGAACATCGGAGAGTAACTTCAGAATCTTCTATTGCATCAGGTGATCACCTGTACCGAGTGGCTCTCCGGGAGGAAGTAGTTACGAGAACCTAGAGTTAGATTGAGTAAAACCATTTTACCCGAATAGAAGAGAGATCAAAGTCCCAGAGTATAGACGAGGAGTAAAAGATCCTAATTCCACCCAAATGGCGACGTGGGCCCGTAAGACACACAACCATGTTAGTAAAAAGTTTTGCAATGTCTAGACTCGACTTCGGCCAAGGAGTGTGGAAGGGGGATTCCTACAGGCAGTCCGCTCGGATACCAACTTGTGATGCCCCCGATTCAATCGTACACTAATCATACACGCAAACGTGTACAATCAAGATCAGGGACTCACGAGAAGATATCACAACACAACTCTAAAATAAAATAAGTCATACAAGAATCATAATACAAGCCAGGGGCCTCGAGGGCTCGAATACAAGTGCTCGATCATAGACGAGTCAGCGGAAGCAACAATATCTGAGTACAGACATAAGTAAACAAGTGGCCATAAGTTGGCTAGCACAAACTGGGATACAGATCGAAAGAGGCGCAGGCTTCTTGCCTGGGATCCTCCTAAACTACTCCTGGTCATTGTTAGCGGCCTGCACGTAGTAGTAGACACCTCCGGTGCAGTAGGAGTCATCGTCGACGGTGGCGTCTGGCTCCTGGGCTCCAGCATACGGTTGCGACAACCAAGAAGAAAGGAAAGGGGGGAAAGGGGGAGAAAAGCAACTGTGAGTACTCATCCAAAGTACTCGCAAGCAAGGATCTACACTACATATGCATGGGTATATGTGTAAAGACTAAAGAGGCAATATCGATGGACTGAACTGCAGAATGCCAGAATAAGAGGGGATAGCTAGTCCCATCGAAGACTACGCTTCTGGAAGCCTCCGTCTTGCAGCATGTAGAAGAGAGTAGATTGAAGTCCTCCAAGTAGCATCGCATAGCATAATCCTACCCGGCGATCCTCCCCTCGTCGCCCTGTGGAAAAGCGATCACCGGGTTGTTTGTGGAACTTGTCTGGGTGTGTTTTATTAAGTATCCAGTTCTAGTTGTCATAAGGTCAAGGTACAACTCCGGGTTGTCCTTTTACAGAGGGACACGGCTATTCGAATAGATAAACTTCCCTGCAGGGGTGCACCACATAACCCAACATGCTCAATCCCATTTGGCCGGACACACTTTCCTGGGTCATGCCCGGCCTCGGAAGATTAACACGTCGCAGCCCCACCTAGGCCTAATAGAGAGGTCAACACGCCGGTCTAACTCCTATGGCACAGGGGTCTGGGCCCATCGCCCATTGCACACCTGCACGTTGCGTGGGCGGCCGGAAGCAGACCTAGCCTCCCTAATAAAATAGCAGGCGTTCCAGTCCAATCCGGCGCGCGTCGCTCAGTCGCTCACGTCTAGAAGGCTTCGGCTGATACCACAACGTCGAGTGCCCATAGCTGTTCCCGCGTAGTTGGTTAGTGCGTATAGGCTAGTGGCCAGACTTAGATCAAATACACGGATCTCGTTAAGCGTGTTATTATGAAGTAACCACGGATGCCGGCCAGGGCCAGGCCCACCTCTCGCGTAGGTGGTCTCAACCTTCCCTATCGCTCCGCCACAAAGTAATAGTCGGGGCCGTCGAGAACCCAGGCCCACCTCTACCGGGATGGTGCCACCTGTCCTTTCGGCCCCCTCATCGGAGTCACTTGCGGGTACTCAACGAGCCAACCCGACTTTAGTCACCATCTGTATAGTATGTATATATGTATAATATATACCCGTGATCACCTCCTGAGTGATCACGGCCCGATAGTATAGCATGGCAGATTGACAAGAATGTAGGGCCACTAATGGTAAACTAGCATCCTATACTAAGCATTTAGGATTGCAGGTAAGGTATCAACAGATGTAGCAACAATGACAGGCTATGCAACAGAATAGGATTAATTGAAATAGTAACATGCTACACTACTCTAATGCAAGCAGTAGAGGGAAGAATAGGCGATATCTGGTGATAAGGGGGGGCTTGCCTGGTTGCTCTAGCAAGTAGGGGTCATCAACTCCGTAGTTGAACTGTGGTCACCGGCAGTCTCGGGGTCTACCGGAAAGAAGTAACGGAGGGGGAACACAATAAATAACAAAGCAATCAAAGCATCACAAAGCGTAACATGGCAATACACGGTGATAGGTGTGCCCTAACGCGGTAGTAGGTGATACCGACGAAGGGGGAAAACGCCCGAGAAAGTATCCCCGTCATTTCACATTTTCGGACAGATGAACCGGAGGTGAAATGTTGTAGATTCGCTATGCCACGGATGTGTGGCGGACGAATGGGTTGTGAATCCCAATTCGTCTCGTTGTTTTGTGCAACTTTCATGTACAAAGTATTTTCATACGAGTTACGGTTTATTTTATATTAATTTTTAAAATTTTATTTCATTTTTAGAATTAACAGAATTATTTAATTAGAAAATGCAGTTATGATGTCATCATGACATCATCAATCAACCATCTGTTGACTGGGTCAACAGACGCATGGGTCCCGTTTGTCATTGCCTCACTAACGTAGCTAACAGTTTGGTTAGGTTAATTAGCTATTTAGGTTAATTAATCTCAATTAGTTTAATTAAGCAGAGTTAATTAACTATTAAATTAATTAATTGATTAATATCTATTTATTTTAATTCTCTTTCTTTTTCGTTCTAATCAGTGCATGGGTGTGGGCCCCGTCGGTCAGTGGCACTAGGGGGCCCAGCTGTGTGTGGCCCCTGGGGCCTAACGGGCACGCGGGTACGGGCAAGGCCCGAACGGGCGCAGCGGGCGTTACGGGCGCCCGACAGAGTGCTGCGGGGCGCCGGCATCCGGAGCGGCAAATGGGAGGAGCGGCCGTCACGGGCGGCACGGGGAGGTGGCGCACGGCGAGGACGAATCGGTCGCGGGAAGCACGACGCAGAGGGCGCGCTGGGCGCGGTGAGCGCGTGCTCACCACGGGCGCGCTCGTGGGCGGTCTAGAGTGCGGTGACCGTGAGCAAGGCGTGAGGCAGAGAAGGTAAGAGGCCCGAGGCCTCACCAGCATTGATGGGGAGAGAGGGCGCTGAGGCTTGCTAGCGGCCGATGGGGAAGTGGATGAGGACGCGAGGTCCGACGAGGAGGCGCTCGAGGTGGAGGGCGATGCGGTTTCGGGTGACATCGTGGGAGCTCGCTGATACATCTCCGTCGTATCTATAATTTTTTATTGTTCCATGCCAATATTCTCCAACTTTTATATACTTTTGGCAACCTTTTATACTATTTTTCGGACTAACATATTGATCCAGTGCCCAGTGCCAGTTCCTGTCTGTTGCATGTTTTTTGTTTCGCAGAAACCCAATATCAAACGGAGTCCAAATGGGATAAAAACGGACGGATATTTTTTTGGAATATTTATGATTTTTGGGAAGTGAAATCAACGCGAAACGGTGTCCGGGGTGGTCACGAGGTAGGGGGGCACGCCCTACCCCCCCCCCCCAGGCGCTCCCCTGACCCTCGTGGTCCACCCGTAAGGCGGTTGACTCTCTTCTTTTGGCGCAAGAAAGCTAATTTTATGAGAAAGATCTGGGCAAAAGATTCACCCCAATCGGAGTTACGGATCTCCAGATATAAAGGAAACAGTGAAGGGGTAGAATCAGGGAACGCAGAAACAGAGAGATAGATCCAATCTCGGAGGGGCTCTCGCCCCTCCCAAGCCATGGGAGCCAAGGACCAGAGGGGAAACCCTTCTCCCATATAGGGAGAAGGTCAAGGAAGAAGAAGAAGAAGGGGGGCTCTCTCCAACTTGCTTCCGATGGCGCCGGAACACCGCCGGGGGCCATCATCATCACCGCGATCTTCACCAACACCTCCATCATCTTCACCAACATCTCCATCACCTTCCCCCATCTATATCCAGCGGTCCACTCTCCCGCAACCCGCTGTACCCTCAACTTGAACATGGTGCTTTATGCTTCATATTATTTTCCAATGATGTGTTGCCATCCTATGATGTCTGAATAGATTTTCGTTGTCCTATCGGTGATTGATGAATTGCTATGATTGGTTTGAGTTGCATGTTTTATTATTGGTGATGTCCTATGGTGCCCTCCATGTCGCGCAAGCGTGAGGGATTCCCGCTGTAGGGTGTTGCAATGCGTTCATGATTCGCTTATAGTGGGTTGCGTGAGTGACTGAAACACAAACTCGAGTAAGTAGATTGTTGCATATGGGATAAAGGGGACTTGATACTTTAATGCTATGGTTGGGTTTTACCTTAATGAATCTTTAGTAGTTGCGGATTCTTGCTAGAGTTCCAATCATAAGTGCATATGATCCAAGTAGAGAAAGTATGTTAGCTTATGCCTCTCCCTCAAATAGAATTGCAATAGTGATTACCGGTCTAGTAATATAGTCAACTGCTTAGGGACAATTCCACAACTCCTACCACCACTTTTCCACACTCGCTATATTTACTTTATTGATTCTTTATCTTAACAGCCCCTAGTTTATGTTTACTTGTTCTTTATTATCTAGCAAACCTATCCTGTCACACCTACAAAGTACTTCTAGTTTCATACTTGTTCTAGGTAAAGCGAACGTCAAGCGTGCGTAGAGTCGTATCAGTAGCCGATAGGACTTGAGAGAGTATTTGTTCTACCTTTAGCTCCTTGTTGGATTCGACACTCTTACTTATCGAAAGAGGCTACAACTATCCCGTATACTTGCGGGTTATCACTCGCCCGAGTGGCTGCCGATTGCGGTGGCGAGGCGCGGTCGGAGGGCAACGCAGCGTCGGGCTCGGGTGCCGACGTGGATGACGACGGGGATGGATTTCTCCGGACGGCGTCGGCGGGGCGGGGGGGGGGGGGGGGAACGATGGAGTCGAGGAGCCGTGGGGGTTTCGTTCCCCCGATCCCGATCTGGATCGGGGAAGGGGAGAGAGACGTGGGGATCGTGGGAGGGGGAGTGGGGCGACTGGTAGCTAGGGTTACGGGTGAGGGGGTTTATGGAGGGGCAGCTGGGCCGGTCTGGTTGGATGGCCAGCTGGGCTAAGGCCCAGCGCGGGGGGGGGGGGGGAGGTCCTTTTTTGTTTTGCTTTGTTTTATTTCTTTTCTTTTTATTTATCCTTTCCTATTTTGGTTTAGTTGCAATTTATTTTAGTAAAATATACACTTAGTATCTAAATTAGTATTTCAACTTAGTCCACCGTCACAAAAAGTCTAGACCCCAAATAACTTATGTGTGCATGCGACCATTGAGAGAAGAAGATTAAATGAAGGCCGTTGCATGTTGTAATTAAGGATAGACATGTAGCCTATATCTTGAGCATAAGTTGGTGCATTAGTCAATCAATATCGATTTAGATTAAAGGCTAAATGCATTGGAAGTGTAGATGTACATCATTTACTACACTCTTTGTTTTTTAGCCGATGTACACTCTTTGTTGGAAGATCGAGGGAGTACACGTGCATGCACTCACATACACAGCCAGGGTGGTTCACGTGCAAGGGTTGGACTCCTGTCGTGCCTGCGTAAAGTTTTGTTTAACTGATTTCTTTGCTCTGCCAACTTATAGGTGGGACCTAGAAACTAGGTGACAATTTAACCAGTCAACAAAGTGCCACGTAGACTATGTGGCCGGTCAGTAGGGTGCAATACGGTACTCTACGATGAGCCAGTGATCGTATAATCACCGCAAAACTATATATACTGACCGTACAGAGCGTATTGTTACATACGTTGACCGCCAGTGTATTTTTCTCATTTCAAATTAAGCCATATTAGTCGGAAATGATGCAGTATGGACTATTAGTACTACTACACCTGCTTTGATGTGTCCCGTCAACTCGCCGAACGAGGAGAACCTTGCTTACTACGCCTCTCCCTCGCCCACCCGCGCGGTGGTTCGCAGGACGAGGAGAGGGTTTTGACTATAGCGCCCTCTCCCTCTTCCTCTCCCTCGCCCTCGCCCTCGCGGTGGACGTGCACCAGTTCAATCGGTGTCAGATTGCCGGAAGCATATTGTATTGTAGTATCATCATTGTTGGACCTTCCAAAGAGGCGAAGAGCCAAGTGCAAGGTTCAAACGAGTACGAACTGTTGAACCTCCCGAAGAGGCAAAGAGCCAAGCGCAAGGTTTTATACGAGTTGTCGTCCTAGTAGGAGTGTACTACAACTATAGCGAACGATGCTACTGTATGATGCCGCCACGTCACGTATATCCAAAGCTGGGCCACCTTTTTTCTCAAAGAACGTGTTGGAGCCCGTGCAACAACCACACAAGTTGCACGTACACATAACACATTTACTAGTAATAAATTCTTAAGGACAAATGCCAGTATGCCACACAAGTTCATCTCCAATTCATGTGATAAATTTGTGCACGACTAGTCTAGATATACTCACAGCGCTACCGTTCACAATTACCGTACTCCACTTACACGTTATAAATGGGTTACATGTCCTCCTCCAGGTTCCAGTCCCAGGTGTTCTTAATGGATGGCATGATCCATAGCGGTGGGCAACGGGAATCATTGTCGCAGCTTTCTAGTCCGGTTCCACACGATGGAGACTCATCCAAGCTAAAGCGGCATAAATCAGGGATAGTTGTCCCAGCATGCCGTTCATCCGGCAATACGCACTGAAGACACAACCATGCTTCATGAATGGCAGGCCTTTCGTGGGTGCACAGAAGGTGGCATCTGATTCACAATGGGGTAGTTGTCCCCGATGAAAAGCGAGTACTCTCCAAGAGTGTTCCTCGACACCCACGTAGCATCACCGGGGTCGAACTCGGTGCCATTCATCTGGTATATGCGGCATCTCAGATCTGGACACATGGTGACATACATAGTCAAGGTCCATGCATAATAATGTTGTGCTCAAATATGGCGGTCAGTAATAATGTGCAGCAAATAATACTACTCCAGTATAGAGGAAGTAAAATAACCGGCTTATTATATATATCCACTCTTGGCTACATGGATGAGATAGTAAGACATGGAAAAACAAAAATGGTGGCAGCTAGTGGGTTCAAGTCTTTAAGGGCCTAGCTAGCTATATGCGTCCTCCAAGGTAAAAAGTACTCCTACTAGTACTACTAAGTATACTACTAGTACAACAATGAAAGAGAAGCCGAGAGGGTTAAAAATGGAATACCTGGGTAGATGGTGACGGTCCGATCGTGGTAGATTGTGTGACCATGTTGCACCTCAGTGGTACCATGGGTAACGACTACTAAGATAGTTGATCCCAATATGCCAAAGTCAGCTCAAGGTTCCAAGTTAGACCGAATCGCGGATGCAAATGCACATCCAGGATCGGCGATCTTATTTTGATCGGGGGATGACTGGTCCCTGCAAAATAATGGAGTAGTGTTAGGGATGCAAATGATGGTTTGTGCATTCCGTTTGTAATCTCTCGTACCGTAGGATGGCAACCAGATGAAACAAGTCCCCTGGCTTGTCACCGCGAAGATGCGGCCTAGATGGCGCACGACGTCTTCGAACGTGTAGGGGTACAAATCTGCCGCCGCCAACATGCGCCAGCCTCTGCCGTTACTGCCTCTTGCATTGATGTCAATCCTTATGTGGAACACCACGATGAGATAGTAATCTTCATAGCCGCGTCACTCTGTCGGAGGGTCCGCAATTGCTATCTTCTTCAATCTCATGTAGGCATCATCATACGTATTCAAGCCCAGCCAGTCCGGAAGGCTGATCCCAATGGTGGAGAAGGGGTCTACCAGAACGGCCGCACTGCTGTGGATGTTGTGCAAAATGATGGTGGTATCTGGCTGGAGGTATGAGAGCCAATCTTCGTTGGCACCGACCCAGACCTATATATAAGACGGTGGGCAGCGGAGAAATTACGGGAAGGAAATGGAATAACTAAGTACTACATGATGAAACTCCATTACTGACCTTCTCATCAGACAAAATCCGACTACCTCTCAACGTCGGCAACTCTAGCGGAGTCAATGTGCAACCATGGCCAGGGAGCGGTGGACTGTTCGAAGGATTGTCCCATAGAAGAACCTTCTCCTCGAGGATGCATGGAAGATCAACATGCATGGCCTTTTCCCAAGCCTGTTTAAGCACCGTCTTGAAAATGTTCGTGCAGGAAGCACCGAGTCTTGCGGCGGTGAGGACGTCGGAGCGGCGTGCAATTTCTCCCAGAGGATCGTCATCCAAGGTCTCCCAGCCCCGACGAGGAGGAGAACCGCCTGACGAATCCATGGGAGCAGCGATGAACTACCTTCTCTTTGGGGGGAGGGGAGCTGCCGAGGAGGAGATAAGAGCATAGTAACCACAGGGCCTCGTCCCTTCGAACTATAGATCATTCCTTAGCGAAGGGGTGAGGCTACTATTTACTAGTAGTACTAGCATTATGGAACGTTATGGGATTGCATTATACTATAAATAATGGCACTAGTAAGAAAATTTTGGCACTAGGTAGTAGTTTTTGGCGTGGATTAAGAAATTTTGGGTATGTTTTTGCTATTTTTTGGACACACCAACTAGTGTCAAAAAACGTCTTACATTATGTGACGGAGGAGTACGTACTCGTACTGTAGCAGTACTAGTACTACTTTTTCTCAACTAGTAGTGCGATGTATTGTACTTCTAGTCTAGTCTAGTATAGTGCACCAGTTTTGAACTCTTGAATCTCAGGGCCAAGGAGCTACAGTTGGAAGTGGAGGGTACTACTGTTCTCTAGAACCATCGTTGTACTATCAATGCAGGGAAAGTACACCTGCGTAGTGGCCTAGTGGGTACTCTCGGTGCTCTATTCAGCCGCTCCTCTCACGTAGTTGGCCTACTCAGCCTCTCCTCTCACGCACACACTAGCAGCCTGTTTATCAGCGATGGTTACTTCAAGGGCAGAACATTTGAGTTATTTGATACAGCGAGACTAGGCTTTTCGCTTCCATTTGTGGACGTGTAATGGATCTCGTCGAACTTTGTTAGTAGTTCCTTCTTTATGAATGAGATGAAGCAAAGCTTTTGCCTCCGTTTAAAAAAACATGTCAAGAGGAATTTCTTTTATAGTAGAGCCAATAATGGAGTGAAGTCCATGCATGCAATGCCACAAGCTACAGAGTAGTAGTAGAGCACTTTACGTACATAGCCATATTGAACAGTTCCCAATGCCCCGCCAAGCTTTTCCGGCTCCTCGGGCTTAATTGGGAGGCGCTAGTTTAAATATGCCACTAGCTGATGAGGAAGATGCAAGCAAGGTGCGGCTAGGGTGAGCACGCGAGCCACGGGATGCTGGGAAGGAAAACCAGTTCATGTGGCTAGGCTATCCAGTGCACCCAGATTGTGGTGCCGCACGTCCGTTTGACTTCAAAACTCAAACTACCCGTGTAAAATATTGGCTCGTAGCGAAGTTACTATTTAAAAAAAGGCCGTCATGCGTTCAGCCGGGATCGAGGTATACACTCCCGCGACCACTAGTAGTACTCGTTGGAGTACAACGCAACCTAGAATCACCTTTTGTTGCTAGTAGTACGTACATTGTTCCTTACAAGAAACCCCTAATAATGCAAGAAACCACTAAAATGCCAAGAAACTACTACCACTTGCATACGTGGCAGATTTAAGATAAGACTACCTTATCAACCATTGTACATGCTCTTACCAACCAGCCCTACCAAGAGACGACTACTCTACGAAGTGTCATTATAGGCACGTTTCAACCCATGGCTCTATTTGGATACATTTGTTGTCAATCTAACCCTGCCATCCAAACACCACTTTGGTTAGAGTTAGTTCAGGGTTAGAATCTAACACTAACCTCTGACAGGGCCCATGTCACCCATTAAGTCAACGCCTTCTATTTGACCGGGCGTTATGACTTGTGGGACCTACATGTTAGTCTACACAAAAATCCCTGAGTGACCTCCTACCTCCGGCCCGTCCACCTAGTCATACTCGGCCATGGGACGCAGCTACCACCGCCGGCAGAAGGCAAGGTCAAAATCACCGGCGGTGCAGAGCCCATGTTGCGGCAGCCCAGATGCCAGCTCCGTCCGGCGCTCGCGGCCGCTAGCTAGCCAAGATAGCTCCGTCCAGCTGCTTGTCTGCAAGGTTTGCTAGCTAGATTGGCACGGCAGCACAGCGGCTTGCTCGCGCGCGCTGCGCTAAGGCCAGTCATCTGTCTCAAGCAAAGGCCAACGCAGCGGCTTGCTCACTCGTGAGTCACGCTTGGGCCAGCCTGCCAAACCGTGCGGAGGCCAGCGCGGCGTCCAGCCCGTCCGGCGGAGCGACGGCCAACTCGCTCATCACCGGCGCCACCGACGAACACGCATTAGTACTGTTTGAAGTAATGTTCAGGAAAAATAATGATTTGAGGGGGAATAATAGGATAGAAGGTCAGATGTGGGTCCCTTGTGTCAACGGTCATACAAAATGTGTTGGTTTAACTTGCCTTGTCAGCACAGACATGTGGGCCAACCCTGTCATAAGTGGGTTTAAATGAACCTAATCGGTAGGAGTACTAGGTAGTAGTTTTTGGCGTAGATTAAGAAATTTTGGGTATGTTTTTGCTATTTTTTGTACAATAGATTCTTCCTAGGGCTGGTTGAAAGTGGTAGCTTTTGTTAAATACTATACAATTTGTAAGTAGGAGAGGAAGTTAAGCTTTGGAATCCAATAAGCAAGGCTAGTTACATAGTGCATAGGTGTACATGATTGAAAGTAAATATCAACCATGGGTGACTAATATCTTGATGGAAAACTCGAAACTATGGAATACTAGGAAAAAAGGCATGGTTGGAAATACTAACAATGTTCATGTGCGTTGCAACGCATCATAATTAGAATAATACTTATTCACAAACTTGATACAAAACAATCTTATTTTGATATACATATGTCACTAGAGATATATTATGTTTCAATTAGAATATATTCCTTGGGCTGTTTTGGTGAGGTCAGGGAGGGATGTGGTTGGTTTTAAGATACTAATTATGGATTTTTCTGCGAATTGGTAGACAAGTGGGATGTTGGTGAGAAAAGGCAACAACTTACCTCACAGTCGTTAGATGTAGATCTAATTGTCAGAAACGGCGGATGGTAGACACATCATCATCACCAACTTAGTCTTCTGTAGGAGTACTAGCAAGATCTGTGCATTGCACAGAACATCAAGATGCATTTTTTTATAAAACACTTGTTGTGATTGACCCTTGCAGGAGTAATCCCATGTGTAAAAACTAATGATATCTCGAGAAATATGAGATAAGGTGAAGAGGAGTGGGTTGTGGTGGTGATTGGTGGTCGGACTGAGCAGAGGCATGGGGATTGACGACGCCGGCAGCGGCCACTAGGCCAGTTTGTTCCAGAGGCTTCCTTTCTTAATTGCTCAACAATGAGGTTTGTTGGAGATAAGGATGAACGAGGGAAGGCCTGGTCTGCAAATGTGGAGACGGGTGCGGGTATCTTTTAGTTTAATTTCCATCCATCAGATATAGATCGGACGGTCTATATTGCAAGATGGCACACGTACCATCATCACCAACTCGGTTTTTTATAAGAGAAGAAATATAAGTATGGAGATAAAAACGCATTATCGATACTTGCTTCCGTAAACTAGCATCTACATTCTATTCAACGCCTCGGCATGTGGGGCCTTAGCACAATGACTTCTCGACTGTGTAAAACAAAGATTTTCCCGTCGTTGATAAGGAGGGGGTGACGGCGGCGCGCTTTTTGGCTTGCTCTAGTCCTAGTAGTCATACTAGGTGGTCTAAGCACATGTAGATTTATTCTTTTTCACGTCTCGTGTTCGCCGTACTGCCAGGACTGTTGATGAATAGATGGTAAGTTATTCACGGGGAAACCCTTGTTGAGCGTGTTTGCAAGAGAGAGAGACAGTGTGCGTGTGTGATATGTTAGAGACTAAGGCAATGATAACAGATTCTTTGTGTATATGTGTGTGGAGGATAGAGAGAGACACGTACATGGGGCTTTGTGTTGTGTAACGTGGAGACACATATACATAATTAGAGAGTGAGTGTGTGAGATACACATGCGGACATGGGGAGAGATGAGGATCCAGATAAATGGGTGTTTGTGCGTGTATGTGTGTGTTTGTGCATGCGTTTGTGTGTGAGAGGGAGTGTGTGTATGTGGAGTAGACAGACCACAAATGATGTAAACCTAGTATAAGGGAAGGGAGAATGGTGTGACATGTGTACTAGCGATATAGCATGGGTGCGGGCGGGGGGAGCAGACTATTTGGGAGAGACATCGAATGTGTGTGTGGGAGAGGGGTGTGAGAGCGTGCGAGAGAGAGAGAGAGCTAGTGACAGAGAGAGATATAGAGAGGAAGAGAGGGGGCGAGAGGGGTCATTTGTGTCCATAAATGGCGTATAGATAGGGAGACAATGTTGATGTTGTTCGAAATTGGCCTATGTACGGAGATGCAAGGGAAGCGAGTCATCATGTGTGTGATAGGGACTTCATGAGAGATCTAGAATAGATGGTGTAGAGAACAATGTGCGAAATCGAGAACGATGATACATTAGGGAGCTATGGAAAGAGTCACTACATATATGTATATAGGGAAGGAGCTGGGGTGGGTCCGCATGTGGGAGAGATAGAAAGAGGAGAGTGGTGCACAAGGAGACAAAGTGTGCTTGTTTGCAGTGGGGGTGGTGTGTGAGGTGAGTGCGCGAGAACCACATAACTAGGGAGATAGACGTTTGGGGGCGATGTTTTGCGTGTATGGGAAATATACACTCTACATAGTGCATGTGCTTGGGAAAGAGAGATAGCGGGAGACCTAGAGAGTGAGGGAAGAGATGTGTGCATGCCCGAGAGACAAAGTGATAGAGACCTATATTGGGGTCCGGACTTTAGAAGAGAGAGGGTTGTTAATGTGCTCATGTGTTGGTGTTTGGGGGAGAGAACGACTTCTCTATGTGTGTGTGGGGGGGACGAGGGGGGGGGGGGGGTTGGCTTCAGATAAAGAGTGAGGTGTCTATATTTGAGGGACTTTAGCGTAATTGAGATATTGTGCACTCATGGTTGATCAATTTGTTTCACAGTTTGGACTATGAGATAACGATACTTTTGAACATGCGTGATATACCTTGATGTACCAGAATTACAAACCTAAGATTGGAATTTTGGAATTCCACTCCATCATTAGCTTTTGTAATTCATTTAAATGGAGGTACATTTTTTAAGCCGGGATTTCATGATTTCAAATTCATATATCAAACCTAGAGATATACACATACGAGCATGTTCAAACTTTATAATCATCCACTTTATTCATACACATACACATTTTTGCTTTTGTCATCATATTTAGGATAAACACATTTGGAATTTCATTTGAATTGGACCGTATGATGGTATTTGCTTGTAGTAGCTCAATGATCCATATTTGAATTGAATGGACAATCTAAGTTTCGAGTTGGAGACACTTTTTTTTTGCGTGCAAAACAAACAAATTGTTAGCCATGATATCATAGTCGGCCGTACAAGAGCTGAACACATAATTTTAGGCGCCAAAAGCTTTCAAACTTCCTGCCCACATCGAAATATCACGCGCCCAAAAGTTTAGCCCTGCGATATTCCTGTTTTACCCCTGCCACATGAACGGAAAATGGCTGCTTTGGTAACTCCATTGTTTTCCCCACTTTGCCCCCAACATTCTTCCCCAGAGCCCCTCCCCTTCCCCTCCCCGACCCCCCCCCCCCCCCCAACCACGGCAAGCCGCCGAATCTAGTCCTCCGCTGCAGCGGTGGAACTCACACCCCGCCGGATCTACCTTTCGCACCTTGGAACCCCCAAATACCAACTCACCACTTCACCGGAGCCGCTTCAGCGACTGGCTTGTCCACCGCTCTAGATCTCCTTGACTGCCATCATGGTCCACCGTACTGGATCTGCTTAACCGGCGCCCTCGTCCACCACAGTGTAGGCCCTTCACTGACTCCCTCATCCGCCCCTTCGCTGGCCCTTCATACAAGCCCTTGTCCACCGCAACAGATCCGCCTCACCGAAATCACTGTACAATGCGCCCGCCGAAGCCTTCGTCCACTACACCGGACCCGCTCCACGGACGCCATATTCAACTCCACCGGCCCTGCTTTACCGACGCGGCAGCCTCATCAGGTTATTTCGATTTGTACTCCTTCGGTTTTCTCTTTATCGTGCAACTGTTCACTTACCACAGATGAGCTTTCTTGTATGTCGACAGGCACCACAACCGTAGCACCCGAGCCGCTTCAGCGACGGCGACAGCCGGCCCAAACTCAACCGCAACATGAGCACCATCGACGATCCTTAGCTATCAAGTATGACAATGATACCCATACGTCGCCGAGAATCAGGTACTATTATCCAACGACCGGCGCCTAGGTTCACTTTCCTAGCATAAGCACCGCACCTTTGAATTTCTTCAGGGCATCATTCAGTTTTTCATGAGACGCGTTATTCTGCTTGCACCTGTAGGGACATACTTCTGGTAGTGAACATGTTACATGTGCTAAATTACATACCAGTGCACATATATTTAATATGCTTTAGTTTTGTCCTAAGTACTCCCTCCGTTCCAAAATAGATGACCCAACTTTGTACTAACTTTGTACTGAAGTTAGTACAAAGTTGAGTCATCTATTTTGGAACGGAAGGAGTATTACTATAATTCCTAGATATCACTGCCTACTATTTTACTTCTTGAATGCTATATTTATGATAATGGTGTTGTTCTGATGCCACATGTTGGTTCCATCAGACTACTTAATGTTCTCTATGCTTAATTACACATCAGCAAACTAGCATGTGGTTCGGCTGCTTTTTGTTTGTTTTACCCTACATTTTCTGATGCTAGCTATTACATCACTACTCCGAGCCTCTGTTCATTACTTGTTTGTGTGTTCTTGATCTTCCCAAGTTGCATGACTAATTTGATGCTTCTATTAATTATGGAGCTGCCAACCCCGTCAAGCAAAATATTTGTTCTTTTGGGGCTGGCACCTCGAACAAGCATAAAAATGGAGGGAAGCAGATATATTGTCGTGTATGCACACACACCCTTCTTTCATTAGTTTAGATGAACCATTGATGATCAATTCGGACCAGTGCATGCGATTAAAATTAATTTTACCTAAATAGAGGGTGCAGAATAAACTACAACAACTAGATTTGCAACCACGGGATGTTGACGATATCTTCAAAAAACATTGCAACAGCAGCGAGGCTTCACATCAACATATGGTAAGCCAGTGTGTTTTAGTACATGTGAAATGTAATGCAAGTGGGCTACTTTCTTGGCTTGTGCCCTCAACCTGTAATCCTACCAAATTACAAATAGTTCAGTTGTCTGCTTTGCTGCATTGCTTGATTCGAATGCTTGTTTGTTGTTATGCTATACCTGAGTTGGCCAATATGTCAACAGTGCCTGTTGTACTATCGTAAAGAAATGCATGCGTATTTCATTTGAGTCCTTAACTTTTCCTCTCAACTTCATCACAAGACTGTCTTCGTAGTTTATATGAGGCCACACTGTTAAGTGCTTTCTTAGATTATTTCAATTGCTTAGATGCCTTGGCAACATAAATATAGCGGTGGTACACTCCCTTTCAACTAGGGATGTCAACTGGGTCCCGTTTAATCCCGATTAAAGTCCACTAGTGGTATGATAGTTCAAAAGAGTTTTTGTTTTTTGAGGAAAATGAACTAGGGAGCTAGCAAAAACTAACTAGATGGGACTGGCGGATGTCGTTTATTTGCCACTTACATCCCTAGTTTCATATTACCATTTTAATTTCTTTTCGGATGATGCTGCTTCGAACCATTTAGATATAGCTTGCCATGCTCGGCAATAATTCGTCTATCGTTTACCATGTAAGCTTACTGCCTGGATCATACGATAACTATCTCTTACTTATGTCCAGCGGAAACCTTTCAGGATGCCGTTCACACTAGGACACAATGTACAACCCCAGAATCTATTTGTGGAAGCAGTGCGCCATCCATGTTACCAGATGGTAGCAGTTTAGAGGCAACACCGCCGGAGAGCAGTTTGAGCATAGATACTATAGTGCTTGAGGCTCTACTAGAGGCAGAAAGAGATGGTGTGGCTGCCATGAATGAGGTAATCTTTATCTTGAGGCCGGAAATTACGGAATTAGCGGCACGCATTATGCAAGCAACCCAAGAATTGGAGGAAGTAAGAATGTTGCATTTGAAGACGGAGGAGGTCCTGCTGTTTTTGCTATTTGAAGCCCAGGGAAATCCCGGTTCTTCTTTAGATACCAGTTGAAATTGTCATTAGATTATTGTACTTGCATGTTGTGTCATGTCTCTGAATGGATTATGTTGCAAGACCCCCTATGTTGTCCATGTGTTGTAATGATCCGGATTTTTTAGGCGTGGTAATCCTCAGTACTTGTATAATTGACATAAGGTGAACTATTTTTCGTGTGAGCATATTGTATTGGATGAAATAACTGTTTGACTCAGAGTGTATCCAACCTACTGAATTCGAAGATCATGATATTTCTAAATCATAATCATATATAAAGGTGGAATAAATCTTTGTTGTGGTTTTGAAGAAATAAATAACAAAACATAGAATTATCTGTGGATATTCGTAATCGAATACAAATTGGATTTGAATTTAGTTTGCCAAGGCCCAAGGCAAACGTGAATGCTAATTCTCCCAAGTTTTGAATGAAACGGCTAAACACCCACTATAATTTGTGGGCTGCCCGAAGCAAGTGTTTGCGAGATGGAAATTACTGTCTACCCCTGACACTTGACATCCTTATCGACCGGATTTACATTGCTGTCGATAGGGGTAGACTAGTAACTTCAATCAGACGTGACACGACGGCCTCTGAGTCCATTCAGACACGGTGGGCGCCAAACGTGGGCGGCAAAACACATTTGATTCAAGCTCGTCCGAAAGACATGTGTCTCTTCCTCCATTTCCCCATTCATACACGGTGGGCGGCAAAACAAACTTTCCTCGTCCGAAATCGATGTAGGCTAATATTTTAAATAGGGGCAGATGTGTAACTTCCCTCAGACGTGACACAACCGCTCTACCAGTCAGCCACGTTCATACACTATGGGCGCCAACCGTTGGCGGCAAAACACCCTCTCCTCGCCCGAAATAGTTACTGGCAAATATTTGGGATATGCGATATTACCATCCTATCCCCAACCGACGCGATGTTCGAAATTTTAAACGGGGGATAAGTTCGTAACTCTTCCACATTTTAGAGAAGCGCATCCCAAAGTTTGAGATCCCCCCTCCCCTCCATTTCCCCTTTCATACACCGTCAGCGGCACGACAACCTCCACACTACGGCTAGCCTACTCCGTCTGCCACTCCATCCTCCACCTTGTCGGAGCCGCTACCCCTACCCCGTCGTCCACTGCAAGAGATGGACGTCTCTCATCCATGGCACTGGACCAGGATCCTTTCATCGCCTCCTCTCGCTTCATTGGCGCCGTCGTCCACCTTGCCGTTGCCGCTCCTACGACCACCTCGTCCATGGCAACAGGATTTATCCCCCGACCCGGCCGTCTGCCGTCTAAAGTCCTCTTCCCCGCCTCCGACAGCCATCGCACCCGCAGCACCCTCAACGTATGAGCATAGGCCTACACGGCGTCGCAAGAGAGGTGGTACTCTTCCATATGTGCTTAAGTTATTGATCTCACCCGGAAAATAGATCGTAATTTGTTTATTGTAATTTTCTTGTCCGTACCAAATCATAGTGGCTAGTTGAAAGCAAACATTGGTTGCGAAGTAGCTTTGTCCGGTTCGCACCTTCATATCCGCCATGGCGCGGGCACTATACTCGTAAAGCTTATGGTTTCCCCCCTTTATATTCATTACCATCATCGTAGGTGCTTCATGTCGTGCTAGCACTCCTCCTCAAGACCTCAAACCAAAGCTTACGTGTTGAAATACGAATCTGATATGATGCTCATATCACTAAAACAGAGAACGTTTAATTGGTCACCTAATGTTCCTATATTCGTTTCGAAAAGCATGTGCGCCACCCACTGGTCCAGCTAGTTCCACTTTCCTGGTTTTTCTCTTGACGCTTAGGGTTTTCCTCTTTTATCTACTCTACTATGATCTGTGTAGGTGCTTTTTGTCGTACTAGCATTACTCTACCCTTCAAGCTAAACAACACAACACTCAGAATTCGAAAGCTTAGTTGTTCAAATATGATTGTGATATGATACTAATATTAGTTAACTGACACATTTAATTGGTTAGCTAAAGGTCCCACTTGAGTTTCCAAATGCATGTGGCGACATATAGAGAGACAGCATAATTGCATTTCTGTGTCACTTGTTGACCATACTTTCTTGTCCAGACCAAATCTTAATTGTTATTTCAAAGAAAACATCGGTTGCTAACTACCCTTTGCATGGTTTGCAGCTTCAGATCTGCCATCCCACTGCCATGGTCAACACTGTACTCATCATGCTTATGGTTTCCCCATTTTATGATGACCACAATCAGCCTACGTGGTTTGTGTCGTAATAGCACTGCTCCACCCATCGAGCTAAACAAGCTTAGTTGTACAAGTTCATATCTAATATTATTGCTGATATTAGTAAAACTGAGAGATGTTTAATTGGTTAGCTAAATGTTCCTACTTTAGTTTCGAAATGCATGTGAGCCACATATGGAGAGACCGGAAAGAATAGTATTTCTCTGTGCGCTCTGGTTCGTCATGGGTGGCCAACCGACATTGTACTGAAAGACTTTTAATATCTTCAATCTGCTTGCTCTTCTGCTCTTCTCTAAGATGATCCTCTTCTCATGCGGTCGACTGGTCAGATCGAGTTGTTCTCCCTTAGTATATTTTGAATCTATTAGGTCAGGTCGACTTGTTCTTCTTAACTATATGTTGAAGCTGTCATCTGCGAAGTGTCATCACTTCTGGATCCCTCATATTTTGAGTAGTAGGCCACATTATATTAATGCACACACCAAATTATAGCATGCATAGCATCTCTTAAAAGAATTGCAGAGATAGCACAAAGGGGTTTACAGGGAGGCAGTATTAGATTAGAATCACTTCTGCATTACAAATAAAATCTCACTTGTTTTTATGTTTTCATGCATGTTAGATATTGAACATTATCAAAATGAATATGTGAATGGGCGCATGAGAGGAATATGGCGGAACAATCCACTGGCTAACAAACTTGGCATGGCGGAGGATGGCCTATCTTATTCACCCATCAAGGTGCTTGCTCTAACTTTGCAAAGTTGTATTGGTCGCACATATTTTTCATCTGACCTCTTGCATTACTTCTACTTTGTTACACCATCTGCTTAGTTTAAGCATCCTATATGAGTATATGCCATACCTATCCATTTTTTGTACCTATTCCATGTGTCGTCACACTATGTTTTTCCAGTCAAATGGTGTTCTTTCGTAATAGATGTCCAAAAGGAAGAGGGTGAGTGCAGATCCTCAAGGAGTACAAACTAGATATTTGGGAAAAGGTAGTGATACCTGTTAAATCAGATAGATCAGCAGCCACAGAAAACACAGGCCCAACTGTACCACACTTTACCCCAACTCCAGTGGCCAAACCCCTATTAGAACTGCTGAGAGCCCAGCGTCAGGTACTGTCTATGATATCAATTCAAAATTTGAACTCCTAAATTTCTGCATGTGCTTACCTTCTCTCTTGTATGAAAACTAATTTCAGATGAATCTCCTTGCTCAAAGGATCATACGATCTCACAACAATACTGGGCTCTGCATTGCTCTTGTCAATACCTCTCTCCCTTTTGCCTTGTAACGCTATACTTAATTAATTGTTATTTGATTATGTATCATCAGTCTGCATCTGAGCTTCATTATCCTCTGTTTCTTCCAATATTATTTGATCTATATTTACTCTTTGCAAAATTTAGAATAATGGCAACACTTATAAAGAATTTTCTTTGGGGAATTTATTGAATTATCCTTCCATCAACATGGAGAAGGGCTTTGTCCAGCCCGTGTTAACATGTAATGTAAGTTCATCCTTCTCAAGCCTTCAAACTTTGTTCTAGTATAGATTTTGATAGGCATCATTTCTTCCACTGTTGTTTGCTTTGCTGTTTACATCTGATTGGATGTTTGCAACAACTACCAGTTTCAAATTGTAGTTGTAAAAACATGTTCCTTATGCAGAACAGATCCATTTATTTGCTTATATAATTGTGAAACCTGTTACGTGTCTCCTTGTTTCTCTTTCAGAGTCTTATCTCTTACGCCAGGCATAACTTTAGGGAAGATAGTGAGCCAAACCATCTTGAGGACAGTGAGATGACCCCAAGGTCATGTCTTGATGAAGACAGTGAGTTGAAGCTACTCACTAGCAGGTGTGAGACAACCTCTGTGCAGTCGCTGCCTCAATCAGTTCGACTTCTTCAGCCTCAACTTAAAGCGTAAAGGCTTTCTTCAGCTCAGCTCTGACTTGAAGTCAAAGATGCAATGAAGATGTCAGAGGACTATCGTGCGCACCATCATGCCATACATCTACTGTTGATGCATCTATCATTGACATAATTGAGGTCTACTCAGCTTCTTCGGCTGTTTGGGGGGGGGGCGACCTGGCCAGGCCTAGTGCCTTGTGAAGTGCTCTCAGTTTTGTATATTCTTTTGTCGGCACGTTTATTTGCACTAGTGGCGAACTTTGATGCCTAGTGGATGTAATATGTGTGATAGTCCTAATGGCCTAGCGTAAGTTGCTTGCTTATTTATTTCCTTGTTGTCTTGTTTATTTGTTTGCTTGTAGTCATTGCAGTTCTTTTTCCGCGGTTTGCTAGTGGCTGCAATAACCTATTTTTTAAAACTAGGCCACAATAACCATGGGCTAATATTTACTGTAGTGACACTGGGCCTCCTACGGGCCGTAGAAATAGTGGGCCTTCTACGGGCTGTAGAAACAATGGCCCTTCTACGGGCCGTAGAAACAATGGGCCTTCTACGGGGCGTATCATCAATGGGCCTTATACGGGTTGTATGATCGATTGGCCAAACATGGGCCAATAACAGACCGCATTATGGTCGTAAATGGGCTAGAGTTGGAATCGTCAGTTCATGGGCCGACCATAATGGGCCATCGTTAATAGGTCGTATTTGATGACGCTATGAAAACGGCCCAACATATTAACGGACCACAAACGGGCCAACTATAACCACGGGCTGAATTTGACCCACGAGCAGAAAATGACAGTAACGGGCCGTAAGTAAACGAATGATGGAAATGAGACCAAGAATAAATGGGCTCTGAGAATGCCGAAAGATAACATGGGCTGGAAACGGCCCAATGGAATAACGGGCCGTTAATGGGTATAAAGTGATACACTGTTCATTATGGGCCAGTTTCACCATGGGCCGTTAATGGGTGTAAAGTGATACACTGTTCATTACGGGCCAGTTTCACCACGGGTCGTTAATGGGCCAAGAGTTACAAAGGGCCTCATATGGGCCGAAAGACGTCATGGGCCATACATGGGCTAGAAGTGAAAATGGGCTGGAATCATATTGGATGGCCCAGATGACGCTATTGGGCCTAATTCGGATAGGGCGTAACGGGCCTTGGGTTTGCGGGCTGTAAATGGGCAATATGCGAACATGCCGTTAACAGGCTTTCCATAGGCCAGCCCGCCACCTTTTGACCAAGTCAAACGGGCCAGCCTTTTCACAGGAATGGGCCTCTGTTGGGTCGTGCCACGTGTTGACGTATCATTGGCGCCTTCTGTCCAATGAGTGGATGACATCTGTCCCAACAATGAGCCGACACATGTTTCCTCCAGCCAATGATGATTTTACACGTGGAAAATCCCCATTGGTCGGGGCTGTTAACGGGCTATCGGATCCAAAACCCGACCTGATAGCTTAACGTCGTTCCGTTACGGTGGATGCCATGTGTCGGTCACCCTTAACAAAAGCACTTCTGTCACGCACGATTTATCGTCATGGAAGTGGACACTTCTGTGATGATAATTTTGGTAATGTCATGGAACACTTATATGACAGCACAAGTATGACTATCTTGATTCTGTCATAAAATCGTCATGGATGTACATGCATCACAAAAACCGCGACCTACTGTGACAAAGACATATCATCACGGAAGTGTATTTTTTTGTAGTGATCTGTGCACTCCGTGTCGAGTTGAGCCTCCACCGCCCAGTTCAAGTCCAGGACATCCGGTTCCGCCTGCAGGAGGGCGTCGATGAGAGCGGCATCCGCGCGCTCCGTGTCGAGTTGAGCCTCTGCCACCCGGTTCAAGTCCAAGACGTCCGGTTCCGCCTGCAGAAGGGCCTCGATGGCAGTGGCATCCGCGCGCTCCGCCTCAAGTTGAGCCTTTGCCTCCCGGTTCACATCCACGACATCCGGTTCTGCCTGCAGGAGAGCCTCGATGGCAGCGGCATGTGCACGCTCCGTGTCGAGTTGAGCCTCTGCCTCCCGGTCCTCCTTTAGTATCGCCAGGTTGAATCGCTGGTCCGCCTGCACCATGGGGGACTCGAAAGCCGGCACGAAGTCGACGTCCATCATCTCATACCCATCGGGGGCCTTCTGCGCTGCGACCTCCGCCATGAACATTGGATCGGCTTCCTCCTCCTCGTAGCTTATCTCTAGAGAAATCGGGGATTGGCCCGCCGCAAAGCGAGCTTGGTAACGGAGGTCTGTGGCACCGACCGCTGCCGCGATTTCTGCGCGGTGCTCCGGTGTCATCATCTTGTAGTACGTGATCTTGCGGCGCACCATGGCTTTCTGGCGAACTAGGGGACGCTTGATGCGACCTAGGGGATTGAAAGGTGGGGAATGGGCTGGAGATTAGGTGTAGTTTTAGGGCAGTGGCTGGCGTAGGCCGAGCAGCGAAGGTTCTGGTGTGAATAGTGGTTCCAGTGATGACCGGTCAATCGGTTTTGAATGTACATCGCTATTGTCGCGTTTGCGTTGCAGCTTGGCACGCTGGACCCTCCACGTCGCTCACCGAATAGAACGCGCTTCGTCTTGTGTTTTCGCTCGCTTGTGGGACCGCAGTTGAGAGCAAACCGACGTCCCTCCCCCTCCCCCTCCCGCGTCATTTATACTACCACTCCCTCCATTTTATGTGGAGTAAATAAAAACAGAGGGAGTATACTACGGATGAGGATCCCCTGACATGGCCGAACCCATTGAGTAACTGACATGCGGGGCCTAGCAAGCATGGGGTCTGCCAGTAAGTGACCGGAAGGGAGGGTAAGGCAGGGATACCTATGTCAGAGGATCCACTTCCACTACTACTCCCTCCTTCCATTTACTATACAGGGCCTGATGCGTTTTTCGAGGCTAACTTTGACAAAATGTTAGAGTAATAATATATGACAAAGCATACGGTCAAATTCGTATGTGAAAGGACCTTCCAATGATATAATTTTCACATTATACATCTCATGTACTATTAATCTTGTCAATAGTCAAATGCGGTTTTGAAAACGCATTAGAGCATGGTTAATAATATAGCCAGTCGATGGCTATGAGGGACTGCCATGTCATATATAGCCATCATCTATTATGTGCACTCATACAGTAGAGTGGGCTATAAGGTTGGCTATTTCCCGCAAAAAAATTTATAAGGTTGGCTATTGTATTAGTACTTTTTTCCATCTCCTCTTTATCTCTTTCTTCATATTTATTGTATTTAACTAGGAATGCGTATATAGCTAGGCTCTTGCATGAGAGCTCACTCCCCTTACTTTTTCACATCTCTCTCCTCCACATAGGCCCTATATAAATGGAAGGAGGGAGTACTACTATGAGCACTGCATACTCTAGTACAGATGTTATCAGTACTCCACTAGTACTATTGGACAGGGAGCTTAAAAAAAGTTACTATTGGACTGGCTATACGTGGCGAAATCCTAGTAGAAAGAGCATGCGCGAGAACAAGCACATTCACGTGGTTGAAAACAAATTGAAAACCATCTCGAGTACAAATCTAGGAGTGCGTACGAATCTAACAATATTGATTGGGCGTTGTTGAATGTTGATACTTTTTTTATCAAAGTAGAGATACTTTGACTACACATAAAACTTATATTAAACTAGAAAGGATAGGAGGGAGTATATTGTACGCTCAAAAATGAAACGAACATTGAATACCCTTTATATATGATTTGCGGATGCTATGATCACCGGTTCAAAATTTTGAATCCGCCTTAGGTATCACATGCCCCCACTCGTTCTCTCTCGATTTAATCTCGGGGTTCAGAGATCGATTGAAAGAGGACTAGGGTGGGTACAATACATTCATTTCGCTTATGAACGTACAATATACTCCCTTTGATCCCCACAGACCCCCCCCCCCCCCCCGCGGGTCATTTCTATCATAGAAACAGACCAAACCTTTATCTCCTTGCACGACACACAATTGATCTCTGAACATCAATTGATCTCGTCAACATGTGTCGGGGCATGAACCGAATGCGATGTCAAAATTAAAATGCGAAGCGACACCTAGGAAAAGTGAAACTTTAAACGAATCGTTTGTTTTTATGCATGTCGGGCAAATTACAACATTGGAAATACAAGCATGGTCTAGGCCCACATGCGAATGATACTGGGTGGAATGTTCAAATGAGGCATGCGGGAGGATGGACTCGATCGGAGGGCGACATGATCGATGGAAAAGAGGGTTGGAGAGGAATGAAAAGTAAGCAAACGCCACATGATTATACTTGAACGGCTCAAATAAACAATAAGTTGTCTCGCTTGGCCTACATAGTGAAAGGCCTAATGCACAAGCAGAGCACTGACGCTCGAGTATGGCCATGAAAACAGGGAAACCAACATGTGGGACACACCTGTCGGGACGATGTAGCACAGACTAGTCCAATGGAGGAGCTGGCCCACGACCTCCTCACCACCGGCAACCGTTCATGTGGGTCGTGGGGGCCAACAACGTGCCGTAGCTCCAGCACCGCCTCTGGACACGGTGACCGCGGTGAGCGACACGCTCATCATTGCTAGACACGGTCGGTTTCAGTGTGCCTGTCGGATTTAGGGTTCCGGCAGACCCTTGAGGTTCGAACACTGGGGTGCGCACGGAGGTTTCGCCTTCTACCTACCTGTTCCTCACCGAATCGCTAGGATCTAAACTATGAAAAGAACAACACAAGAGACACAGGGTTTATACTGGTTCAGGCCACCATTGTGGTGTAATACCCTACTCCAGTGTGTGGTGTGGTGGATTGCCTCTTGGGCTGATGATGAACAATACAAGGAAGAACAGCCTCGCGAGGGTCTGTTCCTGTGGTGGCATTGTCCCTTTGGAGGGGTTGATTCCAGATGCCTAGATACTATGGTGGCTAGTCCTATTTATAGGCAAAGGCCCTGGGCCTCTTCCCAAATATTGAGCGGGAAGGGCGCCAACAATTGGCCATTTTGAAGGGGAACATCTGGTACACTTATCCTGACTAAAGTTGGTCCTCGCCTGTCAAAGGCTCTGGTGGTGATGCCGGCTTGGGCTCCACGGTGACCTCCATCCTGCCGTTGGACTGGTCTTGGTCTTGTTGCACCAAAATGGATGCCTTTGCTTGATGCTCTCGCCTGCGCTTGCTCCCCTTGCACCAAAGAGGAAAGGAGGACATTGCACGGGCTGGCGCCCGGTTGGCGCCCTTTGTCATCATGGCTTGCGTCATGGGCACCTCGCGAGGTACCCCGCCTTGAACTCTCCGCCTCCTCGTGAGCCAGCCTGATGAGGCCGCGCCTGAGGAAGCTCCTTGTCGTCCGCCCCGCGAGGCTTGGCCCCTCGCGAGGGTCTTGAGCTTGTGTTGATGAAGATGGGCCGTGCTGAGCCCCCTTTGAGCCACACCGCAGGCCGCAGGCAGGCAAGTCTGGGGACCCCCGTTCCCAGAACGCCGACAGTGCCGAGGGTGGCGTTAGTGCTGTGGCACGACCAACAGTATGTTTGGTTTGTGCCCAAGGTTGCCCCATCAAAGCATTGGGTACCCAAAATTTTGGTTGAGGTTTTGGTTGCCCATGATTTGGCCGACATTGGCAAGAAAAATGAACAAGAGTTGGCTAGAGTTCATTGGCATGACAAAAAAATGGCAACCATCCAAACAAAGACCAATCTTTGGGTCATGACCAAAATTTTGGTAAGGTGCACTTTGGCCACAATCCAAACACACCCACCCGGCTTGTCGAGGATGCACGGGGCGCCGCGACACGTCCGCGGAGTGGTGTAACATGGCCAACTGCATCCTCAGGACCTGAGACCATGTTGGGTCATCTTGCTTTTTCAATGACATGCGGGGCTCGCATGTGAGCAAAGGGCATCTCCAACGTTGCCACGACAGCAGCTGACTACCCTGGCACACCAAAAACCCTCGTCCCTCGCACCGTCGCGCGGTGCGTTCCCAGCCGGCGCCAGCTGCCAGCATTCACGCCATCCGTACGTATGCCGTCGTTAAGAGGCTCGGTGCTCGAGGAACCAACTCGGTGACTTAATGACGCACCCGGATGCTTGGCCTCACCAGAATGCGCTACTTAAAGCGGCAACGCCCAGCTAATCTCCACACCATAGCGCATTGTCCTCCTACCTGGCACCACATCCGCCATGACCACAAGTGCGAACGCTCTACGGGAGAGCTTGTCTTCGGGGATGAAGGCCGAGGTTGCTTCCCTCGCTCACGTCGCCTCTCGCGACGCAATAGCGGCATAGCCTGACGCGGATGCGACTGCACAAGTGGTGGCCACGCTAGCGGCTGATGACCGGAGCACCGTCAGCCACGCGTCCTAATTGCCGCCGTCCAACGTCCGGCACCGCCAAGGTCGGGGACTCCTCCGAGGATGAGTAGAGCATGGGAGGCGGCAGGGCATGGTTTGCCAACTGGCCGGTCTGTATCCCGTGTTCTACTCTTCCTCGCCGGAGACCGCACCTTCACTTCATGGGTCTTGAACCCCGCCCCCGTACATAGAGATTGCAGATGGAGGACGTCGGTCACTGCCGTAGAATTGGTTTAGGGTCAGGTTTCTTTTATTTTTCTGTCCTATAAAAGTTCGAAATGTAATGAAAATCTGCCATGTTTGCATTAATCTCGGCCGATGTATATGAACTTTCACAATAATATAGTATATTGTAGGAGTACTAGCAATATGCCCGTGCGTTGCATGGAAGATCAAGATCTTGTGGGAGAAAAGGATGAACAAGGGAAGGCCTTATCTGCAAATGTGGAGAGGAGTGCGGGTAAATTGCCATAGCTTCCTTCCTATCTGTTAGATATAGATCGGACAGCCTATATTGCGGGATGACAGGCACAACATCATCACCAACTCTGTTTTTATTGAACCGAGACAAAGCTAACATGTGAAGTAAAATAAACACATAGCGTCTATACATACACAATTTATCTTAGGCACTCCAATAGTACGTCCACTACACAGTCACGCATTTCACATCTTTCTACATCTACGGGAACCTACGAAAGGGTTAACGTAAATTGCCTCTCTCTCTCTCCTCCCCTGATTTTCATGGTGGTGGGCCCCTCCCTCCCCTAATTTTCATGGTGGTGGGCCCCTCCCTCCCCTAATCTACAATCAACAGCTCACACATTTCACATTACATTAATTACGTAACTTGGATTATGTAGGTGTAGCATTACTCGTCCTAAAAAAACCAACTAAGCCAACCTCCCAGCATATCGCACGGGAAAAGACCCGGCCGCGCCGTTTTAGTCGGGATTACCGGATTACTAGTAGTAGTATCGATAGATCGCGTGAAGCAACAAGTTTTTTTAGGGGGCAAAGCACCTAGTTTAAAAGGAAAAAAGGTGGTACACTCACAGCACCCCTGTCGTGGTCGCATTGCACCCCACACACGTTCGGTCCTACACACGGCTCACGCAAATGGAACGCGCTTCGGCTTGCCTCTTCACTGACACGTGGGACTGCACTTGGTGAAACCAACCATGCGCGAAACTCCCCCCGCCCACTGCGTGAAAATCCTCCCGCCCGACCCAAAAATTCCCCACAAATCCTAGATTCAAGCGTCCTTCGGCCAACTAGCCAATAATATTCCCCAAACCCCCTGCCCCCTGTCCCACTCCACTCCATTCTCTCTGCCAAAGCCGCCCTCCCCTTTGCGCCGATACATCAGCGCCGCGGTTCGTCGAGGGGACGCACGGTGATCCTCTCGCTCCCATAGTACGCTTTCATAGACTGTCATCCTCTAGCCGCGCCGCCACCGCTGGCGACGTTCTTGTGGAGGCGCACGGCGGTCAGCGCCGCCACCGCTGGCGACGTTCATGTGGAGACGCACGGCGGTCAGCTTCTCCCATGGTACACGCATTCTAGACTGAGGCCCCGTGCATGTCGGTGTAGAGCTGAATGTTAGCTGATAGAAGCTGTTAATCTCACTGTTTGTTGAAGTAGTTTACAGTCAATATGCTCTGCTTAAGAAGCTTCCTTGCCCTGTTCTGCACTCAATCTACTTAGTTGAGATGGCATGCCAAGGCCGATTAGTTGCTAAAATATCTTGCCATATATTTATTCTGACGTAGATTGCCATGGTCCAGTAGCCAATCTGTTAGGTGAAATATCTCTACACTATTTTATACTCGATCTTTGTTGCTGCGATGGCCTTCGATAGTTTGATGGCTGTGTGCTCGGCCTCATTGACTGCTGAAACAGCCTACCATAATTTAGCACTCAAATCTGTTTGCTGAATTAGCTTTACATATATTTCATTACTTAGATCAGCTCGTCCAAATATCTTGCCATAGCTTTAGACATCGACCTAGGTATTTTTTCTAGACTTCATAAAAAAGCATATATGTTTTTCCTGTAATATATAGTAGAAGAACTAATTTGTATGTCTAACAGATGGAGATGACTTGGATAACTTCTACTCGAAGATTCTCCGCTGCATATGTCGAGGGGGTTGAAAACTTCATGAACTTTATCAGAGCTGAGTACGGTGGTCCGAAATCAGATGTGCTTTGCCCGTGTAGCATTTGTATGAATTCAGTTACAAGACCCCAGTCAACTATGCAAAATCATCTACACTTGTATGGGATGTCGGTCACATATACTAGGTGGGTCCATCATGGTGAAGCTGTGAACAACAATGTTATTGACTATGTGGAAGCAGCAGATCACCATCTTGATCTGCCTGATGCTTAGGTGGAAGAGGAGGAGGAGGTGGTGGTGGCGGAGCCAGTGAGTTTGACCAACATTGAAACAATGCTACGAAATGCTCGTGCATTCTGTGAACTTTCACCTGCAGAAGAAATACGGTGGGCCCACATGTTGGAACAATGCAACATGGCTGTCGCCCCAGGAAATAAGCTGTCAGTATTCTCAGCTATGGTCACGTTTCTTCAGGTGAAGACATCCGAGCGGATGACCAATAAATCATTTGATGCGATGTTGGCTGCTTTCCGCAAATCTTTCCCAGATGTGTCTAGGCTGCCACGCACCTACAGTAAAATGAAGAATTTCCTTCGTGTAGTTGGAATTGGATATGATATGATCCATGTTTGTAAGAATAATTGTGTTCTGTTCCGGAAGGATTATGCCAACTCAAGTGAATGCCCGAAATGCAAATCATCAAGATGGAAAGATGGCGATGCTGTGAAGAGGATTCCTAATATTCTGAGACATTTTCCAGTTATACAAAGATTGAAGAGGTTGTTTCATGATGCTGAAACAAGAGAGGATGTACTATGGCATTCTAGGAACCAGGAGTACACAGATCAGAATGTAATGAGCCATCCATCTCATGGCAGTGAGTGGAAAAGCTTCAATCATAAACACAAAAAGTTTGCTGCTGACCCGAGAAACATTAGACTTGGCTTAGCTTCAGATGGATTTAACCCATTTGGCCACCAGAGCGCCACATATAGCATGTGGCCAGTGCTTGTTATCCCTTACAACATGCCTCCAAATGTCTGCACCAAAGAATCAAACTACATGATGGCCTTGCTCATCCTAGGTCCAAAATGTCCTGGAAAGGATTTTGATTTGTTCATGGAGCCTCTTGTGGAGGAACTTCAATAGCTATGGAGGGGTGTTCTCACTCGAGACCTATATAGCAGCCCACCAGCTGATTTCTTTCTGCGTGCTGTTATAATTTGGTGCATCCATGATTATCCGGCTTTGGGCACTACGTCAGGGCGAACAACACATGGTTACAATGCATGTGTTCGTTGTGGCAGGAATCCGCTGTCATACGCAATACTTAGCAAGATCTGTTACATTGGACACCGCCATTTCCTTGCCAAGGACAAGCCGCATCCTAGAAAATAACGAAGACATTTGTTCAATACAAAGCATGAAAACCGTGATGCACCAAAGAGGCTCACCGCCAATGAGTTGCAAGTGGAATTAGAGAAGGTCAGGCATATTACACCAGGAAAACATCCTGGTAATGGTAGCGGGAAAAGGAAGCATGGTAGGGCAGAAGAGAGATTATTGTTTACCTGCAGGTCCACTTTGTGGGACTTGGAGTATTGGAAAGATTTGGATCTGCGGCATAATCTTGATGTGATGCACATCGAGAAAAATATATGTGACAGCATTATCGGCACACTTCTTAATATTGAAGGCAAGACGAAATATACCTTAAAATCTAGGATTGATTTGACACACCTGGGTATCAGACAGGATTTGCAGGTGCAAGTTGAAGGTAAACCACGGGATATGGCACCAGAGGTGTACGTCTTGGACAAGCTAAAAAGAAAAGAATTCTGCGAGGTCCTGTCACGTGTGAGATTCCCACATGGATTTGTTTCAAACCCTGAAAGGAGAGTCAATGCAGATGGAAACAAGGTACAAGGGTTGAAAACTCATGACTGCCACATCTTACTTCAAAGGGTTTTACCTGTTATCCTTAGAGGATTGGGTCGCCCTGACTTATATAGAGCAGTTGCAGAGTTGGGACAATTCTATAGGGAACTCTGCAGTAGAAATATCAGGATAGATGCTTTGGAGCGTCTTAGAGACAAGATACCAACTATCCTATGCGACCTTGAGAAGATATATCCTCCAGCCTTCTTTGATGTGATGGTGCATTTGACTATTCATCTACTTATGAGGCACTACTTACAGGTCCAGTACAGTATGGCTGGATGTACCTTACTGAAAGGCGGCTAGGCACTTTCAAGGGCTATGTTAGGAACAGAGCTAGACCCGAGGGTTCCACTGCAGAGGCCTACATTGCTACAGAAGCGTTGACCTTCTGCTCAAAATACATTGAAACAGCTGATCAGCTTAGCAAAGAGGTGGGTGAAGACAATCCCGGGCTCAATGTTTTCGATTATTCTGTTCGAGTTAAAGGGAAGAGTCGACAAGAGGACAAACCTAAAGATTTGGACAAAATGGTTTGGTATGTGTTGAATAACTATCCTGAGATACTACCTTATATCAAGTAAGTGCTAAATACTGCAGCTTATACATCATAATCTACTAAACTTGCAGCACATTCTTATATATTTAGATGTTTGACAGAATCACTATGTTGTGCAGCATCTACAAAAAGGAGTTACTGCCGCAAAATCCCAGAAACATTGACAAACTGGTTATGGTAGGATTTGTGAAATGGTTCAAGAGCCATGTAAACTTTTGAATTGCACTGTCAGTTTTTTTAATATATTGAGTACATAAGATGATCAGCTTGTCTATTTTCTAACCATAGTTTAAGAAGATGCGGGAGGATGGGCAGGCAGTTGATGATGCCCTTTACTCACTAGCAATGGGTCCTGATACTCGGGTAAGACATTATGAATCTTCCGTTGTTGGAGATGTGCGTGTCAGGACCTCGACTCAATGCCACATCGATCTAGCATGTAACACCTCATATCACTTTGCGGCCTCACGCACGGTATCCCCACGGTGTCGCCTTACCTTTGCCCGGGACCGTTTGCGCCTTTTGGCACACGTATATGATAGTGTCGCTAGCATCCATATGATAAGGAGCCCGGGCTGACATGGCTAGTTGTAAACCCAAAATGGCACAAACTTACAGGGACAGGCATCCATGACCCAACATCGAACGTGTCGGTCATCAGTGAGTGAATCTAGGTTGTAGCACTGGGCTAGCAGGACTCCGGTGAACCGGGCTGTATCGGGCTAACAGGACTCCAGTATTCATCGCGTGACATTTCCCCGAAGGGACAGACACAGGAACGAAGAAGGACACATGCCGGCCAGCCTAAGTGTTCCGGAGCAGTAGCAAGCTACCCTGGCTCAGTGGAAGCACTAGGAGACATTTCCCGGTAAGAGAGGCTACTAAGGATAAACAACTAGATAGTCAGATCCCACACATACCAAGCATTTCAATAACATACACACAATATGCTCGATATGTGCAAATACAACATGGCATCACAACATGACTCTACGACTCAAGTATTTATTCAATAGGCTCCGAGGAGCGAGATATTACAAACATGGGTCTCATGACCCAACAATCAGAGCATACAAGTCAAAGCACATGCGGAAGCTTAACATGTCTGAGTACAGACATCTAGAAATGAAAAAGGCTGAGAAGCCTGACTATCTACTAGATCCTGCCGAGGGCACAAGATCGTAGCTGAGGTAACAAGCTAAACGTCGAAGTCCACGTGGAACTATTAGCGAGACTGAAGTCTCTCTGCAAAAACATAAAATAGGCAAACGTGAGTACAAATGTACCCAGCAAGACTTACATCAGAACTAACTACATATGCATCATTATCAACAAAGGGGGTGGTGGAGTTTAACTGCAGCAAGCCAGCTCTGACTCGGTGGCTAACCTGAACTACGACTGCAAGTAACTCTTTTGAGGTGGCGCACACGAGTCCACATATTCACCATATCAATACACCACTATGGATCCTCTCCCGTCTCCCTACGAGAACGACATCCATAGCACTCACGCTTATCTTGCGCATTTTAGAGTATCCAATTTCACTTGTCTATGAACTGTACAGGCAACCCAAAAGTCCTTTACCGCGGACACGGCTATTCGAATAGATCATATTATCCCTGCAGGGGTGTACTTCTTCACACACGCTCTCACCACTTACCGCCGTTTACACGACATGTACTCGGCAACCTTCAAGCGGAAGCCCAGCGAGGGTGTCGGCCATGACCTGACTAACCACACAAGCCTCTCGTCCAGGTTTATCACCTATTCGGGTTCCATCCGCAAGGAGATCCGGCCGGGGTGTCGCTCACGGCCCCAAACAATGTGAGCAGGGTTCCCAAGCCCACCTCGACGGGTGGATCTACGCTTGGTACACCGTGCCACTGTGCCTAGTCTGTCCCAAGCCCACCTGTACCGGGTGCCACTTGGTAGACTACTAACACTACCTACAAACACCAGAAACTAGTTGCAACTCCTGGACAGAGATCGAGTTGATTAATAAGTCGAGAGAGCTTGGAGCGCCCGGAGCCCAATGTGTGGTAGTAACTGATCATGGATCACAAACACAGAACTCAGTTCCTGAGGACGGCTGCAATGAGACAACCCACCATGTACTCCTACATGGCCTCTCACCGCTACCTTTACCAAATCGTGCTCACACACTTAGCTCACACATAGTAGGACATGTTTACACACCTCCGATTCATTCCCGATGAATCAGACCTGACTCAACTCTAAGCAGTAGCAGGCATGACAAACAAGCATGAATGAGTAGGAACATCAAGGCTCAAACAACTCCTACTCATGCTAGTGGGTTTCATCTATTTACTGTGGCAATGACAGGTCATGCAAAGGATAAAGGGGTTCAGCTACCGCAACAAGTAACAGATGAATCGGTGTTGTCCTAATACAGTAAAAGAGAGCAGGGGCGAGAGAGTTGGATTGTATCGGAATGAACAAGGGGGTTTTGCTTGCCTGGCACTTCTGAAGATAGTATAGCACTTCATCGGTGTCATCGAATAATCGTCGGAACCACGTCTACTGAGGGGGGGGGCAAACACCGGCAACAGAGAAAGAACACAATCAATGCAATGCAACAATATGATGCATGCTCATGACATGGCAATATGATGTGGTTTGAGCTAATGCAACTAGTAGCAGGTTAAATGAAGTTGGTTTGAACCCTAGGTTCAAATTCAAACTCCACATGTGGTTATTTAAATGACATTCCTATCATTTGTCCTAAACAGTAGTGATAAGTTCTTCTAACATGCATGAAAATGGTACATATGGATAGATTGGATTTTTCTGATCATTTTACATATATAAATTATTTCATTTGGAGTTACGGTTGATTTTATATGAATTTTACAAGTTTTAAACATTTTTTTGGAATTTCCTATATAAGAATAAATCCAGTAAATGCTTTATGCGTCAGCATGACGTCACTATGATGTCATCAAGTCAACAGGGGCGGTCCAGGTCAAACCTGGCCAGTGGGATCCATAGGTCAGTGTCACGTTGCTCATTAGGGTCACTAACATGTGGGCCCAGTCAATGGCCACGTCCGTGTGGTCAACACTGATGCGTGGGGCCGCTGTGATTAGTTAATATTAAGGAGAAACTAATCTAAGTTTAGTTAGGCAGTGGGGCCCGGCTGTCAGTGTAACTAAGTGTTGACTAAGTGCGTCGTTAACCTAAACTAAGCGGCCACGTCACCATCGCCGGAGTTTGGCCGGCAGCGACCATCCCGCACGGCGGAGCTTCTACTGGGCGGCGCTAGGGGCTGCGTTTAGGTGCGGGGAGACCACCAGGAGGGAGCCCATGCTCTTCCACATCCAACGAAGCAGGAAGGAGCGGGCGGGGTGCGCTATACTCGCCGGAGATGAGCTCGCGGCGGCGGCCGGAGCTCGGGCGAGCTCGGGGTCGGCATTAGGGAGCACAGCAGAGGGTGCGGAGGGGTGCTATGGCATCCTGGCGGTGAACTGAGCACGGTTGCGTGCTCGGTTGCAACTCTAGGCAACGGTGGCTACGGCGGCGACATGGCCGGCGGCGAAGAGCTCTCGGCTCCGACGGGCATCGGTGTTAGAGGAAGAAAAAGAGCCAGGGGAGAGGGGGAAACGATGGCGGAGCTCACAGCGGGGTCGGAGACGGTCTTAGCGATCTCGGGGAGGCGGAGATGGCGGCATATCGACGGCGGCGATCCTCGGTGGCCGAGGAGGGGAACGGCGCAGCTGGCGGCATCCATGGCTTCCGGCGCCTTCCGTCTTGGTGAGGAGGAAGAGGGGAACGAGGAGGGGCGTCTGGGCCGGTCAGAGAAGCGAGGGGGAGGCGGTGGCTGTGGCAAACGGTGTCGGCGACGACGAGCTTCGCTCGGGCGCGTGCAGGGAGAGAGCAGAGGAGGGGGAGAGCGTTCGGGAGAGAGTGAGAGGGGGCCAGGGGGCTGCGTGGCGCTCGTGGACGACTCCAGGGTGTCAGGGAGGCCAACAGGGAGGCAGGAGGTGGCCACGGGTGGCTGTGCGCGCCGCACGCAGCTGCTTCTCCTCCTGGCAGAGGAGGAAGATGACAGGAGCTGCGGTGGTGGGCTGGGTTGCCAGAGAGGCCTGGCCAGGTGGGCTGCCTACTGGGCCGCAGGTAAGGCCAGGTCAGTTCTCTCTCTCTCTCTCTAATATTTCCATTTTCTATTTTCTGTAATTGTGTTTGGCTTTAATAAAAATGCCAGGGCATTTCCAAAAATCATGAAACTGCTCAATGTCATTGTTTGGAATATTTCCAGCAGCAAACATTTCAGTTTGTGATTATTTGAGCATTTAAAATATTATTTAGCAATTAAATGCCCAAATGCAAATACCATATGATTTAATTCAAAAATCCAGAATGTCCTAGAAAAATGTGCACCATTTTTGGGAGAGGTTCTAGACCAATCCAAAAATAATGAACTTTTCTGAAGATCATTTTGGGTTCATTGAAAAGATTTATGGTTGACCCTATTTGATTTAATTTTGGTGCTAGGGTTTGTCAATCCCCATTTCAACTTAAATAAAATTTAAACATGATGCAACACATGAAGGGCTAGCCTAGTGCATACCAGAACTAGGGATGTGACAACTCGCCCCCACTAAACAAGAATCTCGTCCCGAGATTCAAGCGTAGGGTAGGATGAAGGGGGAACGCAAACTAACATAATCTTCACGATCCAGGTGCACTTCATAAGAGCATTGATTCGATCATCATCTTTGTCTTGTCGTCTTGTTTTGAGCACTCCAACCAACATGACAATGAGAGGAAGAGAAAAACTCTAGAAGGATCGATCTTCTTGAAGACCAAACAACTCAGGATCAACTCATGGGATGAGACATAGCAACATCTCCCAAGCTGAGACACGAAGCATACATCTAGAGGGATGGAGTGGAATAGATGACGAGGGTTCACTAGGTAGACAACAATTCCACACTTAAGAAGGTGGTAAACGATTGTCAACGTAGCGAGGAGTTGAGTTGCCATGATACCATAACGGGGCACCTTAGGGAAGGTGACTTGTAGAAATATCCCCTTAAGTGGCAAAAAGAATTACCTTTGATTCAGAGATCATTGAAACTCTTTATACCAGCCTAAGGCAATTCTCGAGCGATCGTTTGGAGGGGTTCGGTAGAATGGCATACCCGAATTAGAATGGATGATGTGGATTACCTTGTTGAAAACAACACAAGGAATGATTCTGCTTGCGCGTGCTCTCAAGAACTCGAGCAATTCCATAATCATCATAGTTCTACCAACATCTATGAAAAGAATGTTAATACAACTACATACTACCATGATGAATAACGATGGAGGATGCAGATGGAAAGGAAGACAACACTTTCTTAGATTTCACCCTAGCAATGCCAAGGAAACAAAATCTGGATGATCGACCGAGAGACATTTAGCACTCCGCTTCTAATGTTCTCCTTGATGTACTAGGTACCATGGTCAATGCTTAAAACATCAACATGGCCATCAAGTAAAGGTCGGACTTCGGAAGCACAAAAATCCATAAGGAACAACTTCTAAAATAAGTCGCACGACATCCTTATGGAGAGGATGGTCAACTTGCTCAGTTAAGATGCTACAGTAATAGATCTTCGGCTAGGTGTGTCGGCCAACATCAACCTTGTCGGGACCTACATCATAGATCTTAGAATAGTTTCTACCATCATATCTGCCTGAGATTCAGATCTGGTCGGTAACAGGACATTTCAGACATCATGTCTGGAAAAGAAATTTTGCAACACAAATCGACAAGACGATGTTGCAAGATTCTCAAGAAATGAACTACGATAGCAAACTCCAAGGCATGAGCTGGTTCTGCTACACACATGTGACATGATGTCCCGGACAAGCATGACCACGTGGTAGTCTTACTATAAAACACTACCGAGTTCTGGTTGGGAATCATCATTGAGGATATCGAAGTCCTTGCATAAGGCATGCTCTTAAGAAGGAACTTCTTCTCCTTGAACAACTCAATCAGTGGCTTGGTGTGCTAGGGAATACATATGGAATGGAGGTAATTAATCTACCAAACCACAGTATACTTTGCACATATGCATGACTGATTTGGGATGATTCCAGAGGAAACAAAACAAACCTTTCTCAAATTCATGGCGGCAACTTACACCTAATGCATGTGAACTTGGAGAAAGTCACTTCTTTCACCAAACATATACCTCATGAGCGGAACACGAAGGCAATGTTTACAAAGTTCCCAACACTAGCTCGATGTTCAACATGAGTCATGGAGGAGACAAAATGCTGCTGACGGGCTCAACAACAAGTCATCGGGATTTCCATATAAATGGAATTCCACAGTTATGTGAACACGGTGATAGCATTGGTCAGACCAAAAGATATAATGGAGTATGCTCGAGGAGGAACCACGAGTAAGACAACATTACGAACATCGTTGGTTCTGATTTGATTTGAGAATAGCCCACACTCAAATCAAAGATTGGATAAGATGATAGGTCCATTAACTGATCACAGGGACCAATCGGTGAAGATATCATCTTTCTTCAACACACACACATAAAAAGATATCCCTTAACATGAACTAAGTTAGACAAGCTTTTATCTTCCAACTCTCCAAGTTGTTGTTTAGCTTGACCAACTAGCTCAGGGGTATCCCACACAGATTCTTGGAGAAGGGGTGGTTTACAAGAAACCATCTTGATCACGAACTCAACATAGCGGTCAGGTGACAACCTGGTAATACTTCCGAGAAGATATTCGGAAAATCACAAACCACCGATATGTTACTAAGCTCGAGAACAACCTTGCTTTTCAGGGCAAGACGATATGATCAATAGAGCGAAGATTTGAAATAATCATAACTCATTGATCGAGGAGTGCACCAAAATTAAGGACTAAGGGGCCCGATCAACCTTAGGGTGATGATTCAACAACCAACACACTAAGGATGAAGTTATTGTCCTTTAACTACCAAGCAATAGGGTTGCTAGGAGTATTGATTTCACACATCATAGTTCACTTGTCGGCATTCCAGTTGCAAAAACACAGAGACCGAGGAATGAAGAACAATGGCGAGAAGTATCACTTCATCAAGAATTCATAAGAGATGGTGTCATTCCTATGATATTCTTGACATAAATAGGGTAATACTCCAAGGTAGAACAGAACAAAAGCCAGTTTGGCATTTGATCTGCGGAATACAACTACTTTGACCCAATCCTAGAAATGGATAAGGTACTGGAGTTTGTTTCTCCTAGTCATTCTAGAATAGAATGGCTTGACGGACCACAAGAATAACAAGCATTGTTGAACACGAGGCACAACTACTCTTGACTATCAATTGATAGACGGGGGTCGGAATACAACTAAAGAGGGACAACTCAAAGGAACATATGATTTTCTGAGTTGTGGATGCACGGACTAGCATGTCGAACGAGTTCAACATATTTCTTCCGGATAACCCATGCAGAAAGGTTAAACTGACAGAGTCACAATATAGAATGGAGAACTCATCGAGGGCACTCCTGTTGTGATCTTTTGACCCAACAAACTTCTACCATAAAGTGGTTCATAGTATTTGGAAGAAGGAAATACCACGAACTTTGAGGACTATCGCAAAGTTACTAATATCCTAAAGGAACTAGCAACACTATCAACATGAAGTAAGTAGGGTGAATCTCGGGTCCAAGAACCCAGGAATAGAATACCTACCAACTAAATGGCATCACGGAATGCTTTCGAGAATGATGGCCAGGATCATCACACTGGGACATAGAACATGGCTAGATTACTAGGTGATACTCTGGACATCTGGGGTCATAATAATAGCTCCAACATATACGTCGAGGCAATAGAGTACCTCAACTCACCGTTTAGTGTGGTTAACCTGGCCAGAGAGGACATCGGGAACGGGAAGAAGGGATTTTCAAATGCATCATACTATTTAGAGACCTGGGAAGACTCGGACAACATAACGGCTATAAATGCTCGAAAAGGGATTTGAGACATCCTACAAAATGGTGGCATAACCACTTGATCATCATAATATCAAGGTTCCGAGACCAACTGTCAACATACGGAAGTAGTAGGAACTGAACAGAGGCTTAAATCCAACAATCCTATAGGTCTACGGATTAGTAACACGTGATCCTGATAGACAGAAGAGATAGCCTAGTTCCTTAACCCCGTAGGAAAGATATGATGACTCGGATCAGAAGGCATAAGGTATAAGGAGTAAAAAGAGCCTTACGTTCCATCCCACAATCAATTCCCTTATATAACTAAAGAATTTCTAGACTCAACTTCGACCAGTTTGGCTTGGTAATCCTACAGGCAGTCAAGCTCTGATACCAAAGCTGTCAGGACCCCGACTCAATGCCACATCGATCTAGCATGTAACACCTCATATCACTTTGCGCCCTCATGCACGGTATCCCCACGGTGTCACCTTACCTTTGCCCGGGACCGTTTGCGCCTTTTGGCACACGTATATGATAGTGTCGCTAGCATCCATATGATAAGGAGCCCGGGCTGACATGGCTAGTCGTAAACCCAAAATGACACAAACTTACAGGGACAGGCATCCATGACCCAGCATCGAACGTGTCGGTCATCAGCGAGTGAATCCAGGCTGTAGCACTGGGCTAGCAGGACTCCGGTGAACCGGGATGTAGCGGGCTAACAGGACTCCGGTATTCATCGCGTGACATTTCCCCGAAGGGACAGACACAGGAACGAAGAAGGACACATGTCGGCCAGCCTAAGTGTTCCGGAGCAGTAGCAAGCTACCCTGGCTCAGTGGAAGCACTAGGAGACATCTCCCGGTAAGAGAGGCTACTAAGGATAAACAACTAGATAGTCAGATCCCACACATACCAAGCATTTCAATAACATACACACAATATGCTCGATATGTGCAAATACAACATGGCATCACAACATGACTCTACGACTCAAGTATTTATTCAATAGGCTCCGAGGAGCGAGATATTACAAACATGGGTCTCATGACCCAACAATCAGAGCATACAAGTCAAAGCACATGCGGAAGCTTAACATGTCTGAGTACAGACATCTAGAAATGAAAAAGGCTGAGAAGCCTGACTATCTACTAGATCCTGCCGAGGGCACAAGATCGTAGCTGAGGTAACAAGCTAAACGTCGAAGTCCACGTGGAACTATTAGCGAGACTGAAGTCTCTCTGCAAAAACATAAAATAGGCAAATGTGAGTACAAATGTACCCAGCAAGACTTACATCAGAACTAACTACATATGCATCATTATCAACAAAGGGGGTGGTGGAGTTTAACTGCAGTAAGCCATCTTTGACTCGGTGGCTAACCTGAACTACGACTGCAAGTAACTCTTTTGAGGTGGCCCACACGAGTCCACATATTCACCATATCAATACACCACTATGGATCCGCTCCCGTCTCCCTACGAGAACGCCATCCATAGCACTCACGCTTATCTTGCGCATTTTAGAGTATCCAATTTCACTTGTCTATGAACTGTACAGGCAACCCAAAGTCCTTTATCGCGAACACGGCTATTCGAATAGATCATATTATCCCTGCAGGGGTGTACTTCTTCACACACGCTCTCACCACTTACCGCCGTTTACACGACATGTACTCGGCAACCTTCAAGCGGAAGCCCAACGAGGGTGTCGGCCACGACCTGACTAACCACACAAGTCTCTCGTCCAGGTTTATCGCCTATTCGGGTTCCATCCGCAAGGAGATCCGGCCGGGGTGTCGCTCACGGCCCCAAACAATGTGAGCAGGGTTCCCAAGTCCACCTCGACGGGTGGATCTACGCTTGGTACACCGTGCCACTGTGCCTAGTCTGTCCCAAGCCCACCTGTACCGGGTGCCACTTGGTAGACTACTAACACTACCTACAAACACCAGAAACTAGTTGCAACTCCTGGACAGAGATCGAGTTGATTAATAAGTCGAGAGAGCTTGGAGCGCCCAGAGCCCAATGTGTGGTAGTAACTGATCATGGATCACAAACACAGAACTCAGTTCCTGAGGACGGCTGCAATGAGACAACCCACCATGTACTCCTACATGGCCTCTCACCGCTACCTTTACCAAATCGTGTTCACACACTTAGCTCACACATAGTAGGACATGTTTACACACCTCCGATTCATTCCCGATGAATCAGACCTGACTCAACTCTAAGCAGTAGCAGGCATGACAAACAAGCATGAATGAGTAGGAACATCAAGGCTCAAACAACTCCTACTCATGCTAGTGGGTTTCATCTATTTACTGTGGCAATGACAGGTCATGCAAAGGATAAAGGGGTTTAGCTACCGCAACAAGTAACAGATGAATCGGTGTTGTCCTAATACAGTAAAAGAGAGCAGGGGCGAGAGAGTTGGATTGTATCGGAATGAACAAGGGGGTTTTGCTTGCCTAGCAGTTCTGAAGATAGTATAGCACTTCATCAGTGTCATCGAATAATCGTCGGAACCACGTCTACTGAGGGGGGGGGGACAAACACCGGCAACAGAGAAAGAACACAATCAATGCAATGCAACAATATGATGCATGCTCATGACATGGCAATATGATGTGGTTTGAGCTAATGCAACTAGTAGCAGGTTAAATGAAGTTGGTTTGAACCCTAGGTTCAAATTCAAACTCCACATGTGGTTATTTAAATGACATTCCTATCATTTGTCCTAAACAGTAGTGATAAGTTATTCTAACATGCATGGAAATGGTACATATGGATAGATTGGATTTTTCTGATCATTTTTCATATATAAATTATTTCATTTGGAGTTACGGTTGATTTTATATGAATTTTACAAGTTTTAAACATTTTTTGGAATTTCCTATATAAGAATAAATCCAGTAAATGCTTTATGCGTCAGCATGACGTCACTGTGATGTCATCAAGTCAACAGGGGCGGTCCAGGTCAAACCTGGCCAGTGGGGTCCATAGGTCAGTGTCACGTTGCTCATTAGGGTCACTAACATGTGGGCCCAGTCAATGGCCACGTCAGTGTGGTCAACACTGACGCGTGGGGCCACTGTGATTAGTTAATATTAAGAAGAAACTAATCTAAGTTTAGTTAGGCAGTGGGGCCCGGCTGTCAGTGTAACTAAGTGTTGACTAAGTGCGTCGTTAACCTAAACTAAGCGGCCACGTCACCATCGCCGGAGTTTGGCCGGCAGCGACCATCCCGCACGGCGGAGCTTCTACTGGGCGGCGCTAGGGGCTGCGTTTAGGTGCGGAGAGACCACCAGGAGGGAGCCCATGCTCTTCCGCATCCAACGAAGCAGGAAGGAGCGGGCGGGGTGCGCTATAGTCGCCGGAGTTGAGCTCGCGGCGGCGGCCGGAGCTCGGGCGAGCTCGGGGTCGGCATTAGGGAGCACAGCAGAGGGTGCGGAGGGGTGCTATGGCATCCTGGCGGTGCACTGAGCACGGTTGCGTGCTCGGTTGCAACTCTAGACAACGGTGGCTACGGCGGCGACATGGCCGGCGGCGAAGAGCTCTCGGCTCCGACGGGCATCAGTGTTAGAGGAAGAAAACGAGCCATGGGAGAGGGGGAAACGATGGCGGAGCTCACAGCAGGGTCGGAGACGGTCTTAGCGATCTCGGGGAGGCGGAGACGGCGGCATATCGACGGCGGCGATCCTCGGTGGCCGAGGAGGGGAACGGCGCAGCTGGCGGCATCCATGGCTTCCGGCGCCTTCCGTCTTGGTGAGGAGGAAGAGGGGAACGAGGAGGGGCATCTAGGCCGGTCAGAGAAGCGAGGGGGAGGCGGTGGCTGTGGCAAACGGTGTCGGCGACGACGAGCTTCGCTCGGGCGCGTGCAGGGAGAGAGCAGAGGAGGGGGAGAGCGTTCGGGAGAGAGTGAGAGGGGGCCAGGGGGCTGCGTGGCGCTCGTGGACGACTCCAGGGTGTCAGGGAGGCCAACAGGGAGGCAGGAGGTGGCCACGGGTGGCTGTGCGCGCCGCACGCAGCTGCTTCTCCTCCTGGCAGAGGAGGAAGACGACAGGAGCTGCGGTGGTGGGCTGGGTTGCCAGAGAGGCCTGGCCAGGTGGGCTGCCTACTGGGCCGCAGGTAAGGCCAGGTCAGTTCTCTCTCTCTCTCTCTAATATTTCCATTTTCTATTTTCTGTAATTGTGTTTGGCTTTAATAAAAATGCCAGGGCATTTCCAAAAATCATGAAATTGCTCAATGTCATTGTTTGGAATATTTCCAGCAGCAAGCATTTCAGTTTGTGATTATTTGAGCATTTAAAATATTATTTAGCAATTAAATGCCCAAATGCAAATACCATATGATTTAATTCAAAAATCCAGAATGTCCTAGAAAAATGTGCACCATTTTTGGGAGCGGTTCTAGACCAATCCAAAAATAATGAACTTTTCTGAAGATCATTTTGGGTTCATTGAAAAGATTTATGGTTGACCCTATTTGATTTGATTTTGGTGCTAGGGTTTGTCAATCCCCATTTCAACTTAAATAAAATTTAAACATGATGCAACACATGAAGGGCTAGCCTAGTGCATACCAGAACTAGGGATGTGACAACTCGCCCCCACTAAACAAGAATCTCGTCCCGAGATTCAAGCGTAGGGTAGGATGAAGGGGGAACGCAAACTAACATAATCTTCACGATCCAGGTGCACTTCATAAGAGCATTGATTCGATCATCATCTTTGTCTTGTCGTCTTGTTTTGAGCACTCCAACCAACATGACAATGAGAGGAAGAGAAAAACTCTAGAAGGATCGATCTTCTTGAAGACCAAACAACTCAGGATCAACTCATGGGATGAGACATAGCAACATCTCCCAAGCTGAGACACGAAGCATACATCTAGAGGGATGGAGTGGAATAGATGACGAGGGTTCACTAGGTAGACAACAATTCCACACTTAAGAAGGTGGTAAACGATTGTCAACGTAGCGAGGAGTTGAGTTGCCATGATACCATAACGGGGCACCTTAGGGAAGGTGACTTGTAGAAATATCCCCTTAAGTGGCAAAAAGAATTACCTTTGATTCAGAGATCATTGAAACTCTTTATACCAGCCTAAGGCAATTCTCGAGCGATCGTTTGGAGGGGTTCGGTAGAATGGCATACCCGAATTAGAATGGATGATGTGGATTACCTTGTTGAAAACAACACAAGGAATGATTCTGCTTGCGCGTGCTCTCAAGAACTCGAGCAATTCCATAATCATCATAGTTCTACCAACATCTATGAAAAGAATGTTAATACAACTACATACTACCATGATGAATAACGATGGAGGATGCAGATGGAAAGGAAGACAACACTTTCTTAGATTTCACCCTAGCAATGCCAAGGAAACAAAATCTGGATGATCGACCGAGAGACATTTAGCACTCCGCTTCTAATGTTCTCCTTGATGTACTAGGTACCATGGTCAATGCTTAAAACATCAACATGGCCATCAAGTAAAGGTCGGACTTCGGAAGCACAAAAATCCATAAGGAACAACTTCTAAAATAAGTCGCACGACATCCTTATGGAGAGGATGGTCAACTTGCTCAGTTAAGATGCTACAGTAATAGATCTTCGGCTAGGTGTGTCGGCCAACATCAACCTTGTCGGGACCTACATCATAGATCTTAGAATAGTTTCTACCATCATATCTGCCTGAGATTCAGATCTGGTCGGTAACAGGACATTTCAGACATCATGTCTGGAAAAGAAATTTTGCAACACAAATCGACAAGACGATGTTGCAAGATTCTCAAGAAATGAACTACGATAGCAAACTCCAAGGCATGAGCTGGTTCTGCTACACACATGTGACATGATGTCCCGGACAAGCATGACCACGTGGTAGTCTTACTATAAAACACTACCGAGTTCTGGTTGGGAATCATCATTGAGGATATCGAAGTCCTTGCATAAGGCATGCTCTTAAGAAGGAACTTCTTCTCCTTGAACAACTCAATCAGTGGCTTGGTGTGCTAGGGAATACATATGGAATGGAGGTAATTAATCTACCAAACCACAGTATACTTTGCACATATGCATGACTGATTTGGGATGATTCCAGAGGAAACAAAACAAACCTTTCTCAAATTCATGGCGGCAACTTACACCTAATGCATGTGAACTTGGAGAAAGTCACTTCTTTCACCAAACATATACCTCATGAGCGGAACACGAAGGCAATGTTTACAAAGTTCCCAACACTAGCTCGATGTTCAACATGAGTCATGGAGGAGACAAAATGCTGCTGACGGGCTCAACAACAAGTCATCGAGATTTCCATATAAATGGAATTCCACAGTTATGTGAACACGGTGATAGCATTGGTCAGACCAAAAGATATAATGGAGTATGCTCGAGGAGGAACCACGAGTAAGACAACATTACGAACATCGTTGGTTCTGATTTGATTTGAGAATAGCCCACACTCAAATCAAAGATTGGATAAGATGATAGGTCCATTAACTGATCACAGGGACCAATCGGTGAAGATATCATCTTTCTTCAACACACACACATAAAAAGATATCCCTTAACATGAACTAAGTTAGACAAGCTTTTATCTTCCAAATCTCCAAGTTGTTGTTTAGCTTGACCAACTAGCTCAGGGGTATCCCACACAGATTCTTGGAGAAGGGGTGGTTTACAAGAAACCATCTTGATCACGAACTCAACATAGCGGTCAGGTGACAACCTGGTAATACTTCCGAGAAGATATTCGGAAAATCACAAACCACCGATATGTTACTAAGCTCGAGAACAACCTTGCTTTTCAGGGCAAGACGATATGATCAATAGAGCGAAGATTTGAAATAATCATAACTCATTGATCGAGGAGTGCACCAAAATTAAGGACTAAGGGGCCCGATCAACCTTAGGGTGATGATTCAACAACCAACACACTAAGGATGAAGTTATTGTCCTTTAACTACCAAGAAATAGGGTTGCTAGGAGTATTGATTTCACACATCATAGTTCACTTGTCGGCATTCCAGTTGCAAAAACACAGAGACCGAGGAATGAAGAACAATGGCGAGAAGTATCACTTCATCAAGAATTCATAAGAGATGGTGTCATTCCTATGATATTCTTGACATAAATAGGGTAATACTCCAAGGTAGAACAGAACAAAAGCCAGTTTGGCATTTGATCTGCGGAATACAACTACTTTGACCCAATCCTAGAAATGGATAAGGTACTGGGGTTTGTTTCTCCTAGTCATTCTAGAATAGAATGGCTTGACGGACCACAAGAATAACAAGCATTGTTGAACACGAGGCACAACTACTCTTGACTATCAATTGATAGACGGGGGTCGGAATACAACTAAAGAGGGACAACTCAAAGGAACATATGATTTTCTGAGTTGTGGATGCACGGACTAGCATGTCGAACGAGTTCAACATATTTCTTCCGGATAACCCATGCAGAAAGGTTAAACTGACAGAGTCACAATATAGAATGGAGAACTCATCGAGGGCACTCCTGTTGTGATCTTTTGACCCAACAAACTTCTACCATAAAGTGGTTCATAGTATTTGGAAGAAGGAAATACCACGAACTTTGAGGACTATCGCAAAGTTACTAATATCCTAAAGGAACTAGCAACACTATCAACATGAAGTAAGTAGGGTGAATCTCGGGTCCAAGAACCCAGGAATAGAATACCTACCAACTAAATGGCATCACGGAATGCTTTCGAGAATGATGGCCAGGATCATCACACTGGGACATAGAACATGGCTAGATTACTAGGTGATACTCTGGACATCTGGGGTCATAATAATAGCTCCAACATATACGTCGAGGCAATAGAGTACCTCAACTCACCGTTTAGTGTGGTTAACCTGGCCAGAGAGGACATCGGGAACGGGAAGAAGGGATTTTCAAATGCATCATACTATTTAGAGACCTGGGAAGACTCGGACAACATAACGGCTATAAATGCTCGAAAAGGGATTTGAGACATCCTACAAAATGGTGGCATAACCACTTGATCATCATAATATCAAGGTTCCGAGACCAACTGTCAACATACGGAAGTAGTAGGAACTGAACAGAGGCTTAAATCCAACAATCCTATAGGTCTACGGATTAGTAACACGTGATCCTGATAGACAGAAGAGATAGCCTAGTTCCTTAACCCCGTAGGAAAGATATGATGACTCGGATCAGAAGGCATAAGGTATAAGGAGTAAAAAGAGCCTTACGTTCCATCCCACAATCAATTCCCTTATATAACTAAAGAATTTCTAGACTCAACTTCGACCAGTTTGGCTTGGTAATCCTACAGGCAGTCAAGCTCTGATACCAAAGCTGTCAGGACCCCGACTCAATGCCACATCGATCTAGCATGTAACACCTCATATCACTTTGCGCCCTCATGCACGGTATCCCCACGGTGTCACCTTACCTTTGCCCGGGACCGTTTGCGCCTTTTGGCACACGTATATGATAGTGTCGCTAGCATCCATATGATAAGGAGCCCGGGCTGACATGGCTAGTCGTAAACCCAAAATGACACAAACTTACAGGGACAGGCATCCATGACCCAGCATCGAACGTGTCGGTCATCAGCGAGTGAATCCAAGCTGTAGCACTGGGCTAGCAGGACTCCGGTGAACCGGGCTGTAGCGGGCTAACAGGACTCCGGTATTCATCGCGTGACATTTCCCCGAAGGGACAGACACAGGAACGAAGAAGGACACATGTCGGCCAGCCTAAGTGTTCCGGAGCAGTAGCAAGCTACCCTGGCTCAGTGGAAGCACTAGGAGACATCTCCCGGTAAGAGAGGCTACTAAGGATAAACAACTAGATAGTCAGATCCCACACATACCAAGCATTTCAATAACATACACACAATATGCTCGATATGTGCAAATACAACATGGCATCACAACATGATTCTACGACTCAAGTATTTATTCAATAGGCTCCGAGGAGCGAGATATTACAAACATGGGTCTCATGACCCAACAATCAGAGCATACAAGTCAAAGCACATGCGGAAGCTTAACATGTCTGAGTACAGACATCTAGAAATGAAAAAGGCTGAGAAGCCTGACTATCTACTAGATCCTGCCGAGGGCACAAGATCGTAGCTGAGGTAACAAGCTAAACGTCGAAGTCCACGTGGAACTATTAGCGAGACTGAAGTCTCTCTGCAAAAACATAAAATAGGCAAACATGAGTACAAATGTACCCAGCAAGACTTACATCAGAACTAACTACATATGCATCATTATCAACAAAGGGGGTGGTGGAGTTTAACTGCAGTAAGCCATCTTTGACTCGGTGGCTAACCTGAACTACGACTGCAAGTAACTCTTTTGAGGTGGCCCACACGAGTCCACATATTCACCATATCAATACACCACTATGGATCCGCTCCCGTCTCCCTACGAGAACGCCATCCATAGCACTCACGCTTATCTTGCGCATTTTAGAGTATCCAATTTCACTTGTCTATGAACTGTACAGGCAACCCAAAGTCCTTTATCGCGGACACGGCTATTCGAATAGATCATATTATCCCTGCAGGGGTGTACTTCTTCGCACACGCTCTCACCACTTACCGCCGTTTACACGACATGTACTCGTCAACCTTCAAGCGGAAGCCCAACGAGGGTGTCGGCCACGACCTGACTAACCACACAAGTCTCTCATCCAGGTTTATCGCCTATTCGGGTTCCATCCGCAAGGAGATCCGGCCGGGGTGTCACTCACGGCCCCAAACAATGTGAGCAGGGTTCCCAAGCCCACCTCGACGGGTGGATCTACGCTTGGTACACCGTGCCACTGTGCCTAGTCTGTCCCAAGCCCACCTGTACCGGGTGCCACTTGGTAGACTACTAACACTACCTACAAACACCAGAAACTAGTTGCAACTCCTGGACAGAGATCGAGTTGATTAATAAGTCGAGAGAGCTTGGAGCGCCCGGAGCCCAATGTGTGGTAGTAACTGATCATGGATCACAAACACAGAACTCAGTTCCTGAGGACGGCTGCAATGAGACAACCCACCATGTACTCCTACATGGCCTCTCACCGCTACCTTTACCAAATCGTGTTCACACACTTAGCTCACACATAGTAGGACATGTTTACACACCTCCGATTCATTCCCGATGAATCAGACCTGACTCAACTCTAAGCAGTAGCAGGCATGACAAACAAGCATGAATGAGTAGGAACATCAAGGCTCAAACAACTCCTACTCATGCTAGTGGGTTTCATCTATTTACTGTGGCAATGACAGGTCATGCAAAGGATAAAGGGGTTCAGCTACCGCAACAAGTAACAGATGAATCGGTGTTGTCCTAATACAGTAAAAGAGAGCAGGGGCGAGAGAGTTGGATTGTATCGGAATGAACAAGGGGGTTTTGCTTGCGTAGCACTTCTGAAGATAGTATAGCACTTCATCAGTGTCATCGAATAATCGTCGGAACCACGTCTACTGAGGGGGGGGACAAACACCGGCAACAGAGAAAGAACACAATCAATGCAATGCAACAATATGATGCATGCTCATGACATGGCAATATGATGTGGTTTGAGCTAATGCAACTAGTAGCAGGTTAAATGAAGTTGGTTTGAACCCTAGGTTCAAATTCAAACTCCACATGTGGTTATTTAAATGACATTCCTATCATTTGTCCTAAACAGTAGTGATAAGTTATTCTAACATGCATGAAAATGGTACATATGGATAGATTGGATTTTTCTGATCATTTTTCATATATAAATTATTTCATTTGGAGTTACGGTTGATTTTATATGAATTTTACAAGTTTTAAACATTTTTTGGAATTTCCTATATAAGAATAAATCCAGTAAATGCTTTATGCGTCAGCATGACGTCACTGTGATGTCATCAAGTCAACAGGGGCGGTCCAGGTCAAACCTGGCCAGTGGGGTCCATAGGTCAGTGTCACGTTGCTCATTAGGGTCACTAACATGTGGGCCCAGTCAATGGCCACGTCAGTGTGGTCAACACTGACGCGTGGGGCCGCTGTGATTAGTTAATATTAAGCAGAAACTAATCTAAGTTTAGTTAGGTAGTGGGGCCCGGCTGTCAGTGTAACTAAGTGTTGACTAAGTGCGTCGTTAACCTAAACTAAGCGGCCACGTCACCATCGCCGGAGTTTGGCCGGCAGCGACCATCCCGCACGGTGGAGCTTCTACTGGGCGGCGCTAGGGGCTGCGTTTAGGTGCGGGGAGACCACCAGGAGGGAGCCCATGCTCTTCCGCATCCAACGAAGCAGGAAGGAGCGGGCGGGGTGCGCTATACTCGCCGGAGTTGAGCTCGCGGCGGTGGCCGGAGCTCGGGCGAGCTCGGGGTCGGCATTAGGGAGCACAGCAGAGGGTGCGGAGGGGTGCTATGGCATCCTGGCGGTGCACTGAGCACGGTTGCGTGCTCGGTTGCAACTCTAGACAACGGTGGCTACGGCGGCGACATGGCCGGCGGCGAAGAGCTCTTGGCTCCGACGGGCATCGGTGTTAGAGGAAGAAAACGAGCCATGGGAGAGGGGGAAACGATGGCGGAGCTCACAGCGGGGTCGGAGACGGTCTTAGCGATCTCGGGGAGGCGGAGACGGCGGCATATCGACGGCGGCGATCCTCGGTGGCCGAGGAGGGGAATGGCGCAGCTGGCGGCATCCATGGCTTCCGGCGCCTTCCGTCTTGGTGAGGAGGAAGAGGGGAACGAGGAGGGGCATCTGGGCCGGTCAGAGAAGCGAGGCGGAGGCGGTGGCTGTGGCAAACGGTGTCGGCGACGACGAGCTCCGCTCGGGCGCGTGCAGGGAGAGAGCAGAGGAGGGGGAGAGCGTTCGGGAGAGAGTGAGAGGGGGCCAGGGGGCTGCGTGGCGCTCGGGGACGACTCCAGGGTGTCAGGGAGGCCAACAGGGAGGCAGGAGGTGGCCACGGGTGGCTGTGCGCGCCGCACGCCGCTGCTTCTCCTCCTGGCAGAGGAGGAAGACGACAGGAGCTGCGGTGGTGGGCTGGGTTGCCAGAGAGGCCTGGCCAGGTGGGCTGCCTACTGGGCCACAGGTAAGGCCAGGTCAGTTTTCTCTCTCTCTCTCTAATATTTCCATTTTCTATTTTCTGTAATTGTGTTTGGCTTTAATAAAAATGCCAGGGCATTTCCAAAAATCATGAAATTGCTCAATGTCATTGTTTGGAATATTTCCAGCAGCAAACATTTCAGTTTGTGATTATTTGAGCATTTAAAATATTATTTAGCAATTAAATGCCCAAATGCAAAGACCATATGATTTAATTCAAAAATCCAGAATGTCCTAGAAAAATGTGCACCATTTTTGGGAGAGGTTCTAGACCAATCCAAAAATAATGAACTTTTCTGAAGATCATTTTGGGTTCATTGAAAAGATTTATGGTTGACCCTATTTGATTTAATTTTGGTGCTAGGGTTTGTCAATCCCCATTTCAACTTAAATAAAATTTAAACATGATGCAACACATGAAGGGCTAGCCTAGTGCATACCAGAACTAGGGATGTGACAACTCGCCCCCACTAAACAAGAATCTCGTCCCGAGATTCAACCGTAGGGTAGGATGAAGGGGGAACGCAAACTAACATAATCTTCACGATCCAGGTGCACTTCATAAGAGCATTGATTCGATCATCATCTTTGTCTTGTCGTCTTGTTCTGAGCACTCCAACCAACATGACAATGAGAGGAAGAGAAAAACTCTAGAAGGATCGATCTTCTTGAAGACCAAACAACTCAGGATCAACTCATGGGATGAGACATAGCAACATCTCCCAAGCTGAGACACGAAGCATACATCTAGAGGGATGGAGTGGAACAGATGACGAGGGTTCACTAGGTAGACAACAATTCCACACTTAAGAAGGTGGTAAACGATTGTCAACGTAGCGAGGAGTTGAGTTGCCATGATACCATAACGGGGCACCTTAGGGAAGGTGACTTGTAGAAATATCCCCTTAAGTGGCAAAAAGAATTACCTTTGATTCAGAGATCATTGAAACTCTTTATACCAGCCTAAGGCAATTCTCGAGCGATCGTTTGGAGGGGTTCGGTAGAATGGCATACCCGAATTAGAATGGATGATGTGGATTACCTTGTTGAAAACAACACAAGGAATGATTCTGCTTGCGCGTGCTCTCAAGAACTCGAGCAATTCCATAATCATCATAGTTCTACCAACATCTATGAAAAGAATGTTAATACAACTACATACTACCATGATGAATAACGATGGAGGATGCAGATGGAAAGGAAGACAACACTTTCTTAGATTTCACCCTAGCAATGCCAAGGAAACAAAATCTGGATGATCGACCGAGAGACATTTAGCACTCCGCTTCTAATGTTCTCCTTGATGTACTAGGTACCATGGTCAATGCTTAAAACATCAACATGGCCATCAAGTAAAGGTCGGACTTCGGAAGCACAAAAATCCATAAGGAACAACTTCTAAAATAAGTCGCACGACATCCTTATGGAGAGGATGGTCAACTTGCTCAGTTAAGATGCTACAGTAATAGATCTTCGGCTAGGTGTGTCGGCCAACATCAACCTTGTCGGGACCTACATCATAGATCTTAGAATAGTTTCTACCATCATATCTGCCTGAGATTCAGATCTGGTCGGTAACAGGACATTTCAGACATCATGTCTGGAAAAGAAATTTTGCAACACAAATCGACAAGACGATGTTGCAAGATTCTCAAGAAATGAACTACGATAGCAAACTCCAAGGCATGAGCTGGTTCTGCTACACACATGTGACATGATGTCCCGGACAAGCATGACCACGTGGTAGTCTTACTATAAAACACTACCGAGTTCTGGTTGGGAATCATCATTGAGGATATCGAAGTCCTTGCATAAGGCATGCTCTTAAGAAGGAATTTCTTCTCCTTGAACAACTCAATCAGTGGCTTGGTGTGCTAGGGAATACATATGGAATGGAGGTAATTAATCTACCAAACCACAGTATACTTTGCACATATGCATGACTGATTTGGGATGATTCCAGAGGAAACAAAACAAACCTTTCTCAAATTCATGGCGGCAACTTACACCTAATGCATGTGAACTTGGAGAAAGTCACTTCTTTCACCAAACATATACCTCATGAGCGGAACACGAAGGCAATGTTTACAAAGTTCCCAACACTAGCTCGATGTTCAACATGAGTCATGGAGGAGACAAAATGCTGCTGACGGGCTCAACAACAAGTCATCGGGATTTCCATATAAATGGAATTCCACAGTTATGTGAACACGGTGATAGCATTGGTCAGACCAAAAGATATAATGGAGTATGCTCGAGGAGGAACCACGAGTAAGACAACATTACGAACATCGTTGGTTCTGATTTGATTTGAGAATAGCCCACACTCAAATCAAAGATTGGATAAGATGATAGGTCCATTAACTGATCACAGGGACCAATCGGTGAAGATATCATCTTTCTTCAACACACACACATAAAAAGATATCCCTTAACATGAACTAAGTTAGACAAGCTTTTATCTTCCAACTCTCCAAGTTGTTGTTTAGCTTGACCAACTAGCTCAGGGGCATCCCACACAGATTCTTGGAGAAGGGGTGGTTTACAAGAAACCATCTTGATCACGAACTCAACATAGCGGTCAGGTGACAACCTGGTAATACTTCCGAGAAGATATTCGGAAAATCACAAACCACCGATATGTTACTAAGCTCGAGAACAACCTTGCTTTTCAGGGCAAGACGATATGATTAATAGAGCGAAGATTTGAAATAATCATAACTCATTGATCGAGGAGTGCACCAAAATTAAGGACTAAGGGGCCCGATCAACCTTAGGGTGATGATTCAACAACCAACACACTAAGGATGAAGTTATTGTCCTTTAACTACCAAGCAATAGGGTTGCTAGGAGTATTGATTTCACACATCATAGTTCACTTGTCGGCATTCCAGTTGCAAAAACACACAGACCGAGGAATGAAGAACAATGGCGAGAAGTATCACTTCATCAAGAATTCATAAGAGATGGTGTCATTCCTATGATATTCTTGACATAAATAGGGTAATACTCCAAGGTAGAACAGAACAAAAGCTAGTTTGGCATTTGATCTGCGGAATACAACTACTTTGACCCAATCCTAGAAATGGATAAGGTACTGGAGTTTGTTTCTCCTAGTCATTCTAGAATAGAATGGCTTGACGGACCACAAGAATAACAAGCATTGTTGAACACGAGGCACAACTACTCTTGACTATCAATTGATAGACGGGGGTCGGAATACAACTAAAGAGGGACAACTCAAAGGAACATATGATTTTCTGAGTTGTGGATGCACGGACTAGCATGTCGAACGAGTTCAACATATTTCTTCCGGATAACCCATGCAGAAAGGTTAAACTGACAGAGTCACAATATAGAATGGAGAACTCATCAAGGGCACTCCTGTTGTGATCTTTTGACCCAACAAACTTCTACCATAAAGTGGTTCATAGTATTTGGAAGAAGGAAATACCACGAACTTTGAGGACTATCGCAAAGTTACTAATATCCTAAAGGAACTAGCAACACTATCAACATGAAGTAAGTAGGGTGAATCTCGGGTCCAAGAACCCAGGAATAGAATACCTACCAACTAAATGGCATCACGGAATGCTTTCGAGAATGATGGCCAGGATCATCACACTGGGACATAGAACATGGCTAGATTACTAGGTGATACTCTGGACATCTGGGGTCATAATAATAGCTCCAACATATACGTCGAGGCAATAGAGTACCTCAACTCACCGTTTAGTGTGGTTAACCTGGCCAGAGAGGACATCGGGAACGGGAAGAAGGGATTTTCAAATGCATCAGACTATTTAGAGACCTGGGAAGACTCGGACAGCATAACGGCTATAAATGCTCGAAAAGGGATTTGAGACATCCTACAAAATGGTGGCATAACCACTTGATCATCATAATATCAAGGTTCCGAGACCAACTGTCAACATACGGAAGTAGTAGGAACTGAACAGAGGCTTAAATCCAACAATCCTATAGGTCTACGGATTAGTAACACGTGATCCTGATAGACAGAAGAGATAGCCTAGTTCCTTAACCCCATAGGAAAGATATGATGACTCGGATCAGAAGGCATAAGGTATAAGGAGTAAAAAGAGCCTTACGTTCCATCCCACAATCAATTCCCTTATATAACTAAATAATTTCTAGACTCAACTTCGACCAGTTTGGCTTGGTAATCCTACAGGCAGTCAAGCTCTGATAACAAAGCTGTCAGGACCCCGACTCAATGCCACATCGATCTAGCATGTAACACCTCATATCACTTTGCGCCCTCATGCACGGTATCCCCACGGTGTCACCTTACCTTTGCCCGGGACCGTCTGCGCCTTTTAGCACACGTATATGATAGTGTTGCTAGCATCCATATGATAAGGAGCCCGGGCTGACATGGCTAGTCGTAAACCCAAAATGACACAAACTTACAGGGACAGGCATCCATGACCCAGCATCGAACGTGTCGGTCATTAGCGAGTGAATCCAGGCTGTAGCACTGGGCTAGCAGGACTCCGGTGAACCGGGCTGTAGCGGGCTAACAGGACTCCGGTATTCATCGCGTGACATTTCCCCGAAGGGACAGACACAGGAACGAAGAAGGACACATGTCGGCCAGCCTAAGTGTTCCGGAGCAGTAGCAAGCTACCCTGGCTCAGTGGAAGCACTAGGAGACATCTCCCGGTAAGAGAGGCTACTAAGGATAAACAACTAGATAGTCAGATCCCACACATACCAAGCATTTCAATAACATACACACAATATGCTCGATATGTGCAAATACAACATGGCATCACAACATGACTCTATGACTCAAGTATTTATTCAATAGGCTCCGAGGAGCGAGATATTACAAACATGGGTCTCATGACCCAACAGTCAGAGCATACAAGTCAAAGCACATGCGGAAGCTTAACATGTCTGAGTACAGACATCTAGAAATGAAAAAGGCTGAGAAGCCTGACTATCTACTAGATCCTGCCGAGGGCACAAGATCGTAGCTGAGGTAACAAGCTAAACGTCGAAGTCCACGTGGAACTATTAGCGAGACTGAAGTCTCTCTGCAAAAACATAAAATAGGCAAACATGAGTACAAATGTACCCAGCAAGACTTACATCAGAACTAACTACATATGCATCATTATCAACAAAGGGGGTGGTGGAGTTTAACTGCAGTAAGCCATCTTTGACTCGGTGGCTAACCTGAACTACGACTGCAAGTAACTCTTTTGAGGTGGCCCACACGAGTCCACATATTCACCATATCAATACACCACTATGGATCCGCTCCCGTCTCCCTACGAGAACGCCATCCATAGCACTCACGCTTATCTTGCGCATTTTAGAGTATCCAATTTCACTTGTCTATGAACTGTACAGGCAACCCAAAGTCCTTTATCGCGGACACGGCTATTCGAATAGATCATATTATCCCTGCAGGGGTGTACTTCTTCGCACACGCTCTCACCACTTACCGCCGTTTACACGACATGTACTCGGCAACCTTCAAGCGGAAGCCCAACGAGGGTGTCGGCCACGACCTGACTAACCACACAAGTCTCTCGTCCAGGTTTATCGCCTATTCGGGTTCCATCCGTAAGGAGATTCGGCCGGGGTGTCGCTCACGGCCCCAAACAATGTGAGCAGGGTTCCCAAGCCCACCTCGACGGGTGGATCTACGCTTGGTACACCGTGCCACTGTGCCTAGTCTGTCCCAAGCCCACCTGTACCGGGTGCCACTTGGTAGACTACTAACACTACCTACAAACACCAGAAACTAGTTGCAACTCCTGGACAGAGATCGAGTTGATTAATAAGTCGAGAGATCTTGGAGCGCCCGGAGCCCAATGTGTGGTAGCAACTGATCATGGATCACAAACACAGAACTCAGTTCCTGAGGACGGCTGCAATGAGACAACCCACCATGTACTCCTACATGGCCTCTCACCGCTACCTTTACCAAATCGTGTTCACACACTTAGCTCACACACAGTAGGACATGTTTACACACCTTCGATTCATTCCCGATGAATCAGACCTGACTCAACTCTAAGCAGTAGCAGGCATGACAAACAAGCATGAATGAGTAGGCACATCAGGGCTCAAACAACTCCTACTCATGCTAGTGGGTTTCATCTATTTACTGTGGCAATGACAGGTCATGCAAAGGATAAAGGGGTTCAGCTACCGCAGCAAGTAACAGATGAATCGGTGTTGTCCTAATGCAATAAAAGAGAGCAGGGGCGAGAGAGTTGGATTGTATCGGAATGAACAAGGTGGTTTTTCTTGCCTGGCACTTCTGAAGATAGTATAGCTCTTCATCGGTGTCATCGAATAATCGTCGGAACCACGTCTACTGAGGGGGGGACAAACACCAGCAACAGAGAAAGAACACAATCAATGCAATGCAACAATATGATGCATGCTCATGACATGGCAATATGATGTGGTTTGAGCTAGTGCAACTAGTAGCAGGTTAAATGAAGTTGGTTTGAACCCTAGGTTCAAATTCAAACTCCACATGTGGTTATTTAAATGACATTCCTATCATTTGTCCTAAACAGTAGTGATAAGTTATTCTAACATGCATGAAAATGGTATAGATGGATAGATTGGATTTTTCTGATCATTTTTCATATATAAATTATTTCATTTGGAGTTACGGTTGATTTTGTATGAATTTTACAAGTTTTAAACATTTTCTGGAATTTCCTATATAAGAATAAATCCAGTAAATGCTTTATGCATCAGCATGACATCACTGTGATGTCATCAAGTCAACAGGGACGGTCCAGGTCAAACATGGCCAGTGGGGTCCATAGGTCAGTGTCACGTTGCTCATTAGGGTCACTAACATGTGGGCCCAGTCAATGGCCACGTCAGTGTGGTCAACGCTGACGCGTGGGGCCGCTGTGATTAGTTAATATTAAGCAGAAACTAATCTAAGTTTACTTAGGCAGTGGGGCCCGGCTGTCAGTGTAACTAAGTGTTGACTAAGTGTGTCGTTAACCTAAACTAAGCGGCCACGTCACCATCGCCGGAGTTTGGCCGGCGGCGACCATCCCGCGCGGCGGAGCTTCTACTGGGCGGCGCTAGGGGCTGCGTTTAGGTGCGGGGAGACCACCAGGAGGGAGCCCATGCTCTTCCGCATCCAACAGAGCAGGAAGGAGCGGGCGGGGTGCGCTATACTCGCCGGAGTTGAGCTCGCGGCGGCGGCCGGAGCTCGGGCGAGCTCGGGGTCGGCGTTAGGGAGCACAACAGAGGGTGCGGAGGGGTGCTATGGCATCCTGGCGGTGCACTGAGCACGGCTGCGTGCTCGGTTGCAACTCTAGGCAATGGTGGCTACGGCGGCGACATGGCCGGCGGCGAAGAGCTCTCGGCTCCGACGGGCATCAGTGTTAGAGGAAGAATACGAGCCAGGGGAGAGGGGGAAACGATGGTGGAGATCACAGCGAGGTCGGAGACGGTCTTAGCGATCTCGGGGAGGCGGAGACGGCGGCAAATCGACGGCGGCGATCCTCGGTGGCCGAGGAGGGGAATGGCGGAGCTGGCGGCACCCATGGCTTTCGGCGCCTTCCGTCTTGGTGAGGAGGAAGAGGGGAACGAGGCGGGGCGTCTGGGCCGGTCAGAGAAGCGAGGGGGAGGCGGTGGCTGTGGCAAACGGTGTCGGCGACGACGAGCTTCGCTCGGGCGCGTGCAGGGAGAGAGCAGAGGAGGGGGAGAGCGTTCAGGAGAGAGTGAGAGGGGCCAGGGAGGCTGCGTGGCACTCGGGGACGACTCCAGGGTGCCAGGGAGGCCAACAGGGAGGCAGGAGGTGGCCACGGGTGGCTGTGCGCGCCGCACGCAGCTGCTTCTCCTCCTGGCAGAGGAGGAAGATGACAGGAGCTGCGGTGGTGGGCTGGGTTGCCAGAGAGGCCTGGCCAGGTGGGCTGCCTACTAGGCCGCAGGTAAGGCCAGGTCAGTTCTCTCTCTCTCTCTCTCTAATATTTCCATTTTCTATTTTCTGTAATTGTGTTTGGCTTTAATAAAAATGCCAGGGCATTTCCAAAAATCATGAAACTGCTCAATGTCACTATTTGGAATATTTCCAACAGCAAACATTTCAGTTTGTGATTATTTGAGCATTAAAATATTATTTAGCAATTAAATGCCCAAATGCAAATACCATATGATTTAATTCAAAAATCCAGAATGTCCTAGAAAAATGTGCACCATTTTTGGGAGAGGTTCTAGACCAATCCAAAAATAATGAACTTTTCTGAAGATCATTTTGGGTTCATTGAAAAGATTTATGGTTGACCCTATTTGATTTAATTTTGGTGCTCGGGTTTGTCAATCCCCATTTCAACTTAAATAAAATTTAAACATGATGCAACACATGAAGGGCTAGCCTAGTGCATACCAGAACTAGGGATGTGACAGTGCGCTACACACCCTCGCATGAGACGAAGGCGGGAAGACACAAAACAGTGACATCATGAGCACGGATACGTATGGCAAAGAGACAACTGAAATGTATGCTAACATAACAGACATTGTTAAGTTGCAGTATATCTCCAGTTTCGAGGATCATTGGTGTGTGTTCTGTTATGCTGTCATTGGTATAACCTGTTTTCCAGGATCGCAAAACCCAGAGCTGATGATTATTTCAAATCCATCAATGTCAAGGCGGCGTACCAGACCGACGAGCCTTTTATTTTTGCAAATCAAGCAACACATGTATTTTTCTTGGAAGACACATTTGCACGTAGCGATGACTGGAGAGTATTGCAAAGGTTTGAGTAGAGGAATTTGTTTAATGAAGTTGCACAACAAGATGATGCTAACACTCCTCCTGATGTACAAGATAACACAGATTTTCTTAATATCTTTGAGAACCATCACATCAATGATGCCGGCGAAAAGATTGCCTGTCGTGTTCTGGACATACAAGAGTTGATCAAGAAGAAGCCAACGTTCGAGGACGTTGAGGATGAACAAGAAGATGACACCATGGGGAATTACGATTCAGACTAATACACATGCCGAAGATGTTGACACTGCTGCTATGGATGATGATTACATTGCTTTTGTCGTATTTGCCTGTCAGAAGATGTTTTTTTATCTACTATGTGAAATTGTGTTTGCTATGACAACTAAAACCTGATGAACGTGTTGTTTAGTATTTTGCTGTGAGAACATCACTTGTTATGTATGCTAATTTGTGTTTGGTGATTGTATGACGACTAAAACATGATGACATTGTTGTTTAGTTGTACTCATATTTGGTTGTGAAACTTGAATTTGATGACATAGTTTGTTGTTGGACTGCAATTTGCTCAACGTCTTCGCATGAGAACAAAGCTGACCCAACAGGGCCTCTGCTAATTTATTGATTTATTACCAAAAGGGCCTCTGCTATTTATTTATTTATGAGGAAAAGGGGATACCCCCTGATTTTTGTTAATAAAAATCATTAGATGTTCACAACACTACACCCAACCTGCTACACAGGTTTCATTCATTACTAGTTTCAGGAAAGTGCTCATGTCATAGCCACTGAATACATCACGAGTGCTACATGGACTAAAAATAAATAGACAATCATCCTATAGAGCACATCGATTTTGCCCATTAACTTCACAAGCTCTTTCATCTCTTCATTGCTGTCAAGGCTGTTCAGCAGTTGTTGCTTGGCCATGATCAGAGGAACTGCATCTTTAACCTCTTGCTCTGCATCTTCCTCTTATGTCGTTCCTTTAGTTACTTGTCCAACACCCCAACCTGCTGGTATTGGGATTCCTCGGCTAACCAAATAATCAACATAGTTGCATTCCCCCACATCAGCCACTTCCCAGAAATACAAATCAAACGAATCTTGCCTTTTCTGCACGAATCAAATTGGCAGATCATCAACCAAACTATTAAAATAATCAGCAACTAAAACCAGCAGAACAACACTTAAACATATTATTACCCCATGATTCGAGCATTTGTAGAAGATTCGGCCAGGATTGAGGATTGTGGTTGAGACGCAACAGATGATGTTGTGTGATTTGTAGCAGTGGCAACACAACAACGGCAGCAGGTTGCGATGAGCAATCGGCTGCGGTGCGCGTGCCGGCGGGGGTGTGATGAGACCCCCAGGCGATGGTACAGGTGGCGACTTAGCGCATATCTGGTTGTTGCCTGCTGAAGAGCAGGTGGACGAGCAGCCAGCAGACATGGTTGCTGCGGCTAGAGCTTCTGATGCTAGGAAGGGTAAGTAGAGAAGAGGAGAAGCGAACGTTGGATATGTCAGTTTCATTACTTGCGGAGTAGCATAGCACCATATATAGTCATAGTCTAGGTTTGGATTCGAACCGGCTACAGGAGCATGTCTCTCTTTTTTCTAAAACTCGGCAACGTCTATTTACTGGTACACTAGCTTGTTCGGTACGCCTTCTCAAGTCTTTGATTTTCTTTCCTTTTTTGCAAGGAAGGAAGGAGGACAAAATTGAGAGTTCCTGGGACTCGAACCCAAGACCTCTCGGTTGAAAACCAAGGGTGCTAGTCACTTATGTGGAGAATGTTCCCTAGGAGGAGGACGGCAGACGGACGCATTTTCCTCGTAGTTTTAGTTGCGACACAAGATCAAACGGCCGCAGTTTCGGGAATGTTATCAGGCAAACGAGCCCAGTTTTTCTTTTCTTCCTATATATAAAAAAGTATGCTACTTGGTGTCGGCTTAGTCAACAAACGATTGGGCCAACCTTGACCGTTGGATTGACATTCAATGTCTGTCGTGTTTATTCAGTCTCTTCTTCCTCGAGCCGCCAAAGCAAAACCAGCGCCGATGGGACCGCCTGCTCCCACGCCTCCCACGGCTGGCTGTGCTGCCACGCACGCATCATGGCCACATCGCACCATAAAACTCTGCACATGTTCCCCGGCTCCTGTTCGTTCCTGTCCGAGGCCTCATCATCGTCCTCCGCCTTGGTTCGCTCGCTGCGGCGCCACCCTCCGGTGTTGTCAACATGGTCAACAACCGAGAGGAATAAGGAGATGACTGTACATGGTGAGGATGACAGTAGGGACCCAGCAGCGCGCGCAGTAATTTTGTTTTTTCGGGACGGAGAAGGGTATCAACTAGTTGTGCGAGACTTGTGGCCCGTCTAGCCCAGGCTCTTTTTTCATATGTTTAGCACATGACCATCCCAGTTTGTTTTTTCCTTTCTAAAAATGGCTAGCCAACTATTTTGTTTTTTGTAGAATAACCAACGTAGGCCTACTTGCTTTTCTACGCCCTCCTGGGCCAGAAATCTTTCAAGACGAGGAGGGATGCATTTTGCCCAGAAAATGGGCTATAAGTAATAAGAAATGGGCTATAAGTAATAATAAATGGGCTGTAAAATGAAAAAATACAACAAACAGGCAATTAGTTCCAAAATACTTTTTTCTTTCGGATTTTGATATTTTAAATTTCATTGTTTTTGTGCGGGTAAAATTTCATTGAATTTAAATTAAGGTATATTTAGTTTTAAAATTAATTTGAATATGGCTAGAAATTTTTGGTTGTATGCTGTTTGGGACAGATTTGTGATACGTCTCCATCGTATATACTTTTCCAAACACTTTTGCCCTTGTTTTGGACTCTAACTTGCATGATTTGAATGGAACTAACCCGGACTGACGCTGTTTTCAGCAGAACTGCCATGGTGTTATTTTTGTGCAGAAATAAAAGTTTTCGGAATGACCTGAAAATTCATGGAGCAACTTTTTGGATTTAATAAAAAATATTGGCGAAAGAATCAGCACCAGGGGGCCCACACCCTGTCCACGAGGGTGGGGGCGCGCCCCCTGCCTCGTGGGACCCCTGGAGCTCCACCGACCTCAACTCCAACTCCATATATTCACGTTCGGGGAGAAAAAAATCAGATAGAATGATTCATCGCGTTTTACGATACGGACCGCCACCAAGCCCTAATCTCTCTCGGGAGGGCTGATCTGGAGTCCGTTCGGGGCTCCGGAGAGGGGAATCCGCCGCCGTCGTCGTCATCAACCATCCTCCATCACCAATTTCATGATGCTCACCGCCGTGCGTGAGTAATTCCATCGTAGGCTTGCTGTACGATGATGGGTTGGATGATATTTACCATGTAATCAAGTTAGTTTTGTTAGGGTTTGATCCCTAGTATCCACTATGTTTTGAGATTGATGTTGCTATGACTTTGCTATGCTTAATGCTTGTCACTAGGGCCCGAGTGCCATGATTTCAGATCTGAACCTATTATGTTTTCATGAATATATGTGAGTACTTGATCCTATCTTGCAAATCTATAGTCACCTATTATGTGTTATGATCCGTTAACCCCGAAGTGACAATAATCGGGATACTTACCGGGGATGACCGTAGTTTGAGGAGTTCATGTATTCATTAAGTGTTAATTCTTTGGTCCGTTACTCTATTAAAAGGAGGCCTTAATATACCTTAGTTTCCAATAGGACCCCACTGCCAAGGGAGGGTAGGACAAAGGATGTCATGCAAGTTCTTTTCCATAAGCACGTATGACTATATTCGGAATACATGCCTACATTACATTGATGAACTGGAGCTAGTTTTGTGTCACCCTGTGTTATAACCGTTACATGAGGAATCGAATCTGACATAGTTATCCATCAGTGATCCAATGCCTATGAGCTTTTCACATATTGCTCTTTGCTTAGTTACTTTACCGTTGCTACTCTTACAATTACTACAAAACTGCTACTGTTACTTTTGCCACTATTACCGTTACTTCCATACTACTTCGCTACTAAATACTTTGCTGCAGATATTAAGTTATCCGGGTGTGGTTGAATTGACAACTCAACTGCTAATACTTGAGAATATTCTTTGGCTCCCCTTGTGTCGAATCAACAAATTTGGGTTGAATACTCTACCCTCGAAAACTATTGCAATCCCCTATACTTGTGGGTTATCAATTTGGAGGTTGACTTGTGGGCCTACTAGGTTGACGTGTATGAAAGGCTTTGTCAACTTGGTCCACAAACGTTTCTAGCAGCAGTGACCGTTGGATGTTAATCCAACAGCTGTGCTGCTTCTTCAATATCTGATCTTGCTCCAGCCGCCCAAACCAGCGCCGATGGGACTGCCTGCTCCCGCCTTCCGTGGCTGGCTGTGCTGCCGCACAGGCCGCACCACCCCACCCTACTTCATTGCTGGCCAGGCCATTCCTCTACTCGCCCACACCTCCTGTTATTTTCCGGCGATGCCAGCCGGACCAGTAAACCCTCGTACTCCCCACCGCGTGGGCAACCATTGTCGAGTCTTCCCCGGCTCTGTGTCGTTCCCTTCCTAGGCCTCGCCGTCGTCCACTGCCATGGTGCTCTCGGCATGGCCTGGTCAACATGGTCAACGAATGGCATCCATCGGATGTGGACTGTACGTGGAGGGGCTGACAGCTGGGTCCACAGCCGCACACAAGGAAATGCCTCCTTATTACGTGCAAAATAATGATTCCTCCACCTGACAGCTGGGACCCACCGGAAGAGCCTCTGTATTTCGCGAAAAAATGTTCCCCCCGCTGACAGGTCAGACCCACCAGCTATATCTTCGCATGCAAGGAAGTGCCTCCTTATTACGCACAAAAAAATGAATACCCCCGTACTAGCTGGGACCCACCATAGTGGGAGGCTGACTTGTGGGCCAACTAAGTTGACGGGGACGGAGGGCTTTGTCAACTTACTCAATATGAATGATTCTAGATCTAGTGACCGTACGATATCCATCCAACGGCCGTAGTGCTTCTTCAACCTCTGGTCTTCTTGCTCTAGCCGCCCAAAGCAGCGTCGGTCGTGCCGCGTGCTCCTGCCTCCCGTGGCCGGCTGTGATGCCGCAGAGGCCTCACCGCCCCCTACTACTCTCACCACTGGCCAGGCCATCCCTCTACTCACCCACATCCCCTGTTATTCTCCAGCGAGGGTAGCCTCACACCGCAGCCGAACCAGAGAACCCTCATACTCCTCTACGTGTGGGCATCTACTGCCGCGTCTTCCCCAGCTTCGCGTCGTCCCCTTCCTAGGCCTCGTCGTTGAAAAACTGCCCTGGTGCTCTCGGCACGGCATGGTCAACGTGGTCAAGGAACGACTTCCATCGGAAGAGTACTGTACGTTGATAGGCTGACAGCTGGGTCTAGGACAGCCGCAAGGAATTGGCTCCTTATTACATGCAAAATAATTATTCCTCCACCTGATAGCGGGGACCCACCGGACGGGCAACCGTATTTCGCGAAATAAAATGTTTCCCCCTGACTGCTGGGACCCACCAGCTACATCTTCGCACGCAAGGAAGTGCGTCCGGGCAAAAAAAATGATTCGCCCCCCTGACTGCTGGGACCCACCAGCTACATCTTCGCACGCAAGGAAGTGCCTGACAGTCGGGACCCACCTGTTCGAAGCGTACGTAGCGTTTTCATTCTGGTCTCGAACGTGTACGTACATACTGGTTGATGTAGAGGCGCGCACGTGTCGTGGTAGAGGCGCGCACGTAGCATGTACACATACGTACAACGGCAGGGTGCAAGAAAGAAAATACGGCCATGTACGTACATACGGGAGGGGTCTTGAACGCCTACACGCGCATACGTATGGCCAGGGCTCGTGTACATGGCTGGGTCGGAACGGATAAATTGCGTTGTCTTCGTGTTCATGGGGAGGCAATGGAATGCGCCGTGTTCATCGGGAGGCAAAGGAATGTGTCGTGTTCATCGGGAGGCAATGGAATGTGTGGGAGCCAACCGGCTTGGACGGAACAACCGATGGAAATAAGGCCTGGTGTAGCGCACAACGGAGGAAATGGCCTTGTGTTCAACCCACCACATTTGAAACGGGATCCTGTTCATTGGGAGGGGTCTGGCGTACCGCAAAATGGAGGAAACGGACTTGTGTTGGACCTCCTATGGTCGAAACAGGGTCCTGTTGATCAGGAGGGGTGTAGCGTACCGCAAAACGAAGGAAACGAACTTGTGTTGGAGTGCTACGGTCGAAAGGGGGGTCCTGTTCATCGGGAGGGGTGTGGCGTACCGCAAAACGGGACTCCACGGGATACTGTTCATCTCCACTGTCGACCTCCTCCAGCCTCCACGGGCTACTGTTCATCCACCGTCAACCTCCTCGAGCCTCCACCTGTGACTATTCATCCACGGGCTCCTGTTCATCCAGCCTCCACCTCGCGTTACTCCACCGGCTACTGTTCAACCAGCCCTCTCCACGGGATCCTGTTCAACCACCTCTCCACGGGCTACTGTTCATCCACCCCTCCACCATCCACTGTTCATCCAACCCTCCACGGGGTCGTCCTGTTCATCCAGCACTCCACGGGGTCCTGTTCATCCAGCCCCAACCGGCTCAATCGATCGGGGTCCTGTTCATCTAGGGGCAACACCACGGGGTCCTGTTCATCCACCCCCACCGGGAACTGTTCATCCAAACCCCCCTGCAACGCTCACTGTTCATCCAAACACCCCTAGCTAACGCTCATTGTTCATCCAGAGGCAGCATCGATCGGCTTCAGTTAGCAGCAGTAGCGAAGGAATCACTTGGGTTCAGTCGTAGCTAGTGCAATCGCTCGGGTTCAGTTAGAGCCCAACGCCTCGCACACACACGCGTACGTGTACGAGAGAAACTCGCATCGCTCGTCCCTCGACCACCCACCGTAATCGGTAACTCCCCGAAATTTTCCTCGCCCTTGCTTCTACAATGGTTTTTTTGTCATGGACGGCCCAAAGAATGTCATGCAACTGCGTCTCCGGCCTGCCCAGGACGAAAAGCCCATTTTCTATAATGATATTTTGTCATAGAAGTAGGAGCCCACCACATCTATGATGATACCAGGTTTTGTCACAATTATCATCATAGAAGTGTCATAAGTATGACAGGAAAAAAATTCGTTCGGCCCAAAATGTCACGGATGTGTCTTTTTTTTGTAGTGTTCCATTATCACTCCAGATATGCTTGATCTTCACACCGAAGTTCGTGGATGCTCTTGAGAAAAATCGTTTGAAGACTTCCTGCACTTCAGTTTTGTAAGTGATAATATGCACCCATGTGTAACGAGAATAATCATCAACAATGACAAAGCCATATAGAGATGTTGCATTTGTTAATGTGGCATAATGAGTAGGGCCAAAGAGATGCATGTGAAGTAATTCAAAGGGACGAGAGGTGGTCATGATAGTCTTCGAGGGGTGCTTGGCTCCAGTGATCTTTCCAGCCTCACAAGCCCCACAAAGATGATATTTGAAGAATTTGACACCCTCGATGCCAATGATATGCTTCTTCTTCACGAGTGTATGCAAGTTCCTCATGCTAGCATGACCAAGTCGTCGATGCCATAACCAGCCTTCTGAAGCTTTTGCAAGTAGACATGTGGTAGGCTGTGGTCCTGCAGAGAAATCAACAATATACAAGTCTCCTCTCCTAAAGCCTTCGGAGACTTTGGAATTGTCAGATTCCATTAACACAATACAACAATATTGCCAAAGACGACAACCATATCAAGATCACAAAGCATTGAGACAGACATGAGGTTGAATCCTAAGGACTCGACAAGCATGACTTTGTCCATGTGTCTATCCTATGAGATTGCAACCCTACCTAGACCCAGTACCTTGCTTTTGCCTTTGTCAGTGTAGGTGATATGCTTCAGATGAGAAGGAGATAAAGCAGTGTCCATCAATAAGTTCCTGTCACCGGTCATGTGATTTGTACATCCACTGTTGAGGACCCACTCAATAACTTTGGGTTGTTCATCCTGCAGATGAATTATGTGCAACTTACCAACCCATATACTTCATCAGTGAAGAATATGACATCAATTTCATCAAATTGAATTTCATCAAGCAGTATAACAGATATAGCAGTATGAGGACGTGAGAAATGGGTAATTAATTTCTTCATGATTAGCTTGCGTCCTTCCAAGCATATTCAGGTCTCCAGCAAATTCTTCAGACGATTAAGTTCGTCTGGAGACCCAACCTTGCACAATAGATTAGTTCTTTTTCTTCACCACCCACATCTGGAGGGATGGCAAAGAGTTCATCATTTTGCGAGCTCTGTAATAGAAAGGTGGCATTGAAGCCGATCCACTTCATTTCACAGAACAAGGGTTAGAGTAGGCATATGAATAAGCAGAGAAATTATTCGAGGACTTATGAACATAATGATTTGACGAATAATGCACATATTCATAACCTTTAGACTTTCCCTATGAAACAGAAGTGTTAGCACGATGATGTTCATATGAGGATTTGGATCCATGTGAGGAATTTGATCCAATTAAAGAATTTGGTCCATATGAGGACTTGGATCCATATGAAGATTTTGATCCATATGAAGAATTTGATCGGGGGTTCCTATTCTTCACAGGTGGTTTCATCAGGACATTCACCTGAAGACTTTCAAATCACTTCTTCGGAACCGAGATTTTCTTCATAGGGGTACCGTTCCTAAGGCTAGTTCCAACATATCAGGCAAATACTTCAACGTTCTGATTTTTGAACAGTTTATAGTTGGAGTCAAATGAATCATCAGAGGAACATGAAGATTCGCAAGTAAAGCCAGATAAATTGGATGGATCTATGGGAGGTCCTTTCGCAACAACCCATGAGGTTTTGGGATACTTTTTAGGTTTCCAGTATGTCCCATCAGCATTGAGTTTCCTCTCAAAGGCAATACCCTCTTTCCTAGGGTTCCTGTTCAAGATCTGTTTTTTGAGCACATCACAAAGGAGTCTGATGCCCTTTGAGGCTTTTGTATATGCCTCTCACATACAATTCCTTCAACCCTGCATTATCGTTAATGATACTTGTGGTATCCTCAGATGAGGAATTTGTGACCACAGAGACAGTTGAAGAATTTGCAGTAATAGAAACATTTGAACATTCAGGTGAAGAATTAGCAGATTCACGCTTAATGCATTTCAAACATGGTGGAATGAATTCTCCCTAAGCGGAACTGATCTTTTGAGCAAGCAATGAATCGTTTTCCTTCTAAAGATCTTCATAACTCACCCTTAACTTCTCAAGATCTTGCTTTCTCTAAAGAAATTCATAAGAAAGCTTCTCATGATCGGCTAAGAGAGAGTTATCATGACTCTGAAGATTATCAAACTTAGACTGAAGTCACTAAATATTATCAGCCAGAGTTTGAGTTCGATCCAATTCCTCACCCAACAGGTCATCGCTTTTGTTTAGCAGATTTTGAACCTTATCTAAAACCTTTTGTTGTTTAACAGCAACCTTAGCAAGTTTGAAATAGCTAGGTTTGAGATTATCATCAGATTCATCCTCACTAGATTCAGAGGGGAAATGTTTGAGTACCTTCGCTCCTTTTTCCATGAAGCAATAGGTGGGATCATAGTCATCGATGCTGTCATCAGCAGTGTTGGGGAGGTCATTTTCTTCAGCGTTGAAGATGGACTTGCTGACGTAAGTAGTAGCAAGGGCTAGGCTCGCCACACGAGAGTCTGACTCCTTAGATTCCTCCTCTTCCGCATTTTCCTCAAATTCAACTTCAGAGTCCATCTCCTTGCCAATAAATGCCCAAGCCTTTTTGGAACTGCTCTTCTTGTGAGATGAAGACTTTGAAGATTTTAACGATGAGGACTTTGAAGATTTCTTCTTCTTCTTTGAGTCATCAGAACTGTCATCCTTGTACTTCTTCTTCTTTGGTTCCTTCTCCCACTAAGGATAATCAGTAATGTAGTGACCAGGTTTCTTGCATTTGTGACAAGTCCTCTTCTTGTAATCATGGGATGAGGAATCAGATCTCATGTCATCACTTCTTGAAGATTTTCCAAAGCGACCACGCCTTGAGAACTTCTGGAATTTACTCACGAGCATTGCTAGCTCCTGGCGTAGTTCTTCAGGATCACCAAGGCTGCTACTAGAATCCTCACCTTCAGATTTAGAGACTTCCTTGGCCTTTAGTGCACGTGATCTTCCATAGCTTGGTCCATAGAGGTGTGTCTTCTAAGCAAGCTGGAACTCATGAGCATTTAGCCTCTCGAGGATATCAACGGGATCTAGTGACTTGTAGTCTCCATGTTCTTGAATCATCAGTGCAAGAGTGTCGAATGAGGAATCAAGTGATCTTAGCAATTTCTTCACCACCTCATGATCGGTGATGTCAGTGGCACCAAGCACTTGAAGCTCATTTGAGATGTTAGTGAGGCGATCGAATGTTTGTTGAACATTTTCATCGTCGAGTCTTTTGTGTGGTTGCAGAGATTGCAAAGAACGTCAACTCGGGAGTCACGTTGAGTAGAGACTCCTTCGTTGTCCTTGGACAGCCTGTCCCAGATAAGCTTTCCTGTTTCTAAAGCATTCACTCGATCGTACTGTCCTTTGCTCAGATGGCCACATATGATATTCTTCGCTCGAGAGTCGAGTTGCTTGAATCTCTTCACATCAACAGCATTCACGGAAGGAGTGACAGAGGGAACACCATTTTCCACAACGTACCAGAGATTGTTGTCAATTGCCTCAAGATGCATGTGCATCTTATTCTTCCAGTAGGGGTAGTCCATCCCATCGAAGGTAGGACACCCAGCCGAGACCTTGATCATTCCTATAGTAGACATAACTAAAACTCCAGGTGGTTAAACCAAAATCACACAGAACAAGGGAGTACCTTGATCTGATACCAACTAAAAGTGTGTTATGTCGACTAGAGGGGGTGAATAGGCGATTTTTACAAATTCATCACTAAGGAAATTCTAGGTGAAGAATTTCCTAAGCAACAACACACTAGCAGCAGAATAAGTACTCAGGTACAAGCATAACAGAGCAGTAGCATAGTCACCATGATGAAATGAAAACAAGCACAAAGTAGAGGTAGCGTGAAAACATGACAAGCCGGCTGAGGACAAAGTGACTGAAGAAATAGAGTTTAGGAAATAGAGGAAGTCTTTAGTCAAAGTCTTCAAACTGTAATGATCAGGTTCATCAACACATGAATGAGGAAATGAAAGAGTTGAGGAAATAGAACCAGTAGCTTGGTGAAGATGATGATTTGGTAGACCGGTTCCAACTGCTGTGATAGTTGTATGTCTAGTTGGAGCAGCTGGGTATTTAAACCTAAGGACACACAGTCCTCGCCGTATTCTCCTTGAGCTAAAGTCACACAGACCTCGCCCAATCACTCGTGGTAAGTCTTCAGGTGACTTCCAAACCTTCACAGACTTGGTCACTTGGTGATTCACAATTCCTCTTGGACACTCTAGACCATGACGTCTAACCGTCTGGAGGATGCACGGTCCTCAAAGGTAACAAGCATCGGTTCCACACAGGAACAATCTCTTCAGTGATGCTCAATCACTTTGGGTTGTAGGTGTTTGGGTTTTGGGTTTTCCTCACTTGATGATTTTCGCTCAAAGTCCTTGGAGGATGGGATGTTCTCAATTACAAGTGTCAGTTTTTCTCAAAGCAGCCAACCAACTAGTGGTTGTAGGGGCGGCTATTTATAGCCGAGGGAGCAGCCCGACATTATAAGACATAAATGCCCTTCAATGATATGACCGTTAGGTGGGTAGGATATTTTGGACAGCTGGCACCTAGCACATCAACGGTCGGAAATTTGAGCTCTCAAATCCTCACGGCTATCATGTTCCTCACTATGTAGGCAATCTGCACTGGCAAATTCCTAACTCCTCGGTCAAAACAAATTCCTCGGAGAACAGAAGATCTTTGTCTTTGTCACTGAAGAAATTGACTAAACTGTATGAGATTTCCAATGGCCTCACTCGAAAGGATTGGGTAGGTGTAGGATTTGAGATGAGAATCACTTGGAAAGAGTTTCCTTAGTATTACTTCGACCCCCTTTAACAGTACGTTGTTTCCTATGACTCAAGAAAGAGAAAATGAAACTACAGAAACAAAAGTCTTCACGCTTCATAGTCCTCGCAAGAATATCCAAGTCTTCAAGGTCACACCAATTTCTTCACTTTCAAAGTCTTCAAGAAAACCAAACTCTTCAGCTGAAGACATACATTTTTAGGGTTCGACTTTCATCGTAAATATCAAACTCCTCGTCGACTTATAGAGCCTGTGTACACTCACAAACACATTAGTCCCTTAACCTATAAGTCTTCAATACACCAAAATAACTAAGGGGCACTAGATGCACTTACAATAGTAGTCATCCTCATCATCATTTCCATGACTCGTACTGCCTCCAGTCCTGCTTCCCATTCCCTAAGTTATGACAAGACTAGTTGCTAGTATAATGCAACTGAAATTTAAGTGACCTACAGGGATCAAACTTAACTGTTCTAATTGACAGGTTAGGTGCTAGCTGCTATTTAACAGTATGGCTATCCAACAATATGATGCCTATTCACCTTTTGATCCTTCACATGAAATTTTCAGAGGAAACATGAATCAGCAGGAACACATATTCCATACACATTTTCCAAGTACAGTGCATATCTATCTGCAACCCCACTATCAATAGTGTTTACATTTCGCAGTCACATGACACAGCCGAACGAGTAAACTAACATACCACTATTGGCTAGTTTGGGCATATAGTAAACTAATTAAGAATGGCACGTACAAAAAGTATAAACTAGCAGCACATAAATGGTGGAACAAGGAGAGGTCATCCCCAGACTTGCGTGCACGACAACAATGAACTAAACTTTTCGGTTTGGTGTTGAGGCACATCACCTCGCCCCCTTTGAAATCCGCCTTCAGAATATGATGGAGACTATGTATCATACCCAAAAGAAACATTACTTAATGGTTCAATAGTTGAAAGCCTACTATTGAGATGGGCATAACTTACAAACTCATCTACTGATGATTGCATTATGCCATCAAAGTCGACTCCCCCTTTCTCAGCCAAAGACTACAAACATCAGCATGTCAGCACAAACCTATTCACTCAGACTCCAATTTACAAGAGAAGACAATATTACCTGAACAACAAGCTCAATGCCTCGAAGACGCTTGATCTCTTGCTTCAAATGTTTGTTTTCTTTTTCTAGATGCTCCTCCTTAGCAGACTGCACCACTTGTGAGGCCATCACCCTTTTAGACTTAAATTTGACCTTCTCTGCTAAACAACTCATTAGCAATTCCCAGCCTGCCATGTGGCATTCTACCTGCTGCTTTATAGATGATTTGTCCATCTAAATCCGGGTGCCCCTCTTCCCAATTTTCTCCATGGGCATTTTTCATTGCCTTATCAAAATCCTCCTTGTCAAGTTAAAAAATTAATGGTAAACTATAGTGTTATGCACATAGTTCTCATGATGATTATAATGAACTAAGTTGCAATATTTTACTAACCCGACGACCAGCAGTTCTTTGGTTGTCTATCTCCTCTTCATTAGTCCCTCGATGCAATTTGTGCGTGTGAAGCCAAGCACCAGAAATTCCAGGGTCTTTCCTGGTTTTGAGTTTCTGCATTTCAAGAGTGTGACACATCATCCAATGTAAATGAGACTTCCTTATTCAATAGTAAGCAGAAAGATGTTTGACAAAAATAGTACCAGAAATTGATGTGTGGCAACAACATTTCTAGCACCACTGCAATGGAAGACCGTGTCCCCATTAGCAAGTCTACTCATCTTGTTGGTTAAAGATAACCCTCTAAATTCAATACTACTCCAGTGCTCACATAGTAGACGCCAACCAACATCTGTACCAAAGTTAACTCTCTTCGCAGACATTAAAGCTTCCTTAGTTGGCCAACGGTTACCATCCTCATCCACTTCTGTTAGTTCTGTAGGCAATTGTCCCTTCTTCCTTAATCTGTTGATGGCTATCGCCTTTTCCTCATGTAGCATATGCTTCACTTTCCTAGTTAAGTTCTCCTCCAAAACACCATTTGGCTTCTCTTGCTCCGATGGGTCACACTTAAAACGACACTGCCAAAAACCATCCCAAAACATTTTTTTGTTAGTTACTAGTGCATTTGTGGAAGTGAGCATATGCATAATCATCAAAGCTTCCAACACTTTATAGATAAACCAAGTAGATTTGTCATGGTTGTGACCAAAATAAAGAATTTTAACTACCACCCATCCACCAATTTTAGACTTCTTATGTCTAAATATAATGTTCACCTCTGTTTCGGAATTCTAAGTACTAGAAAAACTGATTCAAAATTCTCAAAGCATTTGTAGAAACAATGTGTGTGTGTGTGTGTGTGTGTGCATATACTTACCCAAAAAATTTCCACTACTTTGGAAGCCGTTGTTCTTACTTCTAGACTAGGGGACCACTTGTAGTCCTGCCAACACAATACCAGTTTCTGATCATTTTTTGGACCAATTGGCAGTGGATACATCTGGTGCACTAAGGCACCTTGCACTGTTGATGGATCACGAGCGCTGTATGGGTGCCTTTCCCATGCCATGTTATTATTAAAGATCAAATATAGTTAGCACATGAACATTGCTCCAACAAGTAAAGAAATTGGAATATTTAATACTTACATGCCAATAGGAAGAACCTTGCTATACGTACGATGAATTTTCGTCCAACACTCAGTACGATTAGAGACAAATCATAGATTATCAGTTTGTGGGCCATATCATGTGCTCTCTGGTCGTACCACGTCCGATTAAAAAGAGTCGTACGTATAGCAGTTTTGCAATAGGAACTATAAGTGGTCGGTCAATTTTCCTCTAGTCTGAGACCAGTTGAAGTCCTAGTTCTTGGTGTTCTAGGCTTTTTAGCCTGTGCAGTTGACTGAGTTGATCCATTGTTTCCTACGGAGGCACTAGAAGAAGACCTATTCGACCTAGGCATTGAGACATGCCTATGATGCAAGCGGGTCATCCTATTTATATAGTGACAAATACATTCTTATTAGTTACATAAAAAATAACTAGTAAATGATTACCAAAGGCATGAAACTAGAAGAAGAAAACAACAGAAAACATTATGTAACAACTAAACTAGAAATACTATCAACCATAATATATTGTTCAATAGTTGTGTCACTAAATCACTATATAATATGTATTACTACCAATAGTAAATATACTATATTATTCACTAGTTGCGCTGCTCCATAATATTTATTGGTACCAAGACAGAAAATGACAAGTGCAAAAGATATAAATGTTTAGTAATCATCATCGTCATATTCAGAGTCATGCTCTATTGCATCATCCTCATCTTCGGTCTCATATGTCTCTTCTTGTCCTTCCTCTTCGGGTAAATCTTCTTCTTCTTCATCAGTACTCTTGTCCAATTCATCTTCTGAAGATTCTTCTCCCTCATAATTATTGCTTTGATTTTCTATTACCCCGCAGGTGTGAAGCACCTGGATGGATGCGGTGCTACCTCCTAAGCACGACGGTGCGCGGAGCGTCACCGGGGGTGGCCGGTGCCCAGGGTCGGACCTGAGGGGGGCAGGGCGGCCGCCTCGGGCCCCTAAACTCCAGGGGGTCCCACCAGGTGTGCACATAGGCTATAGCCTATGGGCCTTTGCGCAAGCCGCAACACGCACGCATAGGGCCACACAGCGATCGAACTTCTCTCACCACTCACCAACGAGCTTTTCCTTGATTCACGAGAGAAAAAATAAAAGGAGCAATCAATCCAATCTGACGACCCCTTCCAATTTCATATTTCCATCACACAGCGATTCCCAACCCTCAGGCCGTCGACGCTGTAGTGGCGCCTCCTGCTAATTTCCTTCCTAATATAGGTTGTCGCCACCGACGCCATAATGCCGCCTCCTACTGATTTTCTCCCTAATCCAGTTTGCTGCCGCCACTGCCGATTTCAATTCTGGGGGCCTCCATCGTCTGACCGATGCGCCACGCTTTGCTTGTTCTCCATCTAATCATCTCCAGAGTCTAGACTCTCTAGGCACCGAGGTATATCATATTGTTGTTCATTGGATGCCATTCAACAATTGATGCATTTTTTCCAGCATTGTGTGTTATCATGTTGTCTAGAAATATGCATTGGATAGCGATGAAAGGCAAAGGAAAGAAATGTTGATAACTAGTACAATCACACAGGAAAGATATTCAAAATAATTTCAGTAGTGATACTTGTGGTTCCACTGCTTTGATAAACCGAGATGATGAGTTGGTGATAGTGGCCAGATAGGAATAACAACCAACTAATGGGAATTTGGAATCTGATCAACAATAAGAAAATTTCGACACCAACATCGACGATAACAATGTAAGTGGCCCTAAAAATGTAGGTAATTCACTGGATGAACACACAAAGTCTGCTAGTGTTGAGGAACAACCTATTTATACTGCTAACTTTTTCATGATAAGTTTTCCAAAGTTGAAATTATTGAAGACTTATTTGAGGTCAACAATCACTCAAAAAAAAGATGGTTTGGAAACTTTATGCATCAAGAAGAAATTACAATACGAGATTGAGATCAACCACATCATAAGTAACTTGCATCGAGAAATGTTAGAAGAAACTTTTAAGGTAATATGTATGAATTATTTTATATGCATAGTGGTTTTGAATGCATTTGAATGCTATTCATAATATTTTATACATATGTATAGTATTTGTTATTGTTATGATGTCTAAGTTAACGACCCCAAGTTTTAGTCTCGCCTCGGGCCCCCAAAATCTCGGGACCGACCCTGTCGGTGCCGTCGGGGCCAACGTTGGCGCATGGTCGGCCTCACCTCCCCTGTCGCTCCAGCCAACACCGAAGCGAGGAGGGAGACGGCCCTGCTAATGGGGTCAGCGTGGAGTAAGTGGAGATGGGTTCCTTTTAATACGCCTCCCCGAGGTAGAAGCGTATTCGAGGAAACCGCCTTCGACGTGGCCCTTCAGCGGGCGGGGGCGAAGAGCTGGGCCAGGCTCGGTGCGCTATCGTGCTAAGTTACGCTCAGTGTGGGATTTTGACCCATTTAGGTATATCTCCTTCTTTTTCTTTTTCAGCGGCATTGCAAATTCCATAGAATAACCATTTCAAGTCCAAATTTGATGATTCAAAATCCTAGTATCTCCTAAAATCATGCTCTATTTAATAGGCTATAGTGAACATTTTTAGTATGCCTAGTTTAAGATGTATCTATTGACTATGTCATTTATTCACATAATTCAACTTCAAAAATCCATATATATGCTATTCATTTCAACTCCAAATCCAGTGAAACCAATTTCTAAATGTTTCTAAAATCATGCCTGGTTTAATGAGTTCTTTCACTCATTTTTATAAAAAGGCGTTCTATAATCTTCTTGCAAATCCACTAATCCCTGGTTTCCAACATATTGAAATGTCCAAAAATCCTCATTGATCCAAATCCCATGAAACCACTTTGGTTATTTTTCATATGACCAAAGTTACCCTAGAAAAGTCAAATTCATATTTTTAGAGCACTTTTATTTTCTGCCTTGTTGTGTTGCTTATTGTGATTGCTTTCAACGATAGTTGGCAAAGTAGACGGATTACTTGGAGATGGACCATAAGAGATGAAGACTTTGTTGAGCCAGGCAAGCAGCCCTTTGACCATGATGCCCCTCTCTTGTTCATTGGTAACTTTCTGTATGCATGATGATGATGTTGATGATGAGCTTGTTATGATCGCTGCATTGATGCATACCCGTTGATACTTGCATGTTCATAGCTCTACCTTGTGCTCAGAGATACGATGACAAATACTTGATATTGACGCATGATGTTTCATCCATGCCATGATCATCTCTTGGTTACAATCTTTAGAAAACCCCATCGGGTTCCCTAATGCCCATTGGTGATGTTGAAACTAGGTCACCGCTTGATGAAGAAGTAGTGTACCGAAGCAAGTGTTTGTGTGTGTTTTCAAAATGGATTAGATTTAAGGTGTGTCAACCGTCCCAATCAAACATGTACAACCACACTACCCTTATGGAACGGGGCATTATTGATTACCTAGTCTGATACTGACATGGTGCCCACATTACTAGTGACGAGGGTGGCATGTGTTCACTCTTGGGACGGGGTCGTGCTTGGATAGGCGGCCATGAGCATTTTTACAGGGCACCGGACACACCGTTGGTCCCTTCGTGTGGATGTGACGTTGAATAGGGCAGAGTCCCGATATCTTTTATGATTATAACACGAAGAATGTGTGCCAACGAGTGGAATCTATGTTAGTGTCACCTAGGGAAAGATAGTGATTGGGTGCTTACCCCGAGTACTTCACGTACTGCGGGTCGTGGATGACACAAAAGCTTCCAGGATTCTTGTGGGCAAAGTGTACAACCTATGTAAAGTGCCAAACTATTCGAATAGTCGTGTCCATAGTCATGGACAGTTGGGTGGTGCTACTTAAACTATGTCCGGAATCCTTTACTCACTCAGTTAAGTGCATTATTGATGAAATTCATAAAAAGACGCGATAAGCTTGAGACTGAGTTGTGTATAACTCTTTCTTGATGTTAATGTTTGTAACCTCTTGATACATGTTATAGACGCATTCATGACACCATTAAGTATTGATCATACTTCCATAAGGACAACCATCTTACCACAGATATGCCAACATATATAGTGATATTGCCATGCATACTTTACACTGTTTCCATTCATGGTTGCTTGCGAGTACACTCAAACGTACTCATTGGCTTGTCCCTGGCTATCTACTTGGCCAGGCATGGAAGAGCAGGAATTTGAGGAAGAATTCTTCGATGACGAACATGCGAACTAGGACGATTTCCCAGTCAGAATGCCTGTAGGGTTAAGGTGGATGGCATGGGTTCTACTTATCGACGAAGATTTCGGCTGCTTGTGTCTCATTTGATGTCCAGCCCTTGAGGTTTTATCTATGTGAGACTCAACCATAATGGTCCTATTTATGTAAGATGCTATGTAATGGATGAAAACTCTTGATATTTAGTTTGTGGTGTGCAGTGACCGGTGGGATCACTGTGCAAATGTAATCGGTGGCTTCGACTGTGTAAGTCAAGGCCCCCATAGGCCGGCCTGGATCTCCGGCGTGTGCGTGCCTGTTGATGTTGTGGCTAGTTCGAAGGTGGCAGCAGTGAGCTTGGCCGGGGGAAACCCTTGTCAGCCGGTGGTGGTCATGGTGTTGATGGCGTCCTGGATGCCATTCCCTCCTTGGTAGTGGCACCGAGGCTCATCTTCCCCTACCTCCGCACTTCCCCCGCGCCCGGGTGAAAACCCTAGCCCCTGTGGCTAAGCGACGGCGACGCCACGTTGTCGTCACCTTCTTGAAGGCGCTGTTGTCGGTGTCAAAACCGGCGGATCTCTGGTAGGGGGTCCCGAACTGTGTGTCTAAGGCTAATGGTAACAGGAGGCGGGGGACACAATGTTTACCCAGGTTTGGGCCCTCTCTATGGAGGTAATACCCTACTTCCTGCTTGATTGATCTTGATGAATATGAGTATTACACGAGTTGATCTACCACGAGATAGTAATGGCTAAACCCTAGAAGTCTAGCCTATGAGGTTATGATGATTGTAACTCTAACCCTAGAAGTCTAAACCCTCCAGTTTATATAGACACTGGGAGGGGGCTAGGGCGATGCAAAGTCGGTTACAGAGAAAGGAATCTACATATCTGAATCGCCAGTCTTGCCTTCCACGCCAAGGAGAGTCCCATCCGGACACGGGACGAAGTCTTCTATCTTTTATCTTCATAGTCCAACAGTCTGACCAATCTATATAGTCCGGTTGTCCAAGGACCCCTTAGTCCAGGACTCCCTCAGTAGCCCCTGAACCAGGCTTCAATGAAGATGAGTCCTGCGCGCAGATTGTCTTCGGCATTACAATACGGGTTCCTTCTCTGAATACTTCAACATAAATTCCGAACACAAGAATCGTGTCCGGCTCTGCAAAACAAATTCCACATGTACCTGCAGAGAGTATAATATTTCATTAGTCCAATCCGCTGACGATCTTGGTGGCATTATATCATCACCCTGCCATTATCGCGAATCATTTTCTAGCCCGCCTCCCCATGTTTCGGGAGGCGGTTTTCATTAGCACATCTCGTCAAGGCAGAGATCATGTCCCCTTATTACGGGATTTTCATCAACACAGGCATGGATAACCCAACCGTCCTGTTGGCACGTCTCCTAGGGAATAGGCATGTTTTAAGGCCACATAGGGACGTTTGATATTCGTCGTGTTTATAAAGGGGCTAAGGCCTGTCCTTTTTCTTCCATGCTAGTCCCTTCCTCCCCCTCCCTCCTCGAGTTCCAACACCCAAGGGTCAATCCAGTCGCTTAGAGCTTCCAGCCATGTCCGGACACAGCCTTCAAGGCTGGTGGATGGCCTCTTCTGTCACAGAGGAAGAAATCTCGAAGCTCAGGGAGGCAAGATACTTGACTGCGGAGATCTACCACAGGCTTCCTGCTCAAGGGGCAGGTTATTCCTACTCCCAGATCCAATGAGAGGGTCATGTTTATCTCTCACTTCCTTTGAGGGCTTGGGATTGCACTCTGTCCCTTTGTTCGAGGGGTCATGTTTATTACGGGCTAGATTTCCACGATCTAGCCCCGGACTCCTTCCTCCACATCTCGGCGTTCATCACCACATGCGAGGCCTTCCTCCGTATTTCCCCACACTTCGGCTTATGGCTTAAGACCTTTAACGTGAAACCGAAGGTAATCGACGGGAAACAAGCGGAGTGCGGAGGCGCTTCAATAAGCAAGCTTATCAACTCCACTTGGCCAAAGGGCTCCTTTGCAGAATCTTTTGGCTTATGGCAACGGGAGTGGTTCTACATCACCGAACCCCGTGGCACAAAGCGGGTAGTTGCTCCTGCGTTTCGGTCTGATCCCCCACCACAGCCCGCATCGTGGATCAACAAGGGGCTGGACTGGGGATCTACAGATGAAGTGCGGACACTGCAAAGCTGCATCCGGGGCCATATTGAGAAAGACACCGGCCTCATCGATGTAATCCAAGTAATGTTAGTCCGCCGGATCCTACCCTGTCAGTGACGCCCTCTTCGCATGTGGGAATTTAATCCGGAAGGTCCACAGATTCTTTACCACCTCTCTGGCATGATGCTCAGAGAGATGTGGAAATTGTTCTACGGCGCACGAAAACAATGGTCGGATTCTACAAAAGACATCAGTCTTGACTGCAACCATCCGGATACTCTGGTAAGTACTCGACCCCTGAACATGATTTAGTCCAATTATTCATGACATTGTACTGATAAAACTCTATCCGGACAGGGTTGGCTAAAGAAGGCGGAGAGAATCAGGTGTTCAGCTCCACTTCCCGAAGATATTGTCGTTCCATTATTAATAAGGAGTCTGGCTCCGCGCCGTATCAAGTGTCGGCGGGGGAAGATAAAGAGGAGGACGAAGATGCCCAAGGCAGCTTCTTCTCTGGAGGCTCACCAGGCAATTCGTCCGGGGAGATTGGAACTCCCGCTTCCAAAGGTGGAAGGGAAGAGCGAACTAACATCCCCTCTCCCCATGGGAAGAAAAGGGCCGCTCCTGAAGACTCAGAAAGGGAAGCTTGTAAGCGGGGGAAGGTATCCCAGTCAGGGGGTGATATTGACACGCAGTCACCCTACAAAGACAGGCCCTCAGCCACATCATAAGTGAATCCAGGTGTTTTAAACATTTCCCGTTCTTTGCTGGCTATAAGGGTAATGTTTTAAAATCATGTTTGCAGTCTGGCCTGTAGCCCTCCTCAATAGACCTCCTATTCGGGGGATCTACTTCCGGAGATGATGGAGAGCGAGACGCCTCCACAGGTCTCCCTGCCTGACAAGGCAGACGACGCCGAGGTGACGTCCTAGAGGATCCTTCCCGATCCGCAAGTGGCGCAAGGGACAGTGAGGACCGGGGCCAAAGGTAATACTTCGGCCACCCAGGTTCCGGGATGTGCGGCCCCTACAGGGAACAACCAAAGTCCCGGACTATCAAATGTCCAAGGGATGCTGGATGCACTGATAAACATTTTGCAACATGCCTCTGTCTTAGAGGAACATCGTACCTTGATAGGTACGGTTTTGGAAAGAGTTCGGTCCGTGAAAAGCGGATTGAACGAAGCCTTTTCTAGCCTACTAAGAGGCTTCGAGGTAAGTGGTGTAATTTCAATTATATTATAAATGCGAATTGCTGTCACGACCGGTTTTCCGGGTATTAATTTCCAGAAAATGGCCGTTGTGCTCACCAGCCCCAGGATTACTGTTAGCTGATGAGGCACCAAATTGATACAGAATTTCCAAGCAAAATAAAAAAAATATGTAGTACAAGACCATTCTGGCCTGTGAGTACAACAAATGGTTTCTAGTGGTTGATGGCGGAAGTGGTTAGTGGATCATCGGTGTCTATGGGACTCCATTTCCCAACAGGAACAGCTGACCAGGTTAACTCCTATCTTCACGAGGCTGCTATCACCGTTGCTTAGGTTCCGGGACTGTCATCGCAACGCTCCTCTCCATGCAAGAAATCTGGCCAAGACAATAGCCAGGGACAAGCCAGTGAGTACTTTGAATGTACCCGCAAACATTATGAACACAGGTATAATATAAATGATAATCGTGTGCTGAAATATTCTATGATCACATCGTCAGTCATAAAATAAAATCTCTGATGAATGCATGCAGGTTATTTATATGCAACACGAATGAGCAATAATGGAGTAGAAATAACATGCACCGATCGGGCGTCTGTGCGACGCCACATAAAGGGCTTGTAAAGTAAATAAATAACAAGCATGCCACAGTCGGGCGTCTGTGCGACGCCACATAAAGGGCTTGTAAAATAAATAACAAGCATGCCGCAGTCGGGCGTCTGTGCGACGCCACATAAAGGGCTTGTAAAATAAGTAACAAGCATGCCGCAGTCGGGCGTCTGTGCGACGCCACATAAAGGGCTTGTAAAATAAATAACAAACAATGCCACAGTCGGGCGTCTCAGCGACACCACATAAAGGGCTTATAAAATAAATAACAAACAATGCCACAGTCGGGCGTCTCAGCGACACCACATAAAGGGCTTATAAAACAAATAATCACAATGAATATCCAGGGGGTAGAACCGTCCCTGGGATACACAATGATATAATGGGTTAGTCCATAATAATAATAATCATAATCATCACAAGTCACAAGTCACAAATCATGATCCATATTCTGGTTTAGCAGTTTCTCCTCCGAAGACCGACACTAAGACCGACACTTGACCCATCTCAGACTGTAGTCCTTAACCATGGATACGGCTATTCGAATAGGTTCAATCTCTGCAGAGGGTGTACTCTTTACCCGCGAGCAACGGATTCCATTAGTCCATCGAGACTAATTCCGTCTATGGTCTTTTAGTTGAAAACACACCTAACTTGCACACACCAGCTTAACTTACCGGTGTCTGGAATCACCCACGACACCTGTCAAGCAAAACTATAAGTGGGGAGGCTACAACCTCGCGTAGCATGGGATCAAATTTATATCACGCGCTCTAAGGGGTGTCCCCCTCTCGGTCCCAACCGGAAACACCCATGCCCCCGGACCAGGTGGCCTGCCTACCGGCTACAACCGGTATCTTTCACCATGGCCTCTCTGTATGGTGTGTGCTTGAAAGGGGTTGACGACTTACTGAACCGTACCCTACTTGTTGTAGGGACAAGTGGTAGTACGAAACAAGTATGGGGGTTACTGGAACAAGACTCGATCTATGGTCGACTCAGGAGGTTTATAAATTCCCTGCATGACACGTATAACAAATATATTTCAAACAACACAAACAACATTCATTATACCTTACTATGCCATAGCGAACACAACCGTCCTGACGGAGACCACCGACAAGCTCATGCCTACCCAAGGAAGAGGCTTTCCCGGATTCCTTCCGGCATGCATGCGAGGCACATGAGAATGATTACCATCACAAGTGTGTTCATTTCCAACATCATGGAAATCACTAATATGCATCCATGCAAATGATCATATCACATGAAATAACAAGTTCTCCGAAATGAGGTGGTGTTATAAATGTGTCAACGAACACACCAAAAATATTATGCCGGGGTTCAGAATGCTTGCCTTCAAGTTGTGGGGAGGCAGGGTGCACTCCAAAACCTTTGAAGGCTATCTCCTCTCCTCAAAAACCCTATTTTCAAAAATATTCAAACAACACATACTTTAAAAACAGCACAAAAAAATTGTCTGAATTTTTTTAAAATAAATCTTAAAATAAACTAGGCAAAATTTGAGAGAGGTAGGAAAAAGAATCAACTCATTTGGATTTATATTTTAAAAGTTATAGCCAGTCAAAGTCCTAGTCAAAATCTGTTTTTATAAAAAATATATAAAAGAAAACGCTTCAGACGGAATACGTTTTCGCTGTAGGGGAAACGTACTGGGGAATTATACGCCTTCACTTAAACACGTGTGGAGGCGGGCTGGGTCGCTGACAGTGGGTCCAGGGGCCCCACTGGTCAGGTTTGACCAGTCCCCTTCCCTCTTCTTCCTCTGGCCGAACAGAGGAGGGGGCTCCCGCGACCAACGCCGGCGAGCGGCGACTCCTCGCGGCCTCTGGAGGGCGGGGACGGATCTGCCAGACTGGGGCGGTCCTCCCGGTGGTCATTGGGTCGGCGGGGACGGAGTGAGCTGCCAGCGGCGAGCTTCGCGGCGGAGGAGGCTTCGGGAGCAAAGTGGGTTTGGGGCTACGGTGGTTCCTGACCAAAATTGAGCGTGGGGGTGCACTCACGAGAGGGAGGGAGAGCTCCTGGTGGAGAGAGTGGAGAGGGGGAGGCCCTGGTGGCGCCGGAATGGCCGGGGCAATGGCGGCGGTAGGAGTTGCCGGAGAGGAAGGAGACGACTCCCCTGGTCTTCCTACTGCTATGGGTGGGTCGGTGAGGGAGGGAGAGAGGCCGCGTGAGGCCTGGACGAGCTCGGGTGCTTCTTATATAGCGTGGCCATGGCGGTTCCGCGGCCGAGGATAAGGTCACCGGTGAACCGACGTTCTGTAGCTTGCAGGGTGACGTGGAGGCGACGAGAGCTAGCCGACGAGCGAGGGGATAAGCTTGCGCGGCTACCAGGGGCAGGTGGCGAGCCGGGATGGCTCGGGCGGCGCCGACCGTGGCAGAGGCGCACTGCGGACACCGGCGTGCCGCCAAGAGTGCCCTGACGGCGGCGCTATAGGGTGCCAGGGTGGTCGGGATGGCGTGGCGGTGCAGGAGGGGAGTGAGTGACGTGGCTCTACAGGGCGGGCAAAACCAGGGGCGCGATGTGTCGGCTCGGGCGCGTCACGTGCAATACGCGTGCTCTGCTCGCGCCCAGAGCACGCACGGCACGTGCTCGACAAAATGCCAGTGCATGCTAGAGGTCGCGGGTGAGGCTGGCAAGAAACAGGGCTAGGTTAGGGCTAGTCATAAGGTAAATGGACATGGTGGTTAGGTCAGGTGGCCAAGTTCACAATGCAAACAAACACCCATGCCAATTCTGTCCATGCACTCTAGGTGTTTGACAAAATGCCACAGGCACCTAGGCTTTTCTTGGAGTGGCCAATTCTTCCAGATTGAAGTCTCTTTGGATGCACAAGAGGGTGGTGAGGTTAGTTTGTCAAAAGAAGAAGCTTGTTAGTGCAAGTTTTGCAAAACCTCAGTTTTTGACAGAAAGAAGAGGGCATGGCTGCAAGCACTTAGAGTCCACTCTCCTGGACTTAAGGGTTTGTCAAGGTACACTACAAGCAGGAGAAAGAATCAAGGGCCAAAGAGCAAGCAAGAATATGCTTGCTGTACAAACCATCATGTTGGACCAGAATGAAGATGAGGATGATTCACTCAAATCTTTCAAAGAACATCACTGGGTTTTTGCATCAAGTTGAATCATATGCTGTTACTAACATCCCATAATTTTGGTGGAGGCTAGAAAGAAGTATTTAAATGAGTTGCAGTGCAAAATTGCCCACTGGACCAGAGAAGAAAATTGGGTGTAGAGCTCAAAATATTTCATGAATAAAAGATATTTTTGCATAAAAGTGATTTAAAAACATCACCTGACATCTCCAAATTTTGGTTGGAATTTTAAGTGAATTTATCAAATGGTTGTAGTTCAAATATGGCCATATAACCTTGGGAAAACCATTTTTCAAGAAAATAAAGATCAAGCAAATTAATTATGTAATTAGTTCTACTAATAAAAGAAAAGTTTTTCTTGAGAGTTTAAACAAGTCCAATAACATATTTGAAAAGTTTTCACTTTGGGTAAAACTCCATAATAGCAAGGGAGAAAAAGGTTCAAAAATCATAAGGGAGCCCAGAAAATAAAAGTTTTAATTTCCTGGCAAAATTTTAATTAATAAAACAAGGTCAAAATTTTGGGGTGTCACAACACTACCCCCCTTAAAAGAAAATCTCATCCTCGAGATTTGTTAAGAGTTGTTTTGAAAAAATCTTTCCTGTTAGTAGAAACTAAAGATTTTATTTATAGCACAAACTTGCGTCGTCGAGGTTGGCAGCTACGCTCGGGATAAAAAAAATGCAATCGCACATCAACATACTCATGCATGGCTACTATTAAAAACAGGAGTGCATAAGCAAACAGCATTTAATTACGGTGATACAGGGTCAAAAGATTACAAGGCGAGGATATATTAAGACTCGGTACTACTCGAGCGGCTTTAGTCTACCTCGTTAATATCTAATCGGGCTTGCCTCGTGGATGCTGAGGTTTCTCCACGGTTTTCGCCGTCGTGATCTGCTGGAGGGGGTTGAGGGGCTACAGGGTCGGGGTAGCGATGATGACCATCTCGGGGATTGTTGGTCACAATCCCGTTGGAGCGTGTTCCCAAAAGGCGACGAAGCACTTCTAGGGTCATCAAGGTCTTTTGGTTGATGGCCGGGGCTGACCTCAAGGTCTCAATTGGTTGTCCGAACAGCACGACTGGGTTGTCAGCGTCGGGCTCATCTTCTCCTCTTGCTGGGTTGAGACTAGCGTGCCCTTTTTATAGAAAAAGGGAACGGAGTCTCCCTTCGCACGCTTGCGAATGGGACAATATAGGTGTCGGTCTCTAGCGCGTGATCGACAAGCTAGGCTGATAGGTTGGGCACTGACTGCCAAAAGTGTCGGTGTCACTGTGTGGCTATCTTGCACGGGAAGCTTGGCTGGGGTTTTGGTTAGGGTCTGGTGGGTTGGTTTGCCTAACTTTTTCAACCTGGCTAAGATAGGATTAGCCAATGGTCAGCCTGGCTCTGATACCAAGTTTGTCACGACCGGTTTTCCGGGTATTAATTTCCAGAAAATGGCCGTTCTGCTCACCAGCCCCAGGATTACTGTTAGCTGATGAGGCACCAAATTGATACAGAATTTCCAAGCAAAATAAAAAAATATGTAGTACAAGACCATTCTGGCCTGTGAGTACAACAAATGGTTTCTAGTGGTTGATGGCGGAAGTGGTTTGTGGATCATCGGTGTCTATGGGACTCCATTTCCCAACAGGAACAGCTGACCAGTTTAACTCCTATCTTCACGAGGCTGCTATCACCGTTGCTTAGGTTCCGGGACTGTCATCGCAATGCTCCTCTCCATGCAAGAAATCTTGCCAAGACAATAGCAGGGACAAGCCAGTGAGTACTTTGAATGTACTCACAAACATTATGAACACGGGTATAATATAAATGATAATCGAGCGCTGAAATATTCTATGATCACATCGTCAGTCATAAAATAAAATCTCTGATGCATGCATGCAGGTTATTTATATGCAACACGAATGAGCAATAATGGAGTAGAAATAACAGGCACCGATCGGGCGTCTGTGCGACGCCACATAAAGGGCTTGTAAAGTAAATAAATAACAAGCATGCCACAGTCGGGCGTCTGTGCGACGCCACATAAAGGGCTTGTAAAATAAATAACAAGCATGTCGCAGTCGAGCGTCTGTGCGACGCCACATAAAGGGCTTGTAAAATAAATAACAAGCATGCCGCAGTCAGGCGTCTGTGCGACGCCACATAAGGGCTTGTAAAATAAATAACAAACAATGCCACAGTCGGGCGTCTCAGCGCCACCACATAAAGGGCTTATAAAATAAATAAATAACAATGCCACAGTCGGGCGTCTCAGCGACACCACATAAAGGGCTTATAAAACAAATAATCACAATGAATATCCAGGGGGTAGAACTATCCCTGGGATACTCAATGATATAATGGGTTAGTCCATAATAATAATAATCATAATCATCACAAGTCACAAGTCACAAATCATGATCCATGTTCTGGTTTAGCAGTTTCTCCTCCGAATACCGACACTAAGACCGACACTTGACCCATCCCAGACTGTAGTCCTTAACCATGGACGCGGCTATTCGAATAGGTTTAATCTCTGCAGAGGGTGTACTCTTTACCCGCGAGCAACGGATTCCATTAGTCCATCGGGACTAATTCCGTCTACGGTCTTTTAGTTGAAAACACACCTAACTTGCACACACCAGCTTAACTTACCGGTGTCTGGAATCACCCATGACACCTGTCAAGCAAAACTTTAAGTGGGGAGGCTACAACCTCGCGTATCATGGGATCAAATTTATATCGCGCGCTCTAAGGGGTGCCCCCCTCTCGGTCCCAACCGGAAACACCCATGCCCCCGGACCAGGTGGCCTGCCTACCGGCTACAACCGGTATCTTCCACCATGGCCTCTCTGTACGGTGTGTGCTTGAAAGGGGTTGATGACTTACTGAACCGTACCCTACTTATTGTAGGGACAAGTGGTAGTACGAAACAAGTATGGGGGTTACTGGAACAAGACTTGATCTATGGTCGACTCAGGAGGTTTATAAATTCCCTGCATGACACGTATAACAAATATATTTCAAACAACACAAACAACACTCATTATACCTTACTATGCCATACCGGACACAACCGTCCCGACGGAGACCGGCGACAAGCTCACGCCTACCCAAGGCAGAGGCTTTCCCGGATTCCTTCCGGCATGCATGCAAGGCACATGAGAATGATTACCATCACAAGTGTGTTCATTTCCAACAGCATGGAAATCACTAATATGCATCCATGCAAATGATCATATCACATGAAATAACAAGTTCTCCAAAATGAGGTGGTGTTATAAATGTGTCAATGAACACACCAAAAATACTATGCTGGGGTTCAGAATGCTTGCCTTCAAGTTGTGGGGAGGCAGGGTGCACTCCAAAACCTTTGAAGGCTATCTCCTCTCCTCAAAAATCCTATTTTCAAAAATATTCAAACAACACATACATTAAAAACAGCACAAAAAATTGTCTGATTTTTTTTGAAATAAATCTTAAAATAAACTAGGCAAAATTTGAGAGAGGTAGGAAAAAGAATCAACTCATTTGGATTTATATTTTAAAAGTTATAGCCAGTCAAAGTCCTGGTCAAAATCTGTTTTTATAAAAAAAAATATAAAAGAAAACGCTTCAGACGGAATACGTTTTCGCTGTAGGGGAAACATACTGGGGAGTTATACGCCTTCACTTAAACACGTGTGGAGGCGGGCTGGGTCGCTGACAGTGGATCCAGGGGCCCCACTGGTCAGGTTTGACCAGTCCCTTCCCTCTTCTTCCTCTGGCCGAACAGAGGCGGGGGCTCCGGCGACCAACGCCGGTGAGCGGCGGCTCCTCGCGGCCTCTGGAGGGCGGGGATGGATCCGCCAGACTGGGGCGGTCCTCCCGGTGGTCGTTGGGTCGGCGGGGACGGAGTGAGCTACCGGCGGCGAGCTTCGCGGCGGAGGAGGCTTCGGGAGCAAAGTGGGTTTGGGGCTATGGTGGTTCTTGACCAAAATTGAGCGTGGGGGTGCACTCACGAGAGGGAGGGAGAGCTCCTGGTGGAGAGAGTGGAGAGGGGGAGGCCCTGGTGGCGCCGAAATGACCGGGGCAGTGGCGGCGGCAGGAGTTGCCGGAGAGGAAGGAGACGACTCCCCTGGTCTTCCTACTGCTATGGGTGGGTCGGTGAGGGAGTGAGAGAGACCGCGTGAGGCCTGGACGAGCTCGGGTGCTTCTTATATAGCATGGCCATGGCAGTTCCGCGGCCAAGGATAAGGTCGCCGGCGAACCGATGTTCTGTAGCTTGCAGGGTGACGTGGAGGCGACGAGAGCTAGCCGACGAGCGAGGGGATAAGCTTGTGCGGCTACCAGGGGCAGGTGGCGAGCCGGGGTGTCTCGGGCGGCGCCGACCGTGGCAGAGGCGCACTGCGGACGTCGGCGTGCCGCCAAGAGTGCCCTGACGGCGGCGCTGTAGGGTGCCAGGGTGGTCGGGGTGGCGTGGCGGTGCAGGAGGGGAGTGAGTGGCGTGGCTCTATAGGGTGGGAAAAACCAGGGGCGCGACGTGTCGGCTCGGGCGCGGCACGTGCAATACGCGTGCTCTACTCGTGCCCAGAGCACGCACGGCACGTGCTCGACAAAATGCCAGTGCATGCTAGAGGTCGCGGGTGAGGCTGGCAAGAAACAGGGCTAGGTCAGGGTTAGTCATAAGGTAAATGGACATGGTGGTTAGGTCAGGTGGCCAAGTTCACAATGCAAACAAACACCCATGCCAATTCTGTCCATGCACTCCAGGTGTTTGACAAAATGCCACAGGCACCTAGGCTTTTCTTGGAGTGGCCAATTCTTCCAGATTGAAGTCTCTTTGGATGCACAAGAGGGTGGTGAGGTTAGTTTGTCAAAAGAAGAAGCTTGTTAGTGCAAGTTTTGCAAAACCTCAGTTTTTGACAGAAAGAAGAGGGCATGGCTGCAAGCACTTAGAGTCATCCAATGGGTCCACTCTCCTGGACTTAAGGGTTTGTCAAGGTACACTACAAGCAGGAGAAAGAATCAAGGGCCAAAGAGCAAGCAAGAATATGCTTGCTGTACAAACCATCATGTTGGACCAGAATGAAGATGAGGATGATTCACTCAAATCTTTCAAAGAACATCACTGGGTTTTTGCATCAAGTTGAATCATATGCTGTTACTAACATCCCATAATTTTGGTGGAGGCTAGAAAGAAGTATTTAAATGAGTTGCAGTGCAAAATTGCCCACTGGACCAGAGAAGAAAATTGGGTGTAGAGCTCAAAATATTTCATGAATAAAAGATATTTTTGCATAAAAGTGATTTAAAAACATCACCTGACATCTCCAAATTTTGGTTGGAATTTTAAGTGAATTTATCAAATGGTTGTAGTTCAAATATGGCCATATAACCTTGGGAAAACCATTTTTCAAGAAAATAAAGATCAAGCAAATTAATTATGTAATTAGTTCTACTAATAAAAGAAAAGTTTTTCTTGAGAGTTTAAACAAGTCCAATAACATATTTGAACAGTTTTCACTTTGGGGAAAACTCCATAATAGCAAGGGAGAAAAAGGTTCAAAAATCAAAAGGGAGCCCAGAAAATAAAAGTTTTAATTTCCTGGCAAAATTTTAATTAATAAAACAAGGTCAAAATTTTGGGGTGTCTCAATTGCACGTGTGTATAGATAGTAGCCCCTGAGACTCTGGTTGATCCAAAGGAATGTGATCGGAGGATCAAAAATATACGCCCCAGGATCAAAAATCTACTTGAAACACAGGTTGTTACATCCGTGGGGACTGCCCAAGCTATCGAGGTAGCACATTTGAAGCAGAAAGTTGATGCGGCGGATGATGACATCATGCTTATAAACAGGCGGCTCAATAAGGCGCGAAGTATGTCTCCAGGGCACTCAGTACATGCTAATATTGTGAAATGAGCGTGATACTGAAAATTTGCATATGCATAACTGTAGATAGTGCCGCCACAGTGGAGATCCTTCGGGCGGAACTTGCCCGGGCTAAGGAGCAAGCGAGGATGAGTAATGCGGCTGCCGAGAAGGCAGCCGCCGAATTGAAAGTAGAGCAGACCGCTCGGCTTCAGTGCGAGGAGAGGGTATCTACCATGGCAGTTGAGTTGAAGAATGCCACTAGCCGATGCCAAGATCTTGAGAGAGATAACAAAGCCAAAGCGGCCGATCTGGACAAGGCCTTACGAGAGGCGAAGGAAGCCCGGTCTGAGTCTAGAGCAGCTCGGGAGGAGATCCGACAAGCTAGGGAGATCACGACTGGTAAGCCCTTTTTGTTGCAAACTAAGTTTGGCAATCCAAAGTATGCGCCAATGAATCAACAGTGGAGTTCTCCAGAATCCTTTATGGACCCGTCGAAGAGTGCTGCCGATGCGAGTCAGTTTTTCCACGCACAAGAAGGACATGTAACCGAAAAGCTGTTTTGGTCGCAGTTTGATACACCAAAGCGTCCACTGTTGAACGAACAGATGACCCAATGGGCCGAGCTCCACAAGATGTCCGGCACTGCCATGAAGGACGTTATAGCCCGGCTATGGCCAACTGAACCCATTCCGGATAGTTATTTCGGTTTGGTGCGGCAGCTTGTTAATGCGGTGCCGCGTATCAATGTTGTGAAGCGGTCAACGTGCATACAAGGTGCACGGATGGCCCTTGCCCGTGTCAAGATATACTGGGTGAAGATGATGGCCACCGATATTGTAGCGCAGAGTCCACCCGAAGGCAAGGACCTTAACATGCCAGAACATTACTTTGAAGATGTTCTAGAGGGTGCCTGCTTAATAGAGGGTCAGTGCTCGAAAAATATTATGTTCGAGTAAAGTGTATCAAGATTGTAATAACAATATTATGATATAGGAAGGCTGTGTTTTTATACTTTTTGCCTGAAAAGTTTTGGTGCCTCCCGTGCGGCCATCTTTTTATATACAATCTAAAAGTTTGCAGTCGTCGGCTTCAGCCCCCTCGCGTATAACGCGGGGGTGTTTGGAAAAGCACTTGATCACACTTGACCCAACGTCTTGGTCCGTTAAGGAGGTGTTAGTGCGACGAACTAGGCAATTGGACTATATAGCTTTAACACTTTCACTTAGCCAGAGGAGTTTGATAGTGGGACTACTATATAGCCCCTGGTATGTCCGCGGTTATCCAAATATGGTGCGTGTACATATGTGACCAGAAGGACGGTCCTTCGTTTAACACAGAGGGGATCATGAAGATTCCAATGAGTCATCGAGTGGTTGACCAGCTCTCGCCGCATCATGACAGTCAGTTTTTGGCTTTCTCTATTGAGGTGCTCATCCGGGCTAGCCGGGACACAATCGCAGTAGTTCTTCCTTTACTACCCTAGCCGATATAGTGGAACGTAAGGTAGTAAGCATAGGAGCCGGGCAACCCAACTATTGACCAAAGACATGATTCGGAGCTGATGCATATAAGGCCAAACTCGCGACGCCGAACACTCCCTATAGGTGTTTGGACTTTACAATATACACCGGGCTGAATACAACCCCTGGTGATAAACCCATGGTATCAAGGCACGTGTGGCAATCCGACGTGGGGAAGGAGCGCGGATGGTGAGAGCATAAATCTCAAAACACAATACGAATCAGGCTGCTTCTATAACATCCACTTTAGTACGGCGAGCCATATGTTTACACATAATGCCGGTATCTTTCTCGGACATTTTACATACCTAGAAAGTATAAAACAACAAGAGATAAAAAAGGTTTGCATAGGGTCTTAAGATAGAAAAGAAACCTTAATGCGGGGCCCTGCTGCACGTCTGCGCCTTTGTCTCCGTTGTGAAGTGTCCTTGAAGGGTATGGTATGATGGCCATCTGTAAAGTAAAAAGGAAAGAAAAGAAAAAGGAAGACCAGGTAAAAGAATCTGGTGTGGCTGTAAGTAGAGCCGGTTCGTTGTAATAAACCATGAAGGATAACTTCTAGGGTCCGAATAAGGTCAAGACGAACTATGGAACTTTTGTGTGCAGAGTGCCCCCGAAGCCGCCCAAGGAATTTTGAGTGTGTCTCTTTATGGGGCGGTTGATGGGTGTGTAGCTGCTAATTGAGATCAGGTTTATCTGAGTTGCCACACTGAGGTGTGCGCCAGACACGTTTAAGTGTGAATGCGGTCTTAACAACCGATGAGCAGTTTGGCTTGAATAGGCCGTTTTGTGCTTTGACTGCTAGAGCTGCCATGTATTCCTCTGTGCGAAGAGAGCGCTCCATATTTCCACTGACCGTAATGACGCCATGAGGTCCAGGCATTTTGAGTTTTAGATAAGCATAATGCGGGACTGCGTTAAAACGGGCGAAGGCCGTTCTTCCGAGTAGTGCATGATAGCCACTTCGGAATGGAGAAATGTCGAAGATTAGTTCTTCACTTTGAAAGTTGTTCAGAGAGCCGAATACAACATCCGATGTTACAGAGCCTGTGCAGCGTGCTTCCACGCCCGGTATGACTCCTTTAAAGGTAGTGCTGCTTGGCTTGATTCTTGACGGGTCTATCCCCATCTTGCGGACAGTGTCCTGATATATCAGATTGAGACTGCTGCCGCCGTCCATGAGGACTCGAGTGAGGTGGTATCCGTCAATTATTGGGTAGAGCACTAGGGAAGCCGAACCCCCGTGACGGATACTGGTCGGATGATCCCTGCGGTCAAAGGTGATCGGACAGGCCGACCATGGGTTGAACTTGGGGGTGACGGGCTCGATGGCGTAGACATCTCAGAGTGCACGCTTGCGTTCCCACTTTGGGATATGAGTAATGTATATCATGTTCATTGTTGTGTTCTCCGATGGAAATTTGTTCTGTCCCCCCGTGTTAGGCTGGCGAGGTTCATCCTCGTCTTCGCTCTGAGGTCCCTTCCCTTTGTTTTCGGCATTGAGTTTGCCGGCCTGCTTGAAGACCCAACATTCTCTGTTGGTATGATTGGCTGGTTTGTCGGGAGTGCCATGAATCTGGTAGGGCATGTCTAGAATTTTATCCAGGTTGGATGGACTGTCTTTGTTGCCTTTAAATGGCTTCTTCCGTTGACCGGGTCTGGAGCCCCGGAATCCGGCGTTTACCGCTATATTGTCTGGGCTTTTTCCATTATTTCGACATTTATTTTTGTTGTGTCGTGGTTTCCCATTACCGTCCCTGACTTCGGATGTACCGGGGTCGCTGGTGCTACTACGGGCTAACCAGCTGTCTTCGCCCGCGCAAAAGCGGGTCATGAGTGTAGTTAAGGCGGCCATTGTCCTTGGCTTTTCCTGGCCGAGGTGTCTAGCTAGCCATTCGTCCCGGACACTGTGTTTGAAGGCCGCTAAGGCTTCGGCGTCCGGACAGTCGACGATTTGGTTCTTCTTAGTGAGAAACCGGTTCCAAAGCTTACGGGATGATTCTCTGGGTTGCTGGATTATGTGACTTAGATCGTCTGCATCCGAGGGCCGGACATAGGTCCCTTGGAAATTCGCCCAAAAAGCATCCTCAAGTTCCTCCAAGCCTCCTATAGAATTTTCAAGGAGGCTTTTTAGCCAGTGTCGAGCAGGTCCTTTTAGCTTGAGGGGTAAATATTTGATGGCGTGGAGGTCATCTCCGCGGGCCATGTGGATATGAAAATAAAGTCTTCTATCCAAACCGCAGGGTCCGTCGTTCCATCATACGCCTCGATGTTTACAGGTTTGAACCCCTCTGGAAAATCGTGTTCCAGCACCTCAGCGGTGAAGCACAGGGGGTGTGCGGCACCCCTGTATATGGCTGTGTTGTGGATTGGGTCCGACGGTTGCGATGTGCGGTATTGGTTCTGAGCTGGTAAATGGCCGACGTATTTTGTTTGATAATCGTGATCCCGTGTAGGAGCATGTTCCCTAGATCCATAGATGGACCTAGCTTTGCCAGCTTTTTTGTCCAGGTCCTCACGTAGATCGTGTTTCTGGTCCTGGGCCGCAGCCTTCCTTCCTTTGCGGGCAGGGGGTGCGGGCTTGTGTATGCCATTGCTAGCCGCTCTGTCGCGACCGCGAGGTGGTCGGTCCGGCCAATCGGCCGTATTGTTCTTCGGTGGTATAGGCGTGATAGCCTCGTCGTCGAATTCGGGCAGCACCTTATGTTTAGGATAGCTATTTGTTTGGCGATTACCGCTATATTTTTCCTCGGCGTCTAGCACTTCGTTCCATTTGTCATTGAGCGTATCATGTGCGGCTTTAAGCCGCTGCTTCTGCTTCTTCAGGCTCCTTGCAGTGGCGATGAGCCTCTAGTGGAGGCGTTCTTGTTCTAATGGTTCTTCTGGGATGACAAACTCGTCGTCGCCCAGGCTGGTCTCCTCTTTAGAGACAGGTTGGTAATTACTATCTTTGGCATCGCTGTGGTCGGATAACATCTTCGGACTGTGTTCTCCGTCCTCTCGCGCGCCCTGCTCCAATGCTGGGTCCGCGGGGTCCTCGGCTTGGTTCAGATTACCATCATCATCCGTGACAATGTTGTTGTTTTTCCATTTGCCGGATCGAGGTCGCTGTTTAGGACGCCGGCATTTGGGAGGTTCATCGATAGGCATGTTGTTATCACCGTCGGCCTCATTCTCCTTAGGTGTGTCCACCATGTAAATGTCATATGATGATGTAGCTGTCCAACGCCCTGTATGTGGTGGTTCCTGCTCCTCTCCGGCATCGTCGTCCATACCATCGATGTCTTCGGAGTCGTAATCAAGCATGTCGGTTAAGTCATCGACAGTGCCTATTAAGTGGGTGGTGGGTGGGCAACGAAGTTCTTCATCATCTGCTTCCCATTCTAGCCGGACATAGTTCGGCCGAGAGTCCCCTGACAGGGAGAGGGATTTCAATGAATTTAACACGTCGCCAAAAGGTGAGTGCTGGAAGATGTCTACGGAGCTGAAATCCAAGATCGGCGCCCAATCAGGTTCGATGGACGCGGATGCCTGTGGTACGGAACCCATGTCCGGAGACGAGTCCGGGATTCCGGTAACATCAACCCAACCTGATGTTGGCCTGTGTGTGGCTCAAGCGCCGCTGAGTTTGCGGCCTCCGTGACGGGGTTGAGTTTCCCGTCTTCGGATGCAGCAGTTTGCTCCGGCTCTAGGGCCAGGGCGGTCACAGGCGCTATCTCCTGTATGTGGCCAGATGACAAATCTAGGTCATGCTCATCGTAGTGGCCGTGGACAGCCGTCATGGGATCGAATCCCTCGAAGGTCAAGTCTCCGCGGATATTGGCCACAAAATTCAGGCTTCCAAATCTAACCTGATGGCCAGGGGCGTAGTTATCGATCTGCTCTAGATGGCTAAGCGAGTTGGCCCGCAGTGCGAAGCCGCCAAATATGAAGATCTGTCCGGGGAGAAAGATCTCCCCCTGGACTGCATTGTTGTAGATGATTGATGGAGCCATCAAGCCTATCTTTGACGACACAGCGGAACTCTTAATGAAAGCACCAATGTCGGTGTCAAAACCGGCAGATCTCGGATAGGGGGGTCCCGAACTGTGTGTCTAAGGCTAATGGTAACAGGAGGCGGGGGACACAATGTTTACCCAGGTTCGGGCCCTCTGTATGGAGGTAATACCCTACTTCCTGCTTGATTGATCTTGACGAATATGAGTATTACAAGAGTTGATCTACCACGAGATCGTAATGGCTAAACCCTAGAAGTCTAGCCTATGAGGTTATGATGATTGTAACTCTAACCCTAGAAGTCTAAACCCTCCTGTTTATATAGACACCGAGAGGGGGCTAGGGCGATACAAACTCGGTTACAGAGAAAGGAATCTACATATCCGAATCGCCAGGCTTACCTTCCACACCAAGGAGAGTCCCATCCGGACACGGGACGAAGTCTTCTATCTTGTATCTTCATAGTCCAACAGTCCGACCAATGTATATAGTTCGGCTGTCCGAGGACCCCTTAGTCCAGGACTCCCTCAGCCGCCTTGGTGAAAGAACATGCGGTGCCCCCATGTTTTGTTTTGGTAATTGATGATAATCTCTATGGACTAATGGTTGCCTTGAGTTATATTTGAAGGATTTGTCCATAGGCATTTCCTAAAGTCCATGTGTTGGTTTCAAGGAGTTTATGTGTTGACCAAACTGCTACTCAAGGAATTATCCAAAGATTTTCATGTAGAAGACTGATACAAGGTTGATCAAGACTAAGTTCAAGTGGGAATTAAGTTGATCAACACGTAAAGCGTAGAAGATGTACCAATAGGGATGAAGTGATCCCATGGTATGGTAAGCATTGTCCATTATGCTTTATGTACTAACCCATGGTCTACGTCAGAGTTCTTTGTGGGGTTAGGTATGCTTCCATGGGCTAGCATAAAGAGGAAGATCTCATACAACCCATGGAGGATGACATCAAGTGGTGATCGTCATCAAGATTGCGGTGTGCAAGTTCAAGTGGAGCATCACGAAGAGATCATGCTTGAAGCTTGTCATCCATCATGGTGACAATCGACTTGTGAAGATGTGATGAAGAGTGGCTCACCCATAGTGGAGTATGGGGGATCTATCTACTTGTCTTCATCGGGCCAACGCAATCAGGAAAGGTGGTCCAACTTGAGGGAGTCAAGATCATCATCATCTAGCTCAAGTGGACTTTGTGCAAGGCAAAGGTTTTCCCTTGATAGGTTTTCTATTTTAATGGTCTCATGGTGGTACTTGGGAGATCGGATTATAGGATCGATTGTGTATTATCAAGGGGGGCTCTCAAGTGAGTAGCTTGATCGTATCATTCGTAGAGATCTCAAACCATTGCATCCTTGCATCATCCTTCTTGGTTCTTGTTTGGTGATTCTCTTTGTGAGTTTTAGAGCTTTTGGTCATCCACATGACAAGCCCGAGTTCATCAAAAACGGAGTTCATATATGCATCTTCTATGATATTTTCTATGTTGGAGTTTATGTCGGTTCTTCATTCACAGAGGTTTCACATCTTTATATCTTACGCATATATCCCCTGCCTCTTCTTACTATAACCGACAAGATTGAGTTTGGATAGTACTCGTCGTCATCTATCTGACAAGCTTGAGTTTGCTCAATTCGGAGTTTATTCGCAGAAGTTGTGGCAGTTTCGATTTTCCTGCATCCATCTATTTGCTTGGGCTTACTTGAGGTATATAAGTGGTAGTACCGCTCTGCCCCGCGGTAGTACCGCTCCGACAAACTACCGTTGTTTCTCTATCACTTCCACCCGAAGGACAGAGCAGTACTGCTTTCTGTACTGCTCTGTCCTTCGGGTGGAAGTAGTGCGGTAGTAACGGGCGATAGTATCGCTCCGTGCAGCACTGCCGCACTATCTTACTCTACTACCGATGTCTCACCTGCTCGCTCAACACTATGCGATAGTACCGCTGGTGGGAGTGGTAGTACCGCTCCGACGACACTACCGCCTCTCCGACTTGCTCAGTTGAACGCGCAGTGCTGGAATTTCCGTGCCAGCGGAAGTACCGCTCGTACAAGCGGTACTACCGCTTATGCATGGGCCAAAGGCATAACGGTTGGAATTTTCCCTACCTATAAAAGGGGGTATTCATCCCCAATGGTTCTAATCTCTTGAGCTTGTGTTCTCCCCCCATTGTTGACCTTCTTTGAGCTTGCTACATCTCAATCCCTCCATGGATTCTTGCTAGTTCTTGAGGGAAAATAGAGAGGAGATCTAGATCCACATTTTCACCAATTACTTTCTCCTCTATATGAGGGGACCCCCTTGGATCTAGATCTTGGAGTTCTTGGTGTTCACCTTCTTGTTCTTCCTCTCATTTTCCTCCATAGCTTTCGTTGCTTTGGTGGGATTTGGGAGTGAGGGACTTGGGCACTCCGTGTGCCCTTGCCATTGCATTAGTTGCATTGGTTTGAGTTCTCCAAGGTGATACGTGAAAGTGAAGTAGAGTAGCTTATTACTCTTGGGTGCTTGGTACCCTAGGGCTTCTTCCTCTTGGGTGCTTGGGCGCCCTAGACGGTTGGTGGTGCCTTGGAGCTCAATCATTATGGTGGAAAGCTCCGGGCAAGCGTTAGGGTCTCCAATTAGGTTATGGAGATCGCCCTGAGCAATTTGACGGGTACTGGTTACCGCCCCCAAGGGTTGCCAAAGTGTACGGGTTCGGTGACCGCTCCAAGGGTTGCCATTTGTACAGGTTCGTTGATTGCCTTCAAGGGTCCCTTAGTGGAATCATGGTATCTTGCATTGTGCGAGGGCGTGAGGAGATTATAGTGGGCCCTAGTCGCTTCTTGGGGAGCTTTGTGCCTCCACACCACTCCAAACGGAGATTAGCATCTGCAATGGTGTGAACTTCGGGATACATCGTCGTCTCCGCGTGCCTCGGTTATCTCTTACCCGAGCCCTTTACTTATGCACTTTACTTTGTGGTAGCCATAGTATGACATGTTATATATCTTGATATCACTTTGTTGTTTATCTTGCTTAGCATAAGTTGTTGGTGCACATAGGTGAGCCTATTTATTTTAGGTTTTGTGCTTGACAAATTAAATGCTAGTTTTATTCCGCATTTGTTCAAGCCTAAACCGTAATTATTTTAAGGCACCTATTCACCCCCCCCCCCCCCCCCGCGCTCTAGGCGACATCCACGATCTTTCACTTGGGCATGGGGGATGGTGGGTGCGCGTGGTGAGCTCGTCTGGTTCCTGGTGGCGGCCCGTCTGATCTACTGCGCCGCATCTTCGGGAAGGTCTGGTGTCTCCTCCAGGCGGTGTGCTCCTTCCCCAAGTGCTCCAGTGAGTCCGGCGGTGCGGCGCCCTCGAGCCTGGGTGAGAGGGGATAGGGGTCCCCTCTCCGGCGCCCGTGATGTGTTGTTGGTGAGGGCAGATGCTCCTGGTGAGCTCTGGTTTTGTTCTGTGGCTGCGGTGCTCCTCTTTTGGCCGTGTCTACGGTAGCGACTTCGCCCTTCTGCAACCTCCTGATGTGCTTCGTTCTTGGGGCGTCGGCGATTCTTCTGCTACGGGTGCACTGACGGACAAGACCTTGTGGCTGTAGCTTCTGCTTCATGCTCCATAGTCGTTTGCTTACCTCTTCACCTTGTAGTTGCCATTTGGGGTTGCATCCCCTGTTTCTTCTTCTTTCCAGATTAGCTTGTACTGTTGATTGTATTCTAGCCGGTTGATGGCTTTGTTAATTCAAAGTCGGGTTCCAAAACCTTCTCGGGCTTGGCCGAGCCTTTTCTCTAAAAAAACATTGATCATGTTGCAGTGTAGCTGCCGCAACATTGATGATGTTGCAAAATGTTGTCGTTGCAGCATCATGTTGACATTGCGTCCTGGCCGCAACATCAATCATATTGCAATCCAACTACCACAATATTGCAATCCGGCCGGCCTCCACATTTCTGTTGTCCGCAACACCACCGTTGTTGCAAAAGCTCGACACAGTCAGAGGTGATGAGAAGCGACAACGCCGAGTGTGCCGCCAGAGGTGATGAGCAACGACAACGCCAAGTATGCCGGCCTGTAGCAATGTGCCATTCTTGAGACCTAGACCATGCCACCCACGGTGGATTTTTTTTTTTGTTGTTGCGCGTTGACTCCTTGTCTCTCAACACCGGTGACCCCTTTGAAGCACCGATCACCCATGCGCATGCATTAATAGCGGTCACCCTATGCAGCACCAGTGGCTCCCCTTCATAGCGCGTCACTGCGTTAGCATGCTTCGCGGCAACAACAATGGAGGCGCCACCAATGACTGGCCTTTGCAGCATAGGAGGCTCACCCTTTGCAGCAATGCTGGCTTGCTTTCACAGCTCACAGCAATAGCAGCTTGCGACTGCACACAAGAGGGAAGGTCGGGGGAGGCAGCACCGCGCTGGAAAGCTTCGTTACCGGACCTACAGGTGGACCTAAGCGGTTGTGGAAGGATAAGATCGTCCCCGGCATGTGTCACTGGAAACGTGGCCAGAGCATGACGCAGCCGATGAAACGGTGCAATCAGTCGGTGGCTTACGAACGACAGAGATGCAGACGCTCACAACAGTACGCACACTCACCCATACAAACGTCCTCAAACACACACACACCCTATCGTTATAGGCAGCTCCAGGGACTAAGACAATAGGTCTCCCAATTGCTAAGCTTCAAGGGAAGAATGAAGTCTCATAACCACACGTCAAGACGTGCGTCATGCAGAACCCAGATGATCTCTGTTATCTGCGCAAATTTTAAACAGGACAAGCCAGAGCACAGGAAAATACTTGCGCAACAGAAACGACTGCAAAACCATTGTCTGGAACGAATCGAGTTCTAACAGGACAAAACTCACAAGCCAACAAATAGAATCCAAGCGCTTGTTCTTGGGAATTCGACAAATTACCATTTCTCTGCACGCATCTTTCGTTTCCAACAAAAGCAATCGACCTCTGTCATTAGTGTCTCCTATGAAGGCAGATGAGTCAGGATAGGAAGCACGGTAAGGATATGGCGTAGCGACGAATCGACGTTGCGAATGATTTGTGCAATTCTAGGTCTGTCTTCAACTTATTGTATGCCTATAAACTTGGCATAGTCAACCCACCTGCAAAGGCAAAATGTTCAGCCAGTAAGTGACCACATCGGAATTTCATGTTTAAATTCAGAGTTAACATCCTGCAGACTACAGATCACTCACAGTAGAGAACCCAAGAATGTGTTCCCCGTCCGAACCGCAAAGCACAGCGCACTCAATGCTAGTTTGTGGCGGTGTAGTAACGGCTCGAGCATCCGCTGTTCGATCACTCCAGCCAGAACCTGGTACCTGTTATAGAAGAAGTTCACTTGCTTTAGTTTTCGTTATTTTGTCCGCACAAATTTTCAGGTTTCCATATCCTACTGTGTCCTACTTTTGCATAATTATTTACTAGACGGTTTTTGGAGCCTTCATAATGTCCCAATCGGAACGGAAGCGGAATTAAACATAACATAATCATTAGAAAGGTTCATCTTAAGCTCTTAGGAAATATTAAATCACTTCATGCAAATTAAACATATCACATAGAGTAATAATTGAAATATTGCATGGTACCTGAGGTTACTAGAAACTGCCATGTATACACCATAGGCAATACTAGTTGAAACAATTGGGATATCCTCAACTTCGCCAGCATCATCCTTGTTAACAGTCTTTCTTGCCTTTATAATTGCGTTGGTCACACCCGTGCCAATCTGAAAAAAGATTTTGTGCCATTTAGCTAGCAAGCCCGTCGATATTGAAGTTCCCCAAGTTGTGCTTTGGAAAAGGGATGTGGCGCACAGTTTGGTAGCACGTTTGTTTTGGGTACAAAATGTCAATTGATACTTGTAAGCATTTGGAACCCAACTCAAGCTGAAGAAACTTATTCAATGGTCACTGCTAACCGCTTTTGGTCCCAAATCTTTTTAAGCTTTTCATAAGGACTTTAGTATTTGAAGAATAAAAGTGGCACTGACTAGTTGTTACTATGTCATTATCTAAAAAACATGTTGTTCCTATGTGGAACCAAAAACAAATTGTATCATCACTTCACCATGCTCCTTAGCTTTTCAAATGTTCCCTTCACCTAATACAAGATCAGTGGCACTCTGCAAGGCATGCTTGTTCTTTATTTAAGAATTAACCAACATATCTGATTGAGGCTTCATGGTCATAATATACAGTTGCAGTGCTAACATATCAACTTAATGATTACCATTTAATTTATTAAGTTGCACACTACCAGGCCTCGAGATTTTCAATTAAACAACTGAGCAGCGCATGACATAATTGTTGAAGTATATGTGGATTGCCTAGCTCTTTCCATCAGTTTGGACTTTTGGTTGTGTTGGCAGTGCATGAAGCTTAACATGGTATCAGAGCTAAGGTCTTGAAGTTCAAGTCCTGGCTTTTGCAATTTATCTAAAAATTGTTGTTGCCCCCTTTGTGTCCACGTATAGGCCTCTTGAGCCATACCTCTGAGTCTATCCACGTGTTGACTTTCTTCATGCATCGCACGTGAGAGGAGGTGTTGAAGTATATATGTGGATTGCCTAGCTCTTTCGATCAGTTCGGACTTTTGGTTACGTTGGTTAGTGCATGAAGCTTAACAATAACGAGTGCTTACATGAAAAATCACAACCTCTTCTAAATATTACCTTTTGCATGTTTTTGTGTGAGTACTAAATGGTTACTTCTTCCTATGAGAACAGAGTACTTGAGAAAAGGAAAATAATTGTTCATGCTATTTCAAGATTTTTTTTAAAAGATGATAGAAGCTTATATCGATTCCTCACATAGCATCAAGGCAATGCAATTACTTACTTACTTACTAAGCCTTTTGTCCCAAACAAGTTGGGGTAGGCTAGATATGAAACCCTTTCACGAGGACTTCCCAGGAGGTCACCCATCCTAGTACTACTCTCGCCCAAATGAGTTTCATACCCAAAGGACCTCGCCAAGCCTATCACAACCCTTAGATATGAAACCCTTTCACGAGGACTTCCCAGGAGGCCACCCATCCTAGTACTACTCTCGCTCAAATGGGTTTCATACCCATGGAAATGGCAATGCAATTACAATTGAATAAAAACACAATGGTAGTACTGTTTGTCAGAAACATCAAATTACAGCATAACAAACTTACCAACGATGCACTCGTTCCTACTGCAAAAAGTTTTGCGCCGTTCCTCTGAAAGAAGACGAATCATTAGTTTGTAACAAACACACTCTAAACAAGTCACAACAGAGCACAGATCGTTAATCTTTACCATAATAGCTCCAAATCTCTGCAAAAATGTGTATGAACTTCCAGCCAAAGCGACCTGCAGAAGAAGTCACATAAGTTCCCTTACAAGTTTCAAGGAAAAGATAAATATTTTCCCTTTCAGAAAAGTAGAATTTTCACTGTACCACTAGGAAAGGGGGAAATAAGTTGATATCATGTTACCTGGAATGCATTATCCGGGCAGTTGTGGAAGAATTTAGCAATAGCCCCAGCATTCACTGATAGTGCTGGTTGTAGAGAGACAGTTGGAGCAGGAAGCCAAACAAGCATGAAGTCCGCAACTATTGCCATGACCTAGAAAGTATTGCAACAAGAGATTAAGACTAGTAATCAGAAGAGTTCTAAAAAATCATTTGGGCACTTCAAATCAAGTAGTGTATGTTTAGATAAATGTAACTTTTGGACTACAAGATTACCTGCATGAAAGCAAGCATGCAAGTGGTTAGTCATTTGTCAAGCTTGCCCACCCCTATATTTTAAACACTAACCCTACTAAACTAGAGCAGCGCGAATTCTGGTAAAAAAATATTAGAGCGGCAGAACACCTCTCTTCTTTCAGGAAAAAAAAATGCAAAAGAACTTTGTAAAGCTTGGAGGGTGGAGAAGGAAAGGGGGCAGGTCTGTGCTCTTAGGACCGGGTCTAAAATGCAGGTTATATATTTTGAAGATCAATCTGTTTATTTATTTTGGCAACAAATCTAAAAAAGGTTCATTTGGGAATCCTAACACATTAACAACCTCTAGCAGTAGCACAGCTTCGCAGGGTCAACCAAAAGTGTGTTAATTCTTTGTTCTGATTTCTGAAAGGGAAAAAAATGATGACCGAAATCTCGAATCAAAAGTAAATTGCTTTATTCAACCCGTAATATGAAGCCGGTTAAACAATTTACTGGGGTTTGCAAATATTTGCACAAAATACTAGCTAAGTCAGAAAACCTTGTGCCTTTTATCAGGAGAAGTTTGAGTGCATGCTTTTATTAACATCATCTGTTTTTGGAACATACTCCCTCCGTTCCATAATAGATGACTCAACTTTGTACTAACTTTAGTACAAAGTTGGGTCATCTATTTTGGAACGGATGGAGTAGGTAGTAATTCCGAGTATACGGAATCGAAGGCAAAGTCTCACCAGTTTGTAAAGGATATCCCAAAAAATAATAGAAGCATACCACATCGGCAATCACAAAGTCAAGCTCCTTGACAAAGTTCTTCCTCCTTCGCTCATATTCTGCCGCGGTCTAGCAACATTAAAAAGAAATATGTCAAATAAGCTGTACAGAACTTAAATATGCGTTGCAAATTGAATCACATAATAATGCAGTTGCCCTCAAATAAAAGCAAGTGCAGATATAGAATAGGTTTCAGGCATACAACTTGAGACAAAATAACTTTATGTCTCTAACAACAATGCACCCAAGTACACTGTGTTGCATTGCATGTAGTTTCTCAATTCTCAACTCTGGAGATGAGCAAATGTTCTCCACGGCCTGCATTCCCTCCAATCCAAAATAGGCTCACAAGAATTAAGGCTCTGTTTGATAGCAAAGTATTAAAAAAACTGCAGTATCAGCAAACTACAGTATTTTGGCCTGTAGGCATAACATACCGTGGTTTTAACATAACAGAGTATTTTAGAGTATTGACAATACAGAGCACCTGTTTGGCTGTGGCGTGCGCAGTACTTGTAAGTTTAGATGGCTAGTTGTTAGCGCTGCAAACACTCACATCTAACTAGCCGGTGCATTCAACTAATCGGCCATGCAGATGCAGCTAGCTAGCATATACCTTACCATTAGCAGGGCAAACACGCGTAGCTGGCTTCTTTACAATTTATGGTCAGTTATTCGCGGCAGCTAGCTAGGTAGCCATTGCCATACGCGTGCATAAGAACAGGAGAATGCAAAAACTGAACGTAGCCGATGGAGAATCTACAGAGAGACGGCCGCAGCGGCGGCGGCAGACGCGATGGTGTGAGAGCGAGACGAGCTTGTTGTGAATAGTTAGCGACTGGCTCGTTTCTTTCCCTTGCTCTGCTTTTAAAAAAGAGGTCCAAGGTTTTTTTTTTATGCAGAGAAATTACTACAGTTTTGAGAATACTCTAGTTTTAATAACACAGTATTTAGTGCTAGCCAAACAGGTCACAGTAAATAAAACTATGGTATCTAAAAAAACTGTAGTATTTTTAGAATACTTAGAAAATACTTTACTATCAAACAGGGCCTAAGGGTGTAGAAGCATGTTAATGTTACCCTTCAATTGTTTGTATAACTTTCTGTTTTCCCTCCCGGTAGAGTTATAGGCTCAGTTCTCAATGAAATTAATGAGGGACTAAATAGGAACAACATGAGCAAAAGTGCAGTGGGAGTATATATTCAACTAGAAAATGCTAAAAGGACTTGGTGTGGATCGGAGGGAGTACATATTCCTAGGGTACACAGTTTCCATTCGGCTGCCAGTGGGATTGTATTTGGAGGACAAGCCCACAAAGAGTCAACTGAGGGTGACTAGTGCATACTACTTTGTTTTACTGGAAAAACTACTGCATACTGGCCAGCAAAACAAAGTAGACATGACGAGAGAAGTTCTAGTGCTACCAAACAAGTTTTGTGGTTCCTATGCCAAGCTACCAACACACGATAGCACTACTAAAGAGTTACGAAAAAAAAATAGTATTGCCATAAGATGTACTGCCTCTGTAAACTAATCTAAAGGATCTTAAATTGTTGACAGAGGGAGTGTCTATCATCATGCCATAAATTTAGTATAACATTGAGATTTTTTTTACTGTGCACCGTAGGCCAGCAAGAGAGAAATGGTGAAGCCACCATTCGTACGTTCTGCTGAATCATTTTTTGTAGTATGCTAGATTGTACGAGCTATTATGACATTTTGGTGGTGCTACGGCAAAGCTTGGTAGCTCTGGAGCTTTGTGGCTGATGTGACCGAATAATGCTACTTAGAGAAAGGCAACAACAGCAACATTTGCCATTGTTGTTTGCCAGCAACAGAGTATATACTTTAGACAGTAGAAAGGCTTCTTTTATTCTGTATTCCTTTCTTCATCTAGCAAAGCGACATTTGCCTTTGTTGTATTAGAGGAAATGAAAAGCACTTGGTAGACTGTCCAATTAGATTATGGAATACATGCGATTTAGTGAAGAATCGGCATCTTGTCACAGCAGAGAAATATTCCCGCCCCATTTCTCACCGAAGCGCTCGTCCAAACAACGCCCCCGACAACCCTGAAGCGACGTCGACAACAAGCCAGAGTCGGGCACGCATCGCCATCGGGCCAAAGCCCGACTCATACGACAATCTACCACACACATCAGAGTTGGGCCTTTGAAGTCTAGACCACAGAAACTTCTACAGTGAAGCCAGTCAAAGCAGAGCAAACCAAACCACATCTGACGATCTGAAGCGCAAACCACAGAAACAAGATGCTACTATGTGGAAAATATACGGAGTGGACTTCATTTTCACACGGACCTTGGTGAAGATGCCGACGCCGCACTCCATGGCGACCTTGGCGAGGAAGAGGTCGTCGGCGAGGAGGCGCTCCCTGAAGCCGCCGAACTGGAGCAGCCAGCGGAACATGGGCGACTTCTCGAGATCGGCGAACCGGCGCACGATCTCGCCGGGGAGGCGCCCGCCTTCCACGGCCGCGGCCATGTCCGCCGGGAGGCTCTCGAGCTTGCGTCCCAGCTGCGCCAGCACGAACAGCGCCTCCCTCCTGTTGACGGACGCGTCGTCGCCGCCCTCGCCCTCGCCCTCGTCTCCTCCTCCGCCGGAGGGGAGGTCGTCATCGCCGCCACCGCCGCCGGAGCCGATGTTGCTGCCGCCGCCCGAGGAGGCGAGCGGGAGGGGAGGGAGGAGGGGCCGGGTGAGGCGGAGGGAGGGGAGGTGGAGCGGGAGGGAGCGGTGGAAGGGGAGCGCGGGGAGGCGAAGGAAGGGCTGCGGCTGGAGGCGGAGGTGGAACGGGAAGGCGGGGCCGGAAGCGGAAGCGGAAGCCGAGAGGGCGTTGGGGGTGGAAAACGCCATGGCGGGGGATGCGGGAGGTGGTCGGAGGCCGCGGGCGGGGATTGTGGGCGGGCGTGGACCTCCCGGAGGAGAGGAGACGAGAGGAGTGTGGTTGGTGAAGGAGTGGAACCCCGCGAGACCGCAGCCGCGACAGTCGTGTCGACACGAGTGGGCAACGGCGCTTTATACAACTGTGCCACCTACGACGAGTCTATGAGGCCGCCGGAGGTCATGCCCAACATTGCTCAGAGTCAAAGCTGACGAAAAGATGATACATTTCCAAAAGTCCTTGTCTTGGGCTTTTATATTACCCATATAAGAATTTCAAGTTTGCAAGCATCTCCCCAAATTAATGCTAGTAGATACGTAAAGTTCCATATGCTAAAAAAAAAGATACGTAAAGTTCCATTTACCTTTTTTTGTTGACTTACTGTACTAAATAATTTTTTTTTGAGTTGGATATTTATTTGGTAGGTTAATACGTTGGTTCAATTGACAGCTAAAATATATTTTTGGTGCATAATTACACCAACAATAAAATGGCATGTAAATCAAAGTGATTGCATGCTAAATAGTTGTATTCCAGCTGCAACGGACCGGCAATTATCTAGTGAGAAAATAGATATGGCAGTGTCATTCTAGAGAGAGGGTAGCAAGGCCACATAGCACTCGTGTTATAAATACATTCTGCGTGCCACCATATACTTTTGAGATCCTTTCGTACAAAAGAACTTAATAGAACGTCAGCAGATTCACAAAAAATCTTGTGAGTATATTCTTAGAGTAATTCATATGAGTTCATGATAGTGCTATGGAGTGATTTATCCCCATGAATTCACAAAGCCTAATGATTCACGATGGCCAACCGGCCTAACCACGCGTCGGTCGCCTCGTGACACTCGCACAACACGCTCTTTGGGCGGTGCTAGGCAATGACCCATATTGCGCGGATGCTGCAACCAATGAGGATGATTGTGTAAATAAATGTTTGGTAAGTAAATCAAGGTGATTGATTAGCGTATGGGAAGATGCGGAAAATATGTGTGGTGGGGCTAAAAAACGGTTGGATGAAAAAAAATCAGTGAAGGAACATGGTGAGAAGAAGGAGAACCGGTCGACGAAGTGTTTTACTGGTAGGAAAAAGAACACTACTATCTTTTAACTAGTATAGAGTTTTATGTAATTTTGTGGTATTATAGATCAAGGAGATCTCAGATATTTACGATTTCTCGTAACTCTCGAAACAGGCTTTCACCCCCGCTTTATATATAAAGCAATCACCGACCAAGTACACGGCCGAACAATACAAGATGACGAGATAGCCTTCAAACAATGCCGATCCTAAGATAAACAGATCTCGCCGAACTCTCATAACACAAAGAGCACCCCTTTGAATTTGGAAGTTTTGGTGAGCAATCTTTAAATCATCTATTTAGGAAATAAAAGAGCACACATTTACAGGTAGTACGATTAAGTAGACGTTGTGTTAACTATCGGATATACAGAAATGATTTTCACAGAAAAAGAAAGATATATACTCCCTCCGTCTGGAAATACTTGTCGTTGAAATGAATGTATTTAGATGTATTTTAATTCTAGATACATTTATTTTCATCTATTTATGCGACAACTAATTCCGGACGGAAAGAGTAGGAAATTAGAAATGTGTGGATGGATCTGTGCATAGCCGGACAGTTTCGTCAGTTAGAAATTGCATAGCAAACGGTCATGTAATCCAACACGATAGAACGTAGGGGTATATATATACTTGTTCAGGAACAAATCCGTACTTCGACACGCGTTCGGTGAATGGTGCATGGGGTCCTCGAGTGCACGTATAACCTTTGAAACGATAGAGGAGGAGGTGGGTAGGCCACAGAAAGCACGTGTGATGTGTGGCTCATTTCCTGCTCGGGTACTCAAGCGTGACATGAAGCGAGGTTGAGTGGCACTGTTCTACTCCCTCCGTTCCTAAATATTTGTCTTTCAAGATATTTTAACAAGTGACTACATACGAAGCAAAATGAATGAATCTATGTAGAAAGACAAATGTTTAGGAACGGAGGGAGTAGTGGTCATGCGTTTGAAGTAATCCATTTTTTTCTTGTACTAGGAAATGCCATATTTTGTCTCTCATAAACTAGTGCTTGAGTATAGATTTTGACTGTCAAATTTGAATCTCTCATAAGTTGCCCTTTTTGTAATAACCTTTACACGAAGAAGATCACGAATTATTTTAGTTACACGTGATATCCGTCCCGCATGGGTTAGGCGCAAGCATGATTTTTTTTTCCAACAAGGGGTAGAAGCATAGGCAACATGATTAGTTAAGGGTTAGATATGAGTATAATTTTTTGCTCATGGTTCCCGATTAGTAGTTAAATATATAATTAAACAAATCATATTTGTTTCACATAACATATGAGCCGTCAAAGATCCATTGGATATATAATTGTAAACTCTAACTTTCCTAATCATAATATATGTCAAAAGAATTATCATATTTTTTCCCTTTTTTATGATATTTTTTGTACATTTAGTGAAGCCACGGCATATGGATAGACATCCTATCCTATATATTTATGTAGGTGATCTCATTTAATGTACATCATCAAATGCATGTAACCCTTTTCACTTCTCACTTTCCATCATATGCAAGCCCTCTGTGTAGTCAAGCACATGCAATCCCTCCCACATCATCAATCTTTATTTTATTTTTCAACAACAAATAATTGAATCTTTAATGTCCACTTTCTACCACATGCAAGTCTCCACGTTATCAAACACATGCAAGTCCTCCACATCATCCATTTCTTTTACTATCTTCAACAAGAAATGAACTTGAATGTCATAAGGCAATATAACATGCATCATTCAATTACCTATACATCGTTCATCCACCCGTCCGCCTCCACCTCCCCTTCTGATCCAGATCTCTCTCTTTCTCTCGACCTCCGCCTCCCTCCCCTCTGCCTCCCCTCCCGTCGCCGCCGGACCCCGGCTGGGCAAAGCCCGTGCAGGGGGGTGATGGCGGCAGCGGGGCGTCCCTCCGTCGCGGCTTGGAGGCGTGGATGTGACAGTGGATCTTGAGCGGGCGCCTCGAGACGACGTGTATGTGGTCATAGCGCCGGTCATGCAGCGATGTGAACTCCTCTACCTTTGATTGTCTTCATCGTCGGTCCAAAGGGATCTGGTTGGTGGGTGTTGCCTCGCAATGGCTTCCCGGCGACGGATCAAGTGGAGGAGGAGATGATGGCCTAGCTGTTGAAGTAGGTGAGGATGCCACCATCGTTGGCGGCGCCCGTGGGTGTCGTTTTCCTCGCTAGAGGCGATGTGGGGGCGTCCCTCGCTCCATTGTTTCCGGAGGAAACCTCTGATCTGGAGGAGGCTACCATTGACGGCGACGCCCGTGGGCGTCGTAGCCCTTGTTGGAGGCGTTGAGGGGACTCCTAGATCGGATGATGGCGACGCCTTCGTCATCACCCCTGTGGGGGCATCATCTTTGGAGACATTCACCGGCTAGACAGACATGTGGAGGGCTTGGTGGTTAGGCGCCGATAGGTGGTGGAGCGGCACTTCACCCTACACATTGATGGCGGCGAATCTCGGCGGCGTGGCGCAGTGAAGACTCAGCGTCCGATGGGTGGCGATGTACTCGTGTAGGAAGACGACGATGTCTGGCATCATGGTGGCGTCGATGGCAGAGAGGCCTGGCAAGTACAATGCGTCAGTATTCGATCTGAGGATGGGTCAATGGATGAGGGAGGTGACGGCCCTTGCAGCGTGCGCATGTGGTGCCCGCTAAAAGTGCGCCGGATAGGTGTGTAACCCAGTCCAAGTTGTGGCTTGGATGGGGCATCCGACATTAAATGTTAGGTTGTGACGCCCGGATAATTAAGCTATAGTTAACCTCTGCTAATGATGCCATGTCACCTTAGTTACTGTTGTTAATCTCGCGTTAGTTCAAAACCGATTCGGAATTCAAATTCAAAAAAAATCAAATGATAAAATTTTCAAACATGAAAACAAAAATGTTCAAGGTGTGGTATCTCTATATATTTGTCATGTTGAAACCCATATTTTATAAGATATTTTAGTGCCCTAAAATAAATAAAAAACTGTGGCTAAAACAATTATTAAATTCCTTTAATCAATAAACAATTAAAAACTATTCTATTATTGTACAAAATTATTTGTGGCAGTGGCAAACTTGATATTACTAATTTTGGGCCTAGGTTTATATTTTACAAAACTAAATTGAAAAGACAACCAGATGGAAAACAGAAAATACAAAAAAATAAGAAAAGGAAAAGAAAATGGAAAAATGGAAAAAGAAAAAAAACCAGTGGGCCTCGGCCCACTAGGCGGCCCAGCTCCCCCTCCTCGGGTCGTCTTCACTGTGTTGACGAACGAGCACCCGCGCACGGCGGTCGCCACCCGACCAGTTGGTCGCCCAACGCCGCGACAGCGCCGGGGATAAGGGCGAGCAGTCCCCCTTTGCCTCGTCCTCGTCACCCACCCACTCACCCACTCGCCCCACTCCCTCTCTCCCTCCCTGCACTCTCCCCCTTCCTCAGATTCCCTTCTCCACCTCGCCCGAACGCGCCCATCGCCGTCCACCTTGCTCTGATGTGGCCACCGGCCACCACACGCATCACCGCGATGACCTAGATCCTCGCCATCGTCCGCTACGTCCCTTGGTGCCATCTGCAGGAGCTCGGAGGCGCTAGAGTGCCGTCACGCCATCGTCTTCAACCTCCGTCCGCCCGGGATCACCGCTACCGTACGTCGCCGTCGAGCTCCCTCCGACTCCCTCGTCCGCTTCCCTACACCCGCAGTGGGCAACCGCTTCGATCTCCCCTCTCCTCGACCTCTCCCATTAGCCGTAGCCATCGTTCCGCGAGGCTCGCCATCGACGTTGTGGTCGTGACATGCTCGCCCGAGCACTCGAGCATGCTCAGGCTACCTCGCCGCGTCCTCCCGTGCTGCTAGGTTCCTTCCCCGTAGCCTCTAGCGTTGACCCCGCGTTTGACAGAACTCCGGCGACCACCGCGGTGCACGCCGTCGTAGTTTTAGTGTGTTTCCGGTCGGGCCAGTACCATAACGCGATGCGCCCGCGCCGCGCTGATACGTCTCCATCATATCTACTTTTTCAAACATTTTTGCCCTTGTTTTGGACTCTAACTTGTATGATTTGAATGGAACTAATCCGGACTGACGCTGTTTTCAGCAGAATTGCCATGGTGTTATTTTTGTGCAGAAATAAAAGTTCTCGGAATGACCTGAAACTTCACGGAGAATATTTTTGGAATTAATAAAAAATACTGGCAAAAGAAACAAGGCCAGGGGGCCCACACCCTGTCCACGAGGGTGGGGGCGTGCACTACCCCCCTGGGCGCGCCTCCCTGCCTCGTGGGCCCCCTGATGCTCCACCAACCTCAACTCCAACTCTATATATTCACGTTCGGGGAGAAAAATTCAAGGAGAAGGATTCATCACGTTTTACGATACAGAGTCGCCGCCAAGCCCTAATCTCTCTTGGGAGGGCTGATCTGGAGTCCGTTCGAGGCTCCGGAGAGGGGATCCGTCGTCGTCGTCATCATCAACCATCCTCCATCACCAATTTCATGACGCTCACCGCCGTGCGTGAGTAATTCCATCGTAGGCTTGTTGGACGCTGATGGGTTGGATGAGATTTACCATGTAATCAAGTTAGTTTTGTTAGGGTTTGATCCCTAGTATCCATTATGTTCTGAGATTAATGTTGTTATGACTTTGCTATGCTTAATGCTTGTCACTAGGGCCCGAGTGCCAGGATTTCAGATCTGAACCCATTATGTTTTCATGAATATATGTGAGTTCTTGACCCTATCTTGCAACTCAATAGTCACCTACTATGTGTTATGATCTGGCAACCCCGAAGTGACAATAATCGGGACCACTCTCGATGTTGATCGTAGTTTGAGGAGTTCATGTATTCACTAAGTGTTAATGCTTTGGTCTGGTACTCTATTAAAAGGACGCCTTAATATCCCTTAGTTTCCAATAGGACACCACTGCCACAGGAGGGTAGGACAAAAGATGTCATGCAAGTTCTTTTCCATAAGCACGTATAACTATATTCGAAATACATGCCTACATTACATTGATGAACTAGAGTTAGTTCTGTGTCACCCTATGTTATAATTGTTGCATGAGGAATCGCATCCGACATAATTATCCATCACTGATCCAATGCCTACGAGCTTTTTACATATTTATCTTTGCTTAGTTACTTTACCGTTGCCATTGTTACAATTACTACCAAATTGCTACTGTTACTTTTGCCACCGTTATCGTTACTTCCATACTACTTTGCTACTAAATACTTTGCTGCAGATATTAAGTTATGTAGGTGTGGTTGAATTGACAACTCAACTGCTAATACTTGAGAATATTCTTTGGCTCCCCTTGTGTCGAATCAATAAATTTGGGTTGAATACTCTACCCTCAAAAACCGTTGCGATCCCCTATACTTGTGGGTTATCAAGACTATTTTCTGGCGCTGTTGCCGGGGAGTATAGCTCTATTCTTTGAGTCACTTGGGATTTATATCTGCTGATCACTATGAGGAACTTGAAAGACGAAAGAACTAAGATTTTTCGCTCAACTACGAGGGGAGGTAAGGAACTGCCATCTAGCTCTGCACTTGATTCACCATCTATTTTGAGTAAACTTGCGACACCTAAACCTGCTTCTGCTATTAATTCTAATATGTCGCATGTTATTGATGATGCCACTTCTGCTATGCATGATCCTTATGATGAAACTACTTCTATGCTTGATACTATTGTGCCATTAGGTGAATTTCTTGATGAACAACTTGCTAGGGCTAGAGAGAATGAAATTATTGAAACTGATAATATTGATGAAAGTGATGTTGAAGATTCTCCCCCTAGATATGAATTGCCTGTTGTGCCTGAGGGTTATATTATGGATGAAGAAACTGCTAGAGATTTTCTTGCTTGCAATGATAGATCTGATCTTAAGAAATTGTTAGCTAAGCTGAAAGAAAAATCTCTGAATGCTAGAATGAAATATGACCCTGCTTTTGCTTTCACCTATCTATGTTACTGATAAGGATTATGATTTCTCTGTCGATCCTGAGATAATTACTTTGGTTGAATCTGATCCTTTTTATGGCTATGAATCTGAAACTGTTGTGGCACACCTTACTAAGTTAAATGATATAGCCACCCTATTCACTAATGATGAGAAAACTCGTTACTACTATATCCTTAAATTATTCCCGTTCTCATTAAAGGGTGATGCTAAAACTTGGTTTAATTCTCTTGATCCTGGTTGTGTGCGTAGTCCCCAGGATATGATTTATTACTTCTCTACTAAATATTTCCCCGCTCATAAGAAACAAGCTGCCTTAAGGGAAATATATAATTGTGTGCAAATTGAAGAAGAGAGTCTCCCACAAGCTTGGGGGAGGCTTCTCCAATTACTTAATGCTTTGCTTGATCATCCTCTCAAGAAAAATGAAAAACTTGATATCTTTATAATGGACTAACCGATGCTTCCAGAGACTGTCGTGGTACTAAGGCTGACAGTAGAATAGGAGGTAGGTATGGAGAGGCAAGATCTTAGCTATGGAGTAGTTGTATACGCAAGTGATTTACGAGTTCAGGCCCTTCTCGGAGGAAGTAACAGCCCTACGTCTCGGAGCCCGGAGGCGGTCGACTGGATTATATGGGTATGAGTTACAGGAGTGCGAACCCTTCTGCCAGTGGAGGAGGGTGGCTTATATAGAGGATTCCAAGACCCCGGCCAGCCCACGTAGCGGAGGGTTTAAAGTACATTAAGGCCTGGCGTTACTGGTAATGCCTTACATAGAGTGTTATCATGACCATAAAGACTACTTAATTACAGACCGTTTGGATACAGAGTGGTCGAGTGAGTCTTCATGGTCGAGAGAGTCTTCATGGTCGAGAGAGTCTTCATGGTCGACTGTCTTCAAGTCTGTCGAGTGGAATCCCTCTAGGTCGACTGGAAGGCGGTTTCTTCTAAAGATGTCCTTGGGGAGGGTACCTTGGACAGGTCCGTGACCCTACCCTAGGTACATGACTTCATCATTAGCCCCCGAATGGATCGAGGTTTGAGTGAGGAAGGAGTTGATAATCTTTCCGAACTGTTTTCTGGTGCTGTGAATGTGTCTTACTTCGGACCAATGGATGTCTAGCGAGGGCGTCAACTTCTCTTTCAGTCGCCTTGATCCATTCTTCATATATGTCGAGTGAACTTTATGAACTTGGAGATTTCCGAGCGATGGATCGCAGGAGATCTTCCATCTGACAAGTTGCTCTGCTGTTAGCGGATTTAGTGGGATCCGAATTTTGGGAAGCGCGCGAAGCGGAGAAGACCGCGGTACTCGGACGGGATAAGGCAGAGACGCCTCGATTTCCGCGCCGCCTTTTTCGCCACGTATCGCTCACGCGACTGTTTCGGGATTTGACAGGATTGCCCGGGCCTACCAGTCAGCCACTCGGGAGCGACTCCATATAAGGCGTCGGGTGAGGGTTTTTGAATAGTGCGCTCCCATTTTCCCCTCCTCTGTCCTCAGATTCATCGGGTTCGCTCGCTACCTGCTCCGTGCTGCTGCTCTGTGCCTGCTTCCCCGGCAACAATGGTGAAGGAGAAGATGGCGGCCTTGGAGCAGGTGAAGAAGGCGACGGCGAAGGCGAGGGGGAGAGCGACCAGTCGGGCTGGATCCTCGTCGCGGTCCCGCCTGCCGCAAGGTTGGATCTAGGGGGATTGGATCCGCTCGACCATCACCCAGAAGGATCTCGACGATCTGGCCAACGGAGGGTTGATCGAGCACGGGGCGGCTAGGCTTCCGGGGACGGAGTGGCAGCCTCAGCCTCAGGAGGGTGAGTGTGTCCTTTTAGCCACCCATGTCGACCGTGGGTTTTCTCTGCCGCCGCATCTTTTCTTTCGGGGGTTTCTGAACTTCTTCGGGGCACAACTCCACCACTTCACTCCCAATTCCATTGCCTATCTCGCCGCTTTCGTGTCTTTGTGCGAAAACTTTTTGGGTTGTCAGCCGCGCTGGGGCCTTTTCAAACACATATTCACCTGTCGCTCTCAGACGGTGAAAAAGGCTAATCCGAATGACAAGAGAACTCAAGTAATCCAGATGTGTGGGGGTCTTGGGGTCCAGATGAGGAGTAAGAGCGCTTTTCCAGCTATGACCCTTCCCGAGTCAGTTAGAGGGTGGCAGTCGACTTGGTTTTACTGCCAAGACCAGTCGACGCCAAGGCAGTCGACTGGGCTCCCTCCCTTCTGCATGAGTCGAGTGAACAAACCGTCTTCTCTGAAAGTGCTTCCGGAGGAGAAGGCTCAGGTAAAAATGTTGATGGAGCGCGTAGTCCAGCTCATTCGCGACGGGGTCACTGGTATGGATCTCCTGGAGGTTTTTCTTCGACGGCGCATTCAACCACTTCAATACCGAGGTCACCCAATGTGGTTGTATTCTGGTACCGAAGACACCACTCGGGTCCACCCAGAGGAGGTCGATGATGCCACACTGGAGAGGTGGATGACTGCCATCACAGGGAACAAAGACAACCCTCATGGGGCCAGGAGGATCCCGCCATTCGACCAGTCTTACGAAGCAGACAAGGTATGACCACTTGTCTCCGACTGTAATCATGTTTCGCCCATTCTGTTTTGCTGTAGATCAGTCAATTGACTTTTGTCTTGTTTGCTGTCTTTCAGGCTACCACTGAGTTGTACTCGATGCCCAACGGGGCGCAAGCACAGACCGAGGAGGAGGAAGGAAGTGGAGGTGAGAGTCAAGAGGAGTGGGAATCGGATGGCGATGAGGGTGACGAAGATGGTGATTCCGATGAGGAAGAGGAGGAGGAAGTCGCGCCTCCCCGTTCTGAAAGAAGATCCAAGCTTGCCCATGACCCTGCAGTTGAGCGCGACAAGGGGACTGCGCCTGTTGTATAGTCGACCAAGCGTCCTCGGGCGACCTCTCCGGCGCCGACTGAGAAAGCGCCGAAGCAATCTCGAGTGGCGCCGTCAAAGCCGGCGAAGGCCTTGCCGAAGATGAAGATGGTGATTCCCACTATTTCTAGGTAATGATGTAACTTGTGTCTTCTTGTTTCTCATGAATTTATTCTTGGTCGATTTGTTCGCTGACCGACTGATTTCTGGAACTGCAGTGCTGCAACTTCTGAGACCTCAACCAAACCTGAAGATCAAGAGATGGAGGATGCTGTCACTTCCAACCCTGGTATGACTTTTGTAGTTTCATTTTCAGTCGACAGGATCTTCATTTTTAACTTCGAATCTTTTTTGCAGCTCCACCTAATATCGTCATTGATCTTCCTGATGATGATGACGAGGAACCACTGAGGCAGAGGAGCAATAGGAGAGCGCCTGCTGACCAGACAGCTCGGGTCGTATCAGCACCTGAGACGTTGGTTGTGGAGGGGGACAACGTCACACGGCCTACCGTATCCTTTGCGGTGCCGCTGACAAGTGCTCGCCCTTCATCGTCGAGTGCTGATCAACCTTCACTTTTCTCTACCCACCACGTCCCAGAAGACCAAGCAAGCGCTGCTAGAGAAGCCATACGCCAGGCGGGGGTTATGATGGAGCAAATGAAGGCGATCCGAGACGCCAGTCAAGTGGCTTATGACGCCAGTTCAGCCCTTCAGAGCAATGTTCAGGTTGGTCGATCACCGCCTATTCTGTTAAGATATGATACCTGAAAACTTTTTTTCTGAAAATCTTAGTATCTGTCGTACACCCACTGGGTGTGTCAATTGAATATCTGGATTGGTGGGGGCACGCTGAGTGCACCCACTTGGTGTAGTCCCCAAGGCTATGGTGGACTGCTGGCAGTCGACCATAGTCTTAATGCCTTGAACTTTTTCTCATTGCTTGTTTTACTCGATTTGGTCGACTGGAATCATAAACCAGTGGGGGCATGCTGAGTGCACCCACTGGGTGTAGTCCCCGAGACTGTGGTCGACTGCTGGCAGGCGACTACGGTCTGAAGAACACCTTTTTTTGAACTGTGACTAACTGTTGGTGGTTAGCTTTTCTGCCTTTTTTGGTCGACTGATCGACTCTAGTTGATAGAACCAGTGGGGGCACGCTGAGTGCACCCACTGGGTGTAGTCCCCGAGACTACAGTTGAATGTTTAGATTCGGTTGTAGTCTTGGAAATATTACGTCTTTTCTCTTAGTCACTCGGAAGTGACCTATTTTTGATGTTTGTCGATTGATCCTTCGCAGAAATCTTACGAGCTTGCAGCTCGTTATACTGAATTGGAGAACAAGCATATCCAGCTTGAACTTGATCTAAAGCTTGTCCAAGAGAACTTCACGAAGGCGAAGGAGGAGGCAAAAGGTATGTTTGGTGAGAACCTCGACGACTGCCTTTGTTCCTTGATTGTTCCCAAGCTTGATCTCACTGTTATTTTGCAGACAAACTGAGGGATTCTCCGAAGAAGAAGGATCTTGAACTCGCCGAGGCGCAAAAAGCAGCTTCGGAAAAGACCAAACTCACAGAAGAAAAGTTGGCTTCCATCAGCAAACTTGAAGAGGAGAATACCAATCTGAAAGCTGCTCTCGACACGGCTAACAAGTATGCCAGTCGACTGAAGAGTGACAAGTTGGCCTTGAGTGATAAGGCCAGTGAGCTGGCTGGAAAGAAGAACGACTTAGAGATTTATCTGGGGGGGCTCGCCAAGAAGTTGTTCCTCATGCTCGAAGGTAACCCCTTATATCCGACTGGTAACATTGACTTATTGTAGAAATGTTGACTTATCCTTGGATCGTATCCACAGAATTTTGCCAAAGTTTTGAAGAGGAGACTAGTCGAGTGGAGACTGGCTTGGATACCATCAGCTCTCCTGTGAAGGATGAAGCCGCCATGAACATGCTCCGACTCGAGTCTCGCGTTGCCGCTGTGGTCGACTATATTGCAAGGCTGAAGGTTGCAACGTCGCGCATCGACACGGTACTCTGGCCAAGAGAAACACTTCAGAACAACCTCGAGTCTCTGATGACTCGACTGAATGAAGTTCCAAGTCGAGTGCAAGAATGGAAGAAGTCTTCTGCCAGGTGCGGTGCTGACGTTGCTCTATCTCTGGTCCGTGTTCACTGCAAGGATGCGCGAGAGGACAAGCCAGCAGCTCTCAAGGTGGCCAATACCAAGAAGCATGACTTCCGATCCTTCATGGAGACCTTCATCGCTGCTGCCACTCGGATCGCTGATGGAATTGACCTGGACGAGTTCGTTGCGCCTTCCAGCCCTCCACAGGAGGGATAAAAAGCTTCTATGCTCAATGCTTTAAATTTGCCTCGGTATGCCGAGTGGTTTTTGTAACCGATAAACTTTAACAGGCTTAGCGCCTGAGCACTTCTGGTTCCGTAAGACGTTATCTGAGCTCGGATTTGATGTTGAATATGTTTGCATCTTCCTCCGAATGAACATTGCCTTTCGCTTGGTCTATATGCTGTTGTTTGAAATGCTCTTTTGCAGGTAAGGATGAAGCACAGATTGCAACCGAATCGTGCCTCGACATACTTAGGCGAGCACTGGGCTGCAGCTAAGCCCCCGAGTGGGAGGTCTGCTCTCCACTCGGTAGGATTTTCAAAAACTTAGGCGAGCGCTGGGCTGCAGCTAAGCCCCCGAGTGGGAGATCTTCTCTCCAATTGGTAGGATTTTCAAAAACTTAGGCGAGCACTGGGCTGCAGCTAAGCCCCCGAGTGGGAGGACTGCTCTCCACTCGGTAGGATTTTCAAAAACTTAGGCAAGCACTGGGCTGCAGCTAAACCCCCGAGTGGGAGATCTGCTCTCCACTCGGTAGGATTTTCAAAAACTTAGGCGAGCACTGGGCTGTAGCTAAGCCCCCGAGTGGGAGGACTACTCTCCACTCGGTAGGATTTTCAGAAACTTAGGCGAGCACTGGGCTGCAACTAAGCCCCCGAGTGGGAGGTCTGCTCTCCACTCGGTAGGATTTTCAAAAACTTAGGCGAGCACTGGGCTGCAGCTAAGCCTCCAAGTGGGAGGTCTAGTCTCCACTCGGTAGGATTTCCGTGGCGTACCTCTGAAGAGGAAGGTAACACTCGACCTGCACCTCGTCCTCCTTGCGTGTCGCACATTGTATTTGTGGCGTAGCTCGGAAGGAGAGGGTAGCAGTCGACTTGCACCTCGTCCTCCTTGCGGAGCGCATGTTGTATTTGTGGCTTAGCTCGGAAGGAGAGGGTAGCAGTCGACCTGCACCTTGTCCTCCTTGTGGAGCGCACGTTGTATTTGTGGCATATCTCGGAAGGAGAGGGTAGCAGTCGACCTGCACCTCGTCCTCCTTGTGGAGCGCATGTTGTGTTTGTACTTAGGCGAGCGCTATGCTGTAGCTAAGCCCCCGAGTGAGAGGCTGGCTCACCACTCGGCAGGATTTTGTTTAACTTAGGCGAGTACTTGGACTGCAGCTAAGCCTCCGAGTGGAAGGCTGGCTTACCACTCGGTAGGATTTTGTTTAACTTAGGCGAGTACTTGGACTGCAGCTAAGCCTCCGAGTGGAAGGCTGGCTTACCACTCGGTAGGATTTTGTTTAACTTAGGCGAAACGGATTCGCAACTAAGCCCCCGAGTGGGAGGCTGGCTCACCACTCGGTAAGGATTTTTTTTACAGACTTAGGCGAAACGGATTCGCAGCTAAGCCACCCACTGGGGGACTGCTTTATGCGGACAAAAGTAACAACAATCACTGGGAAAATTATAAAGCTCTTGTCTTTGATAAATAAACTACATAAGTACTTTTATTACAACTCATCCGAGTGAACACTTAAGTATAAAAGGGGCGGAGTAGCTCCGCGTTCCACGCTCGGGGCTCGTCGATGTGGTGCTCGACATTGTAAAGGCGGTATGCTCCGTTGTGGAGAACCTTGGTGACGATGAAGGGACCTTCCCAAGTAGGAGCGAGCTTGTGTGGCTTCTGCTGATCCACTCAGAGAACCAAATCTCCCTCCTGGAAAGCTCGGCTCTTCACATTTGTGGCATGGAAGCGATGCAGGTCCTGCTGATAAATGGTCGATCGGATCAAGGCCATCTCTCTTTCTTCTTCTAGAAGGTCGACTGCATCCTGCCGGGCTTGCTCGGCTTCAGCTTCAGTGTAGAGTTCGACTCGGGGCGCGTTGTGAAGCAGGTCACTCGGCAAGACTGCTTTAGCTCCATAAACTAGGAAGAACGGAGTTCTCCCAGTCGACCGATTGGGTGTGGTCCTTAATCCCCAAAGTACTGACGGAAGTTCATCGACCCATGCGCCAGCTGCGTGCTTTAGATCGCACATCAATCGGGGTTTCAACCCTTTGAGAATTAAGCCATTTGCTCGTTCTGCCTGTCCATTCGACTGGGGGTGGGCGACCGAAGCGTAGTCGACTCGTGTACCCTAAGATGTGCAGAAGGCTCTGAATTTCTGAGAATCAAAGTTTGACCCATTGTCTGTGATGATGCTGTGTGGAACTCCATATCTGAATATCAACTCCCTGATGAAGCTGACAGCAGTGCCGGCATCAAGATTTTTGATGGGTTTAGCCTCGATCCATTTGGTGAACTTGTCGACTGCTACCAGCACATGGGTGAAGCCGCTTCTGCCTGTTCTCAGTGGTCCAACCATATCCAATCCCCTTACAGCGAAAGGCCAGACGAGTGGAATGGTCTTCAAGGCTGAGGCGGGCTTATGTGACATATTGGAGTAAAATTGACATCCTTCACACTTGTCGACTATCTCCTTTGCCATTTCATTCGCTCTTGGCCAGTAAAACCCCGCTCGGTATGCTTTAGCCAGAATGGTTCGAGAGGACGCATGATGGCCACAGGTCCCCGAGTGGATATCGTCAAGGATTATCCGACCTTCTTCTGGCGTTACACACTTCTGCCCTACTCCAGTCGCGCTTTCTCTGTACAACTGTCCCTTTATCACAGTAAAGGCCTTAGATCGGTGGACGATCTGTCGAGCCTCTTCTTTGTCCTCTAGGAGTTCTTTCTTCAAGATATACGCGATGTACGGCACTGTCCAGTCGGGAGTGATGACCAATGCTTCCATGATCAGGTCGACCACCGCTGGAACATCTACTTCAGTCGGATCTGTAGCACTTTTTGGCTGCGGAGCTTCTTTGGTAAAAGGATCTTCCTTAACTGATGGAGTATGGATATGCTCCAAGAACACATCACTGGGAATGGCTTCCCTCTTGGAACCTATCTTCGCCAAATCATCAGTCGCTTGATTCTGCAGTCGGGGTATATGATGGAGCTCTAACCCCTCAAATTTCTTTTCAAGCTTCCTTACTGCATTACAGTATCCAGTCATGGCTGGGCTTCTAACGTCCCACTCCTTCATCACCTGATTGACCACCAAATCTGAGTCGCCATAGACCATAAGGCGACGGATGCCGAGTGAAATGGCCATGCACAACCCATACAAAAGCGCCTCGTATTCTGCTTCATTGTTGGAGGAATCAAAATGAATCTGGAGCACATATCTAAGCTTATCTCCTCGGGGGGAAACCAATACAACCCCAGCACCGGAACCATTTAACATTTTAGAACCGTCAAAGAACATGGTCCAGTGCTCCGAGTGAACTTGAGTCGGCTGCTGTTGCTCAATCCACTCGGCGATGAAGTCTGCTATTGCTTGGGACTTAATGGCTTTCTTTGCCTCAAACTTGATATCAAGGGGAAGGAGTTCAATCGCCCATTTCGCCACTCGACCAGTTGCATCTCTGTTGTGCAGAATCTCTGGCAATGGGGCGTCGCTGACGACTGTAATGGAATGATCAGAGAAATAATGAGCAACCTTCTTCATGGTCATGTAGATCCCATACACAAACTTCTGATAATGAGGGTATCTTTGCTTCGATGGGGTCAACACTTCGGAAAGATAATATACGGGGCGCTGAACTTTGAAGGTTTTCCCTTCTTTCTTCCCGCTCGACCGTAAGTACTGTACTGACGACTTGTCCTGTGGCTGCAATGTAAAGCAACAGAGGCTCTTTGCTGATTGGAGCGGCAAGCACCGGCTGGGTGGAGAGCAGAGCTTTTAGCACGGCAAATGCTGCATCGGCCTCTGGAGTCCACTCGAACTTGTCTGACTTCTTCATCAGTCGGTAAAGAGGCAATGCCTTTTCACCGAGGCGAGAGATGAATCGACTTAACGAGGCCAAGCATCCAGTAAGCTTCTAGACATCGTGCACACGCACAGGGCGTTTCATTCGGAGTATAGTGCCAATTTTTTCTGGGTTAGCATCGATTCCTCGTTCGGAAACGAGAAAACCGAGTAACTTTCCACCAGGAACTCCAAATATGCACTTTGATGGATTGATCTTGATATCATACCTCCTGAGATTGGCAAATGTTTCGGCTAGGTCAGTCAACAGGTCGGAACCTTTCCGTGACTTGACCACAATATCATCCATGTACGCTTCCACATTCCGACTGATTTTAGTGAGTAAACACTTCTGAATCATCCTCATGAATGTGGCTTTGGCATTCTTGAGGCTGAACGGCATGGTGACATAGCAGAAGCACCCGAATGGAGTGATAAAAGCTGTTTTGATCTCATCGGGTCCATACAAACGGATCAGATGGTACCCGGAATAGGCGTATAAAAAAGATAATCTCTCACATCCCGCAGTCGAGTCGACAATTTGGTCGATGCGAGGGAGAGGAAAATGATCTTTCGGGCAGGCCCGATTGATATGTTTGAAATCAATGCACATGCGAAGTGAATTGTCCTTCTTGGGGACCATGACAACATTGGCGAGCCACTCGGAGTGGTAAATCTCTCGGATAAACTCAGCTGCCAGGAGTCGAGCCACCTCTTCGCCAATGGCCTTTCTCTTCTGGATGGCGGACCGTCGAAGATGTTCCTTCACAGGTTTTATCTTTGGGTCGACTCGTAGGCGGTGCTCAGCCAGCCCCCTGGGAACACCCAGCATGTCAGCAGGCTTCCATGCGAAGATGTCCCAGTTCTCACGGAGGAACTGGATGAGCGCTTCTTCCTATTTGGAGTCGAGTGTTGTTGAAATATGAGTCGGAGCAGCATCGGGATCGGTCGGGTGGATGTGAATCAGCTTGGTATCACCGGACGACTGAAATGCTGATTCGGTAGCAGGCTTCTTGGCTCGCAACAAATCACTCGAATCTGCGGTTTTTTGATATTCATGCAGCTCCACTACTGCCATCTGAGCATCGGCGATCTTTGAGCCTTTCTGAAAGCACTCTTCTGCCTTTTTCCGATTGCCAGTGATGGTGATCACCCCTTTGGGACCAGGCATCTTCAATTTGAGATACACGTAACATGGTCGAGCCATGAATCGTGCGTAGGCTGGCCTGCCCAAAATGGCGTGGTAAGCACTCTGGAAATCCATGACTTCAAATGTTAACTTTTCTTTGCGGAAATGCTTTGAGTCGCCGAAAACCACATCGAGAGCTATTTGGCCGAGTGACTCAGCCTTCTTCCCAGGAATGACTCCGTGAAAACTCATGTTGCTAGAACTGAGTCTGGACATCGGAATGCCCATTCCCTTTAGCGTCTCCGCATACAATATATTCAATCCACTGCCACCATCCATCAATACCTTAGTCAGTCGAGTGCCTTCAACGACAGGGTCGACCACCAAAGCTTGCCTCCCAGGGGTGGCTATGTGCATCGGATGATCGGACTGGTCGAATGTGATGGCAGTCTGAGACCATTTCAGATAACTGGGCGTTGTCGGAGCAACCATATTCACCTCACGGTTGATAACTTTCAATCGACTTTTGCTCTCAACATCAGCAAAAATCATCAGAGTGGAATTGACATGGGGATATTCTTCATCACTGCCCTCTTTGTCGTCAGCCTTGTCCGACTCCTTCTCCTTATCCTTGGACTGTTTTCCTTGAAACTGCTGGATTAAGAGCCGGCACTGGCGAGTGGTATGTTTTGGGTAAATGAAGTTACCCTCTTCATCTTTCTTCGTGTGGATGTGGCATGGCAAATCCATCACGTCGTTTCCTTCCTTGTCTTTCACCTACTTTGGGTTCCAGGATCCTTTGGGTTTCCCTTTAAACTTGCTCTGAGTCACGGCCAAGGCTTCTCCAGGAGCAGCGGGTTCGACTTTCCGCTTCTGCTTCCGACTGGAATTTCCTTTTTCCAACTGGCTTGGCTTGTATTTACCACTCCGGAGTCGATCCTCTTCTTCACCATTGGCATATTTGGTGGCGATCTCCATCATTCGACTCAGGGTCATGTCTCCAGTCCGACCAAACTTCAAACTCAACTCTCTGTTCTTAACGCCTTCCTTGAAGGCACATACTGCTTGGTGATCAGATACATTTTCCATTGTATGATGTAACGTGATCCACCTCTGGATGTAATCTCTCAAGGTTTCATTCGACTTTTGCACGCAAACTTGCAGCTCGGTCAAACCTGCTGGTCGCTTGCAAGTTCCTTCAAATGTTCTGACAAACACTCGGGCAAGATCCTCCCAAGTGTAAATGCTGCTAGGCGCCAATTGATTCAGCCAGGCTCTGGCCGTGCCCTCCAACATGAGCGGTAGGTGTTTCATGGCCACTTCATCATTGCCACCGCCAATCTGAATGGCCACTCGGTAATCCTCAAGCCATGTATCGGGCTTGGATTCACCGGTGAACTTACTCACCCCAGTCGCCAACCTGAAGTTGGGAGGGATCACTGCGGCCCTGATGGCTCTGCTAAAACACTCTAGTCCTGAAACATGAACCCTGCTGCTGGTGGGCGCGTCTCTGTCATGACCTTCATGGTGAGCTCTGTTCCGTTCGACCAGACCTTGCACGATAATGGATCTCGCATCAAAGCCTGGTTCCCTGGGGTCGACCGGAGCTCTTCTACCAACACAGTGCTGGCGTCTGTCATCTTGTTGCCGAGGGGCGTAAGACCCACCTCTTGGGGGAGGAGTGGGTACTCGGCGCCGATCATCGCGATCGAATCGGTCGTCATATGGATCACGTCGACCCCCACGTCCCTCACGCCTCGGAGGCGATCTTGGGCTATGAGCCGACTGAATAGTATTCGCAGCGACGGATCAACTGTGAATCCTATTGCGTGACTGTGATACAGCTGAATTCTGATCTCCTGCTGCCCAGAGCAAATCCCTAATCTGCATCAAGCCTCTGCCAGCCTCTGATTGAGAGGGCTGAATCGACTCCGCTATGCGGGCTGCAGCTGCTAGATTTTGAATCGGGGTTCGGTATACCTGAGTTGTCGGCGGAAAGAGTTGACGTCGACTGGAGTCTAGAACTCGTTGCCGCGCGCGCTCGTCGAGTGCTCGCTGGAGGTTCTCCAGTCGAGTGCGCTCAGCCAAGTTGGCTAAACGCGCATCCTCCAAGGCACGAGCCTCGGGGGTTTCTCCTACGATGTTCCAGCGGCGAAGCTCTTCTCTTTGCAGAGAAGTGAGAGGCTCGGGTTGATACTCCTCGTGGACCTGAGCGGGGTCGCCTCCGCTGTCCGCTCCATCGGTGCAAGGGAAGCCGGGAGGACTACGAGGCCCATTGACCATCAGGACCTCCGCCGCTGGATCACTGCTGCCGCACTCGGATGCAGTCTCTACGGAGCCAGTCGACAGATCGAACAGGTCGTAGAGAGATTCGTCGGGCTCGATCACCGTGACTTGGGTAGTGGCCGATTGGCGAGCCACTGCGTATCTCAGCCACCGCTGAAGCCTCAACTGACCAGAACGCTTGCGCTAGCGGGAGACAGGGAGCGAGGACAACGCAGGAGTCGACCGATACGGGGCCGACGGTTGCCGCAGCAGGACGCCGCGGACATAGGCGCGAAAGTGTGTTGCCCCACGGACAGGAAGCGCGTCGATGTCGAGTGGGGCCTCCTGGAGCCAAGCGGAGTCGTCGGCGACGAACGTGAGTGCGCCGAGACGGATCTCGCGACCCTCGACCAGAACTCCGCCAGAAACCATGATGAAGGCGATCGGAACAATTGCAATTTCTCCAATAAGCCGCTAAGACACCTGCCCCACGGTGGGCGCCAACTGTCGTGGTACTAAGGCTGACAGTAGAATAGGAGGTAGGTATGGAGAGGCAAGATCTTAGCTATGGAGTAGTTGTATACGCAAGTGATTTACGAGTTCAGGCCCTTCTCGGAGGAAGTAACAGCCCTACGTCTCGGAGCCCGGAGGCGGTCGACTGGACTATATGCGTATGAGTTACAGGAGTGCGAACCCTTCTGCCAGTGGAGGAGGGTGGCTTATATAGAGGATGCCAAGACCCCGGCCATGCCACTTAGCGGAGGGTTTAAAGTACATTAAGGCCTGGCGTTACTGGTAACGCCTTACATAAAGTGTTATCATGACCATAAAGACTACTTAATTACAGACCGTTTGGATATAGAGTGGTCGAGTGAGTCTTCATGGTCGAGAGAGTCTTCATGGTCGAGTGTCTTCAAGTCTGTCGAGTGGAATCCCTCTAGGTCGACTGGAAGGCGGTTTCTTCTAAAGATGTCCTTGGGGAGGGTACCTTGGACAGGTCCGTGACCCTACCCTAGGTACATGACTTCATCAGAGAGCACCTGGATAGTTGTAATGGTTGTGTTTTCAGGGAAAGAATTATTGACCAAGCTGAATTGTTATTGAATAATATGTTGACTAATGAAAACATTTGGGCACTTCCTGAACCAACTCCTAAGCCAACTCCGAAGAAAAGGGGTATTCTATTTCTCAGTCCTGAAGATATGCAAGAGGCAAAGAAATCTATGAAAGAAAAGGTATTAAAGCTGAAGATGTTAAGAATTTACCACCTATTGAAGAAATACATGGTCTTGATAACCCGACACAGGTAGTAAGGGTAAATTCTCTCTATAGATATGATAAAGTTGAAATCCTGTCTACTAAGTTTGCTAGCCAATGCTTGGATGAGTTTGATGACTTTATGGCTAAACAAGAAAACTTCGATGCTTATGTTGGTAGACAATTGAAAAGAAATGTGTATATGATTGAACACTTGAGTGATTATATGTCTAGAGTTAAAGGTGAACTTAAACTTATTAGTAAACATGCTTCTATGGTTACAACTCAAGTAGAACAAGTTCTTAAAGCTCAAAATGATTTGCTCAATGAATTAATAATAAGAAGAATGATAATGCTGTTAGAGTTATGACTAGAGGGGGTAAATTGACTCAGGAACCTTTGTATCCTGAGGGCCACCATAAGAGAATTGAGCAAGATTCTCAGACAAATAATGTCGATGCACCTAGTCCTTCTAAAAAGAAGAAAAAGAAAAATGATAGGACTTTGCATGCTTCTAGTGAACCTGTTGTAGGCACACCTGAGAATCCCAATGATATTTCTATTTCTGATGCTGAAACACAATGTGGTGATGAACATGAACCTAGTGATAATACTAATGATGATGTTCATGTTGATGCTCAACCTAGCAATAATAATGATGTAGAGGTTGAACCTCCTGTTGATGTTGATAACCCACAATCAAAGAATCAACGTTACGATAAGAGAGACTTTGTTACTAGGAAGCACGGTAAAGAAAAAGAACCATGGGTTAAGAAACCCATGCCTTTTCCTCCTAAACCATCCAAGAAAAAGGATGGTGAGGATTTTGAGCGCTTTCCTGAAATGATTAGACCTATCTTTTTACGTATGCGTTTGACTGATATGCTTAAAATAAATCCTTATGCTAAGTACATGAAAGACATTGTTACAAATAAAAGAAAGATATCGAAAGCTGAAATTTCCACCATGCTTGCTAATTATACTTTTAAGGGTGGAATACCTAAGAAACTTGGAGATCCAGGAGTACCAACTATACCATGCTCCATTAAAAGAAACTATGTTAAAACTGCTTTATGTGATCTTGGAGCCGGTGTTAGTGTTATGCCTCTCTCTTTATATCATAGACTTGAATTGAATAAGTTGACACCTACTAAAATATCTTTGCAAATGACCGATAAATCAACTTCTATACATGTCGGTATTTGTGAGGATGTGCCTGTTGTGGTTGCAAACATTACTATCTTAACGGACTTTGTTATTCTTGATATTCCCGAGGACGATAGTATGTCGATTATCCTTGGTAGACCCTTTTTGAATACTGCAGGGGCTGTTCTTGACTGCAAAAAAGGCAATGTCACTTTTCATGTTAATGGTAATGAGCATACGGTACACTTTTCGAGGAAACAACCCCAAGTTCACAATATAAATTCTATTGGAAAAATTCCATCAATTATTATTGGAGGTTTTGAATTTTCTCTTCCTACTGTCAAGAAGAAATATGATATTCTTATTGTCGGGGATGTACATATCCTCGTTGAGGTAACTTAGTGCTATTCGAAGATTCTCCGGTTTCATGTGATTCGAAATGAGTTTGTTAACAAGACTTGATCAACCTTGTTAGCGGATTCCTTTTGATGAGCATGAGATGGATGAAGTTAGAAAGCACAATTCTCTGTACCATCTTTTTACTTTCTGTTATTTAGATTAAATAAAGCAAAAATAGTATTTTCTGTCTATTTTCTGAATTATCCTTGCAATAAAAAATACCCCAAAAATAAAAGTTCTCCAAATGCCCTGAAAACGAAATATGTTTTTTCTAGAATATTTGAGAATATCTGGCACTGAGAACACATCAGGGGGATCCAACACCTGGTCACGAGGGTCCAGGGCGCGCTCCCTGCCTCGTGGCCCCCTGGTGGCCCCCCTCCACTTATTCCAGCACCCACACACTCCTTCTTCCTCCCAAAAAAATCACCAACCAGCTCAAGCACGAGTTCTAGCTCATCTTGCTGCCATTTTTGATCTCCTTGCTCAAAGCTCCATTCACAAAACTGCTTTGGGGGATTGTTCTTCAAGGAAGAAATATGTTTAGAAAAATGTACCAAGGTGGTTCTTCAAGGAAGCAAGGACCCAGGCCCGCAATATGTGAGCCGGACGATGAACCATCGAGGGACGCTAAAGTGCGGCCTTGTGAATGTCTGTCAGAGGAGTTTCTGGTCCAAGCAGGCATTAAGGAGGAATTTGACGCATATGTGCGTAATGCTGAACTCGAGGGCTTCATGCTAGATAAGTGCCCTCAATATTATCACTTAACTGATTCTTTTGTGAGAAGGTTCAAATTTACATCTTCACGCAATTCTCACAATGTCCTATTTGATCTTTATAATAAATCTTATACCATGGACTTAGAAGATTTTAATACTGCTTGTAAACTCCTGCAATGGGGTAGTGCTAGTGAACCTTGCAAATCTGAATTTAAGGATTTTCTTGCTAGTATCACTATGGGGGAATCTAGAGAAATAACACAAGCTACCATGGGGAGCATTCATTTTCCTGCTATACATTATTTTGCTCTCTTTATAGGTAGATGCATAAATGGTAAGGACGAGGCATGCCACATGTGTGTTCCAGATCTCAGTGTTCTCAAGAGTGCTGTGCTAGGAGATAAACAATATAACTTGGGGGCCATTGTTGCACGTAGGTTGTATAATAATAGTTTAAATGGAGACTTGTTTGGTGGGATATATGCAACCCGTGTGGCTAATTTTCTTGAGATACCCATACATGAAAATGATATGGAGTTGCCTCCTGCTTATCTAGATTATAATGCCATGGTTAGCCATCAGTTTCTAGAGAGGAATGAACAGTTCCTCTAGTACCGACTAATCTTTGACAGACGTCACACTGTCCATGTTGCTCTCCCTGCTCTTGGTTTCTTTGACTTTTAGGCAAAAAGGAGATATATTATAACCAGGGAGGAGGTGAACGAATATGAGAGGAGGACGGAGGCAACTCGCCTCCAAGCTGCAACTCATGAGGCAATAGCTATTGCATCTCGGTACATCCCCAGCTACAACTTTGATCCAAGGGCATAGACCAACTTAGGCCAAAAGCCTAAGCTTGGGGGAGTACGTATTTCTCACCGACATTACATTCATGTTCACACCCTCATTCTAGTTGTTGGTGCTCATACTTTTTCATTGTACTATCCATGCTAGTTTATTTTCTTTTTCTCGCTTTCTTCTTGTTTGTTTGAATAACCTTAAGAAAAAAACCAAAAAAAATTAGTTATAGCCTTTAAGCTAGTTTACTTTCTATGACTATAGTAGTAGTAATTAAAAGAAAACTCAAAAAGATTTCTCGTTCTTCTTTTTCTTGTTGGGAGCTTTCCCGTGTAAATAGTTTTATTTCTTTTCTTTGGGGGTCGAGAGGAGAAGACCATGATGTAAATGTTGAGTGGCTCTCATATGCATTATTGTTGATTTAACCAAGAGCCCATATTATGTTGTCTTCTCCCTTGAATTGAAAGCTTGCAGATTCCAACTTAGTCTAATGCACGTGCACTATTATTATTATCCGCACCGTTCGGTCGTGCAAGTGAAAGGCAATAATGGCGATATATGATGAAATGATTGAGATGAGAGAAGCTGGTATGAACTCGACCTATCTTGTTTTTGTAAATATGATTAGTTCATCATTCCTGATTCAGCCTATTATGAATAAACATGTTTGTAATGACAATTAGAGATTATAGTTGCTTATGTCATGCTTAATTAGCTAGGAGTTTATAATGGTTTACCTTGCGTGCCAACATGCTATTAAAATGGTTGTGATGTGGTATGATAGGGTGGTATCCTCCTTTGAATGATTCGACTGGCTTGACTTGCCACATGTTCACACATGTAGTTGAAACAAAATCAACATACCCTCCACGATATTTATGTTCATGGTGGATTATATCCTACTCATGCTTGCACTCAATGTCGATTAATTTTAATGCATGTTCATGACTGTTGTCGCTCTCTAGTTGGTCGCTTCGCAGTATTTTTCTAGCCTTCACTTGTACTAAGCGGGAATACTGCTTGTGCATCCAAAATCCATAAACCCCAAAGTTATTCCATATGAGTCCACCATACCTTCCTATATGCGGTATCTACACTGCAAAAAATACACTTTTGTGATGATACGTGTTTGTCACAGTAGGTTGCGTTTTCTGTCATGCATGTACATCCATGACGATTTTATGACAGAATCAAGATAGTCATACTTGTGCTATCGTAGAAGTGTTCCATGACATTACCAAAATTATCATCACGGAAGTGTCCACTTCCATGACGATAAATCACGCGTCACAGAAGTGCTTTCGTCAAGGGTGACCGACACGTGGCATCCACCCTAACGGAACAACATTAAGCTATCGGGCCCGGTTTTGGATCCGATAGCCCGTTAAAAGCCGGGACCAATGGGAAATTTCCACGTGTAAAATTCTGATTGGCCGAAGGGAACACCTGTCAGCTCATCAGTGGGCCAGATGTCGCCCGTCCATTGGAGGAGACATGCCTATGATACGTCGACACATGGCTGGGCCCAACAGAGGCCCATATAGGTTAAAAAGGCCGGCCCAGTCAAAGGCCCGTAGTACTTACTCAGGTACTAGTGGGCCAACCCAATAACGACCTACTTCATAAAGGTCCATTTACGACCCGAAGCCAGATCTGGCCCGTTAATTGTTCGCCGAATATTTGGGCCTATTTACGGCCCGAAGCCAGATCTGGCTCGTTAATTGTTCGCCGAATATTTGGGCCCAATTACAGCCCAGTGACTTTCGCCCTGTTAGAGGCCCGATGTAGACATGGACCCATTTCAGCCCGGTGTGACTTTCGGCCTGGGAATGGCCAGTGCTGCCCATGGGCTATATATGGTCTGATGGGACATTGGGCCCACTAACGGCCCATGATAAAGGTGGCAACAATTAAGCCCAACGTGACTTTGGGCCTGTTAAAGGCCTGTCGCATAATTCGGCCCATTGATGCATGTACTAAGCTTTCGGCCTCTTAAAGGTCCATGATATCAGTGGGCCAACTAAGGCCCGAGATATGTTTCGGCCTGGTAACGGCCTGTGATATAACTGGGCCCAAAAAGGCCTGGTCTACATTTTAGCCTGCTGAAGGCCCGTCGACGACTAGTGAAAATTGAGGCCCAACATGCATTTTGGCCAGCTAAAGGCCCATGGTTTCATCTGGGCCGTAATAGGCCAGTACAATATTCAGCCTGTCAATGGCCCAATGCTACCTGGGCCAAACTAAGCGCTGGGTCCACAAAAGGCCCAACTAAAATATAGGCATGTGTAAGTTGTGGGCCTGGCGCAAAGTGTGAAGGCCCCAATCATTCGGGCCCAAGAAAGATGCAGGCTGGCCGAATTGTGGCCCGCTAAAAACCAGGCCCGTTAGAGGTGAATGTTTCGGCCCGGTCGACTATATCTGATTTTTTTCAGATAGCAAATGATGGCAGTAATTAGTAGGAATTAAGAACAGACCTACTCTATACAATAAAGGATTTATGGTATATTACATCCACTGGGCATCGAAGTTCGCCACCAGTGATCATAAAGCGCAATGAAGAAGCAGATTACAAAAACTGGGCACCATTGCAGTGTAACAAAATAATATTGAACCGAGACCACTTCCAAGACAGTTCAAGAAAGGTTAGCCTTGCGGGGGAACTGCTGCGCAAGCTGCTGAGCAAGGCTGTGAGACCGGCCTAGCATGTCGGTCATAGCTTCCAGCTGTAGCTGTTTAGCGATGAGGTTCTCATTGGTGTTCTCCGCAATCTTTCTTAGAGATAGGACTTCAAGTCAAAGTTGAGTTGCAGAATGCCTTTCTGCTAGAACTTGGGACTAAAGAAGTCGAACTGATTCAGACAACTAATTCTATGAGCTTGTCTAACTGCTAGTCTCAAGTAACTTGAACACTGCATCAAGACAAGACTTTGGGGTTGTCTCGCTATCTTCAAGATGTTGCCTTCTTTGCTGCAATATATGTTGGGTTCGTCTCACAGCCTTCAGCAGACTTGTGCATGCCATTAGGCATATCACCCTGAAACAAAGCAGAGATGACATGTTTTGCACGTGTATAAACAAAGATGATAACTGTGCTGTCAATTCCATCCAATTTCAAATTAGAAAATAAAGAGTAAGTTCAAAATATCAATAGCATAATTTGGCATTGTTCATAATGCGGGGAGCTTAACCACACTAATGGATTACCATGTCAACATAACAAGCATAGATGAAGGGCAAAGAAAATCATTGTATCTATTTTGGTTAATGTGCATGGCATGTTGTTCATGTCATTAGCCACATCAGTAAGATAAAACAGGAGATGACAAGGTGCAAACGCGGCCTGTTTCACCACACACTGGATTATAGATCCACAAAAACAAGCATACATATAGGGAGTATTGAGTAATGTGCATGGTATGAATAAGGAATTTGGTTTACAAGTAAAACTTAGAACTTACTGTTCTTGCGAACATGCATTTTGGTAGAAACAGCAAACTAAATAGCAGTAAATGATAGGGAGTATGAGCAAATTAAATAGCAGTTGAGGATAAAGGCTTTAGAAGGACTGACTTACATTAACAGTTAACACCGGCTTTATAATTCCCTTCTCCATGTCAAGGGAAGGATAACTCAAGAATTTCAGCACAGAATCTTCTTCATAAGCATTGCCTGTGCTCTACATTTTATAGAGAGTAATTATAGATATGATAATACTGGAAGGGATAGAGGATAATGAAGATAAGATGCAGATTGATGCTACATAATCAACTACCAATCCCTGGAAGTACAAGCATTACAGGACAAAATGTGCTGACAAGAGCAATGGGCTACACTTTGCACTGGCATTGTCTGTGTATTCTACTTGTTGGTAAGATTAAATATAGATCTGATCTTTTTTAGTAAATGGTGGGCGAGGGAGATAAGATGCAGAATGCTACACAATGAACCAATCCCTCTTCCCATAATACAAGAGTGTTTTGAACACTGGTGTACTGTACAAAACGTTCTTATATTATGGGACGGAGGGAGTAGCTGTTAATGTAAGTACAGTTATAGACGACATTCAGTCCTTACAAGAGGACTGCGGAGCTAAACCTCTTCAAAAGCATTGGGTTGATTCTAAATTTATGTAAGAGTCCATACGGATCTTATAATGTCCACCAAATGGTCGATAATGAGGCTAACATGTGCAGTGATGCTACATAATCAAACAGCTATGAAAGTAAGTATGGTCATACAGGGCAAGAGGTACTCACAAGAGCAATGCAGTGTGCAGTATAGTTGCGAGATTCTGTGGTCCCTTGAGAATGAGTGTTCTTCTGCTAACAGTTTTCTTACAAGTGAGACATTAAGGCAAATGCAGAAATGTAGTTCAAATTGTGATGTGATATCATAGGCAGTACCTTACACTGCAGCCGAGACCAATGTGTAACAAGATTATTCCAGTCACCATCGGATAAATGTAGCACTAGAAACTTTACAGAAATTTCATTTAGAGGCTTGCCATTGAAGTGCGCTTGCCTCAGGTAGGAACAATACTTCATCAACGAGTGCTTCAAAAGCGCAACCAACCCTTGCTCGTCTTCACAATCCAGTTTGCTCCTCTCCTATTTAAAAGAATGAAATCTTGTGTCTTCTGTCAGCAAAAACATATGCAGTAATGACCATGAATAACATTAGTACATTACTTACGCATAAGTTGCGGCGGAAGACTGGAAATTGTTCTGTGTCTGTGGTATAATATTTCCATGAAGGAAAGATGCGCACAAAGTTCCTGACAACAATATAAGCTTCATCTTCTAAACTGGGAAGAAATGGAACAGGGGTCCTATTTGCTGCAATTGGGGCTCTCTCTGGTTCGAAAAGGGATTTGGCAACTGGATTTGGTGTACTCTTTGCTGGAATGGGGATTTTGCGTCGTAGAGCTGGTGCTATGTCAACTGGCATAATCATACTTTTTGCTGCAGTTGGGGTCTGCTGAGTTGGGGCATCAGAAATGACCAGTGTAGTAGTAGAGTCTGCTAGAGTTGGGGTGTTTTGTGGTTCAGGTGATATTGCAACTACACCTAATGGGCTATTTGATTTATCAGGTGCCACTACCTTTTCCAAATACATTGCTTGTGCTCCTCCACGATCAGCAATTGCCCTCTTCCTTTTGAACGTCTTATACACAAGAACAACATTTGAATGGATGAATATGGTATGATGACAGATGGAATATGTACTGAAAATGGATAGGGAGGGCGTATTCACATACACGATGTGTCAACTAAGCTAATGGCAGTTCAACAAAGTAGAAGCAATGCAAAGCATCAGTTGCAAGATATGTGCAACCAATATAACCTTGGAAAGTTAGAGCAAGCACCTTGATGGGTGAATAAGATAGGTCATCTTCTCTAACTCCTCCACTAGGGAGCTACATTGACTTAGGTCTCCCTCTAGCTTAGAATCACTGTTAGGATCATATTCTGAGCATGAATCTGTAGGTGGGGAGCATTTGCATTGCATTGCATCCAGACTTTTCAGTCCCTTAATGCCAAGTTTGACAGCCATGGCATTGTTCTACTTTATTCATTTCATGTGCGCATGCTCATAATCATTATGATGCTGTTCAGAATCTGAGATTCATGAAACCATAAAAAGTAGTCAGATTATTTTTGGAATGCATTGCGGATTCAACTCGAAGAGTGTCTCCCTATAAACCCCTGCATATGCAAAGTTCACACCCAACCGTGCTGACCAGACCACACACAGAAATACAAACCCCTTATGTCTCTATAACATGCAGACACACATTTCAAAACTGAAGTAGGAACACTAGAATCATATGAAATTCGTATTTGAACAAATAAACTAAGGAATTATGAGTGGCAAAATGTTTAGCTTCAAGGGTGGAGTGTTGGTAGTGCGACACAAAGCAAGTAGGCAGATTGTATTCCATGTAAAAGATCGAAGCCTATGTAAAAACTGTAAATGACACTTTCTTTCTATACAATGCAATGTTCATTGCCCACACATGATGGAAGAGATCACATAGAGAAATACTATTCACTCATGTCTACAGTTCCAGTATTTAGAAACAGGGTGGTCCACCCTAAAAGAATATTGACAACAAATATGACAAGGCAAGCATAGATGTAGTGAATCAATCATTTACTTGTGAGCTTACTCTGCTGTGGGATGATGCAACGTCCATGGGGACCTCGCTCTTTGATCTTGGGCTAACCTGTTTTTCCATTAAAGTTCCGATTGGATTCAGAAAAGTTGAAGTTAGCAAAACATCTCAACTGGGAGTTATAACAGCAAACCAGTTAAACGAACAAGGAATTAAAGAGTTTCAATTGGATGCTGAAAAGTAGTTATTAACATCATTGTAACCCGTTGTTGCAGCAACAAAGTAGTTAAACAAACAAGTAGCTATTTGAGTTCAGGCAAACGGTAATTCTTAATAGTAAGTATCAAACACATAGATAGGCGCAGTCTATAATAGGATTAACAGGCTGTGGCATTATGTAATCAGTAGCAAACTAAATTAAGCCAAGCAACGTAATTGAACAATTTTGCAATAAGTGGTTAACTAAAATTCCAAGAAGCAGGTAACTGAACTTATGCTAGTTATTTGTACAGGCACACTACAACTTCTTTTTCGCTTACAAGGTTGTACGAAGGAGTCCATGGCATCAATTGCTTGGATATGCAGTCCCGATACTTCTTTCTTCCCACACTGCATTGGTAAGTCGAATGGTTAATCTGATAAGATGGTGCGTCCTTGATATGTTATATGAGGACGTGTAGTCAGACTAGTTGTAGCCACACACATCACACTAGCTTTTACTGTATATTTCATGCGATTACTTTTGGCATATCAAGATCTAAGCAATCTACAATAGGATGAAAAGACTGGCATCCTTCACATTATTGGCGAAAGAAACAAGCAATTCAACCATTCCGTGGGTAAATCAAAAGCGCCCCCGGAATATTTTTCACTACCCCAATCATACACGCAAAAAGGGGCGACGCCACCATAGGGGCTGGTATGGGCAGCCGCCTCGGGTGGCTGGAAAGTGTGCACCTAGTTTGAGTCATCCAGGTTGGCCCAGGCTAGTTTTGTTCATCTCAATGCACGAGCAGGCAATGTAAAAAATGAAGAAAAATGTTTCAATTTGGATGGGCCAATAACATAAGTGCAAGGCATGCCCTATAGCAGGCTCACGGCCCAAACGAGCGCCTCCCATATCGATCGATAGCAGGAAAAATCCCAATTCATTCGCTCCAGCCTCCAGTCTAGTTCGCTCCTAACCTAGCCGCCGCTGGACAGACCGACGCAGCACTTCCTTGCGCCCTTGTTGGAGGGCGGTCGTCGAGCTTCAAGCGAATGGAAGGACAAGAAGATGAAGATCCAACCCTGGGTGTAGCTTGCGTGGGAGGCAGCGGCAGCAGCACGAGTATGGCATCGAGCTTGCGCAAACGGACAATCGCATCTTGCAAGAGTAGCATGCGCAACGAGCAGGTACATCACATCCTTGATTATATCTAATTCAACTCTTCAATTTATGGTCAATTGTTAAACCTGACGGTGTTGTAAAACTGCTTGTATGTAGGAAATCTATGAGAAAATGAAACCAATTTCTACTTATTTTATAACTCCCCCAATCAATACTGAACTGATTGAATCTGATGTATCTAATCAAGTTTCCAGTGCAAACATACAAGATCATGTTGTTCTTGAGCCTGAAGTGTCTAATGAACAGACTGCTAATGAAGGATCTGATGCAAAAAATTTACATGCTCCTAGTGATGAACATATAGTTTCTAATGAGGGATCTAATGCAAGCATTTTGCAAGCTCCCGTTGAAGGATTTAGTGTCTAATGATGATCTGCTATGTTGAGAGAGACATAGAGATTTGCAGGCATTGATGACAAGCAAATTATAGTGCATTTTCATGGCTTGAGGAAACGTCGAGGCCATCTACCAGAAAGTCCCCGTATCATGACAACATAGCATAAATACTTTTCTAATCTGTTGTTTGAAACTATTGGCATACTTGTGCAGGATAGATATATTGATATGCTGTTTGCGCACTGGTTATAGGTGCAATTACACTTCGATATTTTCAGCCAGAGAACGAATAATTCAAGCAGGTACAAACCATGTTTGTAGTCCTTGTACACCATGTTGTGTTTTGTGTTTTTTGGTGCTTGCATCATTTAGTGTTTATAATCTGAACTACTTTGGATCATAAGCTGGTTTTCAAAGTGCATGTAGCTTCACATTTCTCAAGTTATGTTGATTTCCGAAGTGCAAGTGCCTTCGTATTTTTTAAGTTAAATGTTCGCCCCTAGTAACTTGAATTCATGGATCCGCCACTTCACACAAATCATACACGAATGATAGTACGAATTAAATGAAATGCAAGGACTTACGCTTGCTCGTTGTACAGGCTCACTGCAGCTCTGCTTGCGCTTGGGATGTTCCATGTACAAGTCCATGTTACCACTTGCTTGATGTGCAGGCCTTGTGCTCCTTGCATCCCCCTCTGCATTTTGACACGGCAAATGGTTGATCAAATAAGAGGAATCGACCTTGCTGTTGTACCAGAGGGCAGATACTTACAAGGTTATACGGGTGTGCAGGATGTGTACCAGATCCCGTAGCACCGTCATGCTTCACTAAAAAATGAATTTGCTTGTTTTAGATGATATCTCCAGAAGAAATAAGAGTTAAAGTCAGAGTTGCATCGGTGTGTAAGCTAATAGAGCAGTGAAAGGATATCCAAACATCGTCGGAACAGTGCACAAGGGAGTGATGTGTGGATACCTAGTTCGGGCCGGCGTTTCGGCATGCTCGCCTAGCTAGAGTGTGGGTCACTTTAGAGCCGTTGAGGGTGATGCGCTGGCGTTGGTTGTCTGCGCACGGATGCAGATCTTGAGTGCCAGCAGAGCGCTATGATGTGGTGGACGAGACCATTGGTGAAGCCCCAACGGCCTCGGGGGGCGGAGGTGCGACGATGTGCTCGGTGAAGTAGCCCCGGTGAGCTAGGAGACGGCGTCGGTGAAGCGCACCTGATGCGGTGGAAGTCAGTGCTTGTGAGGCACGTCGGTTGCGGCGGACGACGTTGTCAGTGGACCACCCGGTGCGGTGGACGAGGGCGTAGATGAGGTAGCTCCGGTGCGGTGGTGAAGCACGACCGTCGTCTTCGTCGTCGTCGTCCGGCACAGAGGTGGGGAAAGAGATGAGACGAGGGGCGATTCGAAATTTGCTTGGGTTGGCGGCGAATTAGGGATTTGAGAAATCTGGGCGCAGAAGGGGATGGTGGAGAAGGGAGATTTTGCAGGGCTGGAGGGCCGCCAGATATTTCAATCCGAAACATGGAAGCGCGAACTTATTTTGTTGTCGTCCTTTTTTGGGGGGGGGGGGAGGGGGCTGGGTGGCTGGGTGCTACGCGTCCATCCGACACACACGACCACCACGACACGACCCTAGTCTGCCTGGTGTGCCTGCATTTGAGAATACAAACGAATCTTCTTTCATTTGCAAACGAAATCTGTATGTATTACCATGCCCGTGTTTTCCTTGCAATAATTAGTCATTCGAAACGAGATACTCCCTCCGTTCACTTTTGTAAGTCATTTCAGACAACTTAAAATGAACTGTTTTGCACATTGTTTGAAATGTCTTCAAGGTCTTATAAAAGTGAACAGAGGGAGTACTATAAATTAATTAATGAGGAGTTATTTGAAAAAAAACAAAATGGTATCCACGCTAACGTGGATTAGAGTGTGTGTCACATAATTAGTTATTTGAATTAGAGTGTGTGTCACGTAGTAATCTCCAATTCTAACGTGGATTTCGCATTTCACTGTATCCACACTGATTTTTTAATAAAAATTCGTATGTATATGATGAACACCATGGTAGTGAGAAAACTTTTGGATGGATTCAAACATATGACCTACAAAATAGCACAACAAATCGAGTCAATGTCAACTTTTCGAAACCTAGTATGGCACGAATTTGAAGTAATTACCCGTATGCATGGTCCTCAGTTCAAATCTTACAATGTACACCGAATTGAAACATCGATATTAAGTCTCATACTATCTACATTCAAATGTTGTTTTAGCCCCCCCCCCTGCACACACGCTACATACTTCTTGTATCGGTCAGTCTTACTATTGTAACCACCTTAGGAAGCTATCGGTTTCCAACACACGTTCATTCTTTCCCTCCATGTTTCGATCTCTAACTCACTCAACTACACAACCCACTTTTCCACTCTGTTACCAAATGTATTTACCTCACACACTCGCCATTGCACCCCATGCCGAGAGCTCTCTCTCTCCCTCTCCCTCTCATCCTCTCGCGCTAAATACATGCATTGCCTATCTAGCCCCCCAACCTCTCGTGCGCACGCATGCACGTTGTCTATCTAGGTCACTCCCTCAAGACTGTCTCACTCTTTCTTCTGCACGACAGGCCACACTCGCTCAATCTCGCTCTCTTTATCCGAGTCTCGTTTAACCTCGTTTTCTTTCACACACAAATGAAATATCTCCCTGTTCGGGCCTCAATCGACACATTTTATACTCTCTCACGCAGATTGTCTATCTAGGTCAGTCCATCCAAGCCGCCCCCACTCTTTCGACCTCATGGCGGGCCACGCTCGCCCAATCTCTCTGTCTCTCTCTCTCTCTCCCTCCCCCTCTCTCTCTCTTTGTATGCCTCGATTGACCTCGCTCTTTCTCGGACAAAAATGATATATCACCATGTTTGAGCCCAATTCGACCTATTCACATTATATACTCTCTCACGCACATTGTCTATCTAGGTCACTCTCTCCAACCCGTCTCACTCTTTCGATCGCACGACGACCCTATGTGATCGATTGACCTTGCTTCCTCCCACGCACAAAATATATCTACATGTCTGTGACTCGATCATCTCTCAAGCTCCATCTTACAACCCTCACTCTTGCCAAAAGCTCAATCGAACAATATCTCTTCAGAGCATATATATCTGTTCAATGAATGTCGGACCACACTCACTTTGTCTCTCTATCTATATGTCTCTCGATTGACCTTGCTTTCTCACGCCGTATCTTCCACGCATTGAAGCTACCTCTCCACCCCTCACAAAGCCGGAGCTATTTACATTGCGAGGGGCACTCCAACCTTGGATTAATTTGTGCAGGCATTTATTCCGGTCAGTTTAGATTATATTTTCATAGCACTCGGCCCACAACTACTCCAAACACCGTTGCAACCCCCGCAACTCCCCTAGTTAATTTCCCTCTGGCTCGGTCATCGCTCTCTCGCACGTCCTTTCTCGCCTTCAACATCGCACCATGGTATTATTGCAAAAAACTCTGTTGTTCTCTTTAATTATTATAAATAAGCTACCAAACTACACACCGATAGTCCACTTGGAATGGAACAAATTTCGACCCACAAATTAAAGTCCTACAAACTACACAATGAGGGGCCCACATGTCATGAAACAAATTTGGACCCATATACAAAATAAAAAATAAAGGACGAGGATTGTTGAGGATATAACTACTGAGTGTAAACCGCCCAGGAGGGACCGGTTCACGCTCATCCATATTGAAGCCCGTGAAGATAAAAGAAGATGGCACTCTACCAATAAAGCTTAGAGGCCCAAAGCCCAAAGGCGGATTAGGGCCCATAATTGTAAACCTCCATAGTTGTTTAACTTGTGTTGTAAGGTAGGGAAAGGAAGAGACCGAGCCAGACACTTGTATGAGCCGGCTTCGGGACTCTATAAACCAGCCGGGCATCAACCTGTGTATATAAAGGGACGACCCTGCGGCGGTTCAGGGAAAAAAAACAACAACTTGAGACTCAAGCAAAGCGTATTCGCTCCCTGATCATCGAGACCCCAATAATCCCATCACAACTAGACGTAGGCTTTCACCTTCATCGTAAGGGGCCGAACTAGTATAAAACTCCCGTGTCCATTGTTCCGGTTTAACCCCTTTAAGCTAATCTCGTTGCGATGGCTCCACAACTAAGTCCTTCTGCCAGGACATCTGACGTGTTAATTCCATGACAGTTGGCGCCCATCGTGGGGCTATCGCACGATGGTTTCAAGTTCTTAAAGGGCAACTTCGAAGGACTCAAAGGGTACGCAGTTGGCCGGATGACCAAGAGTCATCACGGCAAGCTCTACATTGACGACGCAGGCTGGGGCCCCGAGGCGAGCTCAATCGAGTACGGATACCAGGTCCCCTTTGGCGGAATTCATGTCTTCATCAGCAAGATCGGCGAACCGGGCCCTGAGCCGGACATCTTCACTGACCTCGTCGAAACGGCTCAGCGTGCAAGTTTGGCCCGGGTTCAGCCTGCCATGAAGCGTGCGTTCGTAGGGTTCATCCATGGTGCGGAATCTGAACCGGCATCTGACGGCAAGACAGCCATCTACTCGGATGGTGAATCACCTACTGGCAAAACTGAGTCACTGTATCAGCTGCAAGATGGCCGGATTGGGGGATGCTCCGATGGCGACAGTATTCCGGGCTCCCTTGAACCACCAAACCGGGTTGCAATTTTTATGGCCGGTATGCAGCCCACTATGCAATCTTCATCCACAGCAGCAATGATCTCCGGATCGGCAGCCATGGCAGGGGGCCCGGCGCGTCGGACGACTCAAGTTCTAGCTGGTCTGTTGGATACTTTAACCACCTTGATGACCACAGCGGTCACCCCGGAGACTCAAGATCAGCATAATGCGGACGTGGCAAAGTTAAAGGATCATATAACTCAGGCCAAGGCTAACTTGGCGGCTGAGGAGGCCAGGATGGTTAAAGAGCGGGCCGCTTTGGATGCCCAATCGCAACAGATCCAGGCGCAGAATTACCGCCTTATGTTGGATCAGAACGCGTCGAACGACGTAATGAGAAGGAAGTACCGGTCTCGTCTGCCATAGATTTACGAGGGTATGAATCTCTTCAATATGCCAGGAGCCGGGCCCAGTAATCCGGCAGGATTAAACCGGACCGAGGCACCAGGGGCGGCACCGAGTCATCCACGGATGATGGACCCGCCTCGACGGGCGGACAACCCACCTCAATATGTAACAATGCCACCAGGTCACTTCTCCAGCCCTTTGGATAACATGATCGCTGCAGCATCGCGTTTGGCAGCTATTCCGATGGAGGGTGACTCACTAGCGGCGATTGAGACGCGGCGAGCCAGGGATCTTCTTCAAACCGTTGTTGTGCAACAGCAGGTTTACTCCTATAGCCGAGACAGAATACATTCGACCCCTCATCCGAGCAAGAGTTATAGCAAGCACATGGACGAACTGGCCGTGTCAAGTAGTGCGCGACATCGTGACGCCCCTCGCGGGCCTAATCCGGCGAACGGCGGTTTGAATGCTCAGGATGTGGTGAACAATGGCAAAGCACAGCGCGAGGCGGAGTTAGCAGCCCAGTTGGCTGCGCAGTACCAGAATCAACCCGCCCCGGTTCAGCCAGCGGCATTAGTTGAACGTGGTTTGGCTTTTAGCTCTTGGGGAGTACCGTGCCTCACCCCCGCTCTACGTAATGTGCAGCTACCCAAGGATTTCAAGGGTCCACGTAAAGTACCTAATTATACTGCTGATCAGCCCCCGGAGGTGTGGGTTGAAAGTTATGAGATGGCAATGGAGATGCTAGATGTGGATGAAGCGGCATGTGCAAAATACATCACCATGATGTTAGAAGGAACAGCTCATACCTGGTTGAAGAGCCTGCCTGTTAACTCGATCAGTTCATGGGATGAGTTGAAGGCCAAGTTTATAGCAAACTTCAAGGATACGTGCAAACAACCCATGTCCATTGTAGATCTGGCATCTTGTGTCCAAGGAGAGAATGAATCGACAACCCATTTGGTGTGTCGGGTTTCAGAAATTTTGCATTCGTCTGGCTGCATCAATCCGGACGCGGCAATTGTGACTTTGGAAGGTAATTGCTGGTTCAAGTCACTGAAGATGAAGCTGGGACGACTCAAGCGTCACTGCAATGATATGGGAACACTCATGGTGGCTCTGGTTAAATATGTTGATTCTGACAATACCAAGGACCCTGATTCTAACAAAGAAAAGCAGGAGAAAGGAAAGAAGAATGCCGGTTCAAAAGGACAGCAAAACCAGGTGAGCCACGGGAACAATGGTAAGCGCAAAGCGGACAATTCAGATTTTGTGGCTAACACCAGTATGCAGGGTAATATGCAGCGCCATAAGGGTATACCGCCCTAGCATGGTGGAGGCATGAATCTAGAACGCTTTTAAACCAGCCCTGCCCAAAGCACGGGATAAATGAGGTTCCGGCCATGCATCTCTGGAAAGATTGTCACATCATGAGGGAGTTCAAAAACTCTGATTTATTCCGGTATGATCAGGGTCCATCCAGTGGCTCCGGTCCAAGATTTCACGGGCCTGGTTACGGTGGTGGCGGTTCAAACTCAGGATTTCAGAATAATCAGGGAAATCAGAACAATCAAGATGGTCATAATCAGCAGAGTAATCAGGGGAATCAGCAGCAATCGGGTTATCAGAGCAACCCGAAATAGTTAAACAGTGGACAATATCATGTCTTCACTACTAGGTTATGCAAGCGGGATCAGAAGCTTCATAAAAGGGCAGTAAACTCTGTTGAACCGGCAGTGCCCCGTTATCTATGCTGGTCGGAGCAGCCTATTGTCTGGAGTCGGGAGGATCATCCGCCCCGGGTTGACAATCCGGGCCACCTAGCTTTGGTGGTTGCACCACAGGTTGGAGGTTATAAATTCACTAAGGTACTCATGGACGGAGGGAGCAGCATCAATATCTTATATTATGAAACCTTCCGGCGTATGGGGTTGGCGGACAAGAACCTTAGACTGTCCAACACCATTTTTTACGGTGTGGTGCCTGGTAAATCGGCTTATCCAGTTGGTAAAATAGCTCTGGAGGTGGTTTTTGGAGATGATCATGATTCAAGGTCTGAGATAGTAACCTTTCAAGTGGTCAAGATCAGAAGCCCGTATCATGCCTTGTTTGGATGGCCGTTTTATGCTAAGTTCATGGCGAGGCCATGTTATGTCTATCTACATCTCAAAATTTTGGGTCATAAAGGGACCATCACGGTTCATGGTAGCCGTAAGATTGCACTGGAATGTGAGTCAGGCGATGTGGCATATGCAGAATCAGTTTGTGCAATGGAGGAGTTGAAGTTTTATAAGGACAATGTTGATTCGCCAGACATGACTTCTCTAAAGAAGCCCACTACAGAGCATGATCCGACTTTGAAGTTTAAATCGGCTGATGAGACTAAATTGGTTGATTTTGTTCCTGGCGATTCATCCAAGCAGTTCAGAATCAGCATCAACTTGGATCCGAAATAGGAAAGCACGCTCATCGAGTTCATCCGTGAGAACTAGGACATCTTTGCATGGAAGCCTTCTGATATGCCAGGTGTACCGAGGGAACTCGCTGAGCACACTCTTAATATTGATCCGAAGTTTAAACCGGTTGAGGGAGTCCTGGATTAGGGGGTGTCCGGATAGCCGAACTATCACCTTTGGCCGGACTCCTGGACTATGAAGATACAAGATTGAAGACTTCGTCCCGTGTCCGGATGGGACTTTCCTTGGTGTGGAAGGCAAGCTTAGCGATACAGATATGTAGATCTCCTACCATTGTAACCGACTCTGTGTAACCCTAACCCTCTTCGGTGCCTATATAAACTGGAGGGTTTTAGTCCGTAGGACGAACAACAATCATACCATAGGCTAGCTTCTAGGGTTTAGCCTCTTTGATCTCGTGGTAGATCTACTCTTGTACTACCCATATCATCAATATTAATCAAGAAGGAGTAGGGTTTTACCTCCATCTAGAGGGCCCGAACCTGGGTAAAAACATCGTGTCCCTTGTCTCCTGTTACCATCCGCCTAGACGCACAGTTTGGGACCCCCTACCCGAGATCCATCGGTTTTGACACCGACATTGGTGCTTTCATTGAGAGTTCCTCTGTGTCGTCGCCATCAGGAAGCATGCCTCGTCCCGTCTTTAAATACGACACTATTGCTAAAGCAGCTTTGGCTATCGGCCAAACTCGCCGGCTAGGCGGTTTCCTTATGACTGCCTGTCCGGCCACCGCGCTGACGATGACTTCTCGGGTCATCGAAAGCAATCTTCACATTAGCTCGGAACTCGCCGAGCAGTTAGATCCGATGGAGCTCTCTTCCGTAAACGAGCTCTAGGATCACATCGCCGCCCTGGGAGTCGCTACAGACTACGATCAGATTGGGCTCAAAACCGATCTAAGAGATATCAATTCTCGCCAGGTTACCCACCACGTTGCCGTGGTTGAGGAGCAGTGCGACAATCCTTCCTCTATTTTAAGGACTAGCTATGTCCGTATTCCCGATCCCTCCATGCCGGATTCCCATGGAGGGAAGGACGTAGCTCAAGCCCTGAACCTAAAGTCAGGCAGCAGGCCAGATGCATTGGACAACATCCAAGAACCCAAGCTTCCGAATTCGGAAACTTCTTGGCCCCTGAGCCTGAGATTGGACGGGGTTCCGGATTTAATTCCACCCGCCCACCCAAGCATAAGCGATCTATCCCAAAACCGGCAAGAGCCCGTAGAAACAGTACACCATTACTGGGCCAGATTCCTCCAGGTTATGAACAGGATAAAGGACTGCCGTGAGGAGGACACGATTACATTCTTCCGCAATAATTGCACGGACAAGGGAATCCTCAACGCCATAAGTCATCGTGAAATTACACGCTTTGCTGACTTGGCATCCATAGTATGAAAGTACTGTGAGATGGAAAGCACCTGGAAAACCGAAATCAATTTTTGGGACAATCCGGCCCTGAATACAACCCCAGTCCGAAATAAGAGGGTGCATAATCGCCAGGCACCTGGGTTAAATACCGAAAAGCAAAAACCCTCTATAGGGCATGGAACCGTACTAGAGGGATGGCTCAATGGACCCTGCAAAATTCATAGTACAGCGGGCGCCACTCCAACTCATAGCCTTAGAGCATGTTGGATACTATGGCAGGTGGCCAAAAGTGGTGAAGAGCTTCTAGCTCCAAAGCATCAGCCCAAGGACACCAGTACGGTATTAACAGTCTTTGAGATGTTCGCATCAAATAATATGCGGAAACGAACACTCCACAGCCTTGCCGAAGTCTACCATGTAGCAACAATAAACCCATGGAGTGACACGGCTATGACCTTCAATGCCAGTGACGAACCTAAATTCCGAATAGCCCGAGCACTAGCCGCACTGGTCCTCAGTCCAATAGTGGACGACTTTTGCCTCACAAAAGTACTCATGGACGGTGGCGGCGGATTGAACCTCATTTATGAGTAAACCCTCTGAAAAATGGAAATAGATTGGAGCCGCATTGAGCGAAGCAGCACAACCTTTAGAGGAATAATCCCCAGTCGGGAAGCATGCTGTACAGGAAAAATCACACTGGATGTGGTATTCGGCACGCCGGATAATTACAGGTCCGAGGAGGTCACGTTTCAAGTGGCCCCGTTCAGCAGTGGATATCATGCTCTATTAGGGCGAGAGGCATTCACAATTTTTCAAGCTATACCCCATTACGGGTACATGAAGCTCAAAATGCCCGGGCCCAACGGAATCATCACTCTTGCTAGTGACCTGGACACAACACTCCACGCCGAAAATAAGACAGCCGCACTGGCCCTTGAGGCACTATCCGAAGCCCTAGCGGCCGAAGAACTCACTGCGCTGCGCTCCATGGTGAATAGGGACGATGTGATACTCGATAAGAGATCCAAGTCCACCTCCTTTAAACCAGCGGACGAAATAGTCAAATTCCAAGTCCATCCAATGGACCCTACAAAAACGGCCTCCATCGGGGCACAATTAAACCCTGATGTAGATGCCGCACTATGAGAATTCCTACGCGAAAATTGGGACATTTTTGCCTGGCACCCTTCAGACATGCCAGGAATCCCATGCCGGCTGGCCGAGCACAGCCTAAACATCCTAAAAGGATTCAAGCCAGTCGAACAGGCTCTTTGGCGTTTCTCCGAACCCATGAGACAGGCCATGGGAGAGGAGCTAGCCAAATTATTGGAGGCTGGATTCATCAGTGATATAAAACATCCGGACTGGCTAGCAAACCTGGTGATGGTACCAAAGAAGGACATATCCTGGCGCCTATGCGTCGATTTTAAGGACCTCAACAAGGCTTGCCCAAAGGATCCCTTCCCACTCCCCCGCATCGATCAAATTATCGACGCTACCGCAGGACACGATTCATTGTGTTTCCTCGACGCCTACTCCGGCTACCACCAAATTAAGATGGCAGAGCCCGACCAGGCCGCAACGGCATTCATCACCCCATACGGCCCATTCTGCTTCAACACAATGCCCTTTGGGCTCAAAAACGCCGGCGCAACATATCAGCGCATGATTCAGACATGTCTGGCAAACCAGATCGGCAAAACAGTGGAGGCATACATAGACGATGTGGTCGTCAAAACCAAGCACGTCGAAACTCTAGTAGACGATTTGAGGCTCACGTTCGATAATCTCCGAACATATGACATTAAGCTTAACCCGGAAAAATGCATTTTCGGCGTTCCAGCAGGAAAGCTCTTGGGCTTCATTGTATTCGGTAGAGGAATTGAAGCAAACCTAGCCAAGATCTGAGCTCTGTCACAACCTGATACCCCAAAGGACCTCAAGCAAATACAAAAATTGATGGGATGCGTGGCGGCTCTAAGCCACTTTATCTCCTGTTTAGGAGAAAAGGCGTTACCTCTTTATCGCCTCCTCCGACGCACCGAACACTTTGAGTGGACGGATGCCGCCACAGCCGGACTCGAAGAAATAAAAGCCATATTGGCCACAAACCCGGTCCTGGGCGCGCCCAACACGAGTGAACCAATGCTATTATATATTGCGGCAACTCATCAAGTTGTGAGTGCAGTGCTCGTTGTCGAACGAGAAACGGATGGACACAAGTTCCCCCTTCAAAAACCAGTTTACTACGTGTCCACTGTCCTAACTCCATGCAAGTCACGGTACCCGCATTATCAAAAGATAGCGTACGCGGTGTTCACGGCATCCCGGAAGCTGCGACACTACTTTCAAGAGTGTTCGATAACAGTAGCCGCCGAAGTACCTCTTAACGACATTATAATCAACCGCGACGCAACGGGCCGGATTGCCAAATGGGCCATTGAGCTCCTCCCATTCGACATAAGCTATAAGCCACGGCGAGCTATTAAGTCGCAAGTTTTGGCCGACTTCGTCGCCGAATGGACTGAAGCCGAACTCCCTAAAGAGTATGACACATATTCCAACTGGATAATGCACTTCGACGGCTCCAAAATGTTGGCCGGTCTGGGGGCTGGCATTGTTTTGACGTCCCCAACCGGAGATACGGTTCAATACGTACTCCAGATAATGTATACGGACTCCAATAACGCAGCCGAATACGAGGCCCTTCTACACGGCCTCCGGATGGCAGTCTCCATGGGCATTCAACGCCTAGAGGTACGCGGGGATTCGAACCTCGCGATATCCCAAATAAATGGAGACTTTGATGCCAAGGATCCAAAAATGGCAGCTTATCGCAACACCGTCCTAAAACTGTCAGCTCGGTTTGAAGGGCTCGAATTTCACCACATAGCCCGGGATAACAACCAGGCAGCAGACGTATTGGCGTGCATTGGCGCAAAGCGCGACGCCGTCCCTGCCAACATCTTCCTAGAGAGGCTGTTCAAGCCATCCGTACTATGGGAGGGAGATTCGGGAAATAACAACCTGGACCCAACTACAGCCCGATGCCAAACATTCTGACACAATTGGTGGTTCTGCCAACGAAGTAACATCTTCAGCCCACGTAATAATGGCAGTCATTGCCCCATGGATGGAACCATTCCTAGCCTACCTAACCAGGCAGGAACTTCCCGAGGACCAAAACAAGGCCCGCCGCATAGTGCAGCGATCTAAAGCCTATAAGGTCCATGAGGGAGAGCTTTACAAGAAAAGCGCAACCGGAGTCCTTCAAAGGTGTATCTCCGAAGAGGAAGGGCGGAACCTTCTGGCTGAAATTCATGCCGGACTCGGCGGGCACCACGCTGCAGCCCGGGCCCTTGTAGGCAAGGCCTTCTGCACAGGATTTTATTGGCCGACGGCCCGGGCAGATGCTCAGGACTTAGTCCAACGATGCGTCGGTTGCCAGCTCTTTGCTAACCAAAGCCACATGCCACCGACCACCCTCAAAACTATACCCATAACCTAGCCCTTTGCGGTCTGGGGGCTTGACATGGTTGGACCCCTTAAAGGAGGAGCCCACAAGCAAAAATACCTACTGGTCATGGTGGATAAATTCACCAAATGGTTAGAGACCAAACCCGTTAAGACGGCCGAATCTGAACCGGTGATAGACTTCATATCAGGGGTCGTACACCATTACGGCATCCCCCATAGCATCATCACTGATAACGGCACGAACTTTACGGCCGACAAGGTCAAACTCTGGTGCAAAAACATGGGCATCAAGCTTGACTATGCTTCAGTCTATCACCCTCAAACTAATGGTCAAGTCGAGCGAGCAAATGGTCTAATCATGAGCGGCATCAAACCCAGATTAGTGCGGTCCCTCAAGGAATCTAATACTCACTGGGTAGAGGAGCTCGACTCTGTACTCTGGGGGCTGCAGACCACTCCAAATCGCACCACCGGATTTACACCATTCTTTATGGTATACGGCGCAGAGGCAGTTCTGCCCTGTGACATAATTCATGACTCACCTCACATGCGCATGTACGAAGAAAGAGAAGCCGACTCGGCAGGACAGTTTGGACGCATTGGAGGAGGAGCGGGGCGTGGCAAAAGCCCGTTCCGCATTTTATCAACAACAAGCTCGAAGATATCAAAGCAGAGAAGTACGGGCCAAAACTTACAACGTTGGTGAGTTAGTTCTACGCCTGCCGGACAAGAAAAAGGACAAACACAAGCCCAAATGGGAAGGTCCCTCTATCATCGACCAAGTCCTGACCGGTGGTGCATACCGTCTGCGAGATGCGTCGGATAACCGACTCGAGCCGAACCCATGGAACGCAACCCGTCTCCGAAAATTCTATGCCTAGCGCCGGATTCTGAGTTTGCCTCCTTCCTCCGTCTATATTTTACATATTAGTTGTCTTCTGTTCCTCTCCTTCTCCCTCCTTTTCTATTGCAGCCTTTGAAAGGTTGTTCGTGCATCGTTCGCAAACACTTGACGCGCTATCCGCGCTCATTATACCTGGGGGCTTCTTTAACAGAAGTTTTTCTATACGGGCTTCATGCCCAACACATGTGTCACACTTCCGCATGTACCTTTTATTCACCATTATATGCATCGATATGACTTAAGTTTTGGCTAAGCTGGGTTGCCTGGCTCCTGTGCTTACCCCTACGTTCCCGATTGTTCGGCTAGGCGGTAAAGGGAGCACCTCTCCGATTGTTACTGCCGGGTCAGCCGGATGTGTACCTCAGACTGGGTGAAGCCGAAAGCTAGCGTTCTTAAGAGAATATTCGGTCGGTGAACTAAAAGACGATTTCTTACCTATTTATTTATCCACCCCCAAATGTTTTTCTGCTCTTTTCGCAGTCTGGACATGCACTTTAGGGCATGCCTCCCAGGGAAAGGAACCCCTAACAGAACTATTCTCCCTGGAAGATGTTTCTTACTAACCATGTAATATAACATAACTAGTTGGGCACTTGTCTGATAAAGCACTAATGACCCCTACGCCTGGTCTCCACGCATGCCCCGGTTCTTACATGATCGTGAGGGTATTCGGACACACTCCGGACTTTTGGGTCCCGAGGTTGAAGTGAAAAGGTCCGCTATGACAAATGATCTACAATCCGGCTAGAAGGCATCTTACATGTCATCTTTAATTACATAGTCAATCCGACTGATTGTATTCCTCTTTGATGCCATCTAATAGGCTGTCTAGTTTACAGTCCTGCTGGGAATACTTTGCGGCCAACACTACTTGGCCGTACACTAAGCTCACAGGGATCTCCTTCCCATCGGGCCCCGTAGGTCCGACCTCGGCCATGTGGTTTGGGTCAGCCTTCGTGTACCGCATCTTCATCATGGCCCAGGCTTCCTTGGCACCCTGTCGGCAGGCCGATATCTTCCGTAATCGGAAGCGCCGCCGCGCTCCCTGAAGCCTCTCTGCAAGCTCTCCAAGGCCATCGGGCGGGGAGAGCGATGGCCACAAGGCCTGGGCGACGCCTTTCATCACCTGCCGAACTCGTTCATGCAGTTGTAAGAGCTCGGGAAGAAGGTCACCCGTAGAACCAGGCATTTCCTATGCAGGACGACCTGTGAGCATACCTACAGATATAACTCTGTTAGTCGACTTCCTCGCCGAACTTTTTTTTTAAAGTTCGTTTAAGCACTTACTAAAAATGCCGCGTCGAAGCCGCCGATTCTCCTTAACAGAGTCAGATAGCTGGGCACGAACATCCTTTAGTTCCTCACCCAGCTGGGTGTTGGCATCTTGGAGATTATTTTTCTCTTGCCTCACCCTTGTAAGCACATTCTCGCCGGCCTTTAACCGGCGCATGAGATGTTGCTTCTCCGGATCTATCCCGGCGCCATCTGCAATATTATTGTCAGACCTCTACACACGCCGCGCTTCACAAGTTACTTATCTTTTGGAGCATATATTACCAAAGGAGGTTTCTTTGGCTTCCCCCGCTGCGGGTAGTGCGGCCTCAAGTTGGGCCTTGCACTCCTCCAGCTCCTAGGACAGTTGGGTATTCTTTTCTGTAAGATCCTGCATAATAAATGATCCTTAAATCAGTTATTCTAACTACTTCAAGTCTCGGGGGCTACTAGCACATATAACTATCAAATTTTCTCACCCGTATGTCTTTTACATACTGCTCCGTGGCTCTGGCTAGACCATTTTGAGCAGCACGGAGGTGCGCATATCCCGAATTAAAGGCATTCAATGCCTTTGGGGAGAAACACGCGTCGCGAAGAATTGTCCGGTGACGCCTGTGATTCATGGCACTCTCCACCTCAGAATTGGTGGCAGATAACCTGTCGGCATCCTCTATCGGAGGAGCATCCGACGCATGCCTCATGTTCGCCTCCGCTTCTAGACCTGGCTTTGGAGCCTGGCAAGCGGAGGATTGATTGGCAACCTCTCCGGATATAGTCCGACGAGCGCTCTTTTTCCTGAAAAAGCACAAGGTTAGTATGCCTCCCAGGAATAAAGCCTGAGAGTAAGGTGGCACGCCATACCGTTGCGCCGGAGTTTCAATCTGGATCGCACTTCTTTTTAGCCTGCTGGGCCGTGCTGCCCCTTGTTGGCTAGCCGCCGCGGGCTCGGCCTTCCGCCTCAAGGGCGCCCCCTGCGAAACGCCATCGGTATACGGTGATCAAAAATACAGCACGAATGGGTCATTTCCAAAGTATTGGGACTTTGGTCTCAATTACCTGTGAGGCTGGAAGTATTCCGGGGTAATCAGCCGTAATGGCGACCAAGGCATTATCAATGCTCAGTTGGTGAAATACCCCATCAATCAGCTCCACTGATATGTCCGGATCCTCTTGGGAGGTCGGATCGAGGAACCGTTCCGGATCCTCGGGTTGTGGAGGCGGGTTGTTTATGTCCTTTACGGCCTGGCGCAGTTCCTGCGCCGAAATCACAAAATGAGATACTTGACTATGGGAATATGGATCGGATAGGTAAAAAGAAATATCCGCTTACCCAGCTCGGGGGATTGTGCATAGAAAATCTGTTATGTGGATTCATGCGGAGAAATTCCTCCTCTTCTCCCTTGTATAACACGGACACGATCTTCACCAGATCGGCCACCGATCCCGGCCCCTTATGGCCGCAACGGGTGGCATCGTCCTCCCTGTTGAAATCCCACATGGGGTGGCCTCTATACTGGAGCGGCTGCACCCCCCGCATAATGCATGTGGCCATGACCCCGATCATGGTCAGTCCGGAATGAGCCAACAAGCCTTATCCGGCTCATCAGGTAAAGGACGTCCCTGTCATTTTCCTTCTGAGGGCTCCGTGGACGCCAGCTTAGGCGTTTCTTCAAAGGAGCATTATTGAACTCAGGGAGGCCGATCCGAACAGGGTCCAGCAGGGGGACATCTTCTATATAAAACCACTCCGAAGGCCAGTCTTCGGACGCCTTCTTCGGGGTTCCGGATAGATATCCGGTCCCAGCGATGCGCCATAGCTCGGCTCCGCCCACTTGATATATTGACCCCTCTTGAGAACGGGGCACAAGGCAGAACAGCTTCTTCCATAGCGCAAAACGAGCCTCGATGCCCAAAAACAGCTCACAAAGGGCCACGAAGCCCGCAATATGCAGAATAGAGGCAGACGTAAGGTTGTGCAACTAGAGGCCGTAGAACTCTAGGAGCCCCCGGAGAAATGGATGAATTGGAAATCTGAGCCCTCTTATCAAATAAGAGACTAGGCACACCCGCTCTCCTTTGGAGGGGCCGGGGATGCTCTCCGCTTGCTTTCCGCCCACATAGGTGGTGAGTCTGGCTCGAACCGGAACCATGAAGGCTGGGGGAAGAAATCCCTTGGTTTGGAGCGTCACTAACTTGCTGTGCGGGACGGAGCATCTCTCCCAATCTCCAGGCTGGGGGCTGGAAGGGCGAGAGGAGGAGCCGCGTCGACTGTCCATGATGGAATGGATCTCTGTCAAATGCACTCTGATGAATGCTCGCGAAGGGAGGATGGTGTGATTCGGATCTAGATCGTCGTCTCCTTTATAGGCAGCTCATTTGCGCGTCTAGGGGGGTATAATGTAAAAATGCCCCGGCTTTTCGCATTCGTTCGACACGTGGAAGATGGCCATTATTGGGCGTGGAAGCCAAGGAGCGCAATATTTACAAGAAGCCGGATGCTATTCAAACAGGTACACAGGATTTGGAGAAGAACCCGCCTTGCAATGCCGAAGACAATCTACGCGCCGGACTCATCGTCATTGAAGCCTGGTTTGGGGGCTACTGAGGGAGTCCTGGATTAGGGGGTGTCCGGATAGTCGAACTATCACCTTTGGCCGGACCCCTGGACTATGAAGATACAAGATTGAAGACTTCGTCCCATGTCCGGATGGGACTTTCCTTGGCGTGGAAGGCAAGCTTGGCGATACGGATATGTAGATCTCCTACCATTGTAACCGACTCTGTGTAACCCTAACCCTCTTCGGTGCCTATATAAACCGGAGGGTTTTAGTCCGTAGGACGAACAACAATCATACCATAGGCTAGCTTCTAGGGTTTAGCCTCTCTAATCTCGTGGTAGATCTACTCTTGTACTACCCATATCATCAATATTAATCAAGCAGGAGTAGGGTTTTACCTCCATCGAGAGGGCCCGAACCTGGGTAAAAACATCATGTCCCTTGTCTCCTATTACCATCCGCCTAGATGCACAGTTCGGGACCCCCTACCCGAGATCCGCCGGTTTTGACACCGACACCGTTCAAATAGTTTCTTCGCCGCTTTAATGAGGAGCATCGCAAGGCCATTGGTGAAGAGGTAGCCCGGCTGTTGGTAGCAGGGTTTATCATGGAAGTGTTTCACCCAGAGTGGTTGGCTAATACGGTGCTGGTACTTAAGAAAAACAACACTTGGCATATGTGTGTGGATTACACAGATTTGAACAAAGCTTGCCCAGCTGATCCCTTTGCCCTCCCTCGTATTGATCAAATCATTGATGCTACGGCGGGTTGTGAGCGTTTGAGTTTCTTGGATGCATATTCTGGTTATCATCAGATCAAGATGGCAGTTAAGGACCAGGAGAAGACATCTTTCATCACTCCCTTTGGAGCCTTCTGTTATGTGTCTATGCCCTTTGGGCTCAAGAGTGCCCAGGCAACTTATCAACGCTGTGTGCAGAATTGTCTTCATACTCAGATTGGGCGCAATGTTCATGCCTATGTGGATGATATCGTAGTCAAGTCCAGGAAGGCGGAGACACTCATAATTGATTTGCAAGAAACCTTTGATAATCTGAGAGTTTATAAAATGATGCTTAATCCGGCTAAATGTGTCTTTGGTGTACCGGCCGGCAAGCTCTTGGGTTTTTTGGTGTCCAACCGGGGCATTGAGGCTAATCCGGACAAGATCAAGGCTATCACATCCCTGGCTAAACCGGCATGTATCAATGATGTTTAGCCTTTGGCAGGTCGTATTGCGGCTTTGAGCCGGTTTATCAGCAGGTTGGGAGAAAAAGCGATCCCTTTGTATCTGATGTTGAAGAAGACAGACAGCTTTGTCTGGAGTGATGCTACTGATGCGGCATTTGAGGCCTTGAAGAAGCAGTTGGCTGAACCGCCAGTTCTTGCTGCTCCAGTTGATAAGGAGCCGCTGCTGTTATATGTGGCTGCTAATGCCCGGGCTATCAGTGTAGCTATTGTGGTGGAGCGCAAGGAGGCTGGGAAGGAGTACCCGGTTCAACGGCCGGTTTATTATATCAGCGAAATGCTCATTGAGTCAAAGCAAAGATATCCGCATTGGCAGAAGCTCGTGTATGGGTATTTTATGGCAAGCCAGAAGCTTAATCAGTACTTTCAAGGTCATCCCATTACAGTGGTCAGTTCTGCTCCTTTGGGGGATATAATCCAGAACAGAGAGGCAACTGACCGGGTTGCTAAGTGCGCTATTGAGCTTGGACCACACGGTTTAAAGTATATGCCTCGAACAACCATCAAATCCCAGGCTCTTGTGGATTTCATCAATGATTGGACAGAATTGCAGATACCGGAAGACAAACCGAATAGTACATACTGGACTATTCACTTTGATGGGTCCAGGCAATTGGAGGGCTCGGGGGCTGGAGTTGTCCTTACTTCCCCTCGAGGTGATAAAATTCATTATGTTCTTTGCTTAATGTTCCCTTGTACTAACAATGCAGCTGAGTATGAAGCCTTACTCCATGGTCTTCAAGTGGCTAAGGAAATGAACTTAAGCCGAGTACGATGCTTTGGCGACTCAGATCTGGTGGCCCAGCAAGTTTCAGGTACTTGGGATTCCAAGGATCCACTCATGGCGGCTTACCAACGACAGGTGGATATTGTTGCTGGTCACTTCAAGGGTTATCAAGTGGAGCACATTGATCGGCGCAAAAATGAGGCAGCTGATGCTTTAAGCCGGCTAGGATCTCAGCGTAAACCGGTGCCACCCAATACCTTTCTGGATATCTTGCACAACCCGTCAGTTCAGTTGCCTACAGAGGAGGACCTTGCTATTCCTGATCCAGAGGCACAGTTGGTGGCCCTTTACACATCATTCCAGATTGGACGGTTCCATACTTGGCATACATGAACCGGGACGAGTTACCAGAAGATGCAGTTTTGGCCAGACAGATAGTCCGGCGATCCAAGTCCATGATTGTTCACAATAGTGAGTTACATCATTGCAGTGTTTCTGGTGCATTCCAATGCTGTGTTACTCCTGAAGAAGTCCGTGAGATTCTTCGAGAGATCCACGAAGGAGATTGTGGTCATCACGCCGGTTCAAAATCCTTGGTTGCTAAAGCGTTTTGTCATGGCTTCTATTGGCTGACGGCTCATGTTGATGCTGAGGATTTGGTAAGGCGGTGCGACAGTTGTCAGAAATTCTCGCGACGAGCTCATGTTCTAGCTCAAGAGCTATGGATGATTCCTATCACCTGGCCATTTGCTACTTGGGGGCTTGACATGGTAGGGCCTTTCAAGCGATCCAAGGATAAGAAGACCCACCTGTTGGTGGCAGTTGATAAGTTTACTAAATGAGTGGAAGCGGAGCCCGTAAGCAAATGTGATGCAGCCACAGCGATTCAATTCATCAAAAAGGTGATTTTCCGTTTTGGTTTTCCACACACCATTATCATAGATAATGGCACGAACCTCTCCAAAGGCGAGATGGAGGACTTTTGTGAACGATAGAACATCCGGCTTGATGTGGCCTCAGTGGCTCACCCCCAGTCTAATGGTCAAGCTGAGAGGGCCAATCAGGAGATTTTTAAGGGCATCAAGCCCCGGCTTATGGTTCCCTTGAAGCGGACGCCAGATTGTTGGGTGGAAGAGTTACCATCTGTGTTATGTAGCATAAACACCACTCCAAACCGATCTATAGGTTATACACCTTTTTTCATGGTTTACGGGGCAGAGGCAGTCCTCCCAAGTGATATTCGTCATGACTCACCCCGGGTTGCCAATTATGTTGAAGCGGACAATGAGCAAGCCCATCAAGAAGCACTAGACCTGTTAGATGAAAAACGGGACATGGCATTGGCTCGTTCGACGGTTTATCAGCAAGACCTGCGGCGTTATCACAGCCGCCGGGTTAGAACAAGAACCTTTCAAGAAGGCGACTTAGTGCTCCGGCTCATCCAGGATCAAACCGATATGCACAAGTTATCCCCACCTTGGGAAGGGCCCTTTGTGGTCAGCAAGAATCTGCACAACGGATCATACTACCTCATCGACGTTCGCGAGCATAAAGACTCAAGCAAATCAGAGGAGGAGACCCTCCGGCCGTGGAATATCGCTCTTCTACGGCCTTGTTACACCTGAGTCATAGGCTCTCATTATGTACATATTTTAACAATGTATATATTATGATCAATATAATAAACCGGCTCCCTTGCTACAAGCAGGGTCTCTGTCGTTTCTTCCAATATTTCTTGGTTACAAGGGGGCTTCTGCTTACAAAGCGATGTCCTGTTTTATCCATTAAACCGGCTATCATGCCACAATACAGGTTGGGAGCTTCACACCCAAGGGGCCAAAGAGAGTATTGTTGCTAACAGCACAACTCAAACATAGGCACCCATTGAGCACAGCTCACAAAGTTACATGGGGGCTCTTTGTGTAAAGTAACAAAGAGTTTGAAAGGACCCTTGTAATTGGGTATCGACCCATGGCTTGGAAGCCTGGTGTATTCACCTAAAACCCCGGGTTAACCTGCCTTCATCAAGTAAGCCACTCCTATCCAGGTAATCCTGGCATGACCCGCCGAACGTTTGACAAGTTACTCTCATTGAGACCCTGAACTTTGTCAAAGTTGAAACAACGATTGGTTAGTTGGAGGCCCATCTTAAAAGGCTTTGTCAAATGGTTTAACTCAGCGGCCTGGCAGCCCATGAAAAGCCTTGAATTTGGGCCTGGCAGCCCTCGAAAAGCCTCGACTACAAATTTTATTTGCTTTTGTTTTTGCAAGTTTTATTTTTATTGATCACGTTTTAAGGTAAACCGGCGTCTCTTGACCCGGCCAAACTATATGTATTCATCTCAACCCGATGTTCCTTAACCCGGTGTGGCTTACAGTTATCAGCTGTTAAGCACATAATTAATTGTGAACCGGCATCTTTCAATCCGGTTTGGCATTGACTATAAGTCGCCAGAATGATCATCCGGTGTTTATCAATACCCGGTATGGCTTATTACACACCAGCACAATGTGGTGGGTACCTTCCAACACCTAAAGTTTGGGTTTTCACCCTTACTAAACGAGTTGTGGACCAACAAAAGTGATTTAATATCACAGGACATGTTTAAGTGTTTAACATGCAGAAAGCAGGACTTATATGGAATATCAAAGCAAATAAAGCAAAGCACAGGAACATCATGCCGGATTACAGTATCAAGTAGCATTGCACAATGGCTCAAACTCAAAGTATTTCATCTAGCCTATTACAAGGCGCTTTGATGCTGAAAAGAATAATTGTTTGTTGCTCACAACGCATAAAAATCAAACCGGCCGGTGGATTATGATTCCGCACCAGGCTGACGTGACGTTGAAGGATCATCTTGCGCCGGTTCAACCTCCTCCTCTTCACCCAGTGGCTGGAAGTCAAGGGTGGTCCAATCAATCCTGGTTAAGTCTTGAAATACAGGAGCATAAGTGTGCTTACGGATTGGAGGGATTAAATTCTGAGCTTCCTTCATAGCTGCGTCAACCCGTTTGCCATCTGCATCATAGCTGGATCAGTAGACAGACAAGTCGGCCTCCTCAGCCAGTTGGCTTGCCAGTGGGCGCATCTCATTTTTCAAGACTTTCAGAGCTTCATTATCAAAGTCTGATCCATCTTCTTGTTGAATGGGATAGCCTTTGGCGATGTCTGCCGGATCAAGGTCAGCAATCCACGCTTTGGCACGCGTCAATGTGGTTAAAGCGCCAGCTCTTGCAGCAGATCGCTTTACCTCTTCTATCTGGGATGGGGTCATAGACAGTTTGGTCAATGTATCCTTGATCAAGATTGGTGCCGGCTTGTTGAAGGAAGATGCACAGATGACTCGTTGAGCGCCAGTATACAATTGTTCTATCAAAGTGTAGGCGGCCTTCAACTTCATCCGCATGTCAAAGCCTAGATGAGCAACACGGCTACCTGCAAAAACGGTTTAAGAAGTTACTGTTAAACCGGCAACTTCAATAATGTTTTAGGAAGGTAGGGACAAAAGATGCTTACCAAATATTGCTGAAGTCATAGCATTGACTTGATGCTTCAGCCCTGTTAGCTCCTCAGCCACCGGTTTAAGTGCTGCTTCGGCATCTTCAGCCCGCTTTAAGAGAGTTGCTTTTTCGGTTTCCCAATTCACCCGCTCACTTTTGAAGCCATCCTGCAATTTTTCCATGGCAGTCAAAGTGCCCTTCAGTTCATCCTTTGCTTTGGAGGTTTCTTCCTGCTGGGACTTAATATTTTCTTGAAGATCAGCAATCTGGGAATCTCTGATGTTCAAGTCAGCCTACAGAAGATAGATGATAAATATGTTAAACTTGTTTCTCAAAGTCCCAAGCACATAACAAGTTATATACTTGGCACTTGGGGGCTAATGCGGATTGTTTTTTAACTATAATATAAAGTCCCAAGGATTAATATAAGTATTAATCTTGGCACTTGGGGGCTAATGCATAATTGATTAGAAAATTCAAAGGTAAAGGACTTCAACAAAGGGCACTTCCGGAGGGGAGTATCTGGTAAACCGGAAGAAGTGACTTGTTGGCCACTATGCCGGGTTGTATGTCGAGCTTCAGGATGCTGTGGATCCAAAGGAGTGAAAGGATGTGAACGCTTCACTTTCTGAACTGCGCGACGGGTTTTTCTTACTGGCACAAGATCGGAAGTGGAGGAAAGGGAGATTACCTCTACATTGTCAGAACGGCTCGCTTCCTCATCATCCTGGTAATGGTCGTCGTCAATAAGATGTATGAAAAATGAGCCAAGGGAGTCAAGTTCTACCTCTTGTTCCAAATCAATGTCTTCGGGCGGATCAGAGGACTCGTCCGTTTGTTTCTTGGCTGACTTTTTGACGGCCTTGCTCTTGGCACGACCAGTCCTCGCCGGTTTGTCTTGAGTTTTTGGTGGTTTGTCCTGAGTTTTCCTCTTACAGAAAGGATCTTTGGCTTGTCAGAATAAAATAAGGGATTATCAGAATAGTGTTAAAGCGGAGACGGATCAAAAAGGCAGAAGGATAAAATTGTTACCGTTGGCGGTTTGTTGGAGGCATTAAAGGGATGCAACCCAGTTTTGCTGCATTCAGCGATTGGTTCATCCAGCATCTTCCTAAAAGCTTCAGTGACTTCATCGTCAGTGATCTCTATTTCATGGTGCCGTTGAGGGTCCTTGATGTCCCCGGTATACACATGCATCAACCTGGTGCGGTGGCTTAAGGGAAGAATACCCCATGAAACCCAGCAACAAACGAGGTCAATGCCGGTTAAGCTGTTTGCTAGGAAGGCCCGGAGCTTGGCAAGTTGAGGTGCATAAGTTTGTCGTTCTTTGGCAGTGAGCCGTTGAGGCAGTGGATGGCCATTGCTGAGCCGGTGAACATGGTTACCCGGCAAAGGGTTTTCTTCAGCAGGAGCAGTGTTCTGACAATAAAACCATGTTTGGTTCCAGTCTTTGGGGTGGCTGTGATGTTTGGCATTAGGGAAATCAACTTCTTTCCTCTTCTGGATCGACACTCCACCAAGTTCAGTGTTGGGACCGTCAGAGAATTCAGTTCGGCGGTTTAGATGGAAAAATTCCTGAAAGAGCTCAACAGATGGTTCTTCTTGAAGGTAAACTTCACAGAATACTTGGAAATTACATATGTTGGACATAGAATTCGGTCCAATATCTTGTGGATGGAGTTGGAAGCTAGCAAGTACATCCCAGAAAAACTTTGATCCGGGAGGACTAAATCCCCGGTCTAGATGCTGCATAAATACCACTACTTCTCCATCTTGTGGTTCAGGAGGGCACTCAGAGCCAGGAACCCGCCAATGAATAACTTCCTTCTTGGCCAAAGCGCCAGTCAGAACATACCCATTGAGTTGTGTCTCTGTGATCCGGGAAGGAACCCAGTTGCAGGAGGCGAATTGCTTGGCCATTTTTGAAAGACAAGCTTTAAAGGAAGTGCAAAAGTTGGTTCACGGTTTAAGATTGATGTGCACAAACCGGTGCTGAACCGGCAGATTTAATACGTATATGTACTATAAACCGGATATCGATGCTCAAGTTGCAGTGGAGGTTTATGTGAGGGCTAATGGTACCTGGCAGGCTGTGATTTTCTCATGGTTAAACCGCCGAAAACCGGAATGGTACCTGGTAGGTTGTGATTTTCTAAAGGTTAAACCGCCTACAAACGGAAGAGGCACATCTGAAATTTTACTAAGTATTGAAGAAACAGGTTTCACAAGATGGCATTGTAATTTTGGATCTACCGTGGCCTAGAAAAGAAAATTTTTGGAGCCCTAAACATGGCGATGGTAGTACACTAACTGTCCAGATGGGATCTATTCAGGAACAACGAGATATTATGGACAGATCCAAACTACGGCTTCGGCCACCAGAGGAAGTTGTCGGCTTAGCTAGATTCAAGGAGATGCTAGGGGAAAGCAGATGAGCGCTAATGAATACTGATGAACACCGAAGAATTTCGGAACCCTAATGCAGATTTAATAAGCCGAGGAAGGGAGTACTTACCAAGGCCACGGAGCAGCGGAGGAGTGTTGCAAGATCTCTGGTACAAACAGGTTGATGCAGCGGCCTGGCTGAGGCAGTTTCAAGGGTCAACGGCGGCGGCGATGCTTGAGCTCTTCGGGGTCACGAGGAGGAAGAAGATGCGAAGAGGCAAGGGGGAAAATGGAAGGACCCTCCGGTCTTATTTATAAAGGCAAGGGAATAAAACGGTAGGTGCGAGAATCAAGGAGCCTGAAGTAGCAACAGAGGGCGCAGCTGTCGCCTTGATCTTTGGAAGATAATTAAATGAAGGGAATCTTTATAATCTTTTTATACAGAGATGACGTCATGGCGGTTCATTACCATTTCGGAAGATGACGTCATGGCGGTTCACTAAAGTTTACAGAGAGAAGATATTATGGCAGTTTATGATGATCAAAGAAAGATGTTCAGGGAATTTTCTAAGTATTTGAAGATTGACATGAATAGGCTCAAATCAATCTGGGGCCTAATGTTGAGGATATAACTACTGAGTGTAAACCGCCCAGGAGGGGCCGGTTCACGCTCATCCATGTTGAAGCCCGTGAAGATAAAAGAAGATGGCGCTCTACCAATAAAGCTTAGAGGCCCAGAGCCCAAAGGCGGATTAGGGCCCATAATTGTAAACCGCCATAGTTGTTTAACTTCTGTTGTAAGGCAGGGAAAGGAAGAGACCGAGCCGGACACTTGTATGAGACGGCCTCGGGACTCTGTAAACCGGCCGGGCGTCAACCTGTGTATATAAAGGGACGACCCGGTGGCGGTTCAGGGACAAGAAACAGCAACTCGAGACTCAGGCAAAGCATATTCGCTCCCTGATCATCGAGACCCCAATAATCCCATCACAACTAGACGTAGGCTTTTACCTTCATCGTAAGGGGCCGAACTAGTATAAAACTCCCGTGTCCCTTGTTCCAGTTTAACCCCTTTAAGCTAATCTCGTTGTGATGGCTCCACGACTAAGTCCTTTTGCTAGGACATCTGACGTGTTAATTCCACGACAAGGATCGAACATGCGACCAGGGCCTTCAAGCCGCACGTTAATAGGCAACATACGTAGAACAGCAATGTTTGTTGTACCCCCTTTGTTCACATAATGTTTTTATATTACCACAGCCTATTTAATGGATAACATGTATTATTATTTTTAGTACTATTTGCCTTCACTTACTGGTGGGTTCCATGTGTGCTCTCTCTCTCCTCCCCTTCTGTGTTTAGATGCATGGGCAAACACGAAGAACTCGCAGGCGATGTTGCTGTTGACAATATCTGGACGCATTCACAAGTTACGGCACCAGTTTCACGTACTAGCAGCACCCGTTAGTGTGTACGTGCAATGCACGTTAATTTGGAAGTATATTAATTGCATGCGGATATTAAGTAGGATATTATTTGCGTGTTATTATGCGATTAGCACTATTTTTGGCATGAAATTAACTGCACACTAAACATGTTGAGCGCTCGACATTGAAGCAGTCTAGGTCGTTGGATGACAAGGAATACATGTGGCTTGATGATGTTTTATATTTAATTTGATACGGCTCTAGTAGAATATTCAATCAATCAAACCATAGATTTCGTTTAGTCTGACTCTGAATTTAAATTATACAACGATCGATCTAAAATAAACGGGAATGATAAACATTCAGATTTTAAGCATGGCAATCCGAACGTTTTTCATGGCAAATTTAGATTACACGGCGGCGGCGGGGGCGTCTTGCAGTGGGAAGTGGCTCCTCTGCCGTGCTCTGTGTGGCGTCGGGCCACTGACCGACGGTGACAGCGGCGTCTTGCACCGTTGTTGGCGTACTCCTGGACGTTGGCCTAGCTTCAAGGAAGACCAAAATGTTCTAGACTTCGGAGTGAGTCAAGTGGCGGGAGGAGGCGACTGGCGTTGGTTCAAGGAAGCGGTCGACGGCGGCCATCTATGCCGCTGAGGAGGGCACTGGCACCTGCACGGGTATAGGCGCTGTCAATGGCGCGGCGGAGACATTCGTGTGCACGGGCACCAGCACGGGCGCGCACGTCATTGCATGCACAGGAGCATGCGCTGGCAGGTGCACGGGCATCGACACGGGCATGCGTGTTAGTGCACGCGCAGGCGCATGCGCTGGCAGGTGCATGGGCGCGTGAAAGTCGGCGGGGACCTCGTGGAACACCGTGGGCATCAAGCTCGGCGACAATGTGCAGCTCCTAGCCCATCAATGCCATGGGGATGGGCGCTGGCGCAGTCGGGGCGACGGGAGCCAGAACGGGAGCGGGGACAGGCGCGGAGTCTTCCCGCAAGGCCAGTTCAAGCTCGTCCCAAAGCGCCTTATGTTCTCGAGACTCCGGCTGGGTGTCTTCCTCAGGAAACTAGAAGACTAAGGGCAGACCATCGTGATGTGACATGGCGTACGTTTAGGTCAGGCTGGTTGGAGGTAGACGACAGAAGAATTGGAGAGGAAGAGAGAAGATTGTAGTGATACCGGGTAGTGCGGGGTTGATTTTAAAATGCAACGCTGGCGACATTAAAAGTGGGAGCAGTTGGGACAAAGGTGGGCGGCGGAGCCTGGTCAAAGGTCTCGCCTCCCGGTGAGCCTGCACAGCGGTCTGCTCGCACGCCTCCTTGTCAGCCGGCGCAGCGGTCTGCTCGCACGCCTCCCGTCGACTCACACGCTTGCTCGGACGACACCTGCCAATGAGAAGCAGGACTCCTGGCGGCACGTAAACGCCCACACTTTCAATAGTGAAAGCGTTCGCCTTAACGTGACAGGTCTTTGTTCCAAAATACCTTGGCTCTTCATTTGTGTAACTTGTCATAAGCAGCTTGTCTCAAATTGAAGAAAAAAATTATGAAGTAATATTTGTGCCATATCACGTGACCATGCTCAGTTTCAAAAATTTATGGTCACTTTTGGATTTTCTGAAATTTAAGATCGAGGATTCGAAACAATATCATAACCTGCATCATGCAATAAATTTTCAAGCCATACATCTGTCCTGTTGTATTTCTTAAGAAAGTATTTGGTCAAACATTTTGCTTAGTTAGACTTCAGACAAGTTATATATGTAGAGTAAAAGGATAATCCCTCCGTACCAGTGCATTGCCTGATATATTAACTCAAGTACTAGGCATGAACAAACGGGCTCAATTCTGTGCTCATCTTGGTGTAGTAGTAGTAGTACTAGGCAATGCAGTTGACGGGTGACCTTGGCGAGCGGCGACCGAGGGAATTGAACCGTGCTCGGCACGGTAGGTAACGTTGTCTAGTTACTAAAGCATCCCTCCGTTGTTCATTGGTAGTCATTATGGACCGGGACATGAGGGGAATTTCCTAGGGCTGGAATTCTAGCCGCCAGATATTTTGACTCGAAACACGGAGGCTCGACTGGTTGGGGTTGCCTAATGTGCATACCACGCATGCCACCAGAAGGACACGAGCCCGATTTTTTTTATTTTTTTATTTTTTTAGGATCAACACGAGCCAAGGTCTGGCTGGTACGCCGTTAGGTCCTACCATTCGAGAATACAAAAGGAACCTTTTAAATTGCCGAACAAATCTATGTGTATTACAATGCCCGTATTTTCCTTGCAAATAGTAATCTCAACATGGTAATTGATTTATGACGAGTTGTTGAATTAGACTGAGTTTGTGATATAGTGATCTCAACATGGATTTCACATTTCATGGTATCCCTAGTAAGTTTTTCAATGCAAATTCAAATTTAAAAGATGAACAATATGGAGGTGAGAAAACTTTGTATGTATCAAGCATATGACCACACACACACACACACACACACAGAGACACACACACACACACACACGAACACAACAACAATCCAATAGGTACAGTGCATCTATTTTTCCAAACCATGCATGTATGACACGAATTCAAAAATACTCCTTCTGTTCCTAAATATTAGTCTTTTAGAGATTTCAACAAGTGACTACATACGGAGCAAAATGAGTGAATCTACACTCTAAAATATGTCTACATACATCCGTATGTGCCAGTCCATTTGAAATCTCTAAAAAGACTAGTATTTAGGAACGAAGGGAGTAAAATGTAAGACATGCATGGTCCTCAATTCAATATTTAAAATGAACATGAAACTGAAACATGAATATTAAGTCTAGTACTACAGTACATGCAAATGTTGTGTTTAGGCGGAGCTATGATTGTCGGGAGTCAACCCCTCAACCTTAGATAAAATTGCGAAGCTCTGTTTAGGGTTGTTTAGATTATATTTGTCCCCACCGTCCCAACCACCGATTGGTTGTGCACCCCCACCCCTCCTCCCCGGGATAATATCATGTGCCCCCATACCTTAGATGCTATATGCCGATACGAGTTGCTTGGGGCTTGTAGGTCTGAGATATAGCAGCTCACATGATGTCTTAATATTTTTACAGGAAACCTTGATGAGTTTGAGAATTGCACACAATTTGTATAAAAACTACACAAATGCCCTTGGATCCCATATCCAACGACCTCGAAGCTCGTATCACCGTAGCATCCAAGATGAAGGAGGACATCATATTCTCCTATATGTAAGAATATCATGTGGTACCACACCTTAGATGCTTTGGTGATATAAGCTCATCCGAGCCGTTGGATTTGTGACCCAACACCTCCTCGATGGTTTGAATGTTTTTTTTGCATAAAAGCCCCCAAAGAGTTCGGCCACCGCTTACAAGCACAAAGACTGCTCAGATGCCATTGGATCTCAGATCAAACGACCTCGAAGCTTGTATCACTGTAGCATCCAAGCTGCGAGAGCACCTTATGTTTTCTTGCGCGGGAGAATATGAGGTGCTCCCGCACCATAGATTCTATGGTGATACGAGTTCACGGAGATCTAACGGCCCACAGTAGGAGGTTTGAATGTTTTTGCAACATATGGCTGAGAGAGTTTGGGAATTGCGCAGAAAGTACAAGTACTACGCATGTTCCATCTGATCACTGATCATACGACCTAGATGCTTATATCACCATAGCGGGTAATTAAGCTATGGGGAGCACCTAATATGAGCAATGGGGAGCCGTTGGATCCAAGATACAGCGGCACACACGAGGCCTGAATATTTTATTTGCAAAAAAACCTTTGGAGAGTATGGAAATTGCGCATAATTACAAAGACTACTCCCAAGCCATTGGATCTCACTTCCAACAGTGTAAAAACTCGTATCACCATAGCATCTAAGCTACGGGGTGGATGTGATATTCTATGCCACTATCATTTTTGTTCATAAACTTGCAAAATACGTGTAACTCGTGTTGTTACTTGTCTAACCACGCAAAGTGTTTGTTCAAAAAAACATCCTAGACTGAAATATCGAAACAACACACTGGGGTCCCACTTGTCATTAATCAAATTTGGACCTAAACTAACAAATCTGAAAGACGAGATTCGAACTGGCCACCTAGACTACAAAGCGTAAGTCGATAGCCTGAGACAACAATGGTTGTTGGCTTTGTCCCACAACTTGATTTTCTACATTATTACGTTGAGTAGAGTAGAGGGAGTACCTCATCAACACGTGCATGACTGTTGACTCACTTACTGGTGGGTCCCAGGTCTGCGATCTCCCTCTTCTCTCCATCATCTAACCTTTGCATGGGCACACATGAAGAGCGGAGCTAGCTTGCCGTGGTGTTATTACAACTAAAAAAAGCTTGGAAAATAGAAGAATCGCCTAGAACAAGAGACGTTGTGGCTGGTCGAGACGGAGCTATCCTCCGTGCCACGTTAGCATGATGAAGCTATGTGGCTAGTGGGGTGTTTTTGACCGACTGGCTGGGTCCCGAGGTCGAACCATAGGTTACAGTATATTTTTACACGCACATTTTTCCTCCATGCTGAGACGTGGCACACCCTATCGCGCGGTTTCGAGGTCCTCCCTAGTGTTGCACGCATAAATTCTTCGTGACGTGGGACGCCCTACCGCGCATTTTCTGGGTCCTCCTCGGTCGTAGCGCCGAAGCAAGTAAATGAGTCATCAAATCACTAAACACCACCTTTCCCACCGAGTACATCAGTGAAGCACGATGGCTAGCTAGTTGGGCTAGTTCGACCGATTAGCTAGGCCGCCGCCACATTTGTTTGTTCACCCCTTTTTTATCTACTTCCCGGCAGGTAAATTTAAATATCCACTACGGCGTTGCTCTCGTGTTTGGGCGCGGCAGGATTTTTAATTTTTTGATTGATGGGAGCAGGCGCGGCAGGATTTTAAATTTCTTGATTGACGGCAGCAGGCACGGCAGCAATTAGTCATGATGACTCCACCTGTAAGACCCACTGCTCCTTGATGTGAGAAGTCGTCGACTGGTGTTTTACCATGGTGAAAACCAAAAGATTCCCCGCTCCTCGACTGGCTCCCTCCACCTTCCCGTAGATTGCATTGCCTTTCACCCGTTTCTCCCCCTTTGCTTCCTCTCCCCATTGCTTCTACCTAGTGCCATGGTGGCGCAAAAGATCACGGAGTCCAAGGTGAGGCGCCTGACATAGGAGCTCCAGGTCAAGGATGCGGAGCTCAGGGCCAAGGACATGGAGCTCCATTAGCTCAAAGAGGAGAGGAGTGCCATGGTCCTTGTCGGTGTCAAAACCGGCGGATCTCGGGTAGGGGGTCCCAAACTGTGTGTCTAGGCGGATGGTAACAGGAGACAAGGGACACGATGTTTTTACCCAGGTTCGGGCCCTCTCGATGGAGGTAAAACCCTACTCCTGCTAGATTAATATTGATGATATGGGTAGTATAAGAGTAGATCTACCACGAGATCGGAGAAGCTAAACCCTATAAGCTATCCTATGGTATGATTGTTGTTTGTCCTACGGACTAAAACCCTTTGATTTATATAGACACCGGAGAGGGCTAGGGTTACACAGAGTCGATTACAATGGGAGGAGATCTACATATCCATATCGCCAAGCTTGCCTTCCATGCCAAGGAAAGTCCCATCCGGACACGGGACGAAGTCTTCAATCTTGTATCTTCATAGTCTAGGAGTCCGGCCAAAGGTTATAGTCCAGTCATCCAGACACCCCCTAATCCAGGACTCCCTCAGTAGCCCCTGAACCAGGCTTCAATGACGACGAGTCTGGCGCGCAGATAGTCTTCGGCATTGCAAGGCGGGTTCCTCCTCCGAATACTTCATAGAAGATTTTGAACACAAGGATAGTGTCCGGCTCTGCAAAAGAAGTTCCACATACCACCGTAGAGAGAATAATATTTGCACAAATCTAATCTGCTGACGTATTCCGCAGCATGACATCATGCCACAGCCAAGCCTTTATTCGAATCGTTTTACTGTCCCACCTCAGCGTGTTTAGCGAGGCTGTTTCCTTGGCACATCTTGTCAAAGTAGAGATCGTGTCCCCTTATTCCGGGATTCTCACCAATACGGGCGTGGGTAACCCAATTGTTCCTGTTGGTATGTCTCCTCAATCGAAGGCGAGTCCCAAACGGTACGGTGAGGGCTCTTGGTATTCAACCTCTTTATAAAGAGACCAAGGCTCGACTCCTTTCTTTCAATCTCAATCGAATCCGCCTCTCACCTTGAGTTCCAACACCCAAAGCTCCAGATTTAGGCGCTTCGGACCTCCGATGATGTCCGGCTCCGACCCTCAAGGCCGGTGGATGCCTTCCTCCATTACGGAAGAAGGCGTGCTAAAGCTAAGAGATGCCAGGTATCTAACCGGCGAAATCTCGCATAGGCTGCCTGCTCAAGGGCAGGTTATTCCCACTCCCAAGCCTGGTGAGAGCATGGTATTCGCGTCTCACTTCCTTCGGGGGCTAGGCTTCCCGATGGACCCCTTCATGAGGGGGATCATGTTTTATTATGGGCTGGAATTTTACGACTTAGCTCCGGAGTCCATCCTCCATATCTCATCGTTCATTGTCGTGTGCGAGGCCTTCCTCTGTATTACTCCTCACTTCGGATTGTGGCTTAAGACCTTCAAAGTAGAGCCAAAGATGATCGAGGGGCAGAACGCGGAGTGCGGTGGTGCTGTTATAAGCAAGAATGCTGACGCTCCATGGCCCGATGGCTCTTTTCAAGAGAAGTTCAGCTTATGGCAACGAGAGTGGTTTTATATTACAGCTCCCAAGGGCACCAAGTGGGTGGCGCCACCTGCCTTTCACTCGGGTCCCCCACCACAGCTAGCGTCATGGGTCAATAAAGGGTCTAACTGGGGGACGTCCAAGGACGTGCCCTTGTTGCAGGGCCGCATTCGAGATCTCTTAGAAAGAGACATCAATCTGGTCGTAGTGACGCAGGTCATGTTGATTTGCCGCATCCTACCCTGCAAACATCGCCCCCTCCGCCTGTGGGAGTTTAATCTGGAGGGACCACGAGCCCTCCAACATTTTGTGGGCACGACGCCCATGGAGATGTACAAATTGTTCTTCGGATCACAAGTAATGTGTCCGGACTCGTCCGAGGACGCAGGTCTAAGCTGCAATCGCCCAGATACTCAAGTAAGTAGCCCTGTACCCGGACACGCTATCCGTATATTTATCATAGAATTGCCCTTAAAAGAGCTATCCCTTAAATAGGAGTGGATAGCGAAAGCAAAGCTAATTAAGTGTCCGGCCCCCCTCCCTAAGACTACGCCGGATCCCGTGTTAACCAGGATGCTGGAGGTTGCACCTTTGGAAGAAGGTGAAGAGGGGAACAAGGAAGCTACTGCCTCCCCGAAGGAGGCTGTCAGGAAAGGAGGAATCGAGAATTCTTCTAACCAGGGGAAGAAGAGGACCGCCTCTTAAGACCCGGAAGCCATGGTCTTAAAGCGGGGGAAGAAATCTTCGTCAGAGGGTCCGGCGCCGGGGGGTGCCTCGGTCGCATTGCACCCCTAAGGGGATCAGCTCTCCACCGAGTCGTAAGTAAAGAGGGGAGTTTTAAAATGAGAGACATCCCTGTTCTATTTCTGAGGAAGATAACCGAAATTTTACCTTGTAGTTCGGATCTCAGCCCTTCTCAGCAAAGCTCATCTTCAGGGGATCTTCGTCTGGAGATGATGGAGAGCGGAACGCCTCCCCCTGCCATACGGCCTTGCGAGGCGGGAGACCCTGAGGTGTTGTCACGGAGGGTTTCTCCGAAGCTGGCAGGGCCGGAAGGCAGTCGTATGGCCCCCCAAGGCCCTCCGTGTCCGGCCTTCGAAAAAGGCCATCGGACGAGTTCGGCACCGTCTGGTGCACGGCTGGAGGAGCTGAAGGATCTGCTCGAGCGAGCGTCTATCTTGGAAGAACATCGTGCATTGATGGATACGGTGATTGGAAGGATTTCATCCGCAGAGAGCGGGTTGTACGAGGCCGTCAGGAGTTTACTAACAGGTTTTGAGGTATGCGAAATGATGTACCTTTTGACAGATCCACATATATAAGATGCGTCATGTATAGATAGTAGCCCTTGAGACTCTGTGCATTGTCAAAAATGACGGCGCGCCGAGGATCATAATCCCAGGTATAATATGTCGCCTTTCCTATGTAGGTGGCGAAGTGTCCGGTGGCTAGCCGGACTGATGAATTTGCCAAGCTAAAGCGGAAACTTGACGTGGTAGATGCCGACATCGCGCTTGTCAACAAGCGGCTTGACGAGGCACAAGGTATGTATTTTCTCTGAAGATACCTGGTAAGAGGAGCTAGATGCCCGTACCTTACAACATGTGTGCTTGATGCAGATGGTGCCGCTGCCATGGAGAACCTTCGGGCGGAACTTGCCCGAGCCAAGGAGCAGGCCAGGAAAAGCGATGCGGCTGCCTTGAAGGCGGCTGAAGAGCTGAAAGCCGAACAGGTTGCTCACTGCCAAAGCAAGAAGGAAATGGCCGAGATGGCTGTAAAGTTGAAGAATGCTGCCGACCGTTGCAAGCTTCTTGAAAAAGAAGATCGGGTGGCACAGAAGGACCTAGAGAAGGCCACTACCGAGGCCAAGGATACTCGCTCGGCGATGAGAGCTATGAAGGAGGAGCTACGTCAGGCCGGAGATATCACGGCTGGAAAGCCCTTTATGCTGCGGATGAAGTTCGGGGATCCTAAATATGCTCCGTTGGACCGGCTGTAGAGTGCGGCGAACACTTATCTGGACTTGGCGGCGAGTGCCGCGGACGCGGCCGAACACTTCCGAGATCAAAAGGACCCCGAAGTGGAAAAGCTTTTTTGGTCGCAGTTCCACAATCCAGAGCGCCCACTTCCATTAACAGATCGTTTGGCCGCATGGGCAGAGCTGAATAGGTTATCCGGACACGCCATGAAATATGTCGTGAGTCATCTGTGGCCGGAAAGGCCCGAGCCGAAGAGTTATTTTAGCTTGGTGCAGCAGTTCCTTGGTGCGGTGCTGCATATTAGTGCAATGAAGAGGTCAGCATGCATAGAGGGTGCGCGGATGGCTCTTGCCCGTGTCAAGACATACTGGGCGGAGATGAAGGCCATCGCTGTTGCATCCCAAGATTCGGACAAGAGCCGAGTACCTATCGAGCACTATTTTCAGGAAGTTCTGTAGGGCGCTCGTTTAATAGAGACATAGTGCTCGAAGGATATTATGTTCAAATAACATGTATTATTGTAGAACAATGTTTCGATGGAATATAAAAGCTTTTTATACTTGTGCCTTCAAGAATTAGAATACCTCCTGTGCGGCCGTTAATGTATATGTGTATATAACCTGAAAGATGGCACTCTTCGGCTTCAGCCCCCACGCATATAATGCGGGGGTGTTCGCAGAAGGTGCATTTTCACACTTAATCCAACGTCTTGGTCCTATTAAGGAGGTGACAGCACAGCGAACTATGCAACCGGACTATAATGCTTTATCACTTTCACTTAGCCATAGGAGTTTGACAGTGGGCCTACTATATAGCCCCTAGGGGCACCGCGCTCACCCGAATTCGGGGCGCGTGTGTGCCTGGCCGGGAAACGGCCCTTCATTAATGTGGAGGAATCCTAAAGATTCTGGCGGGTCATCGAGTGGTTGACTAGTCTCACGCTATATCATGACAGTCAGTTTTCGGCTTTCTCTACTGAGGTGCTCGCCTGGCCGAACCGGGGCACAATCACAATAGTTCTCCTGGTGCCGTCTTAGCCGATAGAGAGGAATGTAAGGCAGCAAAACACAGGAGCCGGGCAAACCCAACATTTGACCAAAGACATGATTCGGAGCTGATGCATATAAGGCCAAACTCGCGATGCCGAACACTCCCTAAGGTATTCGGTCTTTATGAAAACAGGCTGAACAACGCCCTTGGTAAGAAGCCCCTGGTGTCCAGGTATTCGCAAAATTCTGACGTGGCCACATACCAAGACGCCAGCCTCCTCCTCGGTTATACCAAGAAACCAGGGGATGTGTATCAACAAGAGACAGTGAAAAAGGTTTACGCAGGGTCTTAATCTAAAAAGAATCCTTGGAACAGGTCCCTACTACACGTCTGCGCCTGTGTCTCCGTTGTGCTGTATCCTGGACGGGTGTAGCACGGTGTTCATCTGTAAAAGAGAGGAACTTAGTTGAAAAAGATCGTGCGAAAATCTATGTTATATTAAATAAACAAAGTATAATTCAGAAAATGGGTAAAATTGAGCTTTATTGTCTCTTGTTGTACACGCGCGGAGCCCCTTGTATGGGGGTATGCGGCTAGTAAGCCCTTGTATGTTTACGCCAGACTTGTCTAGCCATGTTCGGGGTCTGAACGACCTGTTTAGGTGCTTTGATTAGTGAAGCCAGTTTAGTGTGTCGCTATCAAGGCAGCCGCACAGTCTTCCATGCTCGAGGAACACTCGATATTTCCCTTTAATGAGATGATGCCTCGCGGACCGGGCATTTTAAGAGTAAGGGATGCATAATGCGGTATTGCGTTAGAGCGGGCGAAAGCTTCGCGTCCCAGTAGTGCTTGATAGCTACTTGTAAATGGGGCGATGTGGAAGGTTAGCTTTTCGCGGCGGAAGTTGTCGGGGGAGCCGAACATAACTTCTAGCAGGAGAGAACCCGTACAATGGGTATCTAGGCTTGGCGTTACCCCTTGAAAGGAAGTGTTGCTATGGCAAATTTTTGTTGGGTTTATCCCCATTTTGCGGATTGTGTCCTGATATAGCAGGTTTAGACCATTGCCGTCGTCCATTAGGACTTGTGTAAAGCGGAGTGTGTCAATTATTGGATCTAATACCAAGGCAGTCGAGCCTGCGTTCCGGATACTTCTAGAGTAATCCTGATGGTCGAAGGTGATTGGTTTTAACAACCAGCGGCGGGACTCCTCTAGGACAGGCCGTATGGCGCGTATCTCTATAGGCGCCACTCTGTTTTTCCCTTTTGTCACATGAAGTGAGTGTACTATTTTGACTTCTTGTGGGAACTTCTTTTGTTCTCCGGTGCTCTGCTTGTGGGGTTCGTCGTCGTCCTCGCTTGGTATGTCGAACCCCTTGTGTTCGGCGTTGAGTTTGCCGAATTGCTTGAAGACCCAACAATCTCTGTGGGTATGGTTTGCAGGCTTCCGAGAGTACTGTGGATTTGGCATATTTTGTCCAAGATTTTGTTTAGGTTAGATAGCTCGTCCCTGTTATCCTTGAGGGGCAGATTTTTCTGATTCTGCCGAGAGCTTTTGAATCCGGCGTTGACTGCCGTGCTCTTCAGACTATTTCCCTTGGTCCGGTGTTGGTCCTTGCTACGTCGCGGTTTCCCGTTTCCATCCCTAACTTCGGATGTACTTGGGTCGCTGGTACTGCTTCTTGCCAACCAGCTATCCTCTCCTGCGCAAAAGCGGGTCATGAGGCTTGTTAATGCAGCCATTGTTCTTGGCTTTTCTTGGCCGAGGTGTCTGGCGAGCCATTCGTCTCGAACGCTGTGTTTGAAAGCTGCTAAGGCTTCAGCGTCCGGACAGTCGACTATATGGTTCTTTTTAGTAAGAAATCTGTTCCAGAGTTTCCGGGCTGACTCTCCGGGTTGTTGAGTTATATGACTTAGATCGTCTGCATCTGGAGGTCAGACATAGGTCCCTTGAAAATTTGCCTGAAAAGCATCCTCGAGCTCTTCCCAACTTCCGATGGTGTTTCCGGGAAGGCTTTTAAGCCAATGCCGGGCTGGACCTTTGAGCTTGAAGGGTAAGTATTTTATGGCGTGGAGGTCATCTCCTCTAGCCATGTGTATGTGGAGGATATAATCCTCAATCCAGACTCCAGGGTCTGTTATTCCGTCGTATGCCTCTATGTTTACGGGCTTGAATCCCGCTGGAAATTCATGGTCCAGCACCTCATCGGTGAAACATAGGGGGTGTGCGGCACCCCTATATTTCGGTGTGCCGTGATGTTCTCATACTTGTTGCGTTGCATTGCTTACTAGAGCTTTCTTTTGGCCCGTAGATAGATCTGGCTGGGCCGTCTTTTTGATGCGAATCCTTGTGCGGATCGCGTGCCGGCTTGTGTGCGGCGCCATTTGCCGCTCTATGTTGGCCATGGGGTTGTTTATCCGTCCGGATGGCTTCCTTATTTTTTGATTGCGGGGGCTCTATGGCCTCCTCATCAATTTCCGGCAGTAATTTTTGCTTCGGATAGCTCTTTGTGTGGCGACTGTCGCCGTATTTGTCTGCGGTGTTGAGTACTTTGCCCCATATGATTCTGAGTGCATCTTCCACTGTTTTGAGGTTCCGCTTCTGCTTTCTCAGGCTACACGCAGTAGCGATGAGCCTTTTGTGGAGGTTCTTCTGCTCCAGCAACTTGTCCGGCGTGAGGTCGTCTGGACTATTATCTTCGCCGGGGACGGGTTGTTCGGTTTGTTTATCCAAGTTGCCCTGTTCGGACGGTTGCTTGATGGCATGTTCGTCATCCACCGGTTCGCCCTGCTCCGTGGCTGGGTCTGTATGGCTGCTATCTCTATCGAGGTGGGGTTTGGAGCGGCGCTTACGCCGCTGCTTTGACTGCTTTTCGAGGGAACGATCCCTTATTGCGTCCCTTTGTTCCTTGTCGTCGTTTCTTTTAGGTGTGTCCACCATGTATACATCATGAGATGAGGTGGTTGTCCAGTGCCCTATAGACACTGGTTCCTGTTTGTCTCCTAAATCGTCGTCCATACCGTCAATGTCTTCGGAGTCGAAGTTGAGCATGTCGGTTAAATCATCGACAGTGGCTAAGAAGTGGGTGGTGGGTGGGCTTTGAATTTCTTCGTCATCCGCATCCCATCTTTGCTGAGCATAGTCCGGCCAGGGCTCTCCTGATAAAGAGAGAGACTTTAGTGAATTCAGAATGTCGCCGAAGGGCGAGTGCTGAAAGATGTCCGCGACGGCGAACTCCGTGATCGGCGCCCAATCGGATTCGATCGGCAGGGTCGCGGAAGGTTCAGAGTCCGGAGAAGAGTCCGGCACCTTGGAGTCACGGGCTTCACAGAGGACAAGGTTGGTGTTCGGCTTGATCATTGTAGAGATTGCAGCCCCTGAGGCGGTGTCCAGCCACCCGTCCTCGATTGGCCCAGTCGGCTCCGAGTTAAGGGTCGGAGCGGACACGGGTGCGGCCTCCAGGGCATTGTTCGGCGGCAGAGCTAGATCATGCCCATCGTGACAGTGCGGCACGCTCGGCTGTGGCTCGAACCCGTCGAAGATCAAGTCTCCGCGGACGTCCGTCGTGTAGTTCAAACTTCTAAATCTGACCTGATGGCCAGGGGCATAGCTTTCGATCTGCTCCAGATGGCCAAGCGAATTGGCCCGTAGTGCAAAGCCGCCGAATACAAAGATCTGGCCGGGGAGAAAAGTCTCACCCTGGATAGCATCGTTGTTGATGATCGGAGGAGCCATCGGGCCTAAAGATGACGACACAGAGGAACTCTCAATGAAAGCACCAATGTCGGTGTCAAAACCGGCGGATCTCGGGTAGGGGGGCCCGAACTATGCGTCTAGGCGGATGGTGATAGGAGACAAGGGACACGATGTTTTTACCCAGGTTCAGGCCCTCTCAATGGAGGTAAAACCCTACTCCTGCTAGATTAATATTGATGATATGGGTAGTACAAGAGTAGATCTACCACGAGATTAGAGAGGCTAAACCCTATAAGCTAGCCTATGGTATGATTGTTGTTCGTCCTACGGACTAAAACCCTCCGGTTTATATAGACACCGGAGAGGGCTAGGGTTACACAGAGTCGGTTACAATGGGAGGAGATCTACATATTCGTATCGCCAAGCTTGCTTTCCACGCCAAGGAAAGTCCCATCCGGACACGGGACGAAGTCTTCAATCTTGTATCTTCATAGTCCAGGAGTCCGGCCAAAGTTTATAGTCCGGTCATCCGGACACCCCCTAATCCAGAACTCCCTTAGTCCTCCATTATGTGCGGCAGTTCATGGAGCTTCAAAAGTGGTAGGCGTCCACCACAAAGATGCTCGAGGCGTCAGCGGCGTTGCTGCAGAAAGCGGGAGATACGATAGGCCGTCAGGGGAGCCGGCTGGAGCATGAGCGGGCCAATCGTGACGAGGTCCAGGATCGCCTCAGCCACTTGGTGAACTAAGTTGCCACGCACGTGTTGCGGCTGCGCGATGCCTACCGCCGTGCCAGTGCGACCATGCCGGCCGTCGGCCTAAACCCGTTCGACCACCTGGTCGACTTCAACGAGCTGCGGTTTACTGACCTAGTCTCCTTCTTCACCTATATCTCCGAGGAGCTGAGCCGTCTCCGCGCGATGGTGGGGGCGGAGTTGGACAAGGAGGGGTTGCGGGATGCCATCGTCATTACCAAGCGAATCCTTTCAGGGCTCCGTCACCGGAATCCATTCGTGCCATTGGACGCCATCTTTGACAAGCTGGCTCTCGTCGACCGGGAGTGGGCTCTGCGGGCGGTTGCACCCTGCATCACCAACGTCGTGCGCCTCGAGAAGCAGAGGGACTTCGGTGGTGTTTAGGCGCCCTCTTCATGGGCATGTCCATGTCTCGGCGCAACATGACCATTGGATCAAACTCAGACGGTGCAGATCAATCACTGTAGCACAAAGCGTGTGGGTGTGTTTGGTTGCATTCTCATCTCAATATAGTTGTTTCCTCTTCGTGTATTTGTGTTAACTTACTAGAGTGGACTCATGCACCCTTCATGCACTCTGCCAAACACCCAAAAGTGGGTCGAGAAGGGAACTTTTTCTCCCATCCCGTGCACCCTTCATACACCCTGCCTAACACTATTCGTGCTTCATATGGTTCATGTTTCATGGAGTACTATAGCACCGTACTCTCCGTGCGCTGTAGACCTAGTTCTTTTAACATGGATCTAACCGTTCATTCTCGACCGGACAGTCGAAAAAGCGGTACTATGTTAGTACATTACTGTTCATATAGTTGACATGCGCACAACATCATATGTTATCTTCATATCTTACTACACTAGCAACAAGATTATGTAGTACTGACATATGAACCACTGCACATGCCTAGTAGTAGGAGCACTGTGTATGTTCAAGTGGCTGCGGTGTTTCACACTCCTCCGTCGTAAGACTAGAAACACTTGTTGTAATCATTTTTTTTCTTTAGAAAAACAGTGGACACGCTCTACCGTGCGGATCCTCCTCCAGCCATGCACTAAATATCTCACTTTCGCCGACGTGTGGGACAGCCATCATCGGGGTCCCCCAGCCATGCACTAAATTACTCCGTAGTAGAGTGACGGTAGACTACCCGATCGAAGTGCTGCAATAATGCCCAATGAGCCGTCAAATCACAAAACCCCCTCCTTTCCAGCAGTAAGTTGGACAGACGAAGCAACCATCATTTCACTCTTCTCTCTCAGCTTCCTCTCTTGAAGAAAACACCCACTCGCTTCGCTTCTCCCTCATCTCGTTCCTCATTTCACTCTTCTCTCTCAGCTTCCTCTCTTGGATGGACGCTGGAGCACCGACCGATGTTTTTCTATGGCTCTGGCCAAAACCGTCGAGGCTCATGGTAGGAAGAAGCGCAAGCACCCCGCCGAGACTACCGCAGACAAGCTCAAAGCCATCACCCTATCTAAGCCCCATTCTCCGGGATCCCTCATTAAGCAAGTCCAGGTAATATCTCTTCTTGACGATCTTTTTCTCAATCTTGATCGTGTTTTTTCATCTAACACGCAGTACTAGTACTAGTAGTACAACTTTCTGGGTGATCTTGCATGTGATTTTTGTGTGCCAAATGATGGTTCTAAATTCCTCTTTTGACCAAAACATGCGAGAGGTTGACGCTGATTTCTTATAGATTACTTTCAACTACTCCCTTTGTCCCAAATTTCTTGTCTTAGATTTGTCTAGATACGGTTGTATCTAATACAAAAACGTGACTTGATACATCCGTATCTAGACAAATCTAAGACAATAATTTTGGGATGGAGGGAGTAGTTTATGAACATCAATGCTACCTTTGAAGAGGGTATATTTGCCTCAGTAACTTGTGTTATGGATATTGCAAGTAATCCCTCTGCTCTCATGCCTTTGAAGACATGTTCTAGTGTCTTTGTTCACTCATTTCTGTGTGTATATGTAGTCATATATGGAGTATAATATTGAAAATCATCTTATATTTCTGAACGGAGGTAGTAGTAAAATATGGTTTCTGTTTGAATTAGAACTAGGTCCGCGGTGGAGATGAAGTTCTCAAAGTCATGCCATGTGAACTGGAAGACCCGAGGATGAGTTCTACTGCTAAACTATCCAGCTGTTGTGTCCTTGTCGCCATGTGTCCTGAACTAGTGTTTTCCTGTAACATTGTTGTTAGACGTATTCTCAAGGCTGTAGTTGACCACCACAATTTCCTGGTTGTGCCTTCGATTACGAAGGGTGTGGTTCTTGTAAAGCTTCCAAACAAATCTGATGCGGCCCGTCTTCATCATCATGTTTATGAGTGGAAAGACCACTCTGTTAGGTTTTCCAAGGTTGACGAGATGGTGATGGTGCATGTAAACATCTCTCACGAAGTCCATGGCCTAGTCAGTTATGCGGGGTTCATCCCATAGGTCGGTGGCACGAAATAGTTTGCAGAGTTTAATTAGTGCAATTTTGCTTCTGTAGTAAGTACTATTGTCCAGTACTTGATTTGTGTTTGTCAACCCTATATTGTTTATTAGTACTGCCGCTTTTGGTGTGTGGTCAGTCCCGAGAACGGTCTATGTTAATGTCTGTCCACTCAATTCAGTCTATATATTTTGAAGTATCCAGATCATCTTTTCTGTGAAGACGGTTTATCAATTATGGTTACACTCCAATATCTGTATGCATTGCATGGTTTATCGCACCCACCAGGATTTCCAGTCCCATGGATGTTCGGTCCATACGATTTGTCACGACCTTTGGACTGTCCTGCTTGTGGGAGTAGGCAGGGCCCCTGCATGCCACCCATAGTTGGACGATCAATCTTCTATTTAGTACTTCAGCATAGTGACTTCCTGGTAAGGATTCACTCGTGTCACATCAAGTAAATCTTATTGACTTACTGTCTAAATCTTATTGATTTAATGTCATGTTTTCTTTCTTTTCCTGCAATTTTACGATGCAGGTTTTTTCATGTGACATTCATCACAGAATAAACCGTTTGGTTTGCTCTACGATTGCTATTTTTGCAGGTTTCACTTCTTATGTCGTGTCAGTAATGAAGGCACTGTCCATCACTTATATTATTGGAAAAGTTGGATCAGTCTGTTGTTTGAGTACAAGCTGAATCCGTATGATGAACTGCAGTTTGGTTTAACAAAAACGCCGCAATTAGTCCTTCTCGCGTTTAAAAGAAATGAAGAAAAAACCGGATCATGGTCATGGATCCTAGTCAAGTTAGAAAGCTGATCATAACAGACTAGACACGATCGCCGCTGTCTCGCACATCGGTACCACCTTCAGCAACAGATCGAGCACCGGCAGTTTCTCTAGCACTGACAGTGGCAACAGCTCAGTCTGATCCAGCTGAGGACTGGGCACCGACCGTGTCAGCGGATCAGGCTGATCTACCGGAGGATCGGGCATCGACACCGGCACCTGTTCCGACACCGGCACCAGCTCTACAAGGAGCACCATCTCCGGTAGTAGCAGCGGCTTCAGCACCTACACCAACACTTGCACTTGCATCTTCTCCGGCCTGTGCATCGGCAACCGAAAGAGCAGTTGCACCGGCAACAGACTGGGCTGCAGTTCACACTTCATATACCAGAGTCCTTACAAAAACCGACATGTCCACCTTCTTGGTAAGCATTGGCCACCCAAGTGCATTCTTCTTTTTTCTTTCCATGTTGTTTCACATGATTCACTGTGTGATCTAACTGTTTGGGTATGTCTTCTTGTTTGCAAACAGAGAATTCCTAGAGCAACGAGGGAGTCGTTCAACAATCCAGGCGACTGCGGCCAAGTTTCTCTTACCATGCGCAACCTTGGTGTGAATGAACCTGCTCAATATACCGTAAGTACAAAGGATGGTCAAGGTTCAAATCTAAATCATATCTTGCAGTAGGGGATGATGTCAAAATCGAAATTTCTCGGCAAGGAGAGCTGGTCCAAATCAACTTTGAAATTCTTCAGTAGCAGCACACAACTGCCGAACTGATCTATCCTCCGTGGGATTTTGATGTAATAATCTGGCATGGTGAAACAAGTGTCCTGTGTGTATAAGTAGTATGGTAGTATTATTTATCACATGGTATATCATTGATAGAACTGCAACTCTCATTGCTGGTTAGGAACCGTCGTTCGATTTCATTCCAATAGCTACCGTGCTTTATTCAATTTTGTGTATTCGCCTTGCGACAACATCTAAAACCAGCGCTATGCCGATCGCTTGCAATATGAAAAGCTCTGAGGTAGAACACATGGCCCCCCAAACATGCAGGGTGGGCCTACGGCCCAAAGTGAAGAACCGTGAGTCTGTCTGAGTATTATATTCTCAGCTGAACCCCCATAATGCCCGTGCATTGCACGTAACATCAAGATGCATTTGTATGAGTATTTTATCTTGTGAGAGAAAAGGATGAATGAGGGAAGGCCTTATTTGCAAATTTGGAGAGGTGTGTGGGTACCTTTTTGCAAAATTGCCTTAGTTTCCTTCCTATCCGTCAGATATAAATCGGATGGCCTATATTGCAGGATGGCAGGCACACCATCATCACCAACTCATCTATATTGTGTTAAAAACAACTCTATTTTTTATAATTATATATGTTCTATATATTCCCCTTGATTTTTCTTATGTATAAAGTTGTGATATAGAAGATTTGTATATTTCTTTACAGAGGGAGTATCTCTCTGCCAAAAATATATTTATGTGTAACTAGTTACTCCTTTCTTTCTACTTCCTTTCGCTGATATGTGGGGCATCCGGAAACGGGGTCCATGTGACATATGCACAAATTAGAGTGCACAACTGCATGGTAGACACATCCCGGTCGTAGCGCCCACAGTAATGCCCAATGAGCCGTCAAATCACAACCCCCACTTTCCAGCTTTAGCAGTAAGCTGGATGGACGAAGCGGCAATATTTCACTGGGCCTGAATGATTGAATCCCCTTCTCCCTTGTCTGCTTGTTCAGAGAAAACCCCCTCTCAGTGATTGCATAGGGTTTTCCCATGGAGAACCAGGTACGAATTCTTCATCCATCCCCAATAAATTCACGTCCCTTGGTCGCGGGTAATCCTAGGATGGCAGCCGCCGCCGTTGATGCATTTTTCTTCCTACTGAATCTAGTGTGTTTCATTTGCAGTGCCCAAAGTGCGAGGACCATACAGGTTTCTGCGCCCTCGGCAAGACGCCACACTTGTTCCTTCTCATCCTAACACAGGATTTTAAAACGTGCACAGTATGCTCCTAGAATCTTCTTTTCTATCCAGGAGGGTGGGTTTTTTTTGAACATGCTGTCGACTAATTTGGAAATTTGGATTGCTATATTTGGATAAAAGGTATAAAAGGTACTACTAGTACGATGGTCAACACTGACGTGAAGGAGGAAGTTATTTCTAGATTTGGATAGGGAATGCATTGTGTTCTCATATTATTTTTCCTGCAGTGCATTATTTGCTCTGCCAGAACACATGTACTCAAGATGCTCAGCCTTGCCATAACTGAATACACCGGTTCAATGGTCACAGTGAAGACAAGCCATGGATATAAGTTCCGAGTTGGGTTCATGAACCAAGAAGATCGCTGCTTTTTTTATGGCCGAACTTGGATAAACTTTCTCAAGTGTTATGGACTGAAAGTTGGCGCACGAATGTTGATGGAAATAGCAGAACCTGGTCTCATCTTCACTGCGATCTTCCACCCCGCTGTTGTTCCAATTGTTCATCCATGTTAGTTTTGTATCTGGTTCTTGCTTGTTGCCTCGATTACTTCTTAATCCACCTATTCTGTCTAACTAATCACAATTTAACTTTAGAAGTAGCAACAAATCTCTTACGAAGATGCTACTTCTAACTAATATTTTCTTATAATTGGTGGCACGTGAAGGTTTTTTTAGAGTTAAGCAGGCTGCTCGTTTGTTATTCTATAATAACTCGGCTGTTACTGATGGAACTGAAGTTGACTGGGACAGCATCCACAAGTTCCTACACTTTATTGATCGTCTTGAGGTCCTTGTGGGGCGTTTCAATGGTGGAAGGACACGTGGGATATGTGTGCCACTGCTGCACTCGTTGAACAGGTCCAACTGTGTCGAGAAACTTATGGTACGAGCTGTTTTCTGTTATATATGTTGTTCATAAACTATTGCTTATACATAGTTTTACAGATGTGATCTTCTTGAAATAGAAACTGCCCAGTTCTATTGTTCCTATACAGATGCCTGACCATGGTCGGGTCAGACTTGCGCTTGGTCACAACATGATGTTTATGTCGACCTACTCCATTCCCTTGGAGGTGAAAAGATACTTATTCATGGGTGGTCTCAAATAATGAAGGCCCGTCCATCTTGGAGAATAGGACAAAATATTATGTTCCTGCTTTTCCATGGCTCTAAAGCGAATATCCTATTTATTGACCACATTGCAAGATGAAGCCGCTTTCAGAAGGTTGTGGATGCGTGGGGTGGCGCCTGGGCCTTGTCCTGGGGCTTGGCGGCCTCACCCTTGGTTAACTGTAGGCAAAGTAGCACTGTTCGGGGCATGCTTTGTACGGTTGAACCTGTATAAGTACTCATACTGCTTTCAGCTATGGTTGTTAAGTGTCCCTGCTGGTTTCAGTTAAGGTTGTTAAGTACTCCTACTGCTTTTATAGTGTGTCGTGTTTCTTCAGTCCTGTCTTCCTCCAGCCGCCAAAACCAAACCAACGATGGCGGGGCCGCCTGCTTCCGCCTCCCATGGCTGGTTGCGCCTCAGCGCACGCATCACCGCCCCACTATCTCCTAAATCGTTAACGCCGACGTCTGAGGCCTCGCCGTCGTCCTCCGCGTGTTTTGGTGCGCTCGCCGCAGCGTCACCCTCTCGCGTTGTCAACATGGTCAACAAACAACAGGAATCGGCAAAAGTACGTGGAGAGGATGACAATAGGGGCCCACCATGTCTGCGTATGGAAAAATAAAATGCTTCCTCCTAGTGTTTTCCTGACATCTGGGACCCATGACATTGTGAGTGTATATAGTCAATAGACAAGAGAACAACACAAGATCGGCTGACACCTGGGATGTAGCTGCTCGAGCAGTATTTTTTTGTTATTGTTGAGACGGAGTAGTATTTGAACTGGGTTGTGGCCCGTCTAGCCCAGGCTTATATTTTATGTTCACCATGTGACCAGCCCAGCTATTTTCTCTTTGTGAAAATGAGCCCAGTTTATTTTTTCTGAAGAATACCCAATCCAGGCCTACTTATTTTTCTACGGCCTGATGGGCTGCAACTCTTTCAAGATGCCTGCAAATCTTGAAAGTAATATGAAATGGGTTGTAAATATAAAAACAGATGACAAATTGGCAATTACTTTATAATTTCTGAATTTTTTCACATTTTCAGATTCCTATTTCACTGGGCATTAACCTAATTTAAATATATCTTCCAAGCACTTTAAATCTGGCTTGACATTTCGGTATTAAAAATAGTTTGGAACCCACAAAAATATGCGAAATTGGCCCTGGCCAACCAAAAAACGGACTGCAATAAATTGCATAAGAAGTTGCAATGAGCTTTATAAAAATTATTAAAAAAAGAGGGAATGGTCTGACTTGTGGGCCTAATAAGTTGATGCATATGCAAGATTTTTTTAGTTATTATATACGTCAACAAACGATTCTAGCAGATGTAACCGTTGGATGTCAATCCAACGGCCGTCCTATTTCTTCAATCTCTGATCTTCTTGCTCCAGCCGCCAAATCTAGCGCCGGCGGGACCGCCTGCTCCCGCCTCCCGTGGCCGTCTGTGATGCCGTGGAGGCCTCACCGCCCCCACTACTCCCACCGCTGGCCAGGGCATCCCTCTACTCACCCACACCCCCTGTTATTCTACAGCGACGGCAGCCTCACACTGCAGCCGAACCAGTGAACCCTCGTACTCCTCTCTCCGCGGGCTTCCACTGCCGCGTCTTCCCCGGCTTCGCGTCATCCCCTTCCTAGGCCTCACTATCGTCCACCGCCCTGGTGCTCCCGGTGCGGCGTGGTCAATGTGGTCAACGACCAATTTCCATCGGAAGAGTACTGTACGTGGAGAGGCTGACAGCTGGGTCCATGGCAGCCGCAAGGAAGTGCACCCTTATTACGCGCAAAATAATTATTCCTCCACCTGACAGCAGGGACCCACCGGACGGGCCACCGTATTTCATGAAAAAACATTTCCCCCTGACTGCTGGGACCCACCGGACGGGCCACTGTATTTCACGAAAAAAACGTCCCCCCCGCTGTCAGCTCGGGCCCATCGGAAGTGCCTCCTTATTACGCACAAAAAAATGAATAGTCCCCCTGCTAGCTGGGACCCACCTTAGTGGGAGGCTGACTTGTGGTCCTATTAAGTTGACGGGGATGGAGGGCTTTGTCAACTTAGTCAATATGAACGATTCTAGCTCCAGTGACCGTACGATGTCCATCCAACGGCCGTAGTGCTTCTTCAACCTCGGGTCTTCTTGCTCCAGCCGCCCAAACCAGTGCCGGTCGTGTGCGTGCTCCTGCCTCCCATGGCCGTTTGTGATGCCGCGGAGGCCTCACTACCCCCTACTACTCCCACCGCTGGCCAGGGCATCCCTCTACTCACCCACACCCCCTGTTATTCTGCGGCGACGGCAGCCTCACACCGCAGCCGAACTAGTGAACCCTCGTACTCCTCTCCGCGCGGGCATCCACTGCCACGTCTTCCCCGGCTCCGCGTCGTCCCCCTCGCCGTCGTCCACCGCCCTGGTGCTCTCGGCACGGCGTGGTCAACGTGGTCAATGACCGACTTCCATCGGACGTGGACTGTATGTGGAGAGGCTGACAGCTGGGTCCACGGCCGCAGCAAGGAAGTGCCTCCTTATTACGCAGAAAATAATGGTTCCTCCACCTGACAGCAGGGACCCACTAGAAGGGCCACCATATTTCGCAAAAAAAAAAACGTTTCCCCCCTGACTGCTGGGACCTACCAGCTACATCTTCGCATGCAAGGAAGTGCATCCATATTACGGGCAAAAAAAATGATTCGCCCCCTGACTGTTGGGACCCACTAGCTACATCTTCGCACACAAGGAAGTGCCTGACAGTCAGGACCCACCTGGTTGAAGCATACATAGCGTTGTCATTCTGATCGCGAACGTGTACGTACATACTGGTTGATGTAGAGGCGCACACGTGTTGTAGTAGAGGAGCGCACGTAGCATGTACACGTACGTACATCGGCCAGTGTGCAAGAAAGAAAATACGACCATGTACGTACATATGGGCGGGATCTCGAACGCCTACTCGCGCATACGTATGGCCAGGGCTCGTGTACATGGCTGGGTGGAACGGAGAAACAGCATCGTCGTCGTGTTCATGGGGAGCCAACCGGCTGGGTCATAACGGAAAGCGTTGTCGTGTTCATCGGGAGGGCTTGGACGAAATAGCCGATGGAAACGAGGCCTGACGTACCACAGAACGGAGGAAACGGCCTTGTGTTCGACTGGCCACGTTCGAAACGGGATCCTGTTCATCGGGAGGGGTCTGGCGTACCGCAAAACAAAGGAAACGGACTTGTGTTGGACCTCTTACGGTCGAAACGGGGTCCTGTTGATCGGGAGGGGTGTGGCGTACCGCAAAACGGAAGAAGCAGACTTGTGTTGGAGTGCTACGGTCGAAATGGGGGTCCTGTTCATCAGGAGGGGTGTGGCGTACCGCAAAACGGGACTCCACGGGATACTGTTCATTTCCACCGTCGACCTCCTCCAGCCTCCACGGGCTACTGTTCATCCACTGTCGACCTCCTCCAGCCTCCACTTGCGACTGTTATCCACGGGCTCATGTTCATCCAGCCTCCACCGCGCGCTACTCCACCGGCTACTGTTTAACCAGCCCTCTCCACGGGCTGTTCAACCACCCCTCCACGGGCTACTGTTCATCCACCCCTCCATAGTCTACTGTTCATCCAGCCCTCCACGGGGTCCTGTTCATCCAGCCCCAACCGGCTTGATCGATCAGGGTCCTGTTCATCTAGAGGCAACACCACGTGGGGTCCTGTTCATCCACCCCCACCGCTCACTGTTCATCCAAACCCCCCAGCAACGCTCACTGTTCATCTAGAGGCAGCATCGATCGGCTTCAGTTAGCAGCAGTAGCGAAGGAATCGCTCGATCGAGTTCAGTTAACAGCCATCGATCAATCGCTCGGGTTCAGTAACGCGTAGCCTGCAGTGCAATCGCTCGGGTTCAGTAGGCGAACGCCTTGCTTGGGTTTAGTTAGAGCCCAACGCTTCACACCCACGCACGTGCGTGTACGAGAGAAATGCGCAAACCTCCGTGCATCGCTCGGCCCCGACCACCCACCGTAACGGGGAACACCCTGATATTTTCCTCACCCTCGCTTCTACCATGATTTTTTCCGTCATGGATGGCCCAAAGAGTGTCATGCAGCTGCATCTCTGGCCCACCCAGGATGAAAAGCCCATTTTTTGTCATGATTTTTTGCCATAGAAGTAGGAGCCCACCACATCTATGATGATACCGGGTTTTGTCACAGTTATCGTCATAGAAGTGTCATAAGTATGACAGAAAAAAATTTCGTTCGGCCCAAAATGTCACGGATGTGTCTTTTTTTTTGTAGTGCTACCTGCCATTCCAAGTAAATTTGTATGTGCCAAACTCTAAACCTTCAAATGAAATTCTGTTTTGTATGCTCGAACAGCTCATGTATCAACTAGGGTTGTCTATATCTTCCATGCTAGGTGGATTATTCTCACGAGGAGTGGACTCCGCTCCTCACTCACGAGAAAATGACCGGTAACCGAGATGCCCAGTCCCATGCTCAAATCAAATCAAAATTAATTGCAAACAAAACTCCCCCGGGATTGTTGATAGTTGGAGGCACCCGTTGTTTCGGGCAAGCCATGGATTGATGCTTGTTAGTGGTGGGGGAGTATAAACTTTACCATTCTGTTTGGGAACCGCCTATAATGTGTGTAGCATGGAAGATATCGAGATCTCTTGGTTGCTATGTTGACAATGAAATTATGCCGCTCAAAATATTATTTATCTCTATTTCAAAATCGAGCTCTGGCACCTCTACAAATCCCTGCTTCCCTCTGTGAAGGGCCTATCTATTTACTTTTAAGTTGAGTCATCACCCTCTTATTAAAAAGCACCAGTTGGAGAGAACCGTTGTCATTTGTATGCATTACTATTAATTTATATTGAGTATGACTATGACTGGATCTCTTTTACCATGAATTACAATGTTTAGTCAGTCCTTGATCTTCAGAGGTGCTCTGCATTTATGTTTTGCGGTCTCAGAAAGGGATAGCGAGATACCATCTTGTTATATCATATTATGATTGTTTTGAGAAAGTGTTGTCATCGGGTATTTATTATTATTGCTCGCTAGTTGATTATGCCATTGATATGAGTAAACATGAGACCTAAGTGTTATTGTGAATATGGTTAGTTCATAATCTTTGCTGAAAACTTGAATGCTGGCTTTATATATTTACAACAACAAGAGCAAACAGAGTTTGTAAAAGTTTTTCTTTATCACTTTCAGTTTATGAACGGAATTGCTTCAGGACAAGCAAAGTTTTAAGCTTGGAGGAGTTGATACATCTCCATCATATCTACTTTTTCAAACACTTTTGCCCATGTTTTGGACTCTAACTTGCATGATTTGAATGGAACTAACCCGGACTGACGCTGTTTTCAGCAGAATTGCCATGGTGTTATTTTTGTGCAGAAATAAAAGTTCTCGGAATGACCTGAAACTTCACGGAGAATATTTTTGGAATTAATAAAATATACTGGCGAAAGAAACAAGGCCAAGGGGCCCACACCCTGTCCACGAGGGTGGGGGGCGCGCCCTACCCCCCTAGGCGCGCCTCCCTGCCTCATGGGCCCCCTGATGCTCCACCGACCTCAACTCCAACTCTATATATTCACGTTTGGGGAGAAAAATCAAGGAGAAGGATTCATCGCGTTTTATGATACGGAGTCGCCGCCAAGCACTAATCTCTCTCGGGAGGGCTGATCTGGAGTCTGTTCGGGGCTCCGGAGAGGGGAATCCATCGCTGTCGTCATCATCAACCATCCTCCATCACCAATTGCATGATGCTCACCGCCGTGCGTGAGTAGTCCCATCGTAGGCTTGCTGGACGGTGATGGGTTGGATGAGATTTACCATGTAATCAAGTTAGTTTTGTTAGGGTTTGATCCCTAGTATCCATTATGTTCTGAGATTGATGTTGCTATGACTTTGCTATGCTTAATGCTTGTCACTAGGGCCCGAGTGCCAGGATTTCAGATCCGAACCTATTATGTTTTCATGAATATATGTGAGTTCTTGATCCTATCTTGCAAGTCAATAGCCACCTACTATGTGTTATGATCTGGCAACCCCGAAGTGACAATAATCGGGACCACTGTCGGTGATGACCGTAGTTTGAGGAGTTCATGTATTCACTAAGTGTTAATGCTTTGGTCCTGTACTCTATTAAAAGGAGGCCTTAATATCCCTTAGTTTCCAATAGGACCCCGCTACCACGGGAGGGTAGGACAAAAGATGTCATGCAAGTTCTTTTCCATAAGCACGTATGACTATATCTGGAATACATGCCTACATTACATTGATGAACTGGAGCTAGTTCTGTGTCACCTATGTTATAACTGTTGCATGAGGAATCGCATCCGACATAATTATCCATCACTGATCCAATGCCTACGAGCTTTTCACATATTGATCTTTTCTTAGTTACTTTACCGTTGCCACTGTTACAATTACTACAAGACTGCTACTGTTACTTTTGCCACCATTACCGTTACTTCCATACTACTTTGCTACTAAATACTTTGTTGCAGATATTAAGTTATCCACGTGTGGTTGAATTGACAACTCAACTGCTAATACTTGAGAATATTCTTTGGCTCCCCTTGTGTCGAATCAATAAATTTGGGTGGAATACTCTACCTTCGAAAACTGTTGCGATCCCCTATACTTGTGGGTTATCACGCGCTCGCTCGACCCCGCCCTTCCGCGCTCGATTTGGTGGCCAAAGGACGAATCTCGAACACCTTCTGAGCCGCACCGCCGCTGGAATGGTCGCCGGCGGCGAAACTCTGATGCCGCTGACATGGCTGGCCCTGGGCCCACCCTGGGTCACTGCAGGTGGGTCCCGTGGGCCCTATTGACCATGTTGACTTGGTCAACATGCTGACTGGACCACCCAGTGCCATAGACAGATGGGTCCCACCCTTTAATTAACCAAACCATGTTTTAAAATAATTAGTTTAACCTAATTACTCTATGACAGGTGGGTCCAGTAGGTTAGGTGGCCAATTTAGATTACTTTTAACACTGTTTAACCTACTGTCTATGACAGGTGGGTCCCCCATGTCAGTTTTGACCAGTCAACATCCTGTTGACTGCTGACGTCACCCTGACGTCTGATACGTCTCCAACGTATCTATAATTTTTTATTGTTCCATGCTATTATATTATCTGTTTTGGATGTTTAATGGGCTTTAATATGCTCTTTTATATTATTTTTGGGACTAACCTATTAACCGGAGGCCGAGTGCCAATTTCTGTTTTTTTGCCTATTTTAGAGTTTTGCAGAAAAGGAATACCAAACGGAATGAAACCTTCGCGATGATCTTTCTTGGACTGAAAGCAAACCAGAAGACTTGGAGTTGAAGTCAGAGATGCAACAAGGCATCCACGAGGCAGGAGGGCGTGCCCAGGTGGGGTAGGCACGCCCCCACCCTCGTGGGCCCCTCGTAGCTCCACCGACGTAGTTCTTTCGCCTATATATACTCTTATACCCTAAAAACATCAGGGGGAGACACGAAACCACTTTTTTGCCACCGCAACCTTCTGTACCTGTGAGATCCCATCTTGGGGCCTTTTCCGGCAATCTGCCGGAGGGGGAATCGATCACGGAGGGCTTCTACATCAACACCATTGCCTCTCCAATTAAGCATGAGTAGTTTACATAGACCTTCGGGTCCATGGTTATTAGCTAGATGGCTTCTTCTCTCTCTTTGATTCTCAATACAAGGTTCTCCTCGATGTTCTTGGAGATCTATTCGATGCAATACTCTTTTGCGGTGTGTTTGCCGAGATTCGACGAATTGTGGATTTATGAACAAGATTATCTATGAATATTATTTGGTTCTTCTCTGAATTCTTATATGCATGATTTGATATCTTTACAAGTCTCTTTGAATTATTGGTTTAGTTTGGCCTACTAGATTGATCTTTCTTGCCATGGGAGAAGTGCTTAGCTTTGGGTTCAATCTTGCGGTGTCCTTTCCCAGTGACAGTAGGGGCAGCAAGGCACGTATTGTATTGTTGCCATCGAGGATAGAAAGATGGGGCTTATATCATATTGCTTGAGTTTATCCCTCTACATCATGTCATCTTGCTTAATGCGTTACTCCTTTCTTATGAACTTAATACTCTAGATGCATGCTGGATAGCGGTTGAGGTGTGGAGTAATAGTAGTAGATGCAGGCAGGAGTCGGTCTACTTGACACGGACGTGATGCCTATGTTCATGATCATTGCGTTAGATGTCTTCATAATTATGCGCTTTTCTATCAATTGCTCGGCAGTAATTTGTTCACCCACCGTAATACATGCTATCTCGAGAGAAGCCACTAGTGAAACCTATGGCCCCCGGGTCTCTTTTCCATTATATTGCATCTCTTTTCCATATTGTTGAATCTTGTTTACTATTTTGCAATCTTTACTTCCCAATCTATACACCAAAAATACAAAAAATATTTACTTTATTATCTCTATCATATCTCACTTTTGCGAGTGATCGTGAAGGGATTGACAACCCCTTTATCGCGTTGGTTGCAAGGTTCTTGATTGTTTGTGCAAGTATTCGCTGACTTGTGTGTCGTCCCCTACTGGATTGATACCTTGGTTCTCAAAACTGACAGAAATACTTACGCTACTTTCCTGCATCACCCTTTCCTCTTCAAGGGAAAACCAACGCAAGCTCAAGAGGTAGCAAGAAGGATTTCTGGCGCCGTTGCCGGGGAGATTTACGCCAAGTCAAGTCAAGATTTGTCTCCCGTCAACTTGCCAATTTCTGGCGCCGTTATCGGGGAGATCTACGGCAAGTCAAGCCATACCAAGTACCCATCTTAAACTCTTCTCCCATGCATTACATTATTTGCCATTCGCCTCTCGTTTTCCTCTCCCCTACTTCTAAAATGATTTTCAAAAACCTTTGCCTTTTTGTTCGCCCCTCTTCTGTTCGCCTCTTTTCGCTTGCTTCTTGTGTGCTTGTGTGTCGGTGTGTCTGTTTGCTTTTATGCCTCTACCAAAAAGTGTTGATCCTCACCTTAGGAGGTTGGAAGAAATTGAAAACAACGTTAGAAGTTTTATGTCTTTGCAATTTGAGCATAATAATTTCTTTAGAAACGAGCTTAAAGAACAAAAAGGTTTTATGGAGTACATGAATAAAGAGCTTGATGATATGTCTAAGGAATTTTATAGTTTGAAATCTTAGTTTGCTCATCTTGAAAAATTAGTAGGCCAAGTTTCTAATAAGCAAGCCACTTTAGTTAATAAGATGGCCGCTAAACCGAAAGATCTAGGTAATAATGATGAAGATCTAAAAGTGATTGATGTGACTCCTATTAAATCTTTGTTTTCCAATATGATCTTGATAATGATGGGACTAGAGATGAGTCAACTTTAGTTAAAAGGCGTCCCAATTATTCATAGTTTTTAGATCTAGATGCAAAAATTGATAAAAGTGGGATTGAAGAGGTTAAAACTTTAAATAGCAATGAACCCACTATTTTGGATTTCAAGGGATTTAACTATGATAATTGCTCTTTATTAGGTTTTATATCCTTGTTGCAATCCGTGTTAAATTCTCCTCATGCTAATCAAAATAAAGCTTTTACTAAACATATCGTTGATGCTTTGATGCAATCTTATGAAGAAAAGCTTGAATTAGATGTTTCTATCCCTAGAAAACTTTATGATGAGTGGGAACCTACTATTAAAATTAAGATTAAAATTTATGAATTTTATGCTTTGTGTGATTTGGGTGCTAGTGTTTCCATGATTCCAAAAACTTTGTGTGATGTGCTAGGTTTCCGTGAATTTGATGATTGGTCTTTAAATTTGCATCTTGCGGATTCCACCATTAAGAAACCTATGGGAAGGATTAATGATGTTCTTATTGTTACAAATAGGAATTATGTGCCCGTAGATTTCACTGTTCTTGATATAGATTGCAATCCTACATGTCCTATTATTCTTGGTAGACCTTTCCTTAGAACGATTGGTGCAATTATTGATATGAAAGAAGGAAATATTAGATTCCAATTTCCGTTAAGGAAGCGCATGGAACACTTTCCTAGGAAAAAAAATAAATTGCCTTATGAATCTATTATGAGAGCCACTTATGGATTGCATACCAAAGATGGCAATACCTAGATCTATTCGTGTTTTTATGCCTAGCTAGGGGCGTTAAACGATATTGCTTGTTGGGAGGCAACCCAATTTTATTTTTGTTCTTTGCTTTTTGCTCCTGTTTAGTAATAAATAATTCATCTAGCTTCTATTTAGATGTGGCTTTATGTTTTAATTAGTTTTTGTGCCAAGAAGAACCTTTAGGAAGACTTGGGTGAAGTCTTTACGATCTTGCTGCAAATTGGTCGATTGATCTTCGTTTTGTTGACTGTCAGGCCATCACTAAATTATACTCGATGCCGAATGGAGCTCAAGCGCCGACTGAAGAGGGGGAAGGAAGTGGAGGCGAAAGCCAAGAGGAGTGGGATTCGGATGCTGCTGATGACGATGACGGTGATGATTCTGATGAGGAGGAAGAAGAGGAGGAGGAGGAAGTTGTACCGCCTTGCACGCAAAGGCGATCGAAGCTCATCCATGACCCTGCGAATGAACGTGGTAAGGGGGTCGCGACTGTCGTGCAGTCGACCAAGCGCCCTCGAACCACTTCTCCGGCGCCGACTGAGAAGGCTCCGAAGCAATCTCGAATGGCGCCATCGAAACCGGCGAAGGTCTTGCCGAAGATGAAGGTGTCGATTCCCACCATATCAGGGTAAAAATGCTATCCGAGTCTTCTTGCTCTTCGTGAGTTTATTTTTGGTCGACTCATGAGTTAACCGACTAATTTTTGGGGTTGCAGTGCTGCTACTTCTGATACCTCGGCCAGGGCTGACGATCATGAGATGGAAGATGCTGCTACCTCAAAACCTGGTATGACTCTCGTAATTCCGTCTTTTAGTCGATTGGCTCTTGGTCTCTAATTCTGATTCTTTTCTGTAGATCCATCCAATGTCGTTATCACCCTTCCTGACGACGACGATGATGAGGAACCACTGAAGCAGAGGAGGGGCAGGAAAGCATCTGCTGGCAGGGTGACTCAGGACGTGCCAGCACCCGAGACACTGGTCGCGGAGGGAGAGAACACCACTCGGCCTACCGTATCTTTCGCGGTGCCGTTGACGAGTGCTCACCCCGCATCGTCGAGTGCCACACAGCCTTCACTCTTATCAACCCACTACATCCCAGAGGACCAAGCCAGTGCTGCAAAAGAAGCGATACGCCAGGCGGGAGTCATGATGGAGCAGGTGAAAGCCATCCGAGAGGCTAGCCAGGCAGCCTATGACGCCAGTTCCGCTCTCCAGAGCAACGTTCAGGTCAGTCGGTCATCGCCTGTTCTGTTAGGATATGATGTCTGAAGATTCTTCTTTTCCGAAATTCTTAGTGATTGTCCTACACCCACTGGGTGTGTCGATTGAAATTCCGAACTAGTGGGGGCACGCTGAGTGCACCTACTGGGTGTAGTCCCCAAGGCTATGGTCGAATGCTAGCAGTCGACCATAGTCTTAATGCTTTGAATTTTTCCTTCATTCGGTTATGCCGAATGGATTTCTTGACAGGTGGGGGCACGCTGAGTGCACCCACTGGGTGTAGTCCCCGAGACTGTGGTCGACTGCGGGCAGTTGACTACAGTCTGAAGAACACGTCCCTCTTTTTTTTTGGGTGGTCGACTGGTCGACTCTAACTTGATAGAACTAGTGGGGGCACGCTGAGTGCACCCACTGGGTGTAGTCCCCGAGACTACGGTCGAATGTTTGTATTCGGCTGTAGTCTTAGAAACATATGATTTTTCCTTAGTCACTCGCAAGTGAATTATCTCTGATATTTTGCCGATTGATTTTTGTAGAAATCCTGTAACCTTGCGGCCCGCTATACTAAGATGGAGAACAAGCATATCCAGCTCGAGCTTGATCTGAAGCTGGTCTAGGAGAATTTGGCGAAGGCGAAGGAGGAGACCAAAGGTATGTTTGGTGAGTCTTTGGACTGCTTCTGCTCCTCATTTGCTTCAAATTCTGACCTTGCTGTAACCTTGCAGGTAAAGTGAAGGAGGCCTAGAAGAAGAAAGACCTAGAGTTGGCTGAGATGCAGAAAACAGCTTTAGAGAAGACCAGACTCGCAGACAAGAAGTTGGCTTCGGTCACCAAGCTTGAAGAAGAAAACACCAATCTGAAAGCTGCTCTTGCCATTGCCAACAAGGAGGTCAGTCGACTGAAAAGTGACAAAGTTGCTCTGAATGACAAGGCCAGTGAGCTGACGGGGAAGAGGAACGATCTGGAGGCTTATCTGGGCGGGCTTGCCAAGAAGCTATTCCTCATGCTCGAAGGTAATCCTTTGCACCCAACAATTATTTTTACAGTGATCTTTCCATTCGACCGTTGTTTTGACTCGGTGGTTGTGCTTGCAGAATTTTGCCAAAACTTTGAAGAGGAGACTGGTCGACTGGAGCCTAACCTGGACCCCATCAACTCTCCGGTGAATGATGAAGTTGCCATGAATGTGCTCCGGCTAGAATCTCGTGTTGCTGCCGTCGTTGATTATCTAGCAAGGTTGAAGGTTGCAACTTCCCGCATCGACGCTACGCTCTGGCCTGGGGAGACGCTCCAAAATGACCTCGAGTCTCTGATGATTCGACTGAACACAGTCCCAAGTCGAGTGCAGGAGTGGAAAAAGTCTGCTGCTAGATGTGGTGCGGAGGTTGCTTTATCTCTGGTCCGAGTCCATTGCAAGGATGCGCGAGATGACAAGTTGGCGGCTCTTCGGGTGGCTAACACCAAGAAGCATGATTTTTAGTCCTTCATGGAGACCTTCATCGCCGCTGCCACTCGGATTGCTGATGGGATCGACCTCGACGAGTTTGTTGCACCTTCCAGCCCTCCACAGGAGGGGTAAAAAACTTCTTGAGCTCGACACTTTAAATTCGCCTCGGTATGCCGAGTGATTTTGTAACCGATAAACCTTAACAGGCTTAGCACCTCAGCACTTTCGGTTCCGTTAGGTATTTATCCGAACTTGGATTCGACGTTTGAATACGCTTGTATTTGGTTTGAGATGTCTCTTGTAGGTTAAAGCGAGGTGCTCATTGCAATCGATTCGTTCCTCAATTCTCTTAGGCAGGTCCTGGGCTGCAGCTAAGTCTCCGAGTGGGAGGTTTGCTCTCCACTCGGTAGGTTTTTCAAAACTTAGGCGAGCACGGGGCTGCAGCTAAGCCCCTGAGTGGGAGGTTTGCTCTCCACTCGGTAGGATTTTCAAAACTTAGGCGAGCACGGGGCTGCAGCTAAGCCCCCGAGTGGGAGGTTTGCTCTCCACTCGGTAGGTTTTTCAAAACTTAGGCGAGCACAGGGCTGCAGCTAAGCCCCCGAGTGGGAGGTTTGCTCTCCACTCGGTAGGATTTTCAAAACTTAGGCGAGCACGGGGCTGCAGCTAAGCCCCCGAGTGGGAGGTTTGCTCTCCATTCGGTAGGATTTTCAAAACTTAGGCGAGCACGGGGCTGCAGCTAAGCCCCCGAGTGGGAGGTTTGCTCTCCACTCGGTAGGATTTTCAAAACTTAGGCAAGCACGGGGCTGCAGCTAAGCCTCCGAGTGGGAGGTTTGCTCTCCACTCGGTAGGATTTTAAGGTGTTCTTCTTATAGAAGGCACTTTGTACTTGTGGCGTAGCTCGGAGGATAGAGTAGCAGTCGACCTGCACCTCGTCCTTCTTGCGAGCGCACATTGTATTTGTGGCATAGCTCGGAGGAGAGGGTAGCAGTCGACCTGCACCTCGTCCTTCTTGCGAGCGCACATTGTATTTGTGGCGTAGCTCGGAGGAGAGGGTAGCAGTCGACCTGCGCCTCGTCCTTCTTGTGAGCGCACGTTGTATTTGTGGCGTAGCTCGGAAGAGAGGGTAGTAGTCGACCTGCACCTCGTCCTCCTTGCGGAGCGCATGTTGTATTTGATCTTAGGCGAGTACCTGGACTGCAGCTAAGCCTCCGAGTGGAAGGCTGGCTTACCACTCGGTAGGATTTTATTGAACTTAGGCGAGTACTTGGACTGCAGCTAAGCCTCCGAGTGGAAGGCTGGCTTACCACTCGGTAGGATTTTATTGAACTTAGGCGAGTACTTGGACTGCAGCTAAGCCTCCGAGTGGAAGGCTGGCTTACCACTCGGTAGGATTTTATTGAACTTAGGCGAGTACTTGGACTGCAGCTAAGCCTCCGAGTGGAAGGCTGGCTTACCACTCGGTAGGATTTTACTGAACTTAGGCGAAACGGATTTCGCAGCTAAGCCTCCGAGTGGGAGGCTGGCTCACCACTCGGTTAGGATTTTTACAGACTTAGGCGAATCAGATTCGCAGCCAAGCCACCCACTGGGGGATTGCTTTATGTGGACAAAAGTAGTAACAATTACTGGGAAAATTATAAAGCTCTTGTCTTTGATAAATAAACTACTGAAGTACTTTTATTACAACTCATCCGAGTGAAAACTTAAGTGTAAAAGGGGCGGAGTAGATCCGTGTTCCAAGCTCGGGGCTCGTCGATGTTGTGCTCAACGTTGTAAAGACGGTATGCTCCGTTGTGGAGAACCTTGGTAACGATGAAGGGTCCTTCCCAAGAAGGAGCAAGCTTGTGTGGTTTCTGTTGATCCACTCGGAGGACCAAATCTCCTTCCAGGAAGGCTCGACTCTTCACGTTTCTGGCGTGGAAACGACGCAAGTCCTATTGGTAAATGGTCGATCGGATCAAAGCCATCTCCCTTTCTTCCTCCAGGAGGTCGACTGCATCCTGCCGTGCTTGTTCTGCCTCAGCTTCATTGTAGAGCTCGACTCGAGGAGCGTTGTGGAGCAGATCACTCGGCAAAACCGCTTCGGCTCCATAGACCAAGAAGAATGGAGTTCTCCCAGTCGACCGATTAGGCGTGGTCCTTAACCCCCAAAGCACAGAGGGAAGTTCGTCGACCCATGCTCCAGCCGCATGCTTGAGGTCACGCATCAGTCGGGGCTTCAACCCTTTGAGAATCAAGCCATTGGCCCGCTCTGCTTGTCCATTCAACTGAGGATGGGCGACTGAAGCATAGTCGACTCGTGTGCCTTGAGATGTGCAGAACGCTTTGAATTCCTCCGAATCGAAGTTCGACCCATTGTCAGTGATGATGTTGTGTGGGACTCCATATCTGAATGTCAGTTCTCTGATGAAGCTGACTGCAGTACTGGCGTCAAGGTTCTTGATAGGTTTAGCCTCAATCCACTTGGTGAACTTGTCGACTGCTACCAGTACATGTGTGAAACCGCTTTGACCTGTCCTCAAGGGACCGACCATATCCAATCCCCATACAGCGAACGGCCAGACGAGTGGTATGGTCTTCAGAGCTGACGCAGGCTTGTGTGACATGTTGGAGTAAAACTGGCATCCCTCGCACTTGTCCACTATCTCCTTTGCCATTTCATTCGCCCTTGGCCAGTAAAATCCGGCTCGGTATGCTTTGGCCATGATGGTCCGAGAGGACGCATGATGGCCACAGGTCCCCGAGTGGATATCATCAAGGATTATCCGACCTTCTTCTGGCGTTATGCACTTCTGACCAACTCCAGTCGCGCTCTCCCTGAATAGCTGCCCTTTGATCACAGTAAAGGCTTTGGACCGGCGAACAATCTGTCGAGCCTCTTCTTCGTCCTCTGGGAGTTCTTTTCTCAGGATATACGCGATGTACGGTATTGTCCAATCGGGGGTGATCACTAAAGCCTCCATGACCAAGTCGACCACTGCTGGAACTTCAACCTCAGTCGGATCTGTGGCACTCTTGGGCTGTGGAGCTTCTTCAGTAAAAGGATCTTCTTTGACTTATGGAGTATGAATATGCTCCAAGAACACACCACTGGGGACGGCTTATCTCTTGGAACCTATCTTTGCCAAATCATCAGCCGCTTGATTCTTCAGTCGGGGTATGTGATGGAGCTCCAACCCTTCGAATTTCTTTTCAAGCTTCCTCACTGCATTGCAGTATCTAGTCATGGCTGGGCTTCTAACATCCCACTCCTTCATCACCTGATTGACCACCAAATCTGAGTTGCCATAAACCATAAGGCGACGGACGCCGAGTGAAATGGCCATGCGCAACCCGTACAAGAGAGCTTCATATTCTGCTTCATTGTTGGAGGAATCGAAGTGAATCTGGAGCACATATCTGAGCTTATCTCCTCGGGGGGAAACCAAAACAACCCCAGCACTAGAACCATTTAACATCTTAGAGCCATCAAAGAACATGGTCCAATGCTCCGAGTGAACTTGAGTCGGCTGCTGTTGTTCAATCCACTCGGCAAGGAAATCAGCTATAGCCTGGGACTTAATGGCTTTCTTTGCCTCAAATTTGATATCAAGGGGAAGAAGTTTAATCGCCCACTTAGCCACTCGACCAGTTGCATCTCTGTTGTGCAGAATCTCTGACAATGGTGCGTCGCTGACGACTGTAATGTCATGATCAGAGAAATAATGAGCAACCTTCTTCATGGTCATGTAGATTCCATACACGAGCTTCTGATAATGAGGATATCTTTGCTTCGATGGAGTCAAAACTTCTGAGATATAATACACTGGGCGTTGAACTTTGAAGGTTTTGCCTTCCTCTTCCCGCTCGACCGTAAGTACTGTACTGACGACCTGTCCTGTGGCTGCAATGTAAAGGACCAGAGGCTCTTTGCTGATTGGAGCAGCAAGCACCGGCTGGGTGGAGAGCAGAGCTTTTAGCTCGGCAAATGCTGCATCAGCTTCTGGAGTCCACTCGAACTTGTCTGACTTCTTCATCAGTCGGTAAAGAGGCAATGCCTTTTCACCGAGGCGAGAGATGAATCGACTTAACGCGGCCAAGCATCCAGTAAGCTTCTGGACATCGTGCACACGCGCAGGGCGTTTCATTCGGAGTATGGTGCCGACCTTTTCAGGGTTAGCATCGATTCCTCGTTCTGAAACGAGAAAACCGAGTAACTTTCCTCCAGGTACTCCGAATGTGCACTTTGAAGGAATAAGCTTCATATCGTATCTCCTGAGATTGGCAAATGTTTCGGCTAGGTCAGTCAACAGGTCGGAACCCTTTCGTGACTTGACCATAATATCATCCATGTACGCTTCCACGTTCCGACTGATTTGAGTGAGCAAACACTTCTGAATCATCCTCATGAACGTGGCTCCAACATTCTTGAGGCCGAATGGCATAGTGATATAGCAGAAGCACCCGAATGGAGTGATGAAAGCTGTTTTGATCTCATCCAGTCCATACAGACGGATCTGATGGTATCCGGAGTAGGCGTCTAGAAAAGACAATCTCTCACACCCCGCGGTCGAGTCGACAATTTGGTCGATGCGAGGGAGAGGAAAATGATCTTTCGGGCAGGCCCGATTGATGTGTTTGAAATCAATGCACATGCGGAGTGAGTTGTCCTTCTTGGGAACCATGACAACATTGGCGAGCCACTCGGAGTGGTATATCTCTCGGATAAATCCTGCCGCCAATAGTCGAGCCACCTCCTCACCAATAGCTTTTCTCTTCTGGACGGCGGACCGCCGAAGATGTTCTTTGACTAGTTTTGCTGCCGAGTCGACTCTAAGGCGATGCTCAGCCAGTCCCCTGGGAACACCCGGCATGTCAGCAGGCTTCCATGCAAAGATGTCCCAGTTCTCACGGAGGAACTGGATGAGCGCTTCTTCCTATTTAGGGTCGAGTGTTGTGGAGATATGGGTCGAAGCTGCATCGGGGTCGGTCGGGTGAATGTGAACGGGCTTCGTCTCACCGGACGACTGAAAAGCTGACTCTGTGGCAGGCTTCTTAGCTCGCAACAAATCACTCGGATCAGCATTTTGCTTATATCCTTCTAGCTTGGTCGTTGCCATCTGGGAATCGGCAATCTTTGAACCTTTCTGGAAACACTCTTCTGCCTTTTTCCGATCCCCAGTGACAGTGATCACGCCTTTGGGGCCGGGCATCTTCAATTTGAGGTACACGTAACATGGTCGAGCCATGAACCGTGCGTAAGCTGGTCTCCCCAAAATAGCGTGGTAAGCACTCTGAAAATCCACCACCTCAAACGTCAGCCTCTCTTTCCGGAAATGTTTCGAGTCACCGAACACTACGTCCAGAGCTATTTGGCCGAGTGATTCGGCTTTCTTTCCAGGTATAACTCCATGAAAACTCATGTTGCTCTTGCTCAGTCGGGACATCGGAATGCCCATTCCTTTCAGCGTGTCCGCATACAATAAGTTCAGTCCGCTACCACCATCCATTAGCACCTTCGTCAGTCGAGTGCCTTCGACGATCGGGTCGACCACCAAAGCTTGCCTCCCGGGGGTGGCTATATGAGTCGGATGATCTGACTGGTCGAATGTAATGGGAGTTTGGGACCATCTCAGATAGTTTGGTGTCGCCGGAGCGACCATATTCACCTCACGGTTGATCACTTTCAGTCGACTTTTGCTTTCTACATCAGAAAAAATCATCACGGTGGAATTGACATGGGGGTAACCTCCTTCGCTGTCCTCCTTGTCCTCAGCCTTGTCTGACTCCTTCTCTTTGTCCTTGGGTTGCTTGCCTTGAAACTGCTGGATCAAGAGTCGACACTGGCGAGTGGTATGCTTAGGGTAGATGAAATTACCCTCTTCGTCTTTCTTCGTGTGGATGTGACACGGTAGATCCATCACGTCATTTTCTTCTTTATCCTTCACCTTATTGGGGTTCCAGGATCCTTTGGGTTTTCCCTTGAACTTGCCCTGAGTCACGGCCAGAGCCTCCCCAGGAGCTGCTGGTTTGGCCTTCCGCTTCTGTTTCCGACTGGAGTTTCCTTTCTCCGACTGACTCAGCTTGTACTTGCCGCTTCGGAGTCGGTCCTCCTCTTCACCATTGGCGTACTTGGTGGCAATTTCCATCATTCGACTCAGGGTCATATCTCCGGTCCGCCCAAACTTCAAACTTAATTCTCTGTTCTTGACACCATCCTTGAAAGCACAGACTGCCTGATGATCAGACACGTTCTCCACGGTATGATGCAAAGTAATCCACCTCTGAATGTACTCTCGTAAGGTTTCATTCGTCTTCTGCACGCAGACTTGCAGCTCTGTCAGCCCAGCTGGTCGCTTGCAGGTTCCTTCAAATGTTCTGACGAACACTCGGGAAAGATCTTCCCAAGTGTAAATACTGCTTGGAGTCAACTGATTCAGCCACGCCCTGGCCGAACCTTCCAACATGAGTGGCAAATGCTTCATGGCCACCTCATCATTCCCGCCGCCGATCTGTACCGCCACTCGGTAGTCCTCAAGCCAGGTTTCGGGCTTAGACTCACCAGTGAACTTGCTCATTCCAGTTGCCAACCTGAAGTTGGGGGAATCACTGCGGCTCTGATAGCCCTGCTGAAACATTCTGGACCTGAAACATGCACTCGGCTGCTAGTGGGCGCATCTCTGTGAGCCCTGTTCCGATCGGCCAAGCCTTGCACGATGATGGATCGTGCGTCGAAGCTTGGTTCCCGGGGGTCGACCGGAGCTCTTCGCCCCACACTGAGTTGACGCCTGTCATCTTGCTGTCGAGGAGCGTAGGACCCGCCTCTCGGAGGAGGAGTGGGCACTCGACGCCTATCATCATGATCATATCGGTCACCGTATTGGTCTCGTCGATTCTCGCATCCTTCACGTTGCGGAGGCGATCTAGGGCTATGAGCCGACTGAACCGAATTTGCAGCGACGGATCGACTGTGAATCCTGTTGCGTGACTGTGACACGGCCGAATTCTGATCTCCTGCTAACCGGAGTAAATCTCTAATCTGCATCCAGCCTCTGCCAGCCTCCGACTGAGAGGGTTGAATTAACTCTGCTATATGGGTAGCAGCTGCTAAATTCTGAATCGGGGTTCGATATACCTGAGTCGGCGGGAAGAGTTGACGTCGAATGGAGTCGGGTACTCGTTGCCGTGCGCGCTCGTCGAGTGCTCGCTAGAGATTCTCTAGACGAGCGCGTTCAGCCAAGTTGGCTAAATGCACCTCTTCCAAGGCACGAGCCTCGGGGGTTTCTCCTGCGATAGGAGTATGCAGGGCATCCATGTTCCTGCGGCGAAGTTCTTCCCTTTGCAGGGAGTTAAGTGGCTCGGGTTGATACTCCTCATGGACTCGAGCGGGGTCACCTCCACCGTCCGCCCCGTCACCACGGGGGAAGCCGGGAGGGCTACGAGGTCCATCGACCATCAAGACCTCCGCTGCTGGATCACTGCTATCGCACTCGGATGCAGTCTCTACGGAGCCAGTCGACGGATCGAACAGGCCGTAGAGGGATTCGTCGGGCTCGATTGCCGCGACTTGGGTGGTGGCCGTCTGGCGAGCCACCGCGTGCCTCACCCACCGCTGTAGTCTTGACCGACCAGATCGCTTGCGCTGGCGGGAAACAGGGAGGGATGACAACAGGGGAGTCGACCAATACGGAGTCGACGGTTGTCGCAGCAGAACGCCGCGGACACATGCGCGAAAATGCGTCGCACCGCGGACGGGGAGCGCGTCGATGTCGAGTGGAGCCTCCTGGAGCCAAGCTGAGTCATCGGTGATGAAGGTGAGGGCGCCGAGACGGATCTCGCGGCCCTCGACCAGAACTCCACTAGCGACCATGATGAAAGTACTCGGAAGAATTGCAACTTCTCCAAAAATCGCTAAGACACCTGCCCCATGGTGGGCGCCAACTGTCGTGGTTCTAAGTCTGACAGTAGAGTGGGGGTAGGTATGGAGAGGCAACATCCTAGCTATGGAGTAGTTGTGAAGACACTAGATGTACGAGTTCAGGCCCTTCTCGGAGGAAGTAATAGCCCTACGTCTCGGAGCCCGGAGGCGGTCGACTGGATTATGAATGTATGGATTACAAGAGTGCGAACCCCTTACACTGAGGAGGGGGGTGGCTTATATAGTGTCCGCCAGACCCCTCCGGCCCTCAGTAATGCAGGGTTTAAAGTACATTAAGTCTAGGTGTTACTGATAACGCCTTACATAAAGTGTCCTAAATGCCATAAAGACTACTTAATTACAGACCGTTTGTATGCAGAGTGGCTCTTGGTCGAGTGAGTCTTCATGGTCGAGTCCTTCGAGTTCGTCGAGCGAAGTCCCCCTTGGTCGACTGGAAGGCAGTTTCTTCTGAGGGTGTCCTTGGGTAGGGTACTTAGATCAGGTCTATGACCCTACCCTAGGTACATGATTTCATCAATAAGCAAGCCACTTTAGTTAATAAGATGGCCGCTAAACCGAAAGATCTAGGTAATAATGATGAAGATCTAAAAGTGATTGATGTGACTCCTATTAAATCTTTGTTTCCAATATGATCTTGATAATGATGGGACTGGAGATGAGTCAACTTTAGTTAAAAGGCGTCCCAATTATTCATAGTTTTTAGATCTAGATGCAAAAATTGATAAAAGTGGGATTGAAGAGGTTAAAACTTTAAATAGCAATGAACCCACTATTTTGGATTTCAAGGGATTGAACAATGATAATTGCTCTTTATTAGGTTTTATTTCCTTGTTGCAATCCGTGTTATATTCTCCTCATGCTAATCAAAATAAAGCTTTTACTAAACATATCGTTGATGCTTTGATGCAATCTTATGAAGAAAAGCTTGAATTAGAAGTTTCTATCCCTAGAAAACTTTATGATGAGTGGGAACCTACTATTAAAATTAAGATTAAAATTTATGAATTTTATGCTTTGTGTGATTTGGGTGCTAGCGTTTCCACGATTCCAAAAACTTTGTGTGATGTGCTAGGTTTCCGTGAATTTGATGATTGGTCTTTAAATTTGCATCTTGCGGATTCCACCATTAAGAAACCTATGGGAAGGATTAATGATGTTCTTATTGTTGCAAATAGGAATTATGTGCCCGTAGATTTCACTGTTCTTGATATAGATTGCAATCCTACATGTCCTATTATTCTTGGTAGACCTTTCCTTAGAAAGATTGGTGCAATTATTGATATGAAAGAAGGAAATATTAGATTCCAATTTCCGTTAAGGAAGGGCATGGAACACTTTCCTAGGAAAAAAATAAATTGCCTTATGAATCTATTATGAGAGCCACTTATGGATTGCATACCAAAGATGGCAATACCTAGATCTATTCGTGTTTTTATGCCTAGCTAGGGGCGTTAAACGATATTGCTTGTTGGGAGGCAACCCAATTTTATTTTTGTTCTTTGCTTTTTGCTCCTGTTTAGTAATAATTAATTCATCTAGCTTCTGTTTAGATGTGGCTTTATGTTTTAATTAGTTTTTGTGCCAAGTAGAACCTTTAGGAAGACTTGGGTGAAGTCTTTACGATCTTGCTGTAAAAAACAGAAAATTTTGCGCTCACAAGAATAGCTGTTTTTTTTATAGAAGAGTGCTATTGGGTTGATTCATTTTTAAGATGATTAATAGACAAATTCCTCACGTCTACCAATTTATATCAGATTGCTACAGACTGTTCTGTTTTGACAGATTCTGTTTTTTGTGTATTGTTTGCTTATTTTGATGAATCTATGAGTAGTATCGGGGGGGGGGGGTATGAATCATAGAGAAGTTGGAATACAGTAGGTTTAACACCAATATAAATAAATAATGAGTTCATTATAGTACCTTAAAGTGGCAGTTTATTTTCTTATACTAATGGAGCTCATGAGATTTTCTGTTGAAGTTTTGTGTTGTGAAGTTTTCAAGTTTCGGGTAAAGATTTGATGGATTTTGGAATAAGGAGTGGCAAGAGCCTAAGCTTGGGGATGCCCAAGGCACCCCAAGGTAAAATTCAAGGACAACCAAAACCCTAAGCTTGGGGATGCCCCAGAAGGCATCCCCTCTTTCGTCTTCGTCTATCGGTAACTTTACTTGAGGCTATATTTTTATTCACCACATGATATGTGTTTTGCTTGGAGCGTCTTGTATGATTTGAGTCTTTGAATTTTAGTTTACCACAATCATCCTTTCTTTACACACCTTTTGGGAGACACACGCATGAATCGGAATTTATTAGAATACTCTACGTGCTTCACTTATATCTTTTGAGCTAGACAATATTGCTCTAGTGCTTCACTTATATCTTTTTAGAGCACGGTGGTGGTTTTATTTTATAGAAATTGTTGATATATCATGCTTCACTTATATTATTTTGAGAGTCTTTTAGAACAGCATGGTAATTTTCTTTGGTTATAAAATTAGTCCTAATATGATGGGCATCCAAGATGGGTATAATAAAAACTTTCATATAAAGTGCATTGAATACTATCAGAAGTTTGATTCTTTATGATTATTTCGAGATATGAAGATGGTGATATTAGAGACATGCTAGTTGAGTAATTGTGAATTTGAGATATGTTTGTGTTAAAGTTTGTGATTCCCGTAGCATGCACGTATGGTGAACCATTATGTGATGAAGTTGGAGCATGATTTGTGTGGAGGACGGGATCGCGTGATGGTTAACTCCTACCGACCCTTCCCCTAGGAGCATGCGTGTAGTACTTTGTTTTGATGACTTGTAGATTTTTGCAATAAGTATGTGAGTTCTTTATGACTAATGTTAAGTCCATGGATTATACGCACTCTCACCCTTCCACCATTGCTAGCCTCTCTAGTACCGCGCAACTTTCGCCTGTACCATACACCCACCATATACCTTCCTCAAAACAGTCACCATACCTACCTATTATGGCATTTCCATAGCCATTCTGAGATATATTTCCATGCAACTTTCTATTGTTCCATTTATTATGACATGCTCCATCATTGTCATATTGCCTTGCATGATCATGTAGTTAACATCGTATTTGTGGCAATGCCACCGTTCATAATTTTTTCATACATGTCACTCTTGAATCATTGCACATCCCGGTACACCACCGGAGGCATTCACATAGAGTCATATTTTGTTCTAAGTATTGAGTTGTAATTCTTGAGTTGTGAGTAAATAAAAATGTGATGATCTTCATTATTAGAGCTTTGTCCCAGTGAGGAAAGGATGATGGAGACTATGATTCCCCCACAAGTCGGGATGAGACTCCGGACTAAAAAAAAGAGGCCATAAAAAAGAGAAAATTCCCAAATAAAAAAATGACAGAAAAAGAGAGAAGGGGCAATGCTACTATCCTTTTTCCACACTTGTGCTTCAAAGTAGCACCATGATCTTCATGATAGAGTCTCCTATGTTGTCACTTTCATTTACTAGTGGGAATTTTTCATTATAGAACTTGGCTTGTATATTCCAATGATGGGCTTTCTCAAAAGTGCCCTAGGTCTTCGTGAGCAAGCAAGTTGGATGCACACCCACTTAGTTTTCTTTCGAGCTTTCATACAGTTATAGCTCTAGTGCATCTGTTGCATGGCAATCCCTACTCAATCACATTGATATCTATTGATGGGCATCTCCATAGCCCGTTGATATGCCTAGTTGATGTGAGACTATCTTCTCCTTTTTGTCTTCTCCACAACCACCATCTATTCCACCTATAGTGTTATGTCCAGGGCTCATGCTCATGTATTGCATGAGGATTGAAAAAGTTGAAAATACTAAAGTATGAAACAATTGCTTGGCTGAAACTGGGGTTGTGCATGATTAAATACTTTGTGTGATGAAGATAGAGCATAGCCAGAGTATATGATTTTGTAGGGATAGCTTTCTTTGGCCATGTTATTTTGAGAAAACATGATTGCTCTGTTAGTATGCTTGAAGTATTATTGTTTTTATGTCGATATTAAATTTTTGTCTTGAATCTTTGGATCAGAACAATCATGCCACAATAAAGAAAATTACATTGATAAATATGTTAGGTAGCATTCCACTTTAAAACTTCTATTTTTATCATTTACCTACTCGAGGACGTGCAGGAATTAAGCTTGGGGATGCTTCGTACATCTCAAACGTATCTATAATTTTTGATTGTTCCATGCTATTATATTATCTGTTTCGGATGTTTAATGGGCTTTAATATGCTCTTTTATATTATTTTTGGGACTAACCTATTAACTGGAGGCCTAGTGCCAGTTTCTTTTCTTTTTGCCTATTTTAGAGTTTTGCAGAAAAGGAATACCAAAGGGAGTCCAAACGGAATGAAACCTTTGCAATGATCTTTCTTGGACCGAAAGCAAACTTGAAGACTTGGAGTTGAAGTCAGAGATGCAACAAGGCGTCCACGAGGCAGGAGGGCGCGCCCAGGGGGTAGGCGCGCCTCCCACCCTCGTGGGCCCCTCGTAGCTCCACCGACGTAGTTCTTTCGCCTATATATACTCTTATACCCTAGAAACATCAGGGGGAGCCATGAAACGACTTTTCCACCGCCGCAACCTTCTGTACCCGTGAGATCCCATCTTGGGGCCTTTTCCGGCGATCTGCCGGAGGGGGAATCTATCACGGAGGGCTTCTACATCAACACCATTGTGAAAGGATCGAGAAGAGGTGTCTAGAGAGGGGGTGATAAGACACTAAGTAACAAAAGTTGCAGTTTTTAATCTCTTTAAGTTGAAGTGGAGTTCCGGCACAAGTTTAACAATCACAATACATATCAAGAAAGCATGCAAAGAGTATATGAGCAGCAGAAAGTAAAGCATGCAACTTGCAAGAATGTAAAGGGATGGGATTGGAGTATGCAAACGCAATTTGGAGACACGGAGATTTTTGAGCCGTGGTTCTGATAGGTGGTGCTATCGTACATCCATGTTGATGCAGACTTCAACCCACGAAGGGTAACGGCTGCGCGAGTCCACGGAGGGCTCCACCCACGAAGGGTCCACGAAGAAGCAACCTTGTCTATCCCACCATGGCCGTTACCCACGAAGGACTTGCCTCACTAGGGTAGATCTTCACAAAGTAGGCGATCTCCTAGCCCTTACAAACTCCTTGGTTCAACTCTACAATCTTGTCGGAGGTTCCCAAGTGACACCTAGCCAATCTAGGAGACACCACTCTCCAAGAAGTAACAAATGGTGTGTTGATGATGAACTCCTTGCTCTTGTGCTTCAAATGATAGTCTCCACAACACTCAACTCTCTCTCACAGGATTTGGATTTGGTGGAAAGAGGATTTGAGTGGAAATCAACTTGGGGAAAGCTAGAGATCAAGATTCATATGGTAGGAATGGAATATCTTGGTCTCAACAGATGAGAAGGTGGTTCTCTCTTAGAAAATGTAGGTTGGAAGTGTAGGCACGTTCTGATGGCTCTCTCCATGAATGAAGAGTGGGTGGAGGGGTATATATAGCCTCCACACAAAATCTAATCATTACACACAACTTACCAATCTCGATGGGACCGAATCATGAAACTCGGTCGGACCGATTTAGCAAATAATGTGACCGTTAGGATTTTCAATGGGACCGACATGTCAACTCGGTGGGACCGATATGGTTAGGGTTAGGGCATAACATAATCTCGGTGACACTGATTACACAAACTCGGTGGGACCGATTTTGGTAATAAGCTAACCAGAGAGTTGGTCAGGCAAACTCGGTGGGACCGATTCGCTCATCTCGGTGAGACCAAAACGTTACGAAAGGGAACAGAGAGTTTGCATTGTAATCTCAGTAGGACTGATTACACGAACTCGGTTGGACCGATTTTGGTAATGGACATACATAGAGAGATTACAATCCCATCTCGGTGAGACCGAGATCCCTATCGCTGAGACCGAAAAGACTAGGGTTTGTGGCAGTGGCTATGACATATGAACTCGGTGGTGCCGGATAGAAAGAATCGGTAGGGCCGAGTTGGACTTTTGGTTTGGGTCATATGTGGATGTGAGAAGGTAGTTGAGGGCTTTGGAGCATATCACTAAGCACTTTGAGCAAGCAAGCCATTAAGCAACACCTCATCCCCTCTTGATAGTATTGCCTTTTCCTATAGACTCAATGTGATCTTGGATCACTAAAATAGAAAATATAGAGTCTTGTGCTTGGAGCTTGAGCCAATCCTTTGTCCTTAGCATCTTGAAGGGGTTCCACATCCTCTAGTCCATGCCACTTCATTGTTGAACTTATCTGAAACATACTAGGTAAAAGTGTTAGTCCAACAAGAGATATGTTGACATTAATTACCAAAACCACCCAGGGAGCACTTTGTGCTTTAAATCTCCCCATTTTTGGTAATTGATGGCAACATACATCAAAGCTTTAGATAAAGATATAGAGAATAACAAGTAAAGCTTTGGAAAGACATGTAAATATTGAATATAGGAGCATGTGAATGCATAAGCATGACAGAGTAGGCAATGTGTTAAATGTATCTTGGCTATGTGCATCAGAGCAAATGATGTGAATATGGGAAATGTACCTTCATGCTCATACACATGACTGTGATGCATATACTTACCTTGTGGTCTTGAGTTGGCTTAGGATGGAATGAACCTGTGTAAACAAGGTTAGATAACACAGATACACCTACTGGCCAGAGCAAACAAAAGAAACCACAAGAGAACCAAGACTAGGATGACATGTAGAGTGAGTACTAAGTACCACATTGAATATAGACATGTACCCAAAGGTAAAGATGTGCAATGAATTTAAGGACTTCCTTCCCTTAGATGTCTTGCTCCCCCTGAATCTAGCATGGGATACTGGGAGAAGCTAGGGAACAGAAAATCAGAGCTCAAAGAAAAATAAATAGAGCTAATGCAAACAAACAAATATGAACATGTCTTTCCCCTCTTGAAGACATGTGACTTCTCTCCTCTTGAATACCAAGCATCTGGGGTCCTTGATGATTACTCTTTCTCCCCTTGAGTATTCCCTCCCCCTATAGATATGATTAAGCTTTGATGTGATCTCTCTCTCCCCCTTTGACATCAATTTCCAAGAAGGGTTCTTCTAGATATTTGTTACAAATGGGTTTGGTCCTTGAGTCACAGAACAAAGCAACAAGTTGAATGTGATGCTGGTAGAGGACAAGATTCATTGAGTTGAGCTGGATCAAAAAGAATGCAGGATAAAATGGCAAGCTGTCTTTCCTGTAGTGAAATCGGTGGCACCGACTTGTGTGCTTCGGTTTCACCGAAATAATTCGGTTGGACCGAAGGCAATATACCGGCGTGACCGAGTTCATCACAGAGAAAACACTTGTCACCTCAGCTCACTATACAAGTAAGATCTCACAAGGATTTGCAAGGAATTAACTAAAAGATTTGCAATGAATTGGATGCAGGAAATGCATAACAGAAAATAAAATAAAATAAATCTAGATGAAGTTTTTTTTTGAAAGGGGAAACAAATATGCATGAGACAAATTCGAGAGCACAAAAAGGAGACATGAGAGAACTTCATCTAGGATTGGTCAGCGACAAAGTCACCTATGTTGGAGTATATTGACTTAGGAGTCAAGTGAGATCACTTGATCATAGGTCATACTCATCATTTAAGCTCAAAATGGGGTTACCATTTCTCATTTAATCATTTTGATGTATTCACATCTTGTCGAGTTGCTTTGGCTCATGACTTGGAGTAAAGCTTCTCTAAGTTGGAATAACATACCTTGGGTGGTGGTGTTGATCGTGATCATGTAGTTGAACTTATGTGGGTTGCTCGAGGTTGATGTAGCTCATCAAGAGTTGGGAGCACCACTTGGAATTTGAGTTCATCTACCTACATGGGTTAGTTTTTGCAAGGAAGAGCACTTGTGTATCCAAAATGACAATCATGAAACTCAACATAGAATTTGTCAAAGGATATGTTTGAATGGTTTCGTGCTTCCTTGTCTTCAACCACCATTGTGTAGAGACTTGGTGATGTAGAGATCGCTCAAGATGTGAGTGCGTTGTACTCTCGTAGATTTAGATTCATCCAAGTACCTACACGGGTTAGATAACATGCAAGGTGCAAATGTATCCAAGACATAAGATTATCATCATAAGAGAAATATAAAGGATTAGTCATAGGCTCATGTCTTGCATGTATCAAATGGAGTTCCTACTCCAAGTTTGAAGCATCAATGATGTTCAATTCACCTCTTAATCTGCAAAACACTTTCTCATCAAGTGGTTTAGTGAAAATATCCGCTAGTTGCTTATCGGTGCGAACATGTTTAAGATTAATGTCCCCTTTGGCAACATGATCTCGAATGAAATGCTGATGAACTTCAATATGCTTAGTTCGAGAGTGTTGCATGGGATTGTGAGCAATCTTGATAGCACTTTCATTGTCACAAAGCAATGGAACATGTTTCACATATATCCCATAATCTTTAAGAGTTTGGGTCATCCAAAGTAATTGAGCACAACATGAACCAGCGAAAATGTATTCCGCTTCGGCGGTGGATAAGGATACCGAGTTTTGTTTCTTGGAAGACCAAGACACAAGAGATCTACCAAGAAATTGACAAGTAACCAAAGTGGACTTTCTATCAACCTTGTCACCGGCATAGTCCGAGTCGGAGTAGCCAACAAGATTAAAAGAGGCCCTCTTAGGATACCAAATGCCAAAGTTTGGTGTATGGATTAAGTATCTCACTATCCTTTTCATGGCCTTAAGATGACATTCTTTAGAAGCGGCTTGATATCGTGCACACATGCACACACTTAGCATAATATCGGGACAAGAAGCACATAGATATAACAATGAACCAATCATAGAGCGATAAACCTTTTGATCAACCGGTTCACCATCTTTGGTCAAATCAAGATGTCCACTAGTAGGCATGGGTGTAGTCACACCTTTGCATTCTTGCATATTGAACTTCTTGAATAAGTCCTTGGTGTACTTCGTTTGAGAGACAAAGGTACCTTCCTTAGTTTGCTTGATTTGCAAACCAAGAAAGAATTTGAGTTCACTCATCATAGACATCTCAAACTTCTCCGACATTAGCTTTCCAAACTTTTCACTAAAGTGAGGGTTAGTCGAACCAAATATAATATCGTCAACATAGATTTGGCACACAAATAGTTCCCCATTAACCCTTTTAGTAAAAAGAGTAGAATCAATTTTTCCAATTTCAAAGCCTTTTTCAATAAGGAACTTGGTCAAGCATTTATACCACGCTCTAGGAGCTTGTTTAAGACCATAAAGAGCTTTGTGAAGTTTGTAAACATGATTAGGTTTCTTAGGATTGACAAAGCCGGGAGGTTGATTAACATAAACTTCCTCCTCTATTTCACCATTTATAAAAGCACTTTCAATGTCCATTTGGTACAAGGTGATATCATGGTGATTAGAATAGGCAAGTAAGATGCGAATGGACTCAAGTCTAGCAACGGGGGCATATGTCTCACCATAGTCCATACCTTCGACTTGAGTGTAGCCTTGGGTGACGAGACGTGCTTTGTTGCAAACTACTTATCCATCTTCATCTTTCTTGTTGCGAAACACCCATTTGGTACCGATGATGTTGTGGTTGTTGTCGGGCTTCCCAACCAATGTCCAAACTTGATTTCTCTCAAAGTAGTGTAGCTCTTCATGCATGGGGTTTATCCAATCCGGATCTTCCAAAGCTTCTTCAACCTTCATAGGTTCAACGCTAGAGATGAATGAATAGTGTTCACAAAAGTTAGCTAAACGAGTTTTAGAGCGTGTGATTCTCCCAGTTTGGATATCATTGTAGATTTGCTCGACGGGGTGGTATTTAGCAACTCTTGCTCAAACTCGTCAAAGCTTTTGCTTGGATCTAGGTGGAACATCTTCTTCATCTTGTTCTTCTTCTTGGCCTTCTTCATTGTTGACATTGTCGTTCTCTTGTCGTGGTAGAGAAGGAGGTTGTTGATGTTCATCTTGGTGTACTTCCTCGTCTTCTTCGTCTTGGTGTGTCCCAATTGTGGATGCCTCTGTATCGACTCTTGGTTCACCTTGTCATGAGGTGGAAGCTTCCACTTGGATGGACGAGGTACTCTCCTTCCCCTCCGTTGGACGAATCTTGCCAATAGACAAGTCTTGGATTGCTTTCGAGGGGTCTTTGTCTCCTACATCAATTGGCAATTGCTCTACTTGCGAGCCGTTAAATTCATCAAACTTCAAATCTACCGTCTCTTCAACCTTTCAGGTGAAATTGTTGTAGACACGGTAAGTGTGAGAGTTTGAGCCATAACCAAGTAGGAAACCTTCATGAGACTTAGGAGCAAATTTAGAATGATGATGCTTATCAAGAATGTAGCACTTTGAGCCGAATACTCGAAAGTATCCAACTTGGGGTTTGTTACCGGTGAGGAGCTCGTATGCCGTCTTGCCGAGTAGCTTGTGAAGATACAAGCGATTTGTTGCGTGACAAGCTGTCTCAACCGCTTCCGCCCAAAAGTGTTTTGGCGTCTTGTACTCATCAAGCATCCTTCTCCCCATTTTGATGAGCGTCCGATTCTTCCTCTCAACAACTCCATTTTGTTGAGGTGTGTATGTAGCCGAGAACTCATGTGAAATCCCTTCTTCGTCAAGAAAGGTGTCCACATTTGCGTTCTTGAACTCCGTTCCGTTATTGCTGCGAACCTTCTTTATCTTCACTTCAAATTGATTTTGGGCCTTCCTAGCGAAGTTTTTGAAGATCTTTTGGACCTGCAATTTATCATCGAGAAAGAACACCCACGTAAATCTTGAAAAATCATCAACTATAACTAGACCAAAAGAATTTCCACCGAGACTTTTGTAAGCGTTGGGACCAAAAAGATCCATGTGAAGTAGCTTGAGTGGCCTCCTTGTGGTCATGATGTTCTTCACGGGATTCCTTCCTCCAACCTGTTTACCTGCTTGACAAGCGCTGCAAAGTCTATCCTTATCAAATATGACATTGTTAACACCAAGGATATTATTTCCTTTAATAAGCTTGTCAAGGTTTCGCATGCCCACATGGCCTAATCGTCTATGCCATAACCAACCTTTAGAGGATTTAGCAATAAAGCAAGTTCTAGGTTGAGCCTTTTTAGTGAAATCGACAATGTAAAGATCACCTCTACGTATACCGGTAAAGACAATTTTATGATTATCTCTACGAAACACTTGGCAATCTACTTAAGTGAATAGGACATTGAAACCAAAATCAGCAAGTCTAGATACTGAAAGTAAGTTGTAGGCAAGAGATTCAACGAGCATGACATTTTGAATGGAGCTATCATGTGAGATGGCCACCTTACCGAGGCCAACCACCTTACCCTTTGAGTTATCACCAAAAGTGACATACTTTCGAGGGCCATCGTTTTCAGCAAGCTCATGAAACATATCTTTATCTCCGGTCATGTGATCGATACATCCACTGTCAAGAACCCATTCCTTTCCTCCTGCCATATATCCCCGAAGATTTGCCATAAGACCAAAGTGTCTCATTGCATCATCAAGATCAAAGTCACTATCATCATCCTCATCACAGTATCCATGTTCAACATCGTCATGTGGTGGATCAATTCCTAGAGAGGGTGATTTGTTAGAGTGAGTTTGACAATGATCTTCTCTATGAATTCTAGTAGCTTCGGAAATAATATTGCTAATGATTCCAACATCTCTTTAGCATGCATAAGGTTTGTAAGCTCAAATAGACAATCACCAAACATAGGATCATTGGAATTCATCCTACTCAAGGCAATAGACTTATGGAGAATTTCATCTAGATTTTTCAAGGAATAATTTGGAAAATGTTCCTCAAGAAATTTCCATATAGTGTAGGCACACTCAAGAGTAGGCAAATTTCCAATCAAGTTTCTAGGCAAGCCTCTAGTGATAAGATTAACAGTTCTAAGATTGCAAATCATGTCAATTGACTCATCAAGGGTAGGATGCATAGGATCAGCATGAGGTGCACAAGGGCTAGCAATGTACTTGTTCAAATGATATTCATTGAAAATCACAAGCATCTCATTTTTTCACTCATGAAAGTATTCTCCATCAAGTATAGGCACTCTATGTCTAAGACTCCCCAAAGTAGACTCATCCATCTTCCTCCAATGGTGATTAAACCAAAGCAATGGAGACCAAAGCTCTGATACCAATTGAAAGGATCGAGAAGAGGTGTCTAGAGGGGGGGGTGATAAGACACTAAGTAAGAAAAGTTGCGGTTTTTAATCTCTTTAAGTTGAAGTGGAGTTTTAGCACAAGTTTAACAATCACAATACATATCAAGCAAGCATGCAAATAGTATATGAGCAGCGGAAAGTAAAGCATGCAACTTGCAACAATGTAAAGGGATGGGATTGGAGTATGCAAATGCAATTTGGAGACACGGAGATTTTTGAGTCGTGGTTCCGATAGGTGGTGCTATCGTACATCCACGTTGATGGAGACTTCAACCCACGAAGGGTAACGGTTGCGCGAGTCAATGGAGGGCTCCACCCACGAAGGGTCCACGAAGAAGCAACCTTGTCTATCCCACCATGGCCGTCGCCCACGAAGGACTTTTCTCACTAGGGTAGATCTTCACGAAGTAGCCGATCTCTTTGCCCTTACAAACTCCTTGGTTTAACTCCACAATCTTGTCGGAGGCTCCCAAGTGACACCTAGCCAATCTAGGAGACACCACTCTCCAAGAAGTAATAAATGGTGTGTTGATGATGAACTCCTTGCTCTTGTGCTTCAAATGATAGTCTCCCCAACACTCAACTCTCTCTCTCAGGATTTGGATTTGGTGGAAAGAGGATTTGAGTGGAAATCAACTTGGGGAAGGCTAGATATCAAGATTCATATGGTAGGAATGGAATATCTTGGTCTCAACACATGAGTAGGTGGTTCTCTCTCAGAAAATGTAGGTTGGAAGTGTAGGCACGTTCTGATGGCTCTCTCCATGAATGAAGAGTGGGTGGAGGGGTATATATAGCCTCCACACAAAATCTAACCATTACACGCAACTTACCAATCTCAGTGGGACCAAATCATGAAACTCGATCGGACCAATTTAGCAAATAATGTGACCGTTAGGATTTTTGGTGGGACCGACATGTCAACTCGGCGGGACTGATATGGTTAGGGTTAGGGCATAACGTAATATTGGTGAGACCGATTACACAAACTCAGTGGGACCGATTTTGATAATAAGCTAACCAGAGAGTTGATCAGGCAAACTCGGTGGGACCGATTCGCTCATCTCGGTGAGACCGAAATGTTACGAAAGGGAACAGAGAGTGTGCATTGTAATCTCGGTAGGACCGATTACACGAACTCGGTTGGACTGATTTTGGTAATGGACATACACAGAGAGATTACAATCCCATCTCGGTGAGACCGAGATCCCTATCGCTGAGACCGAAAAGACTAGGGTTTGTGGCAGTGGCTATGACATCTGAACTCGGTGGTGCCGGATAGAAAGAATCGGTAGGGCCGAGTTGGAATTTTGGTTTGGGTCATATGTGGATGTGAGAAGGTAGTTGAGGGCTTTGGAGCATATCACTAAGCACTTTGAGCAAGCAAGCCATTAAGCAACACCTCATCTCCTCTTGATATTATTGGCTTTTCCTATAGACTCAATGTGATCTTGGATCACTAAAATAGAAAATGTAGAGTCTTGTGCTTGGAGCTTGAGTCAATCCTTTGTCCTTAGCATCTTGAAGGGGTTCCACATCCTCTAGTCCATGCCACTTCATTGTTGAACTTATCTAAAACATACTAGGTAAAAGTGTTAGTCCAACAAGAGATATTTTGACATTAATTACCAAAACCACCCAAGGAGCACTTTGTGCTTTTACATTGCCTCTCCGATGAAGCGTGAGTAGTTTACCACAGACCTTCAGGTCCATAGTTATTAGCTAGATGGCTTCTTCTCTCTCTTTGATTCTCAATACGAAGTTCTCCTTGATGTTCTTGGAGATCTATTCGATGTAATACTCTTTTGCGATGTGTTTCCCGAGATCCGATGAATTTTGGATTTATGAACAAGTTTATCTATGAATATTATTTGGTTTTTCTCTCAATTCTTATATGCATGATTTGATATCTTTGCAATTCTCTTCGAATTATCGATTTAGTTTTGCCTACTAGATTGATCTTTCTTGCCATGGGAGAAGTGCTTAGATTTGGGTTCAATCTTGCGGTGTCCTTTCCAAGTGACAGTAGGGGCAGCAAGGCACGTATTGTATTGTTTCCATCGAGGATAAAAAAGATGGGGTTTATATCATATTTCTTGAGTTTATCCCTCTACATCATGTCATCTTGCTTAATGCGTTACTCCATTCTTATGAACTTAATACTCTAGATGCATGTTGGATAGCGGTCGATGTGTGTAGTAATAGTAGTAGATGCAGGCACGAGTCGGTCTACTTGACACGGACGTGATGCCTATGTTCATGATCATTGCCTTAGATGTCTTCATAATTATGCACTTTTCTATCAATTGCCCGACAGTAATTTTTTCACCCATCGTAATACATACTATCTCGAGAGAAGCCACTAGTGAAACCTATGGCCCCCGGGTCTCTTTTTCATTATATTGCATCTCTTTTCCATATTGTTGAATCTTGTTTACTATTTTGCAATCTTTACTTTCCAATCTATACAACAAAAATACCAAAAATATTTACTTTATTATCTCTGTCAGATCTCACTTTTGCGAGTGACCGTGAAGGGATTGACAACCCCTTTATCGCGTTGGTTACAAGGTTCTTGATTGATTGTGCAGGTATTCGGTGACTTGTGCGTCGTCTCCTACTTGATTGAAACCTTGGTTACCAATACTGAGGGAAATACTTACGCTACTTTGCTACATCACCCTTTCTTCTTCAAGGGAAAACTAATGAAAGCTCAAGAGGTAGCAATGTCATGCTGGTGCAGTATTTTTCTTTTTATTTAATAATAATTTCAGAAATGTTTAAAACATAGAAAATTAATATAAAATAATTTATAACTTGGATCAAAATACTTTGTACATGAAAGTTGCACAGAACAACGAGATGAATGCGAATACATAGTCCGTTCATTCGCCATACTTCCCTAGCATAGTGAACATCCAACAATCCCCCTCCGGTTCGTTTGTCCGAAAACGTCAAACATCAGGAATACTTTGTCGGATGTTTCCCCCCTTCGCCAATATCACCTGTCCCTACGTTAGATCAACCCTGGCACCGCGTATTGCCTTGTTATATTTTGTGATGCTTTGTTTGCTCCATATTTATTGTTTCTTCCCCCTCTTATTCTCTGGTAGACCCCGAGACCGGCGTTGATGCCACTGAGTACGACTACGTCACCGACGACCCTTCTTCGTGTTTAACAGAGCTTCTAGGCAAGCAAACCCCCCTTGATCAACCAAATATCGCCCAGTCTCTTCTCTCTTATTCCTGCATTAGGTTTGCTACTGTTGGCTATTCAATAGCTCCTATTCTGTTGCATAGCCTGCCATTGTTGCTACAATTGTTGACACCTTTACGTGCTATCATAAATGCTTAGTATAGGATGCTAGTACTTCATCAGTGGCCCTGCATGCTTGTCCGTCTTCCATGCTATACTATCGGGTCATGATCACTTCGGGAGGTGATCACGGGTATATACGTACATACAAACTATACAGGTTACATGATGTGACTAAAGTCGGGTCGGCTCATAGAGTGCCCGCAAGTGGTTCCGATGTGGGGGGCTGAAAGGATAGGTGGTGAAGGAAATATGCCCTAGAGGCAATAATAAAGTTTTATTTTATATTTCCTCATATCATGATAAATGTTTATTATTCATGCTAGAATTATATTAACTGGAAACTTAGTACATGTGTGAATACGTAGACAAAACATAGTGCCCCTAGTATGCCTCTACTTGACTAGCTCATTAATCAAAGATGGTTATGTTTCCTGACCATAGTCATGTGTTGTCATTTGATGAACGGGGTCACATCATTAGAGAATCATGTGATGGACAAGACCCATCCGTTAGCTTAGCATAATGATCGTTAACTTTTATTGCTATTGCTTTCTTCATGACTTATACATGTTCCTATGACAATGAGATTATGCAACTCCCGAATACCGGAGGAACAACTTTTGTGCTATCAAACGTCACAACATAACAGGGTGATTATAAAGATGCTCTACAGGTGTCTCCGAAGGTGTTTATTGGGTTGGCATGGATCGAGAATAGGATTTGTCACTCCGTGATTTGGAGAGGTATCTCTGGGCCCTCTCGGAATCATCACTATAAGCCTTGCAAGCAATGTGATTAATGAGTTAGTTGCAGGATGAAGCATTACGGAACGAGTAAAGGGACTTGCCGGTAACGAGATTGAACTAGGTATGATGATACCGATGATCGAATCTCGGGCAAGTAACATAGCGATGACAAAGGGAACAACGTATGTTATTGTGCGATTTGATTGATAAATATCTTTGTAGAATATGTAGGAGCCAATATGAGCATCCAGGTTCCACTATTGGCTATTGATTGGAGATGTGTCTAGATCATGTCTACATAGTTCTCGAACCCGTAGGGTCCGCACGCTTAACGTTCAATGACGATTTGTATTATGAGTTATGTGTTTTTGATGACCGAAGTTTGTTTGGAGTCCCGGATTATATCATGGACATGATGAGGAGTCTCGAAATGGTCGAGAGGTAAAGATTGATATATTGGAATGTTGTGTTCGGACACCAGAATAGTTTCAGAGAGGTTCGGACATTTTTTTGGAGTACCGGGAGGTTACCGGAACCCCCCGGGAAAGTTAATGGGCCTACATGGGCCTTAGTGGAGAGAGGAGGCAGCGGCTAGGAGGTGGCAGTCTAGCGACGGTAGGTATTTCCCTCAGTGATGAGACCAAGGTTATAGAACTAGTAGGAGAACCTCCTCACACCACGTAAATAGCACCTGCACACAAATAACAAATACTTGCAACCCGACGTGTTAAAGGGGTTGTCAATCCCTTTTGGGTACGGCGCCTCTAGTGGGCAAATAACGTGAGGCAAAAAGTGGTAGATAGGATAAATAGATCGCGGAACAAATAAATTGCAGCAAGGTATTTTTGTTTTTTGGTTTAATAGATCTGAAAATAAATGCAGGGGAAAATAGATCGCAAAAGCAAATATGATGAAAAGAGACCGGGGGCCGTAGGTTTCACTAGTGGCTTCTCTCGAGAAAAATAGCAAACGGTGGGAAAACAATTACTATCGGGCAATTGATAGAACTTCAAATAATCATGACGATATCCAGGCAATGATCATTATATAGGCATCATGTCTAAGATTAGTAGACTGACTCCTGCCTGCATCTACTACTATTACTCCACACATCGACCGCTATCCAGCATGCATCTAGTGTATTAAGTTCATGAGAAAATGGAGTAATGCATTAAGAACGATGACAAGATGTAGACGAGATCCGTTTATCTATTACGGCAGATATAGATCTCATCTTGTTATCCTTAGTAGCAACGATACATACGTGTCGGTTCCCTTTCTGTCACTGGGATCAAGCACCGTAAGATTGAACCCACTACAAAGTACCTCTTCCCATTGCAAGATAAATAGATCAAGTTGGCCAAACAAAACCCAAATATCAGAGAAGAAATATGAGGCTATAAGCAATCATGCATATAAGAGATCAAAGAAGACTCAAATAACTTTCATGGATAAAAACATAGATCTGATCATAAACTCAAAGTTCATCGGATCCCAACAAACACACACCAAAAGACTTACATCATATGGATCTCCAAGAGACCATTGTATTGATAATCAAGAGAGAGAGAGAGGAAGCCATCTAGCTACTAACTACATACCCATAGGTCCACAAAGAACTACTCACGCATCATAGGAGAGGCACCAATGGAAGTGGTGAACCCCTCCATGACGGTGTCTAGATTGGATCTTGGTGGTTCTCAACTCTGTGGTGGCTGGATCAATATTTCGTCAACTCCCCTAGTGTTTCTGGAATATTTGGGTATTTATAGAGCAAAAAGGCGGTTCAGGGGGCACCCGACGTGGGCACAACCCACCCGGGCGCGCTTGGGCCTCCTAGAGCGCCCTGGTGGGTGCTGCTCAGCTCGAGCAGCCCCTCGGGTGCTTCCTTGGCCTATTGGCTTTCTTCTGGCCCAAAAACATCCTCTAGGAGTTATGTTGCATTTGGACTTCGTTTGATATTGATTTCCTGTAATGTAAAAAACATGTAGAAAACAGCAACTGGCACTGGGCACTATGTCAATAGGTTTGTAACAAAAAATGATATAAAATGACTATAAAATGATTGTAAAACATCCAAGAATGATAATATAACAACATGGAATAATAAAAAAATTATAGATACGTTGGAGACGTGTGACTCTCCCCTCTCGTTGTTATGCATCTCCTAGATAGATCTTGCGTGATCGTAGGAATTTTTTTGAAATTGCATGCTACGTTCCCCAATAGTGGTATCCGAGCCAGGTCTATGCGTAGATGATATGCACGAGTTGAACACAAAGAGTTGTGGGCGATAATAGTCATACTGCTTACCACCAACGTCTTACTTTGATTCGGTGGTATTTTTGGATGAAGCAGCCCGGACCGACATTACATGACCGTGTTCATGAGACAGGTTCTACCGACGTGCTTTGCACACAGGTGGTTGGCGGGTGTCTGTTTCTCCAACTTTAGTCGAATCGACTTTGACTATGGTTGGTCCTTGTTGAAGGTTAAAACAACACACTTGACGAAAAATTGTTGTGGTTTTGATGCATAGGTAAGAACGGTTCTTGCTAGAAGCCCATAGCAGCCACGTAAAACTTGCAACAACAAAGTAGATGACATCTAACTTGTTTTTGAAGGGCTTGTTGTGATGTGATATGGTCAAGACATGATGTGATATAAATTGTTGTATGAGATGATGACGTTTTGTAATAGAGTTATCGGCAACTGGCAGGAGCCATATGGTTGTCGCTTTATTGTATGGAATGCAATCACCATGTAATTGCTTTACTTTATCACTATGCGGTAGCGATAGTCATAGAAGCAATAGTTGGTGAGACGACAATGATGCTACGATGGAGATCAAGGTGTCAAGCCAGTGACAATGGAGATCATGACGATGCTTTGGAGATGGAGATCAAAGGCACAAGATGATGATGGTCTTATCATGTCACATATTTTGATTGCATGTGATGTTTATCTTTTATGCATCTTATTTTTCTTAGTACGACGGTAGCATTATAAGATGACCCCTCACTAAATTTCAAGGTATAAGTGTTCTCCCTGAGTATGCACCGTTGCTACAGTTCATCGTGCCGAGACACCATGTGATGATCGAGTGTGATAATCTCTACGTTCACATACAACAGGTGCAAGCCAGTTTTGCACGTGCAGAATACTCGGGTTAAACTTGATGAGCCTAGCATATGTAGATATGACCTCGGAACACTGAGACCGAAAGGTCGAACATGAATCATATAGTAGATATGATCAACATAGAGATGTTCACCATTGAAAACTACTCCATATCACGTGATGATCGGACATGGTTTAGTTGATATGGATCACGTGATCATTTAGATAACTAGAGGGATGTCTATCTAAGTGGGAGTTCTTTAGTAATATGATTAATAGAACTTTAATTTATCATGAACTTAGTCCTGATAGTATTTTGCAACTTATGTTGTAGATCAATAGCTCGCGTTGTAGCTTCCCTATGTTTTTTATATGTTCCTAGAGAAAATTAAGTTGAAAGACAATAGTAGCAATGATGCAGACTGGGTCCGTAATCTGAGGTTTTCCTCATTACTGCATAGAAGAATTATGTCCTTGATGCACTGCTAGGTGACAGACCTATTGCAGGAGCAGATGCAGACATTATGAATGTTTAGCTAGCTATATATGATGACTACTTGATAGTTTAGTGCACCATGCTTTACGGCTTAGAACCGGGACTTCAAAAAATGTTTTGAATGCCACGGAGCATATGATATGTTCCAAGAGCTGAAATTGGTATTTCAGACTCATGCCCGCGTCGACAGGTTGAGACCTCTGACAAGTACTTCGCCTAAAAGATGGAGGAGAACTGCTCAGCTAGTGAGCATGTGCTAAGAATGTCTGGGTACTACAATCGTTTGAATCAAGTGGGAGTTAATCTTCCAGATAAGATAGTGATTGACAGAGTTCTCTAGTCACCATCACCAAGTTACTGGAACTTCGTGATGAACTATAGTATGCAAGGGATGACGAAAATGATTCTCGAGCTCTTCGTGATGCTGAAATCGATGAAGGTAGAAATCAAGAAAGAGCATCAAGTGTTGATGATTGACAAGACCACTAGTTTCAAGAAAAGGCCAAAGGGAAAGAAAGGGAACTTCAAGTAGAATGGCAAGCAAGTTGTCACTGCCGGGAAGAAGCCCAAAGCTGGACCCAAGCCTGAAACTGAGTGCTTCTACTACAAAGCAAATGGTCACTAGAAGCGGAACTGCCCCAAACATTTGGCAGATAAGAAGGATGGCAAAGTTAACAAAGGTATATTTGATATACAGGTTATTGATGTGTACGTTACTAGTGTTCGTAGTAGCCCCTGGGTATTTGATACTTGTTCGGTTTCTATGATTAGTAACTCAAAACAGGAGTTACAGAATAAACAGAGACTAGTTGAGGGTGAAGTGACGATGTATGTTGGAAGTGGTTCCAAGATTGATATGATCATCATCGCACACCCCCTATACTTTTGGAATTAGTGTTGAACCTAAATAAATGTTATTTGGTGTTTGCATTAAAGCATGAATATGATTAGATCATGTTTATTGCAATACAGTTATTCATTTAAGACAGAGAATAATTGTTATTCTATTTACATGAATAAAACCTTCTATGGGCATACACCCAATGTTAATGGTTTACTAAATCTCGATCGTTGTGATACACATATTCATAATATTGATGCCAAAAAGATGCAAAGTTGATAATGATAGTGCAACATACTTATGGCACTGTCGTTTAGGTCATATTGGTGTAAAGCGCATGAAGAAACTACATGTTGATGGGCTTTTGGAATCACTTGATTATGAATCATTTGATACTTGTGAACCGTGCCTTATGGGCAAGATGACTAAAACTCCGTTCTTCAGAACAATGGAACGAGCTAATGACTTATTGGAAATAATACATACCGATGCATGCAGTCTGATGAGTGTTGAGGCTCGCGGCGGGTATCGTTATTTTCTGACTTTCATAGATGATTTAAGTAGATATGGGTATATTTACTTAATTAAACACAAGTCTGAAACATTTGAAAAAGTTCAAAGAATTTCAGAGTGAAGTGGAGAATCATCATAACAAGAAAATAAAGTTTCTACGATCTGTTTGTGGAGGAGAATATTTGAGTTACGAGTTTGGTCTTCATTTGAAACAATGTGGAATAGTTCCGTAACTCAAGCCACCTGGAACACCACTGCGTAATGGTGTGTCCTAACGTCGTAACCGTACTTTATTATATATGGTGCGATCTATGATGTCTTTTACTGATTTACCGCTATCGTTTTGGGGTTATGCATTAGAGACAGTTGCATTCACTTTAAATAGGGCACCGTCAAAATCCGTTGAGACGACACCTTATGAACTATGGTTTGGCAACAAACCTAAGCTGTCATTTTTTTAAAAGTTTGGGGCTGTGATGCTTATGTGAAAAAGCTTCAACCTGATAAGCTCGAACCCAAATCGAAGAAATGCGTCTTCATAGGATATCCAAAGGAAACTGTTGGGTACATCTTCTATCATAGATCTGAAGGCAAGATATTTGTTGCTAAGAATGGATCCTTTCTAGAGAAGGAGTTTCTCTCGAAAGAAGTGAGTGGGAGGAAAGTAGTACTTGATGAGGTAATTGTACCTTCTCTCGAATAGGAAAGTAGTTCATCACAGAAATCAGTTCCAATGATTCCTACACCAATTAATGAGGAAGCGAATGATGATGATCATGAAACTTCAGATCAAGTTACTACTGAACCTCGTAGGTTAACCAAAGTACGGTCCGCACTAGAGTGGTACGGTAATCCTATTCTGGAAGTCATGTTACTAGACCATATTGAACCTACGACCTATGAGGAAGCGATGATGAGCCCAGATTCCGCAAAATAACTTGAGGCCATGAAATCTGAGATGGGATCCATGTATGAGAACAAAGTGTGGACTTTGCTGGACTTGCCTGATGATCGGCAAGGCATAGAAAATAAATCGATCTTTAAGAAGAAGACTGACGCTGACGGTAATGTTAATGTCTACAAAGCTCGACTTGTTGCGAAAGGTTTTCGACAAGTTCAAGGAGTTGACTATGATGAGACCTTCTCACCCATAGCGATGCTCAAGTCTGTTCAAATCATGTTAGCAATTGCCGCATTTTATGATTATGAAATTTAGCAAATGGATGTCAAAATTGCATTCCTTAATGGATTTCTTAAAGAACAGTTGTATATGATGCAACCAGAAGGTTTTGTCGATCCAAAAGGTGCTAAAAAAGTGTGCAAGCTCCAGCGATCCATTTATGGACTAGTGCAAGCCTCTCAGAGTTGGAGAATACGCTTTGATAATGTGATCAAAGCATATGGTTTTATACAAACTTTTGCAGAAGCCAGTATTTACAAGAAAGTGAGTGGGAGCTTTGTAGCATTTCTAATATTATATGTGGATGACATGTTGTTGATTCAAAATAATACAGAATTTCTAGATAGCATAAAAGGATACTTGAATAAGAATTTTTCAATGAAAGACCTCGGTGAAGCTGCTTATATATTGGGCATCAAGATCCATAGAGATAGATCAAGATGCTTAATTGGACTTTCACAAAGCACATACCTTGATAAAGTTTTGAAGAAGGTCAAAATGGATCCGTCAAAGAAAGGGTTCTTGCTTGTGTTACATGGTGTGAAGTTGAGTCAGACTCAATGCCCGACCACTGCAGAAGATAGGGAGAAAATGGAAGTCATTCCCTATGCCTCGGCCATAGGTTCTATCATGTATGCAATGCTATCTACGAGACCTGATGTGTGCCTTGCTATAAGTTTAGCAGTGAGGTACCAAAGTAATCCATGAGTGGATCACTAGACAGTGGTCAAAATTATCTGTCGGGTGGTAGGTGCGACATATGCCAACGGGTGGCTTATCATTGTGGGAGCCAATAAGACATCGCCGGTGCCTGGAAACAGGATAAGGCGAAGACATGCACGCCGGCGAATCTTACCCAGGTTCGGGGCTCTCCGTGGAGATAACACCCCTAGTCCTGCTCTACGGGGTCTCCGCATGATCACTAGATCAACAAGTAGCTACAAGAGGCTCCTTGAGCTGTTTGGCGAGAGGAGGAAGAAGGGGCAAGGCTAGCTCTCTTCTCCTCTCAAAGTTGTGTCTAAAACTATCAAATTCCAACCCTTTGCATGGGTGCCCTAGGGGGTTTATATAGGCCTACCCCCTAGGGGTACAATGGTAATCCGGCTGGGTGTGGGCCCAGACATCAGTGTCTATGCTAGCTGGCTTCTCCGCCGACTGCTGGGGCCCGCCGACTGGTGGGTCCCGCCGGCTGCCGGTCTCCTGGGCGGCAGGTAGGCCCCACTGCTTGGTCTTGTCGGGGGCTGGTTATTGTTGCCTCACTCTTGATGATGAGGGCTTTGTCGAGGTAAGCATGGCTACAGTGCCGCTGCCTGGCGGCCTCTTGCTATAGCCTTACCACGTCTTATCTCCTTAATGGTGCGCTTACTTTGAGGGAGGGAGCGAGCCGGGTGGTGAGAGCCGGCTACGCCCCAGGCCAACTAGGGGAAGCAGGGCCGCCTTCGGGTGTCTCTCTGACCGAAGGGGCCCGCCGCCTATGGGCCGTACTGACGGCCCGTCGTGGGTGACGTCATGGTAATCATGGCAACAGTGCCACGCCGGACGGGTCATGGCTACCCCGTACGGCGTACTGTAGCCATGCGTACTCCGGGATTCAGGGGCAGCAGGTTTCACTGTTGCCACGCCCTGTCCCATCTCCATTACATGGGTACAAACTTTGAGGGCATAATCTTGGCCGGCCTTTGGGGGCCGGCTTCTTGGAGTCGGCCCTCCCGCGACTTTCCTGATGAGGATTCTAGGGCATGGCCACCTTCCGGTAGTCGGCTTATGGGGTAGCCGGCCAGGGGAAGGCAGCCACGTGTCTTGGGTGCTTGAAGGCTTGATCAGCCTATTGTTTTTTGAAGAGCCGGGGGGAGCCGGCTGGGATATCCGTGGTCATTTACTCCGAAAGTAGTCCCCGAAGCTGGTTGGGCTTCATGGCTGAGAGGGGAACGAGAAGCTCAATCATCTTCCTATCCCAAAGGGCCGGCAGCTAGGAGCCGGCTTTACTCGTGCATGCCTTCTCGGTGAAGTTTCTTCAAAATCCGAAGGCGGGAAACAGCTGGCGCGCTAACCAGGCTACGGGCTGGCCGCCCGCCGCCTACGCGCCACGTGGCACCCTTCGGCTGGAAGGGCCTGCCAGCCCACGCGCGTGACGGGACGCCGCTGCAGGCCGAGGCCCGCCACTTCCGTGCCTCAGCCCGAGCGCGGATCTTCTGCGGCCTAACCGACCGCACGTCTTCCGACGGCGGTTTCCGCTCGTTGTTAAGGCGTAATAATCGCGGGTCGTGGGGGAGTGGGCGCAGTTAATCCCATGCCCCCCACGCCTCGCCTCCTCGGCTTCGCCGTGCAAGGCTATAAGTAGGAGGAGGAGGGGGAGCGGCAGTCACATGCTCGCCCTCGCTCCGCCATTCCCTTCTTCTTCTTCCTCGCCGTCGCTGCAGCTGCTATCCATCACGCCACCGCTCTGCCATTCTTCTTGGCGCGCCGCAGCTTTGTCGCCGCCAAATCGAGCGCTCTCCGCCGCCGCGCGTTCCCCGTCGCCTTTCCGTCCTCATGGCTCCAACGTCGAGCAACTGGGACGGCTCCAACGTCCACGAGGACCACATCGACTTCCTCCGCAAGACGCGGCGGCTGTCGGGCAAGGACTACGTGCGGGTCCGGCTCACGCCGGAGAGGGAGATCTCGCCGGCGCCGGAGGAGGGCGAGCGGGTAATCTTTCGCTCGCACTGCCTGCGCGGCGTCGGCCTTCCCGCGAGCGGCTTCTTCCGCTCGTTTCTCGAGTTCTACCATCTCCAGCCGCACCACCTCACTCCAAACATAGTGGTGCTGCTGTCGACCTTCGTCACCCTGTACGAAGGCTTCCTCGGCGTCCTCCCCACCCTCGAACTGTGGGGGAGTTCTTCCAGTCCAAGCTCGGCACCGTCGTCGCGGGCGTGCCGGCTCCATGCGGCGCCTTCATCGCCATGCGGAGATCGACGGCCGACAACCCGTTCCCAGCCATCACGCTGATCCAGTCGGTGAAGCTCTCGCAAAAATCCTACTTCTACGTGAAGAACGTCGCTCCGCAAGGTGACTACGTCAATCTGCCGGCTTACGTAGCCGGCCCGCCGGCTGGAAGGCAGCCTTCGTGGTCCTATCGGGCCAGGTCGCTGATGCCGGCTGGGGCTGGCGCCGTAGCCCGGCTTCGGGTGCTGATCCAGTCGGAGGGCCTGACCGGGCCCGATCTGATTGCCGCCTTCGTGGAGCGCCGGGTGCTCTTGCTCCAAGGCCGCCCTCGTTTGATTTGTCAGATGAGCGGCCGCTTCGACCCAAGCTGGCTAAGCACCAAGGAGATGCCTCAGGACAAGGTATCTTACATGGTGAACTACATCGCCAACTGCAAGCTCACCGAGGAGTGGCGGTATGGCAAGGAGCCGTATTCTCGCGCCAATCCCCCGCCTGTGGTAAGCCTTCCTTCTTTCCTTCTTCTCTTGTTGCCGAGTTCTCTCTGGCCGGCTTCCGACCAGTCGACTTATATTTGTTATTATTTTTTCTTTTAATCAGAACCCCCTCCTTCATCCGTCGGCCAGAACCGCGGGGGCGGAACGTGAGTTTGCACCCGATCGCGCGGCGGACGACTTTGACGACCCCGACTTGGGGGCGGCCGCCTTAGATGACGACACCGTGGGGGAGGCGGTGAGGAAGGCGGCTCCGGGCTCTCCGCCACTTTCAAGGACTGGCCGGATGACAACGAGGCCGAGCCTATTCCGCGCCGCCAACCGGCGTCCGACCATCAAGGCGCGGGCTCATCTGTCGGGCTGGCTGCCCTGGGCGGCGCACGGAAGCGCCGGGCGGCGCCGACTCTCTTCGGCAGTCGGCCGAAGAAGCCCAAGGTTACCGCGGCGGCGACCAAGCGGGACGAGGCGGCCACGAAGGCAGCCCGCTTCTGCAAGGTGGTGAAGCAGCCGCAGGCGGTTTCAGCGTAAGTATTAATTCTCGCACACCTTTCTTCTTTCTTCTCTTCAGTCGGCATCCTTCTGAGCCTTTCTTGATTTACTAAACAAGGCTCCGCTCTCTCTCGAGCGAACTACAGCCGCCTCCATAGTCGGAGGGGCGGGAGGATCTTCATGCTCCCGCCGCGTGGACCCCCGTGCCGAGCCCCAAGCGGCGACGGAGCGGAACACGCGGGAGGCGCGGGAAGAGCGGGAGGCGGAGGAGCAGAGGGCGGCCACCGCCAAGGTAGCCCAGGAGACAACGGCAGAGTCGGCAGAGACACAGGCCGACGCGGCGGCCAAGGCTCAGGCGGAGGCCGCGGCCGCAGAGAGGGCGGCAGAGGCCCTGCGTAGCCAGCCTCCACAACTCATCATCCCCCTCCGCACCGTGGCCCCCGATATCCCGGTGCCCCCGCCAGAGGAAGCCGGCCGCATCCAGCCGGCGATGGAGAGGGGGGGGGGCGACATAGTCGTCCCGGTGGGAGAGGCAGTACCACCGCCGTCGGCCGGGACAGGCCAAGGCGGCCAGCCCGAGGCGCCGCCTATGTAGCCGGCTGGAGGCGAGCCGGCCGTGGGGGCGGATCTCGTGGTCCTCTTGCCGACTCGTCGGCACGCAGGGAAGGCGACTTCGGAGCCGGAGCCGCAGAGGGCCGCGGGCTTCAGCTCGTTGGCCCATGATCTGAAGACGGCCAGCGTCAGCTCGCCAGGGTGGACGTCGGGCGGTCGGACGACCGTGCTGAACGTGGCGGCACAGGACGTTCGGAGCCGGCTTCAGTCCTAGGCCGCCACGCTGAAGCAATACACCCAAGAGTTTCTCGCGACGCGGTCGGCCATTCGGGTAAGTCTTCTTGATTTGTTACGTGGGGGCGCATCAGCGCACCCAGTGGGTGTAGTCCCCGAGTTCCGAGTCGGCTGCTGAGCAGGCGGCTTGGAACTTCTCAGAAGACTTTGATTTTAATGACTTGTTCTTGTTCGCACCTTCATCCTATTTGCAGGACTATCACAACCTCCATGATGCTACCTTCAACTCCTAGGCCCGGGAGATGAATCAAAAGACCGCCGATCTGACGGAGAGCCGGAGTAAGTGCTTTATTTTTTTATCGCATGTGGGGGCGCGTCAGCGCACCCACTGGGTGTAGTCCCCGAGATTCGGGCCGACTGCTGAGCAGTCGGGTCCGATCTTTCCTTGATGACTCCTTCCTTATTTTCTTCTTCCTCATGTCTGCAGGGGCCAATGCCGACTTGAGGGAGCAGCTCGGCATAGCTCAGACCACCCTTCGTGCCAAGGAGACCGAGTGCAACGCCCTGGCCCAGGAACGTGATCGCCTGGCCAAGAAACTGGCCGACCAGGAGGGGAGCCATAAGGCGGCCCTGAAGATGGCGCAGGACAGCGAGGCCGCCCTCAAAGCCGAGTACGAGACCGAGGCGGGGAGCTGGGCCGAGGCGAGGCAGGCACTGAGCGAGGGCTACGGCCGGGTTGAAGATTTGATTGACGGTAGGCCGCCTTCCTCTTCATTCCTTTGCTCGCCCCTGTCATCTGATCTGTCTTCTGACTTGTTCTACTTCTTTCTTCTTTGTGTAGAATACTTCCCCGGCTACTCCGTTGCCACCAACCAAGCCATCGAAGCTCATCGCGAGGCCCGACGGCAGGCTGGGGCTGAGATCGCACCGGGTGCCAACCGGACGCTTGAAGAGCAGCTTCTGGCGATTCAAGCCCGCCTCCAGCCGGCTTACCGCATGCTCCGCCGTCTTCAGCGTGCCGGAGCGCAGGTGCTGGCCACCCTCTGGCCCGACGAGGTGATTCCCCGCACCCCCAGTCGGACTGCCGACTGGCTGGAGGTGGCAGTCGGCCGCTTTGAGGCCTGGAAGGCTTCTGGAGCTCGGTGCGGGGCTCGACAGGTGCTAGAGTTCGTCCGGGCTTGGTATCCTGCGCTGAGCTTGGACCAGCTGCGCACCTGGCGGCAGGAGGCTAACGAGGAGCTGGAGGCGATGTGGCCGGCTATCATCCAGCGCGCCTCGGCGATTGCCGACTTCACCGACACCAGCGCCTTTGCCCCAGAGGTGAATGAAGACGGCGTCGCTCAGCCAGAGGAGTGGTTCGGCGGAGGAGATCGACTCCAGCGACGAGGGTGAAGAGGAGGAGGAGGAGGATGGTGAGGACGCTATGCCGGACGGTGGAGCGACCAGCCAGCCTCAACCTGATCGTGCCTCTAGCAACAAGGCACGTGTGGGCACGCCACCCGCAGTGGGCGGAGATCAAGCCTAGACTCGCCAGACGGCCACTCCTCCAGCCGACACTGCCATCTCCACCAACCTGCCCGACACGCCTGTTGCTCCCTTGGCCTGACTTGCCGTCCTTGCTTCCCTGCCCGTTACTCCTTGAACAATTTTTATTAATTTTGCGCAGTTCCACCCACTGGGGGTGTATTCAAACTTTGTTGAATGCTGGCCTTTCAAAGGCCTTTTGTGTAAATATAATTATGCATGTGCTTGGTTTCCATTCCTACTTGCTTTTCCTCTTTTGGCTGTCTTCCTTTGCCGCCCTCCCTTGGTCGCCGCCTTCCCAGCCGGACAGCTGCTCTACAGTCTATGGCCGGGTAAGGGCTTGGCCGTCTGGGAGGACAAGCACTCAAGCTTTCTTAGATTGTAGCAAAGTAAGAAGGGAAGCCGGCCAACCGGCTGCTCTGACAGCCGGTTGGCGGCGGGGGGTGGGGGGGAGCCGGCTTGTGTTATATAAGTTTGTTTAGTCCTTAGCCGTTTTTCATGTGGGCACCCTTTCCTGCCTTTGACTTTTGTTAGTCGGACAGTCGATTCTTCGAGTTGTGACTTTCAACAAGAGGGGCTTGGGTGCCGGCACACTACTTGTCTGACTGCAGGTAGAACTTAAATATAACCCAAGGCGGCAAGTCCCCGGGCCGACTGATCGAACCCGGTGCCGGACGAGAAAATGAATGTGATAACATAACCATGGGCATGATACTCATCATTCATAGATAGAAGAGGGTAGTCCCTGAGTACTCCTTGGGGGGTCCGTTGTCTCATACTTAGTACAAAAGGTAGCGTGGTATACATTGCATTTTAACTGTAAAATCTTCGGAGGAGATTGGTGTTCCATGGTCGTTCCGACTCCTTGCCAGAATCATCCCTCTTGCGTGCCTTCCACTTCTGCGCGTCGATCAGGTAATAGGAGTCGTTGCCTAGAGCTCGGTTGATGACGAATGGGCATTCCCAAGGGGCCGAGAGCTTGTGTTGGCCGGCTGTTCACTGGATTAGCCGGAGTACAAGGTCACCCTCTTGGAAGGATCTTGGCTTGACCTTCCGGCTGTGGTAACGGCGTAGACCCTGCTGGTAGATGGCAGACCGGCTGAGGGCTAACAGCCGGCCCTCTTCCAGTAGATCGACACCGTCTTCTCGCGCTTCCTTGGCCTCCGTCTCCGTGTACATGGTGACCCGAGGTGAGTCAAACTCAATGTCAGTTGGGATGACAGCCTCGGCACCGTATACAAGGAAGAAAGGGGTGAAGCCGGTTGACTTGTTTGGAGTAGTGCGCAAGCTCCAGAGGACGGACGGCAGCTCGTTGAGCCAACAGCCGGCTGAACGCTCCAGTGGCACGACCAATCGGGGCTTGATGCCAAAGAGGATGAGTCCGTTTGCTCGCTCGACTTGGCCGTTTGACTGCGGGTGGGCAACGGACGCTAAGTCCAGTCGGATGCCCTGTGTCGCGCAGAAACGTGTCAGTGCTCCCTTGGCAAAATTCGTGTCGTTGTCAGTGATGATGCTATGTGGTATGCCATACCGGGTTGTGATATCTGCAATAAATGTCACGGCAGTCGGCCCATTCAGCTTCTTGATCGGCTTCGCTTCGATCCACTTGGTAAATTTGTCCACGGCGACAATCAGATATGTCATGCCGCCGCGCACCGTCTTGAATGGGCCCACCATGTACAATCCCCAGACGGCAAAGGGCCAAGTGAGGGGAATGGTCTTGAGTGCAGAAGCCGGCAGGTGTTGCTTGGAGCTGAAGACTTGGCACCCTTTGCAGTGTTTGACTAATTCCTCGGTGGCGTCCAAAGCAGTCGGCCAGAAGAATCGATGGCGGAAAGCTTTGGCGACGAGTGATCTTGAGGCTGCATGGTGGCCGCATTCACCTTGGTGGATGTCCTTGAGGATTGCTATGCCCTTCTCCGGCTCGACGCAGCGCTGGAAGACTCCAGTGACACTGCGCCTAACGAGCTCTCGGTTCACTATTGTGTATGCTCTGGCTCTGCGTTGGACTTGTCTTGCCGAGATCTTGTCAGTCGGTAGCTCTCTGTTAACCAGGAAATTGAGGATGGGTTGGGCCCATGATGGAGCTGTGACTTCTTCTGTTGTCAAAACGACTACTGCGACCAGGGCGGGTGGACTGGGTGGTGAAGAGTTGGAGTCGGCCACCACCTGTTGTGTCGATGCAGTCCCCGGGCCGGCTGCAGTAGTCCTTGGGCCGGGTTCTGAAGTCCCCGGGCCGGGTACAACTACAGCAGTCCCCGAGCCGCCTGCTTGGCTCCCCAAGCCGGATCCGACTGCATCGGGGTCAGTTGGCACGAAGATGGAATCAGACTCTAGAGACGGCTTGACAGACGGCTTGAGGAGGCATTGGAGAGAGACGCTGGTTGGTATAGCTTGTCGGGTGGAGCCTATTCGTGCCAGGGCATCTGCTTGCTCGTTGTCGGCCCGTGGCACGTGGAGGAACTCGCATCCTTCAAAGTATCCGCTGAGTTGCTGAACGAGGAAGTGGTAGCTCGCCATGTTTGCGTCCTTGGCGTCCCAGTCGCCGGATGATTGCTGGACTATCAAGTCTGAGTCGCCATAGCACAGGATCCGGCGGATGCCGAGTTCTTTGGCTAGCCGGAGCCCGTGTATGAGCGCCTCGTACTCGGCCACATTATTGGAGGCAGCAAAATGAATTTGCAGTGTGTATCTGAGCTTGTCGCCTTTGCGAGAGGTGAGGACGATGCCGGCTCCCAAGCTGGTGCGCATCTTGGATCCATCGAAGTGCATCCGCCAATGAGTGGAGTCGGGCGCAGGCGGCAGGTACTGGGTCTCGGCCCAATCGACGAGGAAGTCAGCCAATGCCTTGGACTTGATGGCGGTGCGGGGTTGGTAGAAGATCGTGTAAGGATCCAGCGCAATGGCCCATTTTGCCACCCGGCCGGATGCATCTAGGCTGCCTATGATCTCGGCCAGCGGGGCGGTACATACGACCATGATGGGGTGTTCTTGAAAATAGGGCTTGAGCTTCTTGGCGGTGAAGTACACACCATAGCACATCTTCTGATAGGGTGGGTAGTTCTGCTTCGAGGAGGACAACACTTCACTCAGATAATATACCGGCCTCTGGACTAACTAAGCTCGGCCTTCTTCTGGGCGCTGAACCACGATAACGGTGCTGACCACCCGGCTAGTGGCGGCAATGTAAAGGAGCATGGGCTCTTTCTCAGTCGGTGCTGCCAAGACAGGCGGCATGTACAGCATCTTCTTTAACTCGTTGAAAGCTTGTTCTGCTTGGTCATTCCACTCAAAATGAGTGGATTTCTTCATGAGTCAATAGAGGGGGAGAGCCTTCTCTCCGAGCCGGCTGATGAAGCGGTTGAGGGAGGCCAAGCATCCGGGAAAATTTTGGACGTCTCTCAGCTTGGTAGGAATCTCCATTCTCTCTATGGCCTTGATCTTCACCGGGTTGCATTCGATGCCGTGTTCGGAGACCAGAAAGCCTAGGAGCTGGCCGGCTGGCACTCCGAACACGCATTTCTCGGGATTGAGCTTGATTTGAAATCGGCGCAGGTTTTCAAATGTCTCCTTGAGGTCTTCCAGCAAGGTGTCGTGCTTCTCCGTCTTCACCACAATATCGTCTATATAGACGTGGGCATTTCTACCGAGTTGCTTGAGGAGGCATTTCTGTATGCAACGCTGAAAAGTGGCACCAGCATTTCTCAAGCCGAATGTCATAGTCAGGTAACAGAAAGCTCCGAATGGTGTGATGAAGGCGGTCTTCAAGCGGTCAGCTGGGTCCAATTTTATCTGGTGGTAGCCCGAGTAAGCATCCAAGAAGCTCAACAGCTCGCATCTGGCTGTGGAGTCTATCACTTGATCAATCCTTGGCAGAGCAAAAGGATCTTTGGGGCAAGCTTTGTTGAGGCTCGTGTAGTCGATGCACATGCACCACTGTTTGTTCTTCTTCAACACCAGGACCGGGTTGGCAAGCCACTCTGGAAAGAACACCTCCATAATGAAGCCGGCTACCAAAAGCTGGGCTATTTCTTCTCCGACTACTCTTCTCTTCTCTTCTGACAGGCGGCGCAAGGGCTGCTTGACCGGCTTGGTGTCATATCAGACGTGTAGCTTGTGCTCGACGAAATCCGTCGGAACACCCGGCATGTCTTTGGGAGACCATGCGAAGATGTCCCGATTCTCACGGGGGAAATCGACGAGCTCGCTTTCCTATTTGCTGTCAAGGCCGGTTCCCATGACAGCGTACCTCTCCTGGTGCTCCGGGTCCAGAGGTATCTTCTTCGTTTCTTTGGCCGGCTGGAAAGAACACTGAGCCTCATATTCCTTGGGGCGGGGGACAAGGCCGGCCGCTTGCCGGCCATGGCCATGACTCGGTCCAGCATCTTATTCTCTTCAGCGATCACAAGGGACTTAGCCAGCCGGCTGCTAGCTGCTGCACACTCAGAGGACTTCTTGTAGTCTCCGGCTATGGTGATGATGCCCTTGGAACTCGACATCTTCATCTTGAGGTAGGCGTAGTGGGGCACAGCCATGAACTTGGCCACAGCAGGTAGGCCAAGCAGTGCGTCGTACGGGCTCTCTAGATCCACCACTTCAAACCATATTGCTTCTTAGCGGGAATGATCTTTGTCTCCAAAGAGAACATCTATCCTGATCTTGCCGATTGGTGCGCAGGACAGCCAAGGTACGATGCCGTGGAACACCGTCCGACTCGGCATGAGCTGCTTCGTCTTGATATTCAGCTTCTCCATGGTGTCACGGTACAGTATGTTGATGCTACTTCCGCCATCTATCAGTACACGGGAGAATCGGGCAGCTCGCCTGTCTGTCGCAAGGGTGGCATCCAAAACCAATGCATAAGAGCCGGGAGACGGCATCACCTCTGGGTGATCGGCCCGGCTCCAACTGATAGGCTTCTCCGACCAGTGCATGAACTTAGGGTTGTTGGAGGCGACCGCGTTGACTTCTTGGTGTTGTCGGCGCCGGCTTCGCCGGTCCTCGGGCTGGCTTGTAAAGACGACGTAGGCGGCATGCTCATCAGGGAACTCGTCTTGAATAGCTCCGACTACCGGCTGAGCGGCTGGCTGCTGAGGAGCTGGAGACGGCTGACCAGCAGGTGGAGGTGGCACCAGCCCTTCGCCCTTGGAGATTCGTGTGAGCCAATGGCATTTCCGAGTAGTGTGGAGGCCTTCGCGCCGCTGTGGAACTTGCAGGGGGCATCAAGGGCTTGCTCGTAGGAGAAAGCCGGCTGGCAAGCCGGCCTGCCGCCCTTCTGCTTCTTGGGCGCGGGCTGCCCTTCGGGTTGTTCGTCTTCGACTGTGGCCACTTGCCGACAGGTGGAAGTCGGCATAGGATCCTTGTGCTTGTTGTCATTCTAGTACGGGCGTCGGTTGGAGTCTCCAGCCAGCGTCTTGGGAGCCGGAGCAAGCACCTTCTCAGAGGCGTCTACTCGGAGCTCGGTCTTCATTGAGGAGTCGGCCGTGGCGTACTTGTCTGCGATGACTAGCAGCTCGTCGAGGGTATTCGGCTCGTCGCAGAGGAGTCGGTGCTTGAGGAGGGTGCCTTCTCGGCACCCGGCGGTGAAGTACTCTATGGCTTGAACCTCGTGCACCCCCTCGTAGGAATTGTGGAGCTCGGCCCAGCGCGTGAGGTAGTCGCGGGTTGATTCATTGGGCCCTTGTACACACAAGGAGAGCTGACGGGGCTTGGGAGCCTGTTTGTAGGTGCTGGTGAAGTTGCGGATGAAGGCTTCCGTGAAGTCTAGCCAGCTGTTGATGCTGTAGGGCTTGAGGCTATTGAGCCAGGTACGCGTCGTGCCTTGGAGCATCAGGGGGACATACTTCATGGCAACACGCCTGTTGCCGTTGGCTATGCGGACTGCGGTGGAGTAGTCGATCAACCAATCTTCCGGCTTCATGGAGCCGTTGTACTTGGGCGTGTCTCTTGGGAGCGAGAACCCTTTGGGGAAGGGCTCGTCGCGGATGCGGGGTCCAAATCAAGGCGGGCCGACATCATCTTCCTCTTCTAACGCCAGGGATCGCGCCAGGCGGTCGATCCGATGGCGGGCATCATTTTCGCCGACTCCTTCGCGGCGGCCTAGTCGGCCGCTGAGAGTCGGATGCGTGACAGGCGGCGGGGTGGGGTATCTTTCCCCACGAGGTGGAGGAGGAGGCAGATCGCCTCTTCGCTCCATGGCTCAAGGGCGGCCTTCTGCGTCGCGCTCAATGGTGATTCGAGTCCGACTGCGACTGGCAGCCGACTCCTTTTCTTGCCTTGTGCGGGCTCCGCCCGCAGTCGGTGTACATGATGTTGTATCATGCTCTTGGCATGGGGGAGGGCTCTCAGCATGAACGCCGGCTTCGTGCCACTTTGCGGCCGCATCGATCAGCTGCTGGATGCGTCTGGTCATGTAGGGGAGCTTGTCGGCCCCTACTCCATTCAGCTCGTCTACGACTGACTGGGCGGCTCGTAGGTTCTCGAGAGGCGTGGCATAGATTGGGCGTTCTGCTCCCAGCATGTCGGTGATGGCCGTGCCGTGTTTCTGGACGGCGCCGGCCCGGCTCGGCCCGTCGGGAGGCGGCATGCCGAAGGCGGCACGGTCGACTTCGCGCTGGTGAGCCTCGTTGAGGCGTCTCATAGTGGCTAGCTTCTGGCCCTCCACAATGAGGGCAAGGCGGCGTGCCTCCAGCGCCTCGGCGTCGGTGTCGACCGGGATGGGGGCGGACAGATCGTGTAGCACCGCTTGCAAGGCGTCATGGGTGTTCTCGCCAGAGGCGACTCCGTGGCTGATGACCAGCACCTCGGTGACGGTGCTGCCGCCACTGTCGGCTCGAGGGAGAGGATCGTCGAAGACCACCATGTTGGTGGGGAAGGCGTCAAGCGATGCCATGTCGGAGTCGACAAGCATCGGGTCGGTAGATCCAACTGACTCCAAATCCACATCAGGCTCGCTGGAGATGTGGAGTTGGTCGAGGAGGCTGATGAGGCGGCTCTCGAGGCAGCCGGTGCCCGCGTCGGATGCGGGCTCGTCGGAGATGCGAGCCTCGCCAAGAAGATCGGCGAGGCAGCTCGCCGCGCAGGCGTCGTCGATGCCTTGCAGCGCGTCGGGGCAAGCGCCATCGAGCGTGTCGGGCTGGCTACGCTCGTGGGGGAGGAAGAGGGTTCCCGTCCAGAACAGGTCTCCGGACGACATGTATCTTGGCTATATGCATCAGACAAAATGATGTGAATATGGGAAATGTACCTTCATGCTCATACACATGACTTGTGATGCATATACTTACCTTGTGGTCTTGAGTTGGCTTAGGATGGAATGAACCTGCATAAACAAGGTTAGATAACACAGATACACCTACTAGCCAGAGCAAACAAAAGAAACCACAAGAGAACCAAGACTGGGATGACATGTAGAGTGAGTACTAAGTACCACATTGAATATAGACATGTCCCCAAAGGTAAAGATGTGCAATGAATTTAAGGACTTCCTTCCCTTAGATGTCTTGCTCCCCCTAAATCTAGCATGGGATACTGGGAGAAGCTAGGGAACAGAAAATTAGAGCTCAAAGAAAAATAAATAGAGCTAATGCAAACAAACAAATATGAACATGTCTTTCCCCTCTTGAAGACATGTGACTTCTCTCCTCTTGAACACCAAGCATCTGGGGTCCTTGATGATTACTCTTTCTCCCCTTGAGTATTCCCTCCCCCTATAGATATGATTAAGCTTTGATGTGATCTCTCTCCCCCCCTTTGACATCAATTTCCAAGAAGGGTTCTTCTAGATATTTATTACAAATGGGTTTGGTCCTTGAGTCACAGAACAAAGCAACAAGTTGAATGTGATGCTGGTAGAGGACAAGATTCATTGAATGGAGCTGGATCAAAAAGAATGCAGGATCAAATGGCAAGTTGTCTATCCTGTAGTGAAATCGGTGGCATCGACTTGTGTGCTTCGGTTGCACCGAAATAACTCGGTTGGACCGAAGGCAATATACCGGTGTGACCGAGTTCATCACAGAGAAAACACTTGTCACCTCAGCTCACTAGACAAGTAAGATCTCACAAGGATTTGCAAGGAATTAACTGAAAGATTTGCAATGAATTGGATGCAGGAAATGCAGAACAAAAAATAAAATAAAAGAAATCTAGATGAAGTTTTTTTTGAAAGGGGAAACAAATATGCATGAGACAAATGCAAGAGCACATAAAGGAGACACCAGAGAACTTCATCTAGGATTGGTCAGCGACAAAGTCACCTATGTTAAAGTATATTGACTTAGGAGTCAAGTGAGATCACTTGATCATAGGTCATACTCATCGTTTAAGCTCAAAATGGGGTTACCATTTTATGTTTAATCATTTTGATGTATTCACATCTTGTCGAGTTGCATTGACTCATGACTTGGAGTAAAGCTTCTCTAAGATGGAATAACATACCTTGGGTGGTGGTGTTGATCGTTATCATGTAGTTGAACTTATGTGGGTTGCTCGAGGTTGATGTAGCTCATCAAGAGTTGGGAGCACCACTTGGAATTTGAGTTCATCTACCTACATGGGTTAGTTTTTGCAAGGAAGAGCACTTGTGTATCCAAAATGACAATCATGAAACTCAACATAGAATTAGTCAAAGGATATGTTTGAATGGTTTCGTGCTTCCTTGTCTTCAACCACCATTGTGTAGAGACTTGGTGATGTAGAGATCGCTCAAGATGTGAGTGCGTTGCAATCTCATAGATTTAGATTCATCCAAGTACCTACACGGGTTAGATAACATGCAAGGTGCAAATGTATCCAAGACATAAGATTATCATCATAAGAGAAATATCAAGGATTAATCACAGGCTCATGTCTTGCATGTATCAAATGGAGTTCCTACTCCAAGTTTGAAGCATCAATGATGTTCAATTCACCTCTTAACCTGCAAAACACTTTCTCATCAAGTGGTTTAGTGAAAACATCCGCTAAGTCCTTGGTGTACTTCGTTTGAGAGACAAAGGTACCTTCCTTAGTTTGCTTGATTTGCAAACCAAGAAAGAATTTGAGTTCACTCATCATAGACATCTCAAACTTCTCCGACATTAGCTTTCCAAACTTTTCACTAAAGTGAGGGTTAGTCGAACCAAATATAATATCGTCTTCCCCATTAATCCTTTTAGTAAAAAGAGTAGAATCAATTTTTCCAATTTCAAAGCCTTTTTCAATAAGGAACTTGGTCAAGCATTTATACCACGCTCTAGGAGCTTGTTTAAGACCATAAAGAGCTTTGTGAAGTTTGTAAACATGATTAGGTTTCTTAGGATTGACAAAGCCGGGAGGTTGCTTAACATAAACTTCCTCCTCTATTTCACCATTTAGAAAAGCACTTTCAGTGTCCATTTGGTACAAGGTGATATCATGGTGATTAGCATAGGCAAGTAAGATGTGAATGGACTCAAGTCTAGCAACGGGGGCATATGTCTCACCATAGTCCATACCTTCGACTTGAGTGTAGCCTTGGGCGACGAGACATGCTTTGTTGTGAACTACCTGTCCATCTTCATCTTGCTTGTTCCGAAACACCCATTTGGTACCGATGATGTTGTGGTTGTTGTCGGGCTTCTCAACCAATGTCCAAACTTGATTTCTCTCAAAGTAGTGTAGCTCTTCATGCATGGCGTTTATCCAATCTGGATCTTCCAAAGCTTCTTCAACCTTCATAGGTTCAACGCTAGAGATGAATGAATAGTGTTCACAAAAGTTAGCTAAACGAGCTTTATAGCGAGTGATTCTCCCGGTTTGGATATCATTGTAGATTTGCTCGACGGGATGGTATTTAGCAACTCTTGCTCAAACTCGTGAAAGCTTTTGCTTGGATCTAGGTGGAACATCTTCTTCATCTTGTTCTTCTTGTTGGCCTTATTCATTGTTGATGTTGTCGTTCTCTTGTCGTGGTGGAGAAGGAGGTTGTTGATGTTCATCTTGGTGTACTTCCTCGTCTTCTTTGTCTTGGTGTGTCCCACTTGTGGATGCCTCCGTATCGACTCTTGGTTCACCTTGTCGTGAGGTGGAAGCTTCTACTTGGACGGACGAGGTACTCTCCTTCACCTCCGTTGGACGAATCTTGCCAATAGACAAGTCTTGGATTGCTTCCAAGGGGTCTTTATCTCCTACATCAATTGGCAATTGCTCTACTTGCGAGCCGTTAGATTCATCAAACTTCACATCTACCGTCTCTTCAACCTTTCAGGTGAAATTGTTGTAGACATGGTAAGTGTGAGAGTTTGAGCCATAACCAAGTAGGAAACCTTCATGAGACTTAGGAGCAAATTTAGAACAACGATGCTTATCAAGAATTTAGCACTTTGAGCCGAATACTCGAAAGTATCCAACTTGGGGTTTGTTACCGGTGAGGAGCTCGTATGCCGTCTTGCCGAGTAGCTTGTGAAGATACAAGTGATTTGTTGTGTGACAAGCTGTCTCAACCGCTTCCGCCCAAAAGTGCTTTGGCGTCTTGTACTCATCAAGCATAATTCTTTCTATTTCGATGAGCGTCCGGTTCTTCCTCTCAACAACTCCATTTTGTTGAGGTGTGTACGTAGCCGAGAACTCATGTGAAATCCCTTCTTCGTCAAGAAAGGTGTCCACATTTGCGTTCTTGAACTCCGTTCCGTTATTGCTGTGAACCTTCTTTATCTTCACTTCAAATTGATTTTGGGCCTTCCTAGCGAAGTTTTTGAAGATCTTTTGGACCTGCGATTTATCATCGAGAAAGAACACCCACGTAAATCTTGAAAAATCATCAACTATAACTAGACCAAAAGAATTTCCACCGAAACTTTTGTAAGCGTTGGGACCAAAAAGATCCATGTGAAGTAGCTCGAGTGGCCTCCTTATGGTCATGATGTTCTTCACGGGATGCCTTCCTCCAACCTGTTTACCTGCTTGACAAGCGCTGCAAAGTCTATCCTTATCAAATATGACATCGTTAACACCAAGGATATTATTTCCTTTAATAAGCTTGTCAAGGTTTCGCATGCCCACATGGCATAATCGTCTATGCCATAACCAACCTTTAGAGGATTTAGCAATAAAGCAAGTTCTAGGTTGAGCCTTTTTAGTGAAATCGACAATGTAAAGATCACCTCTACGTATACCGGTAAAGACAATTTTATGATTATCTCTATGAAACACTTGGCAATCTACTTAAGTGAATAGGACATTGAAAACAAAATCAGCAAGTCTAGATACTGAAAGTAAGTTGTAGCCAAGAGATTCAACAAGCATGACATTTTGAATGGAGCTATCATGTGAGATGGCCACCTTACCGAGGCCAACCACCTTACCCTTTGAGTTATCACCAAAAGTGACATACTTTCGAGGGCCGTCGTTTTCAGCAAGCTCATGAAACATATCTTTATCTCTGGTCATGTGATCGATACATCCATTGTCAAGAACCCATTCCTTTCCTCCTGCCATATATCCCCGAAGATTTGCCATAAGACCAAAGTGTCTCATTGCATCATCAAGATCAAAGTCACTATCATCATCCTCATCATAGTATCCATGTTCAACATCGTCATGTGGTGGATCAATTCCTAGAGAGGGCGATTCGTTAGAGTGAGTTTGACAATGATCTTCTCTATGAATTCTAGTAGCTTCGGAAATAATATTGCTAATGATTCCAACATCTCCTTTGGCACGCATAAGGTTTGTAAGCTCAAATAGACAATCACCAAACATAGGACCATTGGAATTCATCCTACTCAAGGCAATAGACTTATGGAGAATTTCATCTAGATTTTTCAAGGAATAATTTGGGAAACGTTCCTCAAGAAATTTCCATATAGTGTAGGCACACTCAAGAGTAGGCAAATTTCCAATCAAGTTTCTAGGCAAGCCTCTAGTGATAAGATTAACAGTTCTAAGATTGCAAATCATGTCAATTGACTCATCAAGGGTAGGATGCATAGGATCAACATGAGGTGCACAAGGGCTAGTAATGTACTTGTTCAAATGATATTCGTTGAAAATCACAAGCATCTCATTTTTTCACTCATGAAAGTATTCTCCATCAAGTATAGGCACTCTATGTCTAAGACTCCCCAAAGTAGACTCATCCATGTTCCTCCAATGGTGATTAAACCAAAGCAATGGAGACCAAAGCTCTGATACCAATTGAAAGGATCGAGAAGAGGTGTCTAGAGGGGGGTGATAAGACACTAAGTAAGAAAAGTTGCAGTTTTTAATCTCTTTAAGTTGAAGTGGAGTTTTGGCACAAGTTTAACAATCGCAATACATATCAAGCAAGCATGCAAATAGTATATGAGCAGCGGAAAGTAAAGCATGCAACTTGCAAGAATGTAAAGGTATGGGATTGGAGTATGCAAATGCAATTTGGAGACACGGAGATTTTTGAGTCGTAGTTCCGATAGGTGGTGCTATCGTACATCCATGTTGATGGAGGCTTGAACCTACGAAGGGTAATGGTTGCGCGAGTCCATGGAGGGCTCCACCCATGAAGGGCCCACGAAGAAGCAACCTTGTCTATCCCACCATGGCCTTCGCCCATGAAGGACTTGCCTCACTAGGGTAGATCTTCACGAAGTAGGCGATCTCTTTGCCCTTACAAACTCCTTGGTTCAACTCCACAATCTTGTCGGAGGCTCCCAAGTGACACCTAGCCAATCTAGGAGACACCACTCTCCAAGAAGTAACAAATGGTGTGTTGATGATGAACTCCTTGCTCTTGTGCTTCAAATGATAGTCTCCCCAACACTCAACTCTCTCTCACAGGATTTGGATTTGGTGGTAAGAGGATTTGAGTGGAAATCAACTTGGGGAAGGCTAGAGATCAAGATTCATATGGTAGGAATGGAATATCTTGGTCTCAACACATGAGTAGGTGGTTCTCTCTCAGAAAATGTAGGTTGGAAGTGTAGGCACGTTCTGATGGCTCTCTCCATGAATGAAGAGTGGGTGGAGGGTTATATATAGCCTCCACACAAAATCTAACCGTTACACACAACTTACCAATCTCGGTGGGACCGAATCATGAAACTCGATCGGACCGATTTAGCAAATAATGTGACCGTTAGGATTCTTGGTGGGACCGACATGTCAACTCGGCGGGACCAATATGGTTAGGGTTAGGGCATAATGTAATCTTGGTGAGACCGATTACACAAACTTAGTGGGACCGATTTTGGTAATAAGCTAACCAGAGAGTTGGTCAGGCAAACTCGGTGTGACCGATTCGCTCATCTCGGTGAGACCGAAATATTACGAAAGGGAACAGAGAGTTTGCATTGTAATCTCGGTAGGACCGATTACACGAACTCGGTTGGACCGATTTTGGTAACGGACATACATAGAGAGATTACAATCCTATCTCGGTGAGGCCGAGATCCCTATCGGTGAGACCGAAAAGACTAGGGTTTGTGGCAGTGGCTATGACATCTGAACTCGGTGGCGCCGGATAGAAAGAATCGGTAGGGTCGAGTTGGACTTTTGGTTTGGGTCATATGTGGATGTGAGAAGGTACTTGAGGGCTTTGGAGCATATCACTAAGCACTTTGAGCAAGCAAGCCATTAAGCAACACCTCACCTCTTAATAGTATTGGCTTTTCCTATAGACTCAATGTGATCTTGGATCACTAAAATAGAAAATGTAGAGTCTTGTGCTTGGAGCTTGAGCCAATCCTTTGTCCTTAGCATCTTGAAGGGGTTCCACATCCTCTAGTCCATGCCACTTCATTGTTGAACTTATCTGAAACATACTAGGTAAAAGTGTTAGTCCAACAAGAGATATTTTGACATTAATTACCAAAACCACCCAGGGAGCACTTTGTGCTTTTACATTGCCTCTCCAATGAAGCGTGAGTAGTTTACCACGGACCTTTGGGTCCATAGTTATTAGCTAGATGGCTTCTTCTCTCTCTTTGATTCTCAATACAAAGTTCTCCTCGATGTTCTTGGAGATCTATTCGATGTAATACTCTTTTGCGGTGTGTTTCCCGATATCCGATGAATTGTGGATTTATGAACAAGTTTATCTATGAATATTATTTGGTTTTTCTCTCAATTCTTATATGCATGATTTGATATCTTTGCAAGTCTCTTCGAATTATCGGTTTAGTTTGGCCTACTAGATTGATCTTTCTTGCCATGGGAGAAGTGCTTAGATTTGGGTTCAATCTTGCAGTGTCCTTTCCAAGTGACAGTAGGGGCAGCAAGGCACATATTGTATTATTGCCATCGAGGATAAAAAAGATGGGGTTTATATCATATTGCTTGAGTTTATCCCTCTACATCATGTCATCTTGCTTAATGCGTTAGTCCATTCTTATGAACTTAATACTCTAGATGCATGCTAGATAGCGGTCGATGTGTGTAGTAATAGTAGTAGATGCAGGCACGAGTCGGTCTACTTGACACGGACGTGATGCCTATGTTCATGATCATTGCCTTAGATGTCTTCATAATTATGGGCTTTTCTATCAATTGCTCGACAGTAATTTTTTCCATCGTAATACATGCTATCTCGAGAGAAGCCACTAGTGAAACCTATGGCCCCCGGGTCTCTTTTTCATTATATTGCATCTCTTTTCCATATTGTTGAATCTTGTTTACTATTTTGCAATCTTTACTTTCCAATCTATACAACAAAAATACCAAAAATATTTACTTTATTATCTCTGTCAGATCTCACTTTTGCGAGTGACCGTGAAGGGATTGACAACCCCTTTATCGCGTTGGTTACAAGGTTCTTGATTGATTGTGCAGGTATTCGGTGACTTGTGCGTCGTCTCCTACTTGATTGAAACCTTGGTTACCAATACTGAGGGAAATACTTACGCTACTTTGCTGCATCACCCTTTCTTCTTCAAGGGAAAACTAATGAAAGCTCAAGAGGTAGCAATGTCATGCTGGTGCAGTATTTTTCTTTTTATTTAATAATAATTTCAGAAATGTTTAAAACTTAGAAAATTAATATAAAATAATTTATAACTTGGATCAAAATACTTTGTACATGAAAGTTGCACAGAACAACGAGATGAATGCGAATACATAGTCCGTTCATTCGCCATACGTCCCTAGCATAGTGAACATCCAACAATCCCCCTCCGGTTCGTTTGTCCGAAAACGTCAAACATCAGGAATACTTTGTCGGATGTTTCCCCCCTTCGCCAATATCACCTGTCCCTACGTTAGATCAACCCTGGCACCGCGTATTGCCTTGTTATATTTTGTGATGCTTTGTTTGCTCCATATTTATTGTTTCTTCCCCCTCTTATTCTCTGGTAGACCCCGAGACCGGCGTTGATGCCACTGAGTACGACTACGTCACCGACGACCCTTCTTCGTGTTTAACAGAGCTTCCAGGCAAGCAAACCCCCCTTGATCAACCAAATATCGCCCAGTCTCTTCTCTCTTATTCCTGCATTAGGTTTGCTACTGTTGGCTATTCAATAGCTCCTATTCTGTTGCATAGCCTGCCATTGTTGCTACAATTGTTGACACCTTTACGTGCTATCATAAATGCTTAGTATAGGATGCTAGTACTTCATCAGTGGCCCTGCATGCTTGTCCGTCTTCCATGCTATACTATCGGGTCATGATCACTTCGGGAGGTGATCACGGGTATATACGTACATACAAACTATACAGGTTACATGATGTGACTAAAGTCGGGTCGGCTCATAGAGTGCCCGCAAGTGGTTCCGATGTGGGGGGCTGAAAGGATAGGTGGTGAAGGAAATATGCCCTAGAGGCAATAATAAAGTTTTATTTTATATTTCCTCATATCATGATAAATGTTTATTATTCATGCTAGAATTATATTAACTGGAAACTTAGTACATCTGTGAATACATAGACAAAACATAGTGTCCCTAGTATGCCTCTACTTGACTAGCTCGTTAATCAAAGATGGTTATGTTTCCTGACCATAGTCATGTGTTGTCATTTGATGAACGGGGTCACATCATTAGAGAATCATGTGATGGACAAGACCCATCCGTTAGCTTAGCATAATGATCGTTAACTTTTATTGCTATTGCTTTCTTCATGACTTATACATGTTCCTCTGACTATGAGATTATGCAACTCCCGAATACCGGAGGAACACCTTGTGTGCTATCAAACATCACAACGTAACTGGGTGATTATAAAGATGCTCTACAGGTGTCTCCGAATGTGTTTATTGGGTTGGCATAGATCGAGAATAGGATTTGTCACTCCGTGATTTGGAGAGGTATCTCTGGGCCCTCTCGGTATCATCACTATAAGCCTTGCAAGAAATGTGATTAATGAGTTAGTTGCAGGATGAAGCATTACGGAACGAGTAAAGAGACTTGAAGGTAACGAGATTGAACTAGGTATGATGATACCGACGATCGAATCTCGGGCAAGTAACATACCGATGACAAAGGGAACAACGTATGTTGTTGTGCGGTTTGACCAATAAATATCTTTGTAGAATATGTAGGAGCCAATATGAGCATCTAGGTTCCACTATTGGCTATTGATCGGAGATGTGTCTCGATCATGTCTACATAGTTCTCGAACCCGTAGGGTCCGCACGCTTAATGTTCAATGACAATTTGTATTATGAGTTATGTGTTTTTGATGACCGAAGTTTGTTTGGAGTCCCAGATTATATCACGGACATGATGAGGAGTCTCGAAATGGTCGAGAGGTAAATATTGATATATTGGAAGGTTATGTTCGGACACCGGAATAGTTTCAGAGAGGTTCGGACATTTTTTTGGAGTACCGGGACGTTACCGGAACCCCCGGGAAAGTTAATGGGCCTACATGGGCCTTAGTGGAGAGAGGAGGCAGCGGCCAGGAGGTGGCACCCCCCTCCTCCCCCAAGCCCAGTTCGAATTGGACAAGGGGTGGGGGTGCGGCCATCCTTTTCCTTCTCCCTCTCCACTTCTTTCCCCCTTTCCCACTCCGGAAAAGGAAGGGGGAATCCTACTAGGACTAGGGAGTCCTAGCAGGACTCAACCCCACTTGGCACCCCCTCTAGGTCGGCCGGTCCCTTCTCCCCTCCTTTATATACGTGGGCAGGGGGCACCCCAAAGGGAATGATCAATTGTTCTCTTTGCCGTGTGCGGTGCCCCCCTCCACAGTTTACTCCTCCGGTCATAGCATCGTAGTGCTTAGGGGAAGCCCTGCGCGGATCACATCATCAACACCGTCACCATGCTATCGTGCTCACGGAACTCTCCCCCGACCCTCTACGGGATCAAGAGTTCGAGGGACGTCATCGAGTTGAACGTGTGTTGAACACGGAGGTGCCATACATTCGGTACTTGGATCGGTTGGATCGAGAAGACGTTCGACTACATCAACCGCATTAACTAACGCTTCCGCTTTCGGTCTACGAGGGTACATGGACACACTCTCCGATGTCTGGTAGAACTACGTCGGTATTTCCCCAAAGAGGAAGGGATGATGCAGTCTAGCGACGGTAGGTATTTCCCTCAGTGTTGAGACCAAGGTTATAGAACCAGTAGGAGAACCTCCTCACACCACGTAAATAGCACCTGCACACAAATAACAAATACTTGCAACCCGACGTGTTAAAGGGGTTGTCAATCCCTTTCGGGTACGGGGCCTCTAGTGGGCAAATAACGTGAGGCAAAAAGTGGTAGATAGGATAAATAGATCGCGGAACAAATAAATTGCAGCAAGGTATTTTTGTATTTTTGGTTTAATAGATCTAAAAATAAATGCAAGGGAAAATAGATCGCAAAAGCAAATATGATGAAAAGAGACCGGGGGGGCGTAGGTTTCACTAGTGGCTTCTCTCGAGAAAAATAGCAAACGGTGGGAAAACAATTACTATTGGGCAATTGATAGAACTTCAAATAATCATGACGATATCCGAGCAATGATCATTATATAGGCATCATGTCTAAGATTAGTAGACCGACTCCTGCCTGCATCTACTACTATTACTCCACACATCGACCGCTATCCAGCATGCATCTAGTGTATTAATTTCATGAGAAAACGGAGTAATGCATTAAGAACGATGACATGATGTAGACGAGATTCGTTTATCTATTGCGACAGATATAGATCTCATCTTGTTATCCTTAGTAGCAACGATACATACGTGTCGATTCCCTTTCTATCACTGGGATCAAGCACCATAAGATCGAACCCACTACAAAGTACATCTTCCCATTGCAAGATAAATAGATCAAGTTAGCCAAACAAAACCCAAATATCAGAGAAGAAATACGAGGCTATAAGCAATCATGCATATAAGAGATCAAAGAAGACTCAAATAAATTTCATGGATAAAAACATAGATCTGATCATAAACTCAAAGTTCATCGGATCCCAACAAACACACGCCAAAAGACTTACATCATATGGATCTCCAAGAGACCATTGTATTGATAATCAAGAGAGAGAGAGAGGAAGCCATCTAGCTACTAACTACATACCCGTAGGTCCACAAAGAACTACTCACGCATCATAGGAGAGGCACCAATGGAAGTGGTGAACCCCTCCATGACGGTGTCTAGATTGGATCTTGGTGGTTCTGGACTCTGTTGTGGCTGGATCAATATTTTGTCGACTCCCCTAGGGTTTCTGGAATATTTGGGTGTTTATAGAGCAAAAAAGTGGTTCGGGGGGCACCCGAGGTGGGCACAACCCACCCGGGCGCGCTTGGGCCTCCTAAAGCGCCCTGGTGGGTGCTGCTCACCTCGAGCAGCCCCTCGGGTGCTTCCTTGGCCCATTGGCTTTCTTCTGGCCCAAAAACATCCTCCAGGAGTTATGTTGCATTTGTACTCCATTTGATATTGATTTCCTGTGATGTAAAAAACATGTAGAAAACAGCAACTGGCATTGGGCACTATGTCAATAGGTTAGTAACAAAAAATGATATAAAATGACTATAAAATGATTGTAAAACATCCAAGAATGGTAATATAACAACATGGAATAATCAAAAATTATAGATACGTTGGAGACGTGTGACTCTCCCCTCTCGTTGCTATGCATCTCCTAGATAGATCTTGCGTGATCGTAAGAAATTTTTTGAAATCGCCAGCTACGTTCCCCAAAAGTGGTATCCGAGCCAGGTCTATGCGTAGATGATATGCATGAGTAGAACACAAAGAGTTGTGGGCGATAATAGTCATACTGCTTACCACCAACGTCTTACTTTGATTCGGTGGTATTGTTGGATGAAGCAGCCCGGACCGACATTACATGACCGTGTTCATGAGACTGGTTCTACCGACGTGCTTTGCACACAGGTGGCTGGCGGGTGTCTGTTTCTCCAACTTTAGTTGAATCAAGTTTGACTATGGTTGGTCCTTGTTGAAGGTTAAAACAACACACTTGACGAAAAATCATTGTGGTTTTGATGTGTAGGTAAGAACGGTTCTTGCTAGAAGCCCATAGCAGCCACGTAAAACTTGCAACAACAAAGTAGATGACATCTAACTTGTTTTTGAAGGGCTTGTTGTGATGTGATATGGTCAAGACATGATGTGATATAAATTGTTGTATGAGATGATGATGTTTTGTAACAGAGTTATCGGCAACTGGCAGGAGCCATATGGTTGTCGCTTTATTGTATGGAATGCAATCGCCATGTAATTGCTTTACTTTATCACTATGCGGTAGCGATAGTCGTAGAAGCAATAGTTGGCGAGACGACAATGATGCTACGATGGAGATCAAGGTGTCAAGCCAGTGACAATGGAGATCATGACGGTGCTTTGGAGATGGAGATCAAAGGCACAAGATGATGATGGCCATATCATGTCACATATTTTGATTGCATGTGATGTTTATCTTTTATGCGTCTTATTTTGCTTAGTACGACGGTAGCATTATAAGATGACCCCTCACTAAATTTCAAGGTATAAGTGTTCTCCCTGAGTATGCACCGTTGCTACAGTTCATCGTGCCGAGACACCACGTGATGATTGGGTGTGATAATCTCTACATTCACATACAACAGGTGCAAGCCAGTTTTGCACGTGCAGAATACTCGGGTTAAACTTGACGAGGCTAGCATATGTAGATATGGCCTCGGAACACTAAGACCGAAAGGTCGAACATGAATCATATAGTAGATATGATCAACATAGAGATGTTCACCATTGAAAACTACTCCATCTCACGTGATGATCGGACATGGTTTAGTTGATATGGATCACAAGATCATTTAGATAACTAGAGGGATGTCTATCTAAGTGGGAGTTCTTTAGTAATATGATTAATCGAACTTTAATTTATCATGAACTTAGTCCTGATAGTATTTTGCAACTTATGTTGTAGATCAATAGCTCGCGTTGTAGATTCCCTATGTTTTTTATATGTTCCTAGAGAAAACTAAGTTGAAAGATAGTAGTAGCAATGATGCAGACTGGGTCCGTAATCTGAGGTTTATCCTCATTACTGCATAGAAGAATTATGTCCTTGATGCACTGCTAGGTGACAGACCTATTGCAGGAGTAGATGCAGAAGTTATGAATGTTTAGCTAGCTCAATATGATGACTACTTGATCGTTTAGTGCACCATGCTTTACGGCTTAGAACCGGGACTTCAAAAAATGTTTTGAACGCAACAGAGCATATGATATCTTCCAAGAGCTGAAATTGGTATTTTAGACTCATGCCCGTGTCGACAGGTTGAGACCTCTGACAAGTACTTCGCCTAAAAGATGGAGGAGAACTGCTCAGCTAGTGAGCATGTGCTGAGAATGTCTGGGTACTACAATCGTTTGAATCAAGTGGGAGTTAATCTTCCAGATAAGATAGTGATTGACAAAGTTCTCTAGTCACCATCACCAAGTTACTGGAACTTCATGTTGAACTATAGTATGCAAGGGATGACGAAAATGATTCCCGAGCTCTTGGTGATGCTGAAATCGATGAAGGTAGAAATCAAGAAAGAGCATCAAGTGTTGATGATTGACAAGACCACTAGTTTCAAGAAAAGGGAAAAGGGAAAGAAAGGGAACTTCAAGTAGAATGGCAAGCAAGTTGTCACTGCCGGGAAGAAGCCCAAAGCTGGACCCAAGCCTGAAACTGAGTGCTTCTACTGCAAAGGAAATGGTCACTAGAAGCGGAACTGCCCCAAACATTTGGTAGATAAGAAGGATGGCAAAGTGAACAAAGGTATATTTGATATACAGGTTATTGATGTGTACGTTACTAGTGTTCGTAGTAGCCCCTAGGTATTTGATACTTGTTCGGTTTCTATGATTAGTAACTCGAAACAGGAGTTAGAGAATAAACAGAGACTAGTTGAGGGTGAAGTGACGATGTATGTCGGAAGTGGTTCCAAGATTGATATGATCATCATCGCACACACCCTATACTTTCAGGATTAGTGTTGAACCTAAATAAATGTTATTTGGTGTTTGCATTAAAGCATGAATATGATTAGATCATGTTTATTGCAATATAATTATTCATTTAAGACAGAGAATAATTGTTATTCTATTTACATGAATAAAACCTTCTATGGTCATACACCCAATGTTAATGGTTTACTAAATCTCGATCGTTGTGATACACATATTCATAATATTGATGCCAAAAAAATGCAAAGTTGATAATGATAGTGCAACATACTTATGGCACTGTCGTTTAGGTCATATTGGTGTAAAGCGCATGAAGAAACTACATGTTGATGGGCTTTTGGAATCACTTGATTATGAATCATTTGATACTTGCGAACCGTGCCTTATGGGCAAGATGACTAAAACTCCGTTCTTCGGAACAATGGGACGAGCTAATGACTTATTGGAAATAATACATACCGATGCATGCGGTCTGATGAGTGTTGAGGCTCGCGGCGGGAATCGTTATTTTCTGACCTTCATAGATGATTTAAGTAGATATGGGTATATTTACTTAATTAAACACAAGTCTGAAACATTTGAAAAAGTTCAAAGAATTTCAGAGTGAAGTGGAGAATCATCATAACAAGAAAATAAAGTTTCTACGATCTGTTCGTGGAGGAGAATATTTGAGTTACGAGTTTTGTCTTCATTTGAAACAATGTGGAATAGTTCTGTAACTCAAGCCACCTGGAACACCACTGCGTAATGGTGTGTCCTAACATCGTAACCATACTTTATTAGATATGGTGCGATCTATGATGTCTTTTACTGATTTACCGCTATCGTTTTGGGGTTATGCATTAGAGACAGTTGCATTCACTTTAAGCAGGGCACCGTCAAAATCCGTTGAGACGACATCGTATGAACTATGGTTTGGCAACAAACCAAAGCTGTCATTTTTTAAAAGTTTGGGGCTGCGATGCTTATGTGAAAAAGCTTCAACCTGATAAGCTCGAACCCAAATCGAAGAAATGCGCCTTCATAGGATACCCAAAGGAAACTATTGGGTACATCTTCTATCACAGATCCGAAGGCAAGATATTTGTTGCTAAGAATGGATCCTTTCTAGAGAAGGAGTTTCTCTCGAAAGAAGTGAGTGGGAGGAAAGTAGTACTTGATGAGGTAATTGTACCTTCTCTCGAATAGGAAAGTAGTTCATCACAGAAATCAGTTCCAGCGATTCCTACACCAATTAATGAGGAAGCGAATGATGATGATCATGAAACTTCAGATCAAGTTACTACTGAACCTCGTAGGTTAACCAGAGTACGGTCCGCACTAGAGTGGTACGGTAATCCTATTCTGGAAGTCATGTTACTAAACCATGATGAACCTACAAACTATGAGGAAGCGATGATGAGCCCAGATTCCGCAAAATAGCTTGAGGCCATGAAATCTGAGATGGGATCCATGTATGAGAACAAAGTGTGGACTTTGCTGGACTTGCCTGATGATCGGCAAGCCATAGAAAATAAATGGATCTTCAAGAAGAAGACTGACGCTGACGGTAATGTTACTGTCTACAACCTCGACTTGTTGCGAAAGGTTTTCGACAAGTGCAAGGAGTTGACTACGATGAGACCTTCTCACCCATAGCGATGCTCAAGTCTGTCCGAATCATGTTAGCAATTGCCGCATTTTATGATTATGAAATTTGGCAAATGGATGTCAAAATTTCATTCCTTAACGGATTTCTTAAAGAAGAGTTGTATATGATGCAACCAGAAGGTTTTTTCGATCCAAAAGGTGCTAAAAAGTGTGCAAGCTCCAGCGATCCATTTATGGACTAGTGCAAGCCTCTCAGAGTTGGAATATACGCTTTGATAATGTGATCAAAGCATATGGCTTTATACAAACTTTTGGAGAAGCTTGTATTTACAAGAAAGTGAGTGGGAGCTCTGTAGCATTTCTAATATTATATGTGGATGACATGTTGTTGATTCAAAATAATACAGAATTTCTGGATAGCATAAAAGGATACTTGAATAAGAATTTTTCAATGAAAGACCTCGGTGAAGCTGCTTATATATTGGGCATCAAGATCCATAGAGATAGATCAAGATGCTTAATTGGACTTTCACAAAGCACATACCTTGATAAAGTTTTAAAGAAGGTCAAAATGGATCAGTCAAAGAAAGGGTTCTTGCCTGTGTTACAAGGTGTGAAGTTGAGTCAGACTCAATGCCCGACCACTGCAGAAGATAGGGAGAAAATGGAAGGCATTCCCTATGCCTCGGCCATAGGTTCTATCATGTATGCAATGTTGTGTACCAGACCTGATGTGTGCCTTGCTATAAGTTTAGCAGGGAGGTACCAAAGTAATCCAGGAGTGGATCACTAGACAGCGGTCAAAATTATCCTTGGAGGACTAAGGAAATATTTCTCGGTTATGGAGGTGATAAAGAGTTCGTCGTAAAGAGTTACGTCGATGCAAGCTTTTACACCGATCCGGATGACTCTGAGTCTCAATCTGGATACTTATTAAAAGTGGGAGCAATTAGCGAGAGTAGATCCATGTAGAGCATTGTAGACATAGAAAATTTGCAAAATACATACGGCTCTGAATGTATCAGACCCGTTGACTAAAATTCTCTCACAAGCAAAACATGATCACACCTTAGTACTCTTTGGGTGTTAATCACATAGCGATGTGACCTAGATTGTTGACTCTAGAAAACCCTTTGGTTGTTGGTCACATGGCGATGTGAACTATGGGTATTAATCACATATAGATGTGAACTATTGGTGTTAAATCACATGGCGATGTGAACTAGATTATTGACTCTAGTGCAAGTGGGAGACTAAAGGAAATATGCCCTAGAGGCAATAATAAATTTGTTATTTTATATTTCCTCATATCATGATAAATGTTTATTATTCATGCTAGAATTATATTAACCGGAAACTTAGTACATGTGTGTATACATAGACAAAACATAGTGTCCCTGGTATGCCTCTACTTGACTAGCTCATTAATCAAAGATGGTTATGTTTCCTGACCATAGACATGTGTTGTCATTTGATGAACAGGATTACATCATTATAGAATGATGTGATGGAGAATACCCATCCGTTAGCTTAGCATAATGATCATTAAGTTTTATTGCTATTGCTTTCGTCATGACTTATACATGTTCCTCTGACTATGAGATTATGCAACTCCCGAATACCGGAGGAACACCTTGTGTGCTATCAAACGTCACAACGTAACTAGGTGATTATAAAGATGCTCTACAGGTGTCTCCAAAGGTGTTTATTGGGTTGGCATAGATCGAGAATAGGATTTGTCACTCCGTGTATCGGAGATGTATCTCTGGGCCCTCTCGGTAATGCCCATCACTATAAGCCTTGCAAGCAATGTGACTAATGATTTAGTTGCGGGATGAAGCATTACGGAACGAGTAAAGAGACTTGCCGATAACGAGATTGAACTAGGTATGATGATACCGATGATCGAATCTCGGGCAAGTAACATACCCATGACAAAGGGAACAACGTATGTTGTTGTGCGGTTTGACCAATAAAGATCTTCATAGAATATGTAGGAGCCAATATGAGCATCCAGGTTCCGCTATTGGTTATTGATCAGAGACGTGTCTTGATCATGTCTACATAGTTCTCGAACCCATAGGGTCCGCACGCTTAATGTTCGATGACGATTTGTATTATGAGTTATGTGTTTTTGATGACCGAAGTTTGCTCGGAGTCCCGGATGATATCACGGACATGACGAGGAGTCTCTAAATGGTCAGGAGGTAAAGATTGATATATTGGAAGGTTATGTTCGGACACCGGAATAGTTTTGGAGAGGTTCGGACATTTTTCGGAGTACCGGGAGGTTACCTGAACCCCTCGGGAAAGTTAATGGGCCTACATGGGCCTTATTTGAGAGAGGAGGCAGCGGCCAGGAGGTGGCGTGCGCCCCCCAAGCCCAGTCCGAATTGGACAAGGGGTGGGGGCGCGGCCCCCCTTTTCCTTCTCCCTCTCCACTTCTTTCCCCCTTTCCCACTCCGACAAAGGAATGGGGAATCCTACTAGGACTAGGGAGTCCTAGTAGGACTCCCCCCTTGACGCGCCCCCTCTAGGCCGGCCGCCCCCACCTCCCCTCCTTTATATACATGGGCAGGGGGCACCCCAAAGGGATCAGCAATTGTTCTCTTTGCCGTGTGCGGTGCCCCCCTCCACGGTTTACTCCTCCGGTCATAGCGTCGTAGTGCTTAGACAAAGCCCTGCGCGGATCACATCATCAACACCGTCACCACGCCATCATGCTGACGGAACTCTCCCTCGACCCTCTACTGGATCAAGAGTTCGAGGGACGTCATCGAGTTGAACGTGTGCTGAACACAGAGGTGCCGTACGTTCGGTACTTGGATCGGTTGGATCGTGAAGACGTTCGACTACATCAACTGTGTTAACTAACGCTTCCGCTTTCGGTCTATGAGGGTACGTGGACACACTCTCCCCTCTCGTTGCTATGCATCTCCTAGATAGATCTTGCGTGATCATAGGATTTTTTTTTGAAATTGCATGCTACGTTCCCCAACAGGTGGTTCCATCTAGGTTGTGGTGGGCCTGGGTTCCCGATGGCCCCCGAGTGTTACTTTGTGGTGGAGCGACAGAGCAAGTTGTGACCACCTAGGAGACAGGTGGGCCTAGTCCCTGGTCGGCGTCCGCAGTTACTGCAAAAATAACATGCTTAACGAGATCTTGTTATTTGATCAGAGTCTGGCTACGAGCCTATACGCACTAACCAACTACGCGGAAACAATTCTGGGCACTCGACGTCGTGGTATGAGCCGAAGCCTTCTTGACATCAGCGACTGAGCGACGCGCGCAAGATTGGACTGGAACGTCTGCTCTTGTATTAGGGAGGCTAGGTCTGCTTCCGGCCACCCACGCAACATGCAGGTGTGCAACGGACGATGTGCCCAAACCCCCGCGTGCTTAGGATTTAGACCGGCGTGCTGACCTCTCTGTTGAGCCTAGGTAGGGCTGCGACATGTTGATCTTCCGAGGCCGGACATGACCCAGGAAAGTGTGCCCGGCTAGAGGGATCGAGCGTGTTGGGTAATGTGGTGCACCCCTGTAGGGAAGTTTATCTATTCGAATAGTCGTGTCCCTCGATAAAAGGACGACCCGGAGTTGTACTTCGACCTTATGGCAACTAGAACCGAATACTTAATAAAACACACCCAGACAAATGACATAGACAACCCGGTGATCGCTCCCTCACAGGGTGACGAGGAAAGGATCGTCGGGTAGGATTATGCTATGCGATGATACTTGGTGAACTTACCAGCTACTCTCTTCTACATGCTTCAAGATGGAGGCTGCCAAAACCGTAGTCTTCGATAGGACTAGCTATCCTCCTCTTATTATGGCATTCTGCAGTTCAGTCCAGAGATATTACCTATTTATACAAATACCGATGCATATGTAGTGTAGATCCTTGCTTGCGAGTACTTTGGATGAGTACTCACAGTTGCTTTGCTCCCCATTTTCCCCTTTCATTTCTTCTCGGTTGATGCAACCAGATGGTGGAGTACAGGAGCCAGATGCCACCGTCGACGACTACTATTACCCCGACGGAGGCTACTACTACGTGGAGGCCGCTGACGGCCAGGAGTAGTTTAGGAGGATCCCAGGCAGGAGGCCTGCGCATCTTTCAATCTATAACCCAGTTTGTGCTAGCCATCTTATAGCACCTTGTTTAACTTATGTCTGTACTCAGATATTGTTACTTCCGCTGACTCATTTATGATCGAGCTTATGTATTCGAGCTCTCGAGGCCCCTGGCTTGTAATATGAAGCTTGTATGATATTTAATTTGTGTCTAGAGTTGTGTTGTGATATCATCCCATGAGTCTCTTATCTTGGTCGTACACATTTGCGTGCATGTTTAGTGTATGATCAAATCGGGGGGGGGGGGGGGGGGGTCACATAGGTGTTGGTGCGATGTTTGTTTGGTATTAGGCTCGGACATTCGGCACCCCTTCATCGTGGGGATAGGAGTAGCGACAGGTGTTGCCAAGATGATGGCTTCAGGCTTACTGATGTACTAGTGGTTGGGACGTCACCCTGTGGCGCCGCTTGAGAAGAAGTTGTGCGCACGTTTCCATTTAAAAAAATACATAGAGTCCTAGCCTTCATCTAAAAAAATCTAAAGAAATCCTCACCCTCATCTAAAAAAGAAACAAAAAAGAAAAAAGAAAAAAATTACCACAACAGCCTATCCAACGAGTGCCACTTGCATAACCCTTCATTCAAAAAATACAAGAGGTCCTCATCTCCATCTAAAAAAATACATTTGAAAAATGATCCATACCTTTATCTAAAAAAATTGCAAAAGATTTCTCCCCGCGGCCAACCAGCTTGCGCCACGTGGCATAGCTGGTTGGCCGCCCTTTACGCGTAGCTTAATGGTTTTAATTACCTTGTAAGGGTTTTGTCAACAATTAATAAAATGACCACATGAATCGCCCAGATGCAGAGGCCGGGGGCACATCCTCCTTTTCAAAAAAAACCTACAAGTTTTCTACCGTTCATATGGCTAGAATGCGGTGCAGTATTACTCATATATTCTAATTTTTTTTTATTGCTATAAATTTTCGCAACAACTCACGGGGCATTATCTAATTTTATATGGGTATGGCCGTATGGGCGTGATCTTCTTTGCATGTGTATTTTCATGGTCGCAGCACGACGAGCACATAATAGGCATAGGCATCGGTATGACATTGTTCGATGTGTGCAAAGCCAAGCCTTATAGATTTTAGTTAGTATGGAAAGTCAGATAAGTAACAAAAAAAAACAGGAAAAATAATATAAACCTTCCCTCTGATCCTCTGAAGTTGGGGTTAGGTGAGACTAAAGACACATTTTTAAATTTTGACTACTAATATTTACATAAGAATGGACTGAATATTTCAAATACAATGAGAAAATTTGAAACATGCTTCCACAATATAAGCAAAATCAGATTTTGTAATATATTGTAATACAAACTAATAGGTTGTATTTGAAACCGTTCCATCGTTCAAAACACTAGTTTTTAGGAAAATTTAGGGAAATAAAACAAGTGGATTTTTGTAGCAGAGCACAGAAATTTGAAAACACTTAAATATATATTATTCAATTTAGTATAATCTAAATTTTTCTTGAAATTGTGACAAAAATCTAAGAATATTCTTGAAAAAGACAAACAAGAAGTATTCTGGAAAATCATGAAATTTAAGAAACTCAAACAATTTATGAACATCCAAGAATGGCTAGCAAATACGATAACTGTATATAATTGTCAGAGAAACCTTTAGCCTTTACATTGTTTTGTTTGCCTATCTTCATATAATTCCCCCCTATAGTTTTTTTTTTGTGTGATTTTTGTATGCACTCGGGCGCTCATACATGACAAGCGTACATCCAAATGTCATGGTCTCCGATATTTATGGTGTTTAGCCATATTTCCTCATCATTCACGGGTGTTCACGAATGTATAAAGAAACTTTTGGTTTTTCCAAAATGCTTTTGATTTATTTTCATTCTTTTAGAAAAAGATCACTAAACTAGTCAGCTATGCTTATTACATTCAAAAATCATTTAACATGCGTTAATCTGTCCAATTTACGTGTTTCCTTTTGCATATCATTAAAAAATAACTGTAGTCACTATAGTTGAGAAAAATCTTTGGAATCACAAAAAATATACTGAATCTAGGGGCTCGTTTGACACACAACATTCCGAAAAGGCTGAAATAGAGAATGTAGGATTGCAAGGACATGTCCACTTATATCTTAGATGACTGAAATTGCCCCGATGACTAAATTTGCATCATCAGTGAAACAAAGGATGATCCAAAGAAGTTAAAGTCAATTATAATATTCTTATGAAAAGTGTAGTACAAATGTACAATCATTAGAAAGAATTTCTATGGATATAATCCTACAAAACTAAACAACCTCATAGAAAATAAATTCTAAATCCCTAAAAAAAATCTAAAAATTCCAGTTCTCCATAATTATTATGAAATCTTTTGATTCAAAGAGGCCATCATACACATTTGTATGATCCCCAACTCACTACAACTAGCAACATGTAGAAGCATCTTACCACTTTGTCACTGCTGGACCTTCTGATAAATTACGCGTCACTGTCATTTTACCGAATGTAGGTTCCTGGCCCAATACGACCTCATTCAGTTTGCAGGAGAAAAATCTTACCAAAGTTTTCACTATAGGTTTCAGACCCGATACAACCTCGTTCAATCCACAGGAGGAAAAATATAGTACAACTAGGCAAATGATTGTTCCCAAGTTTGCTGTTAAAATAAAATTCACATAGCGAAGACTACTCAGTTTAACTTTTCTTTTACACAAATTTTACTCCTACAATCATTGGAAAAAAGTATGGTTCAAGAACCGCAGCAACTTAACGATGGCGGCGGGTGAGGACATGATATTGGCTGAAGCTCAAGGATGACTATTGACAAAATGATGAACACTACAACAAACATCAGACAAAGATACATCTGTAAGTGCATGCATAATTTGCTCATAAATACAAACGACCAACAATACCGCCTGTTTGTTGATCAGGGCACTGTTTACTGCCGACGTCGGATGTCCGTGAAACTAAAAAAACTGTACCTAAGCACCTCCCAGTGTTCCCCCACAGTCGTGTTCCTCAGTGTGTATTTATCACAAGGGATGGATGGTCAAGCCTGTGAAGTTGGTAGCAAATGCCTGATGACTTAATTGGTGCTCGTGATGACATCTAGTTAGACGAATCTGCGCCATAGTCGAGCATTTCTTTTATGTTTAGCTTGATTGAAGGTCCCATTGATGAGCATATGTATGCCGTTTTCCAGTATATTCCCTTTGCACCAGATGGCTTGTTCCTCTCAATAGAGCGCTGGGAAGATATGGCAAAAGGTAAGTAAACATAAACTATGAGAGTGGCAACTAAAGAGATGTTTTTAAGAGCAGATATCTTACAACAACAGCCATGAAGTTTGCAATAAGGTCTTCTTCAGGGAAGTTAACCTTGCCGAAAGGAATGTGAGCAATCCCTGTCTTATCAACTCTGAATTCAACTTTACCTTTCTTGAACTCATCGATAGCCTGGAACCATTTGCACAATTACGGTAAACTTTATCGCTCTCTATCGACAGTTTATAATACTTCAATTGCTACAAGATTGGGGCTGGTTGGCCAAATTTTATGTTGGTGCAGCATAAACAGATTAAATAATACTCTCAATTATTAGGCCGAAAGTATCCATACCACTTCAACAGCTAATTTACCTCGTACTATGTTGCTGCTACAAATCATAAACTATACAGTATGGAAACATATTTCAAATGACGAATCTAGTGATGCCAGATTCATGTGACCAGTTTGCATACTTTTTCATGCATTGATGGTCAAACCTAATTTTTTGATCGACTCAGATTCTAGAATGATTTATATTTGCGATCGGTAAAACCGTAAAAGTAAAGGGCAACTTTTGCATAGGAAAGCCTGCAAATAGGATAACACCACAGGTTCAGCTGCAAACATACTTTGGAGACGGCAAGCAGAAAAAAATATATCTCATGGCAGACCATAGCTAGATGGATGCCTCAATATCACGCAAAAGAGACTTTATTAATACAAGGTGTGAATAAGAACATTCATCAGTGTCCACAACTTATCTCAAGGTTGTATTGTATGTGTTGCTGCAGTCCGGTATAGCTGCAGTGTATCATGCCAGTCTTGCCAGGATGAATATAGGGTATTCAACAAGAAATGTAACCTATTTACTATATAAATAAATAAATGATGTTGCTCCTACTTATGCAACTCTAGGTGTTTTGGTACTCTTACGGCTTCGAGGCTAGGTGCTAAAGTCCATCAACTCAAATGTCAGTAACAATGGTAGACTTGGTACTCCTACCTTACAGTCAACTAACCCACTCTGCCTTGAGTTGATTATTATTGTTACTATTCTTTCAGCCTTACCAAGGCAACTTCTGGATTAAAAATTATTAGCTGTTCACTGCCACATCAACACCTTCTACTTTCCTCTCTACATTTCAGCCAGTGAAGTCAAACTTTCCCACTGCATTGACTTTCACTAGCACAACGAAACTACACATTTGAGTTCCACGCCTATCTCTATCTGCTGAGCCTTCAGCTATGGAAATATATGCAATTAGCCAAGGAAGCAACCTATGAATATCTGAGTACTGAAGTTAGACGGGCAACACCTACTTCTCACCCACTGTCATTGTCACAATACCCAATCCAAACAACATAGACATGATTGATGATTCACAAGCAATATTTACAGGGAACCAAATAAAGTCTGCACGGTACCTGAGTAATGTTTGGAGAAACAGTACCAGCTTTGGGGTTGGGCATCAATCCTCTTGGTCCTAGAATCTTACCCAAGCTGGCAACCTGAGAAAGCGAATGGTTGAGTAAAGGGAATGCAATACAACAAAAAGAAAAATACATTCCAATGGAATATGTTTGACCATCATCACAAATAAAAAGGCATCACTGTATTATTTCCTAGTAAAAGCAATAGTCTCAAATTCCGTTCCCGTGAAGTGTCTGACAGATTGCTTAGCTAAATATACCCAACAACCTTGCATTTTGATAGGAAAGCTTCATCAAACAAGAAATACTTCAAAGATGATCCGCACAGAGCTAGTTCCACTGCCATACCTTAGGCATCATATCAGGTGACGCAATCAATTTGTCAAATTCCATGAATCCTCCTTTTATTTGTTCGATCAAGTCATCTGAGCCAACAATATCAGCGCCTGCAGCCCTTGCCTCGTCTATCTTCTCACCTGCAAGACATCAGACAATCACTATATAAGGCAGCCAATTTTCTGAGCATAACAAGGGAAGAACAATAGTATAACAAAAGACTGTGAAATGGAAGTTCAGATTATTCAACAAGTCTATTGGCGTAACAAGAAACCAAAGTGGTATGCCAAACCGACATCTTAAGTTTATGAACAGAACTAGAAATATCATGAACATAATTTGTACTGTGGAGAGCTTCTGCTGCCTAAGACAAAATTTTGATCAACCCAATATGAACATTCAATTCTGATACATTTATGGCTTTTCAACTCCAAAAGAAGAGCAAGATAACTGTAAGCATAATATTCATCGATTGAACGAGACATGAACTGTAGATATACAAGCCTAGGTGGAATGCAAGTTCATGGGTTGTCACTACTTGAAACTAACAGCCAACAGGGTTTGGCTTTGGCACTCATTTTTAACGTATCGACCACATTGTCAACAAAACATCCATTGGTGCTTTACATAGAGATAACATATTGACCAATTAAATTGAAGTTAGCATGCTATGAACTCGATCAATCATACTCTATTGAAGCATAACAAGGGAAGAACAATAGTATAACAAAAGACTGTGAAATGGAAGTTCAGATTATTCAACAAGTCTATTGGCGTAACAAGAAACCAAAGTGGTATGCCAAACCGACATCTTAAGTTTATGAACAGAACTAGAAATATCATGAACATAATTTGTACTGTGGAGAGCTTCTGCTGCCTAAGACAAAATTTTGATCAACCCAATATGACCATTCAATTCTGATACATTTATGGCTTTTCAACTCCAAAAGAAGAGCAAGATAACTGTAAGCATAATGTTCATCGATTGAACGAGACATGAACTGTAGATAAACAAGCCTAGGTGGAATGCAAGTTCATGGGTAGTCACTACTTGAAACTAACAGCCAACAGGGTTTGGCTTTGGCACTCATTTTTAACGTATCGACCACATTGTCAACAAAACATCCATTGGTGCTTTACATAGAGATAACATATTGACCAATTAAATTGAAGTCAGCATGCTATGAACTCGATCAATCATACTCTATTGAACACATGCATCATAGAGTGCAATTTGCATCGGATTGGGCGATAACCCATCTCCAAACAACATGCAACCGGTGGCCACTCACCTTGGGTGAGAACTGCAATTTTCACGGTCTGTCCCGTTCCCTTGGGCAAATTGACCTGCGGTCACAAACAAAAACACAAATCAAACAACGGAAGGGAGAGAGAACAAACAAGAGAAATAAGAAATGAAACGATACCGTGGCCCGGAGCTGCTGGTCGTTGTACTTGGGATCGAGGTTCATGCGGAAATGCGCCTCCGCGGACTCGACGAAGCGGGTGTTGGCGACCTGCTTCATGAGCGAGATGGCCATGGGCACGTCGTACTCCTTCTTGCTCTCCCTCAGCTTCTGTATCTCCAGGTATCTCTTGGACCTCGTCTGCACGCATTGGAGACCAACGTCACCCAGCCGTCCAAAACGAGACGCGTATACAGAAGACAAATGATGCGCGCGGGGTTCGGTGGCGTACGCGGTCGCGCTTGAGCGGGAGGGCGGCCTTGCCGGTGCGCGGGCGGGTGGGGGCCGTGAACGCGGGGCCGCGCCCGCCGTACCCGTCCTCGTAGTCCTCGTCGACGTCGTCGAACTGTACGGGCGCCTCGTCGTCCTCCTCCTCTAGTACGGCGGCGCCCTGCGGGTCGGCGACGGCGGCCGCGGCGGGGCGGCGGAACGCGAGGAGCAGCCGCGGGTACGCGCGCAGCGAGGGCACGGAGGTGGGGAAGAGCGCGCCGGGCGCGGCCGGCCCCGCGCACGAGGCGGAGGGTGGCGCGAGGAGGGAGGACGCGCAGGCCGCGGCTGTGGCCATGGCGGGGGTGGTGGGGGGGAGGAGGAGGAAGAGGAGATAAGAGCGGGTGGATGATTATATCCCGAGTGCGGGAGCGTGGAGTGTTATAACGAAGGAGGCGAACCGATGGGTCTCTCGGGTCGGGTGACACCGGATAGGGCTTCGTCGCTCGGACCGACCCGACGGAGGGAGGGGACGAACTCGGCGCCTGATTTGGCTCGGCCGAGACCCGTGCCGACGCCGAGGGGGGCGCGAAAAGTGTGCGGTGGACGCGGCGAGGGCTTCGTCGTGTGGGGGCGAGGCCGTGTGTGGCCGCGCTCCCTCCTCTCCTGTGATGGCCAATTTTTCCTTTGAGGGTTGCCGTGGCCTGCACCCTGCAGTCGGCGGAAGCAAGCTACGTACGCTCTCGCTCCTTTTGGAGTTGTGGGTTTCCGGCACAGTGACTCTAAATGGTTTACTTCGGTCTTCCATGACGTGTTTGGTTCCGTGGGCTGCATTGCATATTTGCATCCGTTTTTTAAATGGGACTGACTAAAGAAAAACAACATAAAAACCATCATCTACACATAGTTTGATTACCCGTATATAAGTTAGCTGCATGAGGAACTAATTTTGACCCGCCGTTTGGTTGGCCGCACATTAGACGCACATATGAGAGCAACTCCAACGGGCCGACCCAAACGGACGGCGCATTTGTCCGTTTTATGTCCGTTTGGGTCGGCCGCCGCCCGACGTCCGTCCAGTTTTGCATTTGGGTCGGCAGTGCGTCCAACGCACCGACCCATTTCATGTCCGCATTCAACTTTTAAAAAAAAGGCTCGCGGGCGATCATGCCAGCGGCCATGTCTCATGACGGCACCATGCCAGCGCCGGCATACAATGTCGCTTCAGAAAATATCACCACGGTTCATGCTGGCGCACTCGCCAGCCGGCCGGCACACATGCCAGCAAACAAAAAATGGTGGGACTTGAGCATGTCGTCCTGCATCTTCTCGAACCACGGCCTCTTCCATGGCGACACGGTGTTGAGATTCACCTTCATCATCTCCACCCCGATCATCATGCTCGCGAGAGCCACTTCTTTCGCCTTGGTCTTGGCGTTGGCGGCCTCGATCTCTAGCATCTTGGCTTGCTTCTCCGCCTCTAACTCGAACATCTCTGCTTGCTTCTCGGCGTTCAGCTCAAGCCTCCTCCTTTGGATCTCCATGAAAGCGTCCATTTGCTCCGCCTTGAAACACCGGCGCTCCTCCTCCCTTGAGTCCTTCTTATTGATCATGCCGTCCACGCTTGCGATCAAGGCGTTGGTGGCCGCATCTCGCTTGTCCTCCTTCTTGGAGTTGGTCTTCCCCCGCGGCCGTGCCGGCTCGCCCTCCCCAACATCCTCCACGTCTTTCTTCCCCCCACGCTCCTTGAGTGCGGCATATTGCGCCTTGAACTTCTCCTCATCCTTCATGCCCCGATAGCAATGGGAGAGGTTGAAGCACTTGCCATTGTGTTGAACCTTGAATGCCTCCAAAGCTTGAAATGCCTACAAAATGTTTCCATGCAAGCATATGGGCAAAATGTTTCCGATGCCGCTCACGGGGCGGGCCTTGACGCTCTCAAGAGTGGCGCAAAACTTGTTGCACTCTTGTTGGATCACCCTGCACCGCTTGGAAATGGAGACCCACCCGCGCGTGCTCACAAATTGGTAAGGCGGAAACTTCTTGCGCTCATGAAACTCTCGGTGGACACGAATCCAAAAGGTTGAATGCTTTTGCTCGGTGCCCGTCTTGGGGTCTTGTCCAATGTCTTGCCAACACTCACAAAGAAGCTTGTCATCGACCGCCGTGTACGCCTTCGTGCGCTTGCTCTTGCGCTTCGGCTTAGGACCGGCGGCTTGGTTGGCGAGCTCGTCCTCGAACAAAGGCTCCACATCGATGTCGCACTCGTCCTCTTCTTCCAGCCCGTAGTCGTCCGGAAACTCGTGGTCGAGGGGGAAGCCGTCCAGGTCGACGTCGACCTGATCACGCATGAAGGCCGCCTGCTCGGGATCATAGCCAGCACCGGGCGTGAACGCCCCGCGGCCGTCCTGCTTTGTGTCTCCTCGGGATCATAGCCAGCGGCCGGCGCACCGCCCTCGAAGATGAGGTTCTGCATGTAGTCGTCGTCGACGGCGGATGACATTTCCTCGAACAGGTTGCGGGCGTCCGGGAGCACGCCGGCCGGCGTCTGCCGTGCGCGTTTCCTCGCGCCGCCGGATGACGAGCCACCGGCCACCGAGGTGGCGTTGAGGTCGATGGGCGTGGGCACGGACGTGGAAGGCGCGACCACGCTCACGTCGGGCGAGCACTCCCCAGAGAGGCGGGAGGCCTGCGGGTAGACGTGGAAGCCGGGGATCGGGTTGCAAGCCGACGCGCGGGGCGAGTCGGGTAGCACCATCCGAGGAAACGCCAACGAGCCGGTGCTGGCCGCGGCGACGGCGGCTTGGACGAGGCCGTACTGGCTAGGGTTTAAACCTAGCATGTAGAGCGCCTCCCTCATTGCCGCCGCGACGCGGGTGTTGGTGACCTCCTGCTGCGCGGCAGTGACGACGGCGGCCTGCGCGGCGGCCTCATTGATGAGGATACAGACTTGGGGTAGGGTCATAGGCCTGGCCTACACGTCCTACCCAAGGTCACTACCCCAGAAGATAAGAAGGCCAAGAATCCACTCGACGATGTAATCACTCGACCGTCATTCCCCACCTTCACTCGACCATATGGGGAATGACTCGACTATATCGAAGACCAGGAGTCGGTAGAACGTACAACGGCCGGGCATTCACTCCTTAGTCTTCATGAGTATTAAGAACATTTAAGACTGTCGTTACCTGTAACGCCCCCACTTTATGTACATTAAACCCTTTGTAATGGAGGTGGGCGGGGGTCTTGGTGCACTCTATATAAGACACCCCCCTCCTCTGGCACAAGGGTTCGACCCCCTGTAACACAACACACATAATCCAATCGACCACCTCCGTGCACCGAGACGTAGGGCTGTTACTTCCTCCGAGAAGGGCCTGAACTCGTAAACCTCGTGTATACATCTTTGCCATAGCTAAGATCTTGCCTCTCCATACCTACCCCCCTTTCTACTGTCAGACTTAGAACCACGACAGTTGGCGCCCACTGTGGGGCAGATGTCTTAGCGACTTATTGGTGAAGTTGCAATTTTTTCCGATCATCATCATGGTTTCCGGCGGCGAGATGGTTGAGGGCCGCGAGATCCGTCTCGGCGCGCTCGTTTTCATCACCGACGACTCGGCATGGTTTCAGGAAGATCCGCTCGACGTTGAGGCGATCCCCGTCCGAGGGGCGACGCACTTTCACGTGTGCGTTCACAGCGTCCTTCTCCGGCAGCCGTCGACTTAGTATCAGTCAGCTCCGATGGTGTTTTCTCTCCCCGCTGTTCGCCGCTGTAAGCGGTCCGGTCGATCACGACTTCAGCGCTGGGTGAAACACGTGGTGGCTCGACGTTTGACCACCCATCAAGTCACAGCAATCGAGCCCGACGAAACCCTCCACGACTTGTTCGATCTGTCGACTGGCTCCGCGGAGACTGCATCCGAGTGCGATAGCAGCGATCCTGCGACCGAAGTCCTGATGGTCGATGGTCCTCACAGCCCGCCCGGGTTCCGCCGTGAGGGTGACAGGGACAGAAGCGGAAATACGTCGCACGTCCATGAGGAATACCGACCCGAGCCCCTCTCTTCGCAGCAGATGGAAGAACTTCGTCGCCGCAACATGGATGCACTCCACACGCCCATCGTTGGAGAAACCCCCAAGGCTCGGGCCTTGGAGGAGGCGCGCCTAGCTAACTTGGCTGAGCGCACTCGACTGGATAACCTTCAGCGTGCTCTCGACGAGCGCGCCCAGGAGCGGATCCATGAGTCCAGTCGACGACAGCTGTTTCCGCCTCCACCTAAGGTATACCGCACTCCGATTCAGAATCTCACAGCTGCGGCCCGGATAGCAGAGTCGATCCAACCTTCCCAATCAGAAGCTGGCAGAGGGTTGATGCAGATCCGGGCCCTGCTCAGGGCAGCAGGAGAGCAGAATACAACGGTATCTTAGTTGCAGAATAGGATTCACAGCAGATCCGTTGCAGCGGACACGGTTCAGTCGGCTCACAGCCCAAGATCGCCTCCGCAGCGTGAAGGCCGTGGGCAGTATGATCATCCACTCGACCGCGACAATCATCGTCGAGGACCCACGCCTCCTCCTAGGAGTGCATCGTATGTGCCTCGACGGAACAACGACAGACGCTGTCACAGTGGTGAGCGCAGGATTTCAGTTGACCCAAGAGAACCGGGCTTCGACGTGAGGTCTATCCTCGTTCAAGGCCTAGTCAACCGAATTAGAGCACACAGAGAAGACGCTGGCAGAGATCGTCCAAGCAGCAGTTGGGTGCATGTTTATGGTCCCGAGTGTTTTAGCAGAGCCATCAGGGCAGCAGTGATACCTCCCAACTTCATGTTGGCGTCCGGGGTTAGTAAGTTCACCGGTGAATCCAAGCCTGAAACTTGGCTTGAGGATTATCGAGTGGCTGTGCAGATTGGATGCGGCAACGACGAGATAGCAATGAAGCATCTTCCTCTTATGTTGGAAGGATCGGCCCGAGCGTGGCTGACCAGTTGACTCCGGGCAGTATTCACAGTTGGGAAGAGCTATCTCGAGTGTTCATGAGAACTTTTGAGGGCACGTGCAAGCGACCAGCAGGATTGCCCGAGTTGCAGCATTGTGTGCAGAAACCGAATGAGACTTTGAGGGAGTTCATCCAGAGATGGTCCACTTTGCATCATACCGTCGAGAATGTTTCAGAGCATCAAGCTGTTTGTGCTTTCAAGGAAGGTGTCAAATACAGGGAGTTGGTCCTGAAATTCGGTCGGACTGGGGATATGACCCTGACTCGAATGATGGAGATAGCCACCCGGTATGCTAACGGGGAAGAAGAGGATCGACTCCGTAGCGGGAAGAGCAAACCAGTCGGTCAAGAGGCCGGTGGATGTAACTCCAATCGGAAACAGAAGCGCAAGGCCGAGCCAGCGGCACCTGGAGAGATTGCGGCAGTGAATCAAGGAAAGTTCAAAGGAAAACCTAAGGGGCCCTGGTCCCCTAAGAAGGTGAAAGATCAAGATGGTAATGACGTGCTGGATTTGTCGTGTCACATCCACGAAAGATGAAGAAGGTAATCTGATTTACCCAAAACATACCACTCGGCAATGTCGACTCTTGATCCAACAGTTCCGGGAGAAACAGCCCAATGAGAAGGAGAAGGAGTCGGACAAAGATGAGGAGGAAGAGGAAGATGACGGTTACCCCAAGGTCAATTCCACTCTCATGATTTTTGCTGATGTTGAGAGCAAGAGTCGGTTGAAGGTCATCAACAGAGAGGTGAATATGGTTGCTCCGGTGACGACGACCACGTACTTGAAATGGTCCCAGACAGCCATCACATTCGACCAGCCAGACCATCCTGCTCGCGTAGTCACCCCCGGGAGGCAAGCGCTGGTGGTCGACCCAGTGGTTGGTGGCACTCAACTGACTAAAGTGCTGATGGATGGAGGTAGCAGCCTGAATATCCTGTATGCTGAAACCCTGAAGGGGATGGGCATCCCGATGTCCAAGCTTAGCGAGAGCAACATGAGCTTTCACGGCGTTATCCCCGGAAAGAAGGCCGAGTCACTCGGTTAGATCACTCTCGACGTGGTTTTCGGTGACTCCAAGCATTACCGGAAAGAAAAGTTGACATTTGAAGTCGTGGATTTCCAGAGTGCTTATCACGCCATCCTGGGGAGGCCGGCATACGCACCTTTCATGGCTCGACCGTGTTATGTGTACCTCAAGCTGAAGATGCCTAGCCCCCAAAGGTGTGATCACAGTCACTGGCAATCGGCAGAAAGCAGAAGAATGTTTCCAGAAAGGTTCCAAAATCGCCGATGCACAGATGGCTGTAGTTGAACTCCAGGAGTACCAGAAGAGTGCAGATCCGAGTGATTTGCTCCGAGCCAAGAAGCCTGCTACAGACTCTGCATTTCAGTCGACCGGTGAAATGAAGCCGATTCATGTTCACCCGACCGACCCCAATGCTGCCCCGACTCATATATCAACAACACTCGACAGCAAATAGGAAGAAGCGCTCATCCAGTTCCTCCGTGAGAACTGGGACATCTTCGCATGGAAACCCTCTGACATGACAGGTGGACCCAGAGGACTGGCTGAGCACCGTTTGCGCATCGACCCCAAGGTAAAACCCGTCAAAGAGCACCTTCGGTGGTCCGCCGTTTAGAAGAGAAAAGCAATCGACAAAGAAGTGGCTCGATTGTTGGCAGCAAGGTTCATCCGTGAAATCTACCACTCCGAGTGGCTTGCCAATGTCGTCATGGTCCCCAAGAAGGACGATTCACTTCACATGTGCATTGATTTCAAGCATATCAATCGGGCCTGCCTGAAAGATCACTTCCCTCTCCCCCGTATTGATCAGATTGTTGACTCGATTGCAGGGTGTGAGCGCTTGTCTTTCCTAGATGCGTATTCCGGGTATCATCAGATCCGACTGTATGATCCTGATGAAATAAAAACAGCTTTCATCACCCCATTCAGGTATTTTTGCTATGTCACCATGCCATTCAGTCTTAAAAATGCCGGAGCCATGTTCATGAGAATGATCCAGAAGTGCCTGCTCACCCAAATCAGTCGGAATGTGGAGGCGTACATGGATGATGTCATGGTCAAGTCTGGCAAGGGTTCCGACCTATTGACTGACCTTGCAGAAACCTTTGCCAACCTAAGAAGGTACGATATCAAGCTTAATCCATCAAAGTGCACATTCGAAGTTCCAGGAGGAAAGTTGCTCGGTTTCCTCGTTTCTGAACGAGGGATCGACGCCAATCCAGAAAAAGTTGATACCATCCTCCGAATGAAACGCCCCGTGCGAGTGCATGACGTTCAGAAGCTGACTAGTTGTTTGGCCGCCTTGAGTCGATTCATTTCTCGTCTCAGTGAAAAGGCCTTGCCTCTTTACCGATTGATGAAGAAGTCTGATAAGTTCGAGTGGACCGAAGAAGCTGATGCAGCATTTGCAGAGCTCAAAGCCCTGCTTTCCACCCAGCCGGTGCTCACTGTGCCAATCAGCAAAGAGCCTTTACTGCTTTACATTGCAGCCACTGGACAAGTCGTCAGTACAGTACTCACGGTCGAGCGAGAAGAGGAAGGAAAAGCTCTCAAGGTTCAACGCCCAGTTTACTATCTCTCTGAAGTTTTGACTCTGTCCAAGCAACGATACCCTCATTATCAGAAGCTTGTCTATGGAATTTACATGACCATGAATAAGGTTGCACATTACTTCTCTGATCACTCTATTACAGTCGGAGGTGACGCACCGTTGTCTGAGATTCTGAATAACAGAGATGCAACTAGTCGAGTAGCAAAATGGGCGATTGAACTCCTTCCTTTGGATATCAGGTTTGAGGCAAAGAATGCTATCAAGTCCCAAGCAATCGCGGATTTCCTTGCCGAGTGGATTGAGCAGCAACTACCGACTCAAGTTCACTCGGAACATTGGACTATGTTCTTCGATGGCTCCAAGATGTTAAATGGATCAGGTGCTGGAGTAGTATTGGTGTCCCCCCGAGGAGACAAGCTTAATTATGTCCTTCAGATTCATTTTGATTCCTCCAATAACAAAGCAGAATACAAAGCACTGTTATATGGGTTGCGTATGGCCATTTCACTCGGCGTCCGTCGCCTCATGGTATATGGCGATTCAGATTTGGTGGTTAATCAGGTGATGAAGGAATGGGACGTCAGAAGTCCAGCCATAACTGGTTACTGCAATGCTGTTAGGAAGCTGGAAAAGAAGTTTGAGGGGTTGGAACTTCACCATGTGCCCCGATTGAAGAATCAAGCTGCAGATGAGTTGGAGAAGATAGGTTCAAAGAGAGAGGCCATTCCCCGCAACGTGTTCCTGGAACACATTCATTCACCTTCGGTTCAGGAGGACCCCTTCACAGAAGAGTCGCCACAGCCCAAGAACGCCACAGATCCGACTGAAGTTGAAATCCCAGCCATGGTCGACTTAGTAATGGAGGTTCTGGTCATCACTCCCGACTGGACAGTGTTGTACATTGCATACATTATTAGGAAAGAACTTCTGGAGGATGAAGAAGAGGCTCGACAGATCGTCCGGCGATCCAAGGCTTTTACTGTGATAAAGGGGCAGTTGTTCAGAGAAAGTGCAACTGGAGTTTGCCAGAAGTGCATCGCGCCAGAGGAAGGTCGAGTGATCCTTAATGATATTCACTCGGGAACCTGTGGTCACCACGCGTCCTCTCGGACCATCGTGGCCAAAGCATACCGAGCTGGATTTTACTGGCCGCGGGCCAACGAGATGGCTAAGGAAATAGTGGACAAGTGTGAAGGCTGTCAGTTTTACTCCAACATGTCTCATAAACCTGCGTCAACTCTGAAAACAATTCCACTCGTCTGGCCTTTCACCGTCTGGGGACTGGACATGTTTGGACCTCTGAGGACAGGCAGGAGTGGATTTACTCATGTGCTGGTAGCAGTCGACAAGTTCACCAAATGGATCAAAGCTAAGCCCATCAAAAGCCTTGAAGCAAGCACAGTTGTGAGTTTCATCAGAGAACTTACATTCAGATATGGCGTCCCGCACAGCATCATCACAGATAACGGCTCAAACTTCGATTCTGAGGAGTTCAAAGCCTTTTGTGCCTCCCAAGGTACGAGAGTCGACTACGCTTCAGTCGCTCATCCTTAGTCGAATGGGCAGGCCGAGCGGGCAAATGGATTGATTCTTAAAGGATTGAAACCTCGGTTGATGCGTGACCTGAAACATGCAGCAGGAGCTTGGGTTGACGAGCTTCCATCGGTACTATGGGGGTTGAGGACAACCCCTAACCGGTCGACTGGAAGGACTCCATTCTTCTTAGTCTACGGAGCTGAAGCCGTACTCCCCAGTGATTTTCTCCACAATGCGCCTCGAGTCGAACTCTTCTCAGAGGAAGAAGCAGAACAAGCTTGGCAAGATGCAGTCGATCTCCTAGAAGAAGAAAGAGAAATGGCCTTGATCCGGTCGACCATTTATCAGCAAGACTTGCGTTGATTTCATGCTAGAAACATGAGGGGTCAAGCATTTCAAGAAGGAGACCTGGTTCTTCGAGTGGATCAGCAGAGACCTCACAAGCTCGCTCCTGCTTGGGAAGGCCCTTTCGTCATCACCAAGGTGCTCCACAATGGAGCATACCGTCTCTTCAACGTCGAACATAATAAAGATGAGCCACGCGCCTGGAATGCGGATCTGCTCCGCCCTTTCTATTCTTAAATATTTAGACTGATCGGATGTAATAAGAAAACATTTTAGTTTGGCTATCAAAAGACATAATTTACTTCTTCCGAATGATTGTTGTTTATTTCTTTTGTGCGCATTACCTTAGCTGCGGATCTATTTCGCCTAAGACGAAGTGATAAAAATCCTACCGTGTGATGAATCTGCCTCTCACTCGGGGGCTTAGCTGCAGCCTGTGCTCGCCTAAGTGATAAAAATCCTACCGAATGATGAGTCTGCCTCTCACTCGGAGGCTTAGCCGCGGCCCAGTGCTCACCTAAGTGATAAAAATCCTACCGAGTGATGAGTCTGCCTCTCACTCGGAGGCTTAGCCGCGGCCCAGTGCTCGCCTAAGTGATAAAAATCCTACCGAGTGATGAGTCTGCCTCTCACTCGGGGGCTTAGCTGTAGCCCAGTGCTCGCCTAAGTGATAAAAATCCTACCGAGCGACGAGTCTGCCTCTCACTCGGGGGCTTAGCTGCAGTCCTGTACTCTCCTAAGTTTGAAAAATATCGAGTGGTGAGCAAACCTCCCACTCGGAGGCTTAGCTGCAGTCTCGTACTTGCCTAAGCTTGAAAAAATCCTACCGAGTGGAGAGCAATCCTCCCACTCGGAGGCTTAGCCGTGGCCCAGTGCTCGCCTAAGTGATAAAAATCCTATCGAGTGAAGAGTCTGCCTCTCACTCGGGGGCTTAGCTGCAGTCCTGTACTCGCCTAAGTTTGAAAAATCCTACCGAGTGGTGAGCAAACCTCCCACTCGGGGGCTTAGCTGCAGTCCTGTACTCGCCTAAGTTTGAAAAATCCTACCGAGTGGTGATCAAACCTCCCACTCGGAGGCTTAGCTGCAGTCTCGTACTTGCCTAAGTTTGAAAACATCCTACCGAGTGGAGAGCAATCCTCCCACTCAGGGGCTTAGCTGCAGTCATGTACTCGCCTAAGTTTGAAAAATCCTACCGAGTGGTGAGCAAACCTCCCACTCGGAGGCTTAGCTGCAGTCTCGTACTCGCCTAAGTTTGAAAAAATCCTACCGAGTGGAGAGCAATCCTCCCAGTCGGGGGCTTAGTTGTAGTCCCGTACTCGCCTAAGTTTGAAAAATCCTACCGAGTGGAGAGCAATCCTCCCACTCGGAGGCTTAGCTACAGCCTAATGCTCGCCTAAGTTTGAAAAACCTTACCGGGTGGTTGACAGGAACGTCAAGACCATTGCGGGGTGCCTTGCTGATGAGCTGATCAATGCTACTCAAGGATCACCCAATCGATGGACGGGGACATCAGGACCATTGCTGAGTGCCTTGCTGATGAGCTGATCAATGCTACTCAAGGATCATTCAATCGACCGACTGGAACGTCAAGACCATTGCTGAGTGCCTTGCTGATGAGCTGATCAATGCTACTCAAGGATCACCCGGTCGGTCGACTGGAACGTCAAGACCATTGCTGAGTGCCTTGCTGATGAGCCGATCAATGCTTCTTGAGGATTGCCTGATCGGTCGACTGGAACGCCAAGACCATTGCTGAGTGCCTTGCTGATGAGCCGATCAATGCTTCTAGAGGATTGCCCGATCGGTCGACTGGAACGCCAAGACCATTGCTGAAATGCCTCACTGATGAGCTGATCAATGTTGCTCAAGGATCGCCCGCTCAGGCGACTGGCCATTCTTTTCCAGAAGCTGCATCAAGCAAACGGACAACAATTCGAGAGAAAAATGAATTTCAATCGAAGACAGACGCAATATATGAGATGATAAATCCAAAGTTTCTTAACCGCAGAATAAAGTGCTCGGGCATCTGGCCCGAAGGAGTTTTAACGGATACAAATCCACTCGGCATTCCGAGGCAAATAAAAGCGATGGCATAATGTTTTTTAATCACTCGGCGGGAGAAGGACTGGCCGGGTCGCAGAAGCTGTCGAGATCGATGCTGTCGGTGATGCGAGTGGCTGCCTCGAGGAAAGTGTCCATGAAGTCCTGGAAGGAGTGCTTCTTAGTGTTTGCCACTTTGAGAGCTGCCAGCTTGTCTTCCTTAGCCTCCTTGCAGTGCACTCGGACCAAAGACAAGGCGACATCAGCGCCACAGCGGGCAGAAGATTTCTTCCACTCTTGCACTCGGCCTGGAATCTAATTTAGTCGAGTCATCAAGGACTCGAGGTCTTGAGACATTTCCGCCTGAGGCCAGAGTTCGGCATCCACTCGGGCCATCGCCGCCTTCAGCCAAGCCAGATAGTCGACTACATCGTCCAAGTGTGATTCCAGTCAAAGCAAGTTCATCACAACTTCATCTTTCATGGGATAGTTGATGGGGTCGAGACCAGTTTCAGCTTCGAAGTCCTGACAGAGTTCTGTTCCATCACAAAAATCAATGAGTCGAGAATATTGCAATTCCTAGTCGACGACAGTTATCTAACTGAACAGTCATACCTTCGAGCTTCAAGACAAGCTTCACCGCAAGTTGTTCCAAATAGGACTCTAGCTTGCCCGTCTTGGCCCTGAGACGGTCAACTTCAGCGGTCAGGTTCTCCTTGTCCTTCCTCAGTTGCTCGACTTCATGATTGGCGTCCGAGACGGCCTTCTTCAATTTCGTGTTCTCATCCTCCAATTTGCTGACTGAAGCCAGCTTCTGATCCGCAAGCGTCGTCTTCTCACGAGCTTCTTTTTGAGCAGCAGCAAGATCCTGGTCCTTCTTCTCCAATGCCTCCTTCATTCTCTCTAAAGAAACAACACTCTTCAGACGAGCCTGAAGTTGGCGGTTTTCACTATGAACATCTGCTTATGTGAAGTCACTCGGTTCAAAGAGACTGAAAGAAAAGTAGCGGAAAGTCCACCAAGCAGACGAAACAGTCGAATGGTTACCTCCCATGATGGCCGTTTCTTGTTGGGCAGTCTTCAGATTCTTCTTTGCCAGTTTGAGGTCAAGTTCAACGCTGATATGCTTCTTCTTCAACTCGTTGAGCCGAGCTCCAAGATCACAAGACCTCTGCAGCCAGAAAGACAAACATTTCAGTCAACAGAAATAAGAGACAGTGAAGAAAAAGAATTACTCTAAGACTACCGCCGAATCAAATATTCAATAGTAGTCTCGGGGACTACACCCAGTGGGTGCACTTAGCATGCCCCCACAGGATCAGATCAACACTCAGCATGAGTTCAAAAAAAAATAGAGAGATATATCATCAGACCTCAGTCGACTACCAGCAGCCGACCGTGGTCTCGGGGACTACACCCAGTGGGTGCACTCAACGTGCCCCCACTGATTCGGAAAGTGTAAAATTGAAGATTTCCTGAGTTCTAAATGAAGGAACACCCAGTGGGTGATCAGATATAAAGCAACGTTCAAAAGTTCAGTCGGAATTTTACTGACCTGAACATTGGTCTGAAGGGCAGTGCTGGCATTGTAGGCTATCTGATTGGCTTCATGCATCACTTTCACCTGCTCCATGACAAGATTCGCCTGGTGAAGAGATTCCCTAGCAGCACCTGGCGAGTCGTCCGGAGTTTGATATGTAGCAAAGAGGGATGGCTCCAGAGGGGTCGAAGTAGTGTCTGGTTCGGATGAGTGAAGTTGCATCGGTACAGCAGGCGTCTATGCAGTCGACCCCGACGGACGATCAGTCGTCAACGGGTTAGCAAATGTGACCTTAGTCCAAACCATCGCCTCAGGCGCCAGTGTCGACTAGGGGATTTGGACTTCAAGTCTCCTCCTGCTCGAGCCTCCACTCTTCTTCTTCCTCTCATGTAGAGGCACTTCTTCTTCGTCGTCATCAGGAAGCACAACAATATCTTGCAGAGCTACATAAGAAGAGAAGTATCAAATTTTCAGTCAATCGACCACCCACTCGACTAAATAGAACTGGGTTGGATGAACTTACCAGCTCGTGAGGTGGCCTCTTCGTCTCCTGGTGCCTTGTCAACATCCATGTCAGTGGCAGCAGAGGTGGGGCTGGAAGGACACAAGAATTAGTCGGTCAGATCAAGAAAATCTTCAGTCAACTTACGGAAACACAAACAAGATACCCACCCTGAGGTAATGGGGACGTCCATCTTGATTCGCGGCAACATCTTTCGGGTCTTGGAGGGAGCAACTTTAGGCTGTTTGGCCACCTTCTCCATTGGCTCCAGAGTCAACGTCCGAGTGCGCTTCTGAGTACTGGCACTCGGACCCACGCCTTTCCCGCACCCGTTGACCGGATCATGCTGCTGTTTGGATCGACGTTCGGAGCGTGGCGGCGAGTCGACTTCCTCCTCCTCGTCCGACTCCTCGCTCTCCTCCTCCTCGTTGTCTCCCTCAGAATCCCACTCGGCACTATCCTCCGCACTGTCCTCCCTCTCCTGGGCCTGTTCCAAAGCCTGTTCGTCGTTGGGCATCGAATGCATCTCAGTGAACACCTATAGAACAAATTGGTCAAATGAGAGTTGGTCAATATCAAGTGCAGTCGGAGCATGAATGAGAAGCAGTCGGAACAAAAAGCGTACCTTGTCGGATGGATTTACACTGCTAAAGGGAACGACTCACCTAGATCCTCCGGGATTCTCCTGATTGCCTATGATGCTCCTCAGCCACAAAGCTACTGTTTCAAACGACACTTCTTCTGGATGGACCCGAGCGGTGTCGTTCGGCCCAGAATATAGCCACATCGGGTGATCACGGGCCTGGAGAGGCTGGATGTATCGACTGAGGAACACCTCCAACAGATCCAGACTAGTAACGCCATCATTGATAAGCTGAACCACCCTATCCACCAACATCCTCGTCTCCATGGTCTCGCCAGCAGTCACTTTCAGTGGAGCAGGAGTCTGGACTCGGTCAAAAGAAAAGTGGGGGAGGCCGGTCGACTAACCTGGAGCCGCGACATCCTGGCAATAGAACCAAGTCGACTGCCAGCCTCTAATAGAGTCAGGAAGAGTCATGGCAGGAAAGGCACTTCCTTTTCTCTTTTGGATACCTAAACCCCCACACATTTGGATGACATGGGTTTTCGAGTCACTCGACTTCGCCTTTTTTACCAATTGAGAACGAATGGTGAAGATGTGTTTGAAAAGACCCAAGTGCGGTCGACACCCCAAGAAATTCTCGCACATCGACATGAAAGCAGCTAAATGCGTGATGGTGTTGGGGGAGAAATGGTGGAGTTGAGCGCCAAAAAAGTTCAAGAACCCCCGAAATAAAGGATGCAGGGGAAGCGAAAAGCCGTGGTCGAAGTGGGTGGCGAGCAGAACACACTCACCAGGTCGAGGCTGAGGACTCATCTCCCCCTCCGGCAGCCTCGCAGCTCCCTTGGCGATTAACCCCGACTCCGCCAGCTCATCCAGATCCACCTGCCGAATCGAAGACCGGATCCAATCGCCCTAGATCCAGCCCGGCGGCAGCCCCGCGCGCGACATGACCCGCGTTGCTGCTTCTTGCCCTTCGCCACCTCCTTCGTCTTCTTTGTGTGCTCCAGCGCCGCCGTCTTGTCCTTCACCATGGCGACGGGGCAGCAGCGTCGGAGCGGAAGAGTAAGGTGCGGCGGAGAAGCAGAGAAAGAAGAAGGAATAGAAGATGTGCACAGTGCGGATGCCTCGGTCCGGTCACCTTATAAGGGATTGTTTCCAAGTGACTGACGTGTGGGACCGGATGATCCCATCAAATCCCGCAACTGTCGTGCACAACGTACATGGCGAAAAAGGCGGTGCGGGAATCGAGGAATCGCTGTTTATCCGCTCCGCCCACTTCGGCACTCCCCGTCTGGCGCGCTTCCCCGAAATTTCGTATCCAGCGAAATCCGGGATACACTGCAGACAATCGTGCCCAGGATCCCGCATTCCAACACAACATTCGGCACATGAGATCAATAGTTCACTCGACTGTCCACTGAATGGATCAAGGCGACTGAGTCGACACCAAATACCGACGCAGGCGTCCAGACTTGCAGAAAGCACTCTCGAGGTCTCAAAGCTTGAAACAGGTTCAATTTCAGCCTACTTTGCACTCGCACCTTAATCCATTCAGGGGCTACTGATAAGGATACAAACCTGGGGTAGGGTCATAGGCCTGTCCTACACGTCCTACCCAAGGTCACTACCCCAGAAGATAAGAAGGCCAAGAATCCACTCGACGATGTAATCACTCGACCGTCATTCCCCACCTTCACTCGACCATATGGGGAATGACTCGACTATATCGAAGACCAGGAGTCGGTAGAACGTACAACGGCCGGGCATTCACTCCTTAGTCTTCATGAGTATTAAGAACATTTAAGACTGCCGTTACCTGTAACGCCCCACTTTATGTACATTAAGCCCTTTGTAATGGAGGTGGGCGGGGGTGTTGGCGCACTCTATATAAGCCACCCCCTCCTCTGGCACAAGGGTTTGACCCCCCTGTAACTGTAACACAACACACATAATCCAATTGACCGCCTCCGGGCACCGAGACGTAGGGCTATTACTTCCTCCGAGAAGGGCCTGAACTCGTAAACCTCGTGTGTACATCTTCGCCATAGCTAAGATCTTGCCTCTCCATACCTACCCTCCTTTCTACTGTCAGACTTAGAACCACGACACTCATCCCTCGCGTCCGCGGCGTGCCTCCTGCCCTTCCTCTTCGCCAACTCGTGTGCCCGCTGTTTCGGCGTCAACACCTTCTTTGCCTTTGTCCCGGCAGCCGTCTTGCACGGGGCACGGTGGCGGCGGCGAGGTCGATGGCGTCGTCCATGGCTGGCTGGGGCGGGAGTGCATGCGGGCGGGAGTGTTTTTGGGGGGAAATGGGGGGAAATGGTGGTGGATGCAACCGACCAGCGGGCTCGAGGAGAGGAGTAGGCGCGCGCGCGTCCATCTCTTGTCCGTGCTGATGCAAATCCGGCTCAAAAATGGGCTGGGAATGGGTCGCCATGCAGACGCCAAGCAGACACGCTTCCGTTTGGGTCAGTGCGTTGGGCCGCATTTTCTGTCCACGCTGACCCAAACAGACGGCGGCGGACGAAATGGGTCGCCCCATTGGAGTTGCTCTGATATGTTGTTTGGTTGCAACCTGCATAAGGTGTTGTCATCACTTCTCATTGGTGGTGACCTTACCACACACGATCTGAATAGTTTCACTCCTAACTACGAAAAAATACGGTTCATTCTAGCTCTTGTTGTCACCACTGCTCTTGCTCTTCTTCTTCTTCTTCAGACCCTTATCTGATCTCTGTTATTCCATATTGCTTGTGCCCACTCTATCATTTTGTTCTTTCAGGCTTCATTGTCAAATGCCTCCACACCATGGTCAGAGCTGACAACATTGTCAGGCGTCACATCTTCCTCCTTATGCACCAGTTCATCACAACCCCATTGCAGGATCCGGTTATGCAGAATGCAACAAATAAGAACAAGCTTCATCTGAGTGGAAAAAGTGTGAAATGGCTTCTGATGTAGGATCTTAACCTATTTTTTAGAGCTCCAAAGGACTGATGACCCACAATTATTGGGGATCTATCATAGTCCTTTCGATAAGTAAGAGTGTCGAACCCAATGAGGAGCAGAAGGAAATGACAATCGGTTTTCAGCAAGGTATTCGCTGAATCACTGAAATTACCGGTAATAGATAGTTTTGTAATAAGATAATTCATAACAGGTAACAAGTAACAGAAGTAACTAAGGTGCAGCAAGGTGGCCCAATCCTTTTTGTAGCAAAGGATAAGCCTGGACGAACTCTTATATAAAGCAAAGCGCTCCCGAGGACACGTGAGAATTACTGTCAAGCTAGTTTTCATCATTCTTATATGATTCGCGTTTGCTACTTTGATAATTTGAAACGTGGGTGGACCGGTGCTTGGATGTTGTCCTTCGTTGGACAAGTCTCCCACTTATGATTAACCCCTCTCGCAAGCATCCGCAACTTACGGAAGAAGAATTAAGATAAATCTAACCATAGCATGAAACATATGGATCCAAATCATCCCCTTACGAAGCAACGCATAAACCAGGGTTTAAGCTTCTGTCACTCTAGTAACCCATCATATACTTATTACTTCCCAATGCCTTCCCCTAGGCTCAAATCATGGTGAAGTGTCATGTAGTCGACGTTCACATAACACCACTAGAGGAGAGACAACATATATCTCATCAAAATATCGAAGAATACCAAATTCACATGATTACTTATAACAAGACTTCTCCCATGTCCTCAGAAACAAACGTAACTACCCACAAAGCATATTCATGTTAATAATCAGAGGAGTATTAATTATCATTAAGGATCTGAACATATGATCTTCCACCGAATAAACCAACTAGCATCAACTACAATGAGTAATCAACACTACCAGCAACCCACGGGTACCAATCTGAGGTTTTGAGATAAAGATCAGGTACAAGAGATGAACTAGGGTTTGAGAGGAGATGGTGCTGGCAAAGATTTGATGGAGATTGACCCCCTCTCAATGAGAGGATCTTTGGTGATGATGATGGCTTTGATTTCCCCCTCCCGGAGGGAAGTTTCCCCGGGAGAACAGCTCCGCCGGAGCCCTAGATTGGTTCTGCCCAGGTTCCGCCTCGAGGCGATGGCGCTTCGTCCTAAAAGCTTCCTTCTTATTTTTTCAGGTCAAAACACACCATATAGCAGAAGATGGGCATCGGGGGCCTGCCAGGTGGCCCATGAGGCATGGGGGCGTGTCCAGTGGGGTAGGGCGCGTCCTCCACCCTTGTGGATGGCAGGTGGCCCCCTCTGGTGCTTTCTTCGCCCAATATTTTTTATTAATTCCAAAATGACTCTCCGTGAAGTTTCAGGACTTTTGAAGTTGTGCAGAATAGGTCTCTAATATTTGCTCCTTTTCCAGCCCAGAATTCCAGTTGTCGGCATTCTCCCTCTTCATATAAACCTTGTAAAATAAGAGAGAAAAGGCATAAGTATTGTGCTATAATGTGTAATAACAACCCATAATGCAATAAATATAAATATAAAAGCATGATTCAAAATGGACGTATCAACTCCCCCAAGCTTAGACCTCGCTTGTCCTCAAGCGAAAGACGAAATCGAAAATTATGTCACATGTTTAGAGATAGAGGTGTCAATAAAATAAAATATGGACATGAGGGCATCATGATCATCTTTAGAATAGCAACATATATTGTCATATAATTTCTTATGCTAAAGTAACAATTCGTTCACAAAGTAAAGTATGAATCATAAACTTTATTGAAAACTAACAAACTAAGGTCTCAATCATTGAAGCAATTGCAATTTATCATAACATCGGAAAGAGTCAATATAAGAGCTTTTCAGCAAGTCCACATACTCAACTATCATTTAGTCTTTCACAATTGCTAACACTCACGCGATACTTATGGGTTCAAAGCTTCAATCGGACACAGAGAAAGATAGGGGTTTAAAGTTTCGCCTCCCAACGTTTTACCTCTAGGGTAATGTCAACAATAATACTTTATGATAATCTACATCCGAGTGGATATATATATATATATATATATATATATATATATATATATATATATATCCAACACATAGTGCTTGCCAAAGTAAGAAAATGTAAAAAGGAAAGGTGAATATCACCATGACTCTTGTATAAGGGTGATGTCTACTATGCAACTTTATTCTTGTAGACACGTGTTGGGCCTCCAAGCGCAGATTTTTGTAGGACAGTAGCAATTTTCCCTCAAGTGGATGACCTAAGGTTTATCAATCCCTGAGAGGTGTAGGATGAAGATGGTCTCTCTCAAACAACCCTGCAACCAAATACAAGAAATCTCTTGTGTCCCCAACACACCCAATACAATGGCAAATTGTATAGGTGCACTAGTTCGGTGAAGAGATGATGATAAAAGTGTAGTATGGATAGTAGATATGAGTTTTTGTAGTGCGAACAGTAAAAAAACAGCAAGGTGGTAAATAGTAAAACGGAGCACAAACGATATTGCAATGATGGAAAATGAGGCCTAGGGTGCATAATTTCAGTAGTGCAATCTCTCAACAATGCTAACATAGTTGGATCATATGATTATCCCTCGAAGTGCGATGAAGAATCACTCCAAAGTTCCTATCTAGCGGAGAACATAAGAATAAATTGTTTGTAGGGTACGAAACCACCTCAAAGCTATTCTTTCTGTTCGATCTATTCAAGAGTTCGTACTAAAATAACACAAAGCTATTCGAGGGAGTCCTAAATTATGGGGTCCTCGGAGACCGGCCTATGTGACATGGGCCGGACTGACGAGCCGTGAAGATACAGAACCGAAGGCCTTCTCCCGTGTCCGGATGGGACTCTCTTTTGTGTGGATGGCAAGCTCAGCGTCCGGATGTGTAGTTTCCTTCCTCTGTTAGCCGACTTTGTATAACCCTAGCCTCCTCCGGTCTCTATATAAACCGGAGGATTTAATCCGTAGGGGTAATCATGATCATACAGGCTAGACATCTAGGGTTTAGCCATTACGATCTTGAGGCAGATCAACTCTTGTAAGCCCTATACTCATCAAAGTCAATCAAGCAGGAAGTAGGGTATTACCTCCTTTAAGAGGGCCTGAAGCTGGGTAAACATCATGTCCCCTACCTCCTATTATCTTCAATCCTTAGACGGACAGTTCGGGACCCCCTACCCGAGATCTGCCGGTTTTGACAGCGACATTGGTGCTTTCATTGAGAGTTCCTCTGTGTCGTCGATAGAAGGGTTGATGGCTCGCCTTGTCATCAAGGACAACATCACTTTCAGAGGAGCCCTAGCTTTGGGGCAAACCCTCTGGCTTGGTAGCTTCACCATGGGCGCTCATTCGGCCGTAAATCCAGAGGCAGCCTAACTCGTCACGAAAGATCGTCTTCGCATCAGCCCTGACTACTCTGATAAGATGGATCCAGCAGATGTGTCGGCCTTAAACAAACTGCTAGATCGCATCGCCGCCCTGGGGGTCGCTGTTCGGAATCTTTGTAGAAATTAAAAAATTTCTACGCATCACCAAGATCAATCTATGGATAGACTAGCAACGAGAGAGAGAGGAGTGCATCCTCATACCCTTGAAGATCCCAAAACGGAAGCGTTGCAAGAACGCGGTTGGAGGAGTCGTACATGTAGCGATTCAGATCGCGGTCGATTCCGATCTTAGCACCGAACAACGGCGCCTCCACATTCAACACACGTGCAGCCCGGTGACGTCTCCCGTGCCTTGATCCAGCAAGGAGGAGGGAGAGGTTGGGGAAGACAACTCCAGCAGCAGCACGATGGCGTGGTGGTGGTGGAGCAGTGGTTCTCCGGCAGGGCTTCGCCAAGCTCAAACAGAGAAGGAGAGGTGTTGGAGAGGGGGAGGGCTGCGCCTTGGATGTGGTGCGGCAGCCCTCCCTCCTCCCCTCTATTTATAGGGTGAAGGGGGAAGGGGGCTGGAACCTCTAGATGAGATCTAGAGGGGGGGGGGCGGCCAAGGGGAGGGGGCTTGCCCCCCAAGCCAAGGGGGGCGCCCTCCTTAGGGTTTCCTCCAAGCCCTAGACGCATGGGCCCTGGGAGGGTGGCGCCCAGCCCACTTAGGGGCTGGTTCCCTTACACATACAACCCATAGGGCCCTGCGGGGCAGGTGAACCCTCCTGGTGGACCCCTGGAACCCCTTCGGTGGTCCCGGTACAATACTGGCAAACCCCCGAATACTTCCGGTGATCGTATGATGACTCCCCATATATAAATCTTCACCTCTGGACCATTTCGGAACTCCTCGTGACGTCCGGGATCTCATCCGGGACCCCGAACAACATTCGTTAACGACATACTATTTCCCATAACATCTCTAACTTCACAGAACCTTAAGTGTGTAGACCCTACGGGTTCGGGAATCATGCAGACATGACCAAGACAGCTCTCCGGCTAATAACCAACAGCAGGATCTGGATACCCATGTTGGCTCCCACATGTTCCACGATGATCTCATCAGAGGAACCACGATGTCGAGGATTCAAGCAATCCCGTATACAATTCCCTTTGTCAATCGGTATGTTACTTGCCCGAGATTCGATCGTCGGTATCCCAATACCTCATTCAATCTCGTTACCGGCAAGTCGCTTTACTCGTTCCGTAATGCATGATCCCGTGACCAACTACTTAGTCACACTGAGCTCATTATGATGATGCATTACCGAGAGGGCCCAAAGATACCTCTCCGTGATACAGAGTGACAAATCGCAGTCTCGATTCGTGCCAACCCAATAGACACTTTCAGAGATACCTGTAGTGCACCTTTATAGCCACCTAGTTACGTTGTGACGTTTGGTACACCCAAAGCATTCCTACGGTATCTGGGAGTTGCACAATCTCATGGTCTAAGGAAATGATACTTGACATTAGAAAAGCTTTAGCAAACGAACTACACGATCTTGTGCTATGCTTAGGATTGGGTCTTGTCCATCACATCATTCTCCTAATGATGTGATCCCGTTATTAATGACATCCAATGTCCATAGTTAGGAAACCATGACCATCTGTTGATCAACGAGCTAGTCAACTAGAGGCTCACTAGGGACATGTTGTGGTCTATGTATTCACACATGTATTACGGTTTCCGGTCAATACAATTATAGCATGAACAATAGACAATTATCAAGAACAAGGAAATATAAAAATAACCATTTTATTATTGCCTCTAGGGATATTTCCAATGGTCTCCCATTTGCACTAGATTCAATAATCTAGTTACATTGTGATGAATCGAACACCCATAGAGTTCTGGTGTTGATCATGTTTTGCTCGCGGAAGAGGTTTAGTCAAAGGATCTGCGACATTCAGATCCGTATGCACTTTACAAATATCTATGTCTCCATCTTGAACATTTTCATGAATGGAGTTTAAGCGACGCTTGATGTGCTTGGTCTTCTTGTGAAACCTGGGCTCCTTGGCAAGGGCAATAGCTCCAGTGTTGTCACAGAAGAGAGTCATCGGGCCCGACGCATTGGGAATAACTCCTAGGTCGGTAATGAACTCCTTCATCCAGATTGCTTCATGCGCTGCCTCCGAGGCTGCCATGTACTCTGCTTCACATGTAGATCCCGCCACGACGCTTTGCTTGCAACTACACCAACTTACTGCACCACCATTCAAAATATACATGTATCTGGTTTGTGACTTGGAGTCATCCAGATCTGTGTCGAAGCTAGCATCGACGTAACCCTTTACGATGAGCTCTTCGTCACCTCCATAAACAAGAAACATATCCTTAGTCCTTTTCAGGTACTTCAAGATATTCTTGACCGCTGTCCAATGTTCCATGCCGGGATTACTTTGGTACCTCCCTACCAAACTTACGGCAAGGTTTACATTAGGTCTGGTACACAGCATGGCATACATAATAGACCCTATGGCTGAGGCATAGGGGATGACACTCATCTTTCTCTATCTTCTGCCGTGGTCGGGCTTTGAGCCGAGCTCAATTTCACACCTTGCAATACAGGAAAGAACCCCTTCTTGGACTGATCCATATTGAACTTCTTCAATAAATTATCAAGGTATGTGCTTTGTGAAAGACCTATGAGGCGTCTCGATCTATCTCTATAGATCTTGATGCGTAATATGTAAGCAGCTTCTCCAAGGTCCTTCATTGAAAAACACTTATTCAAGTAGGCCTTTATGCTTTCCAAAAGTTCTATATCATTTCCCATCAATAGTATGCCATCCACATATAATATGAGAAATCAGAGCTCCCATTCACTTTCTTGTAAACGCAGGCTTCTCCATAAGTCTGCATAAACCCAAACGCTTTGATCATTTCATCAAAGCGAATGTTCCAACTCCGAGATGCTTGCACCAGCCCATAGATGCAGCGTTGGAGCTTGCATACCTTGTTAGCATTCTTAGGATCGACAAGACCTTCCAGCTGCATCATATACAATTCTTCCTTAAGGAAGCCGTTAAGGAATGCCGTTTTGACGTCCATTTCCATATCTCATAATCATAGAATGCGGCAATTGCTAACATGATTCGGACGGACTTCAGCTTCACTACGGGTGAGAAGGTCTCTTCGTAGTCAACCCCTTGAACTTGTCGATAACCCTTAGCGACAAGCCGAGACTTATATCACTACAAAAAAATACACTTCCGTGATGATACATGTTTGTCACAGTAGGTCGCGTTTTTTGTCATGCATGTACATCCATGACGATTTTATGACAGAATCAAGATAGCCACACCTGTGCCGTCGTAGAAGTGTTCCATGACATTACCAAAATTATCATCACGGAAGTGTCCACTTCCATGACGATAAATCGCGCGTCACAGAAGTGATTTCGTCAAGGGTGACCGACACATGGCATCCACCATAACGGAACGCCGTTAAGCTATCGGGTCGGGTTTTGGATCCGATAACCCACTAACAGCCCCGACCAATCGGGATTTTCCACGTGTAAAATCATCATTGGCTGGAGGAGACACGTGTCAGCTCTGCGTTGGCACAGGTGTCACTCATCCAATGGGCGAGACGCGCCTATGATATGTTGACACGTGGACTGGCCCATCAAGTTTAAATGGGCTGGCCCAACTAAAGGCCCACAAGATTTTGCGGACCATAATGGGCCGGCCTAGCTAAAGGCCCACGAGATTTTGCGGACCATAATGGGCTGGCCCAGCTAATGCCCCACAAGATTTTGCGGGCCATAATGGGCCGGCCCAGGTAAAGGCCCACAAGATTTTTGTGTGCCATAATGGGCTGGCCTAGGTAAAGGCCCGCAAGATTCCTGCGGATCATAATGGGCAGGCCCAGCTAAAGGCCCACGAGATTTCATCGACATTAATGGGCCGGCCCAGCTATAGGCCCACAAGATTTTGAGGACCCTAGTAGGCCGGCCCATTAACTGGCTGCCATGTTTTGGGCCAAATGTCGTATTTGATCCGGTCCATTAATGGCTTGCCATGTTCCGGGCCTAATAATGGCCCATATGAGATCCGGCCCGTTAAAAGCCTACCACGTTCAGGGCCAAATTACAGCCCAGATCAGGTCCGGCCCTTTAAGAGGCTTTGGGCTAAATTATGGCCCATGTCAGATTTGGCCCGTCAACTGGACGCTATGCTTTTGGGCCCACTTGCTAAAGGCCCATTTAGTAATTCAGCCTGATATTAGTTTCGGCCTGCTAAGGGCCCGTTTAACATTTCGGCCCTATATTAATTTCAGCCTGTTAAAAGCCCGTCATATAGTTGGACCTAACTACGGCCTGGTTTGCATCCGGCCTGCTTGCAGACGATATCTGATTGGGACAAACAAGGACTGAGACAATTTTGGCCTGTTAAAAGCCCGTGATTTGATTCGCACAATCATGGGCCGGGGTCCATTTCGGGCTGCTGCCGGCCCGTGAGCTGTTCGGCACGTTTCAGGCCCAACCTACTTCTCAGCCTCCTAAAAGCCCATTGAGTTTTCTTGCGAAAAGAGGGCCGGGGGTTACTCGGCCTATTAAAGGCCCGAATCTACTAGTTGGCCAGTTAACTTTTGGCCTTTTAACGGACCAAGATGACGGGGCCCATGATGCGGATCATACATCGTGATTGCATGACGGCCCGATTATGTATCGTAATTTTACGGTTTGGCCGGTTTACTGCGAAGACAGGATATATATACAGTAAAATAACTGTAGCATTGCGAATAAGAAAAAACCTAGACTATACAATAAAGAAATTATGGCATATTACATCCACTGGGCATCAAAGTTCACCACTATGATAATAAAGCACAAGCAGACAACAGATTACATATGGGCATCAAAGATTGCCATCAGTGCAAATAAACACGCCGACAAAATAATATACAAAACCGACAACACTTCAATAGATTTCAAGAAAGGTTAGCCTGCTGGGGAGCTGCAGCACAAGCAGCTGAGCAAGCTGATGAGACTGCGCTTGTTCAACACTTATATCTTCCTCACTTTGAAAGATAAACAGGCAGACAAATGACAGGTTTTGCATATAAAAGTCTCAATGCTGGCAATTCATCACATTTCTTATTGATGAATAAAGTGACACAGTTTAAAATTGTATTAACACAATATGTTATTGTTCAGGTCAAGATATGGCAGGAAATGACATTGTGAAGGAGTTGGCAGCTTCACGACACCACTGGATTACAGATAAAGAACTCATAAGTATCAATGGTTAGTGTGCTATCAATTTATACCATTTTATATTAGAAAATAAAGAGACGGTCTAAATAATAGTAGAATGATATGACATTGTTCATAGTTAAGACATTGCAGAATATGACATTGTGCTGTAGTGGGTAGGTTCACCACACCACTGGATTACGGATGAAGAACATAAGCATACATGTAGTGCAAAAGAAGATCACTTGCTCTGTATAGTTTAACTTATATGGTATGAAGAAGGAACTTGGTTGTACAACTAAAAACTTAAATTGAGAAGGACAAACTTTTGTTTATGAACTACATAATAAACTTTAAACATGCAATTTGATGCAAACACCAAAAATAAACAGCTGTTGCAGTCATGCCTAACCAAATATACACAACAAAGTTTGAAGGCTTGAGAAGGAAAAACTTACATTACTGGTGAAGACATGCTCTATAAAGCCCTTGTCCATGCTGATGGGGGGGGGGCAATTCAAGAAGTTTACCACAGAATCTTCTTCATAAGCATTGCCTTTATTCTACATTTTGTTAAGAGTAAATGTAGATGTGATAATATACGAAAAAATGGAGAATATTTAAGATAAGATGAAGAGTGATGCTACATAACCAAGTAGCTATAAATGTATGTGCAGCGATACAGGCAAAAGGCACAACCAAGAGCAATGCACAGCTAAACTTCTTCAGTACCAATCTTATGGTAAGAGTAAATATAGATCTGATGTGTAGAAAATGGAGGGCAAAGGAAAATAAGCTGCAGAGTGATGGTACATGAACAACTACCTGTCAATATAAGTACACTGATAAAGGACAGCATGTACTTACAAGAACAATGCGGAGCTAAAAAAATTCATTGGCATTGGATATATTCTACACTAATGTAACCATTCATACAGATCAGATAATTTGGAGCGAACAATTGATAAGCAAGCTATCATGCATACTACTGTCATGTAATGAACCAGGTATGTACGCAAGTACAGTGATATAGGACAACAGGTACTAACTATCATTCTTTTCAAACCGGAATTCTTCTTCGAGCAGATTTCCTACAAAAAAGATCCGTAAGGCACATGCCGAAAAGTAGAAGTTCAAATTGTCATGTGATTTCATAGACAGTACCTCATCCTGGGAACGAGACCAGTGCATAACAAGGTTTTTCCATTCAATGTCTTCTCAATTTAGCATAGGAGACTTCACCAGAAATTTGTTTATAGACTTGCCATCAAAGTGTGATTTCCTCAGGTAATACCGATACTGCTGCAATGCTTCCTTCAAAAGCACAAGCAAGCTTTGCTCGTCATGACTATCCAGATTGACCCTCGCCTAGTTACAACAATATAATGTAAATCATTGATGTGTTCAATCAGCAAAAACATGAAAATAATAACCATGAATAATAGCACTTACACGTAAGTTGGACAGGAAGATGTGAAAATAGTGTTTGTCTTCACTATAATCTTCCCATGATGGGAATATATGCACGTAGTCCCTAACAACATTGAAAGCATTGTCTTGTAAACTGGGAATAAATGGAATGGGGTTCCAATCTGTAGGAATTGGCCATCTCTGTAGTTGGGATAGGTCTTTGGCCGGTGGACTTGCTGTACTTTTTGCTGGAGTGGGATTTTTCTATGGTACGACTGGTGCTATGGCAAATGAAATCGGTATACCTTTTGCTGGAGTGCAGGTCCTGTGTGGTGGGGCTAGTGGTGTGGCCAGTGAAGTATGGGTACAGTCTGCTGGAGCCGGTCCTACATTTTGTGTCACTGGTTGTACAACCAGTATATGGGGTGCTGTCTGATTTCTCCGGCACCACCACGTTTTTCAAGGACTTTGCTAGTGCTCCTTCAGGTTCGGCAATCACCCTCTTCCTTTTTGATGTCTGATGCACAAGAACATCATTTGAGTGAAAAAACATGGTATGATGACAGATGGAATATGTATTGATAATGGATGGGCATGGCATCTCGACATATATGATGAGTAAACTAAGCAGATGGTGGTGCAACAAAGTAGAAGAAATGCAAGACAACATATGCAAGATACGCGCAATCAATAAAACCTTGCCAAATTAGAATAGGCACCTTGATGGGTGAACATGACAGGCCATCTGCCTTTGACTCCTCGAGGTTAGAATAGTCATTAGGATCATATTCTGAACAAGAATCAACAGGTGGGGAGCGTATGAGTTTCATTGCATCCAGAATGGCACTCAATGCCTTGGTGCCAATTTTGTAAGTCATTGCAGTGTTCCACAATATTCTTCTGATGCGCGGATTCTGATATTCACTGTAATTGCGTATAATATCTGAGAACCATGAAAACATAAATAGTTGTGATGTTATCTTTGTAATGCAGATGATATTCTAATATAGGGGCACCCCTGTAAACACTTGTGTGCTATCACTGTATTCTGATGAGAGAGCTCATGTGTGCTGTAATATGGTGCGTGCATTTATATAATTTGGCACAAGTACACAAAAAATAGGCTCCAGAAGTAAGGATAGTTGGTAGATGATAGGTTCATAATATACCGTATAGAGAGTTTATTGCCAAACCATGATAACAAGAGCACACAGCAACTAGGCAGATCATAGTGTACATAACAGCGGTACACCATAACCACGATATATAAATCGGGAAAGTGGAACTGGCTTGAAAATAGGGTGTTGTATTGCCGCTAGTAATTGAAAGCGTATCGATCACGTACAGGCCAGCTCTATCAGCTGTTGACTGCAGATGTCCCTGCGCCCCTTCCTGACAAGGAACATATTGTACGTACTAAATACAGAATAAACAAAGAGGAACATGTTAAAGAACAGAAGAGGAAGCATATTCTTAAGGTTCCGCTTCATTGCATACAATGTTGGTTGCACACTCATGATGAATCACAACGCCCAAAGAAATGCAATTCCATGTTGTCTCTCTATATGTGGAAATTTTGAACAGGAGTCATTAGGATCATATTCTGAACAAGAGTCAACAGGTGGGGAGCGTGTGAGTTTCATTGCATCCAGAATGGCACTCAATTCCTTGGTGCCAATTTTGTAAGTCATTGCAGTGTTTAGCTTCAAGAGTGGACTGCTGCTAGTGCGACACAATGCAGCTACACAGATCATAGTGCAGATATAATGGGAAAACCTTAAGCATCAGAGTAAAATCAGCAAAGTGGAACTTGCTGGAATATATGTGCTAGTATTGCCGGTATGGCTAGAAAGGCTTCGGATACCAGCTCTCTTCAAGTGAAGGTGCGGTACTGTTAATATCGGTGTAACTCTCAAAGGCGACACAGCTCCCTGCATTTCCTGCATTTCCTTGCTATCCTTATACGATTCAAGTGGGAAGGCCACTACAAATCCTATTCCCATGTTTACAAAATCCTATGAATCAAAGAGGCTCAAAGTGTCCATCAAAACCAACCGTATAGACCTCTACACTGCAAATGTCCCTGCTCATCTTCAGTACAAGGAACATACTGTACTACTATCATACTCCCTCCGTTCCAAAATATAAGTCTTGGTAGAGATTTCCACTATGGATCACATACAGATGTATCCAGATACATTTTAGAGTGTAGATTCACTCATTTTGCTCCATATGTAGTCCATGGTGGAATCTATACAAAGACTTGTATTTAGGAACGGAAAGAGTACATATTAAAGAAGAACGGAAGAGGAACATGGTAAAGAAGAGCAAGTAGATTTTGGATAATAAAATGTTGGTTGCGCAGTGCCCACACATAATGAACCAGAGCGAATTAAGAATGCAACTCCCAGCTGACTCTTGACCATTTCAGGTGGTTGGATGAAGATCCTACGTCTCCTAACCCTTCTTCTTCCTTGTCTCTGATTCTTCCCATACAGAACACCTCACGGGCCGCTGGTCGGACCACCGGCCACCACCGCATGTGTTCCTTCGCCACCCCCACCCCCACCCCCGCCCCACCCGCGTTGAGTTTTCTTCATTCGGCGAGGCCCCACAACCACCCGAGCCCCTTCATTCGCACCAGCGAACTCCGGCGAGCTCTGAAAAATCGACTGACCCAATTTTGAAATTTAGTCTACTATAATTTAACTAGTGTGGAATATAAAAGGGGAAAACCATAAGCATTGGGAGTATAGTGTTGAGCATGCCATGGCGGATCTGAAGGTGCAAACCGGACAAAGGCAACTTCGCAACCAAGACAAGAAATCAGAGTAAAGCAGTGACAATCTATTTTCTTGCTGTGATAAATAAGTTGAGCAGACACGAAAGAGTACCGCCTCTGGTGCGGTGCCGTGTATGCATCTGCTGAGAATTTGACGGTGTTGCGGTAGCGATGGCTGTCTGCGGCATGGAAGCATATCTAGGAGGGTAGACGATGGCGGTGGGGCGTGGTGGATGAGACGGTCGTAGGAGTGGCGCCGGCAAGGTGGACGACGGCGGGGATGAAGCGAGAGGACGGGATGCAAGGATCCCGGTCCGAAGCCGTGGATGAGAGAGGACGATCTCTTGTAATGGACGGTGGCATCGGGGTATCAGCTCCGGCATGGTGGAGGAGGACAGCAGTGGATGGGGTGGCGGACGGCGGCGGACGGAGGAGGGTGGGGTGGAGAGCATGTTTTGGCGCCCACAGAGTACGAATGGGGAAAGGGGAGGTAGAAAGGAAGGGGGGAACCATGTATTCAGGGCGCGCTTCTCTGAAATGCAAGGAAATTTACAAACTTGGCCCCTGTTTCAAATTTCTACTACATCACATCAATATTAGTCGATTGGGGATAGGACGGTAATCTCGCATACACCAAATATTTTCCGACGAGAGTTTGTTTTTGGTGCTCACCGTGTATGAATATGAATCAGGGAGGGAGTCGATTTCGGCTGAGGACACACTGTGTTTTGGCGCCCACCGTGTATGAATCCGGGTGAGAGGCAGTTACGTCATGTTTGGGTGAAATTACGAACCTACCCCTATCGAAACCTATGGAAATCCAACAGATAGGCTTTGCGTGGGAGGGATAGGCAGTAGTAATTTCCATCTCATAGATTTTGGTTTCGGGCGGTTACTGTGACTTTCCCCGCTTCGTTCAAATTTTGCAGAGTGCACGTTTACCGTGCCAACTCAATTGGAATCCTGTTTGTATTCTATTTTTTCGGGCGGGATCCATTTTCAATTGGAATTAAATTCTATATACATCATTTATTTATATATACTTTCAAAAGCACAACACCATTTATACATAAATATGATTTACAAATGGCATGATCTCAGATTCATAAGGTTGTATCCATCAATTTGGATTTTCAAATATTTGAAACAACTTTATGTTGAAATCGAATGTATGCATTCCTCGCTAACTGTCTCCAATTAATGTGTGTTTCATGCAGTTTTTTTTACTTCTCAAACATGTATAATGTGTTTCACACACGCAACATACAGTGTAATCCTGTTTAGACATTAATTGCATATAAACCATGCATTGTTTGTAATTAAAGAATCTATGGATCACCAATATTGATAAACTATATAACATTACACGTGTGCCCAAATTCAAATGAATATGTATGTTTGATACACCAATTTGCGTTATGATATTATCGATGTCGTGATCTCTAGTTTAAATATTTGAATCCCCTTTAATCCAGATATTCGTCTCATATAGCTATCACTCATGCTTATATAGGACTATCTCTCTCGACCTATACGCGTTAATCGTCTCTCAGGTATCTCTTGTGCTACTTGTATGTCGACAATGATATTTTATCTTCGTAACACACTGACGGTACTCTCTCCCTCGACCTTCATCACTCCATCTCTCTCTAAGTATGTCTCGCTCCCTGCTATGTGTCTCTAACTATGATTCTCCATGTGGAATCTCTTTCTCTCACACAAACACAAAACTTTGTCTCCCGGGGTCTCATTTCTCTCTACTATTCCCATGTGTGCCACTCGCACACCCCTCATACAGAGATGTCTTTAGCTCCTTAGATATGAGAACCTATGACTCTTCCTCTTAAATATCTCTTTCTCTCACACAAACACAAACTCTGTCTCCCAGGGTCTCACATTTCTCCATTGTTCTCTTGTATGTCGCTCACACACACTCTCTCCCCCTAGAGATATGTTGCGTTCCCTCATATGTCTCTCTAGCTATCACTCTCGTTGTGAAATATCTTTCTCTCTCGCAGACACAAAACTCCGTCTCTCGGGATCTCATCTCTCTCTGATATCTGTTTATATGTGACTCACATGCACCCTCTCTCTATATCTCTCACACCCACACATAACTCAGCCTTCTGACCCACTCGACTCCTATCTCTAACGCACACTAGCCAGCTTCTTTATCTTTCTATTTATCTGTTTCTCCATCAACTGTCTTTCTCACCCTCACTCTTGATTCCTATCATGCACACTACATATGTTTCTCTCTACATGCAGTCAAGTGCCCTCTCACACACATATATAAATTCACCCTCTGAACCACCCGGCGGTCATCTCCAACACCAAAACTAGCGGATGTCCCTCTAGCTAGCATCTCCATCTCTGTATCTATCTGTAGTTTCTTCGTCAACATTTCTTTCTCGCACGGAGTCTTGCTTCCTATCACCCACACTATATATGTCTCTCCATACATATGCATTTATAGGTTGATCTCTTTTGCACAATCGTTGTGCCTCACTCCCTCTGCTCGCCATAGATGTATGCTCCAGCCCATGCCACTATCTCTTAAATACAAAAACACATGCTCAATTGTTGGGCCTTCTTTCGTGCATTCTCACATGCATGCATATTGTCATACTGATCTGTCTCTCCCATGTCATTGATCTTATGACTTATGTCTTCTTTCTTTTATCTCGATCATGCGCGCACGCACACACACACATCCCACGTATACATGTATACCTCTCACACATGCACGTTCAAGGTCTCTATGTCTCCATACGTAGTTAATTACCCTCAATCCCAATTCCACATCGAATCGTTCTCCTCTTGTGTGCACATAACTTCCGCCTGGATGGGTAAAACACACACTCACACTTAACAATCTCCTTCTAGCTACCCCCCCCCCCCGCCCGCCTCTCACTCTTCCCCTATATCCCCGAAACCAATAAGACCATCCCTTTGTTTAATTCCCGCCTACATGCACCATCGATATATAGTAGTCTTCCTCGGTGTCTCTCGAACAAACACGTTCTCTCGATGTCGACTCCTCTCACGCGCACGCACCTTCTCTTCCCTCTCTGCGGGCATTTTCTCTCTCGCACCCCATCATTGGTGGCCTCTGCCATACACATCACCTCTCTATGATGAAGCCATGCACACTTAAATTACATCCGCCACCGAGGACCCCACGACACACACACACAAACACACACGCACACGCACCCCCCCACCCCCCACACACACCAAGACTCCATCTCTCTCTCTCTCACACACACACACACACTCACACACGCACGCACGCACGCACGCACACCCACCCACCCACCCACCCCACACACACTAAGACTCCATCTCACACACACACATTAAGACTCCATCTCTCTTTCTCTCTCTCTCTCACGCACACACACACACCCCACACACACTAAGACTCCATCTCACACACACATGCTCTAGGCGGAGCATTTGTTCCTACCACCCTTCATCCAACCTTACCCGTATGATAAACAATCACCTTAATTTACTTGCATAACATGGACAAATTCCACTTTACTTTAGTAGTCAGCAAACTTATCATCTGTACCCTTATAAAAAATGAGTTGGCGATGATGGCGTGCCTGCCATCTTGTAATACAGACTGTATGATCTATATCTGAAAGATAGAGAAGCAAACTATGATAATTTTACAAAAGATACCCGCACCTCTCTCCACATCCTTATCTCCCACAACCTCATTGCTCAACAATTAAAAAAGGAAGTCTCTGGAACAATCTAGCATGGTGGCCGCTGCTGCCTGCCGGCGCCGTCCATCCCCATGCCTCCGCCCATTCCGACCACGAGTCACCACCATGCTCCACTCCTCCTTGCCTTATCTCTCATCTTTCATTTTTTCGATGACATTCTCGAGATACCAGTTTTCCGATAAAATTCTCGAGATATCATTAGTTTTTACACATGGGATTACTCCTGCATGGGTCAATCACAACAGGTGTTTTGTAAAAAATGCATATTGATGTTCTGTGCAATGCATGAGCACCTTGCTTGTAATTATATAACGCAAATCACGAGCAGGAAGTGACATTTTTTTGATACAACCACGTTAACATGGCCACGTAAATCACTAGATAAAGTAAATACCATTATACTTATATCCCGATGCAAAGGGTTGAGTACATGTCCAAAGAGTAGAGTCGCACACACGCACTCTGTCTCTCAGAATATCTCTCTCACACACACCAGTTACATGACACCCACTTAAGCAGACACGTATGTTACAATTTGTGCACCCGCGGGTACACGTGATGCTGCACATTTATTTAAGCCAGAAGGCAAACCCAAACAGTAGCTGCATTCATTCCCCTCCCGCCGCCTCTTCTTTGGTCGCCGTCGCATGGTAGCCATGGCCTGTCCGAAGGTAACAACATACGCCATACTCCCGCCGGAGCGATGCTTTAATATGGAAATTTTAGTGGTCATGCATGCATCTTTTTGTGCTAGCACTCCTATATAAGGGTTGATGGTCGCTTCCCGCGGACGTGCGCGAGTGGTGGAAGAGGAAGGAGAAGGGAAGCGGGTTGTGGAGTAACATTTTTTACCACAATTTCTTAGGAAACTGAGTGCAATAATTGAGTAATTTTGCAAACTACCACTACTACACCTGAATCGGTTCAAAACCTATACTCCCTTGCCAGCGCACGCTTCCCGTGTGAAACGGTTAGAGTCGCCCTGGAGCGTCAGTGCCGCATTAATGCCCGGCCAGAGTGGAGGCGACCTCTCACTGGCGCCGGCTTTGAAGTGGCGCGACGGCCGAGAGAGCGCCGCTTCCCGGTGCACGCGACTGCTCCGCGTCGAGACTGGCTATAGGCCCTGTTTGGATCCATGGGTTAGAGTTAGTTTGAGCTAGTTGGGGCTCAAATAGCCCTAAAGTATCCAAGCATGAGGGTTTAAATTGGAGCAAGTTGCACCGAACCCACGAAAAAAACTATCCCACCCAAGAGGTGCTAACAAGAGATAGTTCTCATTGGGACCACTGAAAAATCACTTTTCTCTCTCCATCAAGTGCATTTATTGTCAATCTAACCCTGTCCCCCAAACACCTCTTTGGCTACAGTTAGTTCAGGGTTAGTCATGAGTTAGTCTAACCTCTAGCTAAGTTAGAGTATCAAACAGGAGCAGTATAGGACATGCAAGTTGCTCAAAGCATACAGTCAAATTCGTACGTGAAAGGATTTTTTTCTTTTTGAAAACGGAACATGAAAGGATTTTTTTTAGAATGCTATTGGCATGTCGCTAACATGTGATGAGTTAACCAACCTCAATAGACAGCAAAAACGCCAGCCCGCCGCACTTTGATAGAGACGAGGAGGGAGAAGCGATACAGGCTGCTGGATTAGTAGAGATAGGTGTCGCACGAAAGCCAAGAAATATGGTGATAGCGTGGGTTAGCCATGTACTAGTATGATGTAACTACACTGGGCTGCCGTGTTTCGTACTCTTCAAGTCCATTGTGGAGATGATTGGTTGATTTTATATCGCTGAATAATATTAAATATTATGAGTGCAGACGATCCAACACGAGGTTCCTTGCTCCTTCTCGGTCGTCGGGAATCTATGTTCTTCCACTCTATTTTTTTACGTGAGCTTTGTTCATCCTTTTGCCAACACGCGAGACATCTAGCATCAAGGTGCATGTGTTATGCAAGGATCATTCCATCTATATGAAGAACACGTGGGACTGGAACTACAAGACGGACATGTACCCAGGAGTGGACGTACGAACCTGAGTAATGTAGCGCAGTAAGTGAAGTAGAAAGGCACAAATGGTATGAACATGGGTGGCATATAGGGTGTGTTTGGTTGCGTTCTCGTCTCAGCATAGTTGTTCCCTCTTCATGCATGCTCAACTCAACACCCCTCTTCATGCATGCTTCTAGTGTATTTGTGCTAAACTAGTCTGGACTCATGCACCCTCCATACACTCTACCAAACACCCAAAAGTAGGTCGAGAAGGGAACTCTTGGGCGGCATTTGTCTCTTACTACGTACTACCACTAAATGTTGTACATGCAATGCACGGTGATGTTATGGAGTACATGCCTAAGTACTCTACTACTACTATATTAGTTGGAGGCACATATTAACTTTTATATTTGTTTACGTGTATGCCCTGAGACCTTCCAACTAGACGTGTCTTTCTCTCCAGGTCGCACTTTGTATCGTTCATACCACTAAGTACTACTACATGTGGTCTCCGACCCAGAAGTGGAAGAAGCGGAGACGCTCTACCACACTGTTTTTTTACGATGGGCTCTACCACGCTGTTCATGTCCCACTCCTTTCGCTGACGTGTGGGACATCCAACATGTGCCGTGTTTGGCACTCTTTGTCGTACTAGTAAGGTACATGTGCATTGCACGCATGAGATTCTGGTGGTTTGTGCATTATGCTTCTACATGTGGAGTTTTCTAGATTCTACATGTGGCAAAATCTAATGGAATGTAGATCATATCCAATGGCCAATAGTGCTCGGATTTGCCATCTTTGTACTGTCGGATTGGCTTCATCCAACGACCAACTTTCAAAGTTATTCACACACTATATAGGGGTATAGAAGAGTTGAAACGCTAGCATTCATCAGAAATAAAAAATAATTATAAATCAGCAGTGATACTTTTTTTAGAACCAATCAGTAGTGATACTATACCACGCGGTTTCCTTGCTCCTCGATATCGGAAAGAATACTTCCGTTCGCCAACATGTGGGATGTCGACCATCCTGGTCCAGTTGCCATGCACGCAGAACTCCAAGGGAGAGTCACCCCAGTCGTTGCGCCGCAGTAACAATGACTAATGAGCCGTCAAATCACAGGCCCACTTCCACTTTGAAGTTGCTCGGACGAAGGAACCATCATGACTTCATTGAATTCCTCTTCTTGAAGAAAACTACTGTACCAGCAGTACTGCTAGCTACAGTAGTTACTCCAACGGAGGCCTCCTTTCGTTCATAGGATAGGAATTTTATAGGAATATGAAAATCATATGAAGTGAGATGACATGCATCTCAATTCCTATAGAGAAAGAGATGCCATTTGATGCATAGGATAGGAATTTTTCCATTTAGTCTAGGCTAATGTACTGGTAATTTTCTCTAAAAACTACAGTAGTAACTAGTAGTACTGGTACATGCTCGTACTCAGACACAGACACACACACTAACTACTAGTACTACTACTTCTCACATGCTGGCCAGACGCCGTCGTTCTACTTCCCAACTTTGTCAGTGACACCCCACCGTGCTTGGATCTTCGCCGACCTCTCCGCAGCAGCGCGTGCGTCCTTTTCTTTCTTGCGGTGGTGGGCCTCTCTTTTCTTGAGTGCTTTCTGACTTTTCCGCTCCCTCTGTGCGGCTTTGGACGCCTCTTGCTCTACCGCCCATTCGGCCTTGGCATCTTCAAATTCCTCCCATAGTTGTGAGGTCGCGAGTGGCGATGAACTCGGCACGGCGGGATGCCATCGCTTCCCTACCATTTTGTGTGCGGTCGTGGGCGGCGAGGAACTCGGCGCGGCAGGATGCCATCGCTTCCTTACCAGTTACTGTGCGGCGAGGTGGCATGAACGACACTTGGTGAGAGCTCTGGGGTGGAGTGGCCGGACAACCGTATAGTGCATTGATTTGTAAAGAGCTCAAGGACAGAAGACGAACGAAATTTGGATTCCCCTTCAATACTGGTCATTTATTACCGAGTAAAATGCATTGGCGGTCATCGAACTTGTCTTGATAGCTCACTTTGATCATTGTATATGAGATATGGTGATTATACGGTCACTGGCTCAGCATATAGCTCCGTATTTGTCTAGTTGACCAGTCAAATAGTCCGCATGCGCCTCATCAGCTCGTGTTCTTTATCTATCTACGCGGGCCTACCTGTCAATGGAGAAAGAAATACTGTAAAAACCAAAATTATGTGTATGTGGGGAATCAAACCACAGACTCGTTGCTGCAACGCACCCTCGTCAGCCAAATGAAAATGAAATACTTCACGTCAGACACTCACGCTCACGCTGTCAAAGCATGCTAATGCATGCATGTCGCCCTCTAAATCAAAGTCATGCTCATGGCACAACACAAACGGCGAGCCCATCACCTGCGCGCCCCAGCGGTGCCTGGCATTACTATTTAGACATTTGATGGAGGCCTACGCGAATGCCGAGCATGTATTCACCTAGCTGAACACCAACGGTCATACTCAGAGCGCCTTGCTCATGTATATCGTCCATCACAACGACAATCTATAAAATAGCCTAGCTAGAGAGGGTACTATGGTAGTATGGTATGGAGTATGTACTATCGTGAGCGACCGATCTTAGTGCCACTACACACGAGTGTGTGTCTGATCGATTCGTCCATTACTCGTAAGTTATGCATGGTTGTGTGGTGTCTATGGTGGTCGTCGAAGGCTAGCTGGCGACACGAGCGGTTGTCAATACATGCCGCATATGCTTCAAAGGCTCGTCATCCATGAGTTCACACTTTACCACCACGCCAGCGTCTGACTGCCCTGGCCTACCGAAACCCCTTCCATCGCTAGCGCATGCTTCCCGCCTGAAACGGTCACCGTCTCTCCAGAACATCAATGCCGCATTCACCAGACTTAACTGCAGGTGCAATTGGTGTGTCACTAACATGCGGGCCAGATGCCCGTTGGGCCCACATGTCAGTAACCCAACGCATCTGCAGCTAAGTCACTGAAGCACCGTCCGCATTCACGCCCGACGAACCTACTCCGGCGCCAGTTGTCCATCCGTCTGCCATGGCTCATTGCCATTCGCCCGCTATATTAACTTGAGCCCCAGCTCCCAGCCATAGCCAAAGACCCACACTTATTCTCCTCCGGTCCCTTCCTTATGTCGGCACCACTCCAACCATGGCCTCCTAGCGCTCCGAAGCTCTCTTGGATGTACTGTCGCAGGAGCAGACGAGGGACATCGGCGGCTCCGCTCCGGGCGCGCTCCAAAGTTCTCTTCGACGTATTGTCGCAAGAGCAAACGAAGGAGATCGCCGGCACCCCCCGGCCGCCCTCCGCCACCACGACCATGAAGCCGGCGTGCGTGCGCGGGCGCAGCCGGTAGCGAGGAAGAGTAGTACATGGTAGTTCATCGCCGCTCTGGTCCCAGGAAGGCCACCGCTACTCCACTCAGTCGACGCCAAGCTTGATGGGGTAAACATCGGCGGCCGATTAGCCGCTTGAGGGCGACGTGGAGGCAGAAATCTTCAGAACCTTGTGCTCTGGAGGAGGAGGTTATCGAGGCGGATGAGGAGGAGGCAAAGGCAATGGCCGGCTTTCTCGGGTTCATGGCCGGACATGGTGGTCGGGCGCCGGTGATCGTTTAGATTAGGTTTATAGTAGGTTTTAGTATGGTTTGTTCAAAATATGTAATGAATTTTGTCCAGTTTGTAGGAAAAGTTTTCAAAAAGTAATGAATTTCATTCAGTTAATTTGAAATTTGCTTTGTTTACACGAATTTCGTCCGGTTAGTTCATATAGTTGTCGAAAGGTATGCGGGTAGCATCGGATGGCATCCATCAGTGTCCTCAGACAGATGCCGGTGTAAATTTGTGGGCCAGCGCTGGAGATGCCCTAACTATCATGCTATAATCGCTAACAGTCCTCCATTATTTGGCAGGGAACAGTTATCCCTCGATCAAAATCAGATCTGCGGTGTTTCGCACTCCTCCCGCGTAAGAGTGTAAATTCTTGCTTACATAAAAATGGAGCAAGTGGACGGCACTTTAGCACGTCATATCACTCGAACTAGCCCGCCTAACGAGCAGGAAAGCACCACCCTCGTCATTTTGTTCTGGATTTCTATCGATCGATCGCGCGAAAATGTTATGCTTCGCAAGTTCTAAAGGAAAAGGCGGCACACTTACTGAAGGAAATATGCCCTAGAGGCAATAATAAAGTTATTATTTATTTCCTTATATGATGATAAATGTTTATTATTCATGCTAAAATTGTATTAACTGAAAACATAATACATGTGTGAATACATAGACAAACATAGTGTCACTAGTATGCCTCTACTTAACTAGCTCGTTAATCAAAGATGGTTAAGTTTCCTAACCATAGACATGAGTTGTCATTTGATTAACGGGATCACATCATTAGAAGAATGATGTGATTGACTTGACCCATTCCGTTAGCTTAGCACTTGATCGTTTAGTATGTTGCTATTGCTTTCTTCATGACTTATACATGTTCCTATGACTATAAGATTATGCAACTCCTGTTTACCGGAGGAACACTTTGTGTGCTACCAAACGTCACAATGTAACTGGGTGATTATAAAGGAGCTCTACAGGTATCTCCGAAGGTACATGTTGGGTTAGCGTATTTCGAGATTAGGATTTGTCACTCCGATTGTCGGAGAGGTATCTTTGGGCCCTCTCGGTAATGCACATCACTATAAGCCTTGCAAGCAATGTGGCTAATGAGTTAGTTACGGAATGATGCATTACGTAACGAGTAAATAGACTTGCCAGTAACGAGATTGAACTAGGTATTGGATACCGACGACCGAATCTCGGGCAAATAACATACCATTGACAAAGGGAACAACGTATGTTTTTATGCGGTTTGATCGATAAAGATCTTCGTAGAATATGTAGGAGCCAATATGAGCATCCAGGTTCCGCTATTGGTTATTGACTAGAGACGTGTCTCGGTCATGTCTACATTGTTCTCGAACCCGTAGGGTCCGCACGCTTAAGGTTTCGATGACAGTTATATTATGAGTTTATGAGTTTTGATGTACCGAAGGAGTTCGGAGTCTCGGATGAGATCGGGGACATGACGAGGAGTCTCGAAATGGTCGAGACGTAAAGATCGATATATTGGACAACTATATTCGGGGTTTGGAAAGGTTCCAAGTCATTCGGGTATTTTTCGAAGTACTGGAGAGTTACGGGAATTCGCCAGGGAGTATATGGGCCTTATTAGGCCATACGGGAATAGAGGAGAGAGGCCGAAAGGAAGGAGGCGTGCAACCCCCCTCTGGTCCGAATTGGACAAGGGGTGCAGCCCCCTTTTCCTTCCTCCTCTCCCCCTCTTTCCTTCTCTCCTACTCCAAAAAGGAAGGGGGGAGTCCTACTCCCGGTGGGAGGAGGACTCCTCCTGGCGCGCCCCTCCTGGCTGGCCGACCCCCTCCCCCTGGCTCCTTTATATACGGGGGCAGGGGGGTACCTCTAGGCACAACAACACACAAGTTGATCTTCGTGATCGTTCCTTAGCCGTGTGCGGTGCCCCCTCCACCATATTCCACCTCGGTCATATCGTTGCGGTGCTTAGGCGAAGCCCTGCGTCGGTAGAACATCATCATCGTCACCACGCCGTCGTGTTGACAAAACTCATCCCTGACACTTTGCTGGATCGGAGTCCGGGGATCGTCATCGAGCTGAATGTGTGCTGAACTCGGAGGTGCCGTACGTCCGGTGCTTGGATCGGTCAGATCATGAAGACGTACGACTACATCAACCGCATTTTCATAACGCTTCCGCTTACGGTCTACGAGGGTACGTGGACAACACTCTCCCCTCTCGTTGCTATGCATCACCATGATCTTGCGTGTGCGTAGGATTTTTTTTTGAAATTACTACGTTCCCCACAGTGGTATCAGAGCCTGGTTTTATGCATTAATGTTATATGCACGAGTAGAACACAAGTGAGTTGTGGGCGATACAAGTCATACTGCTTACCAGCATGTCATACTTTGGTTCGGCGGTATTGTTGGATGAAGCGGCCCGGACCGACATTACGTGTACGCTTATGCGAGACTGGTTTTACCGCCGTGCTTTGCACACAGGTGACTAGCGGGTGTCTGTTTCTCCAACTTTAGTTGAACCGAGTGTGGCTACGCCCGGTCCTTGCGAAGGTTAAAACAACACTAACTTGACGAACTATCGTTGTGGTTTTGATGCGTAGGTAAGAACGGTTCTTGCTCAGCCCGTAGCAGCCACGTAAAATTTGCAACAACAAAGTAAAGGACGTCTAACTTGTTTTTGCAGGGCATGTTGTGATGTGATATGGTCAAGACGTGATGCTATATTTTATTGTATGAGATGATCATGTTTTGTAACCGAAGTTATCGGCAACTGGCAGGAGCCATATGGTTGTCGCTTTATTGTATGAAATGCAAACGCCCTGTAAATTGCTTTACTTTATCACTAAGCGGTAGCGATAGTCGTAGAAGCAATAGATGGCGTAACGACAATGATGCTATGATGGAGATCAAGGTGTCGCACCGGTGACGATGGTGATCATGACGGTGCTTCGGAGATGGAGATCACAAGCACAAGATGATGATGGCCATATCATATCACTTATATTGATTGCATGTGATGTTTATCCTTTTTGCATCTTATCTTGCTTTGATTGACGGTAGCATTTTAAGATGATCTCCCACTAAAAATTATCAAGAAGTGTTCTCCCTGAGTATGCACCGTTGCGAAAGTTCTTCGTGCTGAGACACCACGTGATGATCGGGTGTGATAGGCTCTACGTTCAAATACAACGGGTGCAAAACAGTTGCGCACGCGGAATACTCAGGTTAAACTTGACGAGCCTAGCATATAACAGATATGGCCTCAAAACACGGAGACCGAAAGGTCGAGCGTGAATCATATAGTAGATATGATCAACATATTGATGTTCACTGTTGAAACTACTCCATCTCACGTGATGATCGGACATGGTGTAATTGATATGGATCATGTAATCACTTAGAGGATTAGAGGGATGTCTTTCTAAGTGGGAGTTCTTAAGTAATATGATTAATTGAACTTAAATTTATCATGAACTTATTCCTGGTAGTATTTTACAAATTATGTTGTAGATCAATAACTTGCGTTGTTGCTTTCATATGTTTATTTTGATATGTTCCTAGAGAAAATTGTGTTGAAAGATGTTAGTAGCAATGATGCGGATTGGATCCGTGATCTGAGGTTTATCCTCATTGCTGCACAGAAGAATTATGTCGTTAATGCACCGCTAGGTGACAAACCTATAGCAGGAGCATATGGAGACGTTATGAACGTTTGGCTAGCTCAATATGATGACTACTTGATAGTTTAGTGCACCATGCTTAACGGCTTAGAATCAGGACTTCAAAGATGTTTTGAACGTCATGGACCATATGAGATGTTCCAGGAGTTGAAGTTAATATTTCAAGCAAATACCCGAGTTGAGAGATATGAAGTCTCCAACAAGTTCTATAGCTAAAAGATGGAGGAGAATCGCTCAACTAGTGAGCAAGTGCTTAGATTGTCTGTGTACTACAATTGCTTGAATCAAGTGGGAGTTAATCTTCCAGATAAGATAGTGATTGGCAGAGTTCTCTAGTCATCATCATCAAGTTACTGGAACTTTGTGATGAACTATGATGCAAGGGATGACGAAAACGATTCCCAAGCTCTTCGTGATGCTGAAATAAACGAAGGTAGAAATCAAGAAAAGAGCATCAAGTGTTGATGATTGACAAGACCACTAGTTTCAAGAAAAGGGCAAAGGAAAAGAAAGGGAACTTCAAGTAGAATGGCAAGCAAGTTGTCACTCCCGTGAAGAAGCCCAAAGCTAGACCAAAGCCTGAAACTGAGTGATTATACTGCAAAGGAAATGTTCACTAGAAGTGGAAATGCCCTGAATATTTGGTGGATAAGAAGGATAGCAAAGTGAACAAGGGTATATTTGATATACATGTTATTGATGTGTACTTTACTAGTGTTTATAGTAGCCCCTGAGTATTTGATACTTGTTCGGTTGCTAAATATTAGTAACTCGAAACAAGAGTTACATAATAAACAGAGACTAGTTGAGGGGAAGTGACGATGAGTGTTGGAAGTAGTTCCAAGATTGATATGATCATTATCACACACACTCCCTATACTTTCGAGATTAGTGTTAAACCTAAATAAATGTTATTTGGCGTTTGCATTGAGCATGAATATGATTTGATCATGTTTATTGCAATAAGGTTATTCATTTAAAGTCAGAGAATAATTGTTGTTCTGTTTACATGAATAAAACCTTCAATGGTCATACACCCAATAAAAATAGTATATTGGATCTCTATCGTAGTGATACACATATTCATAATATTGATGCCAAAAGATGTAAAGTTAATAATGATAGTGCAACTTATTTGTGGCACTGCCGTTTGAGTCATATCGGTGTAAAGCGCATGAAGAAACTCCATAAAGATGGATTTTTTGAATCATTTGATTATGAATCGTTTGATGCTTGCGAACCGTGCCTTATGGGCAAGATGACTAAAGCTTCGTTCTCCGGAAGAATGGAACGAGCTACCGACTTATTGGAAATAATACATATCGATGTATGCGATCCAATGAGTGTTGACGCTCGTGGCAAGTATCGTTATTTTCTGATCTTCACAGATGATTTGAGCAGATATGCATATATCTACTTAATGAAGCACAAGTCTGAAACATTTGAAAAGTTCAAAGAATTTCGGAGTGAAGTGGAGAATAATCGTAACAAGAAAATAAAAGTTTCTACAATCTGATCGTAGAGAAGAATATTTGAGTTACGAGTTTGGCCTTCATTTTGAACAATGTGGAATAGTTTCACAGCTCATGCCACATGGAACACCACATCATAATGGTGTGTCCGAACATCGTAACCGCACTTTATTGGATATGGTGCGATCCATGATGTATCTTACCGATTTACCACTATCGTTTTGGGGTTATGCATTAGAGACAGCTGCATTCACGTTTAATAGGGCACCATCTAAATCCGTTGAGACGACACCGTATGAACTATGGTTTAGCAGTAAACCTAAGCTATCGTTTTTTAAAGTTTGGAGTTACAATGCTTATATGAAAAAGGTTTTCAACCTGATAAGCTTGAACCCAAATCGAGAAGTGCGTCTTCATAGAATACCCAAAGGAAACTGTTGGGTACACCTTCTATCACAGATCCGAAGGCAAAACATTTGTTGCTAAGAATGGATCCTTTCTAGAGAAGGAGTTTCTCTCGAAAGAAGTGAGTGGGAGGAAAGTAGAACTTGATGAGGTAATTGTACCTTCTCCCAAATTGGAAATTTGTTCATCACAGAAATTAGTTCCAGTGATTGCTACACCGATTAGCGAGGAAGCTAATGATGATGATCATGAAACTTCAAATCAAGTTACTACAGAACCTCGTAGGTATTCCAGAGTACGGTCCACGCCAGTGTGGTACGGTAATCCTATTCTGGAAGTCATGTTACTAGACCATGATAAACCTACGAACTATGAGGAAGCGATGATGAGCCCAGATTCCGCGAAATGGTTTGAGGCCATGAAATCTGAGATGGGATCCATATATGAGAACAAAGTGTGGACTTTGATTGACTTGCTCGATGATCAGCAAGCCATGTTAAATAAATGGATCTTCAAGAGGAAGACGGACACTGATAGTAGTGTTACTATCTACTAAGCTCGACTTGTTGCAAAAGGTTTTCAACAAGTTCAAGGTGTTGAATACGATGAGATTTTCTCACTCGTATCGAAGCTTAAGTCTGTCTGAATCATGTTAGCAATTGCCACATTTTATGAAATCTGGCAAATGGATGTCAAAACTGCATTCCTTAATGGATTTATTAAAGAAGAGTTGTATATGATGCAACCAGAAGGTTTGTCAATCCTAAAGGTGCTAACAAAGTGTGCAAGCTCCAGCGATCCATTTATGGACTGGTGCAAGCCTCTCGGAGTTGGAATATACGCTTTGATGAGTTGATCAAAGCATATGGTTTTATACAGATATTTTGAGAAGCCTGTATTTACAAAAAAGAAAGTGAGTGGGAGCTCTGTAGCATTTCTAATATTATATGTGGATGACATATTGTTGATTGGAAGTGATATAGAAATTTTGGATAGCATGAAAGGATACTTGAATAAGAGTTTTTCAAAGAAATACCTTGGTGAAGCTGCTTACACATTGAGCATCAAGATCTATATAGATAGATCAAGACGCTTGATAAGATTTTTCAATGAGTACATACCTTGATAAATTTTTGAAATAGTTCAAAATGGAACAGTCAAAGAAGGAGTTCTTGCCTGTGTTGCAAGGTGTGAAGTTGAGTAAGACTCAAGACCCGACCATGGCAGAAAATAGAAAGAGAATGAAAAGTCATTCCCTATGCCTCAGTCATAGGTTCTATAAAGTATGCTATGCTATGAACCAGACCTATTGTATACCTTGCTCTGAGTTTGACAAAGGAATACAATTTTGATCTAAGAGTAGATCACTGGACAGCGGTCAAGAATATCCTTAGTGAGGACTAAGGAGATGTTTCTCGATTATGGAGGTGATAAAAGATCCCATCGTAAAAGTTACAACGATGCAAGCTTTTACACCAATCCAGATGACTCTAAGTCTCAATCTGGATACATATTGAAAGTGGGAGCAATTAGCTAGAGTAGCTCCATGCAGAGCATTGTGGACATAGAATATTTGCAAAATACATACGGCTCTGAATATGACAGACCCGTTGACTAAACTTCTCTCACAAGAAAAACATGATCATACCTTAGTACTCTTTGGGTGTTAATCACATAGGGATGTGAACTAGATTATTGACTCTAGTAAACCCTTTGGGTGTTGATCACATGATGATGTGAACTATGGGTATTAATCACATACAGATGTGAATATTGGTGTTAAATCACATGGCGATGTGAACTAGATTATTGACTCTAGTGCAAGTGGGAGACTGAAGGAAATATGCCCTAGAGGCAATAATAAAGTTATTATTTATTTCCTTATATCATAATAAATTTTTATTATTCATGCTAAAATTGTATTAACCGGAAACATAATACATGTGTGAATACATAGACAAACATAGTGTCACTAGTATGCCTCTACTTAACTAGCTCGTTAATCAAAGATGGTTAAGTTTCCTAACCATAGACATGAGTTGTCATTTGATTAATGGGATCACATCATTAGAAGAATGATGTGATTGACTTGACCCATTCCGTTAGCTCAGCACTTGATCGTTTAGTATGTTGCTATTGCTTTCTTCATGACTTATACATGTTCCTATGACTATGAGATTATGCAACTCCCGTTTACCGGAGGAACACTTTGTGTGCTACCAAAAGTCACAACGTAACTGGGTGATTATAAAGATGCTCTACATGTGTCCCCGAAGGTGTTTATTGGGTTGGCACAGATCGAGAATAGGATTTGTCACTCCGATTGTCGGAGAGGTATCTCTGGGCCCTCTCGGTAATGCACATCACTATAAGCCTTGCAAGCAATGTGGCTAATGAGTTAGTTACGGAATGATGCATTACGTAATGAGTAAAGAGACTTGTCGGTAACGAGATTGAACTAGGTATTGGATACCGACGACCGAATCTCGGGCAAATAACATACCATTGACAAAGGGAACAACGTATGTTGTTATGCGGTTTGACCGATAAAGATCTTCGTAGAATATGTAGGAGCCAATATGAGCATCCAGGTTCCGCTATTGGTTATTGACTAGAGATGTGTCTCGGTCATGTCTACATTGTTCTCGAACCCGTAGGGTCCGCACGCTTAAGGTTTCGATGACAGTTATATTATGAGTTTATGAGTTTTGATGTACCGAAGGAGTTCGGAGTCCCGGATGAGATCGGGGACATGACGAGGAGTCTCGAAATGGTCGAGACATAAATATCGATGTATTGGACGACTATATTCAGAGTTTGGAAAGGTTTCGAGTCATTCGAGTATTTTTCGGAGTACCGGAGAGTTACGGGAATTCGCCTGGGAGTATATGGGCCTTATTGGGCCATACGGGAATAGAGGAGAGAGGCCGAAAGGAAGGAGGCGCGCAGCCCCCCTCTGGTCCGAATTGGACAAGGGGTGCAGCCCCCTTTTCCTTCCTCCTCTCCCCCTCTTTCCTTCTCTCCTACTCCAACAAGGAAGGGGGGGAGTCCTACTCCGGATGGGAGGAGGACTCCTCCTGGCGTGCCCCTCCTGGCCGGCCGACCCCCCTCCCCTGGCTCCTTTATATACGGGGGCAGGGGGGCACCTCTAGGCACAACAACGCACAAGTTGATCTTCGTGATCGTTCCTTAGCCGTGTGCGGTGCCCCCCTCCACCATATTCCACCTCGGTCATATCGTTGCGGTGCTTAGGCGAAGCCCTGCGTTGGTAGAACATCATCATCGTCACCACGCCGTCGTGCTGACGGAACTCATCCCCGACACTTTGCTGGATCGGAGTCCGAGGATCGTCATCGAGCTGAACGTGTGCTGAACTCGGAGGTGCCGTACGTTTGGTGCTTGGATCGGTCGGATCGTGAAGACGTACGACTAAATCAACCGCGTTGTCATAACGCTTCCGCTTACGGTCTACGAGGGTACATGGACAACACTCTTCCCTCTCGTTGCTATGCATCACCATGATCTTGCGTGTGCGTAGGAATTTTTTTTGAAATTACTACGTTCCCCAACACTTACAACTCGTACGCATTGCACCCCCGACAGTCCGGCTCGCACGCCGCTCACCAGAGGGCACACGCGTTGTCTTGCAATTTCACTGACATGTGGGACTGTAATTGAATAAACCATCAATAGACGAAATCTAATCGCTCGACGGGCGTCGACTAAGAAGAGAGAAATGGGGGGAGGGAGAAGAGATCGCCCGCCCGTCATGCACGGACTCCAAGAAATATATGGTGATAATGTGAGGTGGGCCATGCTGGAGTTTGGACCGCTTCCGGAGCCCGCTCTGACCGCCCTGGCCCCTCAAGACGCCAGCTGCCCGCCGCATGCATGCATAACAAGTACTAAAAAACTGGGCTATAAGGCCTTGTACAATGGGAGATGCTTAGGGAAGATGCTTAGAGAAATAAACTAGGCTTTTCTTAAGCACCGGCGCTTACTTGTACAGGATAGATGCTTAACTAAGCGTCTATCCTGTAGAAATAGGCACCAATGCTTAAGAGAAGCATGGTTTATTTTTCTAAGCGTCTCCCTAAGCATCTCCCATTGTACAAGGCCTAAGCCCGCTTATGTGGAGGAGAGAGAGGCATTGACAAAGTCAAGGAGTGGGCTCTGCAAGAGCCCGTCTCTACACGTGCTCCTAGGTATAAAAAAATAATTCTAAAAAAGGGCATAAAAAACAATTGTGTCTAAAAAAAGAAAGGTAAAAAACATTTGAGAGGAAATAGATAGAGAGAAAGTGAGAAAAAGTTGTAACCTTATAGCCAACCTTATAGTCAACAGTATGGTAGCATTACATGAGGAAGGAGGGAGTGGTGCACATGCCAAGTTCACTGGGCTGTCGTGTTTCACACTCCTCCGTCGTAACAGTGGAGACAATAGCTTTCATCAAAAATAAACAATGAATACTCGTTGCTCATCCTCTATATCGGAAATAATACTTTCATTCACCGGCATGTGTGACGTCGACCATCCTGGTCCACCTGCCATGCACAAAATTATCCTGGTCTACCCCAGTCGTATCGCAGGCCTAACCTTCCCACTGTAAGTTGTTCGGACGAAGGAACCATCATGAATTCGTTGAATTCCACTTCTTCAAGAAAACTTACTGTACCCGCAATACTGCTACCACACGCGAAGACTGGACGACACTGTACCATGTCATATCACTAAAACCCACTAGGCCAAACTACCCTGCCTAGGTCATCTATTGTGGAACGGAGGGAGTACGTCTCTGCACTGCTTTGATTTTGTGTTGTACGTCTCTGTACTTTTGCTACGATTTTCCTACCCTATGAACCAAATCCGTGTCGACTATTGTCTGATTGATCGCTAAGCCTACAATTTTAGGAGCTAAGGCTATTGGTCGATCAACAACGGATAAGTATAAGCGTACCACGAGCTCATCAGCCCCAACGTTTCTCTTCGGTGAGTGTTTTGCAAGTACTATAGCTCACACAGTAGCTAGCCTACTAACACCAAGAATCATCAAACAAGCCCTGTTGATATGATAAACAGTTCAAACTTACATCTAAGCATGCCATATATTACATCAAAAGCTGGTGAGGATACATCTGTTTCCATAACTCGGAGAGGGTTCGCATGATTCACTATCAAACAAAAGCAGCAAGTACCGCCCACACAAGACAATGCACTAGCCCTAAGATGGTTTGATAACACGCATCGTTATAGTAATTAAACACAGGGCAATGCAAACTACCCTGAAGGATTAGCGCGACCAACTATTTCTTGTCATCGATCTCTCTGGCAATGACCATAACATGGACAACGGCATGGGAATTGATCTCTGGGGCAATGTCCACAGGACTGACCGCGACATCGGAATCGATCTCTGGGGCGATGTCCACAGGATGGACAGCGGCATCGGAATTGATCTCCGGGGCGATGCCAACAGGACGGGCCGCGACATCGGAATCATCAAGGACGTCCACCGACACTTGCACAACCCTAACATATTACCAAGCACATTGCAAATAATCAAAAACCACAACTATGGTAATAAGCCATTATTTTTTACCTTGTGCAGCTCACCGGGGGATCTCATCCCTCCGGGGGCCATTTCCTCGTCCTCAATGGGGCCATCACCTTGCTAGGGGAATACTGCTTCTCAACGGCGACTATCTCCTCAAACTCGCCCTTGAGCCTCGCATAGGTGGCCATCAGAGTTTCTGGGGTAGGCACGGTGGGGCCGTTGCTGTTCTTTCAACTTTCTTTGAGAAGTTCGTCCGCCAATGTCGTCAACTCTTTGGCCAGTGCTTGTTTCTTGGAGTTCTTCATCTCCATGGGTTGGCCCGCCAACATGGTCAACTCGTTGGTCGGTGCTCGCTTCCTGGAGATTGCTGTCTCCAGTAGGTTGTCCGCCGGCAACTCTTTGCCTAGTGATCCTGGATCCATCAATGAACTGAGAAACAAAAAGCAATCAAAAGGAAACCACAATCGCAATGAAAACGGGAAAAGAATAGGATGTGAGAATCGGTCGGTGCTTCGCAAAAAGAAGATTCTTGGAATGAAAATATAGCAACATAACTGATTCACCCACCTTTCCTTCGTTGGTACAGAACAAAAATGGCAGAAGTGAGTAGCCTGGAGTGAGGTTTTCTTCAAGAAAGGGAAGAAAGGGCTTGAACGAGCGTTCTAGTGAAATGATGGTTGCTTCGTCCAGTCCAACTTGGAGGCCACCTTACCGTTGCTGGTAAAGGTGTGGGTTTTGTGATATGACGGGTCATGACGGCCACACCGGGGTGACAGGTGTGTCTCGACTGTAGCACCTCGCTGTGATTTGGTGGATGGCACGCGGGCCCGGATGCTTTGAAATGTCTTGCATGTAGATAGAGCGGATAGTCATATAGGAGTGCTCAATATTGTGCACCGCGACCAAGGCGGAGAGGAAAACGAGAGAACTACATAATTAATGCATGAGTTTAATTAGGGTAGTTTTGTTAAGTACGAGATACATTCCTCCAATCGCAAAATGCCTTGGTTCATGAGATTTGAGATTTGAGCCCTATAAACCGGAAGGGAGGGAGTACTGCACGCGGTCTAGTCACTTGTTGAAATCTCTAGAAAGGCAAATACTCCTTTCCGGTTTACAGGGCTATACTGCTCCCTCCGTCTAGGTGTGTAAGTCATCTTATGAAAACCAAATAGTCCCAAAACACTTAGGCGCGGTGCATTAACTTCTACCTTGTTTCTTGTTTCTTGATATATCAACCAATAAGAGATGAGAGGTGTGCATGCTTTTAATGACTTGCAGTGGCTAGTTCATTGCATGCAGTGCTATTAATTAGCAAATAAACATTGGTGACCCTAGGAGGAAACGGTGCTAAGCACGTGGACCTATGCAGAATGAGTATCAATCAATGGATGATGGAGTTTAATTGTTAAACAATTCAATGAGGGAATCTTAGCTACAAATTCAATGACTTACTAGCTAGACGGAGGGAGTAGCAAGTACTAGTACTACAATAGTGGGCTCAAATAGCAATTTTCTCTCATGCAAGAGCCTGGCTACTATATGCGTGCTCCAAGGCACCGCACCACGCGAGCGTTCACAACTGCCACGTTCAGGTTGCGCTTGGCCCTTCGCCTCTTCGAGAAGATGAACAATGATGTTACTCCTACTTCTACAGTATCGAATCCACTGCTGCATGTCCGTCCACCTCGTGCGGGAGGGATAGCGTGTAGCGAAAGCTTCTACTTACTGCTCCTGCCTTTGCGTCTATGACAGGTGGGCCCAATAGGTGGTTGGCCCTCCTGTCATGCAGCCAAGGCAGGTGCAGTTAAGGCACCAGAGCTCAGTCCGCGAGGGAGAGGGCGTTGTAGTAATCAAATTTCTCGGTCTTGTACGAGTTGACGCGACACATCAAAGCACTACACTTGATATAAGTCTTTTTACACATTAAAAATGGACTACAACATACGGATGTATATAGACATATTCTGCTTCGTATTTAGTCACTTGTTGCAATCTCTAAAAAGACTTATATTTGGAAACAGAGGGAGTACAACACATGCATGCATGCCGTGACTTTCCTTTTGATACTTGCATGTGTTGATTTGATGCACCTTGCCAAATTTTGACTATAAATTTAACTAACCAAATTTTCATGCATGTCACAAAAAATTATGGGGCTGTTTGGATTGTGACTATGTTTGTCTTATGTTGCCACATTATTTTTCCCACACTTGCCACACTTGCCTAACTTGAGGTGCTCAAATTGTTAGACACACTTTGGCTTGCCTAAGGGAATCTTGCCACAATTTTTGTGTCTATGACATGTGGGGTTCACTGCTAATAAAAAAATTCTTGTTTTAGGTGTGGCTAATAAAAAGACTTATATTTAGGAACGGAGGTAGTAGAAAATATAAATAATAATGCATATTGGGGCAACCCACGTTTCCGCTAATTTTAGTCGTGGGCTTGTTCACAATTTTTACGAGGGGGTGGTTGTTCATTTAATGGAGGGACTTGTAGTACCAGACTTGAACGATACAAAGTGCGACCTGGCAAACCGTAACACCACTTGGAACAAGCGGGTAGCTATCTCAAAAAACAATCAACAACTAAAAAATCATGACCTGGCATGCAGTACACAATTTTAAACGATTGTTTTGATGGAGTGAAAAAGGAAAACTACCCCACTACGTATATATAGGCTGGAGCCTCCGCGCTTGCTTGCTAGGGTTGCTCTATTCACACACTCTCATCCTCTCTAGATCTAAACAAGATAGGGGTAGTAACACTGTCTTTCTCCCTTCAAAAAACACTGTCTTTCTATCCTCACCGCTGGTTACAGATCCGGACGTATCCCCCTCTGCCGGTGAAGGGGAGGAGGGGCAACGTTTAGGCCGTCGTCGACGGCGAGGGAGGAGACCCACTACCGGCCGCACCGTTATCTCTGGCCAAGCGCCGGCGCGGGAGGTCCTCCGATCCCTTCGTCACTGCCTGTGGGCGGATCCAGCCTCCCGCCGCCCACCTATCCACATCCCGACGACCTTCAGGTATATCTTCATTCGAAACCACCTTAGCTCTACTGCCCCAGCTCGCTACGTCGCTGCATGTTCATCATTTTCTACCTCTCAGCCCCTCTCGATCAGATGGTCCAAGGTCACCTATTTTTTTTCTATTGTTAGAAGTAAAGCTACTTCATGGAGTCGAATCTTGTACTCCCTCCATCCGAAAATACTTGTCATTGAAATGGATGTATCTAGATGTATTTTAGTTCTAGACACATCCATTTTGATGACAAGTAATTCCAGACGGAGGGAGTACTTGGTTCAAACAAGAAATAAAGTGGGGGTGGTGGAATTTAGTATGTACATCGGACTTGGTACAAACAGGAAGGAAAGGGGGTGAAAGTAGTACAGACTGGTCATCCAACCGTTCTCTTGGTCGAAAAGGGAAATATAGGGGTAACGCTGTACACAGTGGTATAACGAGGACTAGATTTGCTATCCACACATAGGAGTAGGTGGCTAGAGTGAACAAAAATGGGACCAACCCAGATATGTTTCTTGGATGTTTGTTTCTCGGGGCAACAAACTATGAATCACCACTTTATGCCCCTATTTACATACATGGTGCTGGACTGCTGGTGCACCCACTGTCCCATGCCCTTATACCAAATATTTAGCTGTTCTTAATCTAATGTCCCTAGTAAAAATTAAGCCATGCTACTGTTATAAGCCATGACAAGTTTAGCCAAATGTTTTTGCCTATAATTGTTTAAGACTCTGAATGTTTCCTCTATACCTTTTTGTGCAAACAGGGATATCCAATTCACCTGGTTGCTGTTGTGACCTTTTGGTGCACTGCACAAAACTCTTCTTAAAAGAAGTGACTTTTGTGTTGTTTAACTGGAATGTCAGAATGGAACAGTTGGTTCATTTTGGTGGAACTGCACAAAGGGAGATTTGTGTTCCAATCCTCATCATCCATATTGGCGCCATAACCTTCCTTTAGGTAAGAATGATATTTAATGCATGTGTTCATCTCTATTTTCCGACTGCCATGAGAAAATAATGCTATTTTTTACTAGTACACTTGTACTTCCTCACTGACAAAACCAATTCTGAAATAGAAGGCCAATCATGTACTTGGTTTCACCAACTGATGAGGAGAAAGAGAAATAGAGCATGAAGAGGAAGAAGAAGAAGAATAAATAGTGCCAAGGCGATCTTGCTGAAGCCAGAGGCCTCAATCGAGGCCATTCAAGGGCTCCGACAATCACTACCTTACATGTGAGACGATCCTCCAGGGTGCCCTTCCACTTCTGCTGTCTCAATTAATTAGGAGTACTTAAGTACCACTAATTTATTGCTGCCTAATTTTCCTATCAGAGTTAAACAAATATTTAGTAGGACCCTATGCTGAATCATGTACGTGTGTATGTTTGTCTATGGAGGTGAATCATGTGGTGGAGCAGGGAGGGAATATTATTAGTGTCATGACATAATAGTGCTATTATTTTGCATATCAATTTATTGCCATTGGTTCAATGAGGCAATGTTTGCGTATTGTCCAACATGAATTTGATGCTACTGTTTGAGTAATATGCTATCTTCCTATCCTTTCTCACTAATGTAATGAAGGTTTCACCTTGTTCCTACTTGTGCAAACAGGGATCATGTTGTGCCAATCATACATTTTAGTGGAACTACACAAGACAATACAATGAACTTTATCCCAGCCAGTGCTTTAACTCTGCTGGAAGTTCTTGATAATCTTCCGATATAACCTCAGCACTGGTAAACAAGAGTGATTTCAACCATACATTTGAAGTGCGCAAAAATATATACTATTGAGTGATTCTAGTGACTACTTTATCATCTCTTATGGGACTACATGAATAAGCTTTTTTCCCAGGTTGGTACGGGCCTAAGGCCTTCATCCATATTAGTTTGCTGTCATCTCTATTTGTATCGTGCTATTGTCATGAGAAACTCCTTTATCTTTGCATGTTAAAGTTTTGCAACCTATGATAAATGGAAATGCTTTGAGTGTTGAGCTAATTGACACTGATTAAATAAACTAATACCTCTCTTTAAGCAAGACAACTATGTTGCTAACTTTACCCATTAGGATAATGAGGGTGCTTCTATTTGTTAGTGTATGTTTCATCAACTAGTCCCACTATTACAGTAATCTCACTCTCTCAATATATGTGCCAACAGGGATGCTCGATTTTGGTGGAACTGCACAAAAACTTTGGGTGCTTCATTGCCTCGACAACTTCCGTCCTTTCCTGTCAGTCGCTAATCTCGGCTTGCTTTCTTACTTCGTTGTCAGTCGCTTTGCTTATCACAGCTTCCAGTCAAAGGAAATAGTAATTGATATGCTACCTCACATAGGTTGGTACTGGTCTTTATCCTGATTATTGTGCTTGTCATGTATCGGTAATTTGGTATTGTGCTACTGTTTGCCGATTTTATAAAGGAGTAACTTGGAGCCTGAACTCGCAGGCAAATCATTGCATTGGGTGATTTCAGTAGAATTGCACAAAATGATTAGATGGACAGATAGTTATGCTGCTGCCATGTACTCCAAAGTTCACTCAGACAAGCATCGATGTTGACAAGAAGTGCCTATATTCATTCGAGTATCAACCGGCGTCAACCAGTTGTCAAACTCCCAAGTATTAGGAGAGTGAACGCCAAAAATATTGCTTGGTGCATAGCCCAGAAGAACACAGTCCTGTCTTTGGTCCCAACTTGTGCCTTTTGGTTATCGGCAAATATGGCAGCAAACTGTATGGCATGGAGTCTAAAGATTCCAGACAAGTTGGTTGACGCGTATATTCATCTGGCACATAATCAGTCTGCACGCCAGGGATGCTCCATTTCAGTTGAACTGCACAAAAAATTTGGGTGGTTCATTTTCTCAACCGCCTTCTTTCTCGTCTGCAATGTAGAATTTTGGTGAGCTACAGGACCGAGATGAGCCAGTAAATTAGTTGGATGAAAGTAGTGGCCAAGTTGCTCAAACCTCGCTCGGCACAAGGCCACTATTTGAGGATAAACCTACAAGCAAAGTTTAGATTGTCTGTGCTACCTCTTATGTACTCGAAAGTTTACTCGTACAAGAACTAATTTTAGCAAGAAGTACCTCTGAGTGAACACCATTTACCAGTCTGTACCCTAGGTAATTAAAGTTTGTCCATGGATCATATTGGCTGTGATCTCAATCAATTGGATGCATAAACATATTGAACATGTGTATATCTGAATCTTTTTGTGAATTATGTATGAATATTGTCGTGTGATCTATCAATCATTTGGATGCATAGATATGCTGAGCTTGTGTATATATGAATCTTTTGAGTTGTTGATAGTGAATGTTGGCAATGAATATGAACGTGTCCTGTGAACCTGAGTTTGATACGGATGTTTACCTTTTCTGTTGTATTTGTGTGTGAACTTGTTAGTATGCCTACTATGGGGTATGTGACGTGTGGGTGTCAACGGCACACCTTCTTCCCGAGAAGAATTGCACCTGCTTTGTTAGGGTAGCAATGGTGCATCAGCTCTTTTTAATCTTTTTATTACTCTGTCTTCCCCTCTCCCCTACTCAACCCCTGCCGTAATATTTTTGGCCTCAAAATAAACATAGTACTGCGTTGTTTTTGGGGCTTGATGAAAAATCGAGTGCTGGTTTCTGTAGGTTGGCCCGCCCAACAAATGGGCTGCTGGTCCACCACGATGGACTGGGAGGCTAAAATACAAGTTGTATGGTGCAGAGGCAAGTAAAAAACGCTATTGAGAGCCATCCACTGAAGAAGAAAAAAATCGCTCCTGATGTGCTTCTTTAGTCGTGCCGCCGGCCCCCTCTTTAATCCAGTTCGCTCGGGGATGTGGTATCATTTTTTTCCAGAGGGAGAACAAGTATTAGCTAGGCCTAGGTTTTGTATTTTAACATGCGTAGCCCACGACATACCGACACAATGGTTTCAACTTATTTTTTGAGGTCCATACCGGCCTATGGGCTTTTTCTTAAAGATCGACTGCCCAATGTATTTTTTTAATAAAACACAAGTCTCTGTTCTATTTATCTATATATAAGAATAATAATGTTATGTCCAATTTATGTTTTCCCTTCTAACCACATTATATATATTTATATTATTACTATTATCGTATATTTTATAGAGACTTATATATACATTATAAAAACATCCCACGTGTTATTAACTTATAAAAGTAATGTTTAATAGAAGTTGGCAAGGACAATCCTGGTTGTTTTTGACTCACAGGCAAGGAAAATCCTGGTGATTGCGTACAAAAGCTTGCGAAGATTTTAAAGGACCAATTTAATAATAACACGCTCATTTTTATTTTGAGCAATAACTCACTAATTTGTTAATTACTAGCAAAAGGGCCCATGCGTTGCAATGGGAGAAAAAAATTCATAATTTTCAATGGTCATGATCACATTTCGCTGCATCATCGAGATACAGTATCTCTCTCAATTTCTCGAAATCATGAACATTTTGAAATTATGAACAATTTGTTAAACTCATGCACATATTTGAAACCACAAACAACATACTATACAAATTTCTGAACATTTTCTACAATCAAGAACATTTTTTTAATTTATGAATATTTTTTTCTATTTACAAACATTTTTTAAAAAATGCGAACATTTTTAAGCAATTTTCCTGAACTAGCAAACATTCTATAATCGATGGACTTTTTTAGAAATTGGGTGGAATAGTTATTGAATTTGACGAACATTTTTTGATTTAACGAACATTTTTGGAAATGCCCGTGCGTTGCAACGGAAAAAAATATCAAGTTATACATGTGTGGTAGATATAAAAAAGTATGAACCAAATTCACAAAGTATATACAAATGATGTCATGATGAGATAAGACACTTTTAAAATGTAATTTCAAAAACGAACAATATGATGCTCATCAAGACTTGATTTTTTAAGGCGTCACAACAAAATATTTTGTGGCCGAACAAACTGCATTGACGGACCCTGCCTGAGCTATACTGATAAATAAAGTGTCTCGCCTGGACTTAGCGTAGCGGTGTTTACTATAACCACTATTGTGATATGAGAATAAGCATAACTGTGTATGGAAGCAAAATAGACATTTAGTCATTTTAATATAGCTTACAAAAACAAACCCTTAGAAAGTTACGTCAATTTTGTTGGGTTCAGCGTTGTACAAAACACGAAAACCCTTTTTTACCCAACGCGAAGGACTAAATAAAATCATATAACGAGCTATATAGATCTCCTAATAAAACCTTTATGGAAGCTACAATTAGTTTTGTTCATTATTTACGGATGTGTTTTAATTTTTGTGAACATTTTCTAAAAGCCGATGGACATGTTTTTTAAATTCATGAATATGCTTTGAATATTGGCTCATTTAAAAAAATCATGAACATTTTTTATTTCATGAAAATTCATTTGAAATCGTTATTTGTTTATAATATGTGAGCAATTTTTTAAGTCATGAACATTTTATGATTTTTCGAATATTTTTTAAATTCACAAACAATTTACCATTTTCCTACTTTTTTTCAAAACTCGCAACTGTTTGATATTTTGGAAATCCGAAATTAATTTTGAGATAAAAAACAAAAACATAAATAAAAAAGTAAAAAGAAATAAAAAATAGGGGGTGCCACGAATCCAAAATTAATTTTTAGAGAAAAAACAAAATAGAAATAAAAAAAGATATAGAAAACAGGGGGCGCCACGACCGGCACATGGGCTGGCCCATTACTGCGCTTAAGATGGGTAAAAACAAAGAGTCTCCTGTGTGGAGCGACGTAGCCTCAGCCATCGCACTACTCGTGCATTGGTGCTATTATATCGTATCCACACTTAATAACAGAACCCGGGAGCGATATTTGAAATTAAAAATGAATCGTTTTTTGCCACTTATGGGTGGCATTGGTGGGTAATTATTGCCAACTTCGAGGGTTGTTTTTATGACGTACGGGCAGGAACCCAATTTTCTTTATTATTAGGTAAAGATATATATAAAAAATGTGCCTCTCTTGTTTATTCTTTGATATTAATTGCTCCTTCTAACATAACATTATATATAACGAGCCCAGCTAATTCGTGTATTTCAAGGAAGTGCAAATGGGCTGGGATTTCTTAGAAAACATAAATGGGCCTGATTGACGTGAAATTATTTGTTCACCCAGCCCAACAAATGGACTGTACATTCTAGAAAACATGGATTAAATATATGCCACATTTTTGCAGGCTGACATGTGGGCCAATAGGTCGAAGCCTACGCAGGGCATTGTCAACTTGGTCAACAAATGATTGTGACATCCACAACCATTGGATTTATATCCAACGACCGGCATGCACCTTCAATCTCTCGTCTTCTTCCTCCAGCGTCGCCGGGACCGCCTGGTCCGGCCTCCGGCGGCTAGCGGCTCTGCTTAGCACGCATCGCTGCGAAGCGCTACCCCACCGTCGGCCAGGCTATCCCTCCACCCCTCGACACCTCCTGTTATTCTCCAAAGACTGTAGCCCCATGCTGCAACAGAACCAGTTATAACCCTTCTCCTCCTCTCAATCTGCGACTCCACTGCCGCGTCTTCCCATCTCTGAGTCATTCCCGTCCGGCGCCTCGCTGTCGTCCACCACCTCGCTGCGCTCGGTGTGGCGTGGTCAACAAATGAGAGTCATCGGAAGAGACCTGTACGTGGAGAGCCTGACGGCTAGGACCCACGAGGTCCATGGTCGCATGCAAGGAAAGTTCCTCCTTATTAAGCTGAAAAAAATGTTTCCTCCACCTGACAGCTGGGACCCACCGGCTGTATCTTCGCACGGAAGGTAGTGCCTCCTTCCTTGTTTTGCGAAAAAATTATTCATCCCGTTGACAACTGGGACCCGTCATATTTGATGGCTGACTTGTGGGCCCACTAAGCGAACGTGTACGCACGGCTTTGTAACCTTAATCAACAAATGATTCTAGCAGCTGGACCGTTGGATGTTAATCCAACAGCCGTGCTCCTTCTTCAACCTCTGTTCTTGCTCCTGTCTCCCGTGGGCGGCACCGCGGTTGTGCTACCGCGCACCCGAACCAGTCAAGTTTCTCACTCCTCTCCATCTGTGACTCCACTGCCCCGTCTTCCCCATCTCCGGGTCGTTCCAGTCTGGGGCCTCGCCGTCGTCCACCGGCCTTGGTGCACTCGGCACAGTGTGGTCAACATGGTCAACAACCGAGAGTCATCGGAAGATGACTGTACGTGAGAGGCTGACAGTGGGGACACACCATGACCATGGATGCATGCATGCAACGGAACACGGCATGGTCAACATCGTCAAGGAACGACTTCCATCGGAAGTATACTGTACGTGGAGTGGCTGACAACTGGGTCCACGGGCGCAGCAAGGAAGTGCCTCCTTATTACGCGGAAAATAATGATTCCTCCACCTGACAGCAGGGACCCACTGGACGGGCCACCGTATTTTGCAAAAAAAAACGTTTCCCCCCTGACTGCTGGGACCCACCTGACGGGCCACCATATTTTGCGAAAAAAACGTCCCCCCCACTGTCAGCTCGGACCCACCGGAAGTGCCTCCTTATTAAGCAGAAAAAAATGAATACTCCCCCTGCTAGCTGGGACCCACCTTGGTGGGAGGCTGACTTGTGGGCCCACTAAGTTGACGGGGACGGAGGGCTTTGTCAACTTAGTCAATATGAACGATTCTAGCTGCAGTGACTGTACGATGTCCATCCAACGGCCATCGTGCTTCTTCAACCTCTGGTCTTCTTGCTCCAGCCACCCAAAGCAGCGCCGGTCGTGCCGCCTGCTCCTGCCTCCCATGGTCGGCTGTGATGCCGCGGAGGCCTCACCGCCCCCTACTACTCCCGCTGCTGCCCAGGCCATCCCTCCACTCACCCATACCCCCTGTTATTCTGTGGCGACGGCAGCCTCACACCGGAGTTGAACGAGTGAACCCTCATACTCCTCTACACGTGGGCATCCACTGCCGCGTCTTCCCCGGCTCCATGTCATCCCCTTCCTTCCTAGGCCTCGCCGTTGTCCACCGCCCTGGTGCTCTCGGCGCGACGTGGTCAACGTGGTCAAGGAACGACTTCCATTGGAAGAGTACTATACGTGGAGAGGCTGACAGCTGGGTCCACAACGGTCGCAAGGAAGTGCCTCCTTATTACACGGAAAATAATGATTCCTCCACCTGACAGCAGGGACCCACCGGACAGGCCACCGTATTTCGTGAAAAAAATGTTTCCCCCTTGACAACTGGGACCCACCAGCTACATCTTCGCACGCAAGGAAGTGTGTCCGGGCAAAAAAAAACGATTCGCCCCCCTGACTGTTGGGACCCACCAGCTACATCTTCGCACGCAAGGAAGTGCCTAACAGTCGGGACCCACATGGTCGAAGCGTACGTAGCGTTGTCATTCTGGTCGCGAATGTGTACGTACATACTGGTGGATGTAGAGGCGCGCACATGTCGTAGTAGAGGCGCGCACGTAGCATGTACACATACGTACATCGGTCAGTGTGCAAGAAAGAAAATACGGCCACATATTTAAAGTGAATGTAGTTGTCTCTAAAGCGTATCCCCAAAATGATAGCGGCAAATCGGTAAGAGACATCATAGATCACACCATATCTAATAGAGTGCGATTACGATGTTTGGACACACCATTACGCTGAGGTGTTCCAGGCGGCATGAGTTGTGAAACAATTCCACATTTCCTTAAGTGCGTACCAAATTCGTGACTCAAATATTCTCCCCCACGATCTGATCGTAAGAACTTTATTTTTCTGTCATGTTGATTCTCCATCTCACTCTGAAATTTCTTGAACTTTTCAAAGGTCTCAGACTTGTGTTTCATTAAGTAGACATACCCATATCTACTTAAGTCATCAGTGAGGGTGAGAACATAACGATAGCCAGCGTGAGCCTCAACGCTCATTGGGCCACACACATCAGTATGTATGATTTCCAACAAGTTGGTTGCTCGCTCCATTATTCCAGAGAACGGAGTCTTGGTCATCTTGCCCATGAGGCATGGTTCGCATGTGTCAAATGATTCATAATCAAGAGACTCCAAAAGTCCATCTGCATGGAGGTTCTTCATGCGTTTGACACCAATGTGACCAAGGCGGCAACGCCACAAGTATATGGGACTATCATTATCAACCTTACATCTTTTGGTATTCGTACTATGAATATGTGTAACATCACGTTCGAGATTCAATAAGAATAAACCATTGACCAGCTGGGCATGACCATAAACATATCTCTCATATAAATAGAACAACCATTATTCTCGGATTTAAATGAGTAGCCATCTCTCATTAAACGAGATCCAGATACAATGTTCATGCTCAAAGCTAGCACTAAATAACAATTATTGAGGTTTAAAACTAATCCCGTAGGTAAATGTAGAGGTAGCGTGCCGACGGTGATCACATCAACCTTGGAACCATTCCTGACGCGCATCGTCACCTCGTCCTTCGCCAGTCTGCGCTTATTCCGCAGCTCCTGTTTTGAGTTACAAATATGAGCAACCGCACCGGTATAATACCCAGGAGCTACTATGAGTACTGGTAAGGTACACATCAATAACATGTATATCACATATACCTTTGGTGTTGCCGGCCTTCTTGTCCACTAAGTACTTGGGGCAGTTCCGCTTCCAGTGATCGTTTCCCTTGCAATAAAAGCACTCAGTCTCAGGTTTGGGTCCATGCTTTGGCATCTTCCCGGCAACTGGCTTACTGGGCGCGGCAACTCCCTTGTCGTCCTTCTTGAAGTTCTTCTTACCCTTGCCTTTCTTGAAACTAGTGGTTTTATTGACCATCAACACTTGATGTTCCTTTTTGATCTCCACCTCCGCTGATTTCAGCATTGAATATACCTCAGGAATGGTTTCTCCATCCCTTGCATATTGAAATTCATCACAAAGCTCTTGTAGCTAGGTGGAAGCAACTGAAGGATTCTGTCAACGACCGCATCATCCGGGAGATTAACTCCCAGCTGAGACAAGCAGTTGTGCAACCCAGACATTTTGAGTATGTGCTCGCTGACAAAACTATTCTCCTCCATCTTACAACTATAGAACTTGTCGGAGGCTTCATATCCCTCGACCCGGGCATGAGCTTGGAAAACCATTTTCAGCTCTTGGAACATCTCATATGCTCCATGCTGCTGAAAACACTTTTGGAGCCCCGGTTCTAAGCTGTGAAGCATGCCGCACTGAACCAGGGAGTAATCATCACTACACGACTGCTAGGCATTCATAACGTCTTGAGTTGCTAGGAAAACGGGTGCTTCACCTAGCGGTGCTTCTAGGACATATGCTTTCTTGGCAGCTATGAGGATGATCCTCAAGTTCCGGACCCAGTCCGTATAGTTGCTACCATCATCTTTCAGCTTGGTTTTCTCTAGAAACGCGTTGAAGTTGAGGGCAACATTAGCGTGGGCCATTTGATCTACAAGTCATATTGCAAAGATTTTAGACTAAGTTCATGATAATTAAGTTCATCTAATCAAATTATTTAATGAACTCCCACTCAGATAGACATCCCTCTAGTCATCTAAGTGATACATGATCCGAGTCAACTAGGCCATGTCCGATCATCACATGAGACGGACTAGTCATCATCGGTGAGCATCTTCATGTTGATCATATCTGCTATACGACTCATGTTTGACCTTTCGGTCTCTTGTGTTCTGAGGCCATGTCTGTACATGCTAGGCTCATCAAGTCAACCTAAGTGTTTTGCATGTGTAAATCTGGCTTATACCCATTGTATGGGAACGTTAGAATCTATCACACCCGATCATCACATGGTGCTTCGAAACAACGAACTTTCACAACGATGCACAGTTAGGGGAACACTTTCTTGAAATTTTATGAGGGATCATCTTATTTATGCTACCATCGTTCTAAGCAAATAAGATGTAAAAACATGGTAAACATCACATGCAATCAAATAGTGACATGATATGGCCAATATCATTTTGCTCCTTTTGATCTCCATCTTCGGGGCACCATGATCATCATCTTCACCGGCGTGACACCATGATCTCCATCATCGTGTCTTCATGAAGTTGTCTCACCAACTATTACTTCTACTACTATAACTAACGGTTTAGCAATAAAGTAAAGTAATTACATGGCATTATTCAATGACACGAAGGTCATACAATAAATTAAGACAACTCCTATGGCTCCTGCCGGTTGTCATACTCAATGACATGCAAGTCGTGATTCCTATTACAAGAACATGATTAATCTCATACATCACATATATATCATTCATCACATCCTTTTGGCCATATCACATCACACAGCGTATGCTGCAAGAACAAGTTAGACGTCGTCTAATTGTTGTTGCAAGTTTTTACGTGGCTGCTATAGGTTTCTAGCAAGAATGTTTCTTACCTACGCCAAAACCACAACGTGATATGCCAATTGCTATTTACCCTTCATAAGGACCCTTTTCATCGAATCCGATCCGATTAAAGTGGGAGAGACAGACACCTGCTAGCCACCCTATGCAACTAGTGCATGTCAGTCGGTGGAACCTGTCTCACGTAAGCATACATGTAAGGTTAGTCCGGGTCGCTTCATCCCCCAATGCCGCCGAATCAAGATAAGACTAGTAATGGCAAGTAAATTGACAAAATCGACGCCCACAACAACTTGTGTTCTACTCGTGCATAGAAACTATGCATAGACCTAGCTCATGATACCACTGTTGGGGATTGTTGCAAAAATTAAAAAATTTATACACATCGCCAAGATCAATCTAAGGAGAGACTAGCAACGAGAGAGAGGGGAGTGCATCTTCATACCCTTGAAGATCCCGATACGGAAGCGTTGCAAGAACGCGGTTGGAGGAGTCGTACACGTAGCGATTCAGATCGCGGTCGATTCCGATCTTAGCGCCGAACAACGGCACCTCCGCGTTCAACACACGTGAAGCCTGGTGACGTCTCCCGCGCCTTGATCCAGCAAGGAGGAGGGAGAGGTTGGGTAAGACAACTCCAGCAGCATCACGACGGCGTGGTGGTGGTGGGGCAGCGGTTCTTCGGCAGGGCTTCACCAAGCTCAAACGGAGGAGGAGAGGTGTTGGAGTGGGGGAGGGCTGCACCTTGGATGTGGTGCGGCTGCCCTCCCTCCCCTCTATTTATAGGGTGAAGGGGGAAGGGGGCCGGCCCCTCTAGATGAGATCTAGAGGGGGGGGGCAGCCAAGGGGAGGGGGCTTGCCCCCCAAGCCAAGGGGGGGCGCCCCCTTAGGGTTTCCCCCAAGCCCTAGGCGCATGGGCCCTAGGGGGGATGGCGCCCAGCCCACTTAGGGGCTGGTTCCCTTCCACATACAGCCCATAGGGCCCTCCGGGGCAGGTGGACCCTTCCGGTGGACCCCGAGAACCCCTTCGGTGGTCCTGGTACAATCCGGCAAACCCCCGAATACTTCCGGTGACCATATGATGACTTTCCATATATAAATCTTCACCTCCGGACCATTTTGGAACTCCTCGTGACGTCCGTGATCTCATCCGGGACTCCGAACAACATTCGGTAACCACATACTATTTCCCACAACAACTCTAGCTTCACCGAACCTTAAGTGTGTAGACCCTACGGGTTCGGGAATCATGCAGACATTACCGAGACAGCTCTCTGGCCAATAACCAATAGCGGGATTTGGATACCCATGTTGGCTCCCACATGTTCCACGATGATCTCATCAGATGAACCACGATGTTGAGGATTCAAGCAATCCCGTATACAATTCCCTTTGTCAATCGGTACGTTACTTGCCCGAGATTCGATCGTCGGTATTCCAATACCTCGTTCAATCTCATTACCGGCAAGTCACTTTACTTGTTCCGTAATGCATGATCCCGTGACCAACTACTTAGTCACATTGAGCTCATTATGATGATGCATTACCGATAGGGCCCAGAGATACCTCTTCGTCATATGGAGTGACAAATCCCAGTCTCGATTCGTGCCAACCCAACAGGCACTTTCGAAGATACCTGTAGTGCACCTTTATAGCCACCCAGTTACGTTGTGACGTTTGGTACACCCAAAGCATTCCTACGGTATCCGGGAGTTGCACAATCTCTTGGTCTAAGGAAATGATAGTTGACATTAGAAAAGCTTTAGCAAAGGAAGAACTACACGATCTTGTGCTATGCTTAGGATTGGGTCTTGTCCATCACGTCATTCTCCTAATGATGTGATCCCGTTATCAATGACATCCAATGTCCATAGTCAGGAAACCATGACCATCTATTGATCAACGAGCTAGTCAACTAGAGGCTCACTAGGGACATGTTGTGGTCTATGTATTCACACATGTATTACGGTTTCTGGTCAATACAATTATAGCATGAACAATAAACAATTATCATGAACAAGGAAATATAATAATAACCGTTTTATTATTGCCTCTAGGGCATATTTCCAATAGTCGCAACCGACTATGATCAGATTGGGCTTAAACCCGAACATAGAGAAATCATATCTCCGCCAATCACCCATCATGTGGCAATTGTGGAGGAACAAGCCGACAATGACTCTTCTCCTGCATTGAGAAAAAAATATTCAGATCTCCAAGATCGGATAACCGGACTCCCATCTTCTGGAAGACACTTATTGTCCTCCGAACATGGAACCGGGCATCGAGCCTAAAAACACACCGGATGCGCCGGAGCTCAGGCATGTAACCATGGAAATTCTTCAGAATCCGGACTTCACAGTGGGTCAAGGTTCGAATTTAAGCCCACCCACCCACCACAAGCAATATTCCCCAAGCAACTCTGGTCCTCCAGACATATGCGACTTAATGTACATATGGCAACATCCTCAGGAAGCAGTCAACCACTTTTGGGCTAGATTCCTACTTATCAAAGACAAGATCAAAGATTGCTGCGACGATGATGCAATCTCAATATTTTGCAACAATTGCACGGATGAGGGAGTCCTTAATGCCCTCAACCACCATCGCATACTGCACTTTGCTGATCTGTCACACATAGTACAGGAGTACTACGCAATGGAAAGCGCCTGGAAAACCCAGACAGCTCGCTGGGAACCGCATGCCTTTAGGCCATCTCCCGGACGGGCATAGAGGGTGCACCCCCACGGAGCACCTAATCATCATCCCGTGGACAAGAAAGTCAAACCTGTTGCGAGGCATAGAACTGTCCTCGAGGAATGGCTCGACAAGCCCTACAAAATTCGCATGACACCGAACAACGAACCAACACATAGCCTTCGTGCATGTTGGATACTCCGGCAAGTGGCCAAGAGTGGCGAGGGTATCCTCACCAACAACACCTCAGAAAACTACTCTTCAAAGGACAATGATCTCAAGGTATTCACGGTCTTCGAGACCTTTTCGTCAAATAATTGGCGCAAAAGGGCGCTCCGCGACCTCACCAAAGTCTACCAGGTGCGAGCAGTAAATCCTTGGAATGATACGGCGATCACTTTCAATGCCGATGATGAACCAAGATCCCGCTTAGTCTGGGCACCAGCCGCTTTGGTCTTAAACCCAATAGTAGACGGCTTTCGGCTCACTAAAGTGCTCATGGACGGTGGTAGCAGACTGAACCTCATCTATGAGGACACGCTCAATAAAATGCAAATGGACAAGAGCCGCATTGAGAAAGCTAACACAACCTTTCGCGGTATTATCCCTAGTCAGGAAGCCAGATGCTTGGGAAAAATCAAACTCGACATGGTATTCGGCACGCCGGAGAACTACAGGTCCGAAGAGTCACTCTTCCAGGTAGCACCTTTCAATAGCGGGTATCATGCCTTGCTGGGGCGAGACACATTCACACGCTTCCAAGCCGTACCCCATTACGGGTATATGAAGCTCAAAATGCCCGGGCCCAATGGAGTTATCACCATCACCAGTGATCCAGACATAACACTCCGCGCCGAAAACAAAACCGCCTCTCTGGTCCTTGATGCATTATCTAAGGCCCTCGCGCCCAAAGAATTGACCACTCTATGTTCTATAGTAGATAGGGACGATGTAATACTCGATAAGAGACCCAAATCTACTTCCTTCAAGCCAGCAGACGAACTAGTCAAATTTCAAGTCCACCCGACGAACCCCAAGAAACAACTTCCATTGGGGCACAACTGGATCTAATGGTGGATGCCCCTTTACGCGCATTCCTGCATGAGAACTAGGACATTTTTGCCTAGCACCCTTCGGATATGCCAGGTATCCCGCGAAGACTGGCTGAGCAAAGTCTCAGTATACTGAAAGGATACAAACCAGTCAACCAAACTCTGCGCCGATTCTTCGAACCCAAACGACAAGCTATGGGGGAGGAACTAGCCAAGCTACTCGAAGCCAGGTTTATCAGAGAGATCAAACATCCGAACTGGCTAGCAAACTTGGTCATGGTACCTAAGAAGGATAAATCCTGGCGCCTGTGTGTCGATTTCAAAGATCTTAATAAGGCTTGCCCTAAGGACCCCTTCTCACTACCCCGAATTGACCAGATTATTGACGAAACCGCAAGACACTATTCCTTGTGCTTCCTCGATGCATACTCCGGATACCATAAAATTAAGATGAAAGAATCTGACCAAGCCGCAACAACATTCATCACTCTGTATGGGCCCTTCTGCTTCAACACTATGCCTTTCAAGTTCAAGAACGCCGACGCAACCTACCAACGCATGATTCAAACATGCCTGGAAAAGCAGATCGGCAAAACTGTGGAGGCATATGTAGATGACGTAGTCATCAAAACCAAACATGTCGATTCATTGGTGGATGACTTACACCTTACATTCGACAACCTCCAAGCATATGACATACGGCTCAATCCGGAAAAATGCGTTTTCGGTGTTCCAGCCTAAAAGCTGCTTGGGTTCATTGTCTCCAATAGAGGAATCGAAGCAAACCCCGCTAAAATCTAAGCCCTGTCACAATTGGCAACACCAACAGACCTTAAGCATGTCCAAAAATTAGCTTGGTGCGTGGCAACTTTAAGGGGAAAAGGTGTTGCCATAACGCTAGCTACGCCGCATTGACCACTTCGTGTGGACGGACGCTACCACGACCGGACTAGAAGAAATAAAAGATCTGTTAGCAAGTAACCCAATCCTGGCCGCACCAAAGGTCAGTGAACCGATGCTGCTCTACATATCTGCAACTCACCAAGTGGTGAGTGCGGTGCTCGTCGTTGAACGAGATGAGGAGGGACATAAATTCCCACTTCAAAAACCAGTATATTATGTATCGACGGTCCTTAGACCATGCAAATCCCGATACCCGCATTATCAAAAGATAGCATATGCGGTCTATATGGCATCCCGCAAGCCACGACACTACAGTGCTTGATCATGGTGGCTTTTGAAGTACCACTTAACAATATTATAAACAATCAGGAAGCCACCAGTCGGATTGCCAAATGGGCCATTGAGATCTTACCATTTGAAATAATTTACAAGCCACACCGAGCTATCAAATCTCAGGTGTTGGCTGACTTCGTCGCCGAACGGACAGAGGCCGAACTCCCTAAAGAATATGACACATATTCCAACTGGGTGATGCACTTCGACGGCTCTAAAATGCTAGCCAGATTGGGGGCTGGTGTCGTCTTAACATATCCCACAGGAGACACAGTCCGTTATGTGCTCCAAATACTGTATATAGACCCTAACAATGTAGCCAAATACGAGGCCCTATTGCACGGTCTCCAGATGGCCATCTCCATGGGCATACAACGCCTCGAAGTACGCGGGGACACAAACCTCGTAATATCTCGGATAAACGGAGACTTCGGCGCAAAAGATTCGAAGATGGCGGCTTACCACAACGCCGTACTCAAAATATCAGCTTGGTTTGAAGGGCTCGAGTTTCATCATGTGGCTCGTGAGAGTAATCAGGCTGCGAACATACTTGCCCGCATGGGCGCCAAGCGCGACCCCATCCCGCCTAACACCTTTGTGGAGAGGCTCTTCAAGCCATCCATTGTGTGGCAGGATGATAGAGGCAACATCGTTCCAAAACCGACCATCCCCCCAGATTCTGAACATAGTTCCGATATCATCGGGGGTTCGAGCACCGAAATAACATCATCAGCCCATGAAATCATGGCTGTAATTGCCCCGTGGACTGAACCTTTCCTCACCTACCTTACTAGGAAGGAGCACCCTGATGATCAGCCGGAGGCCCGTCGTATTGTTCAACGCTCGAAGGCCTACAAAGTCCATGAGGGGTAACTGTACAAGAACAGTACCACCGGAGTACTCCAAAGGTGTATCTCTGAAGAAGAAGGACGGCAGCTCTTGGCTGAAATGCACGCCGGTCTTGGTGGCCATCATGCCGCAGCTCGGGCCCTTGTAACTAAGGCCTTCTGTACGGGTTTCTTTTGGCCCACGGCCTGAGCAGACGCACAGGACCTCGTTCAGCGCTGTGTTGGATGTCAGCTTTTCGCCAATCAAAGCCATATGTTGCCCACAGCCTTATGAACAATCCCCATTACTTGGCCTTTTGCAGTCTGGGGACTAGACATGGTCGGAGCCCTTAAAGGGGGAAGATATAAGAAGAACTATTTACTAGTCATGGTCGACAAGTTCACTAAGTGGATAGAAGCCAAACCAGTCAAAACGGCCGAAGCCGAACCGGTTATAGACTTCATATCCGGTGTTGTACACCGTTATGGTGTCCTGCATAGTATCATTAGTGACAACGGTTCTAACTTTACGGCCAATGAGGTGAAAACTTGGTGCGCTAATTTGGGCATCAAGCTCGATTATGCCTCTGTATATCACCCTCAGACAAACGGTCAGGTTGAATGGGCTAATGACTTGATAATGAGCGGCATCAAACCCAGACTAGTGCGATCTCTATGAGAATCAGACAAACACTGGTTTGAAGAACTCGATTCTGTACTCTGGGGGCTGTGTACCACGCCCAATCGCATGAGCGGATATACACCTTTTTTCATGGTGTACGGCGCCGAGGCAGTATTGCCTTGCGACATTATTCATGACTCACCTCGAGTGCACATGTATGAAGAGAGAGAGGTCGAGCTCGACTGGCAGGACGATCTGTACGGCTTGGAGGAGGAGCGCGACGTTGCAAAGGCCTGTTCCGCATTTTACCAATAGCAAGCTCCGCAATATCAAAGCAGGGAAGTACGGGCAAAGAATTATAATGTCGATGAACTCATCGTACGCCTACCAGAGAAGAAAAAGGACAAGCTCAAGCACAAATGGGAGGGTCCCTTCATTATAGATGAACTTCTCACTAGAGGAGTCTATTGCCTTTGCAACGCTTTGGATAATCATTTGGAACCAAACCCATGGAACGCTGCTCAGCTCCGAAGATTCTACGCCTAAGTTCGAATAACTTTTTTGCCTTTTCTTTTCTCCCTCTCCCCCCTTTTCTCTCTTTTTTCATTTTTGTACGACTTCTACCAATGTTCGGATAAACCACACACTCGAGGGATATACATCATTAAATGTACATACCCATAATACCTGGGGGCTTCTTTTCATAGAAGCTTATTACGATTATTATTTTGGAACGTCAAGCTCACCGTATATATGTGTTGTCTACTCACATATGTCTTGTCTTCGCCATTATATGCACCTTTATGACTTAAGTTTTTGCCAAGCTGGGTTGCCTGGCTCTTGTGCTTATGCCCTACATTCCCGCTTGTTCGGCCTGGGCATAAAGGGAGCACCTTTGTGATTGTTACAGCTGGGTTATTCGGACGTGTACCTCAGACCGGTGAAGCCAAAAGCTAGCGTTCTTAAGGGAATAATCGGTCGGCGGACAAGAGACGAGCTGACTTCGCTGCAATATATGCCCCCAAATTATAATGCGTACTGTGATTTCTCACACCACAGCTTATGCATGCGCAAAAATGCATGATGGCCCAGGGAAAGGAACCCTTAACGAAACTATTCTCTCTGGAAGATGTTTCTTACGATCAAATGTAATGTAACATAACTCCCTGAATACAACTTGTATGTTTAAGCAACTATGACCGGTCTGCCTAGTTTCCGAACATACCTTGGTGTTTACCAATAGTATAGTATCCGGAAACACTCCAAACCTCAGGTTCTGGAGGTCGAAGCGGAAAGTCTGCCTTGACAATTGTTTTCGATTCGGCTAGAGATAAGTTTGTTGATAAAGTACACGACTACATGGACTCAAAAACTTCTTCTTCCTTTAGACCCTCTAGCAGGTTGTCTAGTTTACAATCCTGTTGAGAAAACTTGGCGGCTATTTTCACTTGGTCGTACACTAAGCTAACAGGAATTTCTTGTCCGTCTGGTCCCCGAGGTCCGAACCGGGCCATATGATTCGGATCAACTTTGGTATACCGCGTTTTCATCATGGCCCAGGCTTCTCGGGCGCCTTCCCGGCATCTTCCATAGCTCCGAACCGCGACGAGCTCCCTTGAATAAATTCGCAAGCTCCTCCATACTTCCTGGAGGTGGATCGGATGGCCATAAAGCCTTAGCCATGTTCCTCAATGCTTTCCGAGCTCGCTCGTGCACTTTGGACAGCTCTTGTAGTAGGTCGCCTTGGAATCCAGACACTTCTCCTTCGGGACGTCCGGTTAACATACCTACAGAAGTAAACTTGTAAAATTTTCAAACAAGAGACCATGCGACAGATAGGTTAAAGAGCATACTGAATATGCCGCCTTTCAGCTTCCTGCCCTCCTTCAAAGCATCCGATAATTGGGCTCTTAAATCCTTCAGTTCTTCGGCTTGCTTGATATTTGCATCCTGTAGTTTGTTCTTCTCATTAATGGTCCGTGTCAATACACGTTGACCAGCGGCTTCTTGCCCTTCGGCATGTTGTTTGTCCACTTGAGAAGCCCTTAGCCTCTCCTCCAGTTGATCTGTCGAGCCTACCAACGAGACAAAAGCATAGTTAAGCAACCTCGTGGTAGACATGGAATCTTATTTCCGAGCTTTTGTTGTACTTACCATCAGGTTCCTTCTTGGATTTCTTCAAATTTTCTAGTTCAGCAGTGGCAGCAGTCAGCTTAGTTCGTCATTCTTCTAGCTCCTTCGATAATGTGTTATTCCTCTCCGTGAGTACCTAACAATGTAACGACTCTTAAAATAGTTGGGCCAACTGCTTCAAGACTCGGGGGCTACTGGCATATGATTATTGAATCTGCAGAAAAAGTACTTACATGCATATCCTTTGAAAGCTGGTGAGTGGCTCTAGTAAGTCCATCCTGAGAAGCTCGGATGTAAGCATCCGTTGAGCTAAAGGCATTGAATGCCTTCTCAGTGAAATTTGGGTCACGCATAGCCGCTCTCCACCGCCGATGATTCATTGCACTCTCCACTTTGGAGTTTGCGATGGATACATTATCTGAATCCTCTGGGAGATGACAATCCGGCATTGCACCCGCATCCCCTCTAGTCCTTGTGGCAGGATTCGGGGCCGGATTAGTCTGTGTATGGCTGGTCAGGTCTCGGACATAGTCCGGCGTACACTCCTCCTGCAATATGGCACAACAGGAAACGTCACCGTCCGATCTATCCACTGAGTGCGTGTTAAAGTATTATACCTCTTCGACAAAGGAGAGGGCCCAACTATATCGTCGTTAGCCTTGTTTTTCAGAGATGCGCCCTATGCAAGCGTCTTCTTCTTAGAGAACGCCTTTGCTGCAGTACGATGGTGTGAGCATCTCCCCTTGTGAGCATCACCCCTTGGGAGCACGATGCAGTGCGGTGGGTGAGTTGCAGTGGGAAAACTCTTTTTGAGGAGATATCTCCTGGGTACTTACATGGGAGGAAGGGAGAAGGCTAGGGTAATCGGATATAACAGCCACTTCCGTGCCGTCGTAGCTCGTCTGATAAAAGACTCCATCCTTAAAGTCTACAAATATATCCGCATCCTCTTCGAATCGAGGGTCAAGGTCTTGATTATGGTCCTCTGGCTGCGGAGTGGGGCTGTAGATCCCTGCAACGACCTTTCTCCATTCCTGTTAAAGGTAGTCGGATTAAGTTCGACTAAAAATCCTATTTAAGGAAAAATATCGAGTAAGGCCTATAACCGAAAACTCACCTAGTCAATGGGCTATACATGGAGAAACCTTCTCGACACTTCAGGCGAGCGAAATCTTCCTTTTCCCCTTTGAAAAGGTCAGCCAACATGGCGGCCAGCGCGGCAAAATTAACCGGACCCTTGCGCCCACAATGTGAGGCATCGTCCTCCCCGTTGTAATGCCACATGGGAAGCCCTCTGGATTGAAGCGGCTGAACGCATGGCGTTATTGAAATCGCCATTACCTCGACTATAGATAGTCTGGAGTGGGCAAGTATTCTGATCTTGTTCACTAGCCTCTTAACTTCCGCACTATCTTCTTCTTCATAGCTTCGGGGAGGCCAACTAGCGCCCATGTTTCCAGGAGTGGAGGAAAATTCAGGAAGACCTTGCCAGATTGGGTCCGGAAGGACAACGTCTTTGATGTAGAACCACTCCGAGGGCCACTCTTAGGATGCCTTCTTTGGAGTGCCGGACAGGTATCCTGTTCCACCTATAGGCCATACTTCGGCACCGCCCACCTCTAATATGGATCCCTTCTGGGAGCGGGGGACGAGGCAGAAATATTCTCTCCATAAATCGAAATGGGCCTCACAGCCTAGGAATAGCTCGCACAGAGCAACAAAGCCCGTGATGTGGAGAATGGAGCCCGGCGTGAGATTGTGCAGTTGGAGACCGTAATACTCCAGGAGACCTCTGAGGAAAGGGTGGATTGGAAATCCCACGCCCCTCAGTAGGAATGAAACAAAGCACACCCGCTTCCCTTTATTGGGATTGGGGAAGTTCTCCGCCAGGGCTTCACCGTCGAAAGTAGTTAATCCCGCCCGAAGGGGGACTAGATCAGATGGAGGGAGGTATCCCTGCGCCTGAAGCTTGGTCAACTAGGCATGGGGCACTGAGTAGCTCTCCCAGTCACCTTCTTGAGGGTCGTGGGGGCATGAGGAAGAACAAGGAGCGTTGGCCATCTTTGGTTGGTTTCCTATGGAAAGCTCTAAGGATTTTTCGTCTGGTGAGAAATGGCATCTGAGATTCAATCTCTTTAAATAAGCAGCTTCCCTATGTGTTCAAGGTGTTATTTGTAAAGATACTTAGACCCTTCGCATTCGTTTGACACGTGGAAGCCAAGGCGATAGTGACACAGAAGCTGAAGAGTACAATATTTAAATGTAAGGGCCGAACTATATGGAGTACAATGGGGAACTCACCTTGCAAAGCCGAAGACATGAAACCGGATACAACATCGTCACTGAAGGCAAGTTCAGGGGCTACTGAGGGAGTCCTGGATTATGGGGTCCTTAGAGAGCCGGCCTATGTGACATGGGCCGGACTGACGGGCCGTGAAGATACAGAACCGAAGGCCTTCTCCCGTGTACGGATGGGACTCTCCTTTGCGTCGACGGCAAGCTCAGCGTCCGGATGTGTATTTTCCTTCCTCTATTAGCCGAATTTGTATAACCATAGCCTCCTCCGGTGTCTATATAAACCGGAGGATTTAGTCCATAGGGGTAATCATGATCATACATTCTAGACATCTAGGGTTTAGCCATTACGATCTCGAGGTAGATCAACTCTTGTAACCTCTATACTCATCAAAGTCAATCAAGCAGGAAGTAGGGTATTACCTCCATTAAGAGGGCCCGAACCCGGGTAAACATCGTGTCCCCTGCCTCATGTTATCTTTGATCCTTAGACGCACAATTCGGGACCCCCTACCCGAGATCTGCCAGTTTTGACACTGACACTATTCTTTCCGTTCGATCTATCCTAGAGATCGTACGAAAATAACACCAAAGCAAATTCATATTCATAATACTCAATCCAACACAAAGAACTTCAAAGAGTGCCCCAAGAATTCTACCAGAGAAACAAAAGACGAGAATGTGCATCAACCCCTATGCATAGATTACCCCAATGTCACTGTCGATGTCAAAACCGGCGGATCTCGGGTAGGGGGTCCGGAACTGTGCGTCTAAGGCTAATGGTAACAGGAGGCGGGGGATACAATGTTTACCCAGGTTCGGGCCCTCTCTATGGAGGTAATACCCTACTTCCTGCATGATTGATCTTGATGATATGAGTATTACAAGAGTTGATCTACCACGAGATCGTAGAGGCTAAACCCTAGAAGCTAGCATATGATTATGATTGTTCTTGTCCTATGGACTAAACCCTCCAGTTTATATAGACACTGGAGGGGGCTAGGGTTACACAGAGTCGGTTATAGAGAAGGAAATCTACATATCCGAATTGCCGAGCTTGCCTTCCACGCAAAGGAGAGTCCCACCCGGGCACGGGATGAAGTCTTCAATCTTGTATCTTCATAGTCCAACAGTTCGGCATAAGCATATAGTCCGCCTGTCCGAGGACCCCCTAATCTAGGACTCCCTCAGTAGCCCCTGAACCAGGCTTCAATGACGATGAGTCCGACGTGCAGATTGTCTTCGGCATTGCAAGGCGGGTTCCTTCTCCGAATACGCCAAAGAAGATCTTGAACACAAGAATCGTGTCCAGCTCTGCAAAACAAATCCCACATACCACTATAGAGAGCACAATATTCCACAAGTCTAATCTGCTGACAAATTTCCCATAGCATGACATCACGCCGTGGCCCGGTCATTATTCGAACTGTTTTCTCAACCTGCTACTGCACATCTTGTGAGGTGGTTTTATTGGCACATCTTGTCGAAGCATAGATCATGTCCCCTTATCACAGGATTCTCATCAATATGGGTGTGGGTAACCCAACCACGCCATTAACACGGCGCTTGGGGAATAAGCAAGTTTCCAGGGCAAGTGGGGGAGGCGTATGATCCCTGCTGCCTTTATAAGGAGATAAGGATTCCCCTTTTTCATCCATGCCTTCTTCTTCCTCTGCTCATCCATTTTCTCTCACTCGAGCTCCAGCGCCCAAGCATTCTCCTTCTCCGCCCACAAAGGCCCTCCAAAAATGTCCGGATCTGGAGTAGGAGGCAAGTGGATGGCCTCTACCGTCCAGGAGAAGGATATCAAGAAACTTCGGGAGGCCGGTGTCGGTGTCAAAACTGGCGGATCTCGGGTAGGGGGTCCCGATCTGTGCGTCTTAGGATGATGGTAACAGGAAGCAAAGGACACGATGTTTACCCAGGTTCGGGCCCTCTCGATGGAGGTAAAACCCTACTTCCTGCTTGATTAATATTGAAGATATGAGTAGTACAAGAGTAGATCTACCACGAGATTGTAGAGGCTAAACCCTAAGAGCTAGCCTATGATGGTATGATTGTAATTGTGATCGGCCTTCTAAGGACCAACCTCTCCGGTTTATATAGACACCGGAGAGGGCTAGGGTTTACATGGAGTCAGTTACAAGGAAGGAAATCTAATATCCGGATCGCCAAGCTTGTCTTCCACGCAAAGGAGAGTCCCATCCGGACACAGGCCGAAGTCTTGAGTCTTGTATCTTCACGCTTCGATAGTTCGGACAATGTATATAGTCCGGCTGTCTGGATACCCCCTAATCCAGGACTCCCTCAGTAGCCCCTGAACCAGGCTTCAATGATGATGAGTCCGGCATGCAGTCTTGTCTTCGGCATTGCAAGGCGGGTTCCTTCTCCGAATACTCCAATGCACCCATCACGATGAACAGTGTCCAGCATCTTCATCAATGTTTGTACTCCTCGGCTTCAGTGCTTCAATAATGATCATTTCCATGTGTCAAGCGAATGCGAGGAGTCGAGGCATTTTTGCATTTGCCACCCTCGATCCTTCGAGCTAACCGTCTATTTGAAGAGACGGGGATTCCCAGATCCAAACCCCACTCTCCCTCCTCAAGCAAGCATCCAACAGAGTGCCCAGAAAAAACCATTCCAACATGGCCGGTTGTCGCAGCTCTTCTCCTCGCTCCCCTTGCCCCAAGCCGGGGGGACTGGGGAGAGTGTTCAGTTTCGCATAGCCGCCTGATAAAGTTACAAACTCAAGCGCTCCTTCCGCCGGCGTTCATGGTCCCTGTCCGAGCCGGGGTGGCCACCTATAACGGCGGGGAACAAGCGGAGAGATCTCCCAATCCATCTCCAGAGGAGCGAGTATGCCTCATCCCGCATCTGTTAAGGGGCGTCGGGTTCCCTATCCATCCATTTCTTCGTGGGCTCCTGGAGTTTTACGACCTCCAGTTGCACAATTTTACCCCCGCCTCCATACTACATATAGCTGGGTATATCGCCCTTTGTGAGCTATTTCTGGGTTGCGAGGCTCATTTCGGATTGTGGAGAAAGCTGTTCTGCCTTGTCCCCCGCAACCAAGGAGAATCCCTATGTCAAGTGGGCGGGGCCGAAGTATGGCGTATCGCTGAGACCGGATACCTATCCGGCACTCCCAAGAAGGCACCGGATAACTGGGCTTCAGAATGGTTTTATATTGACAACGCTCCCCTTCCAGATCCAGTCCGGACAGGACTCCCCAAGTTCAGTAACACCCCGCCGAGGGCACGTCTAAGCTGGCGCCCCCGAAGCCCCCAAGAAGAGGATTCCAGGGAAATACATTTCCTAATGAGCAGGATAAAGTTACTGGCCAAAGCCGGACTGACGATAGTCGAGGTCATGGCAATATGCATAATGTGGGGAGTGCAACCGCTTCAATATCGGGGCAACCCCATGTGGCATTACAATAGGACAGATGATGCCACCCACTGCGGCCGTAAGGGTCCGGACTCCGCCACTGCGCTGGCAAGGATATTGTTCGACCTATACAAAGGAGGAGAAGAAGACTTCCTTCATATCAAACCGCGAGACGGATTCTCCATGTACAATCCCCCCAACTGGGTAAGTCATCATTTATGTTCTCGCTTCACTTATCGTGGCGTTTTTTTGCTAAGGTTACCTGTCTCGATATTTCCAAGCAGGAACTGAGGAGGGCCGTAGAAGGAATCCCCAGCCCTTCCCCGCAGCCAGAGGACCCTGAAAGGGCCCTGGACCCAGGACTCGAAGAGGACCCGGATGCGGTTGTGGAGCTTGTCGACGGGATATTTTATTGGGCGAGCCTTGACGGCACCTTAGTGGCTATCACCGCTGACTATCCCGGACTGCTACCTTCGTCGCGTGTAAGCCATGCCGAAAACTCGATCCTCCATAGAGGATTCTTTCTTGATGTCACGTTTTACCCCTGATGCGTCGTGTTTTTGTAGAAACAATGCTCGGAGCGCAGGGCCGAGCCCCTAGGGACCCGTCAGCCACAGGCGTCTGGATTGGGTAGGCTCAAGAGGAAGGCGGTTAGGGCCGACACGCCTCTACAGAGGTAAGGAAACAACCTGTCATGTAATTATTGCTACTTGAAGTGTTACAACACCCTTTACATCCTGGCAGGAAGAGGGGTATCCGGACTATATCTGGGGATCCTACCAACCACGCCTCCACTAGTCAAGCTCCAGGACCAACTTTAAGAGAGGAGGCAGACGTAGGGCCAATGCCGCATAGTCCTCCGACAGAGGATGCGGATATGCTTTTGGCCACAAACTCCAAAGTGGAGAGCACCATGAATCACCGGCACCGGAGGGCCGTGCTTCGGAACAACATCTTTTTCGAAGAGGCATTTAATGCCTTCAATTCAGCAGACGCATACATCCGGGTTGCTCAAGGCGGGCTTGCCCAAGCGACAAACCAGTATACCAAAGATATATGGGTAAGAAATTGTGATAAGTATGTATAGCAGTAGCCCCTGAGACTTGAAACGGTTGGAACAACCGTTTTAAGTATTAACTTATGCGCAGGTTCTTGTAGATAAGAATGAGCAATTGTCTCGGGAGCTGCAAGAGTGCAAGACTCAACTAAGAGCCACGGTTGCCAAGCTAGATGAATCCCGGAAGGCCTCATATGGTAACATTTATCTCAATTGCATGAAAATGTATCAGTTAGCAATTGGCTATTTGTGATAAACAGAGAATTCTGTAGAGAACCTCGGAGTGAATCCGGAGGACGATAGAGATGACGAGTCGCATATCTAGAGGCAACTAAAGGCTGGCGAGCGCATCCTCATGCACGTGCGGCAGGAGAAGAACAATCTTTAGGATGCCAATGTCCGGCTGGTCGTAGAGTTAAGAGACGTCCGCGCTCAGCTGGCGGACTCCGTAAAGGAGAATAAAAGGCTTCGACGCGGCATTTATGGTGAGTGCCTAGACGAACTGTATGATAGTTCGGCGAGGAAGTGTATTGACAGAATTTTTCGTGTAGGAATGTTAACGGGTCACCCCGAGAAGGAGATGCCCTCATCTATAGGTGATGTACTACAAGAACTTTCACAGTTGCACGAGCGAGCTCGGCGGGTGATGCACGTCATTGCTCAGGCCTTGTGGCCATCAAGCCCCTTGCCAAATGGCATAGGGGAGCTTGTGGAGCTGTTTCAAGGAGTCCGACGGTGCTTCCAGCTGTGGAAGATATCAGCATGCCGGCAAGGTGCAAGAGAAGCTTGGGCAATGGTGAAGACGCACTGCACCAAGCTGGACCCAAACCATATGGCCGAAGTAGGACCGGCGGGGCCCGATGGGCAAGAAATTCCCGTGAGTCTGGTATATGACCAGGTAGCGTTAGCCGCTAAGTATTCTCAATAGGATTGTAAACTAGATAGCCTGTTGGATGGCATAGAGGAGGAATATAGTCAGTCTAAGTGACTGTGTAATGTAAGGGCATAAGCAGCCCCTAGCCGGATTAAAATCATTTGTCATGGCGGACCTTTTTGCTTCAGCCCCCGGATCCTATAGTCCGGGGTGTGTCCGAATACCTGCTCAGTTATATAAAACTGGGGTATGCGTGGAGATCAAGCATAGAGGTCATAACTGCTTGAACAGACAAGTACCAAGCTAGTTATGTTATATTACATGGATAGTAAGAAACATCTTCCAGGGAGAATAGTTCCGTTAGGGGTTCCTTTCCCTAGGGGTGCATGCGGCAAAGCACATGCCTGGACTGCGGACAGAGGCGCAGGATACAAAACTTCTAGGGATTTAAGTTATGAAAAACGAAAACATCTTTTGTTCACCGACCGAATATTCTCTTAAGGAAACTAGCTTTCGGCTTCACCCAGTCTGAGGTACACATCCGACTCAACCGGCAGTAACAATCACAGAAGTGCTCCCCTTATGCCCTAGCCAAATTAACGGGAACGTAGGGCATAAACACAGGAGCCAGGCAACCCAGCTTGGCCACGTCTTCAGTCATATCGATGCATATAATGGTGAAGAAAAGGCACACATTAAAAGAAATTCATGTGTGATGGGCAAAAAGCCTTCAGAGTAATTTATATTTAGCTTCCGTATACGAAGCCCCCAGGTACTGTTTACACACGTAGTGCGGCCGGAATAATCCGGGAGTCTGTACTGTATGAAATACTTTGTGTGAAGGAAAAAAGGATCAAGAAAGGAAGATGAGGGGAGCATAAATAAAAAGGAGGAGGTGAAGAGACAAACACTAAGTTTGGCGCTAGGCGTAGAATCTTCGGAGTCTGGCCGCGTTCCATGGGTTCGGCTTGAGTCTGTTATCAGACGCATTACGTAAGCGGTACGCTCCTCTGGTGAGAACTTGGCCGATGATGAAGGGGCCTTCCCACTTGGGTTTGAGCTTGTCCTTCTTCTTCTCCGGTAAGCGTAGAACGAGTTCGCCAATATTATAAGTTTTGGCCCGTACTTCTCTGCTTTGGTATCGTCGAGCCTGTTGCTGATAGAATGCGGAACGGGCCTTAGAGACATCGCACTCCTCCTCCAGGGCGTCCAAGTTATCCTGCCGATCTAGCTCGGCTTCCTTTTCTTCGTACATGCGTACGCGTGGCGAATCATGTATTATGTCGCAAGGTAGTACTGCTTCCGCACCGTACACCATAAAAAATGGTGTATATCCGGTGGTGCGATTCGACATGGTCCGCAACCCCCAGAGTACAGAGTCGAGCTCCCCAAACCAATGAGTATCCGAGTCTGTCAAGGATCGCACTAGTCTGGGTTTAATGCCGCCCATGATGAGACCATTTTCCCGTTCGACCTGGCCATTTGTTTGAGGATGGTATACGGAAGCATAGTCGAGCTTAATGCCCATTTTGCTGCACCAAGATTTCACCTCACCGGTTGTGAAATTTGAGCCATTATCGGTGATGATGCTGTGGGGGACACCGTATCGGTGTACGACCCCGGATATAAAGTCGATTACTGGTCCGGATTCGGCCGTTTTCACTAGTTTGGCTTCTATCCATTTGGTGAACTTATCTACCATGACCAATAGGTATTTTTTCTTGTGGCTTCCACCTTTAAGGGGTCCAACCATATCCAGTCCCCAGACCGCGAAGGGCCAAGTTATGGGGATTGTTTGGAGGGTGGTAGGGGGCATATGACTCTGATTGGCGAAGAGCTAGCAACCAACGCAATGTTGGACGAGGTCCTGTGCGTCTGCTCGGGCCGTCAGCCAATAGAAACCTGTACAGAAGGCCTTGCTGACTAATGCTCGAGCTGCGGCGTGGTGCCCGCCCAGTCCGGCATGGATTTCAGCCAAGAGCTTCCGCCCTTCCTCTTCAGAGATGCACCTTTGAAGCACTCCGGTCGCGCTTTTCTTATATAGTTCCCCTTCATGGACTTTGTAAGCTTTAGAACACCGGACGATGCAGCGTGCTTCATTTTGGTCTTCGGGGAGCTCCTACCTATTTAGGTAGGCCAAGAAGGGTTCAGTCCACGGGGCGGTGACGGCCATTATTTCGTGGGCTGACGTTGTTATTTCGGTGGTAGAACCTCTGATTATGTCTGTTAGTTCGGAATCTGGGGATGTATTCGGATCCGTGCTGGTATTGCCGGACTCCCCTTCCCATACCACGATGGCTTGAACAGCCTTTCCAGGAATATGTTAGGTGGGACAGGGTCGCGTTTAGCACCGATACGAGCAAGTACATCTGCCGCTTGATTGTTTTCTCGAGCCACATGGTGAAATTCAAGCCCCTTGAACCGAGCTGACATTTTAAGGATGGCATTATGGTAGGCCACCATTTTCGAATCCTTGGCATCAAAGTCTCCGTTTATTTGGGATATTGCAAGGTTTGAATCCCCACGCACCTCTAGGCATTGAATGCCCATAAAGACTACCATCCGAAGACCGTGCAATAGAGCCTCATATTCGGCAGCATTGTTGGAGTCTGTGAATAATATCTGGAGGACGTATTGTACCGTGTCTCCGGTGGGAGACGTCAGGACTACACCTGCTCCCAATCTGTACAGCATTTTAGAGCCATCAAAGTGCATGATCCAGTTAGAGTATGCGCTGTACTCTTTAGGGAGTTCGGCTTTCGTCCATTCGGCGACAAAGTCAGCTAATACTTGCGCCTTAATAGCCGGTCGAGGCTTGTATATTATGTCAAACGGGAGGAGCTCTATGGCCCATTTGGCAATCCGGCCCGTGGCATCGCAGTTGTTTATTATATCATTTAGTGGTACTTTGGAGGCCACCGTAATTGAACACTCTTGAAAGTAGTGTCATAGTTTTCGGGATGCCATGAAGACCGCGCATGCTGTTTTTTGATAGTGTGGGTATCGGGATTTGCATGGGGTGAGCACCATGGATACATAATAAACCGGCTTCTGTAGCGGAAATTTGTATCCGTCAACCTCTCGTTCGACGACGAGTACCGCGCTTACAACTTGATGTGTTGCAGCTATGTACAGCAGCATGGGTTCGCCGATATTTGACGCTGTTAGGACTGGATTATTGGCCAATAAGGTTTTTATTTCATCGAGTCCGGCCGCGGCTGCATCCGTCCACACGAAGTGTTCGGTGCGCCGAAGAAGGTGGTAAAGCGGCAGTGCCTTTTCTCCTAACCTGGAGATGAAGCGGCTCAAAGCAGCCACGCATCCAACTAATTTCTGGATGTGTTTGAGGTCTGTTGGTATAGCCAACTGCGACAAAGCTCAGATTTGTGCCGGATTAGCTTCTATTCCTCTGTTGGAAACGATGAAGCCCAGCAGTTTTCCAGAGGGGACGCCAAAAACGCATTTCTCCGGATTCAGCTTGATGTCGTATGTTCGTAGGTTGTTGAACGTAAGCCTCAAGTCATCTATTAGGGTTTTGACGTGTCTTGTTTTTATGACCACGTCGTCCACGTATGCCTCCACTGTTTTGTCGATTTGCTTTTCCAGGCATGTTTGAATCATGCGTTGGTAGGTTGCTCCGGCATTCTTGAGCCCAAAAGGCATAGTGTTGAAGCAGAAGGGGCCATATGGCGTTATGAAAGTTGTAGCAGCTTGGTCGGACTCTGCCATCTTTATTTGATGGTATCCAGAGTATGTGTCGAGGAAACACATCGAGTCGTGTCATGCTGTGGGATCGATGATTTGATGGATGCGAGGAAGGGGAAAGGGATCCTTGGGGAAAGCCTTGTTAAGGTCTTTGAAGTCGACACACAGGCGCCAGGATTTATCCTTCTTTGGTACCATCACCAAGTTCGCCAGCCCATCCGGATGTTTGATGTCTCTAATGAATCCGGCCTCAAGTAGCTTGGCTAGCTCCTCCCCCATGGCTTGTCATTTGGGCTCTGAAAATCGCCTTAGGGTCTGTTTGATGGGTTTGTATCCCTTTAATATGTTAAGGCTGTGTTCGGCCAATTCGCGCGGGATGCCCGGCATGTCCGACGGGTGCCAGGCGAAGATGTCCCAATTCTCGCGTAAGAAGTCCCGCAGTGCGGCGTCCATGGTGGGGCCTAACTGTGTCCCGATGGAGGCTGTCTTCATAGGGTCCGTAGGGTGGACTTGGAATTTGACTATCTCATCTGCGGGCTTAAATGAGGTGGACTTGGGTCATTTGTCGAGTATCACATCGTCCCTGTCCACGGTGGCGCGCAACGTTGTTAATTCTTCCACTACTAGGGCTTCAGACTGTGCCTCCAAGGCTAGTGTTGCAGTTTTGTTTTCGGTGCGGAGTGCGACATCCGGATCACTGGCTAGAGTGATGATTCCATTGGGTTCGGGCATTTTAAGCTTCATGTACCCGTAATGGGGTATAGCTTGAAAGCTTGCAAACGCGTCCCGCCCTAGAAGGGCGTGGTATCCGCTGCTGAAAGGGGCCACTTGGAACACGACCTCTTCAGACCTGTAATTCTCTGGAGTGCCGAATACCACATCGAGTGTGATTTTCCCCGCGCACCGTGCCTCTCGACTAGGGATAGTTCCCCTGAAGGTTGTGCCGCTTTGCTTAATGCGGCCTTTATCAATGTCCATCTTCTTGAGTGTTTCTTCATAGATCAGGTTTAATCCGCTTTCGCTGTCCATGAGTACTTTAATGAGCCGAAAGCCGTCCACTATTGGACTAAGAACCAAAGCGGCTGGAGATCGGACGGTCTGGAATTGGGGCTCGTCACTGGCATTGAAAGTTATAGCAGTGTCATTCCACGGATTTACCTTTGCCACATGGCATATTTCAGCGGAGCTTTGATGGGCCCGCTTGTGCCTATTGTTTGAGGCGAAAGTCTCGAAGACTATTAGTATCGTATTGTGTTCCTTGGTGGGATGCTGTTCGGCTTTATGGCTCTCGAGGAGGTCCTCGCCACTGTTAGCTACCTGCCGGAGTATCCAACATGCCCTAAGGCTATGGGTTGGTGTTGCGTCCGGCGTACTATGAAGCTTGCATGGCCCATTAAGCCATCCTTCCAATACGGTTCCACACCCTGGGGCGGGTTTTGGTTTCTTGGAAATTGAATTGGTCGACTTACAAGAGTTCGGCTGTTTAGTTCGGACCAAGGTACTGGTGAGGTCCGTACTATCCCAAAATTCTATTTGGGTTTTCCAGGCGCTTTCCATCGCACAGTACTTCTGTACTATGGTCTCTAAGTCCGCAAAGTGTGCTATGTCATGGCGGCTTATAACATTAAGGAGTCCTCTGTTTGTGCAGTTTTTGCAGAAAAGTGAGACTACGTCCCCCTCGTGGCAGTCCTCGACCTTGTTAAGCGCAAGGAGGAATCTGGCCCAATAATGGTGTACCGTTTCCAGGGACTCTTGCCTGATGCAGGAGAGACGGTTTAAGTCCAAGCGAGCATCGTTGGCTGAATCCGGATTTTGATCCGATCTGACACCCGGGGGCGCGAAAGGTTCCGAGCCCGACAATTTGAGGTCCGGAGTATCACCCGATCTCTTCGGCCCGATGCTCAGCTCTAAGTCCGGGACTCGGGTCATGTCTCCCTTTGGGTAGGTGTTCGATTTATTGAGTTCAGCGATCCGGACATAATTCATCCTCAAGTTGAGGGACGACTCGTGTGTGGTTCCTCCACTACCGCTATCTCATGGGTGGCCGGTGGGGATTTAATGTCCCTCTGGTCGGGTTTAAGCCCAATCTGGTCATAGTCCGTAGTGACTCCCAAAACGGTGATGCGGTCCAGGAGCTCATTAAGAGAGGAGAGCTCTACCGGATCCATCTGTTCGGCAAGCTCCGCATTGATGCGAAGGTCATGCGCGATGACCTGAGAGGTCACCGTTGGCGCGACAGCCAGTGGGGCAGCCATAATGAAGCCGCCAAGTCGAAGGATCTGGCCTACAGCCAGCGTTCCTCCAGAGGTGATGTCTTCCTTGACAATGAGACGAGCTATCAAGCCTTACAACGATGACACGGAGGAACTCTCAATGAAAGCACCAATGTCGGTGTCAAAACCGGCGGATCTCGGGTAGGGGGTCCCGATCTGTGCGTCTTAGGCTGATGGTAACAGGAAGCAAGGGACATGATGTTTACCTAGGTTCGGGCCCTCTCGATGGAGGTAAAACCCTACTTCCAGCTTGATTAATATTGAAGATATGAGTAGTACAAGAGTAGATCTACCACGAGATCGTAGAGGCTAAACCCTAAGAGCTAGCCTATGATGGTATGATTGTAATTGTGATCGGCCTTCTAAGGACCAACCTCTCCGGTTTATATAGACACCAGAGAGGGCTAGGGTTTACATGGAGTCGGTTACAAGGAAGGAAATCTAATATCCGGATCGCCAAGCTTGTCTTCCACGCAAAGGAGAGTCCCATCTGGACACGGGCCGAAGTCTTGACTCTTGTATCTTCACGCTTCGATAGTCCGGACAATGTATATAGTCCGGCTGTCCGGATACCCCCTAATCCAGGACTCCCTCAGCCGGGTATCTGGCCAAGAAGATCGGGCACCGCCTTCCAACGGCGGGACAGACTGTCCCTATTCCGGAACCCCATGAGAGGATCGTATTCCTCCCTCACTTTGTCCGCGGGCTAGGGTTTCCCCTCCACCCATTCATTCGCGGCATTATGTATTACTATGGGATTGATTTTCATGATCTATCCCCCAATCCCTTCCTCAACATCTCAACATTCATCGTCATGTGCAAGGCCTTTCTCCGCATCTCCCCACACTTCGGCTTATGGCTGAAGATTTTCAATGTGAAGCCTAAGGTGGTGAGCGGCGAGCATGCTGAGTGCAGAGGAGCCATGATAAGCAAAATGCCCAACGTCACATGGCCATCAGGTACCTTCAATGATTCTGTCAAAGGGTGGCAACAACAGTGGTTCTATGTCACTGAGCCACGCGGCACAAAATGGGTCGCAACTCCTGAATTCCAATCTAGAGCTCCATTGTGGCTTACGTCCTGGCCCAAGAAGGGCCTGAACTGGTCTTCGCCAGATGAGTTGTCGGTGCTCCAGATGCGCGTCAAGGGTATGGAAGACAAGAATATCAAACTTGTCAACGTAGTCCAGGTGATGTTAGTTCGCCAGATTCTCCCTTGTCAACACAGGGCTTGCAATTTATGGGAATTCGACCCGGCCAAGCACCAGACCCTATTAGGGTTTTTCGACTCGTCGCACAAAGACATCTAGAAGGTGCTCTTTAAGTCCGACAAATCGTGGCCGGATTCAGACGAGGACCGCGGGTACCAACTGTCCTGACCCGCGAGTTTGGTAAGTCTTCATATGTTGGCAAGTCATACGCTTTATCTGCATAATCTAAGGGAAATGCTTAATATGTTTTTCCACAACTCCCAGGGCTGGACGAAGAAGGCAGAGCGGATCTACTGCCCGACCCCACTGCCAGAAGAACCAGCTGGCCCACTTCTGACAAAGATGCTGGTCCGGCGCCTTACAAGGCACCAAAGAAGAAAACCGAGAGAGAGGCCAAAGAGACCAGGGGCGGCCGTCATCTCCAAGGAACTTCGGACACAATATCCGAAGACTCTGAGGCCCGCTCTTCCTCCAAAGAGGATGAGGAAGAGGAGGAAAGCCGATCCCCCCCAGCGAGGGGAAGAAAGAAAAGGACAACCTCCACACACTTGGAGGCTGAGTCGCCTAAGAAGGGAAAAACTCCCTTTCCGGAGGAATCCGCCACCGCCACCGACAGCAGCCCGGAGTGGGATCCCAGGGTCTAGCCCCTGGTGAAATTGTGAGTATATAAAACCCGGACACGTTTGTGCATCCAGACTCACTATCGTGTGATGTTTAATCGTATTGAGTCACACTTTTTTTTGCAGTCCGGCGAGGTCCCGCGCCGAACAATCCTCCTCGGAGGATTCACTGGATTCGGATGCTATGGACAGCGGGACACCCCCGACGGCCCCCTCCCCAAAACATGTGAATGACACCGGGGTATCATCCCAAAGGGACCCAGCCCGAGGAGGGGGCGCGGAGACTGTCAAGGCGGCGCCAGAGGGTCAAACCTCGGCGGCCGGACACATGGGGGAAAAAGCTCCCATGGACACCAACGGCGGGGGCTATCTTGAATTCAGCCCCCAGCCGGACCCAGTTCCGGAGACCAACACGGCTCCGGAATCAGGCAGGCAACCTCCCTTGACAGAAGGGGGTGCGCCTGTTCCACCGGCAACCTCTGCCCAACCAGAGGTGCCGGATACCTTATCAGCAGCGCTGAAGAGCGCCTCCATCGTTGAAGAACACCGTGCCCTTATGGGTGCGGTGATTGAGAAGATTCAGTCTGCTGAAAGCGGGCTGAATGAAGCCTGCATCAGCCTTATAACGGGCTTTGAGGTATGTTGTGAGGTTTCAAAGAGTGTTATAGTATAGGTAGTAGCCCCTGATACACTGTTCGGTGTCCGAAAGAAAGAACCGGACAGAGGATCAAATATATGTTCGCAGGAGACTTACCTTGTGGTACGTCTCCCTCTTTTGTGTTTTTTTATAAGCAGGCGTTTGTAGCGACTGCCGCCTCTCATACTACGGAAGTCTCCGGACTGAAGCAGAGTCTAGAGCGGGCCGAAGAAGAACTTGGCCAGGTCAAAAAGCAGTTGAAGGATAACCGAGGTACGCAAAAACCTTGTTCGCATTCAGCACGAATGAATAATTGAGTATGATGAATTTTCTTCATGATGTGCTCTAGGGGCAACGGCCGAGTCGAGGCTCTTAAGAAGGCGGTGGCCGAGGCCGAGAAGAAGGCAGCCACAGAGCAGGCTCTTCGTGAAAAGCACGAGGCCAGGGTTATTCAAGTTCAGCAAGAGCTCCAAGAAGCCGTGAAGAAATGCAAGACCTTGGAGCAGAGTTTAATGGAGAAAGAATCCGAACTCACCAAGGCTCGCCAAGCCGCACAATATGCCCAAGGCGCCCTGCAGGAAATCCAGGAGGCCAGGAAGATCGCGGCGGGTAAGGCTTTTTCTATGGAAAGCGGATATTTGAAGGGAGAAGATCACGTTACTAATTTGAATTCGGATTTCTCCAGGGGTGTTTGCGGAACTGCCGCGCAGCGTATCTGATGCCGCACAATTCTACCGAGCCGAAGAAAGGGGCACTACGGAGAAGCTCTTCTGGTCGCAGTATCTGGCGCCAGAGTATCTAGTGCCCTTTGCCGATCAACTGAAGCAGCTGATCGAACTGCATAGGGCAGCAAAACTAGCCATGAAGGATTTAATTATCCGGCTATGGCCCGCCGAGGCGATTCCCAACAGCTACTTTGGGCTCGTGAAGCGGCTTGTAAGTGCATGCCCTCGACTCGAATTCATCAAGCGGTCGGTCTGTATGGAAGGTGTGCGAATGGCCTTCGCCCGCGCAAAGGTGCACTGGGCGAAGATGGATGCCGAAAAGCTGATGACCGAAGGACTGCCTGCAGGGAAGGAGCATTGCAAGCCCGAGTTATATTATGATAGTGTCCTGAAAGGATCCTGCCTTGTAGCGGAGAAATGTGCCAAGGATATTATATTCCCATGAATACATTCATGCTATCCCATGTAGTGTTGAACAAGGTCATTTGAAAATTTTACCTCCTGTGCGGCCGTTTTATATATTAATCCTGAGAGTTGGCCAGTTATCGGCTTCTGCCCCCATGTAGGAAGTACGGGGGTGTTCGGGATAAACCTGAGCACTCTTTACCCCAGTTTTGGGTACTTGAAGGAGGTGTTCAACGCAACGAACCATGCAATCGTACTATAAGGCTTTATCATCCTCACTTAGCCATAGGAGTTTGAAAAAAGAAAGGTAGGCGCAGCCCCTGGTGTTTGGAAGACCGCACGAGGGGCTCTATAAGCACCTGATCGGAAGAAAAAGCCGATCCATCGCACGCTGCATTAGTTATCACATAATGCAGAAGAAATCCTTAAAGATTTTGTAACCTCTCAAATAGCTGACGAGCTCTCACCGTATCATGACAGTCAGTTTTTCGGCTCTCTACTGAGGCGCTCGTCCGAAAGAACCGGGACGCAATCGCAGTAGTTCTCCCTTTACTACCCTAGCCGATATAGCGGAACGTAGGGTAGCAAGCACAGGAGCCGGGCAACCCAACTATTGACCCAAGATATGATTCGGAGCCGATGCATATAATGCTATAAGTTCAGGGTGCCGAACGACCGTGAAGGTATTCGGACTTTATTGCTGTATTATGGGTACAACGAGGCCCCTGGCATATTAAGGCGTATCGTAGTGTATGGATGCCATTTGACAAAGAGTATCAAATAAGAAAGAACAGCAAGTAAGCATCATATAAAGCCACATGTTGTAATTGAATAATACATCGATGTGTACGAGTACAAGTAATGTGATAAAAAGAAATATGACTTCAGAACCTGTGACGACCAGGGGAGGGAGGCCGTGTGCGGATCCGGGTAATAATCGGATGGTCATTAAGGGGAATATCTAAGGATTCCCTTACGTGTTCGAGCTGTTTCCCTCCTTGGTATGTTTGTCCCCTCATGGGTCTGGTTGCCATGTCGCCGCAAAAGTGGATCTGCAAAGAAAATGCGAAAAAATGTTTGTGTGCCACGGAGCGGTTGAGCTGCATTGTGGGGCCTGACCTAGATTTGCCTCCGCCTACCGCCGGAGTGGTTGATTGAGCTTTTGATGAGCTGGGCTATCCTGCCGTGGAGTAGTTCGGACTCCTTTGACGGTGTCCGGAAGCTTGGCTGTCAACTGAAGGTTCGATTGAAAGATGCCACTTTGTGTTTCTACTGCTAAGGCGGCGGTGTGCTCTTCGGCACAGAGGGAGCGTTCGGCCTTGCCATTAACTGTTATGACGCCGCGCGGACCGGGCATCTTGAGCTTAAGATAGGAATAATATGGCACCGTGTTGAATCGAGCAAACGCGGTTCGTCCGAGCAATGCATGATAGCTGCTGCGAAAAGGGACGATGTCAAAGATTAACTCTTTGTTGCGGTAATTATCCGGGGGTCCGACGACTACCTCCAGAGTGACGAAGCCTGTACAGCAGGCCTCCAGGCCTGGTATAACACCTTTAAAGGTGGTTTTAGTGGGTTTGATCTTTGAAGGATCGATACCCATCTCGTGCACAGTATCCTGATAAAGCAGATTCAGACTGCTGCCTCCGTCCATAAGAACCCGTGTGAGGTGGAATCCATCAATTATTGGGTCAAGGACTAGTGCGGCTGAGTCACCCTGACGGATATTGGCCGGACAATCCTTACAATCAAAGGTGATCGGGCCAGACGACCACAGGTTATATTTTGGGGCGACTGGCTCCGTTGTGTCGACGTCCCTAAGTGTGCGCCTCCGCTCCCGCTTGGGAGTATGGGTGGCGTTTATCATATTCACCGTTTTTATTTGCGGAGGAAACTTCTTTTGCCCTCCTATATTCGGTGGTCTGGGCTCCTCGTTGTCATCGCTTTGCGACCCCTTCTCCTTGTATTCGGCACCTGACTTGCCGGCTTGTTTGAAGACCCAGCATTCTCTGTTGGTATGATTGGCTGGTGTTCCTGGGGTGCCGTGAATTTGGCATGGACGGTCGAGTATACGGTCCAAACTGGACGTGCCCAGACAGTTTCTTTTGAATTGTTTCTTCCTTTGACCGGTATTAGAGCCGCTGAATCCGGAGTTGACGGTCGTGTCTTTGGCGTTGTCATCATTATTTCGACGCTTATGTTTGCTGCGTCGGGACTTGCCGTTGTTATCTCTTGGTTCAGAAGTGCCAGGATTTCTTGATGTGCTATTGCTACAAGCTAGCCAGCTGTCCTCGCCCACACAGAAGCGGGTCATGAGTGTCGTGAGGGCTGCCATGGATTTCTGCCTCTCTTGGCCAAGGTGTCGGGCAAGCCAGTCGTCATGGATGTTATGCTTAAAGGACGCTAGGGCTTTGGCATCTGGACAGTCGACGATTTGGTTCTTTTTAGTTAAGAACCAAGTCCACAATTTCCTGGCTGACTCTCCGGGCTGTTGGGTCATGTGACTTAAGTCATTAGCGTCCGGTGGTCACACATAAGTTCCCTGGAAGTTGTCAAGGAATGCGTTTTCCAGGTTCTCCCAACTACCAATGGAGTTTGCTAGCAGACCATTCAGCCAATGCCGAGCTAGTCCCTTGAGTTTTAGTGGGAGGTACTTGATGGCATGTAGATCATCACCGCGGGCCATGTGAATGTGGAGAAGGTAATCTTCGATCCATACCGCAGGGTATGTTGTCCCATCATATTGTTCGATGTTCACGGGCTTAAACTCTTCTGGGAATTCATGATCCATCACTTCATTAGTGAAGCATAGGGGGTGTGCAGCGCCTCTGTGCCGGGCTACATTGTGACGCGGTTCGGATGAGTCTGGTCTTCTGTATTCAGCCTGGACGGATTTGTATTTAGTATATCCGGCGTGGCGATCGTCGTCACGTGTTGGGGCGCGCCCCCGCGATCCGTAGATCGATCTTGACTGTCCTGTTTTGTTTTCCAATTCGTCTCGCAGGTCATGCGTGTAGCCCCGGGCCTTCGTGTTTTTATTTGTTCGGCGACGGGGTGTGGGCCGGTGTTCGGGCTGGTACGCCGCTTTGTCTCGGCCACGAGGTGGTCGGTCAGCCGCATCCCGCGCTTGTAGTATAGGCTCTAGTGCCTCGTCCTCGAATTGAGGTAACAACCTGCGTCTCGGGTAACTTTTGGTTGGGCGCTCGAGTCCGTATTCCTCGGCTGCCAGGACCTCGGTCCATATATCAATGAGCAGATCTTGATTAGCTTGAAACTGCTGATGTTTCTTCTTCAGGCTCTTTGCAGTGGCTATAAGCCGGCGCTTGAAGCACTCCTGCTCGACGGGATCCTCAGGCATGGTAAATTCTTCATTACCGAGGCTCACCTCGTCTTCGGAGAGAGGCATATAATTGTCATCCTCCAAGTCTTCATCCATTGCCTGTTCATCAGGGCTAGCTTGCCCGTCCTCCCATCCGGCCTGCTCGAGGCTTGGCTGGGCGGGATTGTTTTCGTCATCGGCATCATCCGGAGTACTATTGTCTCTTGTGCCGGTATTGATGTTTTTGCTATGGCGGGATTTAGAGCGGCACCGTTGACGTTGGCGCTTGGGTTGCTTCTCAAGAGGATCATCCTCCGTTGCATCCTTTTGATCTTCACAATTGTTTTCTTTGGGTGTGTCTACCATATATATGTCGTATGATGAGGTGGTTGTCTAGCGCCCTGTGGGCAGTGGTTCCTGTTCTTCTCCGGCATCGTCGTCCATATCATCGATGTCTTCGGAGTCAAAATCAAGCATGTCGGTTAAATCGTCGACAGTGGCTATTAAGTGGGTGGTGGGTGGGTAACGAATTCCTTCGTCGTTCGCTTCCCACTCAAACCGGACATAGTTCGGCCAAGAGTCTCCTGACAGGGAGAGAGATTTTAACGAGTTTAGCACGTCGCCCAAGGGCGAGTGCTAAAAGATGTCCGCGGAGCTAAACTCCATGATTGGTGCCTAGTTAGATCCGATGGGCACGGATGTACGCGGTTCGGAGCCTATGGCTGGAGACGAGTCCGAGGGTCCGATGACACAGACCTCATTGGAAGTGGAACCTGTGTTCAGCTCTATCACCGTTGAGTGTGCGGCCTCCGTGGCAGGGTCCATCCTCCCATCCTCGGATGGTGCAATCTGCACTGGGTTTAAAGCCAAGGCAGCTGCAGGTGTGATCTCCTGAACACCGTCCAACAGCAGATCTAGGTCATGCTCATCGCGATTGTAGGGTGCACCTGTCATGGGCTCGAATCTGTCGAAGATCAAGTCTCCACGGATGTCGGCAGTGTAATTCAGGCTTCCAAACCTGACCTAATGGCCAGGGGCGTAGCTATTGATCTGCTCTAGATGGCCAAGCGAGTTGGCCTGCAGTGTGAAGCCTCCGAATACAAAGATCTGTCCGGGGAGGGAAACCTCACCCTGGATTGCATCGTTGTAGATGACCGATGGGGCTATCAAGCCTTATGGTGACGACAAAGTGGAACTCTCAATTAAAGCACCAATGTCGGTGTCAAAACCAGCAGATCTCGGGTAGGGGGTCCTGAACTGTGTGTCTAAGGCTAATGGTAACAGGAGGCGGGGTAGGCGGGGGACACAATGTTTACCCAGGTTCGGGCCCTCTCTATGGAGGTAATACCCTACTTCCTGCTTGATTAATCTTGATGATATGAGTATTACAAGAGTTGATCTACCACGAGATTGTAGAGGCTAAACCCTAGAAGCTAGCCTATGATTATGATTGTTCTTGTCCTACGGACTAAACCCTCCGGTTTATATAGACACCAGAGGGGGCTAGGGTTACACAGAGTCGGTTACAGAGAAGGAAATCTACATATCCGAATTGCCGAGCTTGCCTTCCACGCAAAGGAGAGTCCCACCTGGACACGGGACGAAGTCTTCAATCTTGTATCTTCATAGTCCAACAGTCCGGCATAAGCATATAGTCCGGATGTCCGAGGACCCCCTAATCTAGGACTCCCTCAGTCACCGCGGGAATCCGCGAGTTGAGTGCCAAAACATATATCAAGTGAATCAATATGATACCCCATTTTCACCATGGGTATTCAATTGCAAGACATATATCAAGTGTTCTCAAATCCATAAAAGTATTCAACCCGATGACAACGAAATCTCAAAGGGAGAAACTCAATTCATCACAACAAGATGGAGAGGGGAAAACACAATATGATCCGACTATATTAACTAATCCCACGATACATCAAGATCGTGACATCTCAAGAACAGGAGAGAGAGAGAGAGAGATTAAACACATAGGTACTGGTACAAACCCTCAGCCTCGAGGGTGGACTACTCCACCCTCATCGTGGTGGCCATCGGGATGATGATGATGGCCACCGGTGATGATTCCCCCCTCCGGCAGGGTGCCAGAACGGGGTCTAGATTGGATCTCGTGGATACAGAGGCCTTGCAGCGGCGAAACTTCTGATCTAGGGCTACCCCGAAGGGTTTCAGAATATTTGGGAATTTATAGTGCAAAGAGGGGGTGCGGGAGGCCACCGAGCTGGGCACAACCCACCTGGGTGTGCCAAGGGGCCCTGGCACGCCCTGGTGGGTTGTGCCCCCCCTCAGGGCACCCCCAAGTGCAGCTCAGGCCCATTGGGTTCCTTATGGTCCAGAAAAAATCTCCAAAAAGTTACGCAGTGTTTGGACTCCTTTTGATATTGATTTCCTGCGATGTAAAAAACAAGCAAAAAACAGCAACTGGCACTGGGCATTGGGTCAATAGGTTAGTCCCAAAAAATGATATAAAGTTGCTATAAAATGATTGTAAAACACCCAAGAATGATAAAATAATAGCATGAATACTTCATAAATTATAGATACGTTGGAGACGTATCAGCATCCCCAAGCTTAATTCCTACTCGTCCTCGAGTAGGTAAATGTTAAAAGAAATAATTTATGAAGTGTGAATGCTAGAAAAGTGCATAAGTTTGATCAATGATAATTTCAATCACTTTTTCTAGCATCATAACAACAATTCTTTCTTAAAACTTCTCATGTTATAGTAGCAACCAATTCACATGTTAAGGTTCAAACAATGAACTCTCTTGAAACACAACAACCTATGTTCTCAGTCACCAAGCAATTGCAATTCAACTTATTCAACAGAGTCTAAGTAAGAGCTCCACATACTCACCATCTTATAGTCTTCTATGATTGCTAACACTCACTGCATACACATGGGCAAAATGTTTCAACCGGACACATAGAAAGATAGGGGCTTATAATTTTGCCCCCCAACGTATTCACCTTTGGGTGATGACAACAATAATAACTCATGCTACCCATATTCAACTTGACATATGTGCCTAGATCCTTCCTCACCACATGATGCTTGCCAAAGGAGAAAAATAAAAAGGAATATAGAGAAAAACTTTGACTCTTTGCATAAAAGTAAATACTGAAAAGTAAAAGATAGGCCCTTCGCAGAGGGAAGCAGAGGTTGCCATGCGCTTATTTGTTTGTATGCTCAATCTCTTAGTGCAAAGAACGTCACATTATATTGCCCCTTAAGATGGCAACCTTTATTATGTAGTCTGCCGCGTTTATTCTTTGCCATCCAAGTTCGTACAACGCTCAATTTTCTCTTACACTAAATGATCTCACACTTTTTAGAAGCAATTTTTATTGCCTTATTGCACCGATGACAACTTACTTGAAGGATCTTGCTCAATCCTTAGGTAGGTATGGTGGACTCTTGAAAATAAGAATTGGGTTTAAGGGTTTTTGGATGCACAAGTAGTATCTCTACTTGGTGCAGAATTTTTGGCTAGCAAAGATGGGGGGCAAGCACCACATGTTAAAGGATCTATGACAATATGACTTCTATGTGAATATGAGCAAACATAAATCATTACGTTGTCTTCCTTGTCCAATGTCAACAATTTTGGCATATAATATTTTGATGGGGGCTCACAATCACAAAGGATTTCCATGATAGTGTATTTGCATGTGAAAGTTCTCTTCCTTATACTAATTATTCGTGAATTTCTTGTATGACCAATATTGTGCTTGTCAAGCCTCAAAAGATTTCACTTTCTAAACCCAATGTGAAGCTACCACTAGGCATGATATGATTTCAACTTCATGAATTTCAATTTATTCAACAATTTACTCATAGGATATAAGTGAAGCACAAGTGTAAATGACAAACTACTCCAAAAAGATATAAGTGAAGATCATGCGAGTAGTTAAGTACTCCCTCCGTCCCAAAATAAGTGTCTCAACTTTAGTACAACTTTGCACTGAAGCTAGTACAAAGTTGGGACACTTATTTTGGGACGGAGGGAGTAAATAGGTAGCAATTTAAGGACTCTCTCTTATTAAAAAACTCTCAAATCTAAGTATTTTATTAAAGCAGAAAGCAAAAACAAAACAAAATTACATTCCAAGAATAGCACACATCATGTGAAGAAGCTAAAACTTAGGTTCAACCGATACTATCCGATAATTGTTGATGAAGAAAGGTGGGGTGCCTGATGAAGCCATGTACCTAGGGTAGGGTCACGGACCTGTCCAAAGTACCCTTCCCAAGGACATATCTAGAAGAAACTACCTTTCAGTCGACCTGGAAGGGTTCCACTTGATGGACTCGAAGACACTCGACCATGAAGCCACTCACTCGACGCCAGAAGATCTAGAGTCACTCTGCATCCAAACGGTCTGTTATTAAGTAGTCTTTATGGTCATGATAGCACTTTATGTAGGGCGTTATCAGTAACGCCAGACCTTAATGTACTTTAAACCCTGCATAACTGAGGGCCGGAGGGGTCTGGCAGACTCTATATAAGCCACCCCCCTCCTCAGTGTAAAGGGCCCGCATCCTTGTAACTCATACGCATATAATCCAGTCGACCGCCTCCGGGCTCCGAGACGTAGGGCTGTTACTTCCTCCGAGAAGGGCCTGAACTCGTAAATCCCTTGCGTATACAACTACTCCATAGCTAGGATCTTGCCTCTCCATACCTACCCCCCTTTCTACTGTCAGACTTAGAACCACAACAGTGCCTACCGGCACATCCCCAAGCTTAGATGCTTGAGCCTTCTTGAAATATTATCTTGGGGTGCCTTGGGCATCCCCAAGCTTGAGCTTTTGTGTCTCCTTAATTCTTCTCATATCACGGTTTTCCTAAATCTCAAAAGCTTCATCCACACAAAACTCAACAAGAACTCGTGAGATAAGTTAGTATAAATCAATGCAAAACCTTATCATTCTCTAATGTAGCAAATTACTAAAATTATTATTCAACATTGCATACTAAATGCCTCTGCATATTTAATACTCCTATCCTCAAATAAAATCATTAAACAAGCAAACATAAGCAAACAATGCAAACATAACAACAATCTGCCTCAAAAGAAGTGAAGTAAGAAGTGTTTTTTTGTACTCATGACAAGACAATTAAATACATCTTTTTTCACTGTAAGTTTGCGCGTTCTACGTGGTCAGCCATCCAAATAGCGACAAATTTGTATCCGCCCACAAGTGTTGCCAATATTTTTGTTGGCTGGATGGTATTTCAAATAGGTACAAAACACTAATAAGGGTGGGAGTGTATGCCTTACTATGGTCGCTTTGGCTATGTAGAAATGATGTTGTTTTTAATGACAAAATTGTTTCTCCTTTGCAGGTTATTTTCCGTTGAACGCACTCGCTTTGTACGTGGTGTACGCTACAACGAGCGGAGTACCAACCGCTGTTCAAGGCGGTGTGTATGCTGTTGCAGCGGGTGGCTATGGAGGTTTTTACCCAACATGGATGGCAGCATAATCTCCGGCTTGGTCCACCATCTCTTTCGACATAGGCATAATGTCGGTCTATGGACTCTACTGTTGCCGAATTGTCAGTATTTTATCTTTCTGTTTATCAAACTACTGGTGTTTGGCTGTGTGCATCCTAGTTATGCAGAGGCCGGGTGATACTCTTAATGCTTTGTATCACTTTGATGCTACATTTTGAGATAATAAAAGCGCCCTTTATTGAAAAAAGTAATAGCAATCTGCCAAAACAGTACAGTCTGTAAATAATGCAAGAGTATCAATACTTACCTAACTCGAAAAATTATGAAACAAATTACACACTGTAGAAAATTTATCAGAGCTTATTTTGCAAAAAGTTTCAACATTTTATCACCTTCTGACTTTTCTAGGGAATTTTTGCGACATCAATAAACTTTCTGTTTTGAAACAACAACTCATAAACTTGCAAGATAAGCATGGCAAAGGCTATTATTGCCATTTTTATAGAAATAAAAGATGCAAAACATTATTCTAAAGAACAGCAAGCAAATACTAACATAATAAAATGAAGCTCCAAGCAAAACACATATCATGTGACGAATGAAAACACAGCTCCAAGTGAGGTTACCGATAATATTGGAGACGAAAGAGGGGATGCCTTCCGAGGCATCCCCAAGCTTAGTTTCTTGGATATTCCTTGGATATTACCTTGGGGGTGCCTTGGGCATCCCCAAGCTTAGGGTCTTGTCATTCCTTATTCGCCTCATATCAACATCTCACCCAAAACTTGGAAACTTCAATCATGCAAAACTTAACGAAACTTTGTGAGATAGGTTAGTATGATAAAGAGCAAACCATTTCACTTTGGTACCATCAAATACAAGATTCATAATAGTTTCCAAACAATGCCTACTTTAGCATATCATTTCCACAATTTATATTGAGCAATATAAGCCATATAAACAAGGAAACAAGCAAACTATGCATCGAAAACAGAATCTGTCAAAAACAGAACAGTCTGTAGTAATCTGTATTCAAACCATACTTCGGCTACTCCAAACATTCTGAAAAAATTGGACCACGTGAGAAATTTGTATATTAATCTTCTGCAAAAATAATCAACTCAAAATCACTCTTCTGTTAAAAATGAGAGCTATTTTCATGAGCACAAGAGTTTCTGCTTTTCAGCAAGATCAAATCAACTATCTATCACCCAACATGATCCCAAAGGCTTTACTTGGCACTTTATTGAAACAAAAACAATAAAACATGATTACTATAGTAGCATAATCATGTGAACACACAAAAACAGTAGATAAAAGTGTTGGGTTGTCTCCCAACAAGCGCTTTTCTTTAATGCCTTTTAGCTAGGCATGATGATTTTAATGATGCTCGCATAAAAGATAAGAATTGAAACATGAAAAAGAGCATCATGAATCACATGGCAAGCACATTTAAGCCTAACCCACTTCCTATGCATAGGGATTTTGTGAGCAAATAATTCATGGGAACAAGAATCAACTAGCATAGGAAGGCAAAACATGCATAACTTCAAGATTTCCAACACATAGAGAGGAAACTTGATATTATTGCAATTCCTACAAGCACAAGTTCCTCACCCATAAGAATATTCAGTAGCATCATGAAGAAATTCAACAATATAACCATCACATAAAGCATTCTTTTCATGACACATAAGCATAGAAAACTTATTACTCTCCACATAAGCAAATTTCTTCTCATCAATAGTTGTGGGAGCAAACTCAACAAAATAACTACCATGAGAGTGAAAATTAAAATCATGATGACAAGTTTCATGGTTATCATTATTCTTTATAGCATACATTTCATCACCATAATCATCATAGATAGCAACCTTGTTCTCATAGTCAATTGAATCCTCATTCAAAATGGTGGATTCATCATTAAATAAAGTCATGACCTCTCTGAATCCACTTTCATCATTATGGTCATCATAAATAGGAGGCATGCTATCATCATAATAATTTATCTCATCAAAACTTGGGGGAGTAAAAATATCATCTTCATCAAACATAGCATCCCCAAGCTTGTAGCTTTGCATATCATTAACATCATGGATATTCAAAGAATTCATACTAACAACATTGCAATCATGCTCATCGTTCATGCCAATCATTTTATTAAATTCTTCTTCTATCAATTGAGCAAAATTTTTCGAACCATCATTTTCAAGAAAGATATTATAAAGATGATCAATAATATGATGCAACCTCAATTCCATTTTTTTATGTAGTTTTCTTTTATAAACCAAACTAGTGATAAAACAAGAAACTAAAAGATTCGATTGCAAGATCTAAAGATATACCTTCATGCACTCACCTCCCCGACAATGGCGCTAGAAAAGTGCTTGATGACTACTACGCAACTTTATTCTTGTAGACACGTGTTGGGCCTCCAAGCGCGGAGTTTTTTAGGACAGTAGTAATTTTCCCTCAAGTGGATGACCTAAGGTTTATCAATCCGTTAGAGGTGCAGGATGAAGATAGTCTCTCTCAAACGACCCTGCAACCAAATACAAGAAATCTCTTATGTCCCCAACACACCAAATACAATGGCAAATTGTATAGGTGCACTAGTTTGGCGAAGAGATGATGATAAAAGTGTAGTATGGATGGTAGATATGAGTTTTTGTAGTGTGAACAATAAAAAAAGCAAGGTAGTAAATATTAAAACGGAGCACAAACGGTATTGCAATGATGGAAAATGAGGCCTGGGGTGCATACTTTCACTAGTGCAATCTCTCAACAATGCTAACATAGTTGGGATCATATGATTATCCCTCGAAGTGCGATGAAGAATCACTCCAAAGTTCCTATCTAGCAGAGAACATAAGAATAAATTGTCTGTAGGGTGTGAAACCACCTCAAAGCTATTCTTTCCGTTCGATCTATTCAAGAGTTCGTACTAAAATAACACAAAGCTATTCTTTCCGTTCGATCTATCCTAGAGTTCATACTAAAATAACACCAAAGCAAATTCATATTCATAATACTCAATCCAACACAAAGAACTTCAAAGAATGCCCCAATATTTCTACCGGAGAAACAAAAGACGAGAACGTGCATCAACCCCTATGCATAGATTACCCCAATGTCACCTCGGGAATCTGTGAGTTGAGTGCCAAAACATATATCAAGTGAATCAATATGATACCCCATTGTCAACATGAGTATTCAATTGCAAGACATATATCAAGTGTTCTCAAATCCATAAAGTATTCAATCCGATAACAACGAAATCTCAAAGGGAAAAACTCAATTCATCACAACAAGATGGAGAGGGGAAAACAACATATGATCCGACTGTATTAACAAAGCCCGCGATACATCAAGATCGTGACATCTCAAGAACACGAGAGAGAGAGAGAGACATTAACACATAGCTACTAGTACAAACCCTTAGCCCTGAGGGTGGACTACTCCCTCCTCATCGTGGTGGCCGCCGGGATGATGAAGATGGCCACCGGTGATGATTCCCCCCTCCAGCAGGGTGCCGGAACAGGGTCTAGATTGGATCTCGTGGATATAGAGGCCTTGCAGCGGCGGAACTTCTGATCTAGGGCTACCCGGAAGGGTTTTAGAATATTTGGGAATTTATAGTGCAAAGAGGGGGTGCGGGAGGCCACAAAGGTGGGCATAACCCACCTGGGCGCGCCAGGGGGCCCCGGCGTGCCCTGGTGGGTTGTGCCCCCCTCGGGGCACCCCCCAGGTGCAGCTCATGCCCATTGGGTTCCTTCTGGTCTAGAAAAAATCTCCAAAAAGTTACGCGATGTTTGGACTCCTTTTGATATTGATTTCCTACGATGTAAAAAACAAGCAAAAAATAGCAACTGGCACTGGGCACTAGGTCAATAGGTTAGTCCCAAAAAATGATATAAAGTTGCTATAAAATGGTTGTAAAACACCCAAGAATGATAAAATAACAGCATGAACACTTCATAAATTATAGATACGTTGGAGACGTATCAAAGGGTAGAATATAAAAGTAAAAGATAGACCCTTCGCAGAGGGAAGCAGAGGTTGTTATGCACTTTTATGGTTGGATGCACAAAATCTTAATGCAAAAGAACGTCACTTTATATTGCCGCTTGTGATAAAGAACTTTATTATGCAGTTTGTCGCTTTTATTTCTTCCATATCAAAAGTTTGTATAAACCTTATTTTCTTCACGCTAATAGATCATACATATTTAAAGAGCAATTTTTATTGCTTGCACCTATGACAACTTACTTGAAGGATCTTACTCAATCCATGGGTAGATATGGTGGACTCTCATGGCAAAACTGGTTTAAGGGATGTTTGGATGCACAAGTAGTATACTTGGTGCAAAGGATTTGGCTAACATGAGAGGGAAAAGCAAGCTCAACATGTTGGAGGATCCATGACAATATAACTTGTATTCTGATATAAGAAAACATAACCCATTATGTTGTCTTCCTTGTCCAACATCAACTTTTTAGCATGTCATATTTTAATGAGTGCTCACAATTACAAAAGATGTCCAAGATAGTATATTTATATGTAAAACCTCTCCTTCTTTATTACTTCCTATTAATTGCAACAATGACCAAAACTATGTTTGTCAACTCTCAACAATTTTTATTCATCATAGTCTTCATATGTGAAGTCATTGCTCTCCATAAGATCAATATACAACCTTTTTATTCTTTCTATTATTTTATTAAGATCATAGCAAGAAAGCAAAGCCCTCAACTCAAAACTACTCTTTATTATATATAACTCACGGACTCGGTTACATAGAGTAGATCATACTAAAACTTTATTATACTAGATCAAGATATAACCAAAAGGATCGAACTAAGAAAAACGAAAAAGGTAAAGGTGTGATGGTGATACGATACCGGGGCACCTCCCCCAAGCTTGGCAGTTTCCAAGGGGAGTGCCCATACCCATGTATTTATGTCTCTTTCTTTGGAGGTGGTGATGATGGAGTTGTTGATGTAGTAGGCTTGTCATCCATCTTCCAAGGCATAGGCTGACCATCATAGAAAGATGAACGAGTCTCTGGGATCACCAAATCTGCAGCCGAACTCATCCTCTTAGATCGGTATTCATACTCACAGTTTTGGTTTTGTGGGTCATATATCTGGGCTTGGAGATGCTCAGTTTTTTTCATGAAGCTTGAAGATGGCCTCCCCGATGTTCTTGGCATCCAGCTTGTGATTGTTGGTGAACTCCGCGATCATCAAGTGATTGGCATTGAGTCCATGTTCCACCATCCCTTGACACTTGAAAACTTGTTGCTCCATTGCTTCGAGTCTTGTCTTCATGCTTCCGGTCTTCTTCGGCCCCTCAACATCGCGGATGTGCAGCACCCCCTCACGCATCTCAACGGTTTGAGGGTGTTGTAGCACCTCCACGAGGTAAGGGTTGATGACCTTCTCAAAAAACTTGTCCTTGGGGGCGCTTGGAGACATCATGGTGATCTAGATCTATCAGAAAAACAGTTCGAAACAAGAACAGAGGATTTTGTCGTAGTATAGTGGTCAAAACCTTCGGGAGAATATATAATGAATTTTTACCGAACGAAAGAAGTATTGTGCAAGAAAATGGAGTCCGGAGGGCACATGATGTGGTCACAAGGCAGGGGGCGCGCCCTCCACCCTTGTGGTATCCTCGTGTCTTTTTCGGACTACTTTTAATTTTCCTATTTTTTTAAATATTCCAAAATGGAGAAAAATTGCTATTAGAACAGTTTTGGAGTCGGTTTACTTACCATACCACATACCTATTCCTTTTTGGAGTCTGAAATGTTCTCGAAAGTATCCCTTATGTACTTCTCCGGTGTTACGGTATTAATTATATTGGTTTCAACATTTATGGGAGTACCTGAGATATACTGTTTGATTCTTTGATTGTTTACCACCTTCGGATTTGTGCCTTCGGCGTTGTTGATCTTGATGGCACCGGAATGATAGACCTCCTCGATAATGTAAGGACCTTCCTATTTAGAGGGAAGCTTTCCTGCAAAAAATCTTAAACGAGAGTTGTATAGCAAGAGATGATCACCTACATTAAACTCACGCTTTTGTATCCTTTTATCATGCCATCTTTTATATTTTTCTTTAAACGACTTAGCATTCTCACAGGCTTGGGTTCTCCATTCATCAAGCGAGCTTATGTCAAATAACCTCTTCTCACCGGCAAGTTTGAAATCATAGTTGATCTCTTTGATTGCCTAATACGCTTTATGTTCTAGTTTTAGAGGTAAGTGACATGCTTTTCCATAAACCATTTTATATGGAGACATACCCATAGGGTTTTTATAAGCAGTTCTATAAGCCTATAATGCATCATCAAGTTTCTTAGACCAATTCTTTCTAGATCTATTAACAGTCTTTTGCAAAATCAATTTAATCTCTCTATTGCTCAATTCTACTTGACCACTAGACTGAGGATGATACGGAGATGCAATTCTATGGTTAACATCATACATAGCAAGCAATTTATGGAAATCACCATGAATAAAATGTGAACCACCATGAGTCATTGAATATCTAGGGACTCCAAACCTCGGAAAAATAACTTCTTTAAGCATCTTAATAGAAGTCTTATGATCAGCACTACTAGTTGGAATAGCTTCTACCCACTTAGTAATGTAATCAACAACAACTAAAATATGTGTATACCCATTGGAGGAAGGAAAATGTCCCATATAATCAAAGCCCCAAACATCAAATGGTTCAATAATGAGTGAATAATTCATAGGCATTTCCTGACATCTACTAATATTGCCAATTCTCTGGCATTCATCACAAGACAAGACAAACTTACAAGCATCCTTGAAGAGAGTAGGCCAATAAAACCGGATTGCAATACCTTGTGTGCATTTCTATCTCCAGCATGGTGTCCTCCGTAAGCCTCGGAGTGGCACTTGCATAGGATCTGTTCATGTTCATGCTCATGTACACAACGTCTAATAACATCATCTATTCCTTCTTTATAAAGGTGTGGGTCGTCCCAAAAGTAATGTCTTAAATCATAGAAAAACTTTTTATTTTGCTGGTATGTGAAACTAGGTGGTACAAATTTAGCAACAATGTAAATGTTAGAGTATATATAATATAGTCATGTGCCCCTTTGTATTTATCCTATTATATAAGGGGTTTCCCGCATATGTTCCACACCTGTACATGTATATATATCGGCCTATGGCCTCATTGGAATATTAAGTTGCATATTCCTAACATGGTATTAGAGCTAGGTCAATTTTTTTGCACGCTGCAACTCGTGCTATTGATCCGTCTCTCCTCGCCGATCGAAGCCGCCGGCCTCAATCTCCTATTCCCGCTCGTCTCCCTCGGAGCCCCCGATCTCCAGCAGTCTCCCGATCGGATCGGGCCTCTTCTCCCGTTCCCGCTCCTATAAGGATCTCCCTGGCCCGTGCTCGAAGCCCTCCCTGGTCGAGAAGGAAGAATCGCACGGGCACCTGCTCAAGCTCCCGCTCCATCCCGAATCGATCTCCAGCCTCGTGCTCCCGCTCGAAGCTGCGAAGCTGCTCCTGCTCGAAGCCAGCGCCCGCTCAATCCCAGTCTCCCGCGCGAGCAAACAATCTATCCAGTCGCCCGCGCGAGCCAACCCCGATCCAATCGCCTGTTCCGCTAGCGTCCGCCCGCCCCGATCCAGTCGCCCATTCCTGCCTTGAAGTTGCTACTCCCTGCTCGCGCCTGATTTCGCAGGTGGTGGTCTGCTGTTCCAGATTCTGCTATCGCTGGTGCTCTCGTCAGATCTCAAAAAAAAACATCTGCTGCATCGGGCTATGTTGTTGTCACTCACTGTCCGGTGATCTTCGATGGTACTAACTACACCGAGTGCATTGGCTTCATGCACATTCACATGCGTGGCATCCGTCTCTGGGGTGTTCTTCCTGGCGAGGTCTGCTGTCCGCCACGTCCGGTTCCTCCGGTGGCCCCTACTCCGCCGACTCCATCGGTTCTTCCTACGGATGCTAATCAGGCTGCCAAGGATGCGGCTAAGCTTGCTGATGAGGCTGTTGATCATGTTTATGATGAGATGGTTTTGGCTTATGAGGAGGCTCTTCAGACATATCATGGTGCTCTGTCTGTTTACACCCAGTGGCTTGATGATGATGCTCGTGTTGTAGCTGTTCTCACTGCTAGTGTTCTGCCTCAGTTTGCTTCTGAGTTTCTGGGTCTTCCTACTGTCTTTGAGATGTGGACTCGTCTTTGTCAGCGCTATGATCCCTCTGGTGATGCCTTATACATTTCTGTGGTCCGTCAGGAGCATGCTCTTTAGCAGGGTGACTCTACTATTGATGACTTCTATGCATAGAGTTCTGCTATCTGGTGCCAGCTTGATTCTCTCCGCAGTTCTGGTTGTCGTACTTGCCCCTGTTGCCAGGCTGTCCAGGCCAATTTGGAGTTTCATCGCGTCTACGAGTTCCTGTCTCGGCTTTGTAAGGAGTTTGAGCACCGGCGTGCTCAGTTGTTTGCTCGTGGCCGTATTTCTCTCATGGAGGCGCTTTCTGAGATTCGTGCTGAGGAGACTCGCTTATGTGGTGCTGGTTTGCTGGAGGTTCCCTCTGTGCTCGCTACTCGGTCTTCTTCCACGCCACCTGTTGCACTGACCCCTTCTCGCTGAAGTGCTCCGCCGCTCTTGCCCACTCCTTTTGGAGGCTCAGGTCACCCCCGTCCACATTGCGATTACTGCAACAATGATGGTCATATTGAGTCCTAGTGCTACACAAAGAGGAAACACCTGCGCAAGGCGCGATCATCATCTTCAAGGACTTCGTCATCTACCTCGACAGCTTCAGCCATTGCTTTGACTAAGCAGGATATTCTGAGACTTAAGCGTCTACTCACTGCTTTAGGTTCTTCCTCGACAGGTACTGCTGGTTCTGTGACTGATGCTTCCCGCACTGAGCAACCGCCCTCTACACAGTTAGGTACATCCCCATGGGTTCTGGACTCTGGAGCTTCTTTTCGTATGTCTTCTCATTCTTCCACTTTGTCCTCTCTTCGATCACTGGATTCTCCTGTTCATGTCTTCACTGCTGATGGTACTCCACTTTCTGTTGCTAGTAGAGGCAATCTTTTCACTCCTTCTTATTCTATTCCTGATGTTGCTCATGTTCCTCGACTTACCATGAATCTGTTTTCTGCTGGTCAACTTACTGATTCTGGTTGTTGCTTCATCCTTGATGTTGACTCTTGTTCTGTCCAGGACCGTCACACGCACACTCTGGTTGGGGCTGGCCCTCGCCGCCGTGATTCTCAAGGTCTTTGGGAGTTGTACTGGCTTCATGTTCCTTCCGCTGCCACCACCATCGCCAGTTCCTCCGCTTCAGTCGCCTCCATTACTGGTTCCTTCAAGCAGTGGCATCATCGACTTGGTCATCTGTGTGGTTCTCAGTTGTTATCTTTAGTTCGTCGAGGTCTTCTGGGGTCTGTCTCAGGAGATGTCTCTTTAGAGTGTCAGGGTTGTCGTCTTGGCAAGCAGATTCAGTTACCATATTCACATAGTGAGTCAGTGTCTAAGCGTCCTTTAGATTTAGTCCATTCTGATGTATGGGATCCGGCTCCTTTCGCTTTGAAAGGTGGTCATAAATACTATATTATTTTCATAGATGATTTATCCCGTTACACATGGCTTTATTTCATGACTTCTCGTAGTGAGGTGTTGTCTATTTATAAGCGTTTTGCTGCCATGGTTCATACTCAGTTCTCTTCACCCATTCGTGTTTTTCGTGTTGATTCCGCTGGCGAGTATATCTCTAAGATGTTGCGTAGTGTTCTTGCTGAGCAAGGAACTCTCTCTCAATTCTCTTGTCCTGGTGCTCATGCTCAGAATGGTGTGGCTGAGCGAAAGCATCGACATCTTCTTGAGACGGCTCGTGCATTGATGATTGCTGCCTCTCTCCCGCCTCATTTTGGGGCTGAGGCCATCTCCACCTCCACCTATCTTATCAATATACGGCCTTTCGCTGCTCTATAGGGTGGTGTTCCTTTCGAGCGTCTTTTTGATCGTTGTCCCGATTATTCGATGCTTAGCTTGTTTGTTTGTGTTTGCTATGTTCTTCTTGCCCCTCGCGAACACAGCAAACTGACCGCTCAGTCTGTTGAGTGTGTCTTCTTAGGCTACAGTGATGAGCATAAGGGCTATCGTTGTTGGGATCCTATCGGTCGTTGGATGCGTATCTCTCGAGACGTGACTTTTGATGAGTCTCGTCCCTTCTACCCACCTAGGCCACCACCTAGGTATTCTGTTCCTGATGGCATGGTATGTCGTCTTCGTCGCTCTCTCTATGGCCTTAAGCAAGCCCCCCGCGCCTGGTTTGAGCGTTTTGCCTCTGTGGTCACTGCCGCTGGTTTTTCAGCAAGTGCTCATGATCCAGCATTGTTTATTCACCTTTCTCCCTGTGGTCGGACTCTTCTTCTTCTCTATGTTGATGACATGATCATCACTGGGGATGACCCCGAGTATAGTGCCTTTGTAAAGGCCCGTCTTAGTGAGCAGTTTCTTATGTCTGATCTTGGACCCCTTCACTACTTTCTTGGGTTTGAAGTCTCTTCTACCTTTGATGGTTTTTTATATCCCAGGAAAAGTATATCCAAGATCTTCTTGCTCGTGCTGCTCTTAATGACGAGCGCATTGGTGAGACTCCTATGGAGCTCAATGTTCACCTCCGTGCTACTGATGGTGATCCTCTCCCTGATCCGACGCATTATCGTCATCTTGTTGGCAGTCTTGTCTATCTAGATGTCACTCGTCCGTACATCTCTTATCCGGTTCATATTTTGAGTCAGTTTGTCTCTGCTCCCACATCAGTTTACTATAGTCATCTCCTTCGTGTTCTTTGATATCTTCGGGGCACGATCTCTCACCGTCTATTCTTTCCTCGCTCCAGTTCTTTATAGCTTCAGGCCTATTCGGATGCTATGTGGGCTAGTGATCCTTCAGATCGCCGTTCACTTTCTGCTTACTGTGTTTTTCTTGGTGGTTCTCTCATTGCCTGGAAGACGAAGAAACAGACCGCAGTTTCCCATTCGAGTGTAGAGGCTGAGTTACGAGCGATGGCTCTTTTGACGACAAAGGTGACTTGGTTACGGTGGTTACTTCAGGATTTTGGTGTTTCTGTCACTACACCAACTCTGCTCTTATCTGACAGTACAGGTGCTATTAGCATTGCACGCGATCCTGTGAAGCATGAGCTCACCAAGCATATTGGTGTTGATGCTTTCTATGTGCGCGCTGGTGTGCAGGATCAGTTTATTGCTCTTCAGTATGTGCCTTCCGAGTTACAGTTGGCAGATTTCCTGACGAAGGCCCAGACTAGAGCGCAACATGGCTTCTATCTCTCCAAACTCAGTGTTGTTCATCCACCATGAGTTTGAGGGGGGGGGGTGTTAGAGTATATATAATATAGTCATGTGCCCCTTTGTATTTATCCCATTATATAAGGGGTTTCCTGCATATGTTCCACACCTGTACATGTATATATATCGGCCTATGGCCTCATTGGAATACTAAGTTGCATATTCCTAACAGTAATTAGCATAATCAGCATACCATGGGGTATTATGAGAAGCATTTATGACAGCTAATTGCTCATCAGGAAAACTATCATCAATAGGCAGTGGGTCATCAAGAACATTTTCTAACATAGACAAGTTGTCTGCAACGGGGTTCTGAGCTCCAGTTTTATCAATAATATGCAAATCAAATTCTTGCAGCAAGAGAACCCATCTAATAAGTCTAGGCTTAGCATCTTTCTTTTCCATGAGATATTTAATAGCAGCATGATCAGTGTGAATAGTTACTTTGGAATCAACAATATAAGATCTGAACTTATCACAAGCAAAAACAACTGCTAAAAATTCTTTTTCAGTAGTAGCTTAATTTCTTTGGACACTATCTAGAGTTTTACTAGCATAATGATAACATTCAACTTCTTATCAACTCTTTGTCCTAGAACAGTACCAACAGCATAATCACTAGCATCACACATAATTTCAAAGGGTAAATTCCAATCATGTGGTTGACCAATAGGAGCAGAAATCAAGGTCTTCTTAAGTATTTCAAATGCTTGTACACAATCATCATCAAAAACAAAAGGAACATCATTTTGCAAGAGATTAGTGAGAGGCCTAGAAACTTTAGAGAAGACTTTAATAAACCTCTTATAGAAACCATCATGACCAAGGAAACTTCTTATACCTTTGATATCTTTAGGACACGACATCTTTTCAATAGCATCTACTTTAGCTTTATCAAATTCAATACCTCTTTCAGAAATTTTATGCCCCAATACAATACCTTCATTAACCATAAAGTGGCACTTCTCCCAATTCAAGACGACATTAGTTTCTTCACATCTCTGCAAAACTCGGTCAAGGTTGCTTAAGCAATCATCAAAAGAAGTTCCGTAAACGGAGAAATCATCCATGAAAACCTCAACAATCTTTTCACTAAAGTCAGAGAATATAGCAGTCATACATTTTTGAAAGGTATTAGGTGCATTGCATAAACCAAAATGCATACATCTATAAGCAAAAGTACCAAAAGCAAGTAAAAGTGGTCTTTTCCTGATCATCTTTTGACACAGGTATTTGAGAGAAACCAGAATAACCATCTAGAAAGCAGAAATGTGTATGTTTGGATATTCTTTCTAGCATTTGATCAATAAAAGGTAGAGGGTAATGATCTTTTCTAGTAGATTTGTTTAATTTGTGAAAATCAATTACCATTCTATAACTTGTAACAATTCTTTGTGGAATCAATTCATTCTTATCATTAGGAACAACAGTAATACCTCCCTTCTTAGGGACACAATGAACAAGACTTACCCATCTACTATCAGAAATAGGATAAGTTATACCTACCTCCAGAAGCTTTAATATTTCATTTCTTACCACTTCTTTCATCTTAGAATTTAACTGTTGTTGATGATCAACAACTGGTTTAGCATCAGGCTCCAAATTAATTTTGTGCTGGCATAGAGTGGGACTAATTCCCTTAAGATCATCAAGAGTATATCCAATACCGGCACGGTGCTTCTTCAGAGTTTTCAATAATTTCTTTTCCTCATGCTCTGAAAGGTTAGCACTAATAATAACAGGATATATCTTCTTTTCATCAAGATAAGCGTATTTCAAAGTATCAGGTAACTGTTTAAGCTCAAAGATGGGATCACCCTTGGGTGGAGGAGGATCCCCAAGGATTTCAATAGGCAAATTGTGTTTCAAAACAGGCCCTTGATTAAAGAATATTTCATATAATTCCGCTCTTTCATTTTCATGATCTAGCAAATATTATTCTAAAGGGTCAGTAGGAGGCACGACAATAGAATCAAGACCAATAATTTCATCCTTACTAGGAATTCTTTATCATGGGGTTGTCTACGAAATTTAGAGAAATTAAAATCATGAGACATATCCCCTAACCAACAGTAACAATATCTTTCTCACAGTCTATCTTAGCATTAACATTATTGAAGAAAGGTCTACCAAATATAATGGGACAATTCTTGTGGGAAACCAAGAACAAGAAAATCATTAGGGTATTTTATTTTCCCACACAAGACATCAACATCTCTAACAATCCCAATTGGCGAAATAGTGTCTCTATTGGCAAGCTTAATAGTAACATCAATATCTTCTATCTCAGCAGGTGCAATATCATTCATAATTTCTTGGTATAAGGTATAAGGTATTGCACTCACACTAGCACCCACATCACATAAGCCATGATAATAATGATCTCCTATTTAACAGAAACAATAGGCATGCCAACAACAGGTCCATGTTTATCTTTAGTATCGGGTTTAGCAATCCTAGCAGCTTCATCACAGAAATAAATAGCATGTCCATCAATATTATTGACCAAGAAATCTTTAATCATAGCAATACTAGGTTCAACTTTAATTTGCTCAGGGGGTGTATGTGTTCTAGTATAACTCTTACGAACCACAGTTGAAGCTTTAGCATGACCCTTTATTCTAACAGAAAAAGGTGGTTTCTCAATATAAGCAATGGGAACAATAGGATCAACATTATAAGTAATAGTTTCTTCTTCAACTTTAATAGGTTCTACTACTTTAACTTCAATGGGAGGATGATATTTAAACCACCTCTCCTTAGGGAGATCAACATGAGTAGCAAAAGATTCACAGAAAGAAGCTACTATATCAGAGTCAAGTCCATATTTAGTGCTAAAATCACGAAAAGCATCGGTATCCATAAAAGATTTAACACAATCAAACTTAAGGTTTATACCTGACTCCTTACCTTCGTCGAGTTCCCAATCTTTAGAGTTGCGTTTAATTCTTTACAATAAATCCCATTCGAATTCAATATCATTCTTCATAAAGGAACCAGTACAAGAAGTATCGAGCATGGATTGATCATTATGAGAAAGCCGAGCATAAAAATTCTGAATAATAATTTGTCTTGAGAGCTCATGATTGAGGCATGAATATAACATTGACTTAAGCCTCCCCCAAGCTTGAGAGATACTTTCTCCTTCATGAGGCCAAAAATTATATATATAATTTTGATCACGATGAACTAGATGCATAGGATAAAACTTTGGATGAAATTCCAATTTAATCGGTTGTAGTTCCATGATCCAATATCATCACATAGCCTATACCATGTCAATGCATTTACCTTAAAAGATAAAGATAAGACCTTCTTCTTGACAACATCCTCAGGCAAACCTGCAAGCTTAAATAATCCACAAACTTCATCCACATAGATTAGGTGCATATCAGGATGTAATGTTCCCTCTCCTGCATAAGGATTAGCTAGAAGTTTCTCTATAATACCCGAAGGAATTTCATAATAAATATTTTCAGTAGGTGCAGTAGGTTGAGGAGAAATCTTTGTTCTTCCGGTCGAGGTGAAGATACCCCGAACAAGCCCCTCAAAGGATTATTTTCCATAGTAACAAGTGACAGTAAATTTCAGCACACTATATAAAGAGAAAAGTATACTTTTCATCCCTTAACTCTTCACGAAGTCTAGATTTGGTCCCTCAACTACGAAACCGGACAACTTGCACCTTGAACTTTCCATACCGGACAAATATTGTCCCTTGACACAACTGAAGTGGTTTCTGAGTTGACTTGGCATGTTTTTGATCGGTCATAGTCCAGGTGGAAGTATTTGTCTATCCTATCCATCCTATCTCTTCTTCCCTCCTACTATCTCTCTCATGGGCATTCCATAGATCACTTAGAGTGCGTCGGCTGCACAAACGCTGCAGTGGCATGCTAGGACGCAGAGGCATCCCGGCGGCGTGTCTGCACAGTGGTGCGCAATCGCCTCATGCTACTCTCATAAGGGGTTCTCGAAGGCTTGTTGACAGTGGTCGCCATTGTCACCATGGCGGAGGACCTCGTGTTCAGGTCCATCATCGTGTTCCATCACCGTGCGCCAGAAACAACGCGAACGACTTGATAAAGATGGGGAAGTGCCATCGGGGTGTGCATGCTGTGCGCGTGATCGTGGCCGCGCAGGTCAAGGACACCGGCGCCGATGAGGAGAAACCAGCGGTGGAGGGGCTCCACCGCGGCGACTCTGGTCGTGATCTCCTCCACCGGCAAGCTTTGCTTCTCCCAATCGGCTTCCTAAGCTGCCCATGGTCCTACCGAGGCCTCGCGCGTCTTCCCCAAGCAGCCCCACCGCGAGCCCGTGCTCCACCACTCGCTGTCTTCCCTCTCCCCGAGCCTCCCCATGACATATAGCTCGCTGCCCCGCTTAGCGCCGCCCGTCGCCTCCACTGGAAGTCATCGTAGGTGAAACTTCGGCCATTCCGCATGCCCATGCTTGCCTTCCAGCCGCACAGACACCCCAGCTCGCTCCCAGGCATCTTGCAGCCTCCGCTAGCACCCGCATCGTGCGTTGTCGCTGGTGCAAGCTAATTTTTTCCCAAGAGCAGTTTTAACGAAGCAAGAAATGATTTACCAGCTCCTTTGCCATGTTGGCGTGGACCGGTCAAAAACCACGCCAAGTGAGCAGTTAAACTGGGTTGGCTGGTATGAGGGAGGAAATTTATCTGGTATAGAAAGTTCGAGGTGCAAGTTATCCGGTTTCATAATTAAGGGACTAAATCTAGACTTTGACAAGAATTGAGGGACGAAAAATATACTTTTCTCCTATATAAATGTTTCCTTACCAAATCCACTCACCAAAGGTGCTTCACGCCCCGACAACGACGCCAGAGAAGAGTCTTGATGACCCAAAGTATAGGGGATCTATCGTAGTCCTTTCGATAAGTAAGAGTGTCGAACCCAATGAGGAGCAGAAGGAAATGACAAGTGGTTTTTAGCAAGGTATTCTCTGCAAGCACTGAAATTTCGGTAATAGATAGTTTTGTGATAAGATAATTCATTGCGGTGTTTGGTTGCAACCTGCATAAGGTGTTGTCATCACTTCTCACTGGTGGTGACCTTACCACACACGATCTGAACAGTTTCACTCCTAACTATGAAATAGATTACGGTTTATCCTAGCTCTTGTTGTCACCACTGCTCTTGCTCTTCTTCTTCTTCAAATCCTTTCTGATCTCTGTTATCCCATATTGCTTGTGCCCACTCTATCATTTTGTTCTTTCAGGCTTCATTGTCAAATGCCTCCACACCATGGTCGGAGCTGACAACATCGCCAGGCGTCACATCTTCCTCCTTATGCACCAGTTCATCACAACCCCATTGCAGGATCCGGTTATGCAAAATGCAACAAATAAGAACAAGCTTCATCTGAGTGGAAAAAGTGTGAAATGGCTTCTGATGTAGGATCTTAACCTGTTTTCAGAGCTCCAAAGGCCCGATGACCCACAAGTATAGGGGATCTATCTTAGTCCTTTCGATAAGTAAGATTGTCGAACCCAACGAGGAGAAAAAGGAAATGACAAGCGGTTTTCAGCAAGGTATTATCTGCAAGCACTGAAATTATTGATAACAGATAGTTTTGTGATAAGATAATTCGTAAAGGGTAACAAGTAACAGAAGTAACTAAGGTGCAGCAAGGTGGCCCAATCCTTTTTGTAGCAAAGGACAAGCTTGGACAAACTCTTATATAAAGCAAAGCGCTCCCAAGGACTCATGGGAATTACTGTCAAGATAGTTTTCATCATGCTCATATGATTCACGTTCGTTACTTTGATAATTTGATATGTGGGTGGACCGGTGCTTGGGTGTTGTCCTTCCTTGGACAAGCCTCCCACTTATGATTAACCCCTCTCGCAAGCATCCGCAACTACTAAAGAAGAATTAAGATAAATCTAACCATGGCATGAAACATATGGATCCAAATCAGCCCCTTACGAAGCAACGCATAAACTAGGGTTTAAGCTTCGGTTACTCTAGCAACCCATCATCTACTTATTACTTCCCAATGCCTTCCCCTAGGCCGAAATCATGGTGAAGTGTCATGTAGTCGACGTTAACATAACACCATTAGAGGAGAGACAACATACATCTCATCAAAATATCGAACGAATACCAAATTCACATGATTACTTATAACAAGACTTCTCCCATGTCCTCAGGAATAAACGTAACTACTCACAAAGCATATTCATGTTCATAATCAGAGGAGTATTAATTATCATAAGGATCTGAACATATGGTCTTCCACCGAATAAACTAACTAGCATCAACTACAAGGAGTAATCAACACTACTAGCAACCCACAGGTACCAATCTGAGGTTTTGACACAAAGATCGGATACAAGAGATGAACTATGGTGCTGGTGAAACTGTTGATGTAGATTGACCCCCTCTCGACGAGAGGATCGTTGGTGATGACGATGGCTTCGATTTTCCCCTCCCGGAGGGAAGTTTCCCCGACAGAACAGCTCCGCCGAGCCCTAGATTGGTTCTGCCCAGGTTCCGCCTCGATATGGCGGCGCTTCGTCCCGAAAGCTTCCTTCTTATTTTTTCTAGGTCAAAACACACCATATAGAATAAGATGGGCATCGGGGGCCTTCCAGGTGGCCCACAAGGCAGGGGGCGCGCCCTCCACCCTTGTGGATGGCAGGTGGCCCCCTCTGGTGCTTTCTTAGCCTAATATTTTTTATTAATTCCAAAATGACTCATCCGTGAAGTTTCAGGACTTTTGGAGTTGTGCAGATAGGTCTCTAATATTTGCTCCTTTTCCAGCTCAGAATTTCAGCTGTTGGCATTCTCCCTCTTCATGTAAACCTTGTAAAACAAGAGATAAAAGGCATAAGTATTGTGCTATAATGTGTAATAACAACCCATAATGCAATAAATATCAATATAAAAGTATGATGCAAAATGGACGTATCAAGGCCCTCTCAACAGTAACTCCAAGGCTGGAGTGTCTGAAATTGAACAACTCATGTGGAGTCCTAGGATAGTTCCTACCAGCGAACCTGTTCAGATGGTACCTGGTTTTCCTGAAAGGTGGAAGAATATCTGGCTGACATGCATAGTCAGCATCTTGTAGGTAGAACTTGCCATTGGAGATGTTGATGCCATCAGAACAACTCATGTTGTCACTGAGATGTTAGCATCATGTGTTGACCCTTCCCAGCCAGCCAACACATAGGTGAACTTTAGATCGAAGTCAACAACAGCAAACACATTCTGACTTATGTAGTGCTTCCCCCCTGTATGATACAGATTGTGACCTCGACACTTTGGCAGTGACATGAGTACCATCTATTGCCCCAATGCAATCCTAAAATGGTAAACGGAGATTGTGTTAGTGCTCACCTTAAACAATACAAGCATATCAAGCCATGAAGCACATACTGCCAATGCTCACCTTGAAGTATGGATACCATCTTGGACTAGTGCAAATCTTGATAGGAGTCCGGCTGGTTGGTGACTTGATCATCTCTCCTCTGAGCTCCCCAACATCATAGAGCACTTGCTTGAAGTACCTTGAGATGGTCTCCATTGATCTCCTGAACGTGTTGTGTATAACCCCGTGTAACGCCCTCGATGCGGCTATATCTCCCACATGTCGAAGCACGACTTAGAGGCATAACCGCATTGAAAGCAATGTCGCAAGGGAGGTAATCTTCGCACAACCCATGTAATACATAAGGGAAAGAGATACATAGTTGGCTTACCGTCGCCACTTCACACAATACATAAATAAAGATCCATCATCCAGATTACACTCAAGGTCCGACTACGGAAGCAAAATAAAAGAAGACTACCCCAAATGCTACACAGATCCCCGATCGTCCCGACTGGGCACCTCTACTGATCATCTGGAAACGAAACATAGTAACGACCAAGGGCCTCATCAAATTCCCACTTGAGCTCGGTTGCGCCATCTGCGCTGGTATCCTCGGCACCTGCATCTGTTTTGGTAGAATCTGTGAGCCACGGGGACTCAGCAATCTCACACCCGCGAGATCAAGACTATTTAAGCTCAAAGGTAGGAAAAAGGCAATATGGTGGAGCTGCGGCAAGCACTAAGCATATATGGTGGCTAACATACGCAAGTGAGAGCGAGAGGAGAAGCAACGCATCGGTCGAGAAGCTAGAAACGATCAAGAAGTGATCCTGAAACTACTTACGTCAAGCATAACTCAAACCGTGTTCACTTCCCGGACTCCGCCGAGAAGAGACCATCACGGCTACACACACGGTTGATGCATTTTAATGAAGTCAAGTGTCAAGTTATCTACAACCGGACATTAACAAATTCCCATCTGCCTCATAACCGCGGGCATGGCTTTCGAAAGATTATATACCCTGCAGGGGTGTCCCAACTTAGCCCATCATAAGCTCTCACGGTCAACGAAGGATAAACCTTCTCCCGGGAAGACCTGATCAGTCTCGGAATCCCGGTTCGCAAGACATTTCGTCAATGGTAAAACAAGACCAGCAAAGCCGCCCGATTGTGCCGACAAATCCCGATAGGAGCTGCACATATCTCGTTCTCAGGGAACATCCGGATGAGTCAAGCTACGAGTAAAACCAACCCTCAAGTTTCCTCGAGGTGGCCCCGCAGGTTGCTCGGTTCGGACCAACACTCGAAGGAGCACTGGCCCGGGGGGGGGGGGGGGGGGGGCTAAAATAAAGATGACCCTCGGGCTCGCGAAAACCCAAGGGAAAAAGGCTTAGGTGGCAAATGGTAAAACCAAGGTTGGGCCTTGCTGGAGGAGTTTTATTCAAAGCGAACTGTCAAGGGGGTCCCATAAATCACCCAACCGCGTAAGGAACGCAAAATCAAGGAACATAACAATGGTATGACGGAAACTAGGGCGGCAAGAGTGGAACAAGACACCAGGCATAAGGCCGAGCCTTCCACCCTTTACCAAATATATAAGGTGCATTAATTAAACAGGAGATATTGTGATATCCCAAAATATCCATGTTCCGACCAAGAACAAACTTCATCTTCACCTGCAACTAGCAACGCTATAAGAGGGGCTGAGCAAAAGCGGTGACATAGCCAATCAATGGTTTGCTAGGACAGGATGGTTAGAGGTTTGACATGGCAATAGGAAGGCATGATAAACAATGGCAGGTAGGGCTAACATAGCGAAAGAACGAGCAGCTAGCAAAGCAAAGATAGAAGTGATATCGAAGGTATGGTCATCTTGCCTGCAAAGTTCTCAGAGTTGTCGAAGGCTTGATCCTCGTAAGCGTTCTCAACAGGTTCCTCGTTCACGTACTCGTCTCCCGGCTCTACCCAAAGCAAGAACACAAGCAAAGGAACCACAATAAATCACGGTGCAATACACAAGCAACATGATGCAAACCATGACATGATATGTGAGATGTGATATGCAATGCATATGCGTGCTTCGGAAGGGAAATGATGAACAAGGCATCAACTTGTCAAACCAAGTATGCCGCTGGAAAGATGAGATGATTTCGGTTGAAATCAATATGAAGATCACCGGAAACGAATGCACGGTTTGCAAATGGCAAGCAAAACAATAAGGGCACAAATCTGCGATTAACAGCACGATGCTACTTAGCATGCAACAAGAAACTATGCTACAGCACCCCAACGTACAAACAAAGCATATGGCAGTGATCTACAGGAGATGCTTAACAAAAGAGGAACACTGAGCTACGGCTAAATCACATCATAACAGGTCCAAACAAGCATGGTGAAAGTGCAAAAAATATCAGGCTGGACATGGCATAAACAGCATCAGGAAGCAATGTTCAGAGCAAGTTATCAACATGCTACAGGAACTTATAATAGCAAAGCAAGACATGGCATGAATGTACTCAAAGCATAGATCAAAAGTCCCTTACTGACCATGAGCCCAAAAGGATCAGAAGAAATGATGGCATGCATGTAAACATAGCAAGTTTCGTTAACAGATTCAGCAAACAAAACATGGCATTGACAGAATTACGGAGGCACCTATGTGAGCTCGATGCACTCACTACAGAGCACCTCATGATAAACTAAGCATACATCCATCAAGAAGACATGGCATAGAAGCTATACATGGCAAGAACAACATCATAGCATGCACGGATCAACTACAACAACCTCGTAAAAATTGAATATCATGCAAACAATCTGCCAGGAAACATTTTGTAGCAAAAGTAGAGCACGGAAAAGACATGCTAGACTACTCCATAATTTCAAACAAGGGCATGAATGGATAGAGATAACCATATGTTCAAAACATCCTTACTGAAGTATCTCTAAATATGCATGGATCTCTCTGTAGCAACATGTTTACATGGCATCACAATAACAGCAGAACAGGGACTAAAATCAGCAATATCACGAAGCCTAGTTTGCATGCTTGTGCTAGTCACCACATTGATCACAAAAATACATGGCATACACCCCTGTAAAGCTGGCATGGCATAGATCAAAACATATGTAGGGCTCAAGTTCATAAGATGCACACATTAATCATGGCAAAAATGACAAAAGTGCAAGTTCTGTTAAGAAACAGAAACTAACATCACATAGCCCTCTTCCAACAGCATTTCGGACATCAAGATGAGCTCAAATGTAAATGATGCAATGTAATGAAATGATGTACTCTTCGAGGCGAACAATTTGGTATGCTACACGCCCAAAACGGAGCCACGGGTGCGAAGGTGTGATGCGATGAAGATGCAACAAAATATGACAGGAAAATGACTTAGATGTTTTCGGGGTCAACCGTCGCGATTTCCAGATCGGATCTGGCCGGAGTTCGAGGTCGCCGGAGTGGGATCTCGCCGGAGTGGACAGCGACGGCGGCCGGAGTCGGAGGAGGGCCGGGGCGGCGCGGAGGCCGGAGTTGGAGGAGGACGGAGCGCTCGGGCGGCGGCGGCTCCGGGCGGCGCCGGGGCGGGGTGCTCGGGGCGGCGCCGGGGCAGAGGAGGTGGCGCGCGGGCGGCGGCGGCTGGGAGGGCCGGCGGCAGCGGGCGAGCGGCGGCGGCGAGCGCGCGGGCCGGGCGGGCCTCGCGCGGGCCGGGCGGGCCTCGCGCGGGCCGGGCGGGCCTCGCGCGGGCCGGGCGGGCCGGCGGCGTGGGGACGGCGGCGCGGCCACATGGCGGGCTCCGATTCGCCCGGGGCACGGCGGCGGACGCGTCCGGCTCCGTCCGGACGTGTCCGGCAGCGCGGAGAGGAGCGGGGCTAGGGTTAGGGTGGTTTTGACCCGGGATTTCAGGGGAGAGGGTGTTTTTATAGGTAGAAGGAGCTAGGAAGCTCCAAATGAGGTGCGGTTTTCGCCCACACGATCGTGATCTGACGACGGAGAGGATGGAAGTGACTTAGATGGGTTATTGGGCTATTTTGGAGGGGTGTTGGGCTGCAACTTAAAAGAGGCCTTTGCGAGAGTGCAGTTAACCGTTGGAGTACCAAACGAGCTCCAAATGACCCGAAACTTGACAGGTGGTCTACCGGTGGTGTACCAAGGCCACTTGGCAAGCCTCGTCCCATTCCGAGAACGTTTAACACCCGCACACGAAAAGAAGACAAGAGGGGTGCACCGGTGCATGTGGGAGTGTCGGAATGCAAAACGGACAATGGGGAAAATGCTCGGATGCATGAGACGAACACGTATGCAAATGAGATGCACATGATGGCATGATATGAGATGCATGACATGAACAAAATGCAAAATGAAAAACAAAAACCCAACCACGGAGGGAATATCATAGCACATAGCCGAAAATGGCAAGAGTTGGAGTTACAAAGATGGAAAGTTACATCCGGGGTGTTACAACACTCCACCACTACAAGAGGATCTCGTCCCGAGATCTAGGACTGAAAGAACTCTGGATATTCGGAACGGAGGTGATCCTCGCGCTCCCAGGTGGCTTCTCGGTCAGAATGGTGTGACCACTTCACTTTCAGGAATTTGATTGACTTGTTGCGAGTCTTGCGCTCGGTTTCTTCAAGAATAGCAACGGGGTGCTCATGATAAGAGAGATCTTCTTGGAGGTCAATTTCCTCAAAGTTGATAGTGCGCTCAGGAGTCTTGAAGCACTTGCGGAGTTGTGACACGTGAAACACATCGTGCACGTTTGCAAAGTTGGATGGAAGCTCGAGTTGATAGGCGAGATCGCCTCTTTTGCCAATGATCTTGAAAGGACCCACATTTCTTCGGCTTCCGTGATCAAGTCGTTGCCAAGAATTTGGCGTTCACCTGTCTCAGACCAATTGAGAGGAGTACGGCACTTTCTGCCATAGAGAATTTCGAATGGGGCCTTGCCCGAACTCGCTTGGAAGCTGTTGTTGTAGGAGAACTCGGCATATGGAAGACAATCTTCCCACTTCATACCGAAAGAGATGACACAAGCCCTGAGCATATCTTCAAGGATTTGATTGACTCGCTCGACTTGGCCACTTGTTTGAGGATGGAAAGCTGTGCTAAAACGAATGTTGGAGCCCATGGCCGTCTGAAAGGAGTCCCAGAACTTAGAAGTGAAGATGCTTCCACGATCTGAGGAGATCAATTGTGGAATGCCGTGCAAGGAGACAATTCTGGAGGTGTATAGCTCTGCCAGCTGAGCTGCTGTGATAGATTCTTTGATAGGAAGGAAATGAGCCACTTTAGTAAGCTTGTCAATGACAACAAAGATAGCATCATTTCCACGCTTGGACTTAGGAAAACCAGTCACGAAGTCCATCTCGATGTGATCAAACTTCCATTCCGGAATAGCAAGAGGTTGAAGGAGACCAGCTGGTCTTTGGTGTTCTGCTTTCACCCTTCTACAGACATCACATTCATTCACGAATTGAGCAATTTCTCGCTTCATTCGAGTCCACCAATATGACTGCTTGAGGTCATGGTACATCTTCGTACTTCCAGGATGAATGGATAGGAGGGAATTGTGTGCCTCATTCATGATGACTTTTCTCAGATCGCCTTTAGGAACCACAATTCGATCCTCGAAGAAAAGAGTATCTTTGTCATCCAAGCGATAGCACTTGTATTTGGAAATGCCCTTGTCAATACCACGTTTCACCTTCTTCACCATGGTATCCAGGAGTTGTGCCTCACCGAATTTGATCTTCCGAAGTAGGAGAGACTATGAGGTTGGCAAGAAAGCCTTGAGGAACAACTTGAAGATTCAGCTTGCGGAAAGCTTCACAAAGATCCGGTTGAAATGGCTTGAGAATTAGACTGTTGCAATAAGCCTTTCTGCTCAGAGCATCTGCAATCACATTCTCCTTGCCAGGAGTATATTCAATACTTGGATTGTACTCTTGAATCATTTCGACCCATCGAGTTTGCCTGAGGTTGAGGTTTGGTTGAGTGAAGATATACTTGAGGCTCTTGTGATCTGTGAAAATGTCCACTTGCCTTCCCAATAAGAGATGTCTCCATGTTATCAACGCATGGACAACTGCCGCCAACTCAAGATCGTGAGTGGGGTAGTTCTTTTCGTTGGGCTTCAACTGACGAGAGGTATAGGCCACAACTTTCTTCTCTTGCATTAACACAGCACCAAGACCTTGAAGAGAAGCATCGCAGAACACTTCGAATGGCTTGGATTCATCAGGAGGAGTCAAGACAGGAGCTGTGACTAGCTTCTCTTTGAGAGTGTTGAAAGCGACATCACACTCAGGCGTCCAGACATACTTGACATGCTTCTGGAGGAGGTTGGAAAGAGGCTTTGCAATCTTAGAGAAGTTCTCAACGAATCTTCGGCAATAGCTTGCAAGACCAAGAAAACTGCGGAGCTGCTTGACATTCTGAGGAGGTTCCCAATTCACAACTGCAGACACCTTCGCCGAATTAACAGCAATTCCCTTGGTGGAGATGATGTGACCAAGATAAAGAACTTCATCAAGCCAGAACTCACATTTGGAAAACTTCGCATAGAATTGATGCTCTTTGAGCTTGTCGAGCACCAATCGCAAATGTTTGGCATGATCTGACTTATTCTTGGAGAAGACCAAAATATCATCGAGATACACCAAGACGAATTCATTTGTGTAGGGGTTGAAGATAAAGTTCATCATGCGAGAGAAAGTTGGAGGAGCATTGACAAGGCCGAAAGACATGACAGTATATTCATAAGAACCATAGCTTGTTCTAAATGTTGTCTTGGGGATATCTTGTTCACGAATGCGAATCTCATGATAACCCATACGAAGGTCAAGCTTGGAGAATACTTTAGCACCTTTGAGTTGCTCGAAAAGCTCATTGATGTTGGGAAGTGGATACTTGTTCTTGATTGTCTTCTTATTCAATGGACGGTAATCGACGCAAAGTCGGTCCGTGCCATCCTTCTTCTGGACAAAAAGAACTCCACAACCCCATGGGGATGAACTCGGTCTGATCAAACCCAGACGCTCTTGTTCATCGAGCTGTTTCTTCAATTCCTTCAGCTCCTTGGGTCCAAGCTTGTAAGGACGCTTGCAAACAGGTTCGGTGCCAGGCTCAAGATCAATAACGAATTCGACTGGCCGATGAGGAGGCATACCCGGAAGCTCTTTTGGAAAAACATCTTGGTACTCACAAACGACTAGAATTTGAGAAATAGCATCCAACTCACCCTTCTCATTGAGAGAGAACAACCGAATGGTTTCATCACGAGCGGCATAGATGATAACATCCTCAGAAGGGTGTGTCAATTGAATTTGTCTGGCAGCACAATCAAGTTGAGCTTTGTGCTGAGAATGCCAGTCCATCCCGAGAATTAGATTAATATCAGAGTCACCAAGGACAACTGGAGAAGACAGAAATCAATAGTCGCCTGAGGGAGTCCTGGACTAAGGGGTGTCCGGACAGCCGGACTATCAATATCCGCCGGACTCCAAGACTACGAAGATACAAGATTGAAGACTCCGTCCCGTGTCTGGATGGGACTTTCCTTGGCATGAAAGGCAAGCTTGGCAATACGGATATGTAGATCTCCTACCATTGTAACCGACTCTGTGTAACCCTAGCCCTCTCCGGTGTCTATATAAACCGGAGGGCTTTAGTCCGTAGGACAACATACATTACAACAATCATACCATAGGCTAGCTTCTAGGGTTTAGCCTCCTTGATCTCGTGGTAGATCTACTCTTGTACTACCCATATCATCAATATTAATCAAGCAGGATGTAGGGTTTTACCTCCATCGAGAGGGCCCAAACCTGGGTAAAACATTGTGTCCCTTGCCTCCTGTTACCATCCGCCTAGACGCACAGTTCGGGACCCCCTACCCGAGATCCGCCGGTTTTGACACCGACATTGGTGCTTTCATTGAGAGTTCCCCTGTGTCGTCACCGATAGAGCGGATGCCTCCACCCGTCTTCAAAGACGGTGTTTCCGCCGGAGGGGCCTTGGCCGCCGGCCAAACTATCCGGCTTGGTGGTTTTCTCATGACCGCTTGTCCAGCCGCCGCTTCGGCAATGACTTCTCAAGTCGTCGAAAGCAATCTTCGCGTCAGCCCTAAAGCTGCCGAACAGTTAGATCCAATAGAGCTCTCGTCTGTTAACGAGCTCTTGGATCGCATCGCCGCCCTGGGAGTCGCTACGGACTACAACCAGATTGGGCTTAAAACCGATCTGAGAGAGATTAACTCTCCCCAAGCCACCCACCACGTCGCAGTGGTGGAGGAGCAATACGGCAACTCTTTGCCAGTGTTGAAAACAATTCATGTCCGGATTCCCGAACCCTCCATGCCGGATTCCCGCGGGGGGACGGACTTCGATCGAGCATTGAACTTAAAATCATGCATCGCCCCGGACTCGCTGGATTGTCCCCAGCAAACCACACTTCCGAATTCGGAAACCCCTTGGCCTTTGAGCCTCAAGATGGGCAGGGATCCGGATTTTATTCCACCCACCCGCCCAGACATATGCGATCTATCTCTAATACGACAAGAGCCTACAGAAACAGTACATCACTACTGGGCCAGATTCCTCCTGGTTATGGATAGGATAAAGGACTGCCGAGAGGAAAACGCAATATCAATCTTCTGCAATAACTGCACGGACAAGGGAATACTAAACGCCATTGATCGTCATAAAATTACGCGCTTCACCGATCTGGCATCAATTTTGGGATAATCCGGCCCCAAACCCAGTCCGCAGTAAAAGGGCGCCTTACACTCAGGCCCCAGATGCAAAAATGAAAAAACAAAAACCCAATAAGGGAAACGGAACCGTACTGGAGGGATGGCTCAATGGACCCTGTAAGCTTCATAATACAGAGGGAGCCGTCCCAACACATAGCCTTCGAGCATGTTGGATATTACGGCAGGTGGCCAAACGTGGCGAAGAGCTTCTAGCTTCGGGAAACCACTCCAAAAATACCAGCACGGTATCAACAGTCTTCGAGACTTTCGCATCAAATAATATGCGAAAACGATCAATCTGTGAACTCGCCGAAGTCTACCAAGTAGCAACAGCAAATCCATGGAGCGACACAGCTATTACCTTCAATGGCAGCGACGAGCCCACATTCCGAACAACCAGAGCCCCCAGCCGCACTGGTACTTAGTCCCATAGTGGACGGCTTTCGACTGACGAAAGTCCTCATGGACGGCGGCAGCGGACTAAACCTCATTTATGAGGAAACTCTGCGAAAAATGGAAATCGATTGGAGCCGTATTGAGCGAAGTAGCACAACCTTTAGAGGAATAATCCCTAGCCGGGAAGCGTGCTGCACCGGAAAAATCACACTCGATGTGGTGTTCGGCTCTCCGGACAATTACAGATCCGAAGAAGTCACGTTCCAGGTGGCCTCGTTCAGCAGTGGGTATCACGCCATATTAGGACGAGAGGCATTCACAATTTTTCAAGCAATACCTCATTACGGGTACATGAAGCTTAAAATGCCTGGGCCCAGCGGAATAATCACTCTCGCTAGTGATCCGGACATAGCACTCCGCGCCGAAAACAAGACAGCCGCACTAGCCCTCGAGGCATTATCCGAAGCCTTGGCGGCAGAGGAACTCACCGCGCTGCGCTCTACGGTGAATAGGGACGATGTGATACTCGATAAAAGATCCAAGTCCACCTCCTTCAAACCAGCAGACGAGATAATAAAATTCCAGGTCCATCCAACGGACCCAACAAAGACGGCCTCCATTGGGGCACAGTTGAACCCCGAAGTAGACGTCGCACTGCGCGAATTCCTTCGGGAAAATTGGGATATCTTCGCCTGGCATCCTTCGGACATGCCCGGAATCCCTCGCAGGTTGGCAGAACACAGCCTAAACATCCTAAAAAGGTTCAAGCCAGTCAAACAGGCTCTTCGACGATTTTCCGAGCCCAAAAGACAGGCAATGGGAGAAGAGCTAGCCAAACTATTGGAAGCCGGATTCATTAGAGATATCAAACATCTGGACTGGCTAGCAAATTTGGTGATGGTACCAAAGAAGGATAAATCCTGGCGCCTCTGTGTCGATTTTAAAGACCTCAATAAAGCTTTCCCAAAGGATCCCTTCCCTCTCCCCTGCATCGATCAAATTATCGATGCCACAGCAGGGCACGATTCGTTGTGCTTCCTGGACGCATACTCTGGCTATCATCAAGTCAAGATGGCGGAAGCAGACCAAGCCGCAACGGCATTTATCACTCCATATGGACCATTCTGCTTCAACACGATGCCCTTCGGACTCAAAAACGCCGGCGCAACATATCAGCGCATGATTCAAACGTGTCTGGCCACCCAGATCGGCAAAACAGTCGAGGCATACGTAGACGACGTAGTCGTCAAAACAAAACACGTCGAAACTTTAGTAGACGATTTGAGGCTCACATTCGACAACCTCAGAGCATATGACATCAAGCTAAATCCGGAAAAATGCGTTTTCGGCGTACCAGCCGGAAAGCTGCTAGGCTTCATCGTATCCGGTAGAGGAATTGAAGCAAATCCGGCCAAAATCCGAGCTCTGTCACAGTTGGATATTCCAAAAGACCTCAAACAAATACAAAAATTAACAGGATGCGTGGCAGCCTTAAGCCGCTTTATCTCCCGTTTAGGAGAAAAGGCATTGCCCCTCTATCGCCTCCTCAGGCGCACCGAACACTTCGAGTGGACGGATGCTGCCACTGCCGGACTCGAAGAAATAAAGGCCATACTGGCAACAAATCCGGTCCTGGCTGCGCCCACTCTGGGCGAACCAATGTTGTTATACATCGCAGCAACACATTAAGTTGTAAGCGCAGTCCTCGTCGTCGAACGAGCGACAGAAGGGCATAAATTCCCTCTTCAAAAACCAGTGTATTATGTATCCACTGTGTTAACCCCCTGCAAATCCCGTTACCCGGACTATCAGAAGATAGCATATGCGGTGTTCATGGCGTCTCGAAAGCTCCGGCACTACTTTCAAGAGTGCTCAATAACAGTGGCCTCTGAAGTACCACTCAATGACATTATAAATAACCGTGACACAATGGGCAGGATAGCAAAATGGGCCATTGAGCTCTTACCATTCGACATCACTTACAAACCTCGACGAGCTATAAAGTCACAAGTTTTGTCTGACTTCGTCGCCGAATGGACTGAAGCCGAACTCCCTAAAGAGTACGGCGCATACTCCAATTGGACTATGCATTTCGATGGCTCCAAAATGTTGGCCGGACTGGGGGCTGGCGTCGTACTGACGTCCCCCACCGGAGATACAGTCCAGTATGTACTTCAAATAATGTACACGGACTCCAACAATGCAGCCGAATACGAGGCCCTGTTACATGGTCTCCGGATGGCGGTCTCCATGGGCATTCAACGCCTAGAGGTGCGCGGGGACTCAAACCTTGCAATATCCCAAATAAACGGAGACTTCGACGCCAAGGATCCAAACATGGCAGCATATCGCAACGCTGTCCTAAAAATGTCAGCTCGGTTTGAAGGACTCGAATTCCATCACATAGCCCGAGATAATAACCAAGCGGCCGACGTCCTGGCACGCATCGGTGCGAAACATGATGCTGTCCCTCCAAATATCTTCCTCGAACGGCTCTTCAAGCCATCCGTACTATGGGAAGAGGAGCCCGGTAGCGACAAACCGGAGAAAACCACACCAACCGGTGATTCGGCAGACGACATAACACCCTCCGCCCACGTCATAATGGCAGTAATCGCCGCGTGGACAGAACCTTTCCTAGCCTACTTACTTAGGCAGGAACTTCCCGAAGACCAAAATGAGGCCCGCTGCATAGTCCAGCGATCGAAGGCCTACAAGGTCCATGAGGGAGAACTTTATAAGAAAAGTACCACCGGAGTCCTTCAAAGGTGTATCTCCGAAGAAGAAGGGCGAAACCTCCTGGCTGAAATTCATGCCGGACTAGGCGGACACCACGCAGCAGCCCGGGCCCTTGTAGGAAAGGCATTCCGTACAGGATTTTATTGGCCGACGGCTCGGGCAGACGCACAGGACTTGGTCCAGCGATGCGTTGGTTGTCAGCTCTTTGCTAATCAGAGCCATATGCCACCCACCTCCCTCAAAACCATACCCATTACCTGGCCGTTCGCGGTCTGGGGGCTTGACATGGTTGGACCCCTTAAAGGGGGAACCCACAAGAAAAAAATACCTATTGGTCATGGTGGATAAGTTCACCAAATGGATAGAGGCCAAACCGGTCAAAACGGCAGAGTCCGGACCAGTGATAGACTTTATATCAGGGGTGGTACACCGTTACGGAGTCCCCCACAGCATCATCACCGACAACGGCACGAACTTCACAGCCGACGAGGTTAAGTCATGGTGCAAAAATATGGGCATCAAGCTCGACTATGCGTCAGTCTATCACCCTCAAACCAACGGTCAAGTGGAAAGAGCAAATGGTCTAATAATGAGCGGCATTAAACCCAGACTAGTGAGGTCACTCACTAAATCCGACACACAATGGGTCGAGGAGCTCGACTCCGTGCTCTGGGGGCTGCGGACAACGCCTAACCGTACTACCGGATTCACACCATTTTTTATGGTATACGGCGCAGAGGCAGTCTTGCCCTGTGACATTATTCATGACTCACCTCGAGTGCGCATGTATGAGGAAAGAGAGGCCGAGCTTGCTCGGCAGGACAGCTTGGACACATTGGAGGAAGAACGTGACGTCACGAAGGCTCGTTCCGCATTCTATCAGCAGCAGGCCCGAAGATATCAAAGCAGAGAAGTACGGACCAAGACTTACAACGTTGGTGAACTAGTTCTACGCCTGCCGGACAAGAAAAAGGACAAGCTCAAGCCCAAATGGGAGGGCCCCTTCATTATCGATCAAGTACTGACCGGCGGAGCATACCGTCTACGAAATGCGTCGGATCACCGACTCGAGCCGAACCCATGGAACGCAGCCCGCCTCCGACGATTCTATGCCTAGCGCCGGACTAAGAGTTCGTCCCCTTCCCCCGTCCAAACTTTTACACTTCAGCTGTCTTTTGTTTCTCTTTTTATCCTTTTTACTTAAAAGCCCTTCCGGGCCTATCTTTGCATTCTTTGCATACGCATGATGTGCCATCCACACTCATTATTCCTGGGGGCTTCTTTTACAGAAGCTCAATTATACGGGTTTTATACCCAGCACATGTGTCAAGCTTCCACATGTACCTTTTACTCGCCATTATATGCATCGATATGACTTAAGTTTTGGCCAAGCTGGGTTGCCTGGCTCCTGTGCTTACCCCTACGTTCCCGATTGTTCGGCTAGGAGGTAAAGGGAGCACCTCTGCGATTGTTACTGCCGGGTCAGCCGGATGTGTACCTCAGACTGGGTGAAGCCGAAAGCTAGCGTTCTTAAGGGAATATTCGGTCGGTGACTTAAAAGATGACTTTTTACCTATTTATCTATTTGCCCCCAGATGTTTTACTGCTTTCTTTGCAGTCCGAACATGCACTTTAGGGCATGCCTCCCAGGGAAAGGAACCCTTAACGGAACTATTCTCCCTAGAAGATGTTTCTTACTAACCATGTAATATAACATAACTAGTTGGGCACTTGTCTGATAAAGCACTAATGACCCCTACGCCTGGTCTCCATGCATACCACGGTTGTTTCTTAACCAAAAAGGTATTCGGACACACTCCGGACTCTAGGGTCCCGAGGTCGAAGCGAAAAGGTCGGCAAAGACAAACGATCTACAATCCGGCTAGAAGGCATTTCACATGTCACTTTAAAGGATAACATACATTGTCAAATTTACTGATTGTATTCCTCCTCAATCCCGACTAATAGGCTGTCTAGTTTACAGTCCCGTTGGGAAAATTTAGCAGCCAACTCTACTTGGCTATACACTAAACTCACATGGATCTCCTTCCCATCGGGCCCCACCGGTCCAACTTCGGCCATGTGGTTGGGATCCGCCTTCTTGTACCGCGTCTTCACCATGGCCCAAGCCTCCCTGGCACCTTGACGGCAAGCCGAAATCTTCCACAAACGGAAGCGCTGCCGCACTCCCTGCAGCTTCTCCGCAAGCTCCCTGAGGCCCTCGGGTAGGGTGAGGGCTGGCCATAAAGCCTGAACGACGCCGCTCATTGCCTGTCGAACTCGTTCGAGTAGCTGCAACAGTTCGGGAAGTTGATCACCCATTGATATGGGCATCTCCTCTGCAGGACGACCCGTGAGTATACCTACAAGACATATCATGTCAAAATACTTCCTCGCCGAACTTTTCTTTTCAAAAGAGTTCGCTCAAGCACTTACTATAAATGCCGCGACGAAGCCGCTGATTCTCCTTAACAGAGCCGGACAGCTCGGCCTAAGCGCCTTTCAGCTCTTCTCCCAGCTTGGCGTTGGCATCCTGGAGCTTGTTCCTTTCCTGCTGAACCCTTTTCAGCACACTCTCGCCGACCTTTAGCTGGCGTAGCAATGCTTGCCTGTCCGGATCTTGTCCGGCGGTACCTGCAAATGTCATTATTAGACTCGCGCGCACGCCGCACAACGCTTATATTTATTAATAAAAATGTTTTACCAGGAGGGGTCTTTCCGTCTCCTCCTGCGGCAGCAAGTGCGGCCTCAAGTTGGGCCTTGCAATCTTGCAGCTCCCGAGACAGCTGGGCGTTCTTCTCGTTAAGTGCCTGAAATTTCCAATGATCCTTAAATCAGTTAGCATAACTACTTTAAGTCTCGGGGGCTACTGGTATATACAACCATTAAAATTCCTTTACCCATATGTCTTTCACATACTGCTCCGTGGCTCTGGTAAAACCATTTTGAGCAGCACGGAGATGCGCGTCCCCTGCGTTAAAAGCATCCAATGCCTCAGGGGAAAAGCACGCTTCTTGAAATAGTGTCCGGCGGCGCCTATGGTTCATGGCGCTCTCCACCTCAGACTTGGTGGCGGACAGTCTGTCGGTATCCTCCGTTGGAGAAGGATCCGGCTCGCGTCCTGCGCTTGCCTCCCCCTCCAGACCGGGCGCTGGAGCCTGGCCGGTGTTGGTCGGATTGGCAATTCCTGCGCTCGCAGTCCGGCGAGCGCTTTTTCTCCTACAAAGATCATGAGCACTCAGACGTTTCCTCGGAACGTTGCTCTAAAAATTCAAGTACGAGCTATACCTTTGCGGCGACATTTCCGTCCGCACTGCGCTCCTTTTCCGCCTGCTGGTTCGGACTGACCTCTGTTGGTCGGCCGCCGCGGGCTCGGCTTCCTGCCGTAAAGGCGCTTCCTGCAAAATACCATCGTTCGCGAAGGTCAGAAATGGGCAGGGATGAGATAATGGTGTCCGGACTTCGGTCGCGGTCACCTGGGAAGCCGGACTTAGCCCGGGGTAGTCCGCCGTAATGGCGACCAAAGCATTGTCTATGCTGAGTTGGTGATACACCCCGTCGATCAGCTCCACCTCGATATCCGGGTCCTCTTCGGAGGCTGGATCCAGGGATCCTTCTGGATCCTCGGGTTGTGGAGCAGGACTCACCATGTCCTCCACAGTCCGGTGTAGATCCTGCGCCGAAGACATAATGTAAGAAGCTTAAACTTCGAAAGCATGGGTTGGGCCCTTCAAGGTGTTCACTTACCCATCCTCTGGGGTTGATCATGGAAAACCCATTCAAAGGGTTCGTTCGAAGGAAATCCTCCTTCTCCCCCTTGTACAGGCTGGACAGGATCTTCACCAGATCCTCGGTCGAATCCGGCCCTTTGCGGCCGTGCCGGGTAGCATCGTCCTCCCCGTTGAAATCCCACATGGGGTGGCCTCTGTATTGCAGTGGCTGTACCCCTCGCTTGATGCATGTCGCCATGACTCCGATCATGGTCAAGCCGGAATGAGCCATTAATCTTATCCAGCCCATCAAGTAATGGACGCTCTTGTCTTCCTCCAATCGGGGGCTCCGTGGGCGCCAGCTGAGGCGTTTCTTCAAGGGAGCAGCACTAAACTCCGGGAGGCCGATCCGAACTGGGTCTGGCAGCGGAGCGTCCCCTATATAAAACCACTCCAAGGGCCAGTCTTCGGACGCCTTCTTGGGAGTGCTGGATAGGTATCCGGTCCCAGCGGTGCGCCATATTTCGGCGCCGCCCACTTGATATATGGACCCCTGGTGAGAATGGGGTACGAGGCAAAATAGCCTCTTCCACAATGCGAAATGGGGCTCAATGCCCAGGAATAGCTCGCAAAGAGCTACGTAGCCCGCGATATGCAGGACAGAGGCGGGCGTGAGGTGGTGGAGCTGGAGTCCGTAGAACTTCAGGAGCCCGCGGAGGAACGGATGTATTGGAAATCCGAGTCCCCTTATCAGATAAGGGACAAAACATACTCACTCCCCCTTATTGGGGCTTGGAGTGTCCTCCGCCTGTCTCCCACCTTGATAAGTAACCAGTCCGGCCTGGACTGGGATCATGAAGGCCAGAGGGAGGAATCCCCCCGTTTGGAGCTTCACAAGCTCGTTGTGCGAAATAGAGCACCTCCTCCAATTCCCCGGCGGTGGGCTGGGAGCGCGTGAAGAAGAGCCGCGTTGATGATCCATGGTGGAATGGATTTCTAGGTCAAAGGCGCTTCGATGGAGTATTCGCGGGAGGAAGACGGTGTGGTTTGGATCTGGATTCTTGCCTCTTTTATAGGCGGGCGACTCGCACAATTGGGGGGTGAAATGCAAAAGACACCCTGGCTTTTCGCATTCGTGCGACGCGTGGAAGAGGGCCATTATTTGGCATAGAAGCCGAGGAACACAGTATTCAAGATGAAGCCGGACACTGTTCGGCAGGTACATGGAATTTGAAGGGAGAACCCGCCTTGCAACGCCGAAGACTATAAACGCGCCGGACTTATCGTCATTGAAGCCTGGTTCGGGTGCTACTGAGGGAGTCCTGGACTAAGGGGTGTCCGGACAGCCGGACTATCAATATCCGCCGGACTCCAAGACTACGAAGATACAAGATTGAAGACTCCGTCCCGTGTCCGGATGGGACTTTCCTTGCGTGAAAGGCAAGCTTGGCAATACGGATATGTAGATCTCCTACCATTGTAACCGACTCTGTGTAACCCTAGCCCTCTCCGGTGTCTATATAAACCGGAGGGCTTTAGTCCGTAGGACAACATACATTACAACAATCATACCATAGGCTAGCTTCTAGGGTTTAGCCTCCTTGATCTCGTGGTAGATCTACTCTTGTACTACCCATATCATCAATATTAATCAAGCAGGATGTAGGGGTTTACCTCCATTGAGAGGGCCCGAACCTGGGTAAAACATTGTGTCCCTTGCCTCCTGTTACCATCCGTCTAGACGCATAGTTCGGGACCCCCTACCCGAGATCCGCCGGTTTTGACACCGACATCGCCCATCTTGATAGAAACATCCGGGACCACCAAACTGGAGCTCAATCGTTTACCCGGAGAAATGACAGCCATGGGTTTACTCAAATTTGAAGAAGTGAAATCATGCTTGGCAAAAAACGGTCTTGACATAAAACAATGCGATGCACCAGTATCAAATAAGACTTTTGCAGGAATATCATTAACTAGAAGATTACCCATTATCACATCTGAAGAATCCTCTGCCTGAGCTGTGTTCATCATGTTCACCTTTGCATGCTTTGGATTATGCTTGACCACTGCATTGCTTGAAGATCTCACAGGAGGAGGAGGAAGGCGCCTTTGATTGAAGCATTTGTTCGCATAGTGACCTTTCTGCTGGCACTTGTTGCAAGTCACTTTTGAGAGCGGACGGTGATAAGGAGCATTTGACCTTGGAGCTTGAGGCTGAGACTTGTTCTGATAGCCTGGGTTGGGTGGGTGGGAAGATCCACGAGCACCTGAGTTCTTCTGTTGGTAAGGCTTGTTGGGGAATGTTGCAGAAAATTAAAATTTTTCCTATGGTTTCACCAAGATCCATCTATGAGTTCATCTAAGCAACGAGTCAAGGGAGTGAGTTTGCATCTACATACCACTTGTAGATCGCGTGCGGAAGCTTGCAAGGGGATGGTGATGATGGAGTCGTACTCGACGTGATTCAGATCACCGATGTCCAAGTGCTGAACGGACAGCACCTCCGCGTTCAACACACGTACGGGACAGGAGACATCTCCTCCTTCTTGATCCAGCAAGGGGGAAGGAGAGGTCGATGATGATCCAGCAGCACGACGGCGTGGTGGTGGATGCAGCAGAACTCCAGCAGGGCTTCGCCAAGCGTCTACGGGAGGAGGACGAGGTGTAGCAGGGGGAGGGAGGCGCCAAGGCAATGGGGTGTACGGCTGCCCTCCCCCCTGCCCTCCTTTATATAGGACCCCAAGGGGGGCGCCGGCCCTGGGAGATTGGATCTCCCAAGGGGGCGGTGGCCAAGGGGGGAGGAGTGCCCCCCAAGGCATGTGGTGCGCCCCCCCCACCCTAGGGTTTCAACCCTAGGCGCAGGGGGTGGGCCTAGGGGGGCACACCAGCCCACTATGGGCTGGCTCCCCTCCCATGTCAGCCCATGGGGCCCTCCGGGATGGGTGGCCCCACCCGGTGGACCCCCGGGACCCTTCCGGTGGTCCCGGTACATTACCGGGAGACCCCGAAACTTTCCCGATGGCCGAAAAACCACTTCCTATATATTATTCTTTACCTCCGGACCATTCCGAAACTCCTCGTGACGTCCGGGATCTCATCCGGGACTCCGAACAACATTCGGTATGCTGCATACTCATATTCATACAACCCTAGCGTCACCGAACCTTAAGTGTGTAGACCCTACGGGTTCGGGAGACACGCAGACATGACCGAGACGACTCTCGGGCAATAACCAACAGCGGGATCTAGATACCCTTGTTGGCTCCCACATGCTCCTCGATGATTTCATCAGTTGAACCACGATGTCGAGGATTCGATCAAATCCCGTATACAATTCCCTTTGTCAATCGGTACGTTACTTACCCGAGACTCGATCGTTGGTATCCCAATACCTTGTTCAGTCTCGTTACCGGCAAGTCACTTTACTCGTACCGTAATGCATGATCCCGTGGACAACACCTTGGTCACCTTGAGCTCATTATGATGATGCATTACCGAGTGGGCCCAGAGATACCTCTCCGTCATACGGAGTGACAAATCCCAGTCTCGATCCGTGTCAACCCAACAGATACTTTCGGAGATACCTGTAATGCACCTTTATAGTCACCCAGTTATGTTGTGATGTTTGATACACCCAAGGCACTCCTACGGTATCCGGGAGTTACACGATCTCATGGTCGAAGGAAGAGATACTTGACATTGGCAAAGCTCTAGCAAACGAACTACACGATCTTTGTGCTATGCTTAGGATTGGGTCTTGTCCATCACATCATTCTCCTAATGATTGTTGGGGAACGTTGCAGAAAATTAAAATTTTTCCTACGGCTTCACCAAGATCCATCTATGAGTTCATCTAAGCAACGAGTCATGGGAGAGAGCTTGCATCTACATACCACTTGTAGATCGCGTGCGGAAGCTTGCAAGGTGATGATGGAGTCGTACTCGAACGTGATTCAGATCACCGATGCCAAGTGCTGAACGGACAGCACCTCCGTGTTCAACACACGTACGGGACGAGCGACGTCTCCTCCTTCTTGATCCAGCAAGGGGGAAGGAGAGGTTGAGGAAGACAGCTCCACCGGCAGCACGACGGCGTGGTGATGGTGGAGAAGCAGTACTCCGACAGGGCTTCGCCGAGCACACAACGAAGGAGGAGAGGTGTTGGGGAGGGAGAAGGAGGCAACCAAAGGCCAAGGACTCAAGGTGTGAAGTCCCTCCTCTCCCCCACTATATATAGGAGGGCCAAGGGGGGGGTGGCCGGCCCTAGGAGATCCAATCTCCTAGGGGGGCGGCGGCCAAGGGGGGTTTCCCTCCCCCCCAAGGCACCTAGGAGGTGCCTTCCCCTCCTAGGACTCTTGCCCCCTTGAACCCTAGGCGCATGGGCCTATGTGGGGCTGGTGCCCTTGGCCCATGCAGGCCAAGGCGCACCCCCTACAGCCCATGTGGCCCCCCGGGGCAGGTGGCCCCACCCGGTGGGCCCCCGGGACCCCTCCGGTGGTCCCGGTACAATACCGATAACCCCGAAACTTGTCCCGATGCCCGAAACAGGACTTCCCATATATGAATCTTTACCTCCGGACCATTCCGGAACTCCTCGTGACGTCCGGGATCTCATCCGGGACTCCGAACATCATTCGGTAGTCACATACTTGACTTCCTACTAACCCTAGCGTCACCGAACCTTAAGTGTGTAGACCCTACGGGTTCGGGAGACACGCAGACATGACCGAGACGACTCTCGGGCAATAACCAACAGCGGGGTCTGGATATCCATGTTGGCTCCCACATGCTCCTCGATGATTTCATCGGTTGAACCACGATGTCGAGGATTCGATCAAACCCTGTATACAATTCCCTTTGTCAATCGGTACGTTACTTGCCCGAGACTCGATCGTCGGTATCCCAATACCTTGTTCAGTCTCGTTACCCGGCAAGTCACTTTACTCGTACCGTAATGCATGATCCCGTGGCCAACACCTTGGTCACATTGAGCTCATTATGATGATGCATTACCGAGTGGGCCCAGAGATACCTCTCCGTTATACGGAGTGACAAATCCCAGTCTCGATCCGTGTCAACCCAACAGATACTTTCGGAGATACCTGTAATGCACCTTTATAGTCACCCAGTTACGTTGTGACGTTTGATACACCCAAGGCACTCCTACGGTAACCGGGAGTTACACGATCTCATGGTCGAAGGAATAGATACTTGACATTGGCAAAGCTTCTAGCAAACGAACTATACGATCTTTTATGCTATGCTTATGATTGGGTCTTGTCCATCACATCATTCTCCTAATGATGTGATCCCGTTATCAACGACATCCTATGTCCATAGTCAGGAAACCATGACTATCTATTGATCATAACGAGCTAGTCAACTAGAGGCTCACTAGGGACTCATTGGGTCTAAGTGTTCACACGTGTATTACGATTTCCGGATAATACAGTTATAGCATGAACAAAAGACAATTATCATGAACATTGAAATATAATAATCCTTTTATTATTGCCTCTAGGGCATATTTCCAACAGTCTCCCACTTGCACTAGAGTCACCAATCTAGTTACATTGTGATGAATCGAACACCCATAGAGTTCTGGTGTTGATCATGTTTTGCACGCGAGAGAGGTTTAGTCAACGGATCTGCGACATTCAGATCCGTGTGCACTTTGCAAATCTCTATGTCTCCATCTTGAACATTTTCACGGATGGAGTTGAAACGACGCTTGATGTGCCTGGTCTTCTTGTGAAACCTGGGCTCCTTGGCAAGGGCAATAGCTCCAGTGTTGTCACAGAAGAGTTTGATCGGCCCCGACGCATTGGGTATGACTCCTAGGTCGGTGATGAACTCCTTCATCCAAATCGCTTCATGCGCTGCCTCCGAGGCTGCCATGTACTCCGCTTCACATGTAGATCCCGCCACGACGCTCTGCTTGCAGCTGCACCAGCTTACTGCTCCACCATTCAACATATACACGTATCCGGTTTGTGACTTAGAGTCATCCAGATCTGAGTCGAAGCTAGCGTCGACGTAACCCTTTACGACGAGCTCTTCATCTCCTCCATAAACGAGAAACATGTCCTTTGTCCTTTTCAGGTACTTCAGGATATTCTTGACCGCTGTCCAGTGTTCCTTGCCGGGGTTACTTTGGTATCTTGCAACCAAACTTACGGCAAGGTTTACATCGGGTCTGGTACACAGCATGGCATACATAATAGATCCTATGGCTGAAGCATAGGGGATGACACTCATCTCTTCTTTATCTTTTGCCGTGGTCGGTGACTGAGCCGAGCTCAATCTCACACCTTGTAACATAGGCAAGAACCCCTTCTTGGACTGATCCATTTTGAACCTCTTCAAAATCTTATCAAGGTATGTGCTTTGTGAAAGACCTATGAGGCGTCTCGATCTATCTCTATAGATCTTGATGTCTAATATATAAGCAGCTTCTCCAAGGTCCTTCATTGAAAAACACTTGTTCAAGTAGGCCTTAATGCTGTCCAGGAGTTTCGTATCATTTCCCATCAAGAGTATGTCATCCACATATAATAGGAGAAATGCTACAGAGCTCCCACTCACTTTCTTGTAAACGCAGGCTTCTCCATAAGTCTGCGTAAACCCAAACGCTTTGATCATCTCATCAAAGCGAATGTTCCAACTCCGAGATGCTTGCACCAGTCCATAAATGGATCGCTGGAGCTTGCATACTTTGTTAGCGTTCTGAGGAACGACAAAACCTTCCGGCTGCATCATATACAGCTCTTCCTTAAGATGTCCATTAAGGAATGCCGTTTTGACGTCCATCTGCCATATCTCATAATCATAGTATGCGGCAATTGCTAACATGATTCGGACGGACTTAAGCTTCGCCACGGGAGAGAATGTCTCGTCGTAGTCAATCCCTTGAACTTGTCGATAACCCTTAGCGACAAGTCGAGCTTTATAGATGGTAACATTACCATCCGCGTCCGTCTTCTTCTTAAAAATCCATTTATTTTCTATCGCTCGCCGATCATCGGGCAAGTCTGTCAAAGTCCATACTTTGTTTTCATACATGGATCCTATCTCGGATTTCATGGCCTCAAGCCATTTGTTGGAATCCGGGCCCGCCATTGCTTCTTCATAGTTCGAAGGTTCATTGTTGTCCAGCAACATGATTTCCATGACAGGGTTGCCGTACCACTCTGGTGCAGAACGTGTCCTTGTGGACCTTCGAAATTCAGTAGCAACTAGATCTGAAGTACCTTGATCATCATCAACATTTTCCTCTTCAGTTGGTGTGGGCATTACAGGAATGGTTTCCTGCGCTGCACCACTTTCCCGTTCGAGAGGTAGTACTTCATCGAGTTCTACTTTCCTCCCACTTACTTCTTTCGAGAGAAACTCTTTCTCCAGAAAGCATCCGTTCTTGGCAACAAAGATCTTGCCTTCGGATCTTAAGTAGAAGGTATACCCGACAGTTTCCTTAGGGTATCCTATGAATACGCATTTTTCCGACTTGGGTTCGAGCTTTTCAGGTTGAAGTTTCTTGACATAAGCATCGCATCCCCAAACTTTTAGAAACGACAGCTTAGGTTTCTTCCCAAACCATAATTCATACGGTGTCGTCTCAACGGATTTAGACGGTGCCCTATTTAAAGTGAATGTAGCTGTCTCTAGAGCGTATCCCCAAAATGATAGCGGTAAATCGGTAAGAGACATCATAGACCGCACCATATCCAATAGAGTGCGATTACGACGTTCGGACACACCGTTTCGCTGAGGTGTTCCAGGCGGCGTGAGTTGTGAAACGATTCCACATTTTCTTAAGTGTGTACCAAATTCGTGACTTAAGTATTCGCCCCCACGATCTGATCGTAGGAACTTTATCTTACGGTCATGTTGATTCTCTACCTCACTCTGAAATTCCTTGAACTTTTCAAAGGTCTCAGACTTGTGTTTCATTAAGTAGACATACCCATATCTACTCAAGTCGTCAGTGAGAGTGAGAACATAACGATATCCTCCGCGAGCCTCAACGCTCATTGGACCGCACACATCGGTATGTATGATTTCCAACAAGTTGGTTGCTCGCTCCATTGTTCCGGAGAACGGAGTCTTGGTCATTTTGCCTAAGAGGCAAGGTTCGCATGTGTCAAATGATTCATAATCAAGAGACTCTAAAAGTCCATCAGCATGGAGCTTCTTCATGCGCTTGACACCAATGTGACCAAGGCGGCAGTGCCACAAGTATGTGGGACTATCGTTATCAACTTTACATCTTTTGGCATCCACACTATGAACATGTGTAATATTACGCTCGAGATTCATCAAGAATAAACCATTGACCATCGGAGCATGACCATAAAACATATCTCTCATATAAATCGAACAACCATTATTCTCAGACTTAAATGAGTAGCCATCTCGTATTAAACGAGATCCAGATACAATGTTCATGCTCAAACTTGGCACTAAATAACAATTATTGAGGTTTAAAACTAATCCCGTAGGTAAATGTAGAGGCAGCGTGCCGACGGCGATCACATCGACCCTGGAGCCATTCCCGACGCGCATCGTCACCTCGTCCTTCGCCAGTCTCCGTTTATTCCGCAGCTCCTGCTGTGAGTTACATATGTGAGCAACGGCACCGGTATCAAATACCCAGGAGTTACTTCGAGTACTGGTAAGGTACACATCAATTACATGTATATCAAATATACCTTTGGTGTTGCCGGCCTTCTTATCCGCTAAGTATTTGGGGCAGTTCCGCTTCCAGTGCCCCTTCCCCTTGCAATAAAAGCACTCAGTCTCAGGCTTGGGTCCATTCTTTGACTTCTTCCCGGCAACAGGCTTACCGGGCGCGGCAACATCTTTGCCGTCCTTCTTGAAGTTCTTCTTACCCTTGCCCTTCTTGAACTTAGTGGTCTTATTGACCATCAACACTTGATGTTCTTTCTTGATTTCAGCCTCTGCTGACTTCAGCATCGAGAACACTTCAGGAATGGTCTTTACCATCCCCTGCATGTTGTAGTTCATCACAAAGCTCTTGTAGCTTGGTGGGAGCGACTGGAGGATTCTGTCAATGACCGCCTCATCTGGGAGGTTAATGTTCAACTGGGTCATACGTGCGTGCAACCCAGACATCTTCAGGATGTGTTCACTGACAGAACTGTTCTCCTCCATCTTACAACTGTAGAACTTGTCGGAGACATCATATCTCTCGACCCGGGCATGAGCTTGGAAAACTAGTTTCAGCTCTTCGAACATCTCATATGCTCCGTGATGCTCAAAACGCTTTTGGAGCCCCGGTTCTAAGCTGTAAAGCATGCCGCACTGAACGAGGGAGTAATCATCAGCACGAGTTTGCCAAGCGTTCATAACGTCTTGGTTCTCTGGGACGGGAGCGGCACCTAGCGGTCCTTCTAGGACATATTGCTTCCTGGCAGCTATGAGGATGATCCTCAGGTTTCGGACCCAGTCCGTATAGTTGCTGCCATCATCTTTCAGCTTGGTTTTCTCTAGGAACGCGTTGAAGTTCATGTTGACATGAGCGTTGGCCATTGATCTACAATACATATTTGCAAAGGTTTTAGACTAAGTTCATGATAATAAAGTTCTTAATCAAAATTATGAACTCCCACTTAGATTAGACATCCCTCTAGTCATCTAAGTGTTACACGATCCGAGTCGACTAGCCCGTGTCCGATCATCACGTGAGACGGACTAGTCATCGTCGGTGAACATCTTTATGTTGATCGTATCTTCCATACGACTCGTGTTCGACCTTTCGGTCTCCGTGTTCCGAGGCCATGTCTGCACATGCTAGGCTCGTCAAGTTAACCCTAAGTGTTTTCGCTGTGTAAAACTGTCTTACACCCGTTGTATGTGAACGTAAGGATCCATCACACCCGATCATCACGTGGTGCTTAGAAACGACGAACTGTAGCAACGGTGCACAGTTAGGGGAGAACACTTCTTGAAATTTTGTAAGGGATCATCTTATTTACTACCGTCGTCCTAAGTAAACAAGATGCATAAACATAATAAACATCACATGCAATTATATGGTTGTGACATGATATGGCCAATATCATCAAGCTCCATTGATCTCCATCTTCGGGGCTCCATGATCATCTTGTCACCGGCTTGACACCATGATCTCCATCATCATGATCTCCATCATCGTGTCTTCATGAAGTTGTCACGCCAACGACTACTTCTACTTCTATGACTAACGCGTTTAGTAATGAAGTAAAGTAGTTTACATGGCGTTCTTCAATGACACGCAGGTCATACAAAAAAATAAAGACAACTCCTATGGCTCCTGCCGGTTGTCATACTCATCGACATGCAAGTCGTGAATCCTATTACAAGAACATGATCTCATACATCACAATTCAACATTCATCACAACTTCTGGCCATATCACATCACATGATCAATCGCTGCAAAAACAAGTTAGACGTCCTCTAGTTGTTGTTGCATCTTTTACGTGGCTGCGATTGGGTTCTAGCAAGAACGTTTTCTTACCTACGAATCACCACAACGTGATTTTGTCAACTTCTATTTACCCTTCATAAGGGCCCTGTTCATCGATTCCGCTCCAACTAAAGTGGGAGAGACAGACACCCGCCAGCCACCTTATGCAACTAGTGCATGTCAGTCGGTGGAACCGGTCTCACGTAAGCGTACGTGTAAGGTTGGTCCGGGCCGCTTCATCCCACAATACCGTTGAGCAAGAAAAGACTAGTAGAGGCAAGTAAGATGACAAGATCAACGCCCACAACAAATTGTGTTCTACTCGTGCATTAGAGAACTACGCATAGACCTAGCTCATGATGCCACTGTTGGGGAACGTTGCAAAAAATTAAAATTTTTCCTACGGCTTCACCAAGATCCATCTATGAGTTCATCTAAGCAACGAGTCATGGGAGAGAGCTTGCATCTACATACCACTTGTAGATCGCGTGCGGAAGCTTGCAAGGTGATGATGGAGTCGTACTCGAACGTGATTCAGATCACCGATGCCAAGTGCTGAACGGACAGCACCTCCGTGTTCAACACACGTACGGGACGAGCGACGTCTCCTCCTTCTTGATCCAGCAAGGGGGAAGGAGAGGTTGAGGAAGACAGCTCCACCGGCAGCACGACGGCGTGGTGATGGTGGAGAAGCAGTACTCCGACAGGGCTTCGCCGAGCACACAACGAAGGAGGAGAGGTGTTGGGGAGGGAGAAGGAGGCAACCAAAGGCCAAGGACTCAAGGTGTGAAGTCCCTCCTCTCCCCCACTATATATAGGAGGGCCAAGGGGGGGGTGGCCGGCCCTAGGAGATCCAATCTCCTAGGGGGGCGGCGGCCAAGGGGGGTTTCCCTCCCCCCCAAGGCACCTAGGAGGTGCCTTCCCCTCCTAGGACTCTTGCCCCCTTGAACCCTAGGCGCATGGGCCTATGTGGGGCTGGTGCCCTTGGCCCATGCAGGCCAAGGCGCACCCCCTACAGCCCATGTGGCCCCCCGGGGCAGGTGGCCCCACCCGGTGGGCCCCCGGGACCCCTCCGGTGGTCCCGGTACAATACCGATAACCCCGAAACTTGTCCCGATGCCCGAAACAGGACTTCCCATATATGAATCTTTACCTCCGGACCATTCCGGAACTCCTCGTGACGTCCGGGATCTCATCCGGGACTCCGAACATCATTCGGTAGTCACATACTTGACTTCCTACTAACCCTAGCGTCACCGAACCTTAAGTGTGTAGACCCTACGGGTTCGGGAGACACGCAGACATGACCGAGACGACTCTCGGGCAATAACCAACAGCGGGGTCTGGATATCCATGTTGGCTCCCACATGCTCCTCGATGATTTCATCGGTTGAACCACGATGTCGAGGATTCGATCAAACCCTGTATACAATTCCCTTTGTCAATCGGTACGTTACTTGCCCGAGACTCGATCGTCGGTATCCCAATACCTTGTTCAGTCTCGTTACCCGGCAAGTCACTTTACTCGTACCGTAATGCATGATCCCGTGGCCAACACCTTGGTCACATTGAGCTCATTATGATGATGCATTACCGAGTGGGCCCAGAGATACCTCTCCGTTATACGGAGTGACAAATCCCAGTCTCGATCCGTGTCAACCCAACAGATACTTTCGGAGATACCTGTAATGCACCTTTATAGTCACCCAGTTACGTTGTGACGTTTGATACACCCAAGGCACTCCTACGGTAACCGGGAGTTACACGATCTCATGGTCGAAGGAATAGATACTTGACATTGGCAAAGCTTCTAGCAAACGAACTATACGATCTTTTATGCTATGCTTATGATTGGGTCTTGTCCATCACATCATTCTCCTAATGATGTGATCCCGTTATCAACGACATCCTATGTCCATAGTCAGGAAACCATGACTATCTATTGATCATAACGAGCTAGTCAACTAGAGGCTCACTAGGGACTCATTGGGTCTAAGTGTTCACACGTGTATTACGATTTCCGGATAATACAGTTATAGCATGAACAAAAGACAATTATCATGAACATTGAAATATAATAATCCTTTTATTATTGCCTCTAGGGCATATTTCCAACAATGATGTGATCCCATTATCAAAGACATCCAATGTCCATAGTCAGGAAACCATGACTATCTGTTGATCACAACGAGCTAGTCAACTAGAGGCTCACTAGGGACATATTGTGGTCTATGTGTTCACACGTGTATTACGATTTCCGGATAATACAATTATAGCATGAACAAAAGACAATTATCATGAACAACGAAATATAATAATACTTTTATTATTGCCTCTAGGGCATATTTCCAACAGTCTCCCACTTGCACTAGAGTCACCAATCTAGTTACATTGTGATGAATCGAACACCCATAGAGTTCTGGTGTTGATCATGTTTTGCTCGTTAGAGAGGTTTAGTCAACGGATCTGCGACATTCAGATCCGTGTGTACTTTGCAAATCTCTATGTCTCCATCTTGAACATTTTCACGGATGGAGTTGAAACGACGCTTGATGTGCCTGGTCTTCTTGTGAAACCTGGGCTCCTTGGCAAGGGCAATAGCTCCAGTGTTGTCACAGAAGAGTTTGATCGGCCCCGACGCATTGGGTATGACTCCTAGGTCAGTGATGAACTCCTTCACCCAAATCGCTTCATGCGTTGCCTCCGAGGCTGCCATGTACTCCGCTTCACACGTAGATCCCGCCATGACGCTCTGCTTGCAGCTGCACCAGCTTACTGCTCCACCATTCAACATATACATGTATCCGGTTTGTGACTTAGAGTCATCCAGATCTGAGTCGAAGCTAGCGTCGACGTAACCCTTTACGACGAGCTCTTCGTCTCCTCCATAAACGAGAAACATGTCCTTTGTCCTTTTCAGGTACTTCAGGATATTCTTGACCGCTGTCCAGTGTTCCTTGCCGGGATTACTTTGGTATCTTGCCACCAAACTTACGGCAAGGTTTGCATCGGGTCTGGTACACAGCATGGCATACATAATAGATCCTATGGCTGAAGCATAGGGGATGCCACTCATCTCTTCTTTATCTTTTGCCGTGGTCGGTGACTGAGCCGAGCTCAATTTCACACCTTGTAACATAGGCAAGAACCCCTTCTTGGACTGATCCATTTTGAACCTCTTCAAAATCTTATCAAGGTATGTGCTTTGTGAAAGACCTATGAGGCGTCTTGATCTATCTCTATAGATCTTGATGCCTAATATATAAGCAGCTTCTCCAAGGTCCTTCATTGAAAAACACTTATTCAAGTAGGCCTTAATGCTGTCCAGAAGTTTTATATTATTTCCCATCAAGAGTATGTCATCTACATATAATATGAGAAATGCTACAGAGCTCCCACTCACTTTCTTGTAAACGCAGGCTTCTCCATAAGTCTGCATAAACCCAAACGCTTTGATCATCTCATCAAAACGAATATTCCAACTCCGAGATGCCTGCACCAGTCCATAAATGGATCGCTGGAGCTTGCATACTTTGTTAGCGTTCTTAGGATCGACAAAACCTTTCGGCTGCATCATATACAGCTCTTCCTTAAGATGTCCGTTAAGGAATGCCGTTTTGACGTCCATCTGCCATATCTCATAATCATAGTATGCGGCAACTGCTAACATGATTCGGACGGACTTCAGCTTCGCTACGGGAGAGAATGTCTCGTCGTAGTCAATCCCTTGAACTTGTCGATAACCCTTAGCGACAAGCCGAGCTTTATAGATGGTAACATTACCATCCGCGTCTGTCTTCTTCTTGAAAATCCATTTGTTTTCTATCGCTCGCCGATCATAGGGCAAGTCTGTCAAAGTCCATACTTTGTTTTCATACATGGATTATATCTCGGATTTCATGGCTTCAAGCCATTTGTTGGAATCTGGGCCCGCCATCGCTTCTTCATAGTTCGAAGGTTCACCGTTGTCTAACAACATGATTTCCAGGACAGGGTTGCCGTACCACTTTGGTGCGGAACGTGTCCTTGTGGACCTACGAAGTTCAGTAGCAACTTGATCCGAAGTACCTTGATCATCATCATTGTTTTCCTCTTCAGTTGGTGTGGGCATCACAGGAACATTTTCCTGCGCTGCACCACTTTCCCGTTCGAGAGGTAGTACTTCATCGAGTTCTACTTTCCTCCCACTTACTTCTTTTGAGAGAAACTCTTTTTCCAGAAAGCATCCGTTCTTGGCAACAAAGATCTTGCCCTCGGATCTTAAGTAGAAGGTATACCCGACAGTTTCCTTAGGGTATCCTATGAAGACGCATTTTTCCGACTTGGGTTCGAGCTTTTCAGGTTGAAGTTTCTTGACATAAGCATCGCATCCCCAAACTTTTAGAAACGACAGCTTAGGTTTCTTCCCAAACCATAATTCATACGGTGTCGTCTCAAACGGATTTAGACGGTGCCCTATTTAAAGTGAATGTAGCTGTCTCTAGAGCGTATCCCCAAAATGATAGCGGTAAATCGGTAAGAGACATCATAGACCGCACCATATCTAATAGAGTGCGATTACGACGTTCGGACACACCGTTACGCTGAGGTGTTCCAGGCGGCGTGAGTTGTGAAACGATTCCACATTTCCTTAAGTGTGTACCAAATTCGTGACTTAAGTATTCTCCTCCACGATCTGATCGTAGGAACTTTATCTTTCGGTCATGTTGATTCTCCACCTCATTTTGAAATTCCTTGAACTTTTCAAAGGTTTCAGATTTGTGTTTCATTAAGTAAACATACCCATATCTACTCAAGTCATCAGTGAGAGTGAGAACATAACGATATCCTCCGCGAGCCTCAACGCTCATTGGACCGCATACATCGGTATGTATGATTTCCAACAAGTTGGTTGCTCGCTCCATTGTTCCGGAGAACGGAGTCTTGGTCATTTTGCCCATGAGGCATGGTTCGCATGTGTCAAACGATTCATAATCAAGAGACTCTAAAAGTCCATCAGCATGGAGCTTCTTCATGCGCTTGACACCAATGTGACCAAGGCGGCAGTGCCACAAGTATGTGGGACTATCGTTATCAACTTTACATCTTTTGGCATCCACACTATGAACATGTGTAATATTACGCTCGAGATTCATCAAGAATAAACCATTGACCATCGGAGCATGACCATAAAACATATCTCTCATATAAATCGAACAACCATTATTCTTAGACTTAAATGAGTAGCCATCTCATATTAAACGAGATCCAGATACAATGTTCATGCTCAAACTTGGCACTAAATAACAATTATTAAGGTTCAAAACTAATCCCGTAGGTAAATGTAGAGGCAGCATGCCGACGGCGATCACATCGACTCTGGAACCATTCCCGACGCGCATCGTCACCTCGTCCTCCGCCAGTCTCCGTTTATTCCGCAGCTCCTGCTGTGAGTTACAAATATGAGCAACGGCACCGGTATCAAATACCCAGGAGTTACTACGAATACTGGTAAGGTACACATCAGTTACATGTATATCAAATATACCTTTGGTGTTGCCGGCCTTCTTATCCGCTAAGTATTTGGGGCAGTTCCGCTTCCAGTGACCCTTCCCCTTGCAATAAAAGCACCCAGTCTCAGGCTTGGGTCCATTCTTGGACTTCTTCCCGGTAACTGGCTTACTGGGCGCGGCAACATCCTTGTTGTCCTTCTTGAAGTTCTTCTTGCCCTTGCCCTTCTTGAACTTAGTGGTCTTATTGACCATCAACACTTGATGTTCTTTCTTGATTTCAGCCTCTGCTGACTTCAGCATCGAGAACACTTCAGGAATGGTCTTCACCATCCCCTGCATGTTGTAGTTCATCACAAAGCTCTTGTAGCTTGGTGGGAGCAACTGGAGGATTCTGTCAATGACTGCCTCATCTGGGAGGTTAATGTTCAGCTGAGTCATACGGTTGTGCAACCCAGACATCTTCAGGATGTGCTCACTGACAGAACTGTTTTCCTCCATCTTACAACTATAGAACTTGTCGGAGACATCATATCTCTCGACCCGGGCATGAGCTTGGAAAACTAGTTTCAGCTCTTCGAACATCTCATATGCTCCGTGATGCTCAAAACGCTTTTGGAGCCCCGGTTCTAAGCTGTAAAGCATGCCGCACTGAACGAGGGAGTAATCATCAGCACGAGTTTGCCAAGCATTCATAATGTCTTGGTTCTCTGGGACGGGAGCGTCACCTAGCGGTCCTTCTAGGACATATTGCTTCCTGGCAGCTATGAGGATGATCCTCAGGTTCCGGACCCAGTCCGTATAGTTGCTGCCATCATCTTTCAGCTTGGTTTTCTCTAGGAACGCGTTGAAGTTCATGTTGACATGAGCGTTGGCCATTTGATCTATAAAACATATTTGCAAAGGTCTTAGACTAAGTTCATGATAATTAAGTTCTAATCAAATTATGAACTCCCACTCAAATTAGACATCCCTCTAGTCATCTAAGTGTTACACGATCCGAGTCGACTAGCCCGTGTCCGATCATCACGTGAGACGGACTAGTCATCGTCGGTGAACATCTCCATGTTGATCGTATCTTCCATACGACTCATGTTCGACCTTTCGGTCTCCGTGTTCCGAGGCCATGTCTGTACATGCTAGGCTCGTCAAGTTAACCCTAAGTATTTTTGCTGTGTAAAACTGTCTTACACCCGTTGTATGTGAACGTAAGAATCCATCACACCCGATCATCACGTGGTGCTTAGAAGTGACGAACTGTAGCAACGGTGCACAGTTAGGGGAGAACACTTCTTGAAATTTTTGTAAGGGATCATCTTATTTACTACCGTCGTCCTAAGTAAACAAGATGCATAAACATAATAAACATCACATGCAATTATATAGTTGTGACATGATATGGCCAATATCATATAGCTCCATTGATCTCCATCTTCGGGGCTCCATGATCATCTTGTCACCGGCTTGACACCATGATCTCCATCATCATGATCTCCATCATCGTGTCTTCATGAAGTTGTCACACCAACGACTACTTCTACTTCTATGGCTAACGCGTTTAGCAATAAAGTAAAGTAGTTTACATGGCGTTCTTCAATGACACGCAGGTCATACAAAAAATAAAGACAACTCCTATGGCTCCTGCCGGTTGTCATACTCATCGACATGCAAGTTGTGAATCCTATTACAAGAACATGATTTCATACATCACAATTCATCATTCATCACAACTTCTGGCCATATCACATCACATGATCAATCGCTGCAAAAACAAGTTAGACGTCCTCTAATTGTTGTTGCATCTTTTACGTGGCTGCAATTGGGTTCTAGCAAGAACATTTTCTTACCTACGAATAACCACAACGTGATTTTGTCAACTTCTATTTACCCTTCATAAGGGCCCTTTTCATCGAATCCGCTCCAACTAAAGTGGGAGAGACAGACACCCGCCAGCCACCTTATGCAACTAGTGCATGTCAATCGGTGGAACCGGTCTCACGTAAGCGTACGTGTAAGGTTGGTCCGGGCCGCTTCATCCCACAATACCGCTGAAGCAAGAAAATACTAGTAGAGGCAAGCAAGTTGACAAGATCCACGCCCACAACAAAATTGTGTTCTACTCGTGCATTAGAGAACTACGCATAAACCTAGCTCTGATACCACTGTCGGGGAACGTTGCAGAAAATTAAAATTTTTCCTACGGTTTCACCAAGATCCATCTATGAGTTCATCTAAGCAACGAGTCAAGGGAGTGAGTTTGCATCTACATACCACATGTAGATCGCGTGCGGAAGCTTGCAAGGGGATGGTGATGATGGAGTCGTACTCGACGTGATTCAGATCACCGATGTCCAAGTGCTGAACGGACAGCACCTCCGCGTTCAACACACGTACGGGACGAGAGACATCTCCTCCTTCTTGATCCAGCAAGGGGGAAGGAGAGGTTGATGATGATCCAGCAGCACGACGGCGTGGTGGTGGATGCAGCAGAACTCCAGCAGGGCTTCGCCAAGCGTCTACGGGAGGAGGACGAGGTGTAGCAGGGGGAGGGAGGCGCCAAGGCAATGGGGTGTACAGCTGCGCTCCCCCCTGCCCTCCTTTATATAGGACCCCAGGGGGGGCGCCGGCCCTGGGAGATTGGATCTCCCAAGGGGGCGGTGGCCAAGGGGGGAGGAGTGCCCCCCAAGGCATGTGGTGCGCCCCCCCACCCTAGGGTTTCAACCCTAGGCGCAGGGGGTGGGCCTAGGGGGGCACACCAGCCCACTATGGGCTGGCTCCCCTCCCATGTCAGCCCATGGGGCCCTCCGGGATGGGTGGCCCCACCCGGTGGACCCCCGGGACCCTTCCGGTGGTCCCGGTACATTACCGGGAGACCCCGAAACTTTCCCGATGGCCGAAAAACCACTTCCTATATATTATTCTTTACCTCCGGACCATTCCGAAACTCCTCGTGACGTCCGGGATCTCATCCGGGACTCCGAACAACATTCGGTATGCTGCATACTCATATTCATACAACCCTAGCGTCACCGAACCTTAAGTGTGTAGACCCTACGGGTTCGGGAGACACGCAGACATGACCGAGACGACTCTCGGGCAATAACCAACAGCGGGATCTAGATACCCTTGTTGGCTCCCACATGCTCCTCGATGATTTCATCAGTTGAACCACGATGTCGAGGATTCGATCAAATCCCGTATACAATTCCCTTTGTCAATCGGTACGTTACTTACCCGAGACTCGATCGTTGGTATCCCAATACCTTGTTCAGTCTCGTTACCGGCAAGTCACTTTACTCGTACCGTAATGCATGATCCCGTGGACAACACCTTGGTCACCTTGAGCTCATTATGATGATGCATTACCGAGTGGGCCCAGAGATACCTCTCCGTCATACGGAGTGACAAATCCCAGTCTCGATCCGTGTCAACCCAACAGATACTTTCGAAGATACCTGTAATGCACCTTTATAGTCACCCAGTTATGTTGTGATGTTTGATACACCCAAGGCACTCCTACGGTATCCGGGAGTTACACGATCTCATGGTCGAAGGAAGAGATACTTGACATTGGCAAAGCTCTAGCAAACGAACTACACGATCTTTGTGCTATGCTTAGGATTGGGTCTTGTCCATCACATCATTCTCCTAATGATGTGATCCCGTTATCAAAGACATCCAATGTCCATAGTCAGGAAACCATGACTATCTGTTGATCACAACGAGCTAGTCAACTAGAGGCTCACTAGGGACATATTGTGGTCTATGTGTTCACACGTGTATTACGATTTCCGGATAATACAATTATAGCATGAACAAAAGACAATTATCATGAACAACGAAATATAATAATACTTTTATTATTGCCTCTAGGGCATATTTCCAACAGTCTCCCACTTGCACTAGAGTCACCAATCTAGTTACATTGTGATGAATCGAACACCCATAGAGTTCTGGTGTTGATCATGTTTTGCTCGTTAGAGAGGTTTAGTCAACGGATCTGCGACATTCAGATCCGTGTGTACTTTGCAAATCTCTATGTCTCCATCTTGAACATTTTCACGGATGGAGTTGAAACGACGCTTGATGTGCCTGGTCTTCTTGTGAAACCTGGGCTCCTTGGCAAGGGCAATAGCTCCAGTGTTGTCACAGAAGAGTTTGATCGGCCCCGACGCATTGGGTATGACTCCTAGGTCAGTGATGAACTCCTTCACCCAAATCGCTTCATGCGTTGCCTCCGAGGCTGCCATGTACTCTGCTTCACACGTAGATCCCGCCATGACGCTCTGCTTGCAGCTGCACCAGCTTACTGCTCCACCATTCAACATATACATGTATCCGGTTTGTGACTTAGAGTCATCCAGATCTGAGTCGAAGCTAGCGTCGACGTAACCCTTTACGACGAGCTCTTCGTCTCCTCCATAAACGAGAAACATGTCCTTTGTCCTTTTCAGGTACTTCAGGATATTCTTGACCGCTGTCCAGTGTTCCTTGCCGGGATTACTTTGGTATCTTGCCACCAAACTTACGGCAAGGTTTGCATCGGGTCTGGTACACAGCATGGCATACATAATAGATCCTATGGCTGAAGCATAGGGGATGCCACTCATCTCTTCTTTATCTTTTGCCGTGGTCGGTGACTGAGCCGAGCTCAATTTCACACCTTGTAACATAGGCAAGAACCCCTTCTTGGACTGATCCATTTTGAACCTCTTCAAAATCTTATCAAGGTATGTGCTTTGTGAAAGACCTATGAGGCGTCTTGATCTATCTCTATAGATCTTGATGCCTAATATATAAGCAGCTTCTCCAAGGTCCTTCATTGAAAAACACTTATTCAAGTAGGCCTTAATGCTGTCCAGAAGTTTTATATTATTTCCCATCAAGAGTATGTCATCTACATATAATATGAGAAATGCTACAGAGCTCCCACTCACTTTCTTGTAAACGCAGGCTTCTCCATAAGTCTGCATAAACCCAAACGCTTTGATCATCTCATCAAAACGAATATTCCAACTCCGAGATGCCTGCACCAGTCCATAAATGGATCGCTGGAGCTTGCATACTTTGTTAGCGTTCTTAGGATCGACAAAACCTTTCGGCTGCATCATATACAGCTCTTCCTTAAGATGTCCGTTAAGGAATGCCGTTTTGACGTCCATCTGCCATATCTCATAATCATAGTATGCGGCAACTGCTAACATGATTCGGACGGACTTCAGCTTCGCTACGGGAGAGAATGTCTCGTCGTAGTCAATCCCTTGAACTTGTCGATAACCCTTAGCGACAAGCCGAGCTTTATAGATGGTAACATTACCATCCGCGTCTGTCTTCTTCTTGAAAATCCATTTGTTTTCTATCGCTCGCCGATCATAGGGCAAGTCTGTCAAAGTCCATACTTTGTTTTCATACATGGATTATATCTCGGATTTCATGGCTTCAAGCCATTTGTTGGAATCTGGGCCCGCCATCGCTTCTTCATAGTTCGAAGGTTCACCGTTGTCTAACAACATGATTTCCAGGACAGGGTTGCCGTACCACTTTGGTGCGGAACGTGTCCTTGTGGACCTACGAAGTTCAGTAGCAACTTGATCCGAAGTACCTTGATCATCATCATTGTTTTCCTCTTCAGTTGGTGTGGGCATCACAGGAACATTTTCCTGCGCTGCACCACTTTCCCGTTCGAGAGGTAGTACTTCATCGAGTTCTACTTTCCTCCCACTTACTTCTTTTGAGAGAAACTCTTTTTCCAGAAAGCATCCGTTCTTGGCAACAAAGATCTTGCCCTCGGATCTTAAGTAGAAGGTATACCCGACAGTTTCCTTAGGGTATCCTATGAAGACGCATTTTTCCGACTTGGGTTCGAGCTTTTCAGGTTGAAGTTTCTTGACATAAGCATCGCATCCCCAAACTTTTAGAAACGACAGCTTAGGTTTCTTCCCAAGCCATAATTCATACGGTGTCGTCTCAAACGGATTTAGACGGTGCCCTATTTAAAGTGAATGTAGCTGTCTCTAGAGCGTATCCCCAAAATGATAGCGGTAAATCGGTAAGAGACATCATAGACCGCACCATATCTAATAGAGTGCGATTACGACGTTCGGACACACCGTTATGCTGAGGTGTTCCAGGCGGCGTGAGTTGTGAAACGATTCCACATTTCCTTAAGTGTGTACCAAATTCGTGACTTAAGTATTCTCCTCCACGATCTGATCGTAGGAACTTTATCTTTCGGTCACGTTGATTCTCCACCTCATTTTGAAATTCCTTGAACTTTTCAAAGGTTTCAGATTTGTGTTTCATTAAGTAAACATACCCATATCTACTCAAGTCATCAGTGAGAGTGAGAACATAACGATATCCTCCGCGAGCCTCAACGCTCATTGGACCGCATACATCGGTATGTATGATTTCCAACAAGTTGGTTGCTCGCTCCATTGTTCCGGAGAACGGAGTCTTGGTCATTTTGCCCATGAGGCATGGTTCGCATGTGTCAAACGATTCATAATCAAGAGACTCTAAAAGTCCATCAGCATGGAGCTTCTTCATGCGCTTGACACCAATGTGACCAAGGCGGCAGTGCCACAAGTATGTGGGACTATCGTTATCAACTTTACATCTTTTGGCATCCACACTATGAACATGTGTAATATTACGCTCGAGATTCATCAAGAATAAACCATTGACCATCGGAGCATGACCATAAAACATATCTCTCATATAAATCGAACAACCATTATTCTTAGACTTAAATGAGTAGCCATCTCATATTAAACGAGATCCAGATACAATGTTCATGCTCAAACTTGGCACTAAATAACAATTATTAAGGTTCAAAACTAATCCCGTAGGTAAATGTAGAGGCAGCATGCCGACGGCGATCACATCGACTCTGGAACCATTCCCGACGCGCATCGTCACCTCGTCCTCCGCCAGTCTCCGTTTATTCCGCAGCTCCTGCTGTGAGTTACAAATATGAGCAACGGCACCGGTATCAAATACCCAGGAGTTACTACGAATACTGGTAAGGTACACATCAGTTACATGTATATCAAATATACCTTTGGTGTTGCCGGCCTTCTTATCCGCTAAGTATTTGGGGCAGTTCCGCTTCCAGTGACCCTTCCCCTTGCAATAAAAGCACCCAGTCTCAGGCTTGGGTCCATTCTTGGACTTCTTCCCGGTAACTGGCTTACTGGGCGCGGCAACATCCTTGTTGTCCTTCTTGAAGTTCTTCTTGCCCTTGCCCTTCTTGAACTTAGTGGTCTTATTGACCGTCAACACTTGATGTTCTTTCTTGATTTCAGCCTCTGCTGACTTCAGCATCGAGAACACTTCAGGAATGGTCTTCACCATCCCCTGCATGTTGTAGTTCATCACAAAGCTCTTGTAGCTTGGTGGGAGCAACTGGAGGATTCTGTCAATGACTGCCTCATCTGGGAGGTTAATGTTCAGCTGAGTCATACGGTTGTGCAACCCAGACATCTTCAGGATGTGCTCACTGACAGAACTGTTTTCCTCCATCTTACAACTATAGAACTTGTCGGAGACATCATATCTCTCGACCCGGGCATGAGCTTGGAAAACTAGTTTCAGCTCTTCGAACATCTCATATGCTCCGTGATGCTCAAAACGCTTTTGGAGCCCCGGTTCTAAGCTGTAAAGCATGCCGCACTGAACGAGGGAGTAATCATCAGCACGAGTTTGCCAAGCATTCATAATGTCTTGGTTCTCTGGGACGGGAGCGTCACCTAGCGGTCCTTCTAGGACATATTGCTTCCTGGCAGCTATGAGGATGATCCTCAGGTTCCGGACCCAGTCCGTATAGTTGCTGCCATCATCTTTCAGCTTGGTTTTCTCTAGGAACGCATTGAAGTTCATGTTGACATGAGCGTTGGCCATTTGATCTATAAAACATATTTGCAAAGGTCTTAGACTAAGTTCATGATAATTAAGTTCTAATCAAATTATGAACTCCCACTCAAATTAGACATCCCTCTAGTCATCTAAGTGTTACACGATCCGAGTCGACTAGCCCGTGTCCGATCATCACGTGAGACGGACTAGTCATCGTCGGTGAACATCTCCATGTTGATCGTATCTTCCATACGACTCATGTTCGACCTTTCGGTCTCCGTGTTCCGAGGCCATGTCTGTACATGCTAGGCTCGTCAAGTTAACCCTAAGTATTTTTGCTGTGTAAAACTGTCTTACACCCGTTGTATGTGAACGTAAGAATCCATCACACCCGATCATCACGTGGTGCTTAGAAGTGACGAACTGTAGCAACGGTGCACAGTTAGGGGAGAACACTTCTTGAAATTTTTGTAAGGGATCATCTTATTTACTACCGTCGTCCTAAGTAAGCAAGATGCATAAACATAATAAACATCACATGCAATTATATAGTTGTGACATGATATGGCCAATATCATATAGCTCCATTGATCTCCATCTTCGGGGCTCCATGATCATCTTGTCACCGGCTTGACACCATGATCTCCATCATCATGATCTCCATCATCGTGTCTTCATGAAGTTGTCACACCAACGACTACTTCTACTTCTATGGCTAACGCGTTTAGCAATAAAGTAAAGTAGTTTACATGGCGTTCTTCAATGACACGCAGGTCATACAAAAAATAAAGACAACTCCTATGGCTCCTGCCGGTTGTCATACTCATCGACATGCAAGTTGTGAATCCTATTACAAGAACATGATTTCATACATCACAATTCATCATTCATCACAACTTCTGGCCATATCACATCACATGATCAATCGCTGCAAAAACAAGTTAGACGTCCTCTAATTGTTGTTGCATCTTTTACGTGGCTGCAATTGGGTTCTAGCAAGAACATTTTCTTACCTACGAATAACCACAACGTGATTTTGTCAACTTCTATTTACCCTTCATAAGGGCCCTTTTCATCGAATCCGCTCCAACTAAAGTGGGAGAGACAGACACCCGCCAGCCACCTTATGCAACTAGTGCATGTCAATCGGTGGAACCGGTCTCACGTAAGCGTACGTGTAAGGTTGGTCCGGGCCGCTTCATCCCACAATACCGCTGAAGCAAGAAAATACTAGTAGAGGCAAGCAAGTTGACAAGATCCACGCCCACAACAAAATTGTGTTCTACTCGTGCATTAGAGAACTACGCATAAACCTGGCTCTGATACCACTGTCGGGGAACGTTGCAGAAAATTAAAATTTTTCCTACGGTTTCACCAAGATCCATCTATGAGTTCATCTAAGCAACGAGTCAAGGGAGTGAGTTTGCATCTACATACCACATGTAGATCGCGTGCGGAAGCTTGCAAGGGGATGGTGATGATGGAGTCGTACTCGACGTGATTCAGATCACCGATGTCCAAGTGCTGAACGGACAGCACCTCCGCGTTCAACACACGTACGGGACGAGAGACATCTCCTCCTTCTTGATCCAGCAAGGGGGAAGGAGAGGTTGATGATGATCCAGCAGCACGACGGCGTGGTGGTGGATGCAGCAGAACTCCAGCAGGGCTTCGCCAAGCGTCTACGGGAGGAGGACGAGGTGTAGCAGGGGGAGGGAGGCGCCAAGGCAATGGGGTGTACAGCTGCCCTCCCCCCTGCCCTCCTTTATATAGGACCCCAGGGGGGGCGCCGGCCCTGGGAGATTGGATCTCCCAAGGGGGCGGCGGCCAAGGGGGGAGGAGTGCCCCCCAAGGCATGTGGTGCGCCCCCCCCCCCCCCCACCCTAGGGTTTCAACCCTAGGCGCAGGGGGTGGGCCTAGGGGGGCGCACCAGCCCACTATGGGCTGGCTCCCCTCCCACGTCAGCCCATGGGGCCCTCCGGGATGGGTGGCCCCACCCGGTGGACCCCCGGGACCCTTCCGGTGGTCCCGGTACATTACCGGGAGACCCCGAAACTTTCCCGATGGCCGAAAAACCACTTCCTATATATTATTCTTTACCTTCGGACCATTCCGAAACTCCTCGTGACGTCCGGGATCTCATCCGGGACTCCGAACAACATTCGGTATGCTGCATATTCATATTCATACAACCCTAGCATCACCGAACCTTAAGTGTGTAGACCCTACGGGTTCGGGAGACACGCAGACATGACCGAGACGACTCTCGGGCAATAACCAACAGCGGGATCTGGATACCCTTGTTGGCTCCCACATGCTCCTCGATGATTTCATCGGTTGAACCACGATGTCGAGGATTCGATCAAATCCCGTATACAATTCCCTTTGTCAATCGGTACGTTACTTACCCGAGACTCGATCGTTGGTATCCCAATACCTTGTTCAGTCTCGTTACCGGCAAGTCACTTTACTCGTACCGTAATGCATGATCCCGTGGACAACACCTTGGTCACCTTGAGCTCATTATGATGATGCATTACCGAGTGGGCCCAGAGATACCTCTCCGTCATACGGAGTGACAAATCCCAGTCTCGATCCGTGTCAACCCAACAGATACTTTCGGAGATACCTGTAATGCACCTTTATAGTCACCCAGTTATGTTGTGATGTTTGATACACCCAAGGCACTCCTACGGTATCCGGGAGTTACACGATCTCATGGTCGAAGGAAGAGATACTTGACATTGGCAAAGCTCTAGCAAACGAACTACACGATCTTTGTGCTATGCTTAGGATTGGGTCTTGTCCATCACATCATTCTCCTAATGATGTGATCCCGTTATCAAAGACATCCAATGTCCATAGTCAGGAAACCATGACTATCTGTTGATCACAACGAGCTAGTCAATTAGAGGCTCACTAGGGACATATTGTGGTCTATGTGTTCACACGTGTATTACGATTTCCGGATAATACAGTTATAGCATGAACAAAAGACAATTATCATGAACAATGAAATATAATAATACTTTTATTATTGCCTCTAGGGCATGTTTCCAACAAGGCTGACGAAACGGAGGAGGAGGAAGGTAGAACTTCTGTTGCTTAGCTGCCACTTGAGAGGAAGAAGAAGACTGAACTGCATTCCTGATTCTCTTCTTAGATGCCTCACACTTGAGCTGAGCACCTTCTTGCTTGAGTGCCATATTGTAGAATTGATCAAACTGAGTAGGCTCAACAAGAACAAGAGCTAACTGCAGATCCTGTCTAAGGCCACCTCTGAATTGATAGATCATACTCTTTTCATCAGGAACGTCTTGTTTAGCGAAGCGAGCAAGTTTCTGAAACTGCTTGTTGTATTCGTACACTGACATGTTGCCTTGCTTGAGATTGCGGAACTCCTCACGCTTGCTCTCAACAACACTGGTAGGAATATGGTGAGCTTTAAAGTCCCGAAAGAAATCAGTCCAAGTAATCACTCGACCACCTATGGAATCCTTGTATTGCTAGAACCAATCAACTGCTTGATCCTTGAGCTGAAAAGAAGCGAACTTAACATAGTCCTCAGGCCTAACATTGCTGCATTTCAAATGCTTGTTGATATCCACGAGCCAATCATCGGCGTCTGTGGCCTCGGCACAGTAGCTGAAAGACTTCGGCTGATTTGCAAGGAATTGGTTGAGGGTAGGAAACTGAGGCTGATGATTGAACTGCCCTTGACCTTGATTCCCTTGGTTGCCTTGGCCTTGGTTGCGCTCTTGCATGAGCTGAATCATCATCTGGGCATGGGCGTTTGAGGCTGCCATCAAAGCTTGCCATGCCTCTGGAGGCGGAGGTGGAGGGTTCGCCTAACTCCCATCATTGCGTTCCGGATTCTGACGCGTTGGCGGAGCCATCCTGAAGAGGGTGACATCTGTTAGCATCTTGATAGTCAGATAGACAAGTTGAATCAACGGATAGAAATTGCAACATATAGTCTTCGCAATAAACATTCGAACAAGGATGAACGAATGATTTCCAAAGTAAACATCACGTCCATTAAGGTGAGAAGCCACTTGATAAGATATTGATGAAAGAAAAATAAAAGGCAATGTATGAATGGAACAAATAAGTGGTAAGGATTACCCAATCACAAACCAAATATCTGCGGGAAGAAATGCTAGAGCTACTTGAATCCCACCTATAAACTCCCGAAACTTGCCGGTTATGCAATCAGGTGTTGGGGATACAGGGGAAGCAATATATCTCACCCAAACTAATAATCCCTACATCCAGTTGTATCCATCCTTCAACACATAACCAAGAAACCTTCGGAAATTGTGTACCTCAACCTTCGAAAAGCATCCGTTATACGAGTCATGGCAATACTCCCGAGCTCGCCCCAGTACTGGGTTATCGGGGTTATCTCACCAACAACTATACAAAAGAGATTTTCAATGTCGGCAAAACTCAGGTATTCCAGAACTGCAACGATAAAATTGTGACGACAACACCTCGGAGCTCAACTCCCCGGGACACTGCCACAACCCCTAAATGTCAGGAGGCACCAAGAACAATGTTCTCGTCACAAAACCATCGGAACGATTCCAAGATACCCGCGTGATCCTAAATTTTTTTTAGTGAAATTTGAGGAGAGGAAAGTCAAAACATCTATGTCAGGAGACCTCACCAGAGCGACGAAGGGACTGAGGAGTAAAAAGAATCCTACTCTCCGATATATATAATCCTAAGACTCAAAACATTTTTGTTCTAGACTCAACATCGCCAGCAAACAATCAAGCAGGGGGCTCCTAAGTCGGGGATGGCTCTGATTACCAACTTGTAACGCCGTCGATAAGGCTATATCTCCCACGTGTCGAAGCACGACTTAGAGGCATAACCGCATTGAAAGCAATGTCGCAAGGGAGGTAATCTTCGCACAACCCATGTAATACATAAGGGAAAGAGATACATAGTTGGCTTACAGTCGCCACTTCACACAATACATAAATAAAGATCCATCATCCAGATTACACTCAAGGTCCGACTACGGAACCAAAATAAAATAAGACTACCCCAAATGCTACACAGATCCCCGATCGTCCCGACTGGGCACCTCTACTGATCATCTGGAAACGAAACATAGTAACGACCAAGGGCCTCATCAAATTCCCACTTGAGCTTGGTTGCGCCATCTGCGCTGGTATCCTCGGCACCTGCATCTGTTTTGGTAGAATCTGTGAGCCACGGGGACTCAGCAATCTCACACCCGCGAGATCAAGACTATTTAAGCTCAAAGGTAGGAAAAAGGCAATATGGTGGAGCTGCGGCAAGCACTAAGCATATATGGTGGCTAACATACGCAAGTGAGAGCGAGAGGAGAAGCAACGCATCGGTCGAGAAGCTAGAAACGATCAAGAAGTGATCCTGAAACTACTTACGTCAAGCATAACTCAAACCGTGTTCACTTCCCGGACTCCGACGAGAAGAGACCATCACGGCTACTCACACGGTTGATGCATTTTAATGAAGTCAAGTGTCAAGTTATCTACAACCGGACATTAACAAATTCCCATCTGCCTCATAACCGCGGGCACGGCTTTCAAAAGATTATATACCCTGCAGGGGTGTCCCAACTTAGCCCATCATAAGCTCTCACGGTTAACGAAGGATAAACCTTCTCCCGGGAAGACCTGATCAGTCTCGGAATCCCGGTTCGCAAGACATTTCGTCAATGGTAAAACAAGACCAGCAAAGCCGCCCGATTGTGCCGACAAATCCCGATAGGAGCTGCACATATCTCGTTCTTAGGGAACATCCGGATGAGTCAAGCTACGAGTAAAACCAACCCTCAAGTTTCCCCGAGGTGGCCCCGCAGGTTGCTCGGTTCGGACCAACACTCGAAGGAGCACTGGCCCGGGGGGGGCTAAAATAAAGATGACCCTCGGGCTCGCGAAAACCCAAGGGAAAAAGGCTTAGGTGGCAAATGGTAAAACCAAGGTTGGGCCTTGCTGGAGGAGTTTTATTCAAAGCGAACTGTCAAGGGGGTCCCATAAATCACCCAACCGCGTAAGGAACGCAAAATCAAGGAACATAACACCGGTATGACGGAAACTAGGGCGGCAAGAGTGGAACAAGACACCAGGCATAAGGCCGAGCCTTCCACCCTTTACCAAATATATAAGGTGCATTAATTAAACAGGAGATATTGTGATATCCCAAAATATCCATGTTCCGACCAGGAACAAACTTCATCTTCACCTGCAACTAGCAACGCTATAAGAGGGGCTGAGCAAAAGCGGTGACATAGCCAATCAATGGTTTGCTAGGACAGGATGGTTAGAGGTTTGACATGGCAATAGGAAGGCATGATAAACAATGGCAGGTAGGGCTAACATAGCGAAAGAACGAGCAGCTAGCAAAGCAAAGATAGAAGTGATATCGAAGGTATGGTCATCTTGCCTGCAAAGTTCTCAGAGTTGTCGAAGGCTTGATCCTCGTAAGCGTTCTCAACAGGTTCCTCGTTCACGTACTCGTCTCCCGGCTCTACCCAAAGCAAGAACACAAGCAAAGGAACCACAATAAATCACGGTGCAATGCACAAGCAACATGATGCAAACCATGACATGATATGCGAGATGTGATATGCAATGCATATGCGTGCTTCAGAAGGGAAATGATGAACAAGGCATCAACTTGGCAAACCAAGTATGCCGCTGGAAAGATGAGATGATTTCGGTTGAAATCGATATGAAGATCACCGGAAACGAATGCACGGTTTGCAAATGACAAGCAAAACAATAAGGGCACAAATCTGCGATTAACAGCACGATGCTACTTAGCATGCAACAAGAAACTATGCTACAGCACCCCAACATACAAACAAAGCATATGGCAGTGATCTACAGGAGATGCTTAACAAAAGAGGAACACTGAGCTACGGCTAAATCACATCATAACAGGTCCAAACAAGCATGGTGAAAGTGCAAAAAATATCAGGCTGGACATGGCATAAACAGCATCAGGAAGCAATGTTCAGAGCAAGTTATCAACATGCTACAAGAACTTATAATAGCAAAGCAAGACATGGCATGAATCTACTAAAAGCATAGATCAAAAGTCCCTTACTGACCATGAGCCCAAAAGGATCAGAAGAAATGATGGCATGCATGTAAACATAGCAAGTTTCATTAACAGATTCAGCAAACAAAACATGGCATTGACAGAATTATGGAGGCACCTATGTGAGCTCGATGCACTCACTACAGAGCACCTCATGATAAACTAAGCATACATCCATCAAGAAGACATGGCATAGAAGCTATACATGGCAAGAACAACATCATAGCATGCACGGATCAACTACAACAACCTCGTAAAAATTGAATATCATGCAAACAATCTGCCAGGAAACATTTTGTAGCAAAAGTAGAGCACGAAAAAGACATGCTAGACTACTCCATAATTTCAAACAAGGGCATGAATGGATAGAGCATAACCATATGTTCAAAACATCCTTACTGAAGTATCTCTAAATATGCATGGATCTCTCTGTAGCACCATGTTTACATGGCATCACAATAACAGCAGAACAGGGACTAAAATCAGCAATATCACGAAGCCTAGTTTGCATGCTTGTGCTAGTCACCACATTAATCACAAATATACATGGCATACACCCCTGTAAAGCTGGCATGGCATAGATCAAAACATATGTAGGGCTCAAGTTCATAAGATGCACACATTAATCATGGCAAAAATGACAAAAGTGCAAGTTCTGTTAAGAAACAGAAACTAACATCACATAGCCCTCTTCCAACAGCATTTCGGACATCAAGATGAGCTCAAATGTAAATGATGCAATGTAATGAAATGATGTACTCTTCGAGGCGAACAATTTGGTATGCTACACACCCAAAACGGAGCCACGGGTGCGAAGGTGTGATGCGATGAAGATGCAACAAAATATGACAGGAAAATGACTTAGATGTTTTCGGGGTCAACCGTCGCGATTTCTAGATCAGATCTGGCCGGAGTTCGAGATCGCCGGAGTGGGATCTCGCCGGAGTGGACAGCGACGGCAGCCGGAGTCGGAGGAGGGCCGGGGCGGCGCGGAGGCCGGAGTCGGAGGAGGACGGAGCGCTCGGGCGGCGGCGGCTCCGGCGCGAGGTGCTCGGGGCGGCGCCAGGGAAGAGGAGGCGGCGCGCGGGCGGCGGCGGCTGGGAGGGCCGGCGGCAGCGGGCGCGCGGCGGCGGCGGGCGAGCGGCGGCGGCGAGCGCGCGGGCCGGGCGGGCCTCGCGCGGGCCTGGCCGGCCGGCGGCGCGGGGACGGCGGCGCGGCCACATGGCGGGCTCCGATTCACCCGGGGCACGGCGACGGACGCGTCCGGCTCCGTCCGGACGTGTCCGGCGGCGCGGAGAGGAGCGGGGCTAGGGTTAGGGTGGTTTTGACCCGGGATTTCAGGGGAGAGGGTGTTTTTATAGGTAGAAGGAGCTAGGAAGCTCCAAATAAGGTGCGGTTTTCGCCCACACGATCGTGATCCGACGACGGAGAGCATGGAAGTGACTTAGATGGGTTATTGGGCTATTTTGGAGGGGTGTTGGGCTGCAACTTAAAAGAGGCCGTTGCAAGAGTGCGGTTAACCGTTGGAGTACCAAACAAGCTCCAAATGACCCGAAACTTGACAGGTGGTCTACCGGTGGTGTACCAAGGCCACTTGGCAAGCCTCGTCCCATTCCGAGAATGTTTAACACCCTCACACGAAAAGAAGACAAGAGGGGTGCGCAGGTGCATGTGGGAGTGTCGGAATGCAAAACGGACAACGGGGAAAATGCTCGGATGCATGAGACGAACACGTATGCAAATGAGATGCACATGATGACAAGATATGAGATGCATGACATGAACAAAATGCAAAATGAAAAACAAAAACCCAACCACGGAGGGAATATCATAGCACTTAGCCGAAAATGGCAAGAGTTGGAGTTACAAAGATGGAAAGTTACATCCGGGGTGTTACAACACTCCACCACTACAAGAGGATCTCGTCCCGAGATCTAGGACTGAAAGAACTCCGGATATTCGGAACGGAGGTGATCCTCGCGCTCCCAGGTGACTTCTCGGTCGGAATGGTGTGACCACTTCACTTTCAGGAATTTGATTGACTTGTTGCGAGTCTTGCGCTCGGTTTCTTCAAGAATAGCAACGGGGTGCTCATGATAAGAGAGATCTTCTTGGAGGTCAATTTCCTCAAAGTTGATAGTGCGCTCAGGAGTCTTGAAGCACTTGCGGAGTTGTGACACGTGAAACACATCGTGCACATTTGCAAAGTTGGATGGAAGCTCGAGTTGATAGGCGAGATCGCCTCTTTTGCCAATGATCTTGAAAGGACCCACGTATCTAGGGGCAAGCTTCTCTTTGATACCGAAGCGACTAGTGCCTTTCATTGGAGAGACGCGGAGGTAGACATGGTCTCCGATTTCAAAATCCAAGTCACGGTGCTTGCTATCATAGTAACTCTTCTGACGCGATTGTGCGGCTTTGAGATTCTCACGAATGACTTTGCACATTTCTTTGGCTTCCGTGATCAAGTCGTTGCCAAGAATTTGGCGTTCACCTATCTCAGACCAATTGAGAGGAGTACAGCACTTTCTGCCATAGAGAATTTCGAATGGGGCCTTGCCCGAACTCGCTTGGAAGCTGTTGTTGTAGGAGAACTCGGCATATGGAAGACAATCTTCCCACTTCATACCGAAAGAGATGACACAAGCCCTGAGCATATCTTCAAGGATTTGATTGACTCACTCGACTTGGCCACTTGTTTGAGGATGGAAAGCTGTGCTAAAACGAATGTTGGAGCCCATGGCCGTCTGAAAGGAGTCCCAGAACTTAGAAGTGAAGATGCTTCCACGGTCTGAGGAGATCAATTGTGGAATGCCGTGCAAGGAGACAATTCTAGAGGTGTATAGCTCTGCCAGCTGAGCTGCTGTGATAGATTCTTTGATAGGAAGGAAATGAGCCACTTTAGTAAGCTTGTCAATGACAACAAAGATAGCATCATTTCCACGCTTGGACTTAGGAAAACCAGTCACGAAGTCCATCTCGATGTGATCAAACTTCCATTCCGGAATAGCAAGAGGTTGAAGGAGACCAGCTGGTCTTTGGTGTTCTGCTTTCACCCTTCTACAGACATCACATTCATTCACGAATTGAGCAATTTCTCGCTTCATTCGAGTCCACCAATATGACTGCTTGAGGTCATGGTACATCTTCGTACTTCCAGGATGAATGGATAGGAGGGAATTGTGTGCCTCATTCATGATGACTTTTCTCAGATCGCCTTTAGGAACCACAATTCGATCCTCGAAGAAAAGAGTATCTTTGTCATCCAAGCGATAGCACTTGTATTTGGAAATGCCCTTGTCAATACCACGTTTCACCTTCTTCACCATGGTATCCAGGAGTTGTGCCTCACCGAATTTGATCTTCCGAAGTAGGAGAGACTATGAGGTTGGCAAGAAAGCCTTGAGGAACAACTTGAAGATTCAGCTTGCGGAAAGCTTCACAAAGATCCGGTTGAAATGGCTTGAGAATTAGACTGTTGCAATAAGCCTTTCTGCTCAGAGCATCTGCAATCACATTCGCCTTGCTAGGAGTATATTCAATACTTGGATTGTACTCTTGAATCATTTCGACCCATCGAGTTTGCCTGAGGTTGAGGTTTGGTTGAGTGAAGATATACTTGAGGCTCTTGTGATCTGTGAAAATGTCCACTTGCCTTCCCAATAAGAGATGTCTCCATGTTATCAACGCATGGACAACTGCCGCCAACTCAAGATCGTGAGTGGGGTAGTTCTTTTCGTTGGGCTTCAACTGACGAGAGGTATAGGCCACAACTTTCTTCTCTTGCATTAACACAGCACCGAGACCTTGAAGAGAAGCATCGCAGAACACTTCGAATGGCTTGGATTCATCAGGAGGAGTCAAGACAGGAGCTGTGACTAGCTTCTCTTTGAGAGTGTTGAAAGCGACATCACACTCAGGCGTCCAGACATACTTGACATGCTTCTGGAGGAGGTTGGAAAGAGGCTTTGCAATCTTAGAGAAGTTCTCAACGAATCTTCGGCAATAGCTTGCAAGACCAAGAAAACTGCGGAGCTGCTTGACATTCTGAGGAGGTTCCCAATTCACAACTGCAGACACCTTCACCGGATTAACAGCAATTCCCTTGGTGGAGATGATGTGACCAAGATAAAGAACTTCATCAAGCCAGAACTCACATTTGGAAAACTTCGCATAAAATTGATGCTCTTTGAGCTTGTCGAGCACCAGTCGCAAATGTTTGGCATGATCCTGACTTATTCTTGGAGAAGACCAAAATATCATCGAGATACACCAATACGAATTCATTTGTGTAGGGGTTGAAGATAAAGTTCATCATGCGAGAGAAAGTTGGAGGAGCATTGACAAGGCCGAAAGACATGACAGTATATTCATAAGAACCATAGCTTGTTCTAAATGCTGTCTTGGGGATATCTTGTTCACGAATGCGAATCTGATGATAACCCATACGAAGGTCAAGCTTGGAGAATACTTTAGCACCTTTGAGTTGCTCGAAAAGCTCATTGATGTTGGGAAGTGGATACTTGTTCTTGATTGTCTTCTTATTCAATGGACGGTAATCGACGCAAAGTCGGTCCGTGCCATCCTTCTTCTGGACAAAAAGAACTCCACAACCCCATGGGGATGAACTCGGTCTGATCAAACCCAGACGCTCTTGTTCATCGAGCTGTTTCTTCAATTCCTTCAGCTCCTTGGGTCCAAGCTTGTAAGGACGCTTGCAAACAGGTTCGGTGCCAGGCTCAAGATCAATAACGAATTCGACTGGCCGATGAGGAGGCATACCCGGAAGCTCTTCTGGAAAAACATCTTGGTACTCACAAACGACTAGAATTTGAGAAATAGCATCCAACTCACCCTTCTCATTGAGAGAGAACAACCGAATGGTTTCATCATGAGCGGCATAGATGATAACATCCTCAGAAGGGTGTGTCAATTGAATTTGTCTGGCAGCACAATCAAGTTGAGCTTTGTGCTGAGAAAGCCAGTCCATCCCGAGAATTAGATTAATATCAGAGTCACCAAGGACAACTGGAGAAGACAGAAATCAATAGTCGCCTGAGGGAGTCCTGGACTAAGGGGTGTCCGGACAGCCGGACTATCAATATCCGCCGGACTCCAAGACTACGAAGATACAAGATTGAAGACTCCGTCCTGTGTCTGGATGGGACTTTCCTTGGCGTGGAAGGCAAGCTTGGCAATACGGATATGTAGATCTCCTACCATTGTAACCGACTCTGTGTAACCCTAGCCCTCTCCGGTGTCTATATAAACCGGAGGGCTTTAGTCCGTAGGACAACATACATTACAACAATCATACCATAGGCTAGCTTCTAGGGTTTAGCCTCTTTGATCTCGTGGTAGATCTACTCTTGTACTACCCATATCATCAATATTAATCAAGCAGGATGTAGGGTTTTACCTCCATCGAGAGGGCCCGAACCTGGGTAAAACATTGTGTCCCTTGCCTCCTGTTACCATCCGCCTAGACGCACAGTTCGGGACCCCCTACCCGAGATCCGCCGGTTTTGACACCGACATTGGTGCTTTCATTGAGAGTTCCCCTGTGTCGTCACCGATAGAGCGGATGCCTCCACCCGTCTTCAAAGACGGTGTTTCCGCCGGAGGGGCCTTGGCCGCCGGCCAAACTATCCGGCTTGGTGGTTTTCTCATGACCGCTTGTCCGGGCGCCGCTTCGGCAATGACTTCTCAAGTCGTCGAAAGCAATCTTCGCGTCAGCCCTAAAGCTGCCGAACAGTTAGATCCAATAGAGCTCTCGTCTGTTAACGAGCTCTTGGATCGCATCGCCGCCCTGGGAGTCGCTACGGACTACAACCAGATTGGGCTTAAAACCGATCTGAGAGAGATTAACTCTCCCCAAGCCACCCACCACGTCGCAGTGGTGGAGGAGCAATACGGCAACTCTTTGCCAGTGTTGAAAACAATTCATGTCCGGATTCCCGAACCCTCCATGCCGGATTCCCGCGGGGGGACGGACTTCGATCGAGCATTGAACTTAAAATCATGCATCGCCCCGGACTCGCTGGATTGTCCCCAGCAAACCACACTTCCGAATTCGGAAACCCCTTGACCTTTGAGCCTCAAGATGGGCAGGGATCCGGATTTTATTCCACCCACCCGCCCAGACATATGCGATCTATCTCTAATACGGCAAGAGCCTACAGAAACAGTACATCACTACTGGGCCAGATTCCTCCTGGTTATGGACAGGATAAAGGACTGCCGAGAGGAAAACGCAATATCAATCTTCCGCAATAACTGCACGGACATGGGAATACTAAACGCCATTGATCGTCGCAAAATTACGCGCTTCACCGATCTGGCATCCATTGTACAAAAGTACTGTGCGATGGAGAGTTTCCGGAAAACCGAAAATCAATTTTGGGATAATCCGGCCCCAAACCCAGTCCGCAGTAAAAGGGTGCCTTACACTCAGGCCCTAGATGCAAAAACGAAAAAACAAAAACCCAATAAGGGAAACGGAACCGTACTGGAGGGATGGCTCAATGGACCCTGTAAGCTTCATAATACAGAGGGAGCCGTCCCAACACATAGCCTTCGAGCATGTTGGATATTACGGCAGGTGGCCAAAAGTGGCGAAGAGCTTCTAGCTCCGGGAAACCACTCCAACAATACCAGCACGGTATCAACAGTCTTCGAGACTTTCGCATCAAATAATATGCGAAAACGATCAATCTGCGAACTCGCCAAAGTCTACCAAGTAGCAACAGCAAATCCATGGAGCGACACAGCTATTACCTTCAATGGCAGCGACGAGCCCACATTCCGAACAACCAGAGCCCCCAGCCGCACTGGTACTTAGTCCCATAGTGGACGGCTTTCGACTGACAAAAGTCCTCATGGACGGCGGCAGCGGACTAAACCTCATTTATGAGGAAACTCTGCGAAAAATGGAAATCGATTGGAGCCGTATTGAGCGAAGCAGCACAACCTTTAGAGGAATAATCCCTAGCCGGGAAGCGCGCTGCACCGGAAAAATCACACTTGATGTGGTGTTCGGCTCTTCGGACAATTACAGATCCGAAGAAGTCACGTTCCAGGTGGCCTCGTTCAGCGGTGGGTATCACGCCATATTAGGACGAGAGGCATTCACAATTTTTCAAGCAATACCTCATTACGGGTACATGAAGCTTAAAATGCCTGGGCCCAGCGGAATAATCACTCTTGCTAGTGATCCGGACATAGCACTCCGCGCCGAAAACAAGACAGCCGCACTAGCCCTCGAGGCATTATCCGAAGCCTTGGCGGCAGAGGAACTCACCGCGCTGCGCTCTACGGTGAACAGGGACGATGTGATACTCGATAAAAGATCCAGGTCCACCTCCTTCAAACCAGCAAACGAGATAATAAAATTCCAGGTCCATCCAACGAACCCAACAAAGACGGCCTCCATTGGGGCACAGTTGAACCCCGAAGTAGATGCCACACTGCGCGAATTCCTTCGGGAAAATTGGGATATCTTCGCCTGGCATCCTTCGGACATGCCCGGAATCCCTCACAGGTTGGCAGAACACAGCCTAAACATCCTAAAAAGGTTCAAGCCAGTCAAACAGGCTCTTCAATGATTTTCCGAGCCCAAAAGACAGGCAATGGGAGAAGAGCTAGCCAAACTATTGGAAGCCGGATTCAATAGAGATATCAAACATCCGGACTGGCTAGCAAATTTGGTGATGGTACCAAAGAAGGATAAATCCTGGCGCCTCTATGTCGATTTTAAAGACCTCAATAAAGCTTTCCCAAAGGATCCCTTCCCTCTCCCCTGCATCGATCAAATTATCGATGCCACAGCAGGGCACGATTCGTTGTGCTTCCTGGACGCATACTCTGGCTATCATCAAATCAAGATGGCGGAAGCAGACCAAGCCGCAACGGCATTTATCACTCCATATGGACCATTCTGCTTCAACACGATGCCCTTCGGACTCAAAAATGCCGGCGCAACATATCAGCGCATGATTCAAACGTGTCTGGCCACCCAGATCGGCAAAACAGTCGAGGCATACGTAGACGACGTAGTCGTCAAAACAAAACACGTCGAAAGTTTAGTAGACGATTTGAGGCTCACATTCGACAACCTCAGAGCATATGACATCAAGCTGAATCCGGAAAAATGCGCTTTCGGCGTACCAGCCGGAAAGCTGCTAGGCTTCATCGTATCCGGTAGAGGAATTGAAGCAAATCCGGCCAAAATCCGAGCTCTGTCACAGTTGGATATTCCAAAAGACCTCAAACAAATACAAAAATTAACAGGATGCGTGGCAGCCTTAAGCCGCTTTATCTCCCGTTTAGGAGAAAAGGCGTTGCCCCTCTATCGCCTCCTCAGGCGCACCGAACACTTCGAGTGGACGGATGCTGCCACTGCCGGACTCGAAGAAATAAAGGCCATACTGGCAACAAATCCGGTCCTGGCTGCGCCCACTCTGGGCGAACCAATGTTGTTATACATCTTAGCAACACATCAAGTTGTAAGCGCAGTCCTCGTCGTCGAACGAGCGACATAAGGGCATAAATTCCCTCTTCAAAAACCAGTGTATTATGTATCCACTGTGTTAACCCCCTGCAAATCCCGTTACCCGCACTATCAGAAGATAGCATATGCGGTGTTCATGGCGTCTCGAAAGCTCCAGCACTACTTTCAAGAGTGCTCGATAACAGTGGCCTCTGAAGTACCACTCAATGACATTATAAATAACCGCGACGCAATGGGCAGGATAGCAAAATGGGCCATTGAGCTCTTACCATTCGACATCACTTAAAAACCTCGACGAGCTATAAAGTCACAAGTTTTGGCTGACTTCGTCGCCGAATGGACTGAAGCCGAACTCCCTAAAGAGTACGGCGCATACTCCAATTGGACTATGCATTTCGACGGCTCCAATGGCCGGACTGGGGGCTGGCGTCGTACTGACGTCCCCCACCGGAGATACAGTCCAGTATGTACTTCAAATAATGTACACGGACTCCAACAATGCAGCCGAATACGAGGCCCTGTTACATGGTCTCCGGATGGCGGTCTCCATGGGCATTCAATGCCTAGTGGTGCGCGGGGACTCAAACCTTGCAATATCCCAAATAAACGGAGACTTCGACGCCAAGGATCCAAAAATGGCAGCATATCGCAACGCTGTCCTAAAAATGTCAGCTCGGTTTGAAGGACTCGAATTCCATCACATAGCCCGAGATAATAACCAAGCGGCCGACGTCCTGGCACGCATCGGTGCGAAACGTGATGTTGTCCCTCCAAATATCTTCCTGGAACGGCTCTTCAAGCCATCCGTACTATGGGAAGAGGAGCCCGGTAGCGACAAACCGGAGAAAATCGCACCAACCGGTGATTCGGCAGACGACATAACACCCTCCGCCCACGTCATAATGGCAGTAATCGCCGCGTGGACAGAACCTTTCCTAGCCTACTTACTTAGGCAGGAACTTCCCGAAGACCAAAATGAGGCCCGCTGCATAGTCCGGCGATCGAAGGCCTACAAGGTCCATGAGGGAGAACTTTATAAGAAAAGTACCACCGGAGTCCTTCAAAGGTGTATCTCCGAAGAAGAAGGGCGAAACCTCCTGGCTGAAATTCATGCCGGACTAGGCGGACACCACGCAGCAGCCCGGGCCCTTGTAGGAAAGGCATTCCGTACAGGATTTTATTGGCCGACGGCTCGGGCAGACGCACAGGACTTGGTCCAGCGATGCGTTGGTTGTCAGCTCTTTGCTAATCAGAGCCATATGCCACCCACCGCACTCAAAACCATACCCATTACCTGGCCGTTCGCGGTCTGGGGGCTTGACATGGTTGGACCCCTTAAAGGGGGAACCCACAAGAAAAAATACCTATTGGTCATGGTGGATAAGTTCACCAAATGGATAGAGGCCAAACCGGTCAAAACGGCAGAGTCCGGACCAGTGATAGACTTTATATCAGGGGTGGTACACCGTTACGGAGTCCCCCACAGCATCATCACCGACAACGGCACGAACTTCACAGCCGACGAGGTTAAGTCATGGTGCAAAAATATGGGCATCAAGCTCGACTATGCGTCAGTCTATCACCCTCAAACCAACGGTCAAGTGGAAAGAGCAAATGGTCTAATAATGAGCGGCATTAAACCCAGACTAGTGAGGTCACTCACTAAATCCGACACACAATGGGTCGAGGAGCTCGACTCCGTGCTCTGGGGGCTGCGGACAATGCCTAACCGTACTACCGGATTCACACCATTTTTTATGGTATACGGCGCAGAGGCAGTCTTGCCCTGTGACATTATTCATGACTCACCTCGAGTGCGCATGTATGAGGAAAGAGAGGCCGAGCTTGCTCGGCAGGACAGCTTGGACACATTGGAGGAAGAACGTGACGTCACGAAGGCTCGTTCCGCATTCTATCAGCAGCAGGCCCGAAGATATCAAAGCAGAGAAGTACGGGCCAAGACTTACAACGTTGGTGAACTAGTTCTACGCCTGCCGGACAAGAAAAAGGACAAGCTCAAGCCCAAATGGGAGGGCCCCTTCATTATCGATCAAGTACTGACCGGCGGAGCATACCGTCTACGAAATGCGTCGGATCACCGACTCGAGCCGAACCCATGGAACGCAGCCCGCCTCCGACGATTCTATGCCTAGCGCCGGACTAAGAGTTCGTCCCCTTCCCCCGTCCAAACTTTTACACTTCAGCTGTCTTTTGTTTCTCTTTTTATCCTTTTTACTTAAAAGCCCTTCCGGGCCTATCTTTGCATTCTTTGCATACGCATGATGTGCCATCCACACTCATTATTCCTGGGGGCTTCTTTTACAGAAGCTCAATTATACGGGTTTTATACCCAGCACATGTGTCAAGCTTCCACATGTACCTTTTACTCGCCATTATATGCATCGATATGACTTAAGTTTTGGCCAAGCTGGGTTGCCTGGCTCCTGTGCTTACCCCTACGTTCCCGATTGTTCGGCTAGGAGGTAAAGGGAGCACCTCTGCGATTGTTACTGCCGGGTCAGCCGGATGTGTACCTCAGACTGGGTGAAGCCGAAAGCTAGCGTTCTTAAGGGAATATTCGGTCGGTGACTTAAAAGATGACTTTTTACCTATTTATCTATTTGCCCCCAGATGTTTTACTGCTTTCTTTGCAGTCCGAACATGCACTTTAGGGCATGCCTCCCAGGGAAAGGAACCCTTAACGGAACTATTCTCCCTGGAAGATGTTTCTTACTAACCATGTAATATAACATAACTAGTTGGGCACTTGTCTGATAAAGCACTAATGACCCCTACGCCTGGTCTCCATGCATACCACGGTTGTTTCTTAACCAAAAAGGTATTCGGACACACTCCGGACTCTAGGGTCCCGAGGTCGAAGCGAAAAGGTCGGCAAAGACAAACGATCTACAATCCGGCTAGAAGGCATTTCACATGTCACTTTAAAGGATAACATACATTGTCAAATTTACTGATTGTATTCCTCCTCAATCCCGACTAATAGGCTGTCTAGTTTACAGTCCCGTTGGGAAAATTTAGCAGCCAACTCTACTTGGCTATACACTAAACTCACATGGATCTCCTTCCCATCGGGCCCCACCGGTCCAACTTCGGCCATGTGGTTGGGATCTGCCTTCTTGTACCGTGTCTTCACCATGGCCCAAGCCTCCCTGGCACCTTGACGGCAAGCCGAAATCTTCCACAAACGGAAGCGCTGCCGCACTCCCTGCAGCTTCTCCGCAAGCTCCCTGAGGCCCTCGGGTAGGGTGAGGGCTGGCCATAAAGCCTGAACGACGCCGCTCATTGCCTGTCGAACTCGTTCGAGTAGCTGCAACAGTTCGGGAAGTTGATCACCCATTGATATGGGCATCTCCTCTGCAGGACGACCCGTGAGTATACCTACAAGACATATCATGTCAAAATACTTCCTCGCCGAACTTTTCTTTTCAAAAGAGTTCGCTCAAGCACTTACTATAAATGCCGCGACGAAGCCGCTGATTCTCCTTAACAGAGCCGGACAGCTCGGCCTAAGCGCCTTTCAGCTCTTCTCCCAGCTTGGCGTTGGCATCCTGGAGCTTGTTCCTTTCCTGCTGAACCCTTTTCAGCACACTCTCGCCGACCTTTAGCTGGCGTAGCAATGCTTGCCTGTCCGGATCTTGTCCGGCGGTACCTGCAAATGTCATTATTAGACTCGCGCGCACGCCGCACAACGCTTATATTTATTAATAAAAATGTGTTACCAGGAGGGGTCTTTCCGTCTCCTCCTGCGGCAGCAAGTGCGGCCTCAAGTTGGGCCTTGCAATCTTGCAGCTCCCGAGACAGCTGGGCGTTCTTCTCGTTAAGTGCCTGAAATTTCCAATGATCCTTAAATCAGTTAGCATAACTACTTTAAGTCTCGGGGGCTACTGGTATATACAACCATTAAAATTCCTTTACCCGTATGTCTTTCACATACTGCTCCGTGGCTCTGGTAAAACCATTTTGAGCAGCACGGAGATGCGCGTCCCCTGCGTTAAAAGCATCCAATGCCTCAGGGGAAAAGCACGCTTCTTGAAATAGTGTCCGGCGGCGCCTATGGTTCATGGCGCTCTCCACCTCAGACTTGGTGGCGGACAGTCTGTCGGTATCCTCCGTTGGAGAAGGATCCGGCTCGCGTCCTGCGCTTGCCTCCCCCTCCAGACCGGGCGCTGGAGCCTGGCCGGTGTTGGTCGGATTGGCAATTCCTGCGCTCGCAGTCCGGCGAGCGCTTTTTCTCCTACAAAGATCATGAGCACTCAGACGTTTCCTCGGAACGTTGCTCTAAAAATTCAAGTACGAGCTATACCTTTGCGGCGACATTTCCGTCCGCACTGCGCTCCTTTTCCGCCTGCTGGTTCGGACTGACCTCTGTTGGTCGGCCGCCGCGGGCTCGGCTTCCTGCCGTAAAGGCGCTTCCTGCAAAATACCATCGTTCGCGAAGGTCAGAAATGGGCAGGGATGAGATAATGGTGTCCGGACTTCGGTCGCGGTCACCTGGGAAGCCGGACTTAGCCCGGGGTAGTCCGCCGTAATGGCGACCAAAGCATTGTCTATGCTGAGTTGGTGATACACCCCGTCGATCAGCTCCACCTCGATATCTGGGTCCTCTTCGGAGGCTGGATCCAGGGATCCTTCTGGATCCTCGGGTTGTGGAGCAGGACTCACCATGTCCTCCACAGTCCGGTGTAGATCCTGCGCCGAAGACATAATGTAAGAAGCTTAAACTTCGAAAGCATGGGTTGGGCCCTTCAAGGTGTTCACTTACCCATCCTCTGGGGTTGATCATGGAAAACCCATTCAAAGGGTTCGTTCGAAGGAAATCCTCCTTCTCCCCCTTGTACAGGCTGGACAGGATCTTCACCAGATCCTCGGTCGAATCCGGCCCTTTGCGGCCGTGCCGGGTAGCATCGTCCTCCCCGTTGAAATCCCACATGGGGTGGCCTCTGTATTGCAGTGGCTGTACCCCTCGCTTGATGCATGTCGCCATGACTCCGATCATGGTCAAGCCGGAATGAGCCATTAATCTTATCCGGCCCATCAAGTAATGGACGCTCTTGTCTTCCTCCAATCGGGGGCTCCGTGGGCGCCAGCTGAGGCGTTTCTTCAAGGGAGCAGCACTAAACTCCGGGAGGCCGATCCGAACTGGGTCTGGCAGCGGAGCGTCCCCTATATAAAACCACTCCAAGGGCCAGTCTTCGGACGCCTTCTTGGGAGTGCTGGATAGGTATCCGGTCCCGGCGGTGCGCCATATTTCGGCGCCGCCCACTTGATATATGGACCCCTGGTGAGAATGGGGTACGAGGCAAAATAGCCTCTTCCACAATGCGAAATGGGGCTCAATGCCCAGGAATAGCTCGCAAAGAGCTACGTAGCCCGCGATATGCAGGACAGAGGCGGGCGTGAGGTGGTGGAGCTGGAGTCCGTAGAACTTCAGGAGCCCGCGGAGGAACGGATGTATTGGAAATCCGAGTCCCCTTATCAGATAAGGGACAAAACATACTCGCTCCCCCTTATTGGGGCTTGGAGTGTCCTCCGCCTGTCTCCCACCTTGATAAGTAACCAGTCCGGCCTGGACTGGGATCATGAAGGCCAGAGGGAGGAATCCCCCCGTTTGGAGCTTCACAAGCTCGTTGTGCGAAATAGAGCACCTCCTCCAATTCCCCGGCGGTGGGCTGGGAGCGCGTGAAGAAGAGCCGCGTTGATGATCCATGGTGGAATGGATTTCTAGGTCAAAGGCGCTTCGATGGAGTATTCGCGGGAGGAAGACGGTGTGGTTTGGATCTGGATTCTTGCCTCTTTTATAGGCGGGCGACTCGCACAATTGGGGGGTGAAATGAAAAGACACCCTGGCTTTTCGCATTCGTGCGACGCGTGGAAGAGGGCCATTATTTGGCATGGAAGCCGAGGAACACAGTATTCAAGATGAAGCCGGACACTGTTCGGCAGGTACATGGAATTTGAAGGGAGAACCCGCCTTGCAACGCCGAAGACTATAAACGCGCCGGACTTATCGTCATTGAAGCCTGGTTCGGGTGCTACTGAGGGAGTCCTGGACTAAGGGGTGTCCGGACAGTCGGACTATCAATATCCGCCGGACTCCAAGACTACGAAGATACAAGATTGAAGACTCCGTCCCGTGTCCGGATGGGACTTTCCTTGCGTGGAAGGCAAGCTTGGCAATACGGATATGTAGATCTCCTACCATTGTAACCGACTCTGTGTAACCCTAGCCCTCTCCGGTGTCTATATAAACCGGAGGGCTTTAGTCCGTAGGACAACATACATTACAACAATCATACCATAGGCTAGCTTCTAGGGTTTAGCCTCCTTGATCTCGTGGTAGATCTACTCTTGTACTACCCATATCATCAATATTAATCAAGCAGGATGTAGGGTTTTACCTCCATCGAGAGGGCCCGAACCTGGGTAAAACATTGTGTCCCTTGCCTCCTGTTACCATCCGTCTAGACGCATAGTTCGGGACCCCCTACCCGAGATCCGCCGGTTTTGACACCGACATCGCCCATCTTGATAGAAACATCCGGGACCACCAAACTGGAGCTCAATCGTTTACCCGGAGAAATGACAGCCATGGGTTTACTCAAATTTGAAGAAGTGAAATCATGCTTGGCAAAAAACGGTCTTGACATAAAACAATGCGATGCACCAGTATCAAATAAGACTTTTGCAGGAATATCATTAACTAGAAGATTACCCATTATCACATCTGAAGAATCCTCTGCCTGAGCTGCGTTCATCATGTTCACCTTTGCATGCTTTGGATTATGCTTGACCACTGCATTGCTTGAAGATCTCACAGGAGGAGGAGGAAGGCGCCTTTGATTGAAGCATTTGTTCGCATAGTGACCTTTCTGCTGGCACTTGTTGCAAGTCACTTTTGAGAGCGGACGGTGATAAGGAGCATTTGACCTTGGAGCTTGAGGCTGAGACTTGTTCTGATAGCCTGGGTTGGGTGGGTGGGAAGATCCACGAGCACCTGAGTTCTTCTGTTGGTAAGGCTTGTTGGGGAATGTTGCAGAAAATTAAAATTTTTCCTATGGTTTCACCAAGATCCATCTATGAGTTCATCTAAGCAACGAGTCAAGGGAGTGAGTTTGCATCTACATACCACTTGTAGATCGCATGCGGAAGCTTGCAAGGGGATGGTGATGATGGAGTCGTACTCGACGTGATTCAGATCACCGATGTCCAAGTGTTGAACGGACAGCACCTCCGCGTTCAACACACGTACGGGACAGGAGACATCTCCTCCTTCTTGATCCAGCAAGGGGGAAGGAGAGGTTGATGATGATCCAGCAGCACGACGGCGTGGTGGTGGATGCAGCAGAACTCCAGCAGGGCTTCGCCAAGCGTCTACGGGAGGAGGACGAGGTGTAGCAGGGGGAGGGAGGCGCCAAGGCAATGGGGTGTACGGCTGCCCTCCCCCCTGCCCTCCTTTATATAGGACCCCAAGGGGGGCGCCGGCCCTGGGAGATTGGATCTCCCAAGGGGGCGGCGGCCAAGGGGGGAGGAGTGCCCCCCAAGGCATGTGGTGCGCCCCCCCACCCTAGGGTTTCAACCCTAGGCGCAGGGGGTGGGCCTAGGGGGGCACACCAGCCCACTATGGGCTGGCTCCCCTCCCATGTCAGCCCATGGGGCCCTCCGGGATGGGTGGCCCCACCCGGTGGACCCCCGGGACCCTTCCGGTGGTCCCGGTACATTACCGGGAGACCCCGAAACTTTCCCGATGGCCGAAAAACCACTTCCTATATATTATTCTTTACCTCCGGACCATTCCGAAACTCCTCGTGACGTCCGGGATCTCATCCGGGACTCCGAACAACATTCGGTATGCTGCATACTCATATTCATACAACCCTAGCGTCACCGAACCTTAAGTGTGTAGACCCTACGGGTTCGGGAGACACGCAGACATGACCGAGACGACTCTCGGGCAATAACCAACAGCGGGATCTAGATACCCTTGTTGGCTCCCACATGCTCCTCGATGATTTCATCAGTTGAACCACGATGTCGAGGATTCGATCAAATCCCGTATACAATTCCCTTTGTCAATCGGTACGTTACTTACCCGAGACTCGATCGTTGGTATCCCAATACCTTGTTCAGTCTCGTTACCGGCAAGTCACTTTACTCGTACCGTAATGCATGATCCCGTGGACAACACCTTGGTCACCTTGAGCTCATTATGATGATGCATTACCGAGTGGGCCCAGAGATACCTCTCCGTCATACGGAGTGACAAATCCCAGTCTCGATCCGTGTCAACCCAACAGATACTTTCGGAGATACCTGTAATGCACCTTTATAGTCACCCAGTTATGTTGTGATGTTTGATACACCCAAGGCACTCCTACGGTATCCGGGAGTTACACGATCTCATGGTCGAAGGAAGAGATACTTGACATTGGCAAAGCTCTAGCAAACGAACTACACGATCTTTGTGCTATGCTTAGGATTGGGTCTTGTCCATCACATCATTCTCCTAATGATGTGATCCCGTTATCAAAGACATCCAATGTCCATAGTTAGGAAACCATGACTATCTGTTGATCACAACGAGCTAGTCAACTAGAGGCTCACTAGGGACATATTGTGGTCTATGTGTTCACACGTGTATTACGATTTCCGGATAATACAATTATAGCATGAACAAAAGACAATTATCATGAACAACGAAATATAATAATACTTTTATTATTGCCTCTAGGGCATATTTCCAACAGTCTCCCACTTGCACTAGAGTCACCAATCTAGTTACATTGTGATGAATCGAACACCCATAGAGTTCTGGTGTTGATCATGTTTTGCTCGTTAGAGAGGTTTAGTCAACGGATCTGCGACATTCAGATCCGTGTGTACTTTGCAAATCTCTATGTCTCCATCTTGAACATTTTCACGGATGGAGTTGAAACGACGCTTGATGTGCCTGGTCTTCTTGTGAAACCTGGGCTCCTTGGCAAGGGCAATAGCTCCAGTGTTGTCACAGAAGAGTTTGATCGGCCCCGACGCATTGGGTATGACTCCTAGGTCAGTGATGAACTCCTTCACCCAAATCGCTTCATGCGTTGCCTCCGAGGCTGCCATGTACTCCGCTTCACACGTAGATCCCGCCATGACGCTCTGCTTGCAGCTGCACCAGCTTACTGCTCCACCATTCAACATATACATGTATCCGGTTTGTGACTTAGAGTCATCCAGATCTGAGTCGAAGCTAGCGTCGACGTAACCCTTTACGACGAGCTCTTCGTCTCCTCCATAAACGAGAAACATGTCCTTTGTCCTTTTCAGGTACTTCAGGATATTCTTGACCGCTGTCCAGTGTTCCTTGCCGGGATTACTTTGGTATCTTGCCACCAAACTTACGGCAAGGTTTGCATCGGGTCTGGTACACAGCATGGCATACATAATAGATCCTATGGCTGAAGCATAGGGGATGCCACTCATCTCTTCTTTATCTTTTGCCGTGGTCGGTGACTGAGCCGAGCTCAATTTCACACCTTGTAACATAGGCAAGAACCCCTTCTTGGACTGATCCATTTTGAACCTCTTCAAAATCTTATCAAGGTATGTGCTTTGTGAAAGACCTATGAGGCGTCTTGATCTATCTCTATAGATCTTGATGCCTAATATATAAGCAGCTTCTCCAAGGTCCTTCATTGAAAAACACTTATTCAAGTAGGCCTTAATGCTGTCCAGAAGTTTTATATTATTTCCCATCAAGAGTATGTCATCTACATATAATATGAGAAATGCTACAGAGCTCCCACTCACTTTCTTGTAAACGCAGGCTTCTCCATAAGTCTGCATAAACCCAAACGCTTTGATCATCTCATCAAAACGAATATTCCAACTCCGAGATGCCTGCACCAGTCCATAAATGGATCGCTGGAGCTTGCATACTTTGTTAGCGTTCTTAGGATCGACAAAACCTTTCGGCTGCATCATATACAGCTCTTCCTTAAGATGTCCGTTAAGGAATGCCGTTTTGACGTTCATCTGCCATATCTCATAATCATAGTATGCGGCAACTGCTAACATGATTCGGACGGACTTCAGCTTCGCTACGGGAGAGAATGTCTCGTCGTAGTCAATCCCTTGAACTTGTCGATAACCCTTAGCGACAAGCCGAGCTTTATAGATGGTAACATTACCATCCGCGTCTGTCTTCTTCTTGAAAATCCATTTGTTTTCTATCGCTCGCCGATCATAGGGCAAGTCTGTCAAAGTCCATACTTTGTTTTCATACATGGATTATATCTCGGATTTCATGGCTTCAAGCCATTTGTTGGAATCTGGGCCCGCCATCGCTTCTTCATAGTTCGAAGGTTCACCGTTGTCTAACAACATGATTTCCAGGACAGGGTTGCCGTACCACTTTGGTGCGGAACGTGTCCTTGTGGACCTACGAAGTTCAGTAGCAACTTGATCCGAAGTACCTTGATCATCATCATTGTTTTCCTCTTCAGTTGGTGTGGGCATCACAGGAACATTTTCCTGCGCTGCACCACTTTCCCGTTCGAGAGGTAGTACTTCATCGAGTTCTACTTTCCTCCCACTTACTTCTTTTGAGAGAAACTCTTTTTCCAGAAAGCATCCGTTCTTGGCAACAAAGATCTTGCCCTCGGATCTTAAGTAGAAGGTATACCCGACAGTTTCCTTAGGGTATCCTATGAAGACGCATTTTTCCGACTTGGGTTCGAGCTTTTCAGGTTGAAGTTTCTTGACATAAGCATCGCATCCCCAAACTTTTAGAAACGACAGCTTAGGTTTCTTCCCAAACCATAATTCATACGGTGTCGTCTCAAACGGATTTAGACGGTGCCCTATTTAAAGTGAATGTAGCTGTCTCTAGAGCGTATCCCCAAAATGATAGCGGTAAATCGGTAAGAGACATCATAGACCGCACCATATCTAATAGAGTGCGATTACGACGTTCGGACACACCGTTACGCTGAGGTGTTCCAGGCGGCGTGAGTTGTGAAACGATTCCACATTTCCTTAAGTGTGTACCAAATTCGTGACTTAAGTATTCTCCTCCACGATCTGATCGTAGGAACTTTATCTTTCGGTCACGTTGATTCTCCACCTCATTTTGAAATTCCTTGAACTTTTCAAAGGTTTCAGATTTGTGTTTCATTAAGTAAACATACCCATATCTACTCAAGTCATCAGTGAGAGTGAGAACATAACGATATCCTCCGCGAGCCTCAACGCTCATTGGACCGCATACATCGGTATGTATGATTTCCAACAAGTTGGTTGCTCGCTCCATTGTTCCGGAGAACGGAGTCTTGGTCATTTTGCCCATGAGGCATGGTTCGCATGTGTCAAACGATTCATAATCAAGAGACTCTAAAAGTCCATCAGCATGGAGCTTCTTCATGCGCTTGACACCAATGTGACCAAGGCGGCAGTGCCACAAGTATGTGGGACTATCGTTATCAACTTTACATCTTTTGGCATCCACACTATGAACATGTGTAATATTACGCTCGAGATTCATCAAGAATAAACCATTGACCATCGGAGCATGACCATAAAACATATCTCTCATATAAATCGAACAACCATTATTCTTAGACTTAAATGAGTAGCCATCTCATATTAAACGAGATCCAGATACAATGTTCATGCTCAAACTTGGCACTAAATAACAATTATTAAGGTTCAAAACTAATCCCATAGGTAAATGTAGAGGCAGCATGCCGACGGCGATCACATCGACTCTGGAACCATTCCCGACGCGCATCGTCACCTCGTCCTCCGCCAGTCTCCGTTTATTCCGCAGCTCCTGCTGTGAGTTACAAATATGAGCAACGGCACCGGTATCAAATACCCAGGAGTTACTACGAATACTGGTAAGGTACACATCAGTTACATGTATATCAAATATACCTTTGGTGTTGCCGGCCTTCTTATCCGCTAAGTATTTGGGGCAGTTCCGCTTCCAGTGACCCTTCCCCTTGCAATAAAAGCACCCAGTCTCAGGCTTGGGTCCATTCTTGGACTTCTTCCCGGTAACTGGCTTACTGGGTGCGGCAACATCCTTGTTGTCCTTCTTGAAGTTCTTCTTGCCCTTGCCCTTCTTGAACTTAGTGGTCTTATTGACCATCAACACTTGATGTTCTTTCTTGATTTCAGCCTCTGCTGACTTCAGCATCGAGAACACTTCAGGAATGGTCTTCACCATCCCCTGCATGTTGTAGTTCATCACAAAGCTCTTGTAGCTTGGTGGGAGCAACTGGAGGATTCTGTCAATGACTGCCTCATCTGGGAGGTTAATGTTCAGCTGGGTCATACGGTTGTGCAACCCAGACATCTTCAGGATGTGCTCACTGACAGAACTGTTTTCCTCCATCTTACAACTATAGAACTTGTCGGAGACATCATATCTCTCGACCCGGGCATGAGCTTGGAAAACTAGTTTCAGCTCTTCGAACATCTCATATGCTCCGTGATGCTCAAAACGCTTTTGGAGCCCCGGTTCTAAGCTGTAAAGCATGCCGCACTGAACGAGGGAGTAATCATCAGCACGAGTTTGCCAAGCATTCATAATGTCTTGGTTCTCTGGGACGGGAGCGTCACCTAGCGGTCCTTCTAGGACATATTGCTTCCTGGCAGCTATGAGGATGATCCTCAGGTTCCGGACCCAGTCCGTATAGTTGCTGCCATCATCTTTCAGCTTGGTTTTCTCTAGGAACGCGTTGAAGTTCATGTTGACATGAGCGTTGGCCATTTGATCTATAAAACATATTTGCAAAGGTCTTAGACTAAGTTCATGATAATTAAGTTCTAATCAAATTATGAACTCCCACTCAGATTAGACATCCCTCTAGTCATCTAAGTGTTACACGATCCGAGTCGACTAGCCCATGTCGGATCATCACGTGAGACGGACTAGTCATCGTCGGTGAACATCTCCATGTTGATCGTATCTTCCATACGACTCGTGTTCGACCTTTCGGTCTCCGTGTTCCGAGGCCATGTCTGTACATGCTAGGCTCGTCAAGTTAACCCTAAGTATTTTTGCTATGTAAAACTGTCTTACACCCGTTGTATGTGAACGTAAGAATCCATCACACCCGATCATCACGTGGTGCTTAGAAGCGACGAACTGTAGCAACGGTGCACAGTTAGGGGAGAACACTTCTTGAAATTTTTGTAAGAGATCATCTTATTTACTACCGTCGTCCTAAGTAAACAAGATGCATAAACATAATAAACATCACATGCAATTATATAGTTGTGACATGATATGGCCAATATCATATAGCTCCATTGATCTCCATCTTCGGGGCTCCATGATCATCTTGTCACCGGCTTGACACCATGATCTCCATCATCATGATCTCCATCATCGTGTCTTCATGAAGTTGTCACGCCAACGACTACTTCTACTTCTATGGCTAACGCGTTTAGCAATAAAGTAAAGTAGTTTACATTGCGTTCTTCAATGACACGCGGGTCATACAAAAAATAAATACAACTCCTATGGCTCCTGCCGGTTGTCATACTCATCGACATGCAAGTCGTGAATCCTATTACAAGAACATGATTTCATACATCACAATTCATCATTCATCACAACTTCTGGCCATATCACATCACATGATCAATCGCTGCAAAAACAAGTTAGACGTCCTCTAATTGTTGTTGCATCTTTTACGTGGCTGCAATTGGGTTCTAGCAAGAACGTTTTCTTACCTACGAATAACCACAACGTGATTTTGTCAACTTCTATTTACCCTTCATAAGGGCCCTTTTCATCGAATCCGCTCCAACTAAAGTGGGAGAGACAGACACCCGCTAGCCACCTTATGCAACTAGTGCATGTCAATCGGTGGAACCGGTCTCACGTAAGCGTACGTGTAAGGTTGGTCCGGGCCGCTTCATCCCACAATACCGCTGAAGCAAGAAAATACTAGTAGAGGCAAGCAAGTTGACAAGATCCACGCCCACAACAAAATTGTGTTCTACTCGTGCATTAGAGAACTACGCATAAACCTGGCTCTGATACCACTGTTGGGGAACGTTGTAGAAAATTAAAATTTTTCATACGATTTCACCAAGATCCATCTATGAGTTCATCTAAGCAACGAGTCAAGGGAGTGAGTTTGCATCTACATACCACTTGTAGATCGCGTGCGGAAGCTTGCAAGGGGATGGTGATGATGGAGTCGTACTCGACGTGATTCAGATCACCGATGTCCAAGTGCTGAACGGACAACACCTCCGCGTTCAACACACGTACGGGACGGGAGACGTCTCCTCCTTCTTGATCCAGCAAGGGGGAAGGAGAGGTTGATGATGATCCAGCAGCACGACGGCGTGGTGGTGGATGCAGCAGAACTCCAGCAGGGCTTCGCCAAGCGTCTACGGGAGGAGGACGAGGTGTAGCAGGGGGAGGGAGGCGCCAAGGCAATGGGGTGTACGGCTGCCCTCCCCCCTGCCCTCCTTTATATAGGACCCCAGGGGGGGCGCCGGCCCTGGGATATTGGATCTCCCAAGGGGGCGGCGGCCAAGGGGGGAGGAGTGCCCCCCAAGGCATGTGGTGCGCCCCCCCACCCTAGGGTTTCAACCCTAGGCGCAGGGGGTGGGCCTAGGGGGGCGCACCAGCCCACTATGGGCTGGCTCCCCTCCCACGTCAGCCAATGGGGCCCTCCGGGATGGGTGGCCCCACCCGGTGGACCCCCGGGACCCTTCCGGTGGTCCCGGTACATTACCGGGAGACCCCGAAACTTTCCCGATGGCCGAAAAACCACTTCCTATATATTATTCTTTACCTCCGGACCATTCCGAAACTCCTCGTGACGTCCGGGATCTCATCCGGGACTCCGAACAACATTCGGTATGCTGCATATTCATATTCATACAACCCTAGCGTCACCGAACCTTAAGTGTGTAGACCCTACGGGTTTGGGAGACACGCAGACATGACCGAGACGACTCTCGGGCAATAACCAACAACGGGATCTGGATACCCTTGTTGGCTCCCACATGCTCCTCGATGATTTCATCGGTTGAACCACGATGTCGAGGATTCGATCAAATCTCGTATACAATTCCCTTTGTCAATCGGTACGTTACTTACCCGAGACTCGATCGTCGGTATCCCAATACCTTGTTCAGTCTCGTTACCGGCAAGTCACTTTACTCGTACCGTAATGCATGATCCCGTGGCCAACACCTTGGTCACCTTGAGCTCATTATGATGATGCATTACCGAGTGGGCCCAGAGATACCTCTCCGTCATACGGAGTGACAAATCCCAGTCTCGATCCGTGTCAACCCAACAGATACTTTCGGAGATACCTGTAATGCACCTTTATAGTCACCCAGTTACGTTGTGACGTTTGATACACCCAAGGCACTCCTACGGTATCCGGGAGTTACACGATCTCATGGTCGAAGGAAGAGATACTTGACATTGGCAAAGCTCTAGCAAACGAACTACACGATCTTTGTGCTATGCTTAGGATTGGGTCTTGTCCATCACATCATTCTCCTAATGATGTGATCCCGTTATCAAAGACATCCAATGTCCATAGTCAGGAAACCATGACTATCTGTTGATCACAACGAGCTAGTCAACTAGAGGCTCACTAGGGACATATTGTGGTCTATGTGTTCACACGTGTATTACGATTTCCGGATAATACAGTTATAGCATGAACAAAAGACAATTATCATGAACAATGAAATATAATAATACTTTTATTATTGCCTCTAGGGCATATTTCCAACAAGGCTGACGAAACGGAGGAGGAGGAAGGTAGAACTTCTGCTGCTTAGCTGCCACTTGAGAGGAAGAAGAAGACTGAACTGCATCCCTGATTCTCTTCTTAGATGCCTCACACTTGAGCTGAGCACCTTCTTGCTTGAGTGCCATATTGTAGAATTGATCAAACTGAGTAGGCTCAACAAGAACAAGAGCTAACTGCAGATCCTCTCTAAGGCCACCTCTGAATTGATAGATCATACTCTTTTCATCAGGAACGTCTTGTTTAGCGAAGCGAGCAAGTTTCTGAAACTGCTTGTTGTATTCGTACACTGACATGTTGCCTTGCTTGAGATTGCGGAACTCCTCACGCTTGCTCTCAACAACACTGGTAGGAATATGGTGAGCTTTAAAGTCCCGACAGAAATCAGTCCAAGTAATCACTCGACCACCTCTGGAATCCTTGTATTGCTAGAACCAATCAACTGCTTGATCCTTGAGCTGAAAAGAAGCGAACTTAACATAGTCCTCAGGCCTGACATTGCTGCATTTGAAATGCTTGTTGATATCCACGAGCCAATCATCGGCATCTGTGGCCTCGGCACAGTAGCTGAAAGACTTCGACTGATTTGCAAGGAATTGGTTGAGGGTAGGAAACTGAGGCTGATGATTGAACTGCCCTTGACCTTGATTCCCTTGGTTGCCTTGGCCTTGGTTGCGCTCTTGCATGAGCTGAATCATCATCTGGGCATGGGCGTTTGAGGCTGCCATCAAAGCTTGCCATGCCTCCGGAGGCGGAGGTGGAGGTGGAGGGTTCGCCTGACTCCCATCATTGCGTTCCGGATTCTGACGCGTTGGCGGAGCCATCCTGAAGAGGGTGACATCCGTTAGCATCTTGATAGTCAGATAGACAAGTTGAATCAACGGATAGAAATTGCAACATATAGTCTTCGCAATAAACATTCGAACAAGGATGAACGAATGATTTCCAAAGTAAACATCACGTCCATTAAGGTGAGAAGCCACTTGATAAGATATTGATGAAAGAAAAATAAAAGGCAAGGTACGAATGGAACAAATAAGTGGTAAGGATTACCCAATCACAAACCAAATATCTGCGGGAAGAAATGCTAGAGCTACTTGAATCCCACCTATAAACTCCCAAAACTTTCCGGTTATGCAATCAGGTGTTGGGGATACAGGGGAAGCAATATATCTCACCCAAACTAATAATCCCTACATCCAGTTGTATCCATCCTTCAACACATAACCAAGAAACCTTCGGAAATCGTGTACTTCAACCTTCGAAAAGCATCCGTTATACGAGTCATGGCAATACTCCCGAGCTCGCCCCAGTACTGGGTTATCGGGGTTATCTCACCAACAACTATACAAAAGAGATTTTCAATGTCGGCAAAACTCAGGTATTCCAGAACTGCAACGATAAAATTGTGACGACAACACCTCGGAGCTCAACTCCCCGGTACACTGCCACAACCCCTAAATGTCAGGAGGCACCAAGAACAATGTTCTCGTCACAAAACCATCGGAACGATTCCAAGATACCCGCGTGATCCTAAATTTTTTTTAGTGAAATTTGAGGAGAGGAAAGTCAAAACATCTATGTCAGGAGACCTCACCAGAGCGACGAAGGGACTGATGAGTAAAAAGAATCCTACTCTCCGATATATATAATCCTAAGACCCAAAACATTTTTGTTCTAGACTCAACATCGCCAGCAAACAATCAAGCAGGGGGCTCCTAAGTCGGGGATGGCTCTGATTACCAACTTGTAACGCCCTCGATGCGGCTATATCTCCCATGTGTTGAAGCACGACTTAGAGGCATAACCGCATTGAAAGCAATGTCGCAAGGGAGGTAATCTTCGCACAACCCATGTAATACATAAGGGAAAGAGATACATAGTTGGCTTACAGTCGCCACTTCACACAATACATAAATAAAGATCCATCATCCAGATTACACTCAAGGTCCGACTACGGAACCAAAATAAAAGAAGACTACCCCAAATGCTACACAGATCCCCGATCGTCCCGACTGGGCACCTCTACTGATCATCTGGAAACGAAACATAGTAACGACCAAGGGCCTCATCAAATTCCCACTTGAGCTCGGTTGCGCCATCTGCGCTGGTATCCTCGGCACCTGCATCTGTTTTGGTAGAATCTGTGAGCCACGGGGACTCAGCAATCTCACACCCGCGAGATCAAGACTATTTAAGCTCAAAGGTAGGAAAAAGGCAATATGGTGGAGCTGCGGCAAGCACTAAGCATATATGGTGGCTAACATACGCAAGTGAGAGCGAGAGGAGAAGCAACGCATCGGTCGAGAAGCTAGAAACGATCAAGAAGTGATCCTGAAACTACTTACGTCAAGCATAACTCAAACCGTGTTCACTTCCCGGACTCCGCCGAGAAGAGACCATCACGGCTACACACACGGTTGATGCATTTTAATGAAGTCAAGTGTCAAGTTATCTACAACCGGACATTAACAAATTCCCATCTGCCTCATAACCGCGGGCACGGCTTTCGAAAGATTATATACCCTGCAGGGGTGTCCCAATTTAGCCCATCATAAGCTCTCACGGTCAACGAAGGATAAACCTTCTCCCGGGAAGACCCGATCAGTCTCGGAATCCCGGTTCGCAAGACATTTCGTCAATGGTAAAACAAGACCAGCAAAGCCGCCCGATTGTGCCGACAAATCCCGATAGGAGCTGCACATATCTCGTTCTCAGGGAACATCCAGATGAGTCAAGCTACGAGTAAAACCAACCCTCAAGTTTCCCCGAGGTGGCCCCGCAGGTTGCTCAGTTCGGACCAACACTCGAAGGAGCACTTGCCCGGGGAGGGGGGCTAAAATAAAGATGACCCTCGGGCTCGCGAAAACGAAAACCCAAGGGAAAAAGGCTTAGGTGGCAAATGGTAAAACCAAGGTTGGGCCTTGCTGGAGGAGTTTTATTCAAAGCGAACTGTCAAGGGGGTCCCATAAATCACCCAACCGCGTAAGGAACGCAAAATCAAGGAACATAACACCGGTATGACGAAAACTAGGGCGGCAAGAGTGGAACAAGACACCAGGCATAAGGCCGAGCCTTCCACCCTTTACCAAATATATAAGGTGCATTAATTAAACAGGAGATATTGTGATATCCCAAAATATCCATGTTCCGACCAGGAACAAACTTCATCTTCACCTGCAACTAGCAACGCTATAAGAGGGGCTGAGCAAAAGCGGTGACATAGCCAATAAACGGTTTGCTAGGATGGGATGGTTAGAGGTTTGACATGGCAATAGGAAGGCATGATAAACAATGGCAGGTAGGGCTAACATAGCGAAAGAACGAGCAGCTAGCAAAGCAAAGATAGAAGTGACATCGAAGGTATGGTCATCTTGCCTGCAAAGTTCTCAGAGTTGTCGAAGGCTTGATCCTCGTAAGCGTTCTCAACAGGTTCCTCATTCACGTACTCGTCTCCCGGCTCTACCCAAAGCAAGAACACAAGCAAAGGAACCACAATAAATCACGGTACAATGCACAAGCAACATGATGCAAACCATGACATGATATGCGAGATGTGATATGCAATGCATATGCGTGCTTCGGAAGGGAAATGGTGAACAAGGCATCAACTTGGCAAACCAAGTATGCCGCTGGAAAGATGAGATGATTTCGGTTGAAATCGATATGAAGATCACCAAAAACGGATGCACGGTTTGCAAATGACAAGCAAAACAATAAGGGCACAAATCTGCGATTAACAACACGATGCTACTTAGCATGCAACAAGAAACTATGCTACAGCACCCCAACATACAAACAAAGCATATGGCAGTGATCTACAGGAGATGCTTAACAAAAGAGGAACACTGAGCTACGGCTAAATCACATCATAACAGGTCCAAACAAGCATGGTGAAAGTGCAAAAAATATCAGGCTGGACATGGCATAAACAGCATCAGGAAGCAATGTTCAGAGCAAGTTATCAACATGCTACAGGAACTTATAATAGCAAAGCAAGACATGGCACGAATCTAATCAAAGCATAGATCAAAATTCCCTTACTGACCATGAGCCTAAAAGGATCAGAAGAAATGATGGCATGCATGTAAACATAGCAAGTTTCATTAACAGATTCAGCAAACAAAACATGGCATTGACAGAATTACGGAGGCACCTTCGTGAGCTCGATGCACTCACTACAGAGCACCTCGTTATAAACTAAGCATACATCCATCAAGAAGACATGGCATAGAAGCTATACATGGCAAGAACAACATCATAGCATGCACGGATCAACTACAACAACCTCGTAAAAATTGAATATCATGCAAACAATCTGCCAGGAAACATTTTGTAGCAAAAGTAGAGCACGAAAAAGACATGCTAGACTACTCCATAATTTCTAACAAGGGCATTAATGGATAGAGCATAACCATATGTTCAAAACATCCTTACTGAAGTATCTCTAAATATGCATGGATCTCTCTGTAGCAACATGTTTACATGGCATCACAATAACAGCAGAACAGGGACTAAAATCAGCAATATCACGAAGCCTAGTTTGCATGCTTGTGCTAGTCATCACATTGATCACAAAAATACATGGCATACACCCCTGTAAAGCTGGCATGGCATAGATCAAAACATATGTAGGGCTCAAGTTCATAAGATGCACACATTAATCATGGCAAAAATGACAAAAGTGCAAGTTCTGTTAAGAAACAGAAACTAACATCACATAGCCCTCTTCCAACAGCATTTCGGGCATCAAGATGAGCTCAAATGTAAATGATGCAATGGAATGAAATGATGTACTCTTTGAGGCGAACAATTTGGTATGCTACACGCCCAAAACGGAGCCACGGGTGCGAAGGTGTGATGCGATGAAGATGCAACAAAATATGACAGGAAAATGACTTAGACGTTTTCGGGGTCAACCGTAGCGATTTCCAGATCGGATCTGGCCGGAGTTCGAGGTCGCCGGAGTGGGATCTCGCCGGAGTGGACAGCGACGGCGGCCGGAGTCGGAGGAGGGCAGGGGTGGCGCGGAGGCCGGAGTCGGAGGAGGGCGGAGCGCTCGGGCGGCGGCGGCTCCGGGCGGCGCCGGCGCGGGGTGCTCGGGGCGGCGCCGGGGCAGAGGAGGCGGCGCGCGGGCGGCGGCGGCTGGGAGGGCCGGCGGCAGCGGGCGCGCGGCGGTGGCGAGCGCGCGGCGGCGGCGAGCGCGCGGGCCGGGCGGGCCTCGCGCGGGCCTGGCGGGCCGGCGGCGCGGGGACGGCGGCGCGGCCACGTGGCGGGCTCCGATTCGCCCGGGGCGCGGCGGTGGACGCGTACGGCTCCGTCCGGACGTGTCCGGCGGCGCGGAGAGGAGCGGGGCTAGGGTTAGGGTGGTTTTGACCCGGGATTTCGGGGGAGAGGGTGTTTTTATAGGTAGAAGGAGCTAGGAAGCTCCAAATGAGGTGCGGTTTTCGCCCACACGATCGTGATCCGACGACTGAGAGCATGAAAGTGACTTAGATGGGTTATTGGGCTATTTTGGAGGGGTGTTGGGCTGCAACTTAAAAGAGGCCTTTGCGAGAGTGCGGTTAACCGTTGGAGTACCAGACGAGCTCCAAATGACCCGAAACTTGACAGGTGGTCTACCGGTAGTGTACCAAGGCCACTTGGCAAGCCTCATCCCATTCTGAGAACGTTTAACACCCGCACACGAAAAGAAGACAAGAGGGGTGCGCCGGTGCATGTGGGAGTGTCGGAATGCAAAACGGACAACGGGGAAAATGCTCGGATGCATGAGACGAACACGTATGCAAATGAGATGCACATGATGACATGATATGAGATGCATGACATGAACAAAATGCAAAATGAAAAACAAAAACCCAACCACGGAGGGAATATCATAGCACATAGCCGAAAATGGCAAGAGTTGGAGTTACAAAGATTGAAAGTTACATTCGGGGTGTTACACCCCGAATCTCTACTTATGGCCAACAACATGGAGGAACATGGCCGCTTGCTCTTCCACACTGGTGTGGATGCTATGTTGTAGCAGCCCCCCTGCTTCTGAAGGTCTAGACAAGTCTAGCAAATGGTGCTCTTTTCATTTGAAGCATCCATAGGGCCTCTGTGTTGTTGCAGTTGTAGTTGTGGTTCAGATTAGCGATCCTCTCCTGCTCCCGCATAAGCATTGGAGCATAACTGACGACAAGTCTCTCACCACGACGAACAACTCTCATGTGCATGAACATGAGCTATGCCTGAATCACATCTATCAGTATTGCTGCCTGAACTACCGGCCTCATCCGTGCGTCCATAACCTAGTCGACATCGAAGGTACGTTCAGCAATGGGAAAATCGATCCTAACAACCGACCTAACATAGGGAAGACGGGGTGTTGCTTACCGGCATCGGAGACGAGGACGACGAGGGGGGGGGGGGGGAGGGGCATGGCTGAGTCAAGGACGACCTGACGGTGGGTAACAGGAAGTGGAGCACCAACTCCTACTGCCGGATAGTGTCGATGTTGTGTTCGCCGCCGCCGCTGGTGGTCAGGCTAGAGCAAGTAGATGTTGTAGAGGCAGTGGTGACCGAGTAAATGGGGGGGGAGGCTAGATTTGGCGCCGCGCCCGATTTCCATCTCCCGCCATCCACACTCGCTTTCGGGTTGCTTCCTCGCGTGCGAGATTGCGCCGCACCGAGCCTGGCTCGCTGGAAACTGCCGATTTGATGGTTTCCAGCGAGCTAGGCTCTGAGCTGCTTTAAGATTCGTGCCGATACGATCTGGCCCACCCTGTATGCAACCAAACACATTATTCTTGACTCAATTTGGCCTGGTTAGGTCTAATGTGGACAACCAAACACGTCATGAGCGGCCGGATGAGAGCGAGACCGTGAGTCCGACTGACAGGTCGATTGATTTTTCGTGTTTATCGGTTTGCATCCAGAGATTTGAGAGGCTCTGGCCATTTCCGTGCCCGAATTTTTGTTGGAGTTCGTAGCGAAGCGTTTCTTACTGAGAGCTTTCAAGAGAACGACTCCACGGATGATGCACTTTGGTACCGACCCGTGGTGCACTAGGCACTACAGACTCGTTTGGCAGCTGCCGGGGACGTAGCTTTGCTTTGCAGGTGTGCGTGCATGGGGAACGCCGACTGGCTTGTACTATTTCGGGTGGTGGATGCTATCTGCAATGCCGTTACGTGGTTTTCTTTTTCAAAAATAAAATGAAATGAATGGTCATCGGGGAAGAGGTTCCCCACCTGAAGATTTCCATTAATAAAAGAAAGAAAAGGAGAACGAACCGCGGGACAAGAAAACCAGCAATATAATCAGGCCCCACGGAAGTATGGCACCCACAGCAAATACTGTTTCTGATCAACTGGTTATGATTAGGAATCGGCACACGCAAGCAAAGCTTATTAGTGTACCTCTCTTCTTCCAATGCAAGCTGCAGGCAAGAAATCCGCCCATTATTCACATCAGAGTTTCAGCTGCAACTCTTACATAATTACATCACCTCTACTCCACAAAGCTATAGATATTCACATGGCGACAGACCGTCCATGTTCGAATTCCACAAGCCTAAACCTAAACATATTGATAACCCCTTTTATGCGCAAGCATATATAGTAGAAGAACATTCAAAGATTCATAAAGAACCGAACCAACACGGGAGCATATATATATATATATGATACATATCCACTCCATTTTCGCTGGGCTGTGAGGAGATGCTCTGAAATATCACATCTAACAACTCGTCAGCCATCTCGAGTTCCAGTGACACGCAAACTTCATCGGTCAGGCAGGGCCGTCCAGTGCCTGGCTCTTCCTGAGGTTCCAGTGGAGGCCCTCGTGGATGCTCCGCAGGAAGTCCGTTGTTGAGTCCACCAGGCATGCCGTGGGCAAGGGCCATGGAGAGACGCTGCAGATGAGGGCGTCGCCTGGCCCTAGCTGAATTCTGCCCTTGCCGTCGAAGGACGCCCAGGCTTGCCCTCTGCTGTTGAACGGTACTTGCACGCGCAGAGTGACGTATTCCGGCAGTATCAGAGGCCGGAATGACAATGAATGGGGGCAGATTGGTGTGAAAAGGATCCCCGGGACCTGCATGCACAGGCAAATCGCAGCATCAAACTTGTAATACAGACAACTTAAATGAGAAGCAGTAACTCAAGGGAATGAAATATGAAATGATTACAAACCAGGGAGTGACAAAAATAGAACCATCAAAATTGTCTAATTGCTAATACATTCTAGTCGAATTGTTGGTTGTTGATTCCTCTTAATTAATTTTACATGTACAATGGGCTTTGTGACGATTTGAAGAGCTGCTCAGGCAACATTACTGAATATAAAATGCATCTAGTAGAAACAGTGACCCCTTAAAAACTGAACTAGAATAACCAGGACAAGGTTTTTAGGCCTTTTAAAAACTGAGATCCACCTCAACTAGTTTTAAAATATATACTTTCCCGGCATCATGATACAAGGCCTATTAGTATTCGTTAATGCAAGGCTTTGACCAAGAATTACTCCACTAATAAATGGTTTATATGATATAAAAACATAATCATCAGTGAGTATTTTATAAACGAATCTAGTGATACCAATTTCATGTCATATAAATAACAATTAACAAGTAATTCCTGGTCAAAGTCTTGTCTTAATAAAACCTAATACGCATTATATTATTTAATACAGAACAAGGCAGGTAACAACCTTTCCAGTGATTTAAAACATAATGCTAATGCTAAATAGAATCTGGGGAGTATATGTAGAGTTAAAGGTATACCTGTGGATGTACCATTGATCCTCCAGCTGCCAGTGAATAGGCTGTGCTTCCAGATGTTGTTGATATTATTAGCCCATCTCCTTGTACGCATGTAACAAAAGAACTATCACAATAGCATTCTAAGTAGGTAAGGTAAGATGACATTCCTCGGTCAATTGTAACTTCATTAAGCACTAGAATCGGTTCCCCGGTCTCAACTTCATCTTTAGCTGCATCACGAATTACATGACACTGCAGACGGCTCCTCAGTGTGATGGTGAATGGTCTTTTCAGCACATTGCCCAAGCATTCACGATACTGTTCGCTTGCTAACCTTAAGTTAAGGACAAACTATATAGATGGTGGGTTGAGCACAGACATAAAGCTCCACCGAGTAAAAAAAAGTTGTATTACTAATATAGTATAAGATTCACTGTTAGTCTGCAAAATATGTAAGCATCCCTGGTATAGAGATTGTATGAGATTGTGACACATATAGTGAAGTATGGACGTTAAATCTCTGAGACCAAACATTGCAATCTGCTATGGACAGTTGCAGATGGAATCAAACATGCCATGGATCTGCTATGCAGAGTTCAAAAGGCAGAAGTGCAATATCCAAATTTTAACGATGTAAGAACAAAAATAAACAGCAGTGCAGTTTAGCAACATGGTTAGCAAGCACTCATAACAAAGATAACACTGATGATTAAGGATACGGAAGGGAGTCATGAAGCCCAATGATCCAAGAGAGAATGCAACCACTGGGGGAACTGGCCCTTTGAACAATGATGCGGCCTGTTTACAGATATGGTCATGTTAAAGAGCTCCCTAGCTTAAACAGATTAGAAAAACAAGCCATAAATACTGAAAATTATGGAGAACAACAAACTAGGACAGAATTTGTTTCAACATAACACAGCCAGCATTTAGGTTATCCAGTGATTCAATAGTAGGACATTGTTCAGCTTATACTACCAACCGTAGTAGCTGCTAGATTGGAGTAGGTTAGAGTAGGTATCTCTTACTTCTGTAGTGTAGAGTAGGTCTTCTCTTAGTTTTGGTTTTGGCTTTGTCTGTTTTCGGTTTGGTCATCCCCAAGTTGGTAATTTGTACTTTGGGCTCGTCATTCTTTTTCTAATACAATATGAGTTCGAGAAAATAGCTAGGTTAGAGAAGTATCCATGTGATTAGAAATGTATTGAAGAACTCGGTGCTATTGCTCGTAGAACTAGACCTGGCTCACTATCGATAATCCCTGAAAAGGGTTTATTGTAGCCACAAATCAATCAGCCGCCACATCTTGCATTGACAGTAGAAGAGTGGACGAACCACTCTCCAATGCGCTGTTAACTAAGCACACTTCAACATCTTGCACTCCAGTGGTCTAGCATGCTTAATAGCATTAATATTTTCCTCTAAGTTGCTCTTACTGAACTTATTCAATCATCTATCTACAAGTCTCTTTCCATCCACATAGCTTGTATTTTTTATGTACATCTGATAGTTACTCAGTTTCCTTCCAAGGTATATGTAATTGATTTTTTTTATTTTACATTAACAGAACCTGGAAAAAAACTGTTTGACCTATTCTAATCATTTGGATGTCCTTATTGCGAGCTGACACTTGCATAGTAAATTCCTATGCACAAAGGAACTAGGCGCACTAATAACACAAGATGTTGTGTTATAAGACTGCTAGTATATTTCATTAAAGGCTGAACTAAACAAAATGTTGTGCTCTGTCAAACTAACCACACAACATCCATATTCAATAAACTGTCACAATAATTGTGTTGCATACCCACAGAACAGTTCCATCACCACCAAGAGTTACAATGAGGTCAACCTTCGTGTGTAATGTCTTCATTTCCTGATCTATCAGATATTTCTGATTAGTTGAGCACTATATGGAAAAGGTTATATGTGACTAAAAGTAGTACAATCAGTGATAGCTTAAAATCATCTATAAGAAAACACAAAAGAAGTTTACTGAATATAATTCATCAATGGAGAAGGAAATGCTTAATAAAAGATGACCCTCAAGCATTAACAGGAAGCTAGTAACAATTATAGCAAATATAACAACTATTGAGACTTGAGAGCAGTTCGTTCTTGGTAGTCTTGGTAGAGGAAATGGGTTATCTCGCACAAAAACAACATCAGCAAATTTGTGTACTGATGGTAAAGAATAACTGCTCGAGGTAACTAGCCCCATACCACTGTCACTTGTTAAAATCATGAGAGGAAATTAGGTGCTTGAGTGTTCGACAATGAGATTGTACAGGAGTACTCCCACAAGAAACCATGGATGGAGCAGAAATTCAGAATATTACTTGAACATCCACTTGCATGCTCTGTAACTCTGAGGTGCATAAGTCCTTTATGTAATTGCTAAATAACAGCATAGCATTTTTCATTCTTCTAATCAACAGCCATAACAACTATTCACATATCAGGTTATAGATATTTTAAAAATAAAATACATCCAGACATTAAAATTACAACAAATATCCCTATATTCCAAAAGTACAGTCAGAAGCAATGGGGAGAAATGAAATATACAATCAAGATCTCTTACCATTATCCCATGTCTGAATAAAGTTGAAGTAAGAATCTTCAATAAGTAGTTCCTTGCTAACTCGTGGCTCTACAAAGATGTTTATGTTGTTATGTTCTTTAAGCCATCTGCAAGAAATACACAGAACACTTAGGACATGTGGGCAAATATATTTGGAGATACAGTTCGACAAGACATTAAGCAGGAGATAATAAGTTCCAGCAAAAACATACTGTTGCGTGGAGTACCAGATAATTGATATTAGTAAAATTCTAACGGGATAGGCAGCAAAGAAACATACCTGACCATTTCGGAACAGAGAACATGCACGGAGTTGGAATTAGGTTTAGTCACCAAAAGAACTGTTTGTGGAGGGGAATCCCATTTCAGAAAAATCTGCAAGGACAGTATTTGTTGACATGGACAAAGATATAGCAGCAATGAGATTATTTCGAATTCTCAAACAATCATTGCAGAAGAGTGGAAACAAATAAGATATTCTGTTCAAAATGGATCAAACTGAGCATAAAAGAGCTACCTGTTTATTGCTGCGTTCTGCTGTTGTAATATCCCCTTTTTCGAAGGACACAAAATCATGCTTGTGCTGACCGTTCTTATCCCCATTGCTACCCCATGAAAGTCTAAATGGTACCTGCAAATATAAGGAAAAGGTGCTTTTAGAAGAAAAAAAAAGGACAAGTCGAATTGACTGGAAAAAAGACTATTTCTTCCAACTGCGACAAAACGTGAAATGCATTCCTGGTATTTGTGTATCACAAGCAAAATGTCATAGACAACTGCTTGTGCTTTTCAGGGAGATTCTTCACTAATAGATATAGCAAATCAGAAATAAATAAAAATAGTGCATATTTAATGTGCAGAAAGTTCTTTTCACATATAATTTTTTATTGCCTTCCTTTTGTTAATCTGGGTGACAACAAGTATTTAGAGGCAGCCCAGCAGCATCAGATGACGAACAGATGGATATGAGTTGATTTTAGCATCAAACCACATTACGAAGAAAACACATTAGTATGTTCATGTAAACCAACAGCTGCAAACAGACGTATGTGAGGGTATATGCTTGCCCAAAGCCCAAAGGATACCTTTCTTCCAACAATCCTGTCATCTGATTTACGGTTAGGTCCAGGACACTGGTCCTGGAGAATTTGACGTGAGCAGATCCCATGGTTTCCGCAACAGCCTGTTTCATCAACCGAGGCAGTCTCCAGTGTCAGCTTACTAGCCAAATGCTCTAGCTTGTCCTTGACACAGTTGCTGCAGCCTGCACATGTTACAGTTTATAATGAATTTTCTTGACAAAATCAGGTGCGTGATAAGATAAAGTAGTCAGTTTGTTAACTTGTTGAACCTACATTCCTTATGTATCTGGAATCAGTTATTTGCGTAGTTTCGATACTGATGTGCAGTGGCGGAGACAGGGGGGTGCCAGCCAGGGCCTGGGCCCAGGCCAACATGCAAATATTTCCACTAGGACGCTGAGTATTTCTGCTAAAACAGTGTATTAGCTTTGTTTACATGCTTTTTTAGAATAATTAACCTATGTTTACATGCTTTTTTTTAGAAAGTTCATTAATATTCTGCGCACGGAAGGTACAACTTCAGTACAATGGATCCTTCTTTCGTTGACTGGTTTGAATTGCTAAGACAATGGAGGCTGATCTAATAATATATCATTATTAAAAATAATAATGTATTATGTGCCGAAATACGACAAAAAGATGTTTTGCAGTATTATGTGATAGCTACCATGAACTAGTAACACTCAAAAATCCAATTGTGTACCTTTAATTACACTGTGATGCGTGTGTGCCTTGGCTGCCTTCTCTGATTCATACTTGCGCTTCCACTCAGCCGCCTCTGCTTGAGCAGCAGCTTTCCCTTCCGCAACTTGTCGCAGTGCTTTTCCAACAGCTTCAATTGCAAGGTGTATGTACATCAAACACATGTGTGACACACATAAGTTTTAGACAGTAGAGTGACAGACTTCAGATGATGTCAAGTATTTGTATTATTACTTCTCATGGCCTCTGCAAACTCATGAAGGTGCGCGTCAGTTGACTCGATAGGAGGAAGAAATGCATAGGTCGCCTCCTCTGATTCCTTGGAACTAACTGTGGTGACGGACCCATTCTCAGCTTGATGTGAGGCAGCTACACTGAGGTTTATTCTCTCATGACAGGTCTGTAATAGAATAAACCTCATTAAGATAATATGAAATCTGACAAGGATAACAGGGTTAACAAGCTTTCCAGCATCAAACAGACCACTCAAAGGAACAGATATAGTACAGGCCAAGTTCTGCTGGTAGACATTTTATAAATTCTAGAGTATGCCATGTATTAACAGCAACGATAGTCTTAAAAAACTGAAATCACGGGTTGTTTCAGTGACTTTAAAGTCTTAGTTTGCATCATTAGTCAGGCATGGTTCGTGAAAATCCTAGTATAGTCAGATATTATAGAAAATTCAGAAGATTTTAAGCAAACTGAGAGGGCATGTCTAGCCGTGCATCTAGCAGTAGTTGTGAAGCTGGTAAGGCACCAAACTGTATAGCCTCTACACAACATATAGCATCCAAGGTTTTCAGTACTATTTTTTTTCTCAAAATGTGCATCAGTCACTATGTGACAAACAAGTCAATGCCCAACAGGACAGCACTGCATATTCTTCTCCCACGTGTCAAAGATGAGTATTCTATGTGTTTTTGTCAACCCACAGAAAAAAGAAGACAGAAGTTAATTATATAATATGTTCAAATGTCACAAAGGTGGAACACTTGGGGAAACAAGTGCAAGTTGATCGACAAGAACTGAGGCAAGATATATGATCTCAAAGAGATGGCTACTACTCCCTCTGTTCCTAAATATAAGTCTTTTTAGAGATTTCACTATAGACAACATACGGAACAAAACGAGTGAATCTTACTTTAAAATATGTCTATATACATCCGTATGTAGTTTGTAGTGGAATATCTAAAAAGACTTACATTTAGGAACGGGGGGAGTAGAAGTTGAGATTAGAAACCGTATTGCAACTTTACAAGCATGGAGTATTTATATACCTACTGCGATCAGTCAATGTTTTTGGACATGATGCACATGGAATAGGGCAGCCTAATAATACTAAAATAATGCGGATGAGCTGAACTGAGTCACACAGTTGATGCTTAATCGTCCTCTTCAGGGAAGTCTAAGACTACAGGATCAGCAACACGGCATCGCATAATAGGGGCATTTCATGGGCACTCCTGAACTAAATACTCTGCAATGCCAAACAGAAATACACACCGAAATTCAGCCGCGCTCAGGCCCCTTCGGCCTTCCACCGTGGCCCCGAACGGCGCAAACCAAAATCCCGAGCACCATTGGCGTCAGGAGCGCACGAATCGCCCACATTAAACATAAGGATCCCAAGCAACTGAACCCTCCGCCCAGGTTCACCCCTCGAAAGTTCCCTAAATTCCGGGTGATCCAAGGGCAGAAACCTACCCTCTAAAAGAGAAGTATAAATTCAGAGGAAGCCTCCCGAGACGTGTGTGTACCTTCAGTGCGGCCTCGTCGGCGGACATGGCTGCGCGCGCGATCCAGCAGCTTCCCGCCGCGCCGTTCCCCTCTTCTCCGATAGGGCCGTTCAGGTGGGGAGATGAGCTGTGGAGTTTCCGCCTGCCCTCCGTGTTCGGTTATTAATGGCTTGTGCGAGGCCCGGGCGCTGTGAGCTGTGACGGCTGGAAAGGCCGACGGGCTGACTGGTGGGGCCGGGGCTTCAGTGGGACCCTGGAGTCTGTGCGAGGCACGATTCTGGTGGGCCCTTCGACCCACGGCACCGACGGCAGTGACTACCTACTACACCGCGAACTGGTAGGTGCACAGCGTGCACGGGCCTCCTACTTCCGCCTCCTGTTACACGAGCACCGCAGGACGGGGCTGCCTGCTCCTGTCCCGTGCTCCATTCGTGCTCGCTGGCCGCCTCGAGCAACTGCAACCGGCCGATGACGACGATTTTGTCTAATTTTTGTCCGTTTAAATCGGTTTGGCGGATAATCATGTTCGTTTTTGCGTTTGGGTCGACGCTTGCGTCCAACGTTGGTCTGACCCATTTTTTGGATGCCGCGAAAAAAATACCGCACATATTTTGAAAATAAAAAACGTTAATTAAACATTAATGCCAGCCACAAAGGCCGGCGAGAGTCCACGAGTCCACTTTACATTAAGTAAAAACATATAAAACTAAAAACTAGGAGCCGCGCTGTCCTAGGCGTCCCCATCGTCGTCGTCGGGCCCGGTGAGATCAATGAGTGTCGGCGTCTGGCCAGCCCAGGGGAACGCCGTCTCCCAGGCTGTGGCGACGTCCTCCGGCGTTGGCTGTACAGCCGCCGGTTGGGCTGCCCCACCCCGGGCACGACGCTCCTCCTCTTCCGCCCTCGTGCTCCAGCTCCTCGAGGAGTTCGCCCTCGCGGCGCTCGGACGCGGCTCCCCTGACGTGTCGTTGACACACTGGCATGTGGACCCAGGCCCGCACCTCAGTGGCTCCACGTCAGGGGGCAGTACGTCAGAGGATCCACTTCCGTGGCGCTCCTCCGTCAGCCTACGCTGCCGCCATTGCTCCAGGTACATCTGCTCTTGGGTCAGCGTCGCCCCAAACCAGGAAAGTGGCGTGCTGATCCACTCGCGCACGTACCCCGTCCCACGCATAGTGTTCGGGCTTGAGGGGGATCGGCGCGGACTCAGCCTTGACGAGGGACGGAGGCATCAGCGGCGGCATGATGCAGTCGTCGGCAACGAAGAGCGCCATGGCCTCCGATAGCCGCGCCTGGTATGCCTCCTCCTCCTCCTTGCGCCGCTCCTCCTCCTCGCTTTCACGGAGGACAGCCGCCAGCGCCCGGCCTCCGCCTCCTAGTCCTCGTCGCGCACGACGAGGGATGGCGGGGTGCGAGCATCCAAGTCGCGGATGCCGTGCACGACGCAGCTCCTCGTGCTCCAACGCAAACCAGACCTCCCAATCGGGAGAGTCTGATGCATAGGCGGGGTTGAGGCGCTGCTCCGGCGTCAGCTGCTGCCGCCGGCACAGCTCTTCCTTCGCGTGCACCCGCGCCGATCACGGCACCGCCGACACTGGGATCCTCTCCGGATTCAAGTGCCAGCCGTGTGGCAGCGTGACGTCGGGGTTGGGTAGGGGGGACGCGATGCTCCCAGTGCCACTTTGCCTGATGCACTGCGATGCTAATGCACTGTTGTGGCCGGCGGGAAGACGACGTCGAAGTTGGGGGAAGCGCACGTGAATGGCCGGCGGGGGCCTTGCCCTTGTTTTTGCCAGAGAAGAACCCCATGGTGGGTAGGGTTGTCGCCGACGCGGGAGCAGAGGGTGGCTAGATGTGGACGGGCGTCTAGAAGAGGATGAGGACGCCCCCCCCCCCCCCCCGCGCTCGGATTAAAAAAGGACGCCCCGCCGTCGCTAACGTGTGGGCCCGCGGTCGTCCCGCGTCATTAATAAAGACGCGGGAGGTAGTTTGCCATCCGCCAGGTGGGCATGCGGCGGACATCGAGAGGACGTGTGGCGCGGACGCCCGCATTTCAGGCCCAAATTTGGGCTGGAAATGGGTTCGACGTTGAGGTAACTTAGTGTTACATGAAGATTCTTCGATTTCATGTCTTTTGAAAATGGTTCGTTAATAAGTCTTGATCAACATTGTTAATGGATCCTTTTTGAGGGGCATGTGGTCGATGAATTAGTAAGCACAAGTACTGTACCTACTTTTTGCTCTCCGTTATTTAAAGTGAATAAAGTAGAAATGTGAAGGTGACTGTAGTTGAGGCCAAGGGAGTTGGCCAACATGGTGATCACTCCTCCACACACGATATCTCCTTGTGCATCATTTGCTAGATGCGCGAGGTGTAGCATAAGTATTGCCCCTAAGTTGGGAGAATATCCGACGTCAAGGTTAGCTGCTTTCCCGAGAATTAGCATATTCTCATCATTCACATAAAAAACTTCTCCTCGTTGCTGCAACGATTTAGTGATAACATAATAAAATAACTATAACATGACTTTCAATGCAACTGGATCTTTGCTTAGAGCTATGGTAAAGCATCTGATAGAAGAATTGCCTTGGGTGCGGTTCAGTAAAATCATAAACATAGCAGATGTCAACATCGTTCTTGGGGAAGGCAAAGTGAGCACACCACTCACTGAGAAAGATGTTGAAGTCTTGGTTCAAGAAACAAAAGGTGATCCGCTCTTCCTCGTGTGCATTTGCCATAAGCCCAACATTATGCGAGAGAGTACTAAGAAACTCAAGCATCATGCATTCATATGTCTCACATCCCTGATAAACAATGATTAGTAATACCTAGCTTGGCGAGTGTGGACGCGCAAGCCCATTTGGTGGTCTTCATCTTCCTTGCATGAAGCTTATGGTATTTCCTCCTTGCTTCACGGCTGGTGAAGACGATTCCCTGGGGTGAAAACTTGTTTTTGTTGTGGGGCATTCATGGATGAACTCGATGCATCACCAAGAATAGTGCGGGTGGACCTTCTCAAATACATCTAAAAAATAATGTTTCAGTCCAATACAATGAAACAATATTGATCCTACGGTACTCACAACATCACACTCCTCTAAAAGCATCAATGAATCCAAGCCAAACTCAAAATTTAGGTAAAAACATGCATACCCTAAACATGGCAATGCTAGGCATGTAGAACATGGATTCACGAAAAATAAGTTGGGGATCGAAGGAGAAACATACCGTAGATTGATCTCACAGAAGGGTTTGAACTGAAATTGAACGAGTAGGGAGATCGAGTGAAGTTGTGGTAGGGTTTGGAGGAAGAAGAAGAATAAAGGAAAGATATTGGGGCGAAATACCTTCTTCCTCAAACTGATTATGGTCGCCAGAGATCCATATTGTCGGTGTTCTGGGAACGGGGGTACCCAGACTTGCCTGCCTGCGGCCCATAATATGGCCCCATCAACGGCCTGGTATGACCTAGCTTTGACATCAACAACTCAAGACCCTCACGAGGGGCCAGGCCTCGCGAGGCGGACGACACCAAAACCTCCAAAAGGATTAACCTCCTCAAGCTGGCTCCCGAGGAGCAGAGATTTCCATGCAAGGCTCACCTTGCGAGGTTCTAATGACATGAGCCATGACGACCAAGGCCAGGCGGGCACCAGCGGGCGCCGTGTACCAGTTTCCTCTTTGGTGCTAAGGGGGCAAGCACAGGCGCGGAATCCCGAGGGATCATCTAAAGGTTTCCGTCCCCGTGCAACAAGACCAAGACCGCCAGGACGGCAGGACGGAGGTCATCGCCGAGCCCACCACGGCGTCACGACCAGAGGCTTTTGCAGGCGAAGACTACTTTCATCGGGATAAGATGTACTAGCTGTCTCCCTTCAAATTTGGCCGTTGTGGGATCACTTCCCGCCTTCATTTGGGAAGAGGACCAAGGCCACTATAAATAGGACCTAGCCACCACCATGGAGGGGGGATCGAATCCATTCCACCCTCACCCTCACCAGCTCACTTAAGCTCAAGAACACACCTCCTGGGGTTGTTCTCCACTGTACTAGTTCATCCTCAGCCCCTCGAGGCCAATCCACCACAAAGCAGGAGTACGGTTTTACACCGCAAGGTGGCCCAAACTTGGGTAAACTGTTGTGTCCCTTTTCCTTTGAGTTCGTCGAGCTAGGCTGCGAGATTGGCAAGTAGGCAGACTGGGGAGGTTGAGATCTCAGCACGCACCCCAGAGTTCGAACCTCTCAAGGGTTTGCGGGATCCGAAATCCGACATTTGGCGCGCTAGGTAGGGGTGCGTCAAAGATCCGCCACTCTGTCCGTTGCGCTCCACTGTCGGCTCTCATGGCGGACGCTCCTCCTTCGACCGGATCGACACGTGCCTTCGGATAATCCGAGGGCCTCCGGGCTTTCAACCCCGCCCTGCGGTAGGTGCGGTGGCCACCCAAGTTCAGGCCGGAGTTGCTGCCTCGCCACGACGGCGTGACAGATCCAACAGGCTGCCTCCAAGCATACGAGGAGGCAGTTTGGGCGGCCGACAGCAACGATAAGGTCATGGCCAACTGGCTCCCCATGGCCCTTGCGGGTGCGCCGCGCCCCTGGCTGCTCAGCTTGCCATGGTCATCAGTGGCCTCCTGGGAGGAGTTGCGCGGCCTCTTTGCTACGTGCTTCGCGGTGGCGGCACCCCACGCTGTGATGGCCCTCCTCGACGATTCATAGGCGCCGCCCTCGGACCGCCACGTCAAGCAGTTCTTCCGCCAGGTGGGTGCCGCCCACGTGCAGCAGGGGGCTCCCCCGGGCTGGGTGGCACCGAAAGCCGACCTCATGTTTGACTCAGAGGATCACCCCGCGACAACCACAGGCGCAGGAGCACTCGTGATGCTCTGCACCCCCACCATCTGCAATGTGGCGGTCACCAAGACCCTCATCGATGGTGGAGCCGGCTTCAATGTGCTCTCCGTGGAGGCATTCGGCTTGCTTCATGTGCCCCATGGCCGGCTCTGCCCCACCAAGCTTTTCTCCGAAGTCGTCGACGGCTCCACCTGACACCTAGGGCAGATCTGCCTCCCCATCATCTTTGGCACCCGCGACAACTACCGCACCGAGCTCATCGACCTCGAAATCGCCCGAATTGGCCTCCCGTACAACACCATTCTCGGGTACCCAGCCCTGGCTAAGTTCATGGCAGCAACTCATCTAGCCTACAACCTCATGAAGATGCCAGGAAGCAGCGGCATCCTCACGGTGGCAGGGGACACCAAGGACGCGCTGCTGGCCCTCAAGCTCGCCTTTAGGTCTGCGGCGGCTGCACAGTCAAGTGAGGAAGGAGCCCCAAAAGCTCCGGGGGCTGCTGTCGGTGTCAAAACCGGCGGATCTCGGGTAGGGGGTCCTGAACTGTGCGTCTAAGGCTAATGGTAATAGGAGGAAGGGGACACGATGTTTTACCCAGGTTCAGGCCCTCTCGATGGAGGTAATACCCTACTTCCTGCTTGATTGATCTTGATGATATGAGTATTACAAGAGTTGATCTACCATGAGATCGTAGAGGCTAAACCCTAGGAGCTAGCCTATGATTATGATTGTTCTTGTCCTACGGACTAAACCCTCTGGCTTATATAGACATCGGATGAGGCTAGGGTTACACAGAGTCGGTTACAAAGGAGATCTAACATCCGAATCGCCAAGCTTGCCTTCCACGCAAAGGAGAGTCCCATTCGGACACGGGATGAAGTCTTGAATCTTGTATCTTCATAGTCCAACAGTCTGGCCAAAGTATATAGTTCGGCTGTCCGGATATCCCCTAATCTAGGACTCCCTCAGCTGCACCAGCAAAGAAGAAACAATTGTTCTCCCAAGATCGTGCCTAGACAAAGCAAGTACCAGTTGATGAAGACGGAGCATCAGACACCACCTTCACCATAGGTGCCGGCCTCCCTCTGGACCAAGAAAAGGCGTTGGTCAACTTCTTGCGCGCCAACAAGGAAGTGTTTGCATGGGAGCCCAATGACCTGATTGGAATCCCGAGGGGAATAATCGAGCATCACCTGAGGGTGTGCCCTAACGTGCGCCTAGTGAAGTAGAAGGCATGACGGCAGTCCACAGAGAAGTAGACGTTCATCATCCAAGAGACGTGCAAGCTGCAGGATGCTGGTGTTATTCGGGAGGTGCGGTACCTGGATTGGCTGGCGAACCCAGTTATTGTCCCCAAGAAGGGAGGGAAGGAGCACACGTGCGTCGATTTCACCAACCTCAACAAGGCTTGCCCTTAAGACCCCTTCCCGCTCCCGCGCATCGATCAGATCGTCGACTCCACCACCGAGTGCGATCTACTGTGCTTTTTGGACGCCTTCTCGGGCTATCACCAAATCAAGATGGTTGTGGAAGATGTGGAGAACACGACTTTCCTGACCCCATGTGGGGTGTATCGCTACACCTATGTGCCGTTCGGGCTGTGTAATGCTGGAGCAACCTTTCAGTGGCTAATGCATATCGCCCTGGGCCAACAGCTCAGGAGGAACGCTGAGGCTTACGTCGACGCCATAGTGGTGAAATCTCAGGAGGCAAGAACCCTCATCGGGGACCTGGAAGAAACATTTGCCAGTCTGAGCAAGGTGGACCTGCGGCTCAACCCAGAGAAGTGTGTGTTTGGCGTCCCCTCCGACAAGCTGCTGGGTTTCCTGGTGTCGCATAGAGGGATCGAGGCCAATCCGGAGAAAGTCAAGGCCATAGAAAAGATGAGCCCGCCACAAACCCTCAAGGAGATGTAGAAGCCGGCAGGCTGTGTGAACTCACTGGGGCACTTCATTTCCAAGTTGGGGGAGCGCTCCCTCCCGTTCTTCAAGCTGATGAAAAGGAAGGGGCCATTCGAGTGGACTCCTGAAGCTGACGCGGCTTTCCAAGACCTTGAGAGATACCTCACCGACCTGCGAATGATGGTAGCACCGCGTCCCCTCGAGCCCCTGGTGCTCTACCTGGCCGCCACACCTCACTCCGCCAGTGCGGCGTTGGTGGCGCTAAGGGAGGAGCGCCCGACCAAAGGCCCACGGCAGGATGCCTCATAGCCAAACAGGGCGCTACGGTCCCAGGATGGCACTCCTGAGGCCTCGGCTGCCCCGTCAGTCTACATCGCTCCTGAGATCCCGACCGACACCACAGGCAGCGGAGCTCCTGAGGACGGAGCTCATGAGGCCACGGCTGGCACGACAAACGGCAAGACCCTTGAAGGCCAGCAGACTCAGGGGGTACAATACCTCACTAACGCCTCCTCCCTCATCGAGCACCCGATCTACTTCATCAGTACGGTGCTAAATGAGGCGCGAGCGCGCTACCACATGCCACAAAAGCTCTTGCTCGCGCTCCTTGTTGCCTCCCGGAAGCTGCGCCACTACTTCCAAGGCCACCCCATCAAGGTCGTCTCAGCTTACCCACTGGAGAGGATGCTCCGGAGCCCCAACGCTGTGGGAAGAGTTGCAGAGTGGAACATTGAGCTGCAGGCGTTCCACCTGGAGTTCAGCACCACCAGGGTCATTAAAGGCGCGACCCTTGCAGATTTCGCGGCAGAATGGACCGATGTCCCCGTGGAGTATGCGAGGACCATTCTCTCCTGCCCGAAGACGAGGCGCCAGACGGATGGACCATGTACTTCGACGGCGCGTTCCCACGCCAGGGCATGAGGGCTGGAGCAGTGCTCATTTCACCCGCTAAGGACAAGCTTTACTATGTTGTACAACTCTGCTTCCAGCAAGGCGAGAAGGTCTCCAACAACATTACAGAATATGAAGGCCTAATTTCCGGCCTCAGAGCTGCGGTGTCACTAGGGGTGAAGCGTCTTACCATCAGGGTTGACTCCCAGCTCCTCGTTAACTTCTCCAACAAAGAGTACACACCGAAGGACAAGCACATGGAAGCATACCTGGAGGAGGTACGCAAAATGGAAAAATTATTTTTGGGCATGGAATTGTAGCATGTGCCACGAGGCACAAACAAGGAGGCGGACGACATCACCAAGAGGGCGTCCCGACGGCTGCCTCAGGAGCCAGGTGTCTTCGAGGAATGACTCTTCAAGCCGTCAGCAGCCCCCACCGCTGTGGAACTAACACGAACTCAAGAAGATCTTCCCCGATCCCTTGCGACAAGCGCCCCAGCTTGCGGCCCAACCTCGGGGGGCCCATCTGCTCCTCATGCTCGAGCCTCAGGAGGGGTGCTGGACCGAGGAGTTCAAGGTGTACTTGCTTCAGGGGACCTTGCCGGAGAAGGAAGAAGATGCGGAGCGCGTGGCTCGCCAGGCCACCGCATACTGCATCCAGGACAGTGAGCTGTACCGTAAGCGACCCAATGATGCTTCTTTATGATGTATCTCCAGGGAGCAGGGGCGCGAGCTGCTGGCTGACATAAATGGCGGGGACTGCGGGCATCGCCCTTCGTCGCGCACCCTCATGGGCAAGGCATTCCGTAGTGGGTTCTAATGGCCCACGACACTCAATGATGCCACCGAGCTGGTGAGATCTTGTGAAGCCTGCTAATTACATGCCAAGCAGATCCATCAGCTCGCTCAGGGCCTCCAGACCATCCCGCTCACATGACCATTCGAGGTCTGGGGGTTGGACATCTTGGGGCCGTTCCCTTGGGCACCTGGGGGCTATCGCTACTGATGACCCACAAGTATAGGGGATCTATTGTAGTCCTTTCGATAAGTAAGAGTGTCGAACCCAACGAGGAGCAGAAGGAAATGATAAGCGGTTTTCAGCAAGGTATTCTCTGCAAGTACTGAAATAAGTGGTAACAGATAGTTTTGTGATAAGATAATTTGTAATGAGCAACAAGTAACAAACGTAAATAAAGTGCAGCAAGGTGGCCCAATCCTTTTTGTAGCAAAGGACAAGCCTGGACAAACTCTTATAATAGGAAAAGCGCTCCTGAGGACACATGGGAATATCGTCAAGCTAGTTTTCATCACGCTCATATGATTCGCGTTCGGTACTTTGATAATTTGATATGTGGGTGGACCGGTGCTTGGGTGCTTGAGGGAGTCCTGGACTAGGCGGTGTCCGGATAGCCGAACTATCATCATCGGCCGGACTCCAAGACTACGAAAATACAAGATTGAAGACTTCGTCCTGTGTCCGGATGGGACTTTCCTTGGCGTGGAAGGCAAGCTTGGCGATACGGATATGTAGATCTCCTACCATTCTAACCAACTCTGTGTAACCCTAGCCCTCTCCGGTGTCTATATAAACCAGATGGTTTTAGTCCATAGGACAATAACAACAATAACAACAATCATACCATAGGCTAGATTCTAGGGTTTAGCCTCCTTGATCTCGTGGTAGATCTACTCTTGTAATACCCACATCATCAATATCAATCAAGCAGGACGTAGGGTTTTACCTCCATCAAGAGGGCCCGAACCTGGATAAAACATCGTGTCCCTTGTCTCCTGTTACCATCCGCCTAGACGCACAGTTCGGGACCCCCTACCCGAGATCCGCCGGTTTTGACACCGACATTGGTGCTTTCATTGAGAGTTCCTCTGTGCCGTCGCAATCAGGAAGGATGCCTCTTCCCATCTTCAAAGACGGTACCATTGCCAAAGGAGCTTTGGCCGCCGGTCAAGCTATCCGGCTGGGTGGTTTTCTTATGACCGCCTGTTCGGCCACCGCTTCGACGATGACCTCTCGGGTCATCAAAAGCGATCTTCGCATCAACTCGGAATTCGTCGAGAAGCTGGATCCGATGGAGCTCTCTTCCGTAAACGAGCTCTTGGATCGCATCGCCGCCCTGGGAGTCGATACAGACTACGATCAGATTGGGTTTAAAACCGATCTGAGAGAAATTAACTCTCCCCAGGCTACCCACCATGTTGCGGTGGTAGAAGAACAACGCGGCGACTCTTCTTCTATGTTAAAAACTAGTTATGTCCGGATTCCCGATCCCTCCATGCCGGATTCCCGCGGAGGGATGGACGCCAATCGAGTACTGAACCTAAAGTCAGGCAGCGGACTAGATTCGTTGGACGACCTCCAGCAATCCAAGCTTCCAAATCCGGAAACTCCTCGGCCTTTGAGCCTCAGTTTGGGCGGGGTTCCGAATTTAGTTCCACCCGCCCACCCAAACACAAGCGATCTATATCAAATACGGCAAGAGCCCGATGAAACAGTACATCATTACTGGGCCAGATTCCTCCTGGTTATGGACAGGATAAAGGACTGCCATGAGGAAAGCGCAATCTCTATTTTCTGCAATAATTGCACGGACAAGGGAATTATGAATGCCATAAGTCGTCGCAAGGTCACGCGCTTCGCCGACCTGGCGACCATAGTACGAAAATTCTGTGCGATGGAGAGTGCCTGGAAAACTGAAACTAGATTTTGGGACAATCCGGCCCTAAACAGAACCTTAGTCCGGAATAAAAGGGTGCACCATGCTCAAGCACCTGGGTCAAAAACCACCCGTCCCTCCAAACATCTTCCTAGAGCGGCTCTTTAAGCCATCCGTACTATGGGAAGAGGAGTCCGGAAATAGCAACCCGGAACCAACCGCGCCGCCCAACACGGAACATTCTGACACAGTCGGTGGCTCAGCCAATGAAATAACACCCTCAGCCCATGAAATAATGGCAGTAATCGCCCCGTGGACGGAACCATTCCTAGCCTACTTAACTAGGTAGGAACTCCCCGAAGACCAAAATGAGGCCCGCTGCATAGTGCGGCGATCTAAAGCCTACAAGGTCCATGAGGGAGAACTTTATAAGAAAAGCACAACCGGAGTCCTTCAAAGGTGTATCTCCAAAGAGGAAGGGCGAAATCTCCTGGCTGAAATTCACGCCAGACTCGGTGGGCACCACGCCGCAGCCCGGGCCCTTGTAGGCAAGGCCTTCCGTAAAGGATTTTATTGGCCGACTGCCCGGGCAGATGCTTAGGACTTAGTCCAACGATGCGTCGGTTGCCAGCTCTTTGCTAATCAAAGCCACATGCCACCCACCGCCCTCAAAACTATACCCATCACCTGTCCGTTCGCGGTCTGGGGGCTTGATATGGTTGGACCCCTTAAAGGAGGAACCCACAAGCAAAAATACCTATTGGTCATGGTGGACAAATTCACCAAATGGATAGAGGCCAAGCCAGTTAAAACGGCCGAATCCGGACCTGTGATAGACTTCATATCCGGGGTAGTACACCGTTATGGTGTCCCCCACAGCATCATCACTGATAACGACACGAATTTCACGGCCGACGAGGTTAAATTCTGGTGCAAAAACAGGGGCATCAGACTCGACTACACTTCAGTCTATCACCCCCAAACTAACGGTCAAGTCGAACATGCAAATGGTTTAATCATGAGCGGCATCAAACCCAGATTAGTGCGGTCCCTCATGAAAACTAACACGCACTGGGTAGAGGAGCTCGACTTCGTACTCTGGGGGCTGCGGACCACGCTGAACCGCACTACCGGATTCACACCATTTTTTATGGTGTACGGCGCAGAGGCAGTTTTGCCCTGCGATATAATTCATGACTCACCTCGCGTGCACATGTACGAAGAAAGAGAAGCCGAGTTGGATCGGCAGGACAGTTTGGATGCCTTAGAGGAGGAGCGGGACATGGCAAAAGCTCGTTCTGCATTTTACCAGCAGCAGGCTCGAAGATATCAAAGCAGAGAAGTACGGGCCAAAACTTACAATGTTGGCGAACTTGTTCTACGCCTGCCGGACAAGAAAAAGGACAAACTCAAGCCCAAATGGGAAGGTCCCTTCATCATCGACCAAGTCCTGACTGGCGGAGCATACCGTCTATGTAACACATCTGACAACCGACTCGAGCCGAACCCATGGAACGCAGCCCGTCTCCAAAGATTCTACACCTAGCGCCGGACTCAGAGTTCGTCTCCCTCCTCTGTCCACCTTTTACATTTTCACTGTCTCTTGTCCCCCTCCTTCTTCCCACTTTTTAAAAAAAAAAGCCTTTGATGGGTTGATTTGCGCATTGTTCGCACACACTTGATGTGCTACTAGCACTCATTATACCTGGGGGCTTCTTTAATAGAAGCTTATTTATACGGGCTTCATGCCCAACACATGTGTCATACTTCCGCATGTACCTTTTATTCACCATTATATGCATCGATATGACTTAAGTTTTGGCCAAGCTGGGTTGCCTGGCTCCTGTGCTTACCCCTACGTTCCCGATTGTTCGGCTAGGAGGTAAAGGGAGCACCTCTACGATTGTTACTGCCGGGTCAGCCGGATGTGTACCTCAGACTGGGTGAAGCTGAAAGCTAGCGTTCTTAAGGGAATATTAGGTCAGTGACTTGAAAGATGATTTATTACTTATTTAAACTTATCTGCCCCTAGATGCTTTTTCTGCTCTTTTTGCAGTACGGACATGCACCTTAGGGCATGCCTCCCAGGGAAAGGAACCCCTAACGGAACTATTCTCCCTGGAAGATGTTTCTTACTAACCATGTAATATAACATAACTAGTTGGGCACTTGTCTGATAAAGCACTAATGACCCCTACGCCTGGTCTCCACGCATGCCTCGGTTTTTCTAACCTCTAGTGTATTCGGACACACTCCAGACTGTTGGGTCCCGAGGTTGAAGCGAAAAGGTCCGCAAAGACAAACGATCTACAATCCGGCTAGAAGGCATTTTACATGTAATTTTAAAATTACATCATCAAATTGATTGATTGAACTCCTCTTCAGTCCCATCTAACAGGCTGTCTAGCTTACAGTCCCATTGGGAATATTTCGCAGCCAACTCCACTTGGCCGTACATTAAGCTCACAGGGATCTCCTTCCCATCGGGCCCCACAGGTCCGACCTCAGCCATGTGGTTTGGATCAGCCTTTGTGTATCGCGTCTTCACCATGGCCCAGGCCTCTCTGGCGCCTTGACGGCAGGCCGATATCTTCCACAGACGGAAGCGCTGCTGTACTCCCTGAAGCTTGTCAGCAAGCCCTCCAAGACCCTCGGGTAGGGAGACGGACGGCCATAAGGCCTGAACGACGCCGTTCGTAGCCTACCGAATACGTTCGTGGAGTTGCAGCGGCTCGGGAAGAAGGTCACTCGTGGAAGCAGGCATCTCCTCCGCCGGACGACCCGTGAGCACACCTACAGACACATTTCTGTCAATCGACTTCCTCGCCGAACTCTTCTTTTCAAAAGAGTTTGCTCAAGCACTTACTGTAAATGCCGCGACGAAGCCGCCGATTCTCCTTTACGGAGTCAGCCAGCTGGACCCGAACATCTTTTAGTTCTTCGCCCAGCCGGGTGTTGGCATCTTGGAGTTTGTTCCCCTCCTGCTGCACCCTCGTAAGCACCTTCTCGCTGGCCTTCAGTTGGCGCAGCAGATGTTGCTTGTCCGGATCCAATCCGGCACCCTCTGCAATTCAAATTGTCAGACTTACGCACACGCCGCACTTCAAAAAACACTTATCTTTTCGAAGTATGTATTACCAGAGGGAGTCTCTGTGCCTCCTCCTGCGGCGGCTAGTGTGGCCTCAAGTTGGTCCTTGCACTCTTGAAGCTCCTGGGACAGGTGGGTATTCTTCTGAGTAAGATCCTGCATAACAAAAGATCCTTAAATCAGTTATTCTAACTATTTTAAGTCTCGGGGGCTACTGGCATATATAACTATTAAAATTCCTCACCCGTATGTCTTTCACATACTGCTCCGTGGCTCTGGTTAGACCATCTCGAGCAGCACGGAGGTGCGCGTCTCCCGCATTAAAGGCATTCAGTGCCTCTGGGGAGAAACACGCGTCACGAAGAACTGTCCGGCGGCGCCTGTGATTCATGGCGCTCTCCACCTCAGACTTGGTGGCAGACAGCCTGTCGGCATCCTCCGTTGGAGGAGCATCCGGCTCAAGCCTTGTGTTCACCTCCCCTTCCGGACCACGCGTTGGAGCATGGCTAGCGGAGGCTTGATTGGCAACCTCTCCGGACACTGTCCGGCGAGCGCTCTTCCTCCTGGGAAAATCATGAGCGTCAATATACCTCCTAGGGATCTTTCCCTTAAAAGCAACGGTGTGCCATACCGTTGCGGTGACATTTCGATTCGCGCCGCACTCCTCTTCCGCCTGCTGGGCCGAACTGACCCTTGTTGGTCAGCCGCCGCAGATTCGGCTTCCCGCCTTAAAGGCGCCTCCTGCGATGCACCATTGGTATATGATGGTTAGAAATGAGCATGGATCAAATGATGGTGTCAGGACTCCGGTCGTAGTCACCTGGGAAGCCGGAGATAAACCGGGGTAGTCAGCCGTAATGGCGACTAGAGCATTGTCCATGCTAAGTTGGTGGAACACCCCGTCAATTAGCTCCACCTTTATGTCCGGATCCTCTTCGGAGGCCGGATCAAGGGATCGTCCCGGATCCTTGGGCTGTGGAGTCATGCTTTGTATGCCCTCCACGTCCCGGCGCAGCTCCTGCGTTAGAATCACAAAGTGAGACACATGACCTTGGGAATATGGATCGGACAGATAAACGTCCGCTTACCCAGCTCCGAGGGTTATTCATGGAGAATCCATTCAGTGGACTCATGTGGAGGAAGTCCTCCTTCTCCCCCTTGTACAAGCCGGACAGGATCTTCACTAGATCGGCGGCCGATCCCAGCCCCTTGCGGCCATGACGGGCGGCGTCATCCTCCCCGTTGAAATCCCACATGGGGTGGCCCCTATATTGGAGCGGCTGCACCCCTCGCGTAATGCACGTGGCCATGACTCCAATCATGGTCAATCCGGAGTGGGCCAGTAACCTTATCCGGCCCATCAGATATTGGATGCTCCCATCATCTTCCTGCTGAGGGATCCGCGGGCGCCAACTCAGGCGTTTCTTCAAGGGAGCGTTGCTGAACTCCGGGAGGCCGATCCGAACTGGATCCGGCAGAGGGGCGTCCTCCATATAGAACCATTCCGAAGGCCAGTTTTCGGACGCCTTCTTCGGGGTGCCAGATAGATATCCAGTCCTAGCGATGCGTCATATTTCGGCTCCGCCCACTTGATATATAGACCCCTCGTGAGAAGAGGGTACGAGGCAAAACAATCTCTTCCACAGCGCAAAATGGGGCTCGATGCCCAAGAACAGCTCGCAAAGAGCTACAAAGCCCGTGATGTGCAAAATGGAGGCAGGTGTAAGGTGGTGAAGCTGGAGTCCATAGAACTCCAGGCGCCCCCAGAGAAATGGATGTATGGGAAATCCGAGTCCCCTTATTAGATAAGAGACGAAGGATACCCGCTCTCCTTTGGAGGGGTTGGGGACGCTCTCCACCTGCTTTCCACCCCTGAAGGTGGCCAGTCCGGCTCGAACTGGAACCATAAAGGCTGGGGGAAGACATCCCTCGGTTTGGAGCGTCACTAGCTCGCTGTGTGGAACTGAGCATCTCTCCCAATCTCCTGGCTGAGGGCTGGGAGCACGAGAGGAGGAGCCGCGTCGACTATCCATGATGGAATGGATTTTTGTCAGAGGCGCTTCGATGAGTACTTGCTAAAGGAGGATGGTGTGAGTTGGATCTAGATCCTCGCCTCTCTTATAGGCGGCTCGTTCGCGCGGCTAGGGGGTAAAACGTAAAAATACCCTAGCTTTTTGCATTCATACGACACGTGGAAGAGGGCCATTATTGGACGTGGAAGCCAAGGAGCGCAACATTTATAAGGAAGCCGAACACTATTCGGCAGGTACATGAAATTTGAAGGAGAACCCGCCTTGCAACGCCGAAGACAATATACGCGCCGGACTCGTCGTCATTGAAGCCTGGTTCAGGGGCTACTGAGGGAGTCCTGGACTAGGGGGTGTCCGGATAGCCGAACTATCATCATCGGCCGGACTAAGACTATGAAAATACAAGATTGAAGACTTCGTCCCGTGTCCGGATGGGACTTTCCTTGGCGTGGAAGGCAAGCTTGGCGATACGGATATGTAGATTTCCTACCATTGTAACCGACTCTGAGTAACCCTAGCCCTCTCCGGTGTCTATATAAACCGGATGGTTTTAGTCCGTAGGACAATAACAACAATAACAACAATCATACCATAGGCTAGCTTCTAGGGTTTAGCCTCCTTGATCTCGTGGTAGATCTACTCTTGTAATACCCACATCATCAATATCAATCAAGCAGGACGTAGGGTTTTACCTCCATCAAGAGAGCCCGAACCTGGGTAAAACATCGTGTCCCTTGTCTCCTGTTACCATCCGCCTAGACGCACAGTTCGGGACCCCCTACCCGAGATCCGCCGGTTTTGACACCGACAGTGCTGTTCTTACTTGAACAAGCATCCCACTTATGATTAACCTCTATTGCAAGCATCCGCAACTACAACAAAAGTATTAAGGTAAACCTAACCATAGCACGAAACATATGGATCCAAATCAGCCCCTTACGAAGCAACACATAAACTAGGGTTTAAGCTTCTGTCACTGTAGCAACCCATCATCTACTTATTACTTCCCAATGCCTTCCTCTAGGCCCAAATAATGGTGAAGTGTTATGTAGTCGACGTTCACATAACACCACTAGAGGTTAGACGACATACATCTCATCAAAATATCGAACGAATACCAAATTCACATGACTACTAATAGCAAGACTTCTCCCTTGTCCTCAGGAACAAACGTAACTAGTCACAAAGCATATTCATGTTCATAATCAGAGGGGTAATAATATGCATAAAGGATCTGAACATATGATCTTCCACCAAATAAGCCAACTAGCATCAACTACAAGGAGTAATCAACACTACTAGCAACCTACTAGCACCAATCCCGGACTTGGAGACAAGAATTGGATACAAGAGATGAACTAGGGTTTGGAGATGAGATGGTGCTGGTGAAGATGTTGATGGAGATTGCCCTCTCCCGATGAGAGGAGCGTTGGTGATGACAATGGTGATGATTTCCCCCTCCCGGAGGGAAGTGTCCCCGGCAGAACAGCTCTGCCAGAGCCCTAGATTGGTTCCGCCAAGGTTTCGCCTCGTGGCGACGGAGTCTCATCCCGAAAGGTTGTCCTCTATTTTTTTCTCATCGAAAGACTTCACATAGGAGAAGATGGGCGTCGGAGAGCCACCAGGGGGCCCATGAGGTAGGGGGGCATGCCCCGGGGGGGGGGGGGGGCACCCCCACTCTCGTGAGCAGGGTGTGGGGCCCCTGGCCTTCATCTTTGGCGATGATTTTTCTTTATTTATTTTAAGATATTCCGTGGAGTTTCAGGACTTTTGGAGTTGCGCAGAATAGGCCTCCAATATTTGCTCCTTTTCCAGCCCAGAATTCCAGCTGCCGGCATTCTCCCTCTTCATGTAAACCTTGTGAAATAAGAGAGAATATCCATAATTATTGTGACATAACGTGAAATAACAGCCCATAATGCAATAAATATTGTCATAAAAGCATGATGCAAAATGGACGTATCAACTCCCCCAAGCTTAGACCTTGCTTGTCCTCAAGTGAAAAGCCGATAACAATAAATATGTCCTCATGTTTAGAGGTAGAGGCGTCGATAAAAATAAAAATATGGGCATGAAGGCATCATGATTATTTCCATAACAACAACATTTATAGATTTTGTCATATGATTACTTATGTTCAAGTGATGATATTTTCACAAAGCCAAAGTATGAATCAGAAACCTTATTGAGCACCAACAAATTATAACCTCAGTCATTGGAACAATTGCAATTTATCATAACATCGGAAAGAGTCTATGTCAGAGCTTAAAAGCAAGTCCACATACTCAACTATCACTTAGTCCTTCATAATTGCTAACACTCACGCAATACTTGTGGTTACGGGGTTTTAATCAGACACAGAGAAAGATAGGGGCTTATAGTTTTGCCCCACAACCTTTTACCTCAAGGGTAATGTCAACAATAATAATTCATGCTCCCCTACATCCAATTAGGTATATATATCATGTTCTTTCCAACATGCTGAGCTTGCCAAAGGATAAAATGAAAAAGGAAAGGTGAAGATCACCGTGACTCTTGCATAAGGTAGAGAATGATAATAAAAGATAGGCCCTTCGCAAAGGGAAGCAGAGGTTGTCATGTGCGTTTAGGGTTGATGCACAAAATCTTAATGCAAAAGAACGTCACTTTATATTGCCCCTTGTATGTGGACCTTTATTATGCAGTCCGTCGCTTTTATTACGTCCACAACAAGTTCGTAAAAAGCTTTTTTTCTCCGCACTAATAAGTCATGCATATTTAGAGAGCAATTTTTATTGCTTGCACCGATGACAACTTACTTGAAGGATCTTACTCAATCCATAGGTAGATATGGTGGACTCTCATGGCAAAACTGGTTTAAGGGTATTTGGAAGCACAAGTAGTATTTCTACTTGGTGCTGAGAATTTGGCTAGCATGAGGGGTGAGGGAGTCCTGGACTAGGGGGTGTCCGGATAGCCGAACTATCATCATCGGCCGGACTCCAAGACTATGAAGATAGAAGATTGAAGACTTCGTCCCGTGTCCGGATGGGACTTTCCTTGGCGTGGAAGGCAAGCTTGGCGATACGGATATGTAGATCTCCTACCATTGTAACCGACTCTGTAACCCTAGCCCTCTCCGGTGTCTATATAAACCGGATGGCTTTAGTCCGTAGGACATAACAACAATCATACCATAGGCTAGCTTCTAGGGTTTAGCCTCCTTGATCTCGTGGTAGATCTACTCTTGTAATACCCACATCATCAATATCAATCAAGCAGGACATAGGGTTTTACCTCCATCAAGAGGGCCTGATCCTGGGTAAAACATCGTGTCCCTTGTCTCCTGTTACCATCCGCCTAGACGCACAGTTCAGGACCCCCTACCCGAGATCCGCCGGTTTTGACACCGACATTGGTGCTTTCATTGAGAGTTCCTCTGTGCCGTCACAATTAGGAAGGATGCCTCCTCCCGTCTTTAAAGATGGTACCATTGCCAAAGGAGCTTTGGCCGCCGGTCAAGCTATCCGGCTAGGTGGTTTTCTTATGACCGCCTATTCGGCCACCGCTTCGACGATGACCTCTCGGGTCATCAAAAGCGATCTTCGCATCAACTCGGAATTCGCCGAGCAGCTGGATCTGATGGAGCTCTCTTCCGTAAACGAGCTCTTGGATCGCATCGCCGCCCTGGGAGTCGCTACAGACTACAATCAGATTGGGCTTAAAACCGATCTGAGAGAAATTAACTCTCCCCAGGCTACCCACCATGTTGCTGTGGTAGAAGAACAACGCGGCGACTCTTCCTCTATGTTAAAAACCAGTTATGTCCGGATTCCCGACCCCTCCATGCCAGATCCCCGCGGAGGGACGGACGTCAATCGAGTACTGAATCTAAAGTCAGGAAGCGGACTAGATTCGTTGGACGACCTCCAGCAATCCAAGCTTCCAAATTCGGAAATTCCTCGGCCTTTGAGCCTCAGACTGGGCGGGGCTCCGAATTTAGTTCCACCCGCCCACCCGAACATAAGCGATCTATCTCAAATACGGCAAGAGCCCGACGAAACAGTACATCATTACTGGGCAGATTCCTCCTGTTTATGGACAGGACAAAGGACTGCCGTGAGGAAAGTGCAATCTCTATTTTCTGCAATAATTGCACGGACAAGGGAATCATGAACGCCATAAGTCATCGCGAGGTCACGCGCTTCACCGACCTGGCGACCATAGTACGGAAATACTGTGCGATGGAGAGTGCCTGGAAAACCAAAACTAGATTTTGGGACAATTCGGCCCTGAACGCAACCTTAGTCCGGAATAAAAGGGTGCACAATGCTCAAGCACCTGGGTCAAAAACCAAAAAGCAAAAACCCCCTAAAGGGTACGGAACCGTACTAGAGGGATGGCTCAGCGGACCCTGCAAAATCCATAATGCAGAAGGCGCCACTCCAACACATAGCCTCCGGGCATGTTGGATACTACGGCAGGTGGCCAAAAGTGGCAAAGGGCTTCTAGCCCCGGAGATCCAGCCCAACAGTACCAGTACGGTATTAACAGTCTTCGAGACTTTCGCATCAAATAATATGCGGAAACGAACAATCCGCAGCCTCGTCGAAGTCTACCAAGTAGCAACAACAAATCCATGGAGCGACACGGCTATCACCTTCAATGCCAGCGACGAACCTAAATTCCGAACAGCCCGAGCACCAGCCGCATTGGTCCTCAGACAAATAGTGGACGGCTTTCGTCTTACCAAGGTACTCATGGATGGCGGCAGCGGATTAAACCTCTTCTACGAGGAAACCCTCCAAAAAATGGAAATAGACTGGAGCCGCATTGAGCGAAGCAGCACAACCTTTAGAGGAATAATCCCTAGTCGGGAAGTACGCTGCATAGGAAAAATCACACTAGATGTGGTGTTCGGCTCGCCGGACAACCACAGGTCCGAGGAAATCACGTTCCAAGTGGTCCCGTTCAGCAGCGGATATCACGCTCTATTAGGGCGAGAGGCATTCACAATTTTCCAAGCCGTACCCCATTACGGGTACATGAAGCTCAAAATGCCCGGGCCCAAGGGAATCATCACTCTGGTCAGTGATCCGGACATAGCACTCCGCGTTGAAAATAAGACAGCTGCACTAGCTCTAGAGGCACTATCCGAAGCCCTAGCGGCAGAAGAACTCACTGCACTACGCTCCACGGTGAATAGGGACGATGTGATACTCGATAAGAGATCTAAGTCCACATCTTTTAAACCAGCAGACGAAATAGTCAAATTCCAGGTCCATCCAACGGACCCCACAAAGACGGCTTCCATTGGGGCACAATTAAACCCTGATGTAGCAGCCACACTACGAGAATTCCTTCAGGAAAATTGGGACATTTTTGCCTGGCACCCTTCAGATATGCCAGGAATCCCACGCAGGCTGGCAGAGCACAGCCTAAATATCCTAAAAGGATTCAAGCCAGTCAAGCAGGCTCTTCGACGATTTTTCGAACCCAAAAGACAGGCAATGGGAGAGGAGCTAGCCAAACTATTAGAAGCCAGATTCATCAGAGATATAAAACATCCGGACTGGCTAGCGAACCTGGTAATGGTACCAAAAAAGGACAAATCCTGGCGCCTTTGTGTGGATTTTGAAGACCTTAATAAGGCCTGTCCAAAGGATCCTTTCCCCCTCCCCCGCATCCACCAAATCATCGATGCTACCGCAGGGCACGATTCATTGTGCTTCCTCGACGCATACTCCGGATACCATCAAATCAAGATGGCGGAAATAGACGAGGCCGCAACAACATTCATTACTCCATACGGACCATTCTGCTTCAACACAATGCCCTTCGGACTTAAAAACGCCGACGCAACATATCAGCGCATGATTCAGACATGTCTGGCTACCCAGATCGGCAAAATAGTGGAGGCATACGTAGACGATGTGGTCGTCAAGACCAAACACGTTGAAACTCTAATGGACGATTGGAGGCTCACGTTCGACAACCTCCGAGCATATGACATTAAGCTTAACCCGGAAAAATGCGTTTTCGGCGTACCAGCCGGAAAGCACTTGGCCTTCATTGTATCCGGTACAGGAATTGAAGCAAACCCAGCCAAGATCCAAGCTCTGTCACAATTGGACATCCCAAAAGACCTCAAACAAATACAAAAATTGACTGGATGCGTGGCGGCCCTAAGCCGCTTCATCTCCCGCTTGGGAGAAAAAGCATTGCTCCTCTATCGCCTCCTCAGGCGCACCGAACACTTCGAATGGACGGATGCTGCCACAGCCGGACTCGAAGAAATAAAGGTCATATTGGCAACAAATCCGGTCCTGGCCGCGCCCAACTTGGGCGAACCAATGTTGTTATATATCGCGGCAACTCATCAAGTTGTCAGCGCAGCGCTCGTCATCGAACGAGAAACAGAAGGACACAAATTTCCTCTTCAAAAACAAGTGTACTACGTATCCACTGTCTTAACCACATGCAAGTCCCGGTATCCACATTAGCAAAATATAGCGTACGCGGTGTTCATGGCATCCCGGAAGCTGCGACACTACTTTCAAGAGTGCTCGATAACAGTGGCCTCCGAAGTACCCCTCAACGACATTATAAACAACCGCGACGCGATGGGCAGGATTGCAAAATGGGCCATTGAGCTCTTACCATTTGACATAACCTACAAACCAAGGCGAGCTATAAAGTCGCAAGTTTTGGCTGACTTCATCGCCGAATGGACCGAAGCCGAACTCCCTAAAGAGTACGGCGCATACTCCAATTGGATCATGCATTTCGACGGTTCTAAAATGTTGGCCGGCTTGGGGGCTGGCGTCGTACTGAAGTCCCCAACCGGAGACACAGTCCAATACGTACTTCAGATAATGTACACGGACTCTAACAATGCAGCCGAATACGAGGCCCTTCTACATGGTCTCCGGATGGCAATCTCCATGGGTATTCAACGCCTAGAGGTGCGCGGGGACTCAAACCTCGCAATATCCCAAGTAAATGGAGACTTTGACGCCAAGGATCCGAAAATGGCAGCCTATCGTAACACCGTCTTAAAAATGTCAGCTCGGTTTGAAGGACTCGAATTCCACCATGTAGCCCGGGATAATAACCAGGCAGCCGACGTGTTGGCACGCATCGGTGCAAAACGCGACGCCGTCCCTCCATACATCTTCCTGGAGCGGCTCTTCAAGCCATCCGTACTATGGGAAGAGGAGTCCAGAAATAGCAACCCGGAACAAACCGCGCCACCCAATACGGAACATTCTGACACAGTCGGTGGCTCAGCCAATGAAATAACACCCTCAGCCCACGAAATAATGGCAGTAGTCGCCCCGTGGACGGAACCATTCCTAGCCTACTTAACTAGGCAGGAACTCCCCGAAGACCAAAATGAGGCCCGCTGCATAGTCCGGCGATCTAAAGCCTACAAGGTCCATGAGGGAGAACTTTATAAGAAAAGCACAACCGGAGTCCTTCAAAGGTGTATCTCCGAAGAGGAAGGGCGAAATCTCCTGGCCGAAATTCACGCCGGACTCGGTGGGCACCACACCGCAGACCGGGCCCTTGTAGGCAAGGCCTTCCGTACAGGATTTTATTGGCCGACTGCCCGGACAGATGCTCAGGACTTAGTCCAACGATGCGTCGGTTGCCAGCTCTTTGCTAATCAAAGCCACATGCCACCCATCGCCCTCAAAACTATACCCATCACCTGGCTGTTTGCGGTCTGGGGGCTTGATATGGTTGGACCCCTTAAAGGGGGAACCCACAAGCAAAAATACCTATTGGTCATGGTGGACAAATTCACCAAATGGATAGAGGCCAAGCCAGTTAAAACGGCCGAATCCGGACCCATGATAGACTTCATATCCGGGGTAGTACACCGTTACGGTGTCCCCCACAGCATCATCACTGATAATGACACGAATTCACGGCCGACGAGGTTAAACTCTGGTGCAAAAACATGGGCATCAAGCTCGACTATGCTGCAGTCTATCACCCCCAAACTAACAGTCAAGTCGAACGAGCAAACGGTCTAATCATGAGCGGCATCAAACCCAGACTAGTGCGGTCCCTCACGGAATCTAACACGCACTGGGTAGAGGAGCTCGACTCCGTACTCTGGGGGCTGCGGACCACGCCGAACCGCACTATCAGATTCAGACCATTTTTTATGGTGTACGGCGCAGAGGCAGTTTTGCCCTGCGATATAATTCATGACTCACCTCGCGTGCGCATGTACAAAGAAAGAGAAGCCGAGTTGGATCGGCAGGACAGTTTGGACGCCTTAGAGGAGGAGCGGGACGTGGCAAAAGCTCGTTCCGCATTCTATCAGCAACAGGCTCGAAGATATCAAAGCAGAGAAGTACGGGCCAAGACTTACAATGTTGGCGAACTTGTTCTACGCCTGCCGGACAAGAAAAAGGACAAACTTAAGCCCAAATGGGAAGGTCCCTTCATCATCGACCAAGTCCTGACCGGCGGAGCATACCGTCTACGTAACGCCTCTGACAACCGACTCGAGCCAAACCCATGGAATGCAGCCCGTCTCCGAAGATTCTACGCCTAGCGCCGGACTCAGAGTTCGTCTCCCTCCCCCGTCCACCTTTTACATTTTCGCTGTCTCTTGTTCTCCTTCTCCTTTTTTTAATAAAAGCCTTTGACGGGCTGATCTGCGTATTGTTCGCACACACTTGACGTGCTACTTGCACTCATTATACCTGGGGGCTTCTTTAACAAAAGCTTATTTATATGGGCTTCATGCCCAACACGTGTCATACTTCCGCATGTACCTTTTATTCACCATTATATGCATCGATATGACTTAAGTTTTGGCCAAGCTGGGTTGCCTGGCTCCTGTGCTTACCCCTACATTCCCGATTGTTCGGCTAGGAGGTAAAGGGAGCACCTCTGCGATTGTTACTGCCGGGTCAGCTGGATGTGTACCTCAGACTGGGTGAAGCCGAAAGCTAGCGTTCTTAAGGGAATATTCGGTCGGTGACTTGAAAGGTGAATTATTACTTATTTAACTTATCTGCCCCCAGATGCTTTTTCTGCTCTTTTCGCAGTCTGGACATGCACTTTAGGGCATGCCTCCCAGGGAAAGGAACCCCTAATGGAACTATTCTCCCAGGAAGATGTTTCTTACTAACCATGTAATATAACATAACTAGTTGGGCACTTGTCTGATAAAGCACTAATGACCCCTACGCCTGGTCTCCATGCATGCCCCGGTTTTTTCATAACCGAGAAGGTATTCGGACACACTCCGGACTCTAGGGTCCCGAGGTTGAAGCGAAAAGGTCGGCAAAGACAAACGATCTACAATCCTGCTAGAAGGCATTTTACATGTCATTTTAAAATACATCGTCAAATTGACTAATTGTACTCCTCTTCAATCCCGTCTAACAGGCTGTCTAATTTACAGTCCCATTGGGAATACTTAGCGGCCAACTCTACTTGGTCATACATTAAGCTCACAGGGATCTCCTTCCCATCGGGCCCCACAGGTCCGACCTCGGCCATGTGGTTCGGATCCGCCTTCTTGTACCGCGTCTTCACCATGGCCCAGGCCTCCCTGGCGCCTTGACGGCAGGCCGATATCTTCCACAGACGGAAGCGCTGCTGTGCTCCCTGAAGCTTCTCTGCAAGCCCTTCAAGGCCTTCGGGTAGGGAGACGGACGGCCATAAGGCCTGGGCGACGCCACTCATCGCTTGCCGAACACGTTTGTACAGTTGCATCAGCTCGGGGAGTTGGTCACCCGTTGAACCGGGCATTTCCTCCGCAGGGTGACCTGTGAGCACACCTAAAGACACATTTCTGTCAATCGACTTCCTCGCCGAACTCTTCTTTTCAAAGGAGTTTGCTCAAGCACTTACTATAAATGCCGCGACGAAGCCGCTGATTCTCCTTCACGGAGCCAGACAACTGGGCCCGAACACCTTTCATCTCTTCTCCTAGCTGGGTGTGGGCATCTTGGAGTTTGTTCCTCTCCTGCTGCACCTTCATAAGCACCCTCTCGCCGGCCTTCAGCTGGCGCAATAGCTATTGCTTGTCCGGATCTAGCCGGGCACCCTCTGCAATATTATTGTCAGACTTACGCACACGCCACACTTTATTAACTACTTATCTTTCCGAAGTATGTATTACCAGCGGGGGTCTCTGTGGCTCCCCCTGTGGCGGCCAGTGCGGCCTCAAGTTGGGCCTTGCACTCTTGAAGCTCCTCGGACAGGTGGGTATTCTTCTCTGTAAGATCCTGCTTAACAAATGATCCTTAAATCAGTTATCTTAACTATTTTAAGTCTCGGGGGCTACTGGCATATATAACTATTAAAATTCCTTACCCGTATGTCCTTGACATACTGCTCCGTGGCTCTGGTTAAACCATCTTGAGTGGCACGAAGGTGCGCGTCTCCCGCATTAAAGGCATTCAACGCCTCCGGAGAGAAACACGCGTCACGAAGAACCGTCCAGCGGCGCCTGTGATACATGGCGCTCTCCACCTCAGACCTGGTGGCGGACAGCCTGTCGGCATCCTCCCTTGGAGGAGCATCCGGCTCATGCCTTGTGTTCGCCTCCCCTTCCGGACCACGCATTGGAGCATGGCTGGCGGAGGCTTGATTGGCAACCTCTCCGGACACTGTCCGGCGAGCGCTCTTTCTCCTGGAAAAATCATGAGCGTTAATATACCTCCTAGGGATCTTTCCCTTAAACACGGCGGTGCGCCGTACCGTTGCGGCGACGTTTCGATTCACGCCGCACTCCTCTTCCGCCTGCTGGGCCGAACTGACCCTTGTTGGTCAGCCGCCGCGGGTTCGGCTTCCCGCCTTAAAGGCGTCTCCTATGATGCACCATTGGTACACGATGGTCAGAAATGAGCATGGATCAGATGATGGTGTCAGGACTCCGGTCGTAGTCACCTGGGAAGCCGGAGATAAACTGGGGTAGTCAGCCGTAATGGCGACTAGAGCATTGTCCATGTTAATTTGGTGGAACACCCCGTCAATCAGCTCCACCTTTATGTCCGGATCCTCTTCGGAGGCCGGATCAAGGGATCGTCCCGGATCCTCGGGCTGTGGAGTCAGGCTTTGTATGCCCTCCACGTCCCGGCACAACTCCTGGGTCAGATTCACAAAGTGAGACACTTGACTTTGGGAATATGGATCGGACAGATAAACGTTCGCTTACCCAGCTCCGAGGGTTATTCATGGAGAATCCATTCAACGGACTCGTGCAGAGGAAGTCCTCCTTCTCCCCCTTGTACAAGCCGGACAGGATCTTCACCAGATCAGCGGCCGATCCCGGCCCCTTGCGGCCATGACGGTTGGCGTCATCCTCCCCGTTGAAATCCCACATGTGGTGGCCCCTATATTGGAGCGGCTGCACCCCTTGCATAATGCACGTGGCCATGACTCCAATCATGGTCAATCCGGAGTGGGCCAGTAACCTTATCCGGCCCATCAGATATTGGACGCTCCCATCATCTTCCCGTTGAGGGCTCCGCGGGCGCCAACTCAGGCGTTTCTTCAAGGGAGCGTTGCGGAACTCCGGGAGGCTGATCCGAACTGGATCCGGCAGAGGGGCGTCCTCCATATAAAACCATTCTGAAGGCCAGTCTTCGGACGCCTTCTTCGGGGTTCCGGATAGATATCCGGTCCCGGCGATGCGCCATATTTCGGCTCCGCCCACTTGATATATCGACCCCTCGTGAGAATGGGGTACAAGGCAAAACAATCTCTTCCATAGCGCAAAATGGGGCTCGATGCCAAAGAACAGCTCGCAAAGAGCCACAAAACCCGCGATGTGCAAAATAGAGGCAGGTGTAAGGTGGTGAAGCTGGAGTCCATAGAACTCCAGGAGCCCCCGGAGAAACGGATGTATGGGAAATCCGAGTCCCCTTATTAGATAAGGGACGAAGCATACCCGCTCTCCTCTGGAGGGATTGGGGACACTCTCCGCCTGCTTTCCACCCTTGTAGGTGGCCAGTCCGGCTCGAACCGGAACCATGAAGGCCGGGGGAAGATATCCCTCAGACTGGAGCGCCACCAGCTCGCTATGCGGGACTGAACATCTCCTCCAATCTCCTGGCTGAGGGCTAGGGGCGCGAGAGGAGGAGCCGCATCGACTATCCATGATGGAATGGATCTTTGTCAGAGGCGCTTCGATGAGTACTTGCGGAAGGAGGATGGTGTGAGTTGGATCTAGATCCTCGCCTCTCTTATAGGCAGCTCATTCGCGCGGCTGGGGGGTAAAACGCAAAAATATCCTAGCTTTTCGCATTCATACGACACGTGGAAGAAGGCCATTATTGGACGTGGAAGCCAAGGAGTGCAACATTTATACGGAAGCCGGACACTATTCAGGCACTTGGCATTTGAAGGAGAACCCGCCTTGCAACGCCGAAGACAATATACGTGCCGGACTCGTCGTCATTGAAGCCTGGTTCGGGGGCTACTGAGGGAGTCCTGGACTAGGGGGTGTCCGGATAGCCGAACTATCATCATCGGCCGGACTCCAAGACTATGAAGATAGAAGATTGAAGACTTCGTCCCGTGTCCGAATGGGACTTTCCTTGGCGCGGAAGGCAAGCTTGGCGATACAGATATGTAGATCTCCTACCATTGTAACCGACTCTGTAACCCTAGCCCTCTCCGGTGTCTATATAAACCGGATGGCTTTAGTCCATAGGACATAACAACAATCATACCATAGGCTAGCTTCTAGGGTTTAGCCTCCTTGATCTCGTGGTAGATCTACTCTTGTAATACCCACATCATCAATATCAATCAAGTAGGACGTAGGGTTTTACCTCCATCAAGAGGGCCCGAACCTGGGTAAAACATCGTGTCCCTTGTCTCCTGTTACCATCCGCCTAGACGCACAGTTCGGGACCCCCTACCCGAGATCCGCCGGTTTTGACACCGACAAGGGGGAAAGGCAAGCTCAACACGTTTGAGGATCCATGACAACATACTTTATCTCAGATATAAGAAAACATAACTTATTATGTTGTCTTCCTTGTCCAACATCAAATCTTTAGCATGTCATATTTTAATGAGTGTTCCCAATCATAAAAGATGTCAATGATAATATATCTATATGTGAAACCTCTCTTTCCTTATTACTTCCTATTAATTGCAACGATGACCAAAGCTATATTTGCCAACTCTCAACAACTTTTAATCATCATACTCTTTTTATGTGAAGTCAATACTTTCAATAAGATCAATATGAACTCTTTGATTCTTTTTTTTCTTTTTCTTCTTTCTATTTACCCAAGATCATGGCAAAATAATCAAGCCCTTGACTCAACACTAATCTTTATTATATAGCTCACGGACTCGATTACAAAGAAGGATCATAAAGCAAAACTCAAAACTAGATCATGCCATGACTTTATTCTACTAAATCAAGATACTACTAATAAGATCAAACTAAGAAAAAGGGTAAAGATAGGAGTTGTGATGGTGATACGATACCAGGGCACCTCCCCCAAGCTTGGCAGTTGCCAAGGGGAGTGCCCATACCCATGTGATTATTTCTCCTTCTTTGTTGTTGGTGTAATATTCTTGGCGATGATTCCCCTCAAGATACGGTTCTCCTCCTCGAGCTTATTGACTTGCTGCTTGAGGTCCATTATTTCCTTGCGAAGCTTTCCTGTAACGGCTAAAGCTCCTTTCACCCAAGGGTGTTGCATAGCCGCGGGAGAACAAGAGACACTCCTCCTCATAGTTTCATAAGAAAGAAATCTAACATTGGAAGGGATAACCGAGTTTGGAATAGCTGACCTCTGTAGTTCCCCCATCATAAACCCAGCTCGGAGGCGAGAGGTGACTTCTTGGTCTTCCATGGCATCTACCCTCATCAGGTCAGCCTCCATCTCTTCCTTCGTTGCTGGCCCAAAGTGGTCAGCGTCGCTGTTTGCCCTTGGTTCCAGTGCAGGATTAGATACCCGGCTCTCCCCGACTGACTCTTGAGAAGACATCTTGCTCTAATCTGCAGCAGCAACAGCTCAAAAACAAAAATAGAGGATAATTGCGTGATACGAGAGTCAAAACCTTCGGGAGTATATATAATGAATTTTTACTGACCAAAATACATATCGTGCAAGGAAACGGAGTCCGGAGGGCACACGAGGTAGGGGGGCACGCCCAAGGGGGTAGGGCGCGCCCTCCACCCTCATGAAGGCCTCGTGTCCTTCCCAGACTGCCACTTATTTTTCTATTTTTCTAAATATTCCAAAACGGAGAAATATTGCCTTCAAAATTGTTTTGGAGTCGGTTTACTTACCGTACCACATACCTATTCCTTTCCGGAGTCTGGAACGGTCTGGAAGGTGTCCCTTATGTATTCCTCCGGGGTTACGGTTTCAATAATATTGGTTTCAACATTTATAGGATTACCTGAGATATAGTGTTTGATCCTTTGACCGTTTACCACCTTAGGATTTGTGCCTTCGAAGTTGTTGATTTTTATGGCACCGGAACGATAGACTTCCTCGATAATGTAGGGACCTTCCCATTTGGAGAGAAGTTTTCCTGCAAAAAATCTTAAACGGGAGTTGTATAGCAATACATAATCACCTACATTAAACTCACGCTTTTGTATCCTTTTGTCATGCCATCTTTTAACTTTTTCTTTAAACAATTTGGCATTTTCATAAGCTTGGGTTCTCCATTCATCAAGTGAGCTAATATCAAATAACCTCTTCTCACCGGCAAGTTTGAAATCATAGTTGAGCTCTTTAATAGCCCAATATGCCTTATGTTCTAGTTCGAGAGGTAAGTGACATGCTTTTTCATAAACCATTTTATACGGAGACATACCCATAGGATTCTTATATGCAGTTCTATAGGCCCATAATGCATCATCAAGTTTCTTGGACCAATTCTTTCTAGACCTATTAACAGTCTTTTGCAAAATTAATTTGAGCTCCCTATTGCTCAATTCTACTTGACCACTAGACTGTGGGTGATATGGAGATGCAATTCTATGATTAGCATCATATTTAGCAAGCATCTTACGGAAAGCACCATGAATAAAATGTGAACCACCATCAGTCATAAGATATCTAGGGACTCCAAACCTCGGAAAAATAACTTCCTTAAGCATTTTAATAGAGGTGTTATGATCAGCACTACTAGTTGGAATAGCTTCTACCCACTTAGTAACGTAATCAACAACTAAAATATGTGTATATCCATTAGAGGCAGGAAAAGGTCCCATATAATCAAAGCCCCAAACATCAAATGGTTCAATAACAAGTGAATAATTCATAGGCATTTCTTGACGTCTACTAATATTACCAATTCTTTGACATTCATCGCAAGAAAAAACAAACTTACGGGCATCCTTGAAGAGAGTAGGCCAATAAAAACCAGATTGCAATACCTTATGTGCAGTTCTATCTCCAGCGTGGTGTCCTCCATAAGCTTCGGAGTGACACTTGCGTAGGATCTGTTCCTGTTCATGCTCAGGTACACAATGTCTAATAACGCCATCTACTCCTTCTTTATAAAGATGTGGGTCATCCCAAAAGTAATGTCGTAAGTCATAGAAAAACTTTTTATTTTGTTGGTATGTGAAGCTAGGCGGTATAAATTTAGCAACAATATAATTAGTATAATCAGCATACCAAGGAGTGCTACGAGATGTGCTTATGACATTTAGTTGTTCATCAGGAAAGCTATCATCAATAGGTAGTGGGTCATCAAGAACATTCTCTAACCTAGATAAGTTGTCTTCAACGGGGTTCTCAGCTCCTTTTCTATCAACAATATGCAAATCAAATTCTTGCAGCAAGAGAACCCATCTAATAAGTCTAGGTTTTGTATCTTTCTTTTCCATAAGATATTTAATAGCAGCATGATCAGTGTGAATGGTTACTTTGGAATCAACAATATAGGGTCTGAATTTATCACAAGCAAATACAACTGCTAAAAGTTCCTTTTCGGTAGTAGCATAATTTCTTTGAGCATTTTCTAGAGTCTTACTAGCATAATGGATAACATTTAATTTCTTATCAACTCTTTGCCCTAGAACAACACCTACAACATAATCGCTAGCATCACACATAATTTCAAAGGGTAAATTCCAATCAGGTGGCCGAACAACAGGTGCAGAGACTAATGCTTTCTTAAGTATTTCAAATGCTTCTACACAATCATCATCAAAGACAAATGGTACATCTTTTTGTAATAAATTAGTTAGAGGCCGAGAAATTTTTAAGAAGTCCTCAATGAACCTCCTATAAAATCCGGCGTGACGAAGGAAACTTCTTACACCTTTGATGTCCTTGGGACATGGCATCTTTTTAATAGCATCAACCTTGGCTTTATCAACTTCAATACCTCTTTCAGAGACTTTGTGCCCCAAGACAATACCTTCATTAACCATAAAGTGGCACTTTTCCCAATTCAAGACAAGATTAGTTTCTTCACATCTCTGCAAAACTTGAGCAAGATTGCTCAAGCAATCATCAAAAGAGGAACCATAGACGGAAAAATCGTCCATGAAGACCTCACAAATTTTTTCACAAAAATCAGAGAATATAGCCATCATGCATCTTTGAAAGGTAGCAGGTGCATTACATAAACCGAAAGGCACACGTCTATAAGAAAAAGTACCTAAAGGGCATGTAAAAGTAGTCTTTGATTGATCTTTAGCCGACACAGGTATTTGAGAGAAACCAGAATAACCATCTAGAAAGCAATAATGTGTATGTTTACATAATCTTTCTAGCATTTGATCAATAAAAGGTAAGGGGTAATGATCTTTCTTAGTACCCTTATTTAATTTGCAGAAATCAATTACCATCCTATAACCTGTGATAATTCTTTGCGGAATCAATTCATCTTTATCATTACGGACAACAGTAATACCTCCCTTCTTAGGGACACAATGGACAGGACTTACCCACTGACTATCAGCAACGGGATAAATTATACCTACCTCCAGAAGCTTGAGTATTTCTTTTCTTACCACTTGTCGGTGTCAAAACCGGCGGATCTCGGGTAGGGGGTCCCGAACTGTCCGTCTAGGCGGATGGTAACAGGAGACAAGGGACACGATGTTTACCCAGGTTCGGGCCCTCTTGATGGAGGTAAAACCCTACGTCCTGCTTGATTAATATTGATGATATGGGTAGTACAAGAGTGGATCTACCACGAGATCAAGGAGGCTAAACCCTAGAAGCTAGCCTATGGTATGATTGTTGTAATGGTTGTTATCCTACGGACTAAAACCCTCTGGTTTATATAGACACCAGAGAGGGCTAGGGTTACACAGAGTCGGTTACAATGGTAGGAGATCTACATATCTGTATCACCAAGCTTGCCTTCCACGCCAAGGAAAGTCCCATCCGGACACGGGACAAAGACTTCAATCTTGTATCTTCATAGTCTTGGAGTCCGGCCGATGATGATAGTCCGGCTATCCGGACACCCCCTAGTCCAGGACTGCCTCAGTAGCCCCTGAACCAGGCTTCAATGACGATGAGTCCGGCGCGCATATTGTTCGGCATTGCAAGGCGGGTTCCTCTTCTGAATAATCCATAGAAGATTGTGAACACCTGGATAGTGTCCGACTCTGCAAAATAAATTCCACATTCCACCGTAGAGAGAAAAATACACACACGGGTTCAATCTGCTGACGTATTTTGTGGCATGACGTCACACCACCACCAAGCCTTTACTTGAATTGTTTTTATTATACCACCTCAGCGCGTTTAGCGAAGCGGTTTCCTTGGCACGTCTTGTCAAAGCAGAGATTGTGTTCCCCTTATTCCAGGATTCCCATCAATACGGACGTGGGTAACCCAACCGTGCTTGTTGCCATGCCTCCTCTATCGAAGGTGATCCCCAAACAGTCACGGGGACGGCTCTTGGTATTTTCCTCCTTTATAATGAAACCAAGGCCTGTTTCTTTTCTTCAATCCTCAATCGAATCTACCCCTCGCCCCGAGTTCCAACACCCAGAGCCCCAGATTCGAGCGCTTCGGACCTTCAACAATGTCTGGCTCCGACCTTCAGGGCCGGTGGATGTGACGGAGGAGGACGTGCAAAAGTTGAGAGAAGCCAAGTACCTGACTTACGAGATCTCGCATAGATTGCCCGTCGAAGGGCAAGTCATTCCCACCCCAGAGCCCGGCGAAAGCGTCGTGTTTATGTCCCACCTCCATCGGGGTTTAGGCTTCCCGATGGATCCATTTGTGAGAGGGCTCATGTTTTACTACGGGTTGGAATTCCATGACCTGGCTCCGGAGTCCATCCTCCACATCTCATCATTCATCGTTGTCTGCGAAGCCTTCCTTCACACTACCCCCCACTTCGGTTTGTGGCTCAAGACCTTTAACGTGGAGCCGAAGATGATCGAGGGGCGTCAAGCAGAGTGCGGCGGGGTGGTTATAAGCAGAAGGGCCGATGCTCCATGGCCCGAGGGCTCCTTCCAAGAGGAGCTCGGCTTGTGGCAACAGGAGTGGTTCTATATCACCGCTCCTAGGGGCAGCAGGCAGAAGCCGCCGCCCATCTTTCGCTCGGGCCCTCCACAGCGGCTGATGTCATGGGTCAACCAAGGGCTCAACTGGGGGCCATCAACGGACGTACCCCTACTGCAGGGCCGGATTTGAGACCTCCAAGAGAGGGAGATCAATCTGTTCATAGTGATGCAAGTTATGCTGATTCGGCGTCTCCTGCCCTGCAAGCGTCGCCCCCTCCGCCTGTGGGAATTCAATCCAGAGGGGCCACGAGCTCTCCAACACTTCATGGGTACGACACCCGTGGAAATGTATAAATTGTTCTTCGGATCACAAGAGATGTGTCCGGAATTGACTGAGGATTCCGGCCTAAGCTGCAATCGCCCAGATGCTCAAGTAAGTGGCCCTGCGTCCGGACACACCGTTTGTTTGCGCCTTCTTGAATTTGCCTTTTAACCCATCGTCTCTTGAATAGGAGTGGATAGCGCAAGCGAAACTGATATGGTGTCCGGCCCCCCTCCCGGAGACCGTGCCGGATCCCGTGCTGGTCAGGATGCTGAAGGTTGCGCCTTCCAAAGAAGGCGAAGGGGAGAACAGGGACACTGCCGCCTCTACCAAGCAGGCTTTTGAGAAAGGGGGGATCGAGAATCCGCCCTTCCAAGGGGAGAAGAGGACTGCTTCCGAAAACCCGGAGGCCAAGGCCTCGAAGCGGGGGAAGAGATCTTCACCAGAGGGTCCTGCGTCCGGGGAGGCCCCGGCCGCACCATCTCCCTTAAGGAATCAGCCCTCCAACGAGCCGTAAGTAGAGAAAAGGGGGGGGGTTCTATAACCAGAAACATCCCTATTTTCGCTCCTGAGGATAACCGAAGTTTTTATCTTGTAGTTCGGATCTCCGTCCTTCTCAGATGAGCTCGTCATCGGGGGACCTTCGTCCGGAGATGATGGAGAGCGATATGCCTCCATCTGCCGCACCGTCGGATAGGGCGGACGAACCTGAGGTGTCATCACGGAGGGTATCCCCGAGTCCGGCAGGGCCGGAGAGTTCGGCACCAACTGGTGTGCGGCCGGGGGAGCTGAAGGATCTGCTTGAGAGGGCGTCTATCTCAGAAGGTCACCGTACATTGATGAGTATGGTGATCGGAAGGATTTTGTCCGCCGAAGGCGGGTTGCATGATGCCGTCAGGAGTTTGCTGGCGGGGTTTGAGGTACGTAAAAATGACATACCTTTTGACAGTTTTACACATAAAGTGCGCCCTGTATAGATAGTAGCCCCTGAGACTCGGTAGGTTGTCGAGAACGACAGCGTGCCGAGGATCAAAATTGCAGGTTTTGATTTTCGCCCTTCCTATGAAGGTGGCGGATGTTCCGGTGGCCAGCCGGACTGATGGAGTTGCCGAACTAAAGCGACAACTTGATGTTGCGGGTGCGGATATCGCACTGGTCAATGAGCGGCTTGACGAGTCACAAGGTAAGATTGTTCTCCGCGGTCACCTAGTAAGGGAGCCGAAGCTCATTTCTTACAACATTTGTGCTCAATGCAGATGGTGCCGCTGCTGTGGAGAGCCTTCAGGCAGAACTTGCTCGAGCTAAGGAGCAGGCCAGAAGGAGTGATGCGGCTGCCTCGAGGGCGGCCGAAGAGCTAGAAGCCGAGAGGGCTGCTCACTGCCGAAGCAGGGAGGAGATGGCCGAGATGGCCGTGAGGGTGAAAGATGTTACCGACCGCTATGAGGTTCTTGAAAAAGAATGCCGAGCGGAGCAAGAAGACCTGGCGAAGGCCACCGCCGAAGCCAAGGATGCCCATTTTGCAATGAGGGCTATAAAGGAGGAGCTACGCCAGGCCGGAGATATTGTGGCTGGCAAGCCCTTTCTTCTGCGTAGGAGGTTTACAGATCCGGAGTATGCTCAGCTTGGCCAGCTGTGGGGTCCGGAGGATCCTTATATGGATTTAGCGGCCAGTGCGGCAGATGCTGTTGTGCACTTCCGAAGTCAAAAGGATCACGAGACGGAAGAGCTATTTTGGTCTCAATTCCATAGTCCGGAGCGTTCACTTCTGCTGACCGATCGGCTGGCCGAGTGGGCCGAGCTTAATAGATTGTCCAGACTTGCCATGACAGATGTTGTGGCTCATGTCTGGCCGGATAGGCCCAAGCCGAAGAGTTATTTCGGCTTATTGCAGCAATTCCTTGGGGCGGTGCCGCATATAAAGGCGATGAAGCGGTCGGCCTGCATAGAGGGTGCGCGGATGGCCCTCGCCCGTGTGAAGACACACTGGACGGAAATGGATGCCACCGCTGTTGCGACCCGGGGTTCAGACGAGAGCCGGTTACCCGCCGAGCACTACTTTGGGGAAGTTCTGCGTGGTGCTCGTGTAATAGAGTCGCAGTGCTCAAAAAATGTCATGTTCAAATGATCTTTATGGTTTTGTAAAAATAATGTTTACAATATAAGCGCTTTTTGTACTTGTGCGTTCAAGTATTGAAACGTCTCCTGTGCGGCCGTTAATGTATACTTGTGTATAACCTGAAAGATGGCAGTCTTTGGCTTCAGCCCCCACTCACATGGTGCGGGGGTGTTTGCGAAATAGCGCGTTTTCACACTTAATCCAACGTCTTGGTCCTGTTAGGGAGGTGATAGCGTAGCAAATGAGGCAACCGGACTATAATGCTTTATCACTTTCACTTAGCCATAGGAGTTCGAAGGTGGGGCTATGATATAGCCCCTAGGGGCACCGCGCTCTCCGAATTTGGGGCGCGTGTGTGCCTGACCGGGAAGCGGTCCTTCGCCAAAGCAGAGGAATTCTAAACATTCCTGAGGTCGATTGAGTGGTTGACCAGTCACTCGCTACTCATGACAGTGGATTTTCGGCTTTCTCTACTGAGGCGCTCACCCGGCCGAACCGGGGCACAATCGCAGTAGTTCTGCTGGTGCCGCGTTAGCCGACGATGCGGAACGTAAGGCAGCAAAACACAGGAGCCGGGCAAACCCAACATTTGACCAAAGACATGATTCGGAGCTGATGCATATAAGGCCTAACTCGAGACGCCGAACACTCCCTAAGGTGTTCGGTCTTTATGATGACGGGCAGATCAATGCCCTTAAGCCCCTAGTGTCCAGGTACACGCAAGATCCTCTGACGCGGCCGATGCCAAAACGTCAGCCTCCTCTCTGGTTATGATGAGAAACCAGGGGATGTATAGCAACAAGAGACAGTAAAAAAGGTGTACGCAGGGTCTTAATCTGAAAAGAATCCTTGCAACGGGTCCCTACTGCACGTCTGCGCCTGTGTCTCCGTTGTGCTGTATCCTGGACGGGTGTAACATGCTGTTCATCTCAGTGAGTGCCGCGTGGTATCAGATGAAGTGAGTTTACTGTTTTGACTTCTTGTGGGAAAGTCCTTTGTTTTCCCGCACTCTGCTGGTGGGGTTCGTCGTCATCCTCGCTTGGCGCGTGGAGCCCCTTGTGTTCGGCGTTGAGTCGGCCGGACTGTTTGAAGAGCCAACAATCTCGGTGGGTGTGGTTTGCAGGCCTCCCGGGTGTACTGTGGATTTGACATATCCGATCCAAAATTTTGTTTAGGTTGGATAGCTCCTCACTGTTGTCCTTAAGGGGCAGTGTTTTGGTGTTCGGCCGCGAGCTTCTGAATCCGACATTGACCGTCGTGCTCTTTGGGCTCTTTTCTTTATTTCGGCGCTGGTCCTTTCTGCGCCGTGATTTTCTGTTTCCATCTCTGATCTCGGATGTACTCGGGTCGCTGGTGCTGCATCTCGCTAGCTAGCTGTCTTCCCCCGCACAGAAGCAGGTCATGAGGCTTGTTAGCGCGGCCATTGTTCTCGGCTTCTCTTGGCTGAGGTGTCTGGCAAGCCATTCGTCTCGGACATTATGTTTAAAGGCTGCTAAGGCTTCGGCGTCCGGACAGTTGACTATTTGGTTCTTTTTAGTGAGGAACCTGTTCTAGAATTTGCGCGCTGATTCTCTGGGCTGTTGGGTTATGTGACTTAAATCGTCTGCATCCGGAGGGCGGACGTAAGTCCCCTGAAAATTTGCTCTAAACGCGTCCTCGAGCTCTTCCCAGCTTCCAATGGTATTTTCTGGGAGGCTTTTGAGCCCATGCCTGGCTGGCCCTTTGTGCTTGAGGGGTAGATATTTTATGGCGTGGAGATCATCTCCTCTAGCCATATGTATATGCAGGATGTAGTCCTCAATCCAGACTCCGGGGTCTGTTGTTCCGTCATATGCCTCTATGTTTACGGGCTTGAACCCCGCTGGAAATTCGTGATCCAGCACCTCATCGGTGAAACATAGTGGGTGTGCGGCGCCCCTGTACTTGGGTGTGCCGTTATCTTCGAACACTCGGCGTGTTATGTTACTTCCTGGGGCCCTCTTCTTCGGCCCATAAATGGACCTGACCGGGCCATCCGTTTTTTGAAGATATTTATGTGTGTCATGTGCTGACTTGTGTGCGGCGCCGCTTGCCGCTCCTGGCCTGCCTTCTGGTCGTCTATCCGGCCAGGCGGCCTCTTTGCTTTTTAATTGTGGGGGCTCTACGGCCTCCTCATTGAATTCGGGCAGCAGCTTGCACTTCGGGTAGCTCTTTGTTTGTTGGCTATTGCCATATTTGTCCGCGGTCTTGAGTACTTTGCTCCATCTCATTCTGAGTATGTCTTCCGCTGTTTTGAGCTTCCGCTTCTCCTTCTTCAAACTTCTTGCAGTGGCGACAAGCCTTTTTCGGAGGTTCTTATGCTCCGGTGGTGTATCCGGTGTGAGATTGTCCGGACTGTTGTCTTTGCCGAGGATGAGTTGGTTATCCGATTCATCCTATTCGGATGGCTGCTTGGTTGCATGTTCGTCGCCCACTGGTTTGCCCTGCCCTATGGCTGGGTCATTGTGAGTGCTGTTGTTATCGAGGCGGGACTTGGGGCGGCGCTTGCGTCGCTGTTTTGGTTGTTTTTCGGGGGAATTATCCTTCGCCGCGTCCCGTTGTTCCTCGTTATCGCTCCCTTTTGGGGTGTCCACCATGTATATATCATGAATTGAGGTGGCTTTCCAGTGCCCGGTAGGCGCTGGTTCTTGGTCGTCTTCGGCATCGTCATCCATACCGTCGATGTCTTCGGAGTCGTAGTCTAGCATGTCGGTTAGGTCATCGACAGTGGCTACAAAGTGGGTGGTGGGAGGGCTTTGAATTTCTTCGTCGTCCGCATCCCAACCGTCCTGACCATGGTCCGGCCAGGGCTCTCCTGATAAAGAGAGAGACTTTAGCGAATTCAGGATGTCGCCAAAGGGCGAGTGCTGAAAGATGTCCGCAGTGGTGAACTCCATGATCGGCGCCCAATCGGATTCGATTGGCCGGGGCGCAGGAGGTTCGGAGTCCGGCAAGGAGTCCGGCGCCTCGGAGTCACGAGCTTTGCAAGGGACAAGGTTAGTGTTCAGCTCCATCGCTGTAGAGATCGCAGCCCCCGACGCAGTGTCCAGCCACCTGTCCTCGATCTGCGCGGTTGGTTCCGAACTATGGGTCGGAGCGGACTCGTGTGCGGCCTCCAGGGCACTATCCGGTAGTAGAGCTAAATCATGTCCACCGTGACAGTGCGGCGCGCTTGGTTGTGGCTCGAATCCATCAAAGATCAAGTCTCCGCGGATGTCAGTCGTGAAGTTTAGGCTTCCAAACCTGACCTGACGGCCAGGGGCGTAGCTTTCGATCTGCTCCAGATGGCCAAGCGAATTGGCCCGCAGTGCAAAGCCGCCGAACACGAAGATCTGTCCAGGGAGAAAAGTCTCACCCTGGACTGCGTTGTTATTGATTGAAGAGGCCATCAAGCCTATCGGTGACGACACAGAGGAACTCTCAATGAAAGCACCAATGTCGGTGTCAAAACCGGCGGATCTTGGGTAGGGGGTCCCGAACTGTGCGTCTAGGCGGATGGTAACAGGAGACAAGGGACACGATGTTTACCCAGGTTCGGGCCCTCTTGATGAAGGTAAAACCCTACGTCCTGCTTGATTAATATTGATGGTATGGGTAGTACAAGAGTGGATCTACCACGAGATCAAGGAGGCTAAACCCTAGAAGCTAGCCTATGGTATGATTGTTGTAATGGTTGTTGTCCTACGGACTAAAACCCTCCGGTTTATATAGACACCGGAGAGGGCTAGGGTTACACAGAGTCGGTTACAATGGTAGGAGATCTACATATCCGTATCGCCAAGCTTGCCTTCCACGCCAAGGAAAGTCCCATCCGGACACGGGACGAAGTCTTCAATCTTGTATCTTCATAGTCTTGGAGTCCGGCCGATGATGATAGTCCGGCTATCCGGACACCCCCTAGTCCAGGACTCCCTCACCACTTCTTTCATTTTAGGATTTAAACGTCAATGAGGATCACGAACTGGTTTGGCATCCGCTTCCAAATTTATTTTATGTTGACATAAAGTGGGACTGATGCCCTTAAGATCATCCAGAGTATATCCAATAGCGGCACGGTGCTTCTTCAGAGTTTTCATTAATCTTTCTTCTTCATGCTCTGAAAGGTTAACACTAATAATGATAGCATATATTTTCTTTTCATCAAGATAAGCATATTTAAGATTATCAGGCAACGGTTTAAGCTCAAACACGGTATCACCCTTAGGTGGAGGAGGATCCCCTAGGATTTCAACAGGCGAATTGTGTTGCAGAATAGGTTCCTGTTTAAAGAACACTTCATCTATTTCCCTTCTTTCATTTTCATGGTCCAGCAAATAGTGTTCTAAAGGATCACTAGGAGGTACGGCAATAGAAGCAAGACCAATAATTTCATCCTTACTAGGCAATTCTTCCTCACGATGTTGTTCACTAAATTTAGAGAAATTAAACTCATGAACCATATCATCCAAGTCAACAATAACAACATTCTTTTCGCAGTCTATCTTAGCATTAACAGTACTCAAGAAGGGTCTACCAAATATAATGGTACAAAAACTATCTTGTGGAGAACCAAGAACAAGTAAATTAGCGGGATATTTGGTTTTTCCACACAAGACTTCAACATCTCTAACAATTCCCACTGGTGAAATAGTATCTCTATTGGCAAGTTTAATCGTGACATCAATTTCTTCTAACTCAGCAGGCGCAATATCATGCATAATTTCTTTGTATAAGTCAATGGGTATTACACTAGCACTAGCACCCATATCACATAAGCCATGATAACAATGATCTCCTATTTTAACAGAAATAACAGGCACGCCTACCACAGGTCTATGTTTATCTCTAGCACAAGGTTTAGCAATTCTAGCAGTTTCACCCTGGAATTGAATAACATGCCCATCAATATTATCAGACAAGAGATCTTTAACAATAGCAATATTGGATTCTACTTTGACTTGCTCAGGAGGTGTATAAGTTCTAATATTGCTTTTACGAACAACAATTGAAGCTTTAGCATGATCCTTCATTGTAACGGTGAAAGGTGGTGTCTCAACATAAGAAGTGGGAACAATAGGATCATTATAAGTGATAGTCTTTTCTTCAACTTTAATAGGTGCAGCTACTTTTACTTCTATGGGAGGATGATATTTAAACCATTTCTCCTTCGGGAGATCAACATAAGTAGCAAAAGATTCACAGAAAGAAGCTACTATCTTAGAGTCAAGTCCATATTTCCATATTTAGTGCTAAACTTACGAAAAATATCGGTATCCATAAAAGATTTAACACAATCAAACTTAGGTGTCATACCTAACTCCTTACCTTCGTCGAGGTCCCAATCTTCAGAGTTGCGTTTAATTATATCCAATAAATTCCATCTAAATTCAATAGTCTTCATCATAAAAGAGCCAGCACAAGAAGTATCGAGCATGGTGCGATTGTTATCAGAAAGCTGAGCATAAAAACTTTGCATAATTACTTCTCTTGAGAGCTCATGATTGGGGCATGAATATAACATTGATTTAAGCCTCCCCCGAGCTTGAGCGATGCTTTCTCCTTCGCGAGGCCAAAAATTATATATATAATTGCGATCACGATGAACAAGATGCATAGGGTAATACTTTTGATGAAATTCCAATTTCAATCTTTTATAGTTCCATTATCTCATATCATCACATAGCCTATACCATTTCAATGCGTCTCCCTTCAAAGATAAAGGGAAGGCCTTCTTCTTAACAACATCATCGGGTATACCTACAAGCTTAAATAGTCCAGAAACATCATCCACATAGCGTAGATGTTCATCAGGATGCTTTGTTCCATCTCCTGTAAAAGTGTTAGCTAGCAGTTTTTCCATCATACCCGAAGGAATCTCAAAAGGAGTTTCATTTTCAATAGGTTCAGTAGGTTCAGTAGGTTGAGGAGCAACTCTTTGCTCTATTGGACGAGGTGAAGATACCCCGAACAAGCCCCTCAGACAATTACTTTCCATAGTAACAAGTGACAGAAAATTTCAGCACACTAAATAAAATTTTCCTTACCAAATTCCACCTACCAAAGGCGCTTCACTCCCGGCAACGGCGCCAGAAAAGAGCCTTGATGGCCCACAAGTATAGGGGATCTATCTTAGTCCTTTCGATAAGTAAGAGTGTCGAACCCAACGAGGAGCAGAAGGAAATGATAAGCGGTTTTCAGCAAGGTATTCTCTGCAAGTACTGAAATAAGTGGTAACAGATAGTTTTGTGATAAGATAATTTGTAACGAGCAACAAGTAACAAACGTAAATAAAGTGCAGAAAGGTGGCCCAATCCTTTTTGTAGCAAAGGAAAAGCCTGGACAAACTCTTATAATCGGAAAAGAGCTCCCGAGGACACATGGGAATATCATCAAGCTAGTTTTCATCACGCTCATATGATTCGCGTTCGGTACTTTGATAATTTGATATGTGGGTGGACTGGTGCTTGGGTGCTATTCTTACTTGAACAAGCATCCCACTTATGATTAACCTTTATTGCAAGCATCCGCAACTACAACAAAAGTATTAAGGTAAACCTAACCATAGCATGAAACATATGGATCCAAATCAGCCCCTTACGAAGCAACACATAAACTAGGGTTTAAGCTTCTGTCACTCTAGCAACCCATCATCTACTTATTACTTCCCAATGCCTTCCTCTAGGCCCAAATAATGGTGAAGTGTTATGTAGTCGATGTTCACATAACACCACTAGAGGTTAGACAACATACATCTCATCAAAATATCGAACAAATACCAAATTCACATGACTACTAATAGCAAGACTTCTCCCTTGTCCTTAGGAACAAACATAACTACTCACAAAGCATATTCATGTTCATAATCAGAGGGGTAATAATATGCATAAAGGATCTGAACATATGATCTTCCACCAAATAAACCAACTAGCATCAACTACAAGGAGTAATCAACACTACTAGCAACAATCCCGGACTTGGAGACAAGAATTGGATACAAGAGATGAACTAGGGTTTGGAGATGAGATGGTGCTGGTGAAGATGTTGATGGAGATTGCCCTCTCCCGATGATAGGAGCATTGGTGATGATGATGGTGATGATTTCCCCCTCCCGGAGGGAAGTGTCCCCGGCAGAACAGCTCTGCCAGAGCCCTAGATTGGTTCCGCCTCGTGGCGGTGGAGTCTCGTCCCAAAAGGTTGCCCTCTATTTTTTTCTCATCGAAAGACTTCATGTAGGAGAAGATGGGCGTCGGAGAGCCACCCGGGGGCCCACGAGGTAGGGGGCGCACCCCAGGGGGGGGGGCGCCCCCCACCCTCGTGAGCAGGGTGTGGGCCCCCTGGCCTTCATCTTTGGCGACGATTTTTCTTTATTTATTTTAAGATATTCCATGGAGTTTTAGGACTTTTGGAGTTGCGCAGAATAGGCCTCCAATATTTGCTCCTTTTCCAGCCCAGAATTCTAGCTGCCGGCATTCTCCCTCTTCATGTAAACCTTGTAAAATAAGAGAGAATAGCCATAAGTATTGTGACATAACGTGAAATAAAAGCCCATAATGCAATAAATATTGTCATAAAAGCATGATGCAAAATGGACGTATCAGCTACCTCTACGTCACCATTGACAAGTTCACCAAGTGGGCGGAGGTTGAAGCCGTCCGCACCATCCCGGCTGGTTCGGCCCTCAAGTTCATCAAGGGTCTCGTGAGCTGGTTCGGGGTTCCCAATCATATCATCACCGACAATGGCTCGTAGTTCAATAGGAACCTTTTCAAAACATATTATGCTAACCTTGGAACGCAGATATGCTATGCTTTGGTGGCACACCCCAGGAGTAATGGCCAGGCCGAGCACGCCAATGCAGAGGTCCTGAGAGGCCACAAGGCAAGGACCTTCAAGAAGAAGCTTGAGGCCCGTGGCAGGGGCTGCCTCGACGAGCTCCAGTCCGTGTTGTGGTCCATCTGCACCACTGCAACCAAGCCGACGGTCGAGACCCCGTTCTTCCTCATCTACAGAGCTGAAGCGGTTCTCCCTCACAAGGTCAAGCATCGCTCCACGTGGGTCTTGGCATTTGATGAGGCATGCCAGGACGCCACGCGGGGGATGGATCTCGTGCTAGGGGAGGAATGCCGCCGTCAAGCCTCGCTCCGAGCAGCAAGGTACCAGCAGGCCCTGCAGCGGTACCACTGCTGCAGCATCCTCCCCAGGAAGCTAGAGGTGGGTGATCTTGTCGTGAGGCAGGTGCTCTCCAGGGAAGGACTGCACAAGCTCTCACCCATGTGGGAGGGCCCATTTAGGTTCACCCATGTCTCCAGGCTTGGCGCCGCGCGCCTGGAGACACAGGACGGGATCCCCATCCAGAACGCCAAGAACATCTAGCACCTCCGGAAGTTCTACCCATGAAGCAAGGCCCGTGCCTGTGAAGGTCTCCACTCGTGACACTCTCACATAATAATGAGTGGGGCTGTACATGCCCCGGAGTCTCCTGAGTGTCGCCTGCGGGCCTCACGGGGGCTCCCTCCCACGTCCTAGTGGTAGCACTTAGCTCCGCGCTGGTGAGAAGACTAGACTAGGTGTCGGACGCGACTGTTATTTTGCTTGCTTTCTGTAGTTGGTTCGCAATTTCTTAATGGAATTTGGAGTTTTTGCGTTTTGATTCGTCGAATTTGGATTTTCTCTCCTCTTGCTTCACTCATTCTCAGTCTTGAGCTGGGAAGAGCGGCAGTTGCTCGTTGCTCCTCCTCGTGCGTCTCGCGCATGGGGGCTAGGCAGGTGTGTGCGTTTGGGTTCACTCGCACGCAAGCACACCTCACCGAAACCCCATTGTCCTAGTGCTTCGGCCTTCTTAATCCTCGTGAGACGCCCTCGATTGAGCTCATGGGCATGTGCACCCTCTTATCACTACAAAAAAAATACACTTCCGTGATGATACGTGTTTGTCACAGTAGGTCGCATTTTCTGTCATGCATGTACATCCATGACGATTTTATGACAGAATCAAGATAGTCATACCTGTGCTGTCGTAGAAGTGTTCCATGACATTACCAAAATTATCATCACGGAAGTGTCCACTTCCATGACGATAAATCGCGCGTCACAGAAGTGCTTTCGTCAAGGGTGACCGACACGTGGCATCCACCGTAACAGAACACCGTTAAGCTATCGGGTCCAATTTTGGATCCGATAACCCTTTAACAGCCCCGACCAATGGGGATTTTCCATGTGTAAAATCATCATTGGCTGGAGGAAACATGTGTCGGCTCACCTTTGGGACATATGTCATCCACTCATTGGACCCAAGGCGCCTATGTTACGTTGACATGTGGCATGGCCCAACAGAGGCCCATTCCTATGAAAAGGCCGCCCGTTTGACTTGGTAAAAGGGTGGCAAGCCGGCCCACGGAAAGCCTGTTAACGGCTTGTCCGTATATAGCTCATTTATAACCCGCTAACCCAGGGCCTGTTACGCCCTATCCGAATTAGGCCCAATAGCGTCATTTGGGCCGTCCAATATGATTCCAGCCTGTTTTAACTTCCGGCCCATGTGTGGCCCATGACTTCTTTCAGCCCATATGAGGCCCTTTGTAACTCTTGGCCCATTAACGTCCTGTGGTGAAACTGGCCCGTAATGAACATTGTATCACTTTATACCCATTAACGGCCCATTATTCCACTGGGCCGTTTCCAGCCCAAGTTATTTTTCGGCCTTCTCAGGGCGCATTTATTCTTGGGCTCATTTGCAGCATTCAGTTACTTACGGCCCATTACTATCATTTCTGCTTGTGGGCCAAATTCAGCCCGTCGTTACAGTCGGCCCATTTGTGGACCGTTAGTACGTTGGGCCGTTTTCATGTCAAAAAAAACCCGTTGGGCTGTTTTCATACAGTTATCAAATACGGTCCATTAACGGCCCGTTATGGTCCATGAATAGTACGGCCCATGATTGGCAAAATGATGATACGGCCCATCGAAGGCCCATGGATCCTACGGCCCGTAGAAGGCCCATGGACCCTACGGCCCGCAGAAGGCCCATGGATCCTATGACCCGTACAAAAGGCCAATGGATCCTACGCCCGTAGAAGGCCCATGGATCATACAGCCCGCAGGAGGCCCATGGTTACAACAGTCCGTGTGCTACCATGATTATTTTGGCCTAGTTACCAAAAATAGGCTATTGTGGCCACTAGAAAAACACAGAAAAAGAACTGCAGTGACTACTAGCAAACAACTAAACAAGACAATGAGGACATAAATAAGCAAGCAATTAACGCTAGCCTATTACCGCTATTACACATATTACATCCACTGGGCATCAAAGTTCGCCACCAGTGCAAATATAGGGAACAAAGCAACATATTACATACACTGGTTGTCAAAATTGGCCACCAGTGCAAATAAACGCGGCAGCAAAACAAGAGCATAACTGAAACAACTTCAGAAGAGCTCAAGAAACGTTATCCTGGGTATCCACCATGCTGGCAATAAGCTTAGCAAGCTTATTGGCTTTGTCCTGTTTGCCGCTAAAATCCTCCAACGCTTGCTGTTGCACCAGAAAGTATGCATCTGAATGCTCCAGGGACTTCCGCAGTCCTTCCGCTTCTTGTCGCAACACAGCTGATCGATGTCTTTCAGCTTGTAGTTGAGACTCAAGAAACCAAATTGATTCAGACAGTGAGTTTGAATAGCTTGTGCAAGCGGTAGTGGCCAGTAACTCGAACACTAAACCAAGATAGGACTATGGGGTTGTCTCACTGTCTTCAAGATAGTCTTCCTTAGCTGTTTTATCAGCTTTGTTGGAGACCAACAAGGATGTGTCACTATCCTGAACCTTATATGCATTACTTCCTTTACCATTGCTTAATAAGGCACTCTTCCCCAATATTCTGTCAACATTCTAAAAGAAGAAACAAGCAAACACATAACAGGTTTAGCATGTACTAGTATATGAAACTCATTTCGGTGAACCAGTTCATTAGTAAGGTGGACAGGATTAAACTACCAATTCTTCTATTGTCAAGTACTAGTACACAATAAAAGCATCAAACAAACATATATCAATGTCCTATGATCACTACATTGTCTTGCCAAATCAAAATAGAGACACGGTTCAAATCATATCAGTTCAAGACAAAGCAGCAATGAAAGAATACAAAACGTGGGAAACTACACGGCACAACAAGATTTCAGATGGGTACCACGGGTCTACATGTACAACAACACTATTGGCTCTGTTGTGGTGCTACTAATATGCATGATATGATAAGTCAATTGTACACACAATTGAAATTGAAATCAACAGAGCTATTGATAAGAGCAAACATGTTAAAGAAACATGCGTGAACATACCTCCTGTGCCATTAGAGTTTCGATTGGATCCTTCAATTTAAAAATAAGTTTGTATGAGTAAATACAGTGATACAAGAGCAAAGCAGTATGCACGATAGCAATCATAGTTAAAAAAGGCGCGCCTAGTCTCTAGGCGTTGGCAAAACGCACTGTGCATAACTACGCTTAATCTGTGCATAACTGCGCATAAGCATGCACTTTGGTAAGTAAAGCGAAGACGGTGGCAAAATGCACAATTAACGCCTAGCGCTTTTTTGAACTATGATAGCAATGGAATCTTAAATTAGAATAGTTGTTCTTCAGGTTTAGGCACTTGTTCTACATGAACAGAGTATAGTAAGATGCAAGAATATAGTACTTAAAATAGAAAATGAGCTCATAGACCTTACCACATTCTTGGTTCGGGACCAGTACAGAACAAGGCGTTCCCAGTCATCGTCCAGTAAATGTGTCTCAGGAGAACGTAAGGGAATTTGATGAGTTTCTTTGCCGGTGAAGTACGTTTTCTTCAGGTAATTCCAATACTGCCACCAAGCATTCTTGAAGATAGCAGAGGTATTAGGACAGGTTACCTCATCCTGAGTTTCCAAATCGGTCCTTCTCTATAGAGAAAAATGGGAAAATTTGCTGTATTATAACCATCATGGAGGTAGGATGTATGGGACAAAGCAAAGTAATTGCCATGAATAACATTACTTACACATAACTCCTGGACAAACACCTGCAACTGGCATTTTCCTTCATCTTTAGTATAATATTTCCAATATGAGAAGATACGCACATATGATTTAACAACATCAAATGCGATAGCTGCTAAACTATGACTAGCTGGTTGTGCTTCCTCCACAGGAATAGGCGTACTAACTGGTGGAGTTGGGGTTCCCCGTGCTAGTACTAGCCCTTTGGGCACTGGAGCTTCCTTACTAACTGCTCTTGTTTTGGGAGCTCTATGGTGGAGATGGTGATGTGTCAACAGGAACTGGGTTACTATCTGCTGGGGTTTGGGTTAGATTGGGTGAAGCTGGTTCTTTGTCCATCGCAGTAGGGGTACAATCTGTGAGAGTTTGGGTTATGTGTGGTAGGGATGGTTCTTGTGCATGTACAACCGGGGTGCTATCTCCACCAAGAGGTAGCACTGTTTTATTTGAAGACCGTGGTTTTAGTCCGCTGGATACCGACATCACCCGCTCTAATTCAAATGGCTGATAAACAGGAAACATAGTTGAATGTACAAGCATTGTATGAGAGACAGATGCAATAGATAGTGTGGAAAAAAGGCATGAAATAGTTGACATGTATATTGTTTAACTAAAAAGGATAGTGTTGGGGATATAACTTCTAAGTATAAACTGCCCAGGAGGGGCCGGATTATGCTCATAAGGAGTCATCCGTATTGAAGCCCATGAGGACAAGGAGTATGGCGCTTTACTACAGAGACTTAAAGGCCAAGAGCCCAAAGGCGGATTAGAGCCCGTAGACATAAACCACCATGAGATACGTAACATGTATTGTAAGATAGGAAAGGTAGAAACCGATTCGGACACGTGTATGAGCCGGCATCGGGATTCTATAAATCGCCAGGCGTCAACCTGTGTGTATAAAGGGATGACCTGGCGGCGGTTCAGGGACAAGAAATAACAACTCGAGAGATAGGTAAAGTGGATTCGCTCCCTGCTCATCGAGACCTCATCAATTCCACCACAACTGGATCATAGGCTTTTACCTTCACCGCAAGGGGCCGAACCAATATAAACTCCCCGTGTCCTTTGTCCGATTTAAACCCTTTAAGCTAATCTTGTTGCGATGGCTCCACGACTAAGTCCTAACACTAGGACATCTAACGTGATAATTCCACGACAGTTGGCACCCACCGTGGGGCTATCGCATGATGGTTTCGAGTTCTTAAAGGGCAACTTCGAAGGATTCAAGGGATACGTAGTGGGCCGGATGACCAAGAGTCGTCGCGGCAAGCTCTACATCTTCGACGCAGGCTGGGGCCCAGAGGCCGGCTCAATTGAGTACGGGTACCGGGTCCCCTTTGGAGGAATTCACATCTTCATCGGCAAAATCGGCGAACCGGGCCCTGAGCCGGAGATCTGCACCGACCTCGTCGAGACGGCTCAGCGTGCAAGCCCTGCCCGGGTTCAGCCCACCATGAAGCGTGTGTTCGTAGGATTCATCAATGGCGCGGAGTCTGAACCGGTGTCTGATGGTGAGACGGTCATTTATTCAGATGGCGAATCATCCACCGGTGAGACCGAGTCACTGTACTAACTGCAAGATGGTCGGTTTGGGGGTTGTTCCGATGGCGACAGTATTCCGGACCCCTTTGAACCACCAAACGGGGTTGCGATCTTCATGTCCAGTACACAGCCCACATAACACTCCTCATTAGCAGTGGCGATGATTTCTGGATCGGCAGCCGGGGCAGGAGGCCCCGCGTGCCGGCCAGTTCAAGTTCTGTCCGACTTATTGGATGCCTGTATGACGTTGCTGACTACATAGGTTACCCCGGATAATCAAGATCAGCACAACACAGAGGTCACGAAGCTTCGAGATCAGATAACTCAGGCCAAGGAGGACTTGGCAGCTGAGGAAACCAGGATGGCTGATGAGCGTGCCGCTTTAGATGCTCAGGCACAGCGACTTCAGGTAGAGAATTACCGGCTCATGCTGGATCAGAACGCTTCAAACAACGTGTTGAGGAGGAGGCATCGGTCTCGTCTACCGCCGGTTTATGAAGCAATGAATCTCTTCAACACACCAGGAGCAGGGCCCAGTAATCCGGCAGCGGTAAACTGGACTGAAGCACTTGGGACAGGAGCGCCGGATCAGCCACGGGTGACGGACCAGCCTCGACAGACCCATGACCCGCCGCAGTACATGCCAACACCGCCGGGTCACTTCTCCACCCCTTTGGATAACATGATCGTTGCGGCATCGCGGTTGGCAGCTATTCCAATGGAGGGTGAGTCTCCAGCGGCGGTTGAGACACGGCGGGCCAGAGATCTCTTTCAAATGGCTATGGTTCAGTAGCAGGCTTATTTGTATAGTCGAGATAGAATTCATTCAACCCCTCGCCCGAGCAAGAGTTACAGCAGGCACATTGATGAACCGGCTGTGTCAAGCAGTGCGCGGAACCATGATGCCCCTCGAGGGCCTAATCCGGCGCGCGGTTGTGCAAATGCTCAGGACGTGGTGGATAATGGTAGAGTGCGTCAAGAAGTCGAGTTAGTGGCGCAGTACGTGGACCGTCAGCTTACTCATGTTTGTCCGACAACATTAGTAGAACCAGGTCTTGCTTTCAGCTCTTGGGGGGTGCCATGTATCACCCTAGATCTACGCAATGTGCGGCTGCCCAAGGATTTCAAGGGTCCGCATAAAGTGCCCAATTACACTACTGATTTACCCCCCGAGTCATGGGTTGAAAGCTATGAGATGGCAATGGAGATGCTGGATGTGGATGAGGCGGCATGCGCTAAATACTTCACCATGATGTTGGATGGAACGACATGCACTTGGCTGAAAAGTTTGCCGGCTAACTCCATTGGGTCATGGGCCGAGTTGAAGGCCCGGTTTATAACGAACTTCAAGGACACATGCAAGCAACCCATGTCATTGTGGATCTAGCCGCCTGTGTCCAAGAAGAAGGAGAATCAACAACCCATTGGGTACGCCGGGTTTCGGAGATCTTGCATTCATCGGACCGCATCAATGCTGATTTAGCAGTCATAACATTGGAGGGCAATTGCCGGTTTAAGCCGTTGAAGCTGAAGTTGGGATGGCTCAAGCGTCATTGCAATGACATGGGAACACTTATGGCAGCTCTGGTTAAGTATGCCGATTCTGATAGTACCAAGGATCCTGAGTCTGACGATGAGAAGCTGGGGAAGAGAAAGAAGAACGGCGGTGCAAAAGGGCAGCAGCATAACCAGGCGGGCCATGGGAACAATGGTAAGCGTAAAGCAGATAATAATTCAGATTTTGTGGCTAACACCAATGCACAGGACAATGGCTAGCGTCGTAAGGGTAAACCGCCCCCGCGGAGTGGAGGATTAGGTGTCAATCTTGAGCGCCTGTTAAATCAGCCTTGCCCGAGGCATGGGACACGAGAGAAGCTAGCCATGCACCTTTGGAAGGATTGCTTTATTATGCGGGAGTTCAAGAACTCATATCTTTTCCAATATGATCATGGACCGTCTGGCGGTTCAAAGCCTTGGGCTCATGGGTCGGGTTATGGTGGAGGTAATTCCGGTTCAGAATTTCAAGGTAATCAAGACGGGCATGGAAATCAAGGCAATCAGGGCAGCCAGGGTGGTTATAATCAACAGGGAAATCAGCAGCAGCAACAGTCAGGTTATTAGAGTCACCGAAGCAGTTGGATAGTGGGCAGTATCATGTCTTCACCACTAGCTTGTGCAAGCGTGATCAGAAGCTTCATAAGGGGGCAGTGAACTCTGTTGAACCGGCGGTACCCCGTTTTTTGCGCTAGTCTGAACAGCCTATTGTGTGGAGTCGAGAGGATCATCTGCCCCGGGTTGATAATCCGGGTCACCTGGCTTTGGTGGTGGCACCCCAGGTTGGAGGTTATAAGTCCACCAAGGTGCTCATGGAAGGAGGAAGCAATATCAACATCTTGTATTATGAAACCTTTCGTCGTATGGGGTTGACAGATAAGAATCTTAAACCGTCAAACACCATTTTCCACGGTGTGGTGCCTGGTAAATCGGCTTATCCGGTCGGTAAGATAGCTCTGGAAGTTGCTTTTGGAGATGATCATGATTTGAGGTCAGAGACGTTGACTTTTGAAGTGGTGAAAATCAGGAGCCCGTATCATGCCCTGTTTGGACAACCGGCTTATGCTAAGTTCATGGCAAGGCCCTGTTATGTTTATCTGCAGCTCAAGATGCCGGGTCATAAGGGGGCCATCACAGTACATGGAAGTCGGAAGATCGCCTTGGAATGTGAGGAGGGCGATGCAGCCTATGCTGAGTCGGTTTGTGCAACAGAGGAGTTGAAGTTCTATAAGGACAATGTTGATCCGGCAGATATGACGTCTTTGAAAAAGCCAACTATAGAGCATGATCCGGCATTGAAGTTTAAATCGGCTGATGAGACTAAGTTGGTTGATTTTGTTCCTGGCGATTCATCCAAGCAATTTAGCATCAGCGCTAACTTGGATCCCAAATAGGAAAGCACGCTCATCGAGTTCATCCGTGAGAAACTGACATCTTTGCATGGAAACCTTCTAACATGCCAGGTGTACGGAGGGAACTCGCTGAGCACACTCTTAATATCGATCCCAAGTTTAAACCGGTCAGGCAGTTTCTCCGTCGCTTCAATGAAGAGAGACGCAAGACCATTGGTGAGGAAGTAGCCCGGCTCTTGGCAGCATGGTTTATTGTGGAGGTTTTTCACCCTGAGTGGTTAGATAACCCGATGCAGGTACTCAAGAAGAACGACACTTGGAGTATGTGTGTGGATTACACAGATTTGAACAAGGCTTGTCCAGCTGATCCCTTTGCTCTCCCTCGTATTGATCAAATTATTGATGCTACGGCGGGTTGTGAGCGTTTGAGCTTTCTGTATGCTTATTCGGGTTATCATCAGATCAAAATGGCAGTTAAGGATCAGGAGAAGACATCCTTTATAACTCCCTTTGGAGCCTTCTGCTATGTGTCTATGCCTTTCGGGCTCAAGAGTGCCCAGGCGACTTATCAACGATGTGTGCAGAATTGTCTTCATAATCAGATTGGGCGCAATGTTCATGCTTATGTGGATGATATCATGGTGAAATCTAGGAAAGTAGAGACATTAATAGCTGATTTGAAGGAAACCTTTGATAATCTCTGGGTCTATATGATGATGCTTAATCCGGCCAAGTGTGTTTCTGGTGTACCGGCAGGCTAGCTCTTGGGTTTTTTGGTGTCTAACAGGGGCATTGAAGCTAATCTGGAAAAGATCAAGGCTATTACTCCCTGGCTAAACCGGCGTGTGTCAATGATGTTCAACGTCTGGAGGGTCGTATTGCAGCGCTAAGCCGGAAAAGATCAAGGCTATTACGTCCCTAGCTAAACCGGCGTGTATCAATGATGTTCAATGTCTGGCGGGTCGTATTGCAGCGCTAAGCCGGTTTATCAGCCGGTTGGGAGAGAAGGCCATCCCTCTATATCAGATGATGAAAAAGACAAACAACTTTGTCTGGAGTGAGGCTGCTAATGCAGCGTTTGAGGATCTGAAGAAGCAGTTAGCCGAGCCACCCGTTCTTGCTGCCCCCATTGATAAAGAATCATTGCTGTTATATGTGGTTGCTAACGCCCGGCCTGTCAGCGTGGCTATTGTGGTGGAGTGCAAGGAGGTCGGCAAGGAATATCCGGTTCAACGACCGGTTTATTTTATCAGTGAGGTTCTTATTGAGTCCAAGCAGAGATATCCACATTGGCAGAAGCTGGTGTATGGAGTTTTTATGGCAAGCCGGAAGCTTAAGCAATACTTTTAGGGCCATCCCATCACTGTGGTCAGTTCCGCCCCTTTGGGAGATATCATCCAGAACAGGGAGGCAACTAGCCGGGTTGCTAAGTGGGCTATCGAGCTTGGACCTCACGGTTTAAAATATATGCCTCGTACGACCATCAAGTCCCAAGCACTCGTGGATTTCATCAATGACTGGATAGAGTTGCAGGCACCGAAGGATAAATCGGATAACACATACTGGACTATTCACTTCGACGGGTCCAGGCAATTGGAGGGCTCGGGGGCTGGAGTGGTTCTTACTTCCCCTCGAGGTGAAAAATTTTGTTATGTTCTCCGCTTGATGTTTCCCTGTACTAACAATGCATCTGAGTATGAGGCCTTGCTCCACGGTCTTCAGATGGCTAAGGAGATGAACTTAATCCGGGTACGTTGCTTTGGCGACTCCGATTTTGTGGCTCAGTAAGTGTCTGGTACTTGGGATTCTAAGGATCCACTCATGGCGGCTTATCAGCGTGAGGTGAATATCATTGCTGGTCACTTCAAGGGTACCGGGTCGAGCACATTGATCGACGCAAGAATGAAGCAAGAGACGCTTTAAGCCGGCTCGGGTCTCAGTGTAAACTGGTGCCGCCCAATGTCTTTCTTGACGTTCTGCATAACTCGTCGGTCAAAATACCAACGAAGGAGGATCTGGCTGTTCCCGACCCAGAGGCTCAATTGGTGGCGGTTCTTCATGTTATCCCCGATTGGACGGTGCCATACCTAGCGTATATGACCCGGGGGGAGTTCCCCGAGGACAAAGTTTTGGCCAGACAGATAATCCGGTGGTCCAAGTCCATGAGTATTGTCAATTGCGAGTTACATCACTGCTGTCGGCGTTCTGGGAACGGGGGTCCCAAGACATGCCTTCCTGTGGCCTGCGGCGTGGCTCAAAGGGGGGCCCAGCACGGCCCATCTTCATCAACGCGATCTCAAGACCCTCACGAGGGGCCAAGCCTCGCGGGGCGGGCGACAAGGAGCTTCCTCAGGCGCGGCCTCATCAGGCTGGCTCGCGAGGAGGCGGAGAGATCAAGGCGGGGTACCTCGCGAGGTGCCCATGACGCATGCCATGACGACCAAGGGCGCCAGGCGGGTGCCAGCCCGCGCAGTGTCCTTCTTTCCTCTTTGGTGCAAAGGGAGCAAGCGCAGGCGAGAGTATCAAGCAAAGGCGTCCGTTTCGGTGCAACAAGACCAAGACCAGTCCAACGGCAGGATGGAGGTCATCATGGAGCCCAAGCCGGCGTCACCACCAGAGCCTTTGACAGGCGAGGACCAACTTTAGTCAGGATAAGTGTACCAGATGTTCCCCTTCAAAATGACCAATTGTTGGCGCCCTTCCCACTCAATTTTTGGGAAGAGGCCCAGGGCCTTTGCCTATAAATAGGACTAGCCACCATAGTATAGGGCATCTGGAATCAACCCCGCCGAAGGGACAACACCACCGCAAGAACAGACCCTCACGAGGCTGTTCTTCCTTGTATTGTTCACCATCCGCCCAAGAGGCAATCCACCACACCACGCACTGGAGTAGGGTATTACACCACAATGGTGGCCCGAACCAGTATAAACACTGCGTCTCTTGTGTTGTTCTTTTGATAGCTTAGATCCTAGCATGGCGGTAGGGTGCAGGTAGGTAGTGGGCGAGATCTCCGCGCGCACCCCAGTGTTCGAACCACAAGGGTCTCCCGGAACCCGCAATCCGACATTTGGCGCGCTAGGTAGGGGTGCGCCGGAGCTTTCCCTTCCGCCACCGCCGTGACCCACCTCGCGATGAGCAGCCCGACGCTCGCTCCGGCCGCCCGCGCCAGCGCTAGGGCCAGGGGGCTCCAAGCCCTGGGCCGAGCCTTGCAATGGGTGCAGTGGTCGGACAAGTTCAAGCCAACAACGCCGCCGCGCTACGCGGGCGCGACCGACCCGCTGGCCTTCCTGCTAGCATACGAGGAAGCTATCCTCGAAGCCGGAGGTGACGACAGGGTCATGGCCATCTGGCTTCTCGTGGCCCTCGCTAGCGCTCCGCGCGCATGGCTGCTCCAACTGCCGGCGGCCTCCGTGGCCTCTTGGGAAGAGCTGTGCGGCCTCTTCCTCGCCCACCACGCTGCACCAATGTCTCCGGTTGTCGCGGCCCTCCTGGGCGGTTCGCAGGCGCCGCCTACAAGACACCACATCAAGCCGTTCGTCCGCCGGGTCGGCACCGCCTCCAAACAGCAAGAAGCTCTCCCAGGCCGGTTGGCGCTGAAGGCCGGTCTGACCTTCAGCTCGGCGGACCACCCCTCCAACTCAGCCTGCTCGGGCACGCTCCCCATGCTGTGCACCCCCACCATCTGCCAGGTGGCCATCACCAGAACTCTCGTCGACGGCGGCGCGGGCCTCAGCATGCTCTCAGTAGAGGCCTTCAACCTCCTCAGCATACCCCGGGAGCGGCTGCAACCCAGCCGGCCCTTCTCAGGCGTCGGGGGCGGGTCGTCCAACTCCTTGGGACAGATCCGGCTACCTGTAACCTTCGGCACCTATGACAACTTCCGCACGGAGCTAATCGATTTCGACATCGCCCCCATCGACCTCCCCTACAACGCCATCCTCGGTTATCCGGCGCTGGCCGAGTTCATGGCTTCGACTCACCCAGCGTACAACCTCTTGAAGATGCCCGGGAGCCACGGTGCCCTCACCGTGCGAGGAGACACCGGAGACGCATTGCAAGTGCTCAAGCTCGCCTTCAAGACGGCGGCGTCGGCACAGCCCGCTGACGCGGAGATCCCCGAGCCCAAGGGGGCTGCACCAACCAAGAAGAAACAGTTGTTCACTCAAGACAGGGCAGAGACCAAGCAAGTACCCGTCGACGAGGACGGGTCCACTAACGCTACTTTCACCATAGGCGCCAACCTCGAGCCCGAGCATGAGGAAGCCCTGGTCAAGTTCCTGTGCGCAAACAAGAAGGTATTTGCCTGGGACCCCGATCAATTGGAGGGGATCCCTAGGGGCGTAATCGAGCATCACCTCAACGTATACCCCAACGTATGCCCTGTGAAGAAGAAAGCAAGGCGGCAGTCCACTAAAAAACAGGCTTTCATCATCCAAGAGACCCGCAAACTAGAAGCCGCCGGGGTCATTCGCGAGGTCCGATATCCGGATTGGTTGGCCAACCCTGTCATTGTGCCAAAGAAGGGAGGGAAGGAACGCATGTGTGTAGACTTCACCAACCTCAACAAGGCATGCCTGCAAGATCCGTTCCCGCTCCCCCGCATCGACTAGATCGTCGATTCCACCGCAGGGTGTGACCTGTTATGCTTCTTGGATGCCTTCTCCGGATATCACCAGATCAAGATGGCGGTAGAAGACATAGAAAAGACAGCCTTCCTAACCCCGTGTGGGGTGTACTGCTACACATGCATGCCATTCGGGCTGCGCAACGCAGGGGCGACCTTCCAGCGGCTGATGCACATCACCTTGGGTCCGCAGCTCGGGAAGAATGTTGAGGCTTACGTCGATGACGTTGTGGTGAAGTCTCGGGAGGCCAGGACCTTGATACAAGACCTGGAGGAAACCTTCGCGAGCCTCGATGCAGTGAACCTACGGCTCAACCCGGAGAAGTGTGTGTTTGGAGTCCCCTCGGGTAAGCTCTTGGGTTTCCTAGTGTCCCACCGAGGCATCGAGGCTAACCCGGAAAAGGTCAAGGCAGTCGAGGACATGAGCCCGCCAAAGACCCTCATAGAAATGCAGAAGCTCACTGGGTGCGTGACTGCGCTAGGGCGCTTCATCTCCAAGTTGGGAGACCGAGCCCTGCCTTTCTTCCAGCTGATGAAGAAAAAACGGCCCTTTGAATGGACTGAAGAGGCCGACAAGGCGTTTCAAGATCTCAAGAGGTACCTAACCAGCCCTCCGGTCATGGTGGCCCCACGCCCGCAAGAACCACTGGTACTCTACCTCGCCGCCACTCCCTACTCCGCCAGCGCAGCCCTGGTGGCGGTTAGGGAGGAGCGTCAAGCCAAAACCACAGCAGCAGCCCGGGCCAAGGCAAAGCGGGAACAAGGGAGACCCACAAGAACCACTACCACGGCCGAAAGAGACCGACCGCCGCAGGGGAACGCATTGGGAACGGAAAAGACCCCCCCAGATTGCCAGCCACTGGGGGCTCCATCGCCTCAGGAGGTGCCACGATCTCCGGAGGGTGCCATCGGCACCGACACTCCAAACCTCGTCGAGCACCCAGTTTACTTCGTCAGCACGGTGTTGCAGGACGCGAGGGCACGGTACCCCATGCCTCAGAAACTCCTCCTCGCGCTGCTGGTGGCCTCGCGCAAGCTGCGGCACTATTTTTAGGGTCACCCCATCAAAGTCGTCTCGGCATACCCCTTGGAGAGGGTGCTTGTCGGTGTCAAAACCGGCGGATCTCGGGTAGGGGGTCCCGAACTGTGCGTCTAGGCGGATGGTAACATGAGACGAGGGACACGATGTTTTACCCAGGTTCGGGCCCTCTTGATGGAGGTAAAACCCTACGTCCTGCTTGATTGATATTGATAATGTGGATGTTACAAGAGTAGATGTACCACGAGATCAAGGAGGCTAAACCCTAGAAGCTAGCCTATGGTATGATTGTTGTAATGGTTGTTGTTGTGTCCTACGGACTAAAGCCATCCGGTTTATATAGACACCGGAGAGGGCTAGGGTTACATAGAGTCGGTTACAATGGTAGGAGATCTGCATATCCGTATCGCCAAGCTTGCCTTCCACTCCAAGGAAAGTCCCATCCGGACACGGGACGAAGTCTTCAATCTTGTATCTTCATAGTCTTGGAGTCCGGCCGCCGATGATAGTCCGGCCGATGATGATAGTCCGGCCGATGATGATAGTCCAGCTATCCAGACACCCCCTAGTCCAGGACTCTCTCAGTAGCCCCTGAACCAGGCTTCAATGACGATGAGTCCGGCGCGCATATTGTTCGGCATTGCAAGGCGGGTTCCTCCTCCGAATAATTCGTAGAAGATTGTGAACACCAGGATAGTGTCCGGCTCTGCAAAATAAATTCCACATTCCACCATAGAGAGAATAATATATACACAAGTTCAATCTGCTGACGTTTTTTGCGGCATGACGTCACACCACTACCAAGCCCTTACTTGAATCGTTTTTTACTTTACCACCTCAGCGCGTTTAGCGAAGCGGTTTCCTTGGCACGTCTTGTCAAAGTAGAGATCGTGTTCCCCTTATTTCGGGATTCTCATCAATACGGACGTGGGTAACCCAACTGCGCCATTGATGGTGGCGCTCAGATAAGAGAGTTTTACCAGGCCGGTGGGGACGCATAGACTTCGTCCGCCCATATATAAGGGGATTAGGATCCACCCTTTCACCTACGCCTTCTTCCTCCTTTGCTTATCCATCTCCGCGCACTCGAGCTCCAGCGCCCAAGCCCGCACATCTCGTCTCAACCTTCCCCAGTCATGTCTGGAGCGGGAGGCAAGTGGATGACCTCCTTCGTTATGGAGGGGCACATCGAAAGACTGCGTAGCGCCGGATATCTATCCGGCGACATCGCGCACCGGCTGCCCGACGAGGGGTAGCTCATCCCAACCCCCAGGCCCCATGAGAGGGTCGTATTCCTTCCCCACTTCCTCCGCGGACTGGGCTTCCCATTGCATCCCTTTGTCCGGGGCCTCATGTACTATTACGGCCTGGATTTCCACGATCTGGCGCCAAACTTCATCCTCAACATCTCGGTGTTTATCGTCGTGTGCAAGGCCTTCCTCTGCATCCAGCCTCACTTCGGCTTGTGGCTCAAGACCTTCAATGTCAAGCCGAAGGTGGTGAAGGGCACTCAAGCGGAGTGCGGAGGCGCCATGTTGGGTAAGATACCCAACGTCGTCTGGCTCGAGGGTGCCTTCGTGGAAACCATCAAGGGATGGCAATCGGGGTGGTTCTACATCACCGAGCCGCGTGACCCTAGATGGGTAGCGGCCCTCGAATTTAGATCTGGGATCCCCACGCGGCTCTCCTCTTGGAAGGAGAGCGGCCTGGCCCGGGGTAATTCGAAGGAGCTGACCGGACTCCAAGCCTGTATCCAGAGGCTGGTGAACAAGAAGCTCAAGCTTGTCAACGTGGTCCAGGTCATGCTCATCCGCCGGATTCTCCCGTGCCAAGAACGGGCATTTAAATTGTGGGAGTTCAATCCGGCACAGCACAAGACCTTGAGCAGGCTCTTCGACACTAGGTACGAAGATGCCTAGAAAGTGCTCTTCAAGGGCGCCGAAGCCCCCGCATCCGCCACCGAAGATCGCGGATTTCGCTCGCAGCACCAAGCTGATGAGGTAAGTGATTCTACCCCTTTACGGGACACTTGCTATTCATAGTTTGACTCTATGCGGGTTTCAATTTCCCATTTTCCTTTGACAGGACTGGATGAGGAAGGCGGAGCAGATCATCTGTCCGGCTCCTATGCCAGAAAACCCAGTAGACGCCCGTCTAGCGGGGCTGCTGGTTCCGGCACCGCACATGGTGCCGGAGAAGAAGGCCAAGAAGGAAGCCACGGGTACTCGAAAGAGTTCCCGTTTTCAGGTGTCCGACGATTCTGAGGCGGACTCCTCCCCCGAAAACGAGGAGGAGAAAGAGGACTCTCTCCCAGAGGAGGGAGAGAGGAAGAGGAAGGCTTCCCCAACAAGGGAGGCCGAAGGGTCCAAGAGGGGAAGGACTATTCCCCCGGACAGCTCCGCCAACGTCAGTGTTGGCGACGAAGAATGGCCCTCAAGGGCCACGCCTCCGGCGAGATCTTAAGTATCCGGATTCCTGAATGATTTACAATTTCTCTTTTGTGTCACATAGTGTCATTCTAATGCCGCACGCTGCCTGTAGTCCGGCCAATGACGATCCCCCTGCTTCATCGAGCGGGTCGTTGGCTCCGTCGGATGTAGACTCCATCCCGACCGCCTCCACCCCTCGCGACATCGAGGACGCCGAGGTGGGATCCCAAGAAGGGACCCATCAGGGGGAGGCTCCGGAGGCGCCACAAGGCGGCCTCCCGGACTTTGCGCCGGACTCCACGTCGGAACCCACAGTGGTTCCGGAGTCCGGCCGGTGGCCCCTTCGCAAGAAGGGCAAGACCGTGATGCCGGCGGCCCCCGTCCAACCGGAGGCGCCGGACAACTTGTTGGAGGCACTCAAAGGTGCTTCCATCGAGGAAGGACACCGCACTATGATGAGTGCGGTGATTCAGAAAGTGCAGCTTGCCAAGAGCGGGCTGACCGAAGCCTGCAGTAGCCTTCTATCAGGCTTTGAGGTAAGAAGTTAAAAATATGCAATGTAATACCGCATAGACAGTAGCCCCTGATGCTCGGTTCGGTGTTCGGAAAGAAAAGCCGGACTGAGGATCTAAAAAAGATATATGCAGGGTTGCTAAAAAAATAATGTCAATATGGGTTTGCAGGCTGCGCTGCTGACCTCTGCCGCACTGACTGCGGAGGTCGGTGCTTTAAAGCAGGAGCTCAAGCAGTCCGAGCAAGAGCTCGGCCGTGCCAAGAAGCAGCTCGAGGACAAAGAAGGTGAGTAACACCACTTTGAATTTGTACCTTACAGAAAAGGATTTAGGTTGCAACAAAAATAACAGGGATAACGTGGGTACTGCAGGGGCCACGAACGAGGTGGCAGCCCTGAAGGAGGCCGTGTCCATGGCCGAACGCAATGCGGCCGCGGAACAGGTAGAGCGAGAAAAGCAGGAGGCGCGGGTGGCGGCGGTTCGGCAAGAGCTCCAGGCTCTCATGGAAAAGCATGAGAGTTTGGAGCGTGACTCAAAGACTCAAGAGTCCGAGCTTGCCTCGGCTCTCGAAAGTGCCAAAGCTGCCAAGGCCGAGGCCCATAAGTCCCTTCAGGAGATTGAGTCGGTGAAGAAGATAGCGGCGGGTAAGGCATTTTTCATGCAAAGCAAGCATGTGAATGTAAATTACGCGTTACTTACCCGAATTCGGAGCTCTCAAGGGGCGTTTGCAGATCTGCCTCGCAGCGTGTCTGATGCCGCCGCATTCTACCAAGCCGAGGAGGGGAGCTCAACGGAGAAGGTCTTCTGGTCTCAGTACGCTGAGACCGGCCATCCGGTGCCCCCTAGCGACCAGCTGAAGCAGCTGGTCGAGCTCCACAAGGTAGCCAAGCAGGCCATGAAGGGCCTCATAGTCCGGCTGTGGCCTGGAGTGGCCATGCCTGGGAGCTACTTCGGCCTCGTGCGGCGGTTGGTGGATGCGTGCCCCTGGGTGGAGGTTATCAAGCGCTCCGCCTGTATTGAAGGTGCTCGTCGGGCCCTTGCCCGCGCAAAGGTGCATTGTGGCAAGCTGGATGCGCAGAAGCTTATCACTGACGCTCCACCAACAGGCAAGGAGTATCGTACGCCCGAGATGTACTATAAGACTGTCCTGAAGGGTGCCCGCAAGATTGCGGATGAGTGCCCCAGGGATGTAATTATTGAGTAAATTCGCAATGTGTTATCCTGTGCGCTGAGAACTTTGTTCATATGCACTAAGCAACGCTTATTGATTTAAAATATTACCTTCTGTGCGGCCGTTTATTGAATCTGAGAGATGGCAAGTCGTCGGCTTCAGCCCCCATGCCACGAGTGCTGGGGTGTTCGGGATAAACTTGAGCACTCTTGTTCCCATTTTTGGGTCCATCTAGGGAGGCGCTCAACACAACGAACAAGGCAACCGGACTTATAATGCTTGAACACTCTCACTTAGCCATAGAATTCTATAATTTTAAAATTTGGCGAAGCCCATAGTATTCGGAAGACCGAGTTCGGGGCGCTATCCACGCCTTGGCCGGACATTATCCGGTTCTTCGCTCGAAGCGGCATAAGTCTTTAGGGACTCGAAAGGACCTCTCGAACAGCGACTAGTCTCTCGCCTTATCATGACAGTCAGTTTTAGCTTTCTCCACTGAGGCGTTAACCCGGCTCAACCGGGACGTAATTGCAGTGGTTCTCCCAGTGCTACCTTAGCCGATAGAACGGAGCGTAAGGTGCCAAACATGGGAGCCGGGCAAACCCAACTATTGACCCAAGACATGATTCGGAGCCGATTCATATAATGCTATAAGTTCGGGGTGCCGCACTTGTGAAAGTGTTCGGACTTATCACACCATAATGCGGGGAACATAAGCCCCTGGTGTATTCGGCCGTACCAAAATATACGGATGCAACATGTCGTAAATGAACATATATATATAAAGTAATGCAATTATGGGCAAAAAGTGCTGTATTATTTATTCAAGAAGTTCTGCTATGAGTGCGGAATGATACAAATAGTGCGGTAAGCAAGGGATTGGACTTATTAAAGGTGTCTCCCTCCAGGGGTAGGCTGCGGAATGGTGTATTTAACAAATTTAATGCTCGTAATGGAGACCACCTGAGTGTTCGTCGCAGCCTTTGTCCCTCCCTGGCTGTTGCATCATGAGTTCGGCAGGTTCGCCGCCGGACAGAGTCCTGTGTAAAAAAGAAGAAAAATAAAAGATAAAAAGAGTGACACACTTGGCCCCTGGTGTGGTCGAACCGCACTCTGGGTCTGTTGTGTCGTGCCCCTCCCCCTATGCCCATGGTATCTCCAGAGCGTAATTATTTACACGGAGAATTTGTCTTGCAATTGTGCGAGGGCTGGGGTTGGGACCGCATTGCTACGCGTGCTTGGAACGTGCCAGGTGGTCTTGGTTGATGTTGCTCCGGGCGCGTTTGGCCGTGTCCGGTCGTTTAACATCCGGACTCGAAAATTGCCTTAAAAGGCTGCTCTGTACTTCTGCCGCGATAGCCGCTGTATGTTCCTCTGTTCGGAGGGAGCGTTCCGCGTTTCCATTGACCGTGATGACTCCACGAGGGCCTGGCATCTTGAGCTTGAGGTATGCATAATGCGGCACCGCGTTGAATTTTGCGAACGCGGTCCGTCCGAGCAGAGCGTGATAGCCACTGTGAAACGGGACTGTCGAAGATTAACTCCTCGCTTTGGAAATTATTCGGGGATCCGAAGACCACTTCCAGTGTGACTGAGCCTGTACAATTGGCCTCAACACCTGGTATGACGCCTTTGAAGGTCGTCTTTGTAGGTTTAATCCTTGAAGGGTCTATGCCCATCTTGCGTACTGTATCCTGATAAAGCAGGTTCAGGCTACTGCCGCCATCCATCAGGACTCTCGTGAGGTGAAATCCATCGACGATTGGGTCTAAAACCAATGCGGCGAATCCGCCATGGCGGATATTGGTCGGGTGGTTTCTTCGATCGAAAGTGATCGGGCAAGAGGACCATGGGTTGAATTTTGGGGCGACTGGCTCCATCGCATATACGTCCCTTAGTGCACGCTTCCGCTCCCTCTTGGGTATATGCGTTGCGTATATCATGTTTACCGTCCGAACTTGTTGGGGGAAGCCCTTCTGTCCTCTATTGTTCGGTGGCCGGGTCTCTTCCTCGTCATTGCTGTGTAGCCCCTTGTCATTGTTTTCGGCAATTAATTTGCCTGCCTGCTTGAATACCCAACAATCTCTGTTGGTGTGGTTAGCTGGCTTTTCGGGGGTGCCATGTATTTGGCAAGAGCGGTCGAGTATTCGGTCCAAATTGGACGGGCCCGGAGTGGTTCTTTTAAATGGCTTCTTCCGTTGACCGGGTTTGGAGCCTCGGAATCCGGCGTTGACTGCCGTATCCTCATTGCTGTTGCCGTTGATGCGGTGTTCGTTTTTGTTTTGACGCAACCTACCATTGCGGTCCTTGGTATCCGGACTGCCAGCGTTTTTACTGAGGTTGTTGCTGCGAGCTAGCCAGCTATCCTCTCCCACACAGAAGCGGGTCATGAGTGATGTGAGGGCTGCCATGGATTTCGGCTTTTCCTGTCCTAGGTGTCGGGCCAGCCACTCGTCGCGGATGTTATGTTTGAAGGCAGCGAGGGCCTCTGCATCCGGACAGTCGACGATTTGATTTTTCTTTGTTAAGAACCGTGTCCAGAATTGTCTGGCCGATTCGTCTGGCTGCTGGATTATGTGGCTTAGGTCATCTGCGTCTGGTGGTCGCACATATGTGCCCTGGAAGTTGTCGAGGAATGCGGCTTCCAGGTCCTCCTAACACCCAATTAACTCTGCGGGCAGGCTGTTGAGCCAATGCCGAGCCGGTCCTTTAAGCTTGAGCGGGAGATATTTGATGGCGTGAAGATCGTCGCCGCGGGCCATATGGATATGAAGGAGATAATCCTCGATCCAAACTGCGCGGTCTGTTGTGCCATCGTAGGATTCGATGTTAACGGGTTTGAACCCTTCAGGGATTTGATGATCCATTACTTCGTTAGTGAAGCATAGTGGGCGTGCGGCGCCTCTGTATTGGGCAATATCACGACGTAGCTCGAGAGAGTGTTGTCTGCTGTGTTCGGCCCGGCCGGAGTAGTTGTATCCGGTGCGACGGTATTCGTCGTGGGTCTTGGGGCGCCCACGTGATCCATAGATAGATCTGGATTGTCTTGCCTTGTCCTCCAATATATCCCGCAAGTCCGGCGCGTTCCCCCGTGGCTTCATACTTTTTGAGCGGTGCCGGGGTACGGTTTTGGTGGAGGGCTTACATGCCTCTCTGTCGCGGCCACGAGGTGGTCGGTCTACCGTATTGTGCGCTGGTGATGAAGGTTTGTATGCTTCCTCCTCTAGTCGGAGGAGCAACTTGCGTTTTGGGTAGCTTTTGGAGGGGCATTCGAGTTCATACTCTTCGGCCGCGAGGACCTCGGTCCATCTGTCGGCCAGCAGGTCTTGATCGGCTTGAAGTTGTTGCTGCTTTTTCTTTAGACTATTTGCTGTGGCCATTAGCCTGCGTCTGAAATGCTCTTGTTTGACGGGATCCTCAGGCACGACGAATTCGTCGTCGTCGAGGCTTGCCTCGTCTTCGGAGGGAGGTATGTAATTATCATCCTCAACCTCTTCGTCTGCCGCTCTCTCGTGAGGGCTTGCTTCTGCCTCCTCCTGCGCTGAATCTTGCTGGAGGGGGTTGTCTTCGACACTCTCCGGGGTGTTGTTATCTCCTGTGCCGGAATCTCCATTCTTGCTGTGGCGGGATTTGGAGCGGGGCCGCTAACGTCGGTGCTTGGGTTGTTTCTTTAAGGAATCTGCCTCCGCTGCTTCTTCGCCGTCCCCATCTTTTGGGGTGTCCACCATGTATATGTCGTATGACGAGGTGGTTTTCCAGTGCACTGTAGGCGCTGGATCTTGATCGTCTCCGGCATCATTGTCCATACCGTCGATGTCTTTGGAGTCGTAGTCTAGTACGTCGGTTAGATCGTCGATAGTGGCTACAAAGTGGGTGGTGGGTGGGCTTTCAATTTCTTCGTCATCCGTATCCCAACCATCCTGGCCGTAGTCCGGCCAGGGCTCTCCGAATAGTGAGAGCTGCTTCAGCGATTTCAAGATGTCGCCGAAGGGTGAGTGCTGAAAGATGTCCGCAGCGGTGAACTCCATGATCGGCGTCCAATCAGATTTGATTGGCAGGGGCACAGGACGTTCGGAGTCCGGCAGGGAGTCCGGCACCTCGGAGTCATGGGCTTTATAAGGGACGAGGTCAGTGTTCGGCTCCATCACCATGGAAGTTGCAGCTCCCAAGGCGGTGTCCAGCCACCCGTCCTCGATCTGCGCGATCGGCTCCGGAATATGGGTCAGAGCGGATTCGTGTGCGGCCTCCAAGGTACTGTCCGGCAGAAGAGTTAGGTCGTGCCCGTCGTGACAGTGTGGCATGCTCGGCTGCGGCTCGGATCCATCGAAGATCAAGTCTCCGCGGATGTCGGCCGTGAAGTTTAGGCTTCCAAACCTGACTGACGGCCAGGGGCGTAGCTTTCGATGTGCTCCAGATGGCCAAGCGAATTGGCCCGCAATGTGAAGCCACCGAATACGAAAATCTGTCCGGGGAGAAAGTCTCGCCCAGGACTGCGTCGTTGTTGATTGAAGAGGCCATCAAGCCTATCGGTGACGACACAGAGGAACTCTCAATGAAAGCACCAATGTCGGTGTCAAAACCGGCGGATCTCGGGTAGGGGGTCCCGAACTGTGCGTCTAGGCGGATGGTAACAGGAGACGAGGGACATGATGTTTTACCCAGGTTCGGGCCCTCTTTATGGAGGTAAAACCCTACTTCCTGCTTGATTGATATTGATAATGTGGATGTTACAAGAGTAGATCTACCACGAGATCAAGGAGGCTAAACCCTAGAAGCTAGCCTATGGTATGATTATTGTAATGGTTGTTGTTGTGTCCTACGGACTAAAGCCATCCGGTTTATATAGACACCGGAGAGGGCTAGGGTTACATAGAGTCGGTTACAATGGTAGGAGATCTACATATCCATATCGCCAAGCTTGCCTTCCACGCCAAGGAAAGTCCCATCCGGACACGGGACGAAGTCTTCAATCTTGTATCTTCATAGTCTTGGAGTTCGGCCGACGATGATAGTGCGGCCGATGATGATAGTCCGGCCGACGATGATAGTACGGCTATCCGGACACCCCCTAGTCCAGGACTCCCTCAGTGCTCAGGAGCCCTAACTCAGTCGGAAGGGTCGCGGAGTGGATGTCACGCCCAATATGCGACCCTATCCAAAAGGAACTCGAAGGTCCCACCAAGGATAGACCCACATATTGGAACGCTTTTGCAAGGTGGATATCATTACATCAACATTACATAATAGATGGGGATACATACATAAGGCATACAATGCCACACGAATACAACATCTCAATACATAAGAGCATCATCCGACTACGGATGAAACACAAACATAAACTCAAACGACATCCACCCTGCTAGCCCAGGCTGCCGACCTGGAACCTATCCCCTGATCGAAGAAGCAGAAGAAGAACTCCATAACAATCAAACATCGCTCTCGCGTCAAGATCAACGCAACCTGTATCTGCAACTGTTGTTGTAGTAATCTATGAGCCACGAGGACTCAGCAATCCCATTACCATGGGTATCAAGACTAGCAAAGCTTAATGGGAAAGGAAGGGGTAAAGTGGTGAGGTTGCAGCAGCGACTAAGCATATATGGTGGCTAACATACGCAAATAAGAGCGAGAAGAGAGCAAACGGAACGGTCGTGAAGCTAGCAATGATCAAGAGGTGATCCTGAACACCTACTTACGTCAAACATAACCCAGAAACCATGTTCACTTCCCGGACTCCTCCGAAAAGAGACCATCACGGCTACACACACGGTTGATGCGTTTTAATTCGGATCTGGTGTCAAGTTATCTACAACCGGACATTAACAAATTCCCATCTTCCTATAACCGCAGGCACGGCTTTCGAAAGATTATACCCTGCAGGGGTGTCCCAACTTAGCCCATGATAAGCTCTCGCGATCAACGAAGGATATTCCTTCTCCCAGCAAGACCCGATCAGACTCGGAATCCCGGTTTACAAGACATTTCGAGAATGGTAAAACAAGACCAGCAAGACCGCCCGATGCGCCGACAATACCGATAGGAGCTGCGCATATCTTGTAATCAGGGCAACACCGGATAGGTCAGCCTACGAGTAAAACCAACCCTCGAGTTGCCCCGAGGTGGCCCCGCAGTCTGCCCGGTTCGGACCAACACTTAGACAAGCACTGGCCCGGGGGGGCTAAAATAAAGATGACCCTCGGGTTAATTACTCCCAAGGGAAATGTAGGTGGTGGTGAGGCAAATGGTAAAACCAAGGTTGGGCCTTGCTGGAGGAGTTTTATTCAAAGCGAACTGTCAAGGGGGTCCCATAAATCACCCGACCGCGTAAGGAACGCAAAATCCGGGAACATAACACCGGTATGACGAAAACTAGGGCGGCAAGAGTGGAACAAAACACCAGGCATAAGGCCGAGCCTTCCACCCTTTACCAAATATATAGATGCATTAATAATATAAGAGATATTGTGATATCCCAACAAAATCATGTTCACCATGGAGCAATCTTCAACTTCACCTGCAACTAGCAACGCTATAAGAGGGCTGAGCAAAGCGGGAACATAGCCAATCAATGGTTTGCTAGGAAGGGTGTCAAAGGTTAGAGGTTCATGGCAATTTGGGAGGCTTGATGAGCAAAAGATAGGTAACGCAGCATAGCGATAGAACGAAGCAACTAGCATAGCAATGATAGTAGTGAGATCCAGGGTAGCGGTCATCTTGCCTGAAATCCCGCAAGGAAGAAGAACGAGTCCATGAAGAAGATGAAGCCACGAAGACGAACCAAGCGTAGACGAACGAATCCTCACGATCGCAACGAAATGGGAACTATCGAGAAGAAGCACACAACATGGTAAACACACCACACATGAACAAGGCATGATGCACAACCAAGCATGATGCAAGACAAGGCTACATGAAGCTACTCATGGCAAGAGATGATGCATACAAGAGCAACACATCAATGCAAGTTTAAATGAGGCCGGGAACAACATATAACAATTCTGGTAAGTCCTCATATGCAAATTTCGAAATTGGTCCAGATCTGAATAAACATTATTTTCAAGTTGTTAAACAGGAAGTTAATATGCACCATGATGATCTTCACGAGATTCTAGTCAAGTTACATATAAAGTTCATTTAATTCGGAACTACGGCCTAGAAGATATGAGCAAAACAAGTTAAACATGGCATTGATGCAAAATGCATACAAACATCAAGCAAACACACAAAAACAAGGATGCAACATGATAATATGGAACTACATGCAAAAAGAAGCAAGTTTCATATAGAGCACACTCAAAACGGGGCAACGGTTCAACACATACACTCTATACAAGTCATAACCACAATCTGTCCATAACAGCAACTAGGCATATTGCAAGCATCAAAACAACATGCTATAGGACCACAATATGATAACAAAAGGCATGGACATGATGTACAGGTAAATCATAACAAAACATGAACACTAAGCTATCTCCAGAATTCACTAGAACATACTCAAAACACATGGCAAGATTGCAAATAATAACAGTTTCAGGCTTTAGCAGAAATAACATCAGGTTGCAATGTTTAGAGCTATCAAACAACATGTTACAGGAACTTAACATGGCAAATAAAGGCATGGCATGAATCTACTAATTGCATAGAACAAAAGTCCCTTACTGACCAAGAGCCAAAAAGGATCAGGAGATATGATGGCACCCATGTAAACATGGCAAGTTATATGACAGATTCAAACATGGCAGGAACAACGATAAGTAGGCATGTTGGTGAGCTTGAACCACTCACCACAGAGCAATACATGGCATGGCAAGGCAACCAACAGTAATAATACATGTTTATGAAGCTATACATGGCAAGAGCAAGTTCATAGGGTGCATGGATCACTAGGAAATCACATGGCAAAACTGAACTTCATGTTAACAGGCTGACATCAACATTATCAAGCAACTTTGAAGCAAGATATGAACAATCTATAGCAAGCTAGAAATGCAACCAGGGGCATGGATGGATAGCTCATAACCATATATACAAAACATCCTTACTGAAGTATCTCAAAATAAGCATGGATCTCTCTGTAGCATCAAGTTTACATGGCATAAAAATAACAGCAGAACAGGGACTGAAATCAGCAACATCACGAGTCCTAGTTTACATGCTTGTGCTAGTCACCACATTGATCACAAAAATACATGGCATACACCCCTGTAAAGATGGCATGGCATAGATCAAAACATATGCAGGGCTCAAGTTCATAAGATGCACACATCAATCATGGCAAAAATGACAAAAGGGCATGTTATAACAGTTTCAGCAGATTAACAGCAACATGCACTCTTGCAACGATGATTCAGGCATCAAGATGAACTCAGATGAATATGATGTAATGGAATGAAATGAAGTAATCGTCGAGACGAACAATTTGACATATTACACGCACGAAACGGAGCTACGGATGCAGAGATATGATGCGATGAACATGCCATGATAATGTCAAAATATTCGGGACTTAGTAGAATTTCACCTCCGAAACTGGACGCGGTCGTGCGGGACGAGGAGATCCGGGCGGGGAGGCGCGTTTGGTTTGACGTGGTGGTGGATCTCATCCACCCTGCAGTTCCGGGCCGGATCTCGCCGGATCCGGCCGGAGTCTTCGCCGAAGACGGTGGCCGGAGGCGAGGGAGAGGCCGGGGAGGCGCGGCGCGAGGTGGTGGCGAAGGCGGCGGGGCCGGAGCGGAGGACCACCGCGGGGCGACGGCGCAGCTCGGCCGCGGCGGCGCACGGCCGGGGCGGCGGAGGCGGCTCGGCGCCGGCCGACAGAGGCGGCGGAGGTGGCGCTCCGTGGCGGCGCGGGGGGCGGCGCGGGAGGCGAGCGAAGGCGGCAGCGGAGGGCGCGGGCGCGCCGGCGGGCGGCGCCGGCGAGCGGTGGCGCGGGACGGCGGTGAGGCGCGGCGCACTCCGGCGGCGGCGCGTGGCGGCGCGCGCTCGGGCCGGGCGGGCCGGCCGTGGGCCCGCAGGGCTGCGGCGGCGCGGGGAGGAGAGAGAAGGCCGGCGGGGACAGGTGTCGCGCCCGGATTCGTCGGGGACGGCGGTGGACGTGTCTGGCGAAGGAGCGGACATGTCCGGCGCGGCGCGGAGGGAAGATTTAGGGTTTCTTCTGCGAATTTGGATGGGCGATGCCTTTTTATAGGTAGAAGGAGCTAGGAGAGTTCAAATGAGGCACGGTTTTCGCCCACACGATCGTGATCGAACGACCGAGAGCATGGATGGGAGTTAGATGGGTTTTGGGCCACTTTGGAAGGGGTGTTGGGCTGCAACAAAAGAGGCTTTGCGGTTACCCGGTTAATCGTTGGAGTATCAAATGGACTCCAAATGGCATGAAACTTGACAGGCGGTCTACCGGTGCTATACCAAGGCCGCTTGGCAAACCTCGGGCCATTCCGAGAAAGTTCAACACCCGCTCACAACGAGAGACAAAAGGGGGACGCCGAAGGACACAGGAGCGCCGGATTGCAAAACGGACAATGGGGAAAATGCTCGGATGCAAGAGATGAACACGTATGCAAAAGGAAATGCACATGATGACATGATAAAATGCAACATGCAAGCAAATGACATGGCAACAATGGCGAATAGCTGACGGACACCTGGCGCATCGAATCCGGGGCGTTACAGTGGAACATTGAACTACAAGCATTTCAGCTCGAGTTCAGCACGACCAGAGCCATCAAAGGGCCGCATTGGCGGATTTCATGGCGGAATGGACGGAGGCACCGGGCCTTAAGGCCGACGAGGACCGGTCCCTCTCCCCGGGAAGCGAGGCGCTAGAAGGCTGGGTCATGTACTTCGACGGGGCGTTCTCCAGACATGGCGCTGGGGCTGGAGAGGTGCTTATATCTCCCACTCAGAACAAGCTCTACTACGCGGTGCAGCTCTGTTTCAAACAAGGTGAGAAGGTCTCCAACAACATAGCAGATTATGAAGGTCTGGTAGCGGGCCTGAAGGCCGCAGCTGCCCTGGGGGTGAAGCGCCTTACCATCAAGTGCGATTCACAGCTCCTCGTCAATTTCTCCAACAAGGTGTACGAGACAATTGATGAGCACATGGAAGCCTATCTTGCGGAGGTTCGCAGAATGGAGAAGCAGTTCTGGGGGTTGGAGTTGCAACATGTGCCCTGCGGCACCAATCAGGAGGCCGACGACATCGCCAAGCGAGCATCCAGATGGTTACCTCAGGAGCCTGGCGTCTTCGAGGAGCGCCTCTTCAAGCCCTCGGCCATGCCGTCACTATCCAACACGGCCCAGCCTCGGGAGGAGCTCCCTCGGCCGCCTATCTCGGGAGCCCCGGCCTGTGGCCCGGCCTCAAGAGCGCGCCTACTCCTGACGATGGAGCCTCAGGAGGGATGCTGGATCACAGAGCTCCAGAGTTACTTAACGCAAGGGACCCTGCCGGAGAAGGAGGAGGAAGCGGAGCGTGTGGCGCGGCAAGCCACAGCATACTGCATCAGGGATGGGGAGCTCTACCGGAAGCGGCCAAATGATGTGTCCCTACGCTGCGTCTCCAGGGAGCAAGGGAAGGAACTGTTGGCAGATATACACGGCGGAGATTGTGGGCATCATTCGTCATCACGGACCCTCGTCGGCAAGGCGTTCCGCAGCGGATTTTATTGGCCCACTGCGGTCAACGACGCCGTCGAACTGGTGAAGTCTTGCGAGGCCTGCCAGTTCCATGCCAAGCAGATCCATCAGCCGGCAGGAGGTCTGCAGACTATACCACTCTCGTGGCCATTTGCAGTCTGGGGGCTGGACATCTTGGGCCCGTTTCCTCGGGCGCCAGGGGGCTATCGCTACCTCTACGTCGCTGTGGACAAGTTCACCAAGTGGGCTGAAGTGGAAGCCGTCCGCACCATCCCCGCGGGTTCCGCGGTCAAATTCATCAAGGGCATCGTGAGCCAGTTCGGGGTGCCAAACCGCATCATCACTGACAACGGTTCGCAGTTCACCAGCAACCTCTTCAAAACATACTGTGCTAACCTTGGAATGCAGATATGCTACGCTTCGATGGCGCACCCTCGAAGCAATGGCCAAGCCGAGCGAGCCAACGCAGAGGTCTTGAGGGGCCTCAAGACCAGGACGTTCAAGAAGAAGCTGGAGGCCTGCGGCAGGGGTTGGTATGATGAGCTTCAGTCCGTGTTGTGGTCCATCCGCAGCACCGCGACCAAGCCAACCGGAGAGACCCCATTCTTCCTGGTCTATGGGGCCGAAGCAGTGCTCCCTCACGAGGTCAGACGTCGTTCCGCACGGGTCCTGGCATTCGACGAAGCGCAGCAGGACGCCATGCGGGGGATGGACCTCGTGCTGGGGAAGGAACATCGTCGGGAAGCCGCATTGCGAGCGGCGAGGTACCAACAAGCACTACGGCGATACCACTGCCGCAACATCCGCCCCAGAACTCTTGAGGTAGGAGACCTCGTGCTCAGGCGGGTTCTCTCCAGGGAGGGATTGCATAAGCTCTCTCCCATGTGGGAGGGCCCGTTCAAGGTTGTTCATGTTTCCAGGCCCGGCTCCGCACGCTTGGAGACTCTGGAGGGGGTGCCAGTTCAGAACGCATGGAACATCCAGCACCTCCGAAGGTTTTACCCCTGAAAAGGCCCAGAGCCTGTGAAGAAGGCGAACGCCTGTGAAGCTATCTTTTTGGAAAAGGCCCAAAGCCTGTGAAGAAGGCGAACGCCTGTGAAGACTATCTTTTTGGAAAAGGCCCAGAGCCTGTGAAGAAGGCGAACGCCTGTGAAGACTATCTTTTTGGAAAAGGCCCAGAGCCTGTGAAGAAGGCGAATGCCTGTGCTGTCTCTTTGGAAAAGGCCCGGAGCCTGTGAAGAGGGCAAATGCCCGTGAAGCTTGTTTCCCCCGAGAAAGGCCCGGAGCCTGTGAAGAAGGCCAACGCCTGTGAAGCTCGCCGCCCATGACACTCTCATGTAATAATGAGTTGGGGCTGTACACACCCCGAAGTCTCAGGAACGCGGGCCTCAGGCCCTGGGGCTCCCTCCCATGCCCAGTGGCAGCACTTAGCTCCGCGTTGGTGAGAAGACGTCGAAGACTAGATTAGGTGTCGGACGCGGCTTTTTCATTTGCTTTCTGCAGCTGGCTTGTTCGTTCTCATTCGAAGTTTTATTGAAGCTGTCGCTCTGTTGGGCTTATGGCTCCTCGGCTTTTCTCGCTTTCCTGCCCTGATTTCTCTTGCGCAAGTCTCGTGAGGGAGCACCGCGGGTGCCCTCGTGAGTGTTTTCTGCCCTCGTCGTTTGAGGCTTTCCAACCCTGGTCCATCATAGGAGCTCCCCTCCAGTCCGTGCCCCTCGGGCACCGCGACACAAACACAGGGCCTGGGTCGGTCGCCTCCACAGCTGAGGCCGGAAACTACCTCTCTAGACTAACCCTCACAGGACATGGAACGATCAACGGAGTTTCGGCCTAGGGAAGCAGGGGCCACGATAGGCCCTCCCCCCGAGATAAGTAATTTCTACGTGCAGGAGCGTGTCACAAAGGCACAATACCAGGATAACGGAAGCAGTACAGTAGTTAAACAACAATAGTCCAAGTACGCCCTCGCGGGGCCCTACACTACTGTCTTTTTCCGCAGGAAAAGGGAAAAAGAACAAAACTGGCGCGACTCGCCTGACGCCAGCTCGCGGGAGAGGCTCGAACTGCCTTCGGAGTTCAGGAGGACTCCGCCTCGTGTTTCACCGGGGCACGGTGGCGGGCGGACCCGCTACCTCCCTCCAGGCGGGCGCGAAAGTGTGGAGGCTGATCGCAGCCACCGCTGGAGGAGCCACTGCCCGAAGAAGAGACATCGAAGCTCGATGAACCACGACCGCCACCGGTCGCTCGCGCGCTGTCGTCTTCGTCGTCGCCGGGGCTGGACCCACGGCCGCGGTCGTCGCTCTCAAGGCAACACCCGGCGCGACGACTATCATCCCCAAACACCCTCACATAGAGGGTGGCATCACCGTCGAACTTGAAGTGCAGGGTGCATCGCCGGATCAGACCACGCGCGCAGGCAAACGTTTGCCAGCCACGAGTTAGGGCCAAGCTCTCGGCTGCAGAAACCTCCAGCGAAGCCCAGGACGCTCGACCGCAGCAACCGTTTGCCAGAGGCCGCCCGGAGCTCCTGCCGGAAGCTCACCAAGAAGGAAGTGAGGAAGTTGGAGCCGGGTGCGGGCCGGTTCCTCCGCCCACATGACGAACTCCGGCAGTACCTCTGCCGAGTGGGAGCGCGGCCTAAGGGGTCGTGCGGCCGCGGCGCATCCCCTAGCGGCAGCCGGCCGCCCATCACCACACCGGAGATCGCCTCCGCGATCGCGGGGATCCACCATGGGAGTTACAGGTTGTTTTCGGGGACGGCCTCGACCATGCTTGGGTGGAGAAGAGTCAAGCTCTACCCGGCGGGCCTTCCCTTTCTTCGCGGTCGAGAACCTCTTTTGCGGAGCCATGAAGGAGGAAGAGAAGCGAGAAGGGATGGACTGGAAGGGCAGGCGCCTCCCCACACTTATAGCCGGAGGAGGCCAATCGCCGGCCTCCACGATCGCAGGTAATCATGACCCTCTTTGCATGCAGGGACTTGTCGACTCGTGCAGTTGCCGAGGTGTCGTGGGGGAGCGGGGCCGCCCACGTCCAATCAACTGCCACGCGGCGCTCAAGGCCACAGGCTGTTAGGGCCCGTGACGCTTCACACTTGCCCTTTCGCCTCTCTGCGCGGCCAAGTCCGGGCGCGCCTTGGGCCCGGGGGCTACTGTCGGTGTTCTGGGAACGGGGGTCCCCAGACTTGCCTGCCTGTGGCCTACGGTGTGGCTCAAAGGGGGGCCCAGCACAGCCCATCTTCATCAACGCGAGCTCAAGACCCTCGCGAGGGGCCAAGCCTCGTGGGGCAGGCAACAAGGAGCTTCCTCAAGCACTGCCTCATCAGGCTGGCTCACAAGGAGGCGGAGAGATCAAGGCGGGGTACCTCGCGAGGTGCCCATGACGCATGCCATGACGACCAAGGGCGCCAGGAGGGTGCCAGCCCGCGCAGTGTCCTCCTTTCCTCTTTGGTGCAAAGGGAGCAAGCGCAGGCGAGAGTATCAAGCAAAGGCGTCCGTTTCGGTGCAACAAGACCAATACTAGTCCAACGGCAGGATGGAGGTCATCGTGGAGCCCAAGTCGGCGTCACCACCAGAGCCTTTGACAGGCGATGACCAACTTTAGTCAGGATAAGTGTACCAGATGTTCCCCTTCAAAATGGCCAATTGTTGGCGCCCTTCCCGCTCAATTTTTGGGAAGAGGCCCAGGGCCTTTGCCTATAAATAGGACTAGCCACCATAGTAGAGGGCATCTGGAATCAACCCCTCCGAAGAGACAACACCACCGCAAGAACAGACCCTCGCGAGGCTGTTCTTCCTTGTATTGTTCACCATCTTCCCAAGAGGCAATCCACCACACCACGCACTGGAGCAGGGTATTACACCGCAATGGTGGCCCGAACCAGTATAAACACTGTGTCTCTTGTGTTGTTCTTTTGATAGCTTAGATCCTAGCATGGAGGTAGGGTGCAGGTAGGTAGTGGGCGAGATCTCCGCGTGCACCCCAGTGTTTGAACCTCAAGGGTCTGCCGAAACCCGCAATCCGACAACTGCAGTGTCTCAGGGGCGTTTCAGCGCTGTGTTTCTCCTGCAGAAGGCTGTGAGATTTTGCGTGAAATCCATGAAGGGATTGCGGTCATCATGCCGGTTCAAAATCCCTTGTGGCTAAGGCTTTCCGACATGGTTTTTACTGGCTAATAGCTCATGCAGATGCTGAGGATTTGGTCAGGAAGTGTGACGGTTGTCAGAAGTTTTCACGCCGGGCCCATGTTCCGGCTCAGGAATTGAGGATGATTCCAATTACCTGGTCGTTTGCAACTTGGGGGTTTGATATGGTTGGGCCCTTTAAGAGGTCCAAGGACAAGAAGACCCACCTTCTGGTGGCAGTTGATAAATTCACCAAATGGGTGGAGGCAGAGCTAGTCAGCAAGTGTGATGCAGCCACGGCGGTTCAATTCGTGAAAAAGGTGATTTTCCATTTTGGTTTTCCACACAACATTATAACAGATAATGGCACGAATCTCTCCAAGGGTGCCATGGAAGAGTTCTGTCAACATGAGCACATCCGGCTTGATGTGTCATCAGTGGCTCACCCCCAGTCTAATGGTCAAGCTGAGAGAGCTAATCAATAAATTCTGAAGGGCATCAAGCCCCGGCTTATGGTCCCTCTGCAGAGGACGCCGGGTTGTTGTGTGGAAGAGTTGCCTTCTGTATTATGGAGCATTAATACCACCCCAACAGATCTACGGGTTATACACCCTTCTTCATGGTTAATGGAGCAGAAGCAGTTCTCCCAAGTGATATTTGCCATGACTCGCCTCGAGTGGCAGCTTATGTTGAAGTGGATAATGAAAGAGCATGCCAAGATGCATTGGACCTGTTAGATGAAAAACGGTACATAGCGGCAACTCGTTCGGTGATTTATCAGCAAGACCTGCGGCGTTATCACAGCCGCTGGGTTAAAACCAGAGCTTTTCAGGAAGGCGACTTAGTGCTCCGGCATATCCAGGATCAGACCGATATGCACAAGTTATCCCCGCATTGGGAAGGCCCCTTTGTGGTCAGCAAGAATTTGAACAATGGGTCATACTACCTTATCGATGTTCGAGAGCACAAAGACTCACGCAAGTCGGAGGAGGAGACCCGCCGGTCGTGGAATATTGCTTATCTTCGGCCTTACTATACCTGAGCCATAGGCTCCTATTATGTACATATTTTTGACAATGTATATATTACGATCAATATAATAAACCACCATCCTTGCTAAAGCGGGGCCTCTGCCGTTCTTCTTAAAAGTATTTCTTGGTTACATGGGGGCTTCTGCTTATAAAGCAGAGTTCTGATTGTCCATTGATCCGGCTTATAAAGCTACAAAAAAGAGGGCATTGCTCAACCATAAGCTTGGGGGCTTAATACCCAACATCATAAGGAGCCAAAGGGCGTTTATTGCAAAGTACAACTCAAACATAGGCGCCCACTGAGCACAACTCAAAATATTGCTTGGGGGATTTTTGCTTCTACAAGAACAAAAAATCTACACCTTGCAATATGCTATAAAAGCCAGGCTTGGAAGCCAGGTGTATTCACCTAAAACCCAGGGTTAACCTGCCTTTATCAAGTAAGTCACTCCGCCCAGGTAATCCTGGTATGACCCGCCGAACGTTTGACAAGTCAATCTTATACAGACCCTGAACTTGTCAAAGTTAAAACGACGATTGGTTAATGTGAGGTCCATCTTAAAGGGCTTTGTAAAATGGTTTAACTTAGTGGCCTGATACGTCTCCAACGTATCTATAATTTTTGATTGTTCCATGCTATTATATTACCCCTTTTGGATGTTTCTGGGCTTTATTTTACACATTTATATCATTTTCAGGACTAACCTACTAACCGGAGGCCCAATCCGTATTGTTGTTTTTTTGCCTATTTCAGTATTTCGAAGAAAAGGAATATCAAACGGAGTCCAAACAGAACGAAACCTTTGGGAGCGTGATTTTTGGAACGAACCTGATCCAGAGGACTTGGAGTGCAAGTCAACAAGCAGCCGAGGCGGCCATGAGAGGTAGGGCGTGCCCCCCTACAGGGCGCGCCCCCCTGTCTCGTGGGCCCCTCGGGCGGCCACCGCCATACTTCTTCCTCCCATATAAGCCTACGTACCCCGAAAACATCCAGGGAGCACCCGAAACACAATTTCCACCGCCGTAACCTTCTGTGTCCGCGAGATCCCGTCTTGGAGCCTTCGCCGGCGCTCCGCCGGAGGGGGAATCGACCACGGAGGGCTTCTACATCAACACCATAGCCCTTCCGATGAGTTGTGAGTAGTTTACCACAGACCTTCGGGTCCATAGTTATTAGCTAGATGGTTTCTTCTCTCTTTTTGGATCTCAATACAATGTTCTCCCCCTCTCTTGTGGAGATCTATTCAATGTAACCTCTTTTTGCGGTGTGTTTGTCGAGATCCAATGAATTGTGGGTTTATGATCAAGTTTATCTATGAGAAATATTTGAATCTCCTCTCAATTCTTTTATGTATGATTGAGTTGTCTTTCCAAGTCTCTTCGAATTATCGGTTTGGTTTGGCCTACTAGATTGATCTTTCTTGCCATGGGAGAAGTGCTTAGCTTTGGGTTCAATCTTGCGGTGTCCTTACCCAGTGACAGAAAGGGTTGCAAGGCACGTATTGTATTGTTGCCATCGAGGATAAAAAGATGGGGTTTATATCATATTGCATGAGTTTATCCCTCTACATCATGTCATCTTGCTTAAGGCGTTACTCTGTTCTTATGAACTTAATACTCTAGATGCAGGCAGGAGTCGATCGATGTGTGGAGTAATAGTAGTAGATGCAGGGGTCGACTTGTTGCGGACATGATGCCTATATACATGATCATGCCTAGATAATCTCATAATTATTCACTTTTCTATCAATTGCTCGACAGTAATTTGTTCACCCACCGTAATACTTATGCTATCTCGAGAGAAGCCTCTAGTGAAACCTATGGCCCCCGGTTCTATCTCTTATTATATTTGCTTCCAATCTACTTTTATTTGCATCTTTACTTTTTGCATCTATATTATAAAATACCAAAAATATATTTATCTTATCATACTATTTCTATTAGATCTCATTTTCGCAAGTGGCCGTGAAGGGATTGACAACCCCTTTATTGCGTTTGTTGCGAGTTCTTTGTTTGTTTGTGTAGGTGCGTGGGACTTTTGAGGAGCCTCCTACTGGATTGATACCTTGGTTCTCAAAAACTGAGGGAAATACTTATGCTACTTTGCTGCATCACCTTTTCCTCTTCAAGGAAAACCATGGCCTGGCAGCCCATGAAAAGCCTCGCCTTTGTTGCATATTTTCTGCGCAAATTTTTCTTTTCAATGTTTATTTTGATGAGATTTATATTCAATCTGGTACTTACTAACCCGGTCTAGCTTTTGAGTTGCCAAGTGAAAACATACATGATGACCGGTGTCAATTGACCCGGCTTGGCTTTCAACTATAAGTTGTTAGTACACGATCAATTCTAAACCGGCAATTGTTAATCCGGTCTGGCTTTGACTATAAGTCACCAGTATGATCATCCGGTGTTTATTATAATCCGGTATGACTTCATTATAAACCAGCAAAGCATGGTGGGAGTTATCAGCACTTAAAATTTGGGTTATCGCCCTTACTATAATAAGGTTGATAAATCAACAATGTGATTCAATGTCACAGGTATGATGTATTTCATATTTAATAACTCTTGAGAATACAGCCTTGGTTATAAACCCTGGCTTTATAATTGGGTGTTATGACCCGTCCGGCGGTAAACCGCCAGGACAATTTCAGTTTCTTATATGCAGAAACAGAATTGCATAAAGTTATATGCAGAAACAGAATTGCATAAAGCTACTAAGGATCATATGCAGACAAGGCATATGATGACAGATTAACAGTATCAGGCAAAGTGACTATGCACGATGGCATAGCAGACCAAGTGTTTAAACTAGCCTATTACAAGGCAGCAGACGCCCCAAAGAATAATTGTTTATCACCGATATCTCGGTATGCAGAAGCTAAACCGGCCTCCGGATTATGATTCTTCCTTAGGCTAACTTGAAGGTTGTGGATCATCCTGCGCCGGTTCAACCTCCACCTCTCCACCCAGTGGCTGGAAGTCAATGGTTGCCCAGTCAATCCTAGTTAAAGCTCGAAAGACAGCTTCATCGCTTATAAGATCGGACGGTTCAACATCAGGGGCGTAGGTATGCTTATGGATTGGTGGGATAAGATTTTGCACATCATATATAGAGGCATTAACCCGTTTGTTGTCTGTGTCATAAATCGACCAGTGGAAAGACAAATCAATCTCTTCAGCCAGTTTACTTGCAAGTGGACGCATTTCCTTCATCAAAGCCTTGAGGTCGTCATTGTCAAGAACTGACCCATCCTCTTTTTGGCTGGTATAGCCGTTTCCAATGTCTTCCGGATCAAGATCAGATATCCAGGCCTTGGCTCGAGTCAGTGCAGACGGAGCACCGGCCCTTGCAGCAGATTTCTTCAATTCCTCAAGCTGGGCAGGCGTCATGGATAATTTTGCCAATATTTCCTTGATTAAAGTTGGGGGCAGTTTGTTATATGAAGCTGTGCAGATGACCCGTTGAACGCGAGTATATAACTGCTCTATCAATGTATAGGCAGCCTTCAGTTTTTTGTGCATGTCCGAGCCAAGATGATTAACACGGCTACCTGCAATGGTCAAAGTATTATTAAACCGGCAGTTTTCATGGCTGTTATTTGTTTAAAGCTTATGAAGAGGTTATTTACCAAAGACAGCATAGGTCATAGCATTGATTTGCCGCTTCAAACCAGTCAATTCCTCTCTCACCAGATTAAGGGCTGCTTCAGCATCTTCTGCCTGCTTTAGCAAAGTTGCTCTTTTAGTTTCCCAGGCTGCCCGCTCACCTTTAAAGCCATCCTTCAGTTGTTCCATGGCTGTTAAAGCACTGGTCAGCTCTTCCTTAGCCTTGGAGGTTTCTGCTTGCTGGGACTTAATATTTTCTTGAAGGTCGGCAATTTGAGATTCCTTCTTGTTCAGATCAGCCTGCAAGAGACAACTAATGAGTTGGTAGGGCATCTTTGAAGTCCCAAGCACATAACAAGTTATACACTTGGCACTTGGGGGCTAATGCGGATTGCTTTTTACCAACTGACATTTTAAGCCCAAGCATACAATAAGTTATATACTTGGCAATTGGGGGCTAATGCATATCAAACCTTCATGACAAGAAAGGTACCAGTTCATCCTAAAGGATAAACCGGCCCTTGGGGGCTACGCAAGCAAAAATTCAATATTATTCTACTACAAGTCCCGGTTCACATCAATTTTATGAAGCGGCCCTTGGGGGCTACTAGAGTTGATATTCTAAGCCAGTTATAAGGAAAGAAAGTTTATGCAAGAGGGAGTGATATTTACCTCATATCGTTCCTTCATCAGGCCCACTAAACCGGCTTCATAGTCGCGGCTTGTGTACAGGCGGTTTAAATATCCAGAATGGATGTCTTGGGCGCTGAGATGAGCATAGCTTGATAAATCTGTTTTCCACTTACCCTTGTCCATAGCAGAAAATTCTTCCTTGGCACTATGCTTTGATAAAGCGACAGGGTTCCCAGGAGCAGTATGACCAAAACCAGTAATCACAACATCATCCGTGGTGTTATCAATAGTTTCAGCTGGGCTTGGCGGTTTAGTAGTTGTTTTTGCTGGACTTGGTGTATTAGCAGATGGGCTAGGCGGATCAGCAGACTGGCTCGTCGGATTTATCTCTATTGATTCAACAAAAGTGTCCTGAGCCTGAGGTACTGGATCATCCAGGATAGTATCAGCATTTGGATCAAAGGCCTCTGAGGTCTTCTTTGGTTCAGTGGCCGGATTATCATTGGTTGGTTTATTCAACTTGGCCTTCTTGCTAAGTCTGGCTTTGGCACTGGAAAGGACAGGCACAAAAGTTAGTACAATAAACCAATACAAGGCATAAAGGGTTAAGTGTAATATGCTTACCTAGGAACAGTCTTGAGGGGAGGGAGTTGTGTGGCCGATGACTCGCCGGAGGATGAATGGGAGGTTCCCTGATAATTTGAATTAGACGGAGTAAGAGGATATCGGAAATAACCCGCCCTGGGATAAAGTGTATCAGAAGTACAAGAGACCTCTTAACGGCGTTTGCGAACCGGAGAGTTCAGTAAACCAGAGGAGGTAACCACTTGGCCACTATGCCGGGTTGTGCGGCGAGCTTCATGTTGCTGTGTCTTCAAAAGAAAGTGCGGATCCGAATAATCAAGAGGGCATGAAAATTTTACTTTCTGGACTGCTCGGCGGATTTTTGGTACTGGCACATGATCTGAGTCGGAAGATAGAACAATTACCTCTGCATCACCAGCATGGCTAGCTTCCGCATCATCCTGATAATAATCATTGTCAATGAGGTGTATGAAAAGAGAACCAAGAGAGTCAAGTTCTACCTATGACTCCAGGTCATCAAGCTCTTCATCATTGGGCAGGTCAGAGGCCTCGGTGATTTTATTCTTCGCTAGCTTCTTTGTAACCCTGGTCTTGATGCGAGGTGCTCTCTCTGGTTTATCCCGCGGCTTTGCCGGTTTATCCTGCGATTTCCTCTTCCAGAATGGATCATCACCCTGCACAGATGGACAATAGATTAAAAAGGAATTTTTAAGAGGGGATGGATTAAGACAAAAATGAGGCAATTCTTGCAACTGGCGGTTTGTTGGAAGTACAGAAGGGACTGAGCCCTACTTTGCTGCATACAGCCACCGGTTCATCAAGCATTTTCTTGATAGATTCGGTGACTTCATCATCAGTGAGATAGATGTCAATATGACGCTGAAGGTCTTTCAAATCCCCTGTGTATTCACACATTAAACCGGGGCGCCGGCTTAAAGGCATAATGCTCCAAGAAAACCAGCACCAAACGAAGTCAACGCCTGTCAGACCGTTTGCAACAAAAGCTCTGAGTTTTGATAGTTGAGGGGTGTATTTTGATCGTTCCTTGGCAGGCAGTCGTTGAGGAACTGGATGCTCTTTGGTAAGCCAGTGTGCACGGTAACCTGGCAGAGGGTTCTCATCAGGTGGAGATGTGTCACGACAGTAAAACCAAGTCTGATTCCAGTCCTTGGGATGACTATGATGCTTGGCGTGAGGGAAGCTGACATCTTTTCTCTTCTAGATTGAAACCCCGCCCAACTCAGTGTTGGGTCCATCTGTGAATTCGGTACGGCGGTTCAAATAGAAATAATCTCTGAACAACTCAACAGTGGGTTCTTCTTGCAGATAAGCCTCACAAAAAACTTGAAAGTTACAAATATTGGACACAGAGCCCAATATGTTGAGGAGGATTTTTTGGACCGGGAACTCTCCAGTGTATGACTTCCTTCTTTGCCAAAACCCCAGTGGCAACAATCCCATTTAACTGTTCTTCAGTAACTCGGGAAGGGACCCAATTGCAAGCATAAAACTGTTTGGCCATTTCAACAGAGCTGGAAAAGAGGATCAATGCCGATTTAAGATTCAGGACTAACACGCATAAATCGGCACAAGGACGGAGGGAGAATACGTTGAAACATATATACATATTAAACCGGATCTTCATGTTAAAGGCAATTCGGCGGTTTAAGAGAGGGCTAATGCTACTTGGCGGGTTATCATTTTCTAAAGGTTAAACCGCCTACAATGGTGTGGTGGTTACAGATCTGAAAAATTGTTAAGTGTTGCATAAACAGGTTTTATAGGTTGATGTTATAATTTTGGATCTACCACAGTTCAGAAAAGGAGAAAAATTCCAAAACCCTAAGTGCTGACAGTAGAATAGTTAAGGATTCAGATGGGATTTTTTCATTGAAAAATAGATGCCGTAATGAGAAAGATGGATTATGGTTGCAGCCGCACAGGGATAATGCTAAGTTTTATCAAATACTCGTGTGACAGGAAGGTACAAGTGAAGAACGCCGACGAACGCCGAAGAACACCGAAGCCCTAGCAGTAGATCTGGGGAAGAAGGAAAGAAGACTTACTGAGGTTGAGGGACCAGCGGAGAGGCGCCGCATTTTTCCTGGTTGAATCAGGTTGATGCAGCGGCCACTATTGGGGTAGAGACAAAGGTCAACGGTGGCGGCTATGCTCGAGCACGGAGGCTACGCGAGGAAGATGACGAGGCGAAGAGGCACGAAAGGGGAAAAGAGAAAATGACCCCTGGCCCTATTTATAAAGCGAAGAGATAAGTGATAGGCACGAAGATCGAGGAGCCCAAAAAATGGATAAGTGACAGAGTTGTCGCCCCGATTTTTGGAGGCTCATTAATAAAAAGGAAGTATATACAAGTTTTAATAAGCAGGTGACGTCATGGCGGTTTATGATAATCTTGGAAGATGACGTCATGGCGGTTTACGAGGTTCACATGAAGATGTTCTGAGGAAATTTTTCTTTAAGTGTTGAAGATTGACATGAACGGGTTCAAATCATTCTAGGGCCTAATGTCGGGGATATAACTACTGAGTATAAACCGCCCAGGAGGGGCCGGGTTATGCTCATAAGGAGTTATCCGTATTGAAGCCCATGAAGACAAGGAGTATGGCGCTTTACTACAGAGACTTAAAGGCCCAGAGCCCAAAGGCGGATTAGGGCCCGTAGACATAAACCGCCATGAGATATGTAACTTGTATTGTAAGATAAGAAAGTTAGAAACCGAGATGGACACGTGTATGAGCCGGCATCGGGATTCTGTAAACCGCCAGGCGTCAACCTGTGTATATAAAGGGACGACCCGGCGGCGGTTCAGGGACAAGAAACAACAACTCGAGAGATAGGTAAAGCGGATTTGCTCCCTGCTCATCGAGACCTCATCAATTCCACCACAACTAGATCGTAGGCTTTTATCTTCACCGCAAGGGGCCGAACAAGTATAAACTCCCCGTGTTCTTTGTTCGGTTTAAATCCTTTAAGCTAATCTCGTTGCGATGGCTCGATGACTAAGTCCTCACACTAGGACATCTGACATGATAATTCCACGACAGATAGCATGACATAATTTCACATGTATGATGTATATCTAAAATAGATAGCATAGCATAACATAATTCAAAGATATGATGAATAACTAAACAAGATCGCATGACATAATTCACCTACATGGTATCTAAGCAATCAGGATCACATCATTTAATTCACATATGTGATTTATATGCTAAACTAAGAACATGGTGTTGAATATTGTGTATATGATGTCTGAACTATGCAGTGCAAGACACCATATGCATGATATGAGCAGTATAACCGTGCCAAGTTTGAGCATACACCTCGGTGGGGGAATAGGACTGGTCATCTGTCTCTGAATCCATCTCTGAGGAGCTATCGGGACCCAACAAGAGATCTGCTTCGATAGGTAGCACTATCTGATCTGAAGGCATTGTTTTCACTCCAGATTTTTCCATCTCCCACCCAAATGGCTGATTCATGGGAAGAGTAGTTTAATGTACAAACATTGTCGACAAATGGAAATGTAATGAAGAAAAGGATGGGCAAGATATCATTCAAATATATGATGCCTGGTAAAACAGGATGGCATTGCACACTTCACATATATTATGGATGGCTAAAAGACATGAGACTGCATAATTCCCATATATAATATAGAAACTAAACATGTGGCATTATAGAACATGTCTAAACTAAGCAGATGACATATATGATGTCAAAAGTAGGCACTGCAAGGCAACATATGCATGATATGACTAACATCATCATGCCAAGGTAGAGCAAACACCTTGGGGGGTAAATAGGAGTGGTCAGTGGCGTCTGAATCCACCTCAGAACAGATATCTTCCTCTGGATTACAATCTGGAGAGGAGTGGGAAGGGTTTGCCATTGAACCCACCATGGAGTGATGTATGTATGACATTGTATTGCCGTGCAAAACTCTTCTCTTTTGCTCTACATGTTCAGCATGACTGTGTACAATATCTGACATGCATACGAAAAAATATGGTGAGATTATGTAAGGAGAGCATGCAGAAAGTTAGAGTGATTGTAACAACCGGTGGATGGATCCAAAAATAATGATAGCAGGCTGATGATTGCTTTAAATTAATAAAAAGACAGATGATGATTGCTTTACTATTTGTTTCCCACCCAAGATGAACAACATAGGCATACCCTAGGTGAACCAGATATTAGACAGACATACTATTCATTGCTACCTCGATATGTGTCCCACAACGAATTTAGAACTCAAGTTTGAACATTAGTTTGGACCAGACTTGGAGTCCAAGAGGTGAACATGACGATAAAGTAGCAGGTAATTTTAAGCAATGGATAACATAAGCAGAAACAAAAGAGTGCGACCTCTCTTGTGGACCGTGTACTCCTCAGGTTCATCTGCTGAGTCGATGATGGTGATGCCGTTGCGGTGGGTGCCGGTGGCAGGGAAGGAGATCTGAGGCGGTGAAAGACGGTCAAGAGTCGTGATGTCTGGTTTGGTGGATGCTTCTGTCGATGGAGCAGCTCAGGTGAGGTGGGCGACGTCGTGGCAGGAGCAGGACAAACCACACAAAGTTCCCTTTGACACCTACCTGTAACTGAAGTAATTCTGTAAGGGCTCATTTGGCTTGCATGATTCTTAAAATGCAGGGATAAGAAAAACACCAGAATAGGATAGGAATGCACATGGTAAACAGAGCATTTGTAAACACATGATTTCTGTCAACTTGGGTGTTTGGTTTAAAGGAATTGGAAGAGCATAGGAATGCAAAGAAACATGGCCAAAATAAAGTGAAACTATATGAAAGCGTGTACAGTTAGAATGTTATTCTGCCACTAATGCACTTGGTCTTGTTTTCATGCATAAGATTTTGAAAAGTAGGTCCAGGTGGATGTTTTGCTTCATTCCCTTCAACAAAATGCATGAATAATTGAATAGTAGAGTGCCATTGGAAAATTCCATATTGCTATGTTTTTCCGTTGAACCAAAATAGCCCTAATGGATCGACGTGAATGTATAGTAATAAGTGATGCAACAAGTGTACAACCTATTTGCCGTAGCTGTGTCGACCTCAGCATCATTGGGTTGGTCGTTGAAGCAGTTGAGGCAGAGATGGCTGTCGGATGTGTGGAGGAAGATCTGAGGAATCTATAGATGGCGTCCAGGGCACTGCTCTGTTGTGATGGATCGTTCTGTCATTGGAGCAGCTTCGGTGAGCCGTAAGACGTCAAGGCTGAAGCAGCACAAGACAGACATCGTCAATCTCAAGTGGGATTCTAATAGCATCTCCAATAGATGATGTAAAATAGATGTAAAATTTACATAACCAAAAACCACCTGACTACAACAAATGAGGTAAAAACTGTTGACTCTAAACTTAACTATCGAAACTGAAATTTATTGTGGAATCTGAATGCTACTGTCGAAACTGAATGCAATGGCAGCAGAGAGACACTTGACATGTAGTTTAGGGAGGGCCTGTAGTTCATCTTCAACCTGCACCCCCCCTGAGCCGCCAGCCACCATCGGCCGAACCACTGGCCCCAGCACCGCCTCGCCGCCCCAATACAACTCCCCGCCGCCGCCCCGGCCAGCCCTCTAGCCCCCCTGCCCCCACCCTGAACCCTAAGATAGATAGTGGGGTACCTCTCCGGCAAGCCCCCATTCCCTCTACGGGTGGTTCTTCCTTAACTCCGGCGAGCCCCCCCAACCCCTAAAAATTGACTGACCCAAAAGTCGATTCAGTTGACTGAAGTGTGGCTAAATTGGAGCAGAGCAGCAGCACGAGCGAGGGGGAGAGCAGCAGCAGCAGCGTGATCGAGCAAGCGAGAGCCGGAGCAGCAGCAGCTGGGCGAGCGAGCGATCGAGCGAGAGTTGGAGCAGTAGCAGCAGATCCGGCTGGTATGGACGCCGCTACCGAAGGGGCATCACACTGGGGGAGAGCCGCCATGGAGATGTCGCCCGCGGCGCCGGCTTCAAGGTAGCCGCTCCATGGGGGTGCGGGACGGAGCACTATCGGCGCCGGGAGGTCGAGTTAAGAAGAAGTTGCAATGCGATGAGTGTACAACCTCTTGGGTGGCGCTGAGTAGGCCTCGGCTTCGTCTGAGGAGTCGGTGAGGATGCTGCGGTTTCGGTGGAGTAGGTTAAGGCGACGCTGTGGGGATGGAGCAGCCGCGATAGACAAGGCGATCGTCGGAGCAGCTCCTTGGAGGTGGATGACGGGGCGGCTGAACCGGCGGGACAACGAGATGGACGAGGGATCGTCATCCGGGGAGGTGGATGAGGGACGTCGAGCTGTTGCGGTGGACGACATCGTCAGGGAAGAGGCTCCGGCTAGGCAGGGGTGAGGTGGCAGACGGAGGAGGGTGGGGTTTCGTGGCTGGAGCGGAGAGGTTATGACGGCTTGGGATTTCAAATGGTGAAAAGGGGGCGATGGGAGGGGGTGAACCATGACTTAGGGACGCGGTTGTCCAAAATATAGGGTGTGTTATAAAAGTACCCCGCACCGATTTGAACTAGCGGCCCTTTCGGCTCAGGGTTAGAAGGGGGATTTCGTGTGTTGGGATTTGGCAGCTGGAGGGAGTTTCCACGCGCGTTGTAATTTCGGGATAACAAGGCACGGGTTGTGAAGGCGCCAGTTTTGGGAGCACGATATCTGAATTTTCGGGACATAACAAGACGTGGGTTGCATTTTTGGGACAAGCCTAACGTGTAGTAATATTGTACTTGTACGTACCAAATCAATTCGCACTTCCCTCAACCAAAAAGAAAAAAAATAAAACTATTCACAACACACAAAGAGAGAGTCTTGCCCCATTTTACTATACAAATGCTATTCAAAGCTACTCCCTCCTTCCATCTACATAGGGCCTAATGCATTTTTCGATGCTAACTTTGACCAAATATTAGAGCAATAATATATGACATGCAACTTACACAAAGCATACCATTAAATTCGTTTGTGAAAGGTTCTTTCAATGATATAATTTTCACATTGTGCATGCCATGTACTATTAATCTTGTCAATTGTCAAAGGCGGTCTTAAAAAACTCATTACACCCTATATAGATGGAAGGAGGGAGTATGAATCCATGTTATGTCCGATTAAATTTTTTCGCTTGCTGTATAATGCATGTAACCTACTCATACCGACATTTTAGTGCACTCCAAATGTGTATACTACCACTGCAATTCGAACTAAATTTGAATTCATTTCTCTATTTCAATAAGAATCTACAATCATGATTGTTGCCAACTTCAACCATCATTTGTGTATTACCTTAATAACACATCACATGATTTCTATAGAGATAGATATGAACTATATGTACTACATGAACTCGAATTCTATTTTTTGAATACACTTGATGTTGATTCCAAATAATAGTACATTTGATGTACTAACTATATATTCATAATCTAAACCACGTTCCATACATACATCGTGTTTATCACACAAAGTATAGTGCCCCGCCCCCTACATTATGACAAGTATTTAGACCTGAGCTGCAAAAGCCACACATTAGCCCAAATTATAATCAATGTTCTATGTATTATACGTAGTACTAGCAAGATGCCCATGCGTTCCACAGAACATCAACATGATCGAGGGGCCTAATTTGCAAATATGGAGAGGGGTGTGGGTATATTTTTTCAAACTTGCCATAGTTTCCTTCCTATCCGCCAGATATAAATCGGACGACCTATATTGTAGGATGGCAGGATCATCAACAACTCCGTTTTTTATAAGAGTAGAGATAAAATATATTATATGTAGTATAACATGTTCATAACCACACCATGTGTATCACCGTTATATATATTCACACATGCGTCGGTTTAAAACACTATGATAAATTCTTCAAATATCCTAATTCGCTTTTTATAATGAAGTATGATCTCTATTCGTATTTTACACCCACACAATCCTCTTATCTTTGTAGAACAATTTTATATTTAATTTAATATCAACGGGCCTAAAAAGGCCAAGTGGTGGAAGGAAACTTGGGCCAAAAAGCCCAAGTGGGAAGGCGCCTCCCTTCCATAAGGAAGGAGGCCGAATTGGGGAGGAGGAGGAGTACGACTTCTCCCCCCTGGTTGAGGCACGAAGGAGAACTCCTTTCTCCTTGGTGGCAGCTTCCCCTCTCCCCTCCAACCTATATATACTAGGGGCTTTTGCTCTTTTGAATACACAAGTTTTGGAGTCTCCTCTAGTTATTTTAGTTCTAGTTCTAGTTGGTCCTAGTTGACTAATTAGAGCTAGGCTAATCCTCATGTCCTCATAATTAGAAGCCTAGTGTGGTTCTAATCTCCTCCCTCTAATTCTTCGGCGTCGATTAGTTCTGGACGGCAAAGTGTTGTCGGATCGTGAAGGCTGCACGCTTGCAACCAACTAGAGAGGTCGTGCTTTCTGTCTTCAGTTCGAGGGACTGTTCGTGGGTGGTATGAGGGATCGTTCGTTGATAGTCTGAGGGCTCCATGTATGATCTACACCAACACATTCATCTACCACTACATAGTGACGGTAACGATCATGATCTCAACATGTTATGCATCTTCATGTTGATGTTGGGTGTTCATAGGGATGATTTTTTTTTTGTTTTCTACTACATTTCCCAACATTTTATGCAATATTATATAATTTTTGGGGACTAACCTATTAACTTAGTGCCTTGTGCTAGTTCATGTTTTGCTTGTTTTTGGTTGTACCAAACGGAGTCCAAATGCTACAAAACTTTTTGACAATTTTTTTCTAGACATAAGAGACCCTAGAAGCTTTGGGGGAGGACCAGAAGACCTCGAGGAGATGACAAGACAGGGCGAACCCTAATGCCTTGTGGGCCCCTCGTGGCTCCGTCTGACCTCATTCCAGCATTATAAATTCCCAAATATTCCAAAAAACCCAGAGAGCCACCCAAAACAATTTTTCCGCTGCCAGAAGTCTCTGTTCTTCCGCAATCCCATATGGAGGCCTTTTCCGGTACTCTGCCAGAGGGGGAATAGATCACGGAGGGCTTCTACATCAACCTCGTTGTCCTTCTGATGATGTGTGAGTAGTTGACCATAGACCTACGGGTCCATAGTGATTAGCTAGATGACTTCTTCTCTCTATTTGATCTTCAATACAATGTTCTCTTTGGAGATCGATTCAACATAATCTTCTTTTGCGGTGTGTTTGTTGGGATCCGATGAAATTGTGCGTTTATGATCAAAGTATTCACTGAAAGTAACTGAGTCTTTTTTGAACTTTGTTTTGCATGATTGTTATAGCTTGGCATTTCTCTCTGATCCATCCGTTTAGTTTGGCCAACTACATTGATTTACCTTCAGTGGAAGAGGTGCTTTGTAGTGGGTTCAATATTGCGGTGTCCTCACCTCGTGACAGAATGGGTAGCGAGGCACCTATTTGTATTGTTGCAACTAAGGGTAAAATGATGAGGTTTAATCATATTGCTTGGTTTTATTCTATCTATAGTCATCTTTCTTAAAGTGTGACTCTGTTTGTCATGAACTTAATACCATAGATGCAGGAAGGAGTCGGTCGATTGGTGGAGTGATAGTAGTAGATGCAGGCAGGAGTCGGTCTACTTGTCACGGACGTAATGCCAATATACATGATCATTGCCATGAATATCATCATAACTATGCGCTTTTCTATCAACTGCCAACCAATAATTTGTCTAACCACCATGTGCTATTTTTCAAGAGAGAAGCCTCTAGTGAAAACTATGGCCCAGGGTCTATCTTAATCGTATTACAAAAACTAAAAATACCTTGCTGCATTTTTATTTTATTTTTTTACTTTACTATTTATCTATCTATCATTACCTGATTTTATCCTTGCAAGTAACGAGTTCAAGGGGAATGACAACCCTCTTGCCTGTGTTGGGTGCAAGTATTTCCTCTTTTGTGTGTAGGTACTTTTCACTAGGCGTTTGTGTGGTTCTCCTATTGGTTCGCTAACCTCGGTCCTCACTGAGGGAAATACTATCCGCTACTATATTGCTTCACCCTTCCTCTTCGAGGAAAATCCCGACACAATCACAAGTAGCAGAAAGAATTTCTGGCGAAGTTGCCGAGGAGACATCATCAAATACCTACAGGTTTCTTCATACTAATCATCATTTACTTTCTCTACTTTTTATTTGCTTTTATTTGCCCTCTCTTTTCATCTCCCTCCATGAGGGAGTCCTGGATAAGGGGGTATCCGGACAGCCGGACTATATACTTTGGCCGAACTGTTGGACTATGAAGATACAAGATTCAAGACTTTGTCCCGTGTCTGGATGGGACTCTCCTTTGCCTGGAAGGCAAGCTTGGCGATTCAGATGTTAGATCTCCTTCTTTGTAACCGACTCTGTGTAACGCTAGTCCCCTCCGGTGTCTATATAAACCGGAGGGTTTTGTCCGTAGGGAGAAGAGAATCATAATCATAATTATAGGCTAGCTCCTAGGGTTTAGCCTCTACGATCTCGTGGTAGATCAACTCTTGTAATACTCATATCATCAAGATCAATCAACCAGGAAGTAGGGTATTACCTCCATCGAGAGGGCCCGAACCTGGGTAAACATCATGTCCCCTGCCTCCTGTTACCATTAGCCTTAGACGCACAGTTCGGGACCCCCTACCCGAGATCCGCCGGTTTTGACACCGACATTGGTGCTTTCATTGAGAGTTCCTCTGTGTCGTCGCAGCAAGGCTCGATGGCTCCTTCAATCATCAATAACAACGTGGTCCAGACTGAGACTTTTCTCCCTGGATAGATCTTCGGGTTTGGCGGCTTCGCACTGCGAGCCAATTCGCTTGGCCATTTGGAGCAGATCGACAGCTACGCCCCTGGCCATCAGATCAGGTTCGGAAACTTGAACTACACGGCCAATATCCGCGGAGACTTGATCTTCAACGGATTCAGGCCTACGCCAGGAGCGTCGAACAGTCACGACGAGCACGATTAAGATCTGCTGTCAGACAATATTCGGGATGTCGCACCTGCAGTAGCTCCGGAGCTAAATCCGGGGCAGATCGCGTCGTCCGAGGACAGGTGGATGGACCCCACCCCGGAGGCCGCATACTCATCGGCGGTAGAGCCGAACACAGACTCCACCTCTAAGGAAGTCTGTGTCACCGGACCCCCGGACTTGTGTCCAGCTGTAGGTTTCGGACCGTACGCACCCGGGCCCATCGAATCCGATTGGGCTCTGGTAATGGAGTTCACCGCTGCGGATATCTTTCAACACTCGCCCTTCGGCGACGTGCTGAATTCATTAAGGTCTCTCTCTTTGTTAGGAAACTCTTGGCCGAACTATGTCCGGCTCGAGTGGGAAGCAGGCGACGAAGAAATTCATTACCCACCCCCCACCCACTTCATTGCCACTGTTGGTGATTTGACCAACGTGCTTGACTTCGATTCCGAAGACATCAACAGTGTGGACGACGATGCAGGAGAAGAACAGGAACCACCACCCACAGGGCACTGGATAGCCACCTCCTCATATGATATATATATGGTGGACACCCCCAAAGAAACCAATGGCGATGAGGCAATAGAGGATAACCCCTTAGGGAAGAAATCAAAGCATGGGCGTCATCGATGCCGCTCTAAGCCCCGCCACAACAATACTGGCACAGGAGACGAAAACAATCCGGATGGTGCCGAAGATGAATACAATCCCGATCAGCCTACCTTCGAGCAGGCCGAACAGGCAGACGGGCAGGTTAGCCTAGATGAACAGGCAGACTTCCTTCAAGTGGCATCCAAAAGGTGTATCTTCATCTGGTTGCGTGAACTTGTTCCTTGCATCCGCCATCCTAAAGAGTAGAAAAGGGAGAGGAGTCAGAAATGAGAAGAGAGTAGTGATCTAGGGCTTTAGCTTAGTGGTCGTGTCCTATAGTCATCATGTGCTCTGATACCATCTTGTAGTGACCAGACCTCAAACAGTCTGATCTTTGTGCATCAGTGTCATCCCTAGATCAGTAATGCTGACACACACAGTACTTGAAGGATTTATAACAGAGTAGCAATCACACACTTATTACGTCGAATGTCTCAAAAGAGAACTTATTACAATAAATATGCTTAAGGCCATCTAAACACGATAACAGCGGAAGGCTTGGAAGATAAAGTGAGTCCATCAACTCCAACGGCATCACTGAGTGAAAGATCACGACCTAAGGCACCTTACACATCGTCTGAAAAGTCTGCAACATGAACGTTGCAGCCCGAAACAGGTCAGCACATGGAATATACTGACAATATAACACAAGAGAGTAATGAACAGAATAATTGCTATCACTACATGCATATATGGCTGGTGGAAAGCTCTATGGTTACAGTTTTGCATAAAGCCAATTTTTCCCTACAACAAAGGGATAAATTTTATTTAACTATCATGGAGGTTGTTAAACATTGAGAAGGTTCACCCAACTCAATCCCAATTAAGCATCATCATTAAACCCTATCAAATTATATTTAAGAGTGATGAGATCCACATGATAATCCAAGAACTACATACTCAAAACGTCCATAACCGGGGACACAGCTAACCATGATTAGTTTGTACACTCTGTAGAGGTTTGCGCACTTTTCCCCACAAGACTCGAATACATCCATGGTCGGAGAAACGAGACACAATCTTTCTGAAACAATAACTCTTTACTCCGGGTGGACAGTTACACCTACTTTCCCCTACATCTGCTAGCCCACCACTAAAAGAGGTCTTACAACGTACTTAACTATGCTATAGCCCATAATAGCTTGTGGCTGCACACGGAAGTTTCTAGCATGCATAATCTTATGATCCCTTTGAGCCTGGGTGACGGTCCATAGGAGAATCACATGGTACCCCGGGATTTCCAAAAAAAAACAGGCAACACTAGGTTCCCTAGGTGCCTCAATCCACCCAGATGTGTATTAAAGTATCCACCTTAAGTTAACCATTAGATAACAATACTCACACCTATCATGGATACACTCACCCAATCTACGTCTACAAGCATAGCATGGCAATATAAGCAACGTAGAAGTAACTCCCAAAGGTTTGATATTAAACAGGACAATAGGCACTACCTCATCTACTTCCCAAAACCCACATATTAATCAGATCCTAACCATGCAATTGTTTGAGGATTGATCTAATGCAATAAAACTGGGTAGTAAAGAGGTATGATCAAAGTGTTACTTGTCTTGCTGATGGTCCGTGAAACCTAGAGACTCGTAGTAGCATGCTTCGCACTCCGGGTACTCTATCGCAAACAAACAAGCCTACAATAAGCACTCAACTGGAAGCACGGGTAAAACTCAAATAAGAGATCTAACCAGAAAGTTCAACTTAAGAACTCCGGTTTGCAAAAAGAATCAAATCAAACGAAGCAACGAAACTCAAACTGCGAAAGAAACAAGCTCCGTTTACTAATCTGGACTTAAGTCAAATTTTACAGTAGCAAAAACTTGTTTAAGTTGGTTAAACAGAAAGAGGGCTTCGAAATGAAACTCTAGGTGCTTGAATCGCCTGGTTCCGATAAACGAGCGAAATGGTAAACTAAAACGAAAATCAGGGCAGAAATCGTGATTGAAAATAATCACGGAAATCCCTGGAAAAAGAAAAACTGACGAACAGGCTAAGGAACGAACATTCGCTATCTGCGGCTAAACGGTGAAAATCGTTCGTTAAAATGAAAGAATGAACGGGCATTCGCTAAATAACTAAACCGGAAAAAAAATAAACCGATCTAAATAAAAAAACAACCATGGTTTCTAAAAAACCGACGGTTTTCTTAATGAAAACCGCGGCGGCGGGAGGCTACCTCGTCGACTCCGGCGAGGGCGGCGGCGGGTGGTGGGTGGCGGCGACGGGCGGCGGGGGGGGGGGGGTGGCGGCGACGGGCGGCTGGGGGGGGGGAGCTCCGGCGGTGGTGGCGGGGACAGGCGGCGGCGACAGGAGGCGGCGCGGCGGCGTCGGCGTCGGCGGAAACCGGCGGCGGCGGCTTAGGGTTAGTGTTCGGCGTGGGTGGGCTCGGGTGGGCTGGGGTGGCGGCTTATAAGAGGGGGCCAACCTGGGGAGTCCTGGCCAGTTACGGCCCGGGTCAGTTTCATTTTTTTAAACAATTTCGCGCAGAAAAAAGAAAAAAAGAAATACTAAACGGACTCCAAAAATCCTGAAATAAATTTTCCCTGTCCTCTAAAAATATAGCGGACAAAGTGAACATTTATTTGGGCCTCTAATGCAATTTTGGAAACGCATATTTTTCCTAATTCAAATAAAATAGCGATAAAACTCCGAATAAAATCTTATTTGATTTTAATATTAAATCTCTAATATTTCTTTATTTTGGGAAAGTCATTTTATTCCCTCTCTTTTATTTTCATAAAAGAAATATTTGAAGAGAAAATAAATAAAATCAAACGATCCTCTTTTCAAAAATTTGAGAAAACTTGAATATGAAAATAAAGAAATCCCCAACTCTCTCTGTGGGTCCTTGAGTTGTGTAGAATTTCTAGGATCAAGCCAAAATGCAATAAAATATGATATGCAATGATGATCTAATGTATAACATTCCAAATTGAAAATTTGGGATGTTACATAGGCATCACATCCGTGTCAAGTAGGCCAAAACGATTCTGCATCTACTACTATTACTCCACACGTCGACCGCTATCCAGCATGCATCTAGAGTATTAAGTTCATAAGAACGGAGTAACGCATTAAGCAAGATGACATGATGTAGAGGGATAAACTCAAGCAATATGATTTAAACCCCATCTTTTTATCCTCGATGGCAACAATACAATATGTGCCTTACTACCCCTACTGTCACTGGGAAAGGACACCACAAGATTGAACCCAAAGCTAAGCACTTCTCCCATTGCAAGAAAGATCAATCTAGTAGGCCAAACTAAACCGATAATTCGAAGAGACTTGCAAATATATCAAATCATGCATATAAGAATACAGAGAAGAACCAAATATTATTCATAGATAATCTTGTACATAAATCCACAATTCATCGGATCTCGGCAAACACACTGCCAAAGAGTATCACATTGAATAGATATCCAAGAACATCGAGGAGAACTTTGTATTGAGAATCAAAGAGAGAGAAGAAGCCATCTAGCTAATAACTATGGACCCGAAGGTCTGTGGTAAACTACTCATGCTTTATCGGAGTGGCAATGGTGTTGATGTAGAAGCCCTCCATGATCCATTCCCCCTCCGGCAGATCGCCGGAAAAGGCCCAAGATGGGATCTCACGAGTACAGAAGGTTGCGATGGTGGAAAAGTGGTTTTGTGTCTCCCCCTGATGTTTCTAGGGTATAAGAGTATATATAGGTGAAAGAAGTACGTCGGTGGAGCTACGAGGGGCCCACGAGGGTGGGGGCGCCCTACTCCCCGTAGGGGCGCCCTCGTACCTCGTGGCCTCCTCGTTGAGTTATAGACTTCAACTCCAAGTCTTCTGGATTGCTTTCGGTCCAAGAAAGATCATCGCGAAGGTTTCATTCCATTTGGCTTCCATTTGGTATTCCTTTTCTGCAAAACACTAAAATAGGCAAAAAAAATATAAACTGGCACTGGGCCTCCGTAATAGGTTAGTCCCAAAAATAATATAAAAGAGCCTATTAAAGCCCATTAAACATCCAAAACAGATAATATAATAGAATGGAACAATAAAAAATTATAGATACGTTGGAGACGTATCAAGCATCCCCTAGCTTAATTCCTGCTCGTCTTCGAGTAGGTAAATGATAAAAACAGAATTTTTGATGTGGAATGCTACCTAGCATATTTATCAATGTAATTTTCTTTACTGTGGCATGAATGTTCAGGTCCGAAAGATTCAAGACAAAAGTTTAATATTGACATAAAAATAATAATACTTCAAGCATACTAACAAAGCAATCATGTCTTCTCAAAATAACATGGCTAAAGAAAGTTATCCCTACAAAAACATATAGTCTGGCTATGCTCTATCTTCATCACACAAAGTATTTAATCATGCACAACCCCGGTTTCAGCCAAGCAATTGTTTCATACTTTAGCATTTTCAAACTTTTTCAATCTTCACGCAATACATGAGCGTGAGCCATGGACATAGCACTATAGGTGGAATAGAATGGTGGTTGTGGAGAAGACAAAAAGGAGAAGATAGTCTCACATCAACTAGGCATATCAACAGGCTATGGAGATGCCCATCAATAGATATCAATGTGAGTGAGTAGGGATTGCCATGCAACGGATGCACTTGGAGCTATAAGTTTATGAAAGTTCAACAAAAGAAACTATGTAGGTGTGCATCCAACTTGCTTGCTCACAAAGACCTAGGGCACTTTTGAGGAAGCCCATCATTGGAATATACAAGCCAAGTTCTATAATGAAAAATTCCAACTAGTATATGAAAGTGACAACATAGGAGACTTATACGTCTCCAACGTATCTATAATTTTTGATTGCTCCATGCTATATTATCTACTGTTTTAGGCAATATTGGGCTTTATTATCCACTTTTATATTATTTCTAGGACTAACCTATTAACCGGAGGCCCAGCCCAGATTTGCTATTTTATACCTATTTCAGTGTTTCGAGGAAAAGGAATATCAGACGAAGTCAAAACGGAACGAAATCAACTGGAGAAGTTATTTTTTTAAGGAAAGCAACCTGATAGACTTGGAGTGCACATCAGGGGAGTCCCGGGCTGCCCACGAGGGTGGGGGGTGCGCCCCCTGCCTCGTGAGCACCCCGAAGGTCCACCGACGTACCCCTTGCACCCATATATACCTACGTACCCTAAAACTTTCAGAACGGAAGATAGATCGGGAGTTCTGCCGCCGCAAGCCTCTGTAGCCACCAAAAACCTCTCGGGAGCCCATTCCGGCACCCTGCCGGAGGGGGAACCCATCATCGGTGGCCATCTTCATCATCCCGGCGCTATCCATGACGAGGAGGGAGTAGTTCACCCTCGGGGCTGAGGGTATGTACCAGTAGCTATGTGTTTGATCTCTCTCTCATGTTCTCTCTCGTGTTCCCTTTATGGCACGATCTTGATGTATCCCGAGCTTTGCTATTGTAGTTCGATCTTATGATGTGTCTCCCCGAGGGAGTCCTGGACTAGGGGGTGTCCGGATAGCCGAACTATCATCATTGGCCGGACTCCAAGACTATGAAGATACAAGATTGAAGACTTCGTCCCGTGTCCGGATGGGACTTTCCTTGGCGTGGAAGGCAAGCTTGGCGATATGGATATGTAGATCTCCTACCATTGTAACCGACTCTATGTAACCCTAGCCCTCTCCGATGTCTATATAAACCGGAGAGTTTTAGTCCATAGGACGAACAACAATCATACGATAGGCTAGCTTCTAGGGTTTAGCCTCCTTGATCTCGTGGTAGATCCACTCTTGTACTGCCCATATCGTCAATATCAATCAAGCAGTAGTAGGGTTTTACCTCCATCGAGAGGGCCCGAACCTGGGTAAAAACATCGTGTCCCTTGTCTCTTGTTACCATCCGCCTAGACGCACAGTTCGGGACCCCCTACCCGAGATCCGCCGGTTTTGACACCGACATTGGCGCTTTCATTGAGAGTTCCTCTGTGTCGTCGCTCATAGGCCCGATGGCTCATTCGATCATCAACAACAACGCAGTCCAGGGTGAGACCTTTCTCCCCGGACAGATCTTTGTATTCGGAGGCTTTGCACTGCGGGCCAATTCGCTCGGCCATATGGAGCAGATTGAAAGCTACTCCCTTGGCCATCAGGTCAGATTTGGAAGCTTGAACTTCACAACCAACATCCGCGGAGACTTGATCTTTGATGGATTCGAGCCACAGCCGAGCGCGTTGCACTGTCACGATGGGCATGACCTAGCTCTGCCGCCGGACAGTGCCCTGGAGGCCGCACAAGAGTCCGCTCTGACCCTTAACTCGGAGCCGACTGCGCCGATCGAGGATGGGTGCCTAGACACCGCCTCGGGGACTGCTATCTCTACGGCGATAGAGCCGAATACTGACCCTGTCCCTTGTGAAGCTCGTGACTCCGAGGTGCCGGACTCCTCGCCGGACTCCAAACCTCCCGCGCCCCTACCAATCGAATCCAACTGGGTGCCGATCATGGAGTTCACCGTTGCGGACATCTTTCAGCACTTGCCTTTTGGCGACATCCTGAATTCGCTAAAGTATCTCTCGTTATCAAGAGAGCCCTGGCCGAACTGCGGTCAGGACAGTTGGGATGCGTACGACGAAGAAATTCGAAGCCCACCCACCACCCACTTTGTAGCCACTATCGACGATCTAACCGACATGCTAGATCTCGACTCCGAAGATATCGACGGTATGGACGACGATGCCGGAGACCACCAAGAACCAGCGCCCACAGGGCACTGGAAAGCCACCTCAACTCACGATGTATACATGGTGGATACACCAACAGGAAGCAATAACGAGGAACAACGGGACGCTGCAAGGCATAATTCCCCCGAAAAACAGCCAAAACAGCGACGCAAGCGTCGCCCGAAGTCCCGCCTCGATAACAACAACACCCATATCAACCCAGCCATAGAGCAGGGCAAACCAGTGGACGACGAACATGCCACCAAGCAACCATCCGAACAAGAAGAATTGGATAAACAGTCCATCCCCGGCGAAAACAACAGTCCAGATGATCTCACGTCGGACACATCGTTAGAACAGAAAAATCTTCACAAAAGGCTCGTCACCACTGCACGAAGTCTGAAGAAGCAGAAGCGGAAGCTCAAAATAGCGGAAGACATACTCAGAATGAGATGGAGCAAGGTACTCAAGACCGCGGACAAGTACGGCGATAGCCGCCAAACAAAGAGCTACCCGAAGCGCAAACTATTGCCCGAATTCGATGAAGAGGCCATGGAGCCCCCACAATCAAAAAACAAAGGGGCTGCCCGGTCGGATAGACGACCACATGGCAAACAAAGAGCGGCAAGCGGCGCCGCACACAAGCCGGCAGATCCACATAAGGGTCTTCACAAAAAGGATAGCCCGGTCAGGTCCATCTACGGGCCAAGAAGGAAGGCTCCTGGGAGCAAAACAACACGCGAGTGTTCGAAAATAATGGCACACCTAAATACAGGGGTGCCGCACACCCCCTATGTTTCACCGATGAGGTACTGGATCATGAATTTCCAGCGGGATTCAAGCCCGTAAACATAGAGGCATACGACGGAACAACAGACCCCGGAGTCTGGATTGAGGAATACATCCTACACATACATATGGCTAGAGGAGACGATCTCCACGCCATAAAATACCTACCCCTCAAGCTCAAAGGGCCAGCCCGGCACTGGCTCAAAAGCCTCCCAAAAAATACCATTGGAAGTTGGGAAGAGCTCGAGGACGCATTTCGGGCAAATTTTCAGGGGACTTATGTCCGCCCTCCGGATGCAGACGATTTAAGTCACATAACTCAACAGCCCAGAGAGTCAGCCCGCAAATTCTGGAACAGGTTCCTTACCAAAAAGAACCAGATAGTCGACTGTCCGGACGCCGAAGCCTTAGCAGCCTTCAAACATAACGTCCGAGACGAATGGCTCGCCAGACACCTCGGCCAGGAAAAGCCAAGGACAATGGCTGCATTAACAAGCCTCATGACCCGCTTTTGCGCGGGAGAAGATAGCTGGCTGGCAAGATGCAGCACCAGCCTCTTAAGGACAACAGTGATGAGCTATCCAATCTAAACAAAATCTTGGACAGGATATGTCAAATCCACAGTACCCCTGGGAAGCCTGCAAACCATACCCACAGAGATTGTTGGGTCTTCAAGAAGTCCGGCCGACTTAACACCGAACACAAGGGGCTCGATGCACCAAGTGAGGACGACGATGAACCCCACAAGCAGAGCGCCGGGAAACAAAAGACTTTCCCACAAGAAGTCAAAACAGTGAATTCACTTCAAGTGATAACAAGGAAAAATAGGGCGGCACCTACTAAAGTACGCGCCACACGGTCCACCCCAGCGGAGTCCCGAAACTGGATCTCACAACAAATTACTTTCGACCATCAGGATTATTCCAGAGGTATTTGAAATGCAGGATGGACTGCTTTGATATTGGATCCTATAATCGACGGGCTACAGTTTACACAAGTCCTAATGGATGGCGGCAGCGATATAAACCTGCTATACCAGGACTCAATCCGCAGAATGGGGATAGACCCTACCAAAATTTGCCATAGCAACACTTCCTTTAAAGGAGTAACGCCAGGCCCTTATGCCAACTGTACGGGCTCCTTATTACTAGAAGTTGTGTTCGGTTCATCCGACAACTTCCGTCGCGAAAAGCTAATCTTCCATATCGTCCCATTTAAAAGTAGCCATCAAGCACTATTGGGACGCGAAGCTTTCGCCCGCTTTAATGCAAAACCGCATTACGCGTCTCTTACACTCAAAATCCCCGGTCCACGCGGTATCATCTCATTAAAAGGTAACTTCGAGTGTTCCTTGACCGCGGAAGAACGTGAGACTGCCTTGATAGCTACACACTAATCCGGCTTTGATGATCAAAGCTCCTAAAACAGGTCATTCAGACCCCGGACACGGTTAGACGAGTCCAGTATAAATAAACAAGGGGCTTACTCGCCACATACCCCTTTACAAGGGGCTGAAAGCATGAACAATGAGAGTGAATAAAGCTCAATTTTATTCATTTTTTAAATCATGCTCCATTTTAAATACATTTTTCGCACGCTCTTTTTCCAAACTAAGTTCTTCTCTCTTTACAGATGAACAACGTGCTACACCCGTCCAGGATACAGCACAACGGAGACACAGGCGCAGGCATGCAGCAGGGACCCGTTACAAGGATTCTTTTCAGATTAAGACCCTGCGTAAAGCTTTTTTACTGTCTCTTGTTGATACACATCCCCCGGTCTCTTACCATAACCGTGGAGGAGGCTGGCATTTTGGCATCGGCCGCGTCAGAAGTTTTTGTGCATACCTGGACACTAGGGGCTTAGGGCATTGTTCTGCCCGTCATCATAAAGACCGAATACCTTAGGGAGTGTTCGGCGTGTCGAGTTAGGCCTTAGATGCATCAGCTTCGAATCATGTCTTTGGTCAAATGTTGGGTTTGCCCGGCTCCTGTGTTTTGCTGCCTTACGTTCCGCTCTATCGGCTAACGCGGCACCAGGAGAACTACTGCGATTGTGCCCCGGTTCGGCCGGGTGAGCACCTCAGTAGAGAAAGCCGAAAACTGACTGTCATGATATAGCGAGAGACTGGTAAACCACTCGATCGACCACCGGAATGTTTAGAATTCCTCCGCTTTGACGAAGGACCGTTTCCCGGTCAGGCACACACGCGCCCCGAGTTCGGAGAGCGCGGTGCCCCTAGGGGTTATATAGTAGCCCCACCATCGAAATCCTATGGCTAAGTGAAAGTGATAAAGCATTATAGTCCGGTTGCCTAGTTTGCTATGCTATCACCTCCTTCACAGGACCAAGACGTTGGATTAAGTGTGAAAATGCGCCTCTTTGCAAACACCCCTGCACCATGTGCGTGGGGGCTGAAGCCGAAGACTGCCATCTTTCAGGTTATATATGCATATACATTAACGGCCGCACAGGAGATATTTCAATACTTGAACGCACAAGTTTAAAAAGCCCTTATATTATGAATATAGTTTTACAAATCATACATGTCATTTGAACATAATGTTTTTCGAGCACTGCGACTCTATTAAGCGAGCGCCCCGCAGGACTTCCTCAAAATAGTGCTCGGTGGGTAATCGGCTTCTGTCCGAACCCCGGGATGCAACGTCGGTGGCATCCATCTCTGCCTAGCATGTTTTGACACGGGCGAGGGCCATCCGTGCACCCTCTATGCATGCCGACCGCTTCATCGCCTTGATATGCGGAACCGCATCAAGGAACTGCTGCACCAAGCCAAAATAACTCTTCGGCTCGGGCCTGTCCGGCCACAGATGAGCCACGACATCCTTCATGGCAAGTCCGAACAACCTGTTCAGCTCAGCACACTCAGCCAATTGATCAGTTAACGAAAGTGGACGCTCCGGACTATGGAATTGAGACCAAAAAAGCTCTTCCATCTCGTGATCCTTCTGGCTTCAGAAGTGCACGACCGCGTCCGCCGCACTCGCCGCCAAATTCAGATAAGTATCCTCCGCACCCCACAACTGGCCCAACTGAGCATACTTCGGGTCCGTAAACTTCCTACGCAGCTGAAAGGGCTTTCCAGCCGCAATATCCCCGGCCTGACGCAGCTCCTCCTTGATAGCCCTCATCGCTGAGCGGGCATCTTTGGCTTCGGCAATGGCCTTCTTCAGGTCCTCTTGCTCCGCTCGGCGTTCTCTTTCAAGAAACTCATAGCGGTCGGTAGCATCCTTTAGCTCCATGGCCATTTCGGCCATCTCCTCCCTGCTTCGGCAGTGAGCAGCCTTTTCGGCTTTTAGCTCTTTGGCCGCCTTTGAGGTAGCCGCATCACTCTTTCTGGCTTGCTCCTTGACTCGGGCAAGCTCCGCCCGAAGCTCCTCCATAGCAGCGGCGCCACCTGCATCAAGCATACATATTGTAAGGCGTGGGCATCAGCTCCCTTACTAGGCGACCGCGGATAAGCCACCTACCTCGTGACTCGTTAAGCCGTTTATTGACAAGCGCGATGTCCGCATCCGCAACGTCAAGTTGCCGCTTCAGTTCGGCAACTACATCAGTCTGGCCGGCCACCGAACGCCCCGCCACCTGTACGGGAAGAGCGATGCCTTATAATTGAGATTATGATCCTCGGCACGCTGTCGTTCTCGCCAACATACCGAGTCTCAGGGGCTACTATCTATACAGGGCGCATTCTAAGCACAAAACTGTCAAAAAGTATGGTCATTTTTACGTACCTCAAACCCCATCAGTAAACTTCTGATGGCCTCATGCAACCTGCTCTCAGCGGATGAAATCCTTTCAATCACCGTACCCATTAATGTACGGTGATCTTCTGGGATAGATGCCCTCTCGAGCAGATCCTTCAGCTCCTCCGGCCGTACACCAGTTGGTGCCGAACTCTCCGGCCCCGCCGAACTCGGGGAGACCCTCCGCGACGACACCTCAGGGTCGTCCGCCCCGCCTGACGGTGCGGCAGATGGAGGCGTCTCACTCTCCATCATCTCCGGATGAAGATCCCCCGAAGATGAGCTCTGCTGAGAAGGGCTGAGATCCGAACTACAAGGTAAGAACTTCGGTTATCCTCAGAAATAAAAACAGGGATGTCCCTTATTATGAAACTCCTCTTTTCTACTTACGGCTCGCTGGAGGGCCGATTCCCTTGGGGAAATAGTGCGGCCGGGGTTTCCCCTGGTGCAGGACCCTCCGGTGAAGATTTCTTCCCCCGCTTTGAGGCCTTGACCTCCGGATCTTTGGAAGCGGTCCTCTTCTCCCCCTGGAGGGAGGGATTCTCGATCCCCCTTTCTTGAGAGCCTCTTTAGCAGAGGCGGTAGTTTCCCTGTTTCCCCCTTTGCCCTCTTCTAAAGGCACAGCCTCCAGCATCCTGGCTAACACGGGATCCGGCGTGGTCTCAGGGAGGGGGGCCGGACACCTTATTAGCTTTGCTTCTGCTATCCACTCCTGTTCAGGGGGCAGCTTTTTAAAATGAGCGAGAATTATGATGAATATATGGATAGCACGTCCGGGCAAGGGAACTACTTACTTGAGTATCCGGGCGATTGCAGCTTAGGCCGGCATCCTCGATCAAGTCCGTACACATCTCTTGTGATCCGAAGAACAGTTTATACATCTCCACGGGCGTCGCACCCATGAGGTGGCGGAGAGCTTGCAGTCCCTCCGGCTTGAATTCCCACAGCCGGAGAGGGCGACGTTTGCAGGGCAGAAGGCACCGGATCAGCATGACCTACGTCACTACGACCAGAGTGATCTCCCTCTCTTGGAGGTCTCGAATCCGGCCCTGCAGTATTGGTACGTCCTTGGACGGCCCCTAGTCAAGCCCTTTGTTGACCCACGACACCAGCCGCGGTGGAGGGCCCGGGCGAAAGACAGGTGGCGCCACTTTCCTGGTGCCCCTGGAAGCGGTGATGTAGAACCACTCCTGTTGCCACAAACCAGGCTCCTCCTGAAAAGAGCCCTCGGGCCATGGAGCATCGGCCCTCTTGCTTATGACAGCCCCTCCGCACTCTGCCTGCCGCCCCTCGATCATCTTCGGCTCCACGTTGAAGGTCTTGAGCCACAATCCGAAGTGAGGGGTAGTGCGGAGGAAGGCTTCACAAACAACAATGAAAGATGAGATGTGGAGGATGGACTCCGGAGCCAAGTCATGGAACTCCAGCCCATAATAGAACATGAGCCGCCTCACGAAAGGGTCCGTCAGGAAGCCTAAACCCCGACGGAAGTGAGACATGAACACCACGCTCTCACCAGGCTCGGGGGTGGGAATGACTTGCCCTCGGGCGGGCAGCCTATGCGAAATCTCGCAGGTTAGATACCTGGCGTCTCTCAGCTTTAGCACGTCCTCTTCTGTGACGGAAGAAGGCATCCACCGGCCCTGTAGGTCAGAGCCGGACATTGTCGAAGGTCCGAAGTGCTCGAATCTGGAACCTTGGGTGTTGGAACTCGGGGCGAGGGGCGGATTGGATCAAGGATTGAAGAAAAGAAATAGGCCTTGGTCTCATTATAAAGGGGTAGAATACCAAGAGCCGTCCCCGTGACCGTTTGGAACTCGCCTCCGATGGAGGGGGCGTGGCAACGGGCGCGGTTGGGTTACCCACGTCCGTATTGATGAGAATCCCGGAATTAGGGGACACGATCTCTGCTTCGATAGGACGTGCCAAGGAAACCGCTTCGCTAAACGCGCTGAGGTGGAACAATAAAAACAATTCGAGTAGAGGCTTGGCCATGGCGCGATGTCATGTTACGAAATACGTCAGCAGATTGAAGTTGTGTAAATATTATTCTCTCTACGGTGGTATGTGGAATTTATTTTGCAGAGCCGAACACTATCCTGGTGTTCACAATCTTCAATGAAGTATTTGGAGGAGGAACCCGCCTTGCAATGCCGAAGACAATATGCGCGCCAGACTCGTCGTCATTGAAGCCTGGTTCAGGGGCTACTGAGGGAGTCCTGGACTAGGGGGTGTCCGGATAGCCGAACTATCATCATTGCCCGGACTCCAAGACTATGAAGATACAAGATTGAAGACTTTGTCCCGTGTCCGGATGGGACTTTCCTTGGCGTGAAAGGCAAGCTTGGCGATACGGATATGTAGATCTCCTACCATTGTAACCGACTCTGTGTAACCCTAGCCCTCTCCAGTGTCTATATAAACCGGAGAGTTTTAGTCCATAGGACGAACAACAATCATACATAGGCTAGCTTCTAGGGTTTAGCCTCCTTGATTTCGTGGTAGATCCACTCTTGTACTACCCATATCGTCAATATCAATCAAGCAGGAGTAGGGTTTTACCTCCATCGAGAGGGCCCGAACCTGGGTAAAAACATCGTGTCCCTTGTCTCCTGTTACCATCTGCCTAGACGCACAGTTCGGGACCCCCTACCCGAGATCCGCCGGTTTTGACACCGACACTCCCCCTCTACTCTCTTGTGATGAATTGAGTTTCCCCTTTGAAGTTATCTTATCAGATTGAGTCTTTTATGAGAACACTTGATGTATGTCTTGCCGTGATTATCTGTGGTGACAATGGGATATCATGTGCCACTTGATGTATGTTTTGGTGATCAACTTGCGGGTTTCGTGACACTGGGAACCTATGCATAGGGGTTGGCACACGTTCTTGACTCTCCGGTAGAAACTTTGGGACACTCTTTGAAGTACTTTGTGTTGGTTGGATGAATCTGAGATTGTGTGATGCATATTGTATAATCATGCCCATGGATACTTGAGGTGACAATGGAGTATCTAGGTGACATTAGGGTTTTGGTTGATTTGTGTCTTAAGGTGTTATTCTAGTACGAACTCTTTTATAGATCGATCCGAAAGAATAGCTTTGAGGTGGTTTCGTACCCTACCATAATCTCTACGTTTGTTTTCCGCTATTAGTGGCTTTGGAGTGACTCTTTGTTGCATGTTGAGGGCTTGTTATATGATCTATCTATGTTATTATTGTTGAGAGAACTTGCACTAGTGAAAGTATGAACCCTAGGCCTTGTTTCCTATCATTGCAATACCGTTTACGCTCACTTTTATCATTAGTTACCTTGCTGTTTTTATATTTTCAGATTACAAAAACCTATATCTACCATCCATATTGCACTTGTATCACCATCTCTTCGCCGAACTAGTGCACCTATACAATTTACCATTGCATTGGGTGTGTTGGGGACACAAGAGACTCTTTGTTATTTGGTTGCAGGGTTGTTTGAGAGAGACCATCTTCATCCTACGCCTCCCACGGATTGATAAACCTTAGGTCATCCACTTGAGGGAAATTTGCTACTGTCCTACAAATCTGTGCACTTGCAGGCCCAACAACGTCTACAAGAAGAAGGTTGTGTAGTAGACATCAAGCTATTTTCTGGCGCCGTTGCCTGGGAGGCTAGGTAAAGGGCACTCACTCACACCTCGTCAACTAAGCTCTTTTCTGGCGCTGTTGCCAGGGAGGTGAGTGCTTGAAGGTATATCTTTAGATCTTGCAATCGAATCTTTTTGTTTCTTGTTTTAGCACTAGTTTAGTTTATAAAAGAAAACTACAAAAAAATGTAATTGAGTTTGTCTCATACGCTTCATCTTTTTAATATCTTTCATGAGTATGATGGAAAGGAAAATTGTGCTCAAGTACTAGAAGAAGAATTACATAGAATTCTTGGCATAAAATATGTGAATGATGAGCATGATTGCAATGTTGTTAGTATGAATTCCTTGAATATCCATGATGTTAATGATATGCAAAGCCACAAGCTTGGGGAAGCTATGTTTGATGGAGATGATATTTTTGTCCCCCAAGCTTTGATGAGCAAATTTACTATGATGAAAGCATGCCTCCTATCTATGATGATTATTGTGATGACACGTATGCTTTAAAGAATAATGATAACCATGAAACTTGTCATCTTGATCTTAAATTTCAATCGTATGATAGTTATTTTGTTGAGTTTGCTCCCACTACTATTGATGAGAAGAATTTTGCTTATGTGGAGAGTAGAAAATTTTCTATGCAAATAGATCATGAAAAGAATGCTTTAGGTGCTGGTTATATTGTTGAATTCATTCATGATGCTACTGAAATTTATTATGAGGAATATATGCGTGTAGGAATTGCAATAATATCAAGTTTCCTCTCTATGTGCTTAAAATCTTGAAGTTATGCTTGTTTTACTTTCCTATGCAAGTTGATTCTTGTTCCCATAAGTTGTTTGCTCACAAAATCCCTATGCATTGGAAGTGGGTTAGACTTAAAATGTGCTAGTCATATGCTTCATGATGCTCCCGTTATGTTTCAATTCTTATTTTTTTTTGTGAGCATCATTGTCATCATCATGCCTAGCTAGAAAGGCATTAAAGAAAAGCTCTTGTTCGGAGACAACCCAATATTTATCCTTACTGTTTTTGTGTGTCCACATGTTATGCCACTGTAGTAATCATGTTTTATAGCTTTTGTTTCAATAAAGTGCCAAGTAAGACCTTTAGGATAGCTTACGGTGATAGTTGTGTTGATCCTGCTGAAAATCAGAAACTTTTGCACCTAGTAAATTAGTTTTGTTAATTCATAGAAACGTGATTCGGATATGATTCTTTTTTCTTTGGATTGGTAAACAAATTTCTTAGGACTTCCTAATTTAGTAGGATTTTTGGAGTTCCATAAGTATACTTTTGATACAGATTACTACAGACTGTTCTGTTTTTGACAGATTCTGTTTTCTATGTGTTGCTTGCTTATTTTGATGCATCTATGAGTAGTATCGGAGGGTATGAACCATAGAGAAGTTAGAATACAGTAGATGTTACACCAATATGAATTTAGAATGAGTTCATTACAGTACCTAAGTGGTTGTTTTATTTTCTTATACTAATGGAGCTTACGAGTTTTGTGTTGTGGAGTTTTCAAGTTTTGGGTAAAGATTCGATGGACTATGGAATAAGGAGTGGCAAGAGCCTAAGCTTGGGGATGCCCAAGGCACCCCAAGGTAATATTCAAGGACAACCAAGAAACTAAGCTTGGGGATGCCCCGGAAGGCATCCCCTCTTTCGTCTTCGTTCATCGGTAACTTTACTTGGAGCTATATTTTTATTCACCACATGATATGTGTTTTGCTTGGAGCGTCTTGTATTATTTGCTATTTGCTTGTTAGTCTACCACAATCATCCTTGCTGTACACACCTTTTTAGAGAGCCATACATGAATTGGAATTTGTTAGAATACTCTTTGTGCTTCACTTATATCTTTTGAGCTTGATAGTATTGCTCATAGTGCTTCACTTATATCTTTTGAGCTTGATAGTTTTGCTCATAGTGCTTCACTTATATCTTTTGAGCTTGATATTTTTGCTCATAGTGCTTCACTTATATCTTTTGAGCATGATAATTTTTGCTCTAGTACTTCACTTAGATCTTTTAGAGCACGGTGGTGGATTTGTTTTAAAGAAACTATTGATCTCTCATGCTTCACTTAGATTATTTTGAGAGTCGTTAATAGCATGGTAATTTGCTTAAATATTAATATACTTGGTGTTCAAGATATGTGAAACTTTCTTTTGAGTGAATTGAATACTAAGATAAGTTTGATGCTTGATAATCGTTTTGAGATATGGAGGTGATAATATCAAAGTCGTGCTAGTTGAGTAATTGTGAATTTGAGAAATGCTTGTGTTGAAGTTTGCAAGTCCCGTAGCATGCACGTATGGTTAAAGTTGTGTAACAAATTTGAATTATGAAGTGTACCTGGCTTGTGCATCCTTATGAGTGAAGGTCGGGGGCGCACGATGGTTAACTCCTACCAACCTCCCCCCTAGGAGCATGCGCGTAGTACTTGATTTTTGATGACTTCTAAATTTTTGCAATAAGTGTATGAGTTCTTTTGACTAATGTTGAGTCCATGGATTATACACACTCTCACCTTTCCGCCTTTGCTAGCCTCTTCAGTACCGTGCATTGCCCTTTCTCACCTTGAGAGTTGGTGCAAACTTCGCCGGTGCATCCAAACCCCGTGATACGATACGCTCTATCACACATAAACCTCCTTATATCTTCCTCAAAACAGCCACCATACCTACCTATCATGGCATTTCCATAGCCATTCCGAGATATATTTCCATGCAACTTTCCACCGTTCCGTTCATCATCATCATGACATACATTACTTTTGTCATATTGCCATTGTATGATCATGTAGTTGACATCGTATTTGTGGAAAAGCCACCATGCATTATTTTTCATACATGTCACTCTTGATTCATTGCACCATCCCGGTACACCACCAGAGGCATTCATATAGAGTCATATCTTGTTCTAAGTTTCAAGTTGTAATCCTTATGTGGTAATCAATAGAAGTGTGATGATCATCATTATTAGAGCATTGCCCAAAAAAAGGCCCAAAAAAATAAAAAATAAATAAAAGGGCAATGCTACTATCTCTTTTTCCACACTTGTGCTTCAAAGTAGCACCTTGTTCTTCATATAGTGAGTCACATATATTGTGCTTCAAAGTAGCACCTTGTTCTTCATGTAGTGAGTCTCATAAGTTGTCTTTTTATACTAGTGGGAATTTTTCATTATAGAACTTGGCTTGTATATTCCTACGATGGGCTTCCTCAAATGCCCTAGGTCTTCATGAGCAAGCGAGTTGGATGCACACCCACTAGTTTTCTTTTGTTGAGCATTCATAGCTCTAGTGCATCCGTTGCATGGAAATCCCTACTCCTCATGTTGACACCAATTGATGGGCATCTCCATAACCCGTTGATTATCCTCGTCAATGTGAAACTTTCTCCTTTTTTGTCTTATCCACACAATCCCCATCATCATATTCTATTCCACCCATAGTGCTATATCCATGGCTCACGCTCATGTATTGCGTGAAGGTTGAAAAAGTTTGAGATTATTTAAGTATGAAACAATTTCTTGGCTTGTCATCGAGGGTATAGAAGTTGGGAACATCTTTGTGTTACGAAAATGAAGCATAGCCTAACTATATGATTTTGTAGGGATGAACTTTCTTTTGCCATGTTATTTTGAGAAGACATGATTTCTTTGATTAGTATGCTTGAAGTATTATTATTTTTTATGTCAATATGAACTTTTGTCTTGAATCTTTCGGATCTGAATATTCATGCCACAATTAAGAAGAATTACATTGAAATTATGCCAAGTAGCACTCCACATCAAAAATTATCTTTTTTATCATTTACCTACTCGAGGACGAGCAGGAATTAAGCTTGGGGATGCTTGATACGTCATCGACGTATCTATAATTTTTGATTGCTCCATGCTATATTATCTACTGTTTTAGGCAATACTGGGCTTTATTATCCACTTTTATATTATTTTTGGGACTAACCTATTAACCAGAGGCCCAGCCCAGATTTGCTATTTTATGCCTATTTTAGTGTTTCGAGGAAAAGGAATATCAGACGGAGTCAAAACGGAACGAAATCAACTGGAGAAGTTATTTTTGGAAGGAAAGCAACCTGATAGACTTGGAGTGCACATCAGGGGAGTCCCGGGCTGCCAACGAGGGTGGGGGGCGCGCCCACCCCCCTAGGGCGCGCCCCCTGCCTCGTGAGCACCCCGAAGGTCCACCGACGTACCCCTTGCACCCATATATACCTATGTACCCTAAAACTTCTAGAACGGAAGATAGATCGGGAGTTCCGCCGCCGCAAGCCTCTGTAGCCACAAAAAACCTCTAGGGATCCCATTCCGACACCCTGCCGGAGCGGGAACCCATCATCGGTGGCCATCTTCATCATCCCGGCACTATCCATGACGAGGAGGGAGTAGTTCACCCTCGGGGCTGAGGGTATGTACCAGTAGCTATGTGTTTGATCTCTCTCTCGTGTTCTCTCTCGTGTTCCCTCTATGGCATGATCTTGATGTATCCCGAGCTTTGCTATTGTAGTTGGATCTTACGATGTTTCCCCCCCTCTACTCTCTTGTGATGAATTGAGTTTTCCCTTTGAAGTTATCTTATCGGATTGAGTCTTTTATGAGAACACTTGATGTATGTCTTGCCGGGATTATCTGTGGTGACAATGGGATATCATGTGCCACTTTATGTCTATTTTGGTGATCAACTTGCGGGTTTCGTGACATTGGGAACCTATGCATAGGGGTTGGCACATGTTCTTGACTCTCCGGTAGAAACTTTGGGGCACTCTTTGAAGTACTTTGTGTTGGTTGGATGAATCTGAGATTGTGTGATGCATATCGTATAATCATGCCCATGGATACTTGAGGTGACAATGGAGTATCTAGGTGACATTAGGGTTTTGGTTGATTTGTGTCTTAAGGTGTTATTCTAGTATGAACTCTTTTATAGATCGATCCGGAAGAATAGCTTTGAGGTGGTTTATTACCCTACCATAATCTCTACGTTTGTTCTCCACTATTAGTGGCTTTGGAGTGACTCTTTGTTGCATGTTGAGGGCTTGTTATATGATCTATCTATGTTATTATTGTGGAGAGAACTTGCACTAGTGAAAGTATGAACCCTAGGCCTTGTTTCCTATCATTGCAATACCGTTTACGCTCACTTTTATCATTAGTTACCTTGCTGTTTTTATATTTTCAGATTACAAAAACCTATATCTACCATCCATATTGCACTTGTATCACCATCTCTTCGCCGAACTAGTGCACCTATACAATTTACCATTGTATTGGGTGTGTTGGGGACACAAGAGACTCTTTGTTATTTGGTTGCATGGTTGTTTGAGAGAGACCGTCTTCATCCTATGCCTCCCACGGATTGATAAGCCTTAGGTCATCCACTTGAGGGAAATTTGCTACCGTCCTACAAACATGTGCACTTGCAGGCCCAACAACGTCTACAAGAAGAAGGTTGTGTAGTAGACATCAGAGACTCTCTATCATGAAGATCATAGTGCTACTTTGAAGCACAAGTGCAGTAAAAGGATAGTAGAATTGCCCCATCTCTCATTTTCTCTCATTTTTTTATTTGGGCCTTTTCTCTTTTTTATGACCTCATTATTTTATTTTATTTAGTCCGGAGTCTCATCCTGACTTGTGGGGGAATCATATCTCCATCATCCTTTCCTCACTAGGACAATGCTCTAATAATGAAGATCATCACACTTTTATTTACTTACAACTCAATACTTAGAACAAAATATGACTCTATGTGAATGCCTCTGACAGTGTATCGGGATGTGCAATGATTCAAGAGTGACATGTATGAAAAATTATGAACGGTGGCTTTGCCACAAATACGATGTCAACTACATGATCATGCAAGGCAATATGACAATGAAGGAGTGTGTCATAATAAACGGAACGGTGGAAAGTTGCATGGCAATATATCTCGGAATGGCTATGGAAATTCCATAATAGGTAGGTATGGTGGTTGTTTTGAGGAAGGTATATGGTAGGTGTATGGTACCGGCGAGAGTTGTGCGGTACTAGAGAGGCTAGCAATGGTGGAAGGGTGAGAGTGCATATAATCCATGGACTCAACATTAGTCATACAGAACTCACATACTTATTGCAAAAATCTACAAGTAATCAAAACAAAGTACTACACGCATGCTCTAGGGGAAGGATTGGTAGGAGTTAACCATCGCGCGATCCCGACCTCCACAGATAAGGAAGGCAATCAATAAATAAATCATGCTCCAACTTCATCACATAACGGTTCACCATACGTGCATGCTACGGGAATCACAAACTTTAGCACAAGTATCTCTCAAATTCAAAACTACTCTACTAGCATGACTCTAATATCATCATCTTCATATCTCAAAACAATCATAAAGAATCAAACTTCTCATAGTATTCAATGCACTTTATATGAAAGTTTTTATTATACCCATCTTGGATGCCCATCATATTAGGACTAGCTTTATAACCAAAGCAAATTTCCAGGCTGTTCTAAAAGACTCTCAAAATAATATAAGTGAAGCATGAGAGATAAATAATTTCTAGAAAATAAAACCACCACCATGCTCTAAAAGATATAAGTGAAGCACTAGAGCAATATTGTCTAGCTCAAAAGATATAAGCGAAGCACATAGAGTATTCTAATAAATTCCGATTCATGCGTGTCTCTCCCAAAAGGTGTGTACAGCAAAGATGATTGTGGTAAACTAAAAAGCAAAGACTCAAATCATACAAGACGCTCCAAGAAAACACATATCATGTGGTGAATAAAAATATAGCCTCAAGTAAAGTTACCGATAGATTAAGACGAAAGAGGGGATGCCTTCCAGGGCATCCCCAAGATTAGGCTTTTGGTTATCCTTCAATTTTACCTTGGGGTGCCTTGGGAATACCCAAGCTTAGGCTCTTTCCACTCCTTATTCCAAAATCCATCAAATCTTTACGCAAAAACTTGAAAACTTCACAACACAAAACTTCAACAGAAAATCTCATGAGCTCCGTTAGTATAAGAAAATAAACCACCACTTTAAGGTACTGTAATGAACTCATTCTTTATTTATATTGGTATTAAACCTACTGTATTCCAACTTCTCTATGGTTCATACCCCCGATACTACTCATAGATTCATCAAAAGAAGCAAACAACACACGAAAAACAGAATCCGTCAGAAACAGAACAGTCTGTAGCAATCTGTAGCTTTCGAATACTTCTGTAACTCTAAAAATTCTGAAATAAATTGGTGGGCGCGAGGAATTTTTCTATTAATCATCTGCAAAAAGAATCAACCTAAAATCGCTCTCCAGTAAAAACTGACAGCTAATCTCGTGAGCGCAAAAGTTTCTGTTTTTTACAGCAAGATCGCAAAGACTTCACCCAAGTCTTCCCAAAGATTCTACTTGGTACAAACACTAATTCAAACATAAAACCACATCTAACCAGAAGCTAGATGATTTATTTATTACTAAACAGGAGCAAAAAGCAAAGAACAAAAATAAAATTGGGTTGCCTCCCGACAAGCGCTATCGTTTAACGCCCCTATCTAGGCATAAAAACGAGAATAGATCTAGGTATTGCCATCTTTGGTATGCAATTCATAAGTGGCTCTCACAATAGATTCATAAGGCAATTTAATTTTCTGTAACATCCCAAATTTTCAATTTGGAATGTTATACATTAGATCATCATTACATATCATATTTTATGGCATTTCGGCTTGATCCTAGAAATTTTACGCAACTCAAGGACCCACAGAGAGAGTTGGGGATTTCGTTATTTTCATATTTGAGTTTTCCCAAATTTTGAAAATAGGATCATTTGATTTTAATTATTTTATCTTCGAATATTTTTAATATAAAAATAAAAGAGAGGGAATAAAATGACTTTCCCAAAAATAAAGAAATATTGGAGATTTAATAATAAAATCAAATAAGATTTTATTTCGGAGTTTTATCGCTATTTTATTTGAATTAGGAAAATGCGTGTTTTTAAAAATTGCATTTTAGGCCCAAATAAATGTTCATCATGTCCGGCTTATTTTTAGAGGACGGGGAAAATTTATTTCGGGATTTTTGGAGTCCGTTTAGTATTTCTTTTCTTTGTTTTTCTGCATGGCGGAATTATTAAAAAAAAGGTTACCGCCTTATCGGGTCGTGTCCGACCTGGAAACTACGCCCGGCGACCTTTAAAGGCCGACGGCCCACCCCGGGCCGAAACCCTAGCCGCCAGCCCCGCCCTGCCCTGAGACCCGCGCTGCAGCCGCCGCCGGATCCCGCCCCCGCCGCCGCACCCCGCCGCCGCCGTCCCTCGCCGCGCCGCCGCCCGTCCCGCCGCCCGCGCCGCCGCCCGTCCCGCCGCCCGTTCCGCCCCGCCGGAGCCGCCGCCCCGCCTTGCCGGACCCCGCCGAGGTAGTCGCCGGATTCACCGCCGTCGCCGGCGTTTTTTTAGAAAATCACCTTTTTAAAAAAAACACAGTTGTTTTTTTATATAGATTGGTTTAGTTTGTTTTTGGTTTATTTATTTTGCGGACGTTCGTCCGTATGTCAGTTTTAACAAATGATTTTCATCATTTATCCACAGGCAGCGAACGTTCGTTCGTTAGCTTGTTCATCAGTTTTTCTTTTTCTCGGATTTTCTGCGATTATTTTCGATCGCGATTTCTGATCCGACTTTCGTTTTAGTATAACTTTTCGCTTGTTTATCAGAATCAGGCGATTCAAGCGCCTAGAGTTTCGTCTCGAAACCCTCTTTCTGTTTAACCAACTCAAACAAGTTTTTGCTACTGTAAAACTTGACTTAGGTCCAGATTAGTAAACGAAGCTTGTTTCTTTCGCCGTTTGAGTTTCGTTGCTTTGTTTGATTTGAATCTTTTTTGCAAACCGGAGTTCTTAAGTTGAACTTTCTGGTTGGATCTCTTATTTGGGTTTTACCCGTGCATTATATGAGTACTTATTGTATGCTTGTTTGTTTGCGATAGAGTACCCAGAGTGCGTAGATTTCTACTACGAGTCTCTAGGTTTCACGGATCATCAGCAAGGCAAGTAACACTTTGATCATACCTCTTTACTACCCGGTTTTATTGCATTAGATCAATCCTCAGACAACTGCATGATTAGGATCCGATTAATATGTGGGTTCTGGGAAGTAGATGAGGTAGTACCTATTACCTGTTCATTATCAAACCTTTGGGAGTTACTTCTACGTTTGCTTATATTGCTATGATATGCTAGTAGACGTGGATTGGGTGAGTGTATCCATGAAAGATGTGTGCTTGTTAATTAATGGTTTACATAAGGTGGAAACTTTAATACACATCTGGGTGGATTGAGGCACCTGGGGAACCCAGTGTTGCCTGTATTTTTGGAAATCCCGGGGTACCGTGTGATTCTCCTGTGGACCGCCACCCAGGCTCAAAGGGATCATGAGATTATTCATGCTAGAAACTTTTGTGTGCAAGTGCAAGCTACTATGGGCTCTAGCATAGTTGAGTATGTAGTGTGACCTCTTACAGTGGTAGACTAGCTGATGTAGGGGAAAGTAGGTGTGACTATCTACCCATCGTAAGGTGCAAACGCTTCTGAAAGACTATGTCTCGGTCATCCGTTTCTCAAACACCATGTAGTGAGACAAATCCAATGGAGGAGATCGAGTCTTGTGGGGAAAAGTGAGCAAACCTCTGCAGAGTGTACAAACTAATCATGGTTAGCCGTGTCCTCGGTTATGGACGTTTTGAGTATCTAGTATCTAGATTATCATGTGAATCTCATCATGTTACTTAATTTAATTTTGTTGGGTTAATGATGATGTTTAATTGGGATTGAGTTGGGTGAACCTTCTCAATGTTTAACAACCACCATGATAGTTAAATAAAATTTGTTCCTTTGTTGTAGGGGAAAATTGGCTTTATGCAAAACTGTAACCATAGAGCTTTCCACCAGCCATATATGCATGTAGTGATAGCATTATTCTGCTCATTACTCTTTATGTATTACATTGCCAGCATATTCCATGTGCTGACCCGTTTTCGGGCTGCAACGTTCATGTTGCAGACTTTTCAGACAACGAGTAAGGTGCCTTAGGTCGTGATCTTATACTCAGTGATGCCGTTGGAGTTGATGGACTCGCTTTATCTTCCTAGCCTTCTGCTGTTATCGTTATTAGATGGCCTTAAGCCATATTTATTGTAATTAGTTCTATTTTGAGACATTCGATGTAATAAGTGTGTGATTGCTACTCTATTATAAATCCTTCAAGTACTGTGCGTGTCAGCATTAACGATCCAGGGATGACACTGATGCACAGAGATCAGACTTTTTGAGGTCTGGTCGCTACAAGATGGTATCAGAGCACACGCTGACTGTAGGGCACGACCACTAAGCTAAAACCCTAGATCACTACTCTCTTCTCATTTCTGACTCCTCTCCTTTTCTACTCTTTTAGGATGGCGGATGCAAGGAACAAGTTCACGCAACCGGATGAAGATACGCCCTTTGGACGCCACTTGAAGGAAGTCACTAGATACCTGAACATCGGAGTACCAAGCTTCACCGGGACCTACATCGCCACTCTACCAGAAGAGGAGCGTTGGACGACTCAAGTTCAAGTTCTAGGAAGAACGTTCATGCCCATCACTAAACCCATAGAGTTTTCCTTTGATGCACCAACCTGGAGTCTAGGAAAGAGCATGGCAGCCCACATCACCATGGGACGCATTGGAGAAGTTTACCACAAGGATCTTAAGGATACTATTTACCAGATTTGTGGGCGCCGAGATGAGCAATGGGAGATGATAGCACCAGGAAGGATAGATCAATTGCAGCTTTCATCCAGGACTTAGACCAGCACATTCGTCGCCAGGAGAACCAGATGTGCACAGACATGATAGATCTGAAGAAGGCTATGACCAAGATCACGGAACTGGAAGAAGAACTCAAGTCTACACGCGATGGATATGAGGAGGAAATGACGACACTCCTGGAGAAGAATGATGATCTGAAGAAGAAGCTAAAAGTATTCATGGGATTCCCCGCGACTAGAGGAGAAGGCGATGATTGCACTTGCCCGGAGAACTACATCATCATCGCCGACACCGACTCGGAACCAGACGATAGCGCTGATGACTTTGTTGATGAAGCTGCAGCAGATATCATGGAGTCTTCGACCGATCAATTTTTCTAGTCGACCACCATAACAGTAGTAGTATTCCCCCATGTATATAGTATAGTCTGAGCACTTGTGTAACGATAGTTAGACCGTTGTAAGCCCTTGTTTGAATTGATTGAAGTGATATGTTTGTGTTTGTCTCATGTGTATATGGGTAGTGTTTTCTCTCTAGACCTCATTTTATTCTGTATTCTCATCTTTTCTAAACCCTCAGATGCCTCCGAGACGCGACAATGGATTTGCTTTCCCACCGGAGCTCACTCAGTTGATCCAGCAGCAGAATGCATTGATGCAGATCCTAGTCTAGAATCAGAATCAGGGGAACAACAACAACAACAACAACAACAACAACAACAACCCACCACCACCACCACATGTTGATCACTTAGCCCGTTTCTTGAGGCTCAATCCGCCGGTGTTCTCCAGTAACATCGAGCCAATAGTTGCAGATGATTGGCTCCGCAAGATGGGAAAGGAGTTGACCACTGCAGGATGCACAGATGCGGAGAAGGTGCGTTTTGCCGCACATCAGCTTGATGGACCTGCATCATCATGGTGGGAGAATTTCACAGCCACTTATCCCATCGACACTGTCACATGGGACCATTTTCAGCAGGCCTTCTGTACTGCCCATGTTTCAGCAGGAGCTATCACTACAAAAAAAAAGACACATCCGTGACATTTTGGGCCGAACGAATTTTTTTTATATCATACATATGACACTTCTATGGCGATAATTGTGACAAAACCCGGTATCATCATAGATGTGGTGGTCTCCTACTTCTATGACAAAAAATCATGACAGAAAATGGGCTTTTTGTCCTGGGCGTGCCGGAGACGCAGCTGCATGACATTCTTTGGGCCGTCCATGACGGAAAAAACTGTGGTAGAAGCGAGGGGGAGGAAAATTTCGGGGAGTTGCCGGTTATGGTGGGAGGTCGGGGGCCGAGGGATGCGCGTTTCTCTCGTACATGTACGCGCGTGTGTGCTAGGCGTTGGCTCTAACTGAACCCGAGCGATTGCACTGCAGGCTACGCCTTACTGAACCCGAGCGATCGATCGATGGCTGTTAACTGAAACCGATCGAGCGATTCCTTCGCTACTGCTGCTAACTGAAGCCGATCGATGCTGCCTCTGGGATGAATAGTGAGCGTTGTAGGGGGGGGGGGGGGGTTGGATGAACAGTGAGCGGTGGCGTTGCCTCTGGATGAACAGGACCCCGTGGTGTGGTGGAGGGCTGGATGAACAATAGATGGTGGAGGGGTGCCCGTGAAGGGGTGGTTGAACAGGACCCCGGTGTGTGGAGGGCTGGATGAATAGTAGACGGTGGAGGGGTGGTTGAACAGTAGCCAGTGGAGCAGCGCGCGGTGGAGGCTGGATGAACAGGAGCCCGTGGAGGCTGGAGGAGGTCGACGGTGGAGATGAACAGTATCTCATGGAGTCCTGTTTTGCGGTACGCCACACCCCTCCCGATGAACAGGACCCCCGTTTCGACCGTAGGAGGTCCGTTTCGTCCGTTTTGCGGTACGCCACAACGCTCCCGATCAACAGGACCCCCATTTCGACCGTAGGAGGTCCGTTTTGCGGTACGCTACACCCCTCCCGATCAATAGGACCCCCGTTTTGACCGTAGGAGGTCCGTTTCCTCCGTTCTGCGGTACGCCATGCCTCGTTTCCATCGCCTGTTCCATCCAAGCAGGTTGGCTCCCATGCGTTCGTTGCCTCGCGATGAACACGACGCATTCGGTTGCCTCCCGATGAACATGACGCATTCGGTTGCCTCCCGATGAACACGACGCATTCCGTTGCCTCCCCATGAACACGACACATTCCGTTGCCTTCCCATGAACACGATGCATTCCGTTGCCTCCCCATGAACACGACGACGATGCTATTTCTCCGTTCTGACCCAGCCCTATACGTATGCGCAAGTAGGTGTTCGAGACCCTGCCTGTATGTACGTACGTGGCCATATTTTCTTTCTTGCACCCTGGCCACTGTACGTACGTGTACATGCTATGTGCGCGCCTCTACTACAACACATGCGTGCCTCTACATCCACCAGTATATATGCGTACACGTTCGCGACCAGAATGACAACGCTACGTATGCTTCGACTAGGTGGGTCCCGACTGTCAGGCACTTCCTTGCCTGCGAAGCTGGAGCTGGTGGGTCCGAGCAGTTAGGGGGGCGAATCATTTTTTTGCCCGGACGCACTTCCTTGCATGCGAAGATGTAGCTGGTGGGTCCCAGCAGTCAGGGGGAAACTTTTTTTCCGTGAAATATGGTGGCCTGTCCGGTGGGTCCCCGCTGTCAGGTGGAGGAATAATTATTTTGCGCGTAATAAGGAGGCACTTCCTTGCTGCGGCCGTGGACCCAGCTGTCAGCCTCTCCACATACAGTCCACGTCTGATGGAAGTCGTTCCTTGACCACGTTGACCACGCCGCACCGAGAGCACCAGGGCGGTGGACGACGACGAGGCCTAGGAAGGGGATGACGTGGAGCCGGGGAAGATGCGGCAGTGGAAGCCCGCGCGGAGAGGAGTACGAGAGTTCACTGGTTCGGCTGCGGTGTGAGGCTGCCGTTGCCGCAGGGCCTGGCCAGCGGTGGGAATAGTAGGGGCAGTGAGGCCTCCGCGGCAGCACACCCGGCCATGGGAGGCAGGAGCATGCAACACGACCGGTGCTGCTTTGGGCGGCTGGAGAAAGAAGACAAGAGGTTGAAGAAGCACTACGACCGTTAGATGGACATCATACAATCACTAGAGCTAGAATCGTTTATATTGACTAAGTTGACAAAGCCCTCCATCCCCGTCAACTTAGTAGGCCCACAAGTCAGCCTGCCACTATACTGGTCCCAGCTAACAGGGGGAGTATTCATTTTTTTGTGCATAATAAGGAGGCACTTCCTTGCGTGCGAAGATATAGCTGGTGGGTCCGAGCTGTCAGTGGCGGTAGCGGCTTTTTCGCAAAATACAGAGGCCCTTTCGGTGGGTCCCTGATGTCAGGTGGAGGAATCATTATTTTGCGTGTAATAAGGAGGCATTTCCTTGCGTGCGGTCGTGGACCCAGCTGTCGGCCTCCCCACATACAGTCCACTTCAGATGCATGTCGGTCGTTGACCACATTGACCAGGCCGTGCCGAGAGCACCAGGGCGGTGGACGATGGCGAGGCCTAGGAAGGGAACGACACGGAGGCAGGGAAGACTCGGCAGTTGTTTCCCACGCGGAGGGGAGTACGACTGTATGAGGGTTTACTGGTTCATCTGCCGTCACCACAGAATAATAGCAGGTGTGGGTGAGTAGAGGGATGGCTAGGCCAGCGATGGGAGTATGGTGGGGCGGTGAGGCCTGCGCAGCAGCAGAGCCGGCCGCGGGGAGGAGGGAGCAGATAGTCCCACCGGCGCTTGTTTGAGCGGCTGGAGCAGGAAGAGCAGAGATTGAAGAAGCACGATGGTCGTTGGATGGTCATCCAACAGTCACTGCTTGTGCGTCAACCTTTTTTTAGGAAAGCCTCAAATCTGTGGAAAATAGCATACAACCTATCTGCCATTATTTTTAATAATTTACAGCCCATTTGCTAATTCTTAAGGTTTTTTTGGAGCCCATATTCTTTTTGTTAGCATTACACCTCATATTGTGGTCACGGTTAAAAAATTATACGAAATTTTGGATATTTCGGTGCGGTCCGAACTGTTTTTAATCCCGAATTTCGACTCACATTCAAATTGATTTTAAAAATAAATGTATATCAATATAAAATCCAACAAATTCTCCACGCATAAAAATTAATGTAATTTAAAATCTCGAAATAAAAAAAAGATATTTGAAACTAATTGCCGGTTTGATGTGTTTTAACAATGTACAACCCATTTCTCATTACTGATGGGCCATTTTCTCGGCCAGCCGAATGAAAGCTCTCCTCGACTTGAAAGATTTGTAGCCCAACAGGCCTGACAAAGCGACTTACTTGGCAAATCACAAAAAAACTGGGCTGTGACCATGGACCCAGCTGTCAGCCTCTCCACGTACAATACTCTTTCGATGGAATGTCGTTGACCACATTGACCACGCCACACAGAGAGCACCAAGGCGGTGGATGATAGCGAGGCCTAGGAAGGAGACGACGCGGAGCCGGGGAAGACGCGGCAGTGGATGCCCACGCGGAGAGGAGTACGAGGGTTCACTTGTTCGGCTGCGGTGTGAGGCTGTCGTCGCCGCAGGGCCTGGCTAGCGGTGGGAGTAGTAGGGGCGACGAGGCCTCAACGGCAGCACAGCTGGCCACTGGAGGCAGGAACAGGCGGTCTCCCCGGCGCTGGTTTGGGCGGCTGGTGCAAGAAGAGCAGCGATTGAAGAAGCAGCAGGACCGTTCGATTCAAATCCAATGGTTACTGCTGCTAGAATCGTTTGTTGACTAAGTTGAGAAGCCCTGCGTACGTGTCAACTTAGTAAGCCCACAGGTTAGCCTCCCAACCGGTGCGCCCCAGATGTCGGTGGGAGGAATCATTTTTTTTCACGTAATAAGGAGGCAGTTGATTGCGTGCGGCCAGGGCAGCGGAGGGAGTAGGCTGGGCCGGGGAAGCCTGCGCGGCATCACAGCGGGCCACAAGAGGAGGGAGCAGGCAGTCCCACCGGCGCTAGTTTAGGCGGCTGGAGCAGGAAGATCAGAGATTGAACAAGCACGTCGGTCGTTGGATGGACATCCAACAGTCACTGCTACTAAAATTGTGTGTTCACTGACAAAGCCTTGTGTAAACAAGTCAGCCTCGAAATCTGTGGCGTGTACAGCCCATTTGCTATTATTTTTATAATTTTTACTCATTTTCTAATTAATATGGAATTTATTGCAGCCCATTTTCCATTTTTAGAATTGCTGGCCATTTTCTAGTCAGTACCAGGGTAAAAAATTAACTAAATATGTGAAATTTTGAAAATTCACAAATTTTTGCTGGGGAATGAAATATTCTTAATCCAAAAATTAATAGCCATAGTAAAAACAAATTTAAAAATAAATTAGTACTATGTCATGTTAAATACGATGAAATACGTATAAGATATCAGTGAAGAACAAAAGCAAAAAAGGAAACGAATATCCCATTTGCTATAATTTTTTTGGAATTTTCAACCCCTTTTGATATTACTTTTAACAGACATTGACCATACTCTTTGGCCAGGACGGAATGCATCCCTCCTCGTCTTGAAAGATTTGCAGCCCAGTAATTCGGAGAAAACAAATAGGCCTAGCTTGCGTATTCTTCAAAAAGAAATACTGGGCTACCTATTTTCCCAAAGAACTGGTGCATGAGCATTTAGCTTTATTTATTTATTTACTTATTTATGTTTAGGGGACCATGAGCATGTACCTGGGCCAGATTCATGTGAGAGCCTCCCTTCCAGTTAATTATGGGCTTCTCTATTGGGCCTTCATCAGTGGGCTGCATGTTATCAACAAGTGGAAAATGTGTTCCGTACAAAAAATAGTATGAGCTACGTATGATACGGGGCACTAAAGGATTGAACCGTGCAACGACTTCCAAAACATTGTGTTTTTCATTCTAACAACACATTTATTCAACCAACAGACGAAATATACTACCGATTGTACATTGAAAACAGCAGCAGCAGCAACCAGGGCTGGGGGTGCAACAAAAGCAGTAAGCAGGCCAGAAGAGTGAAGACGCAGCTCTCTCTTCCAAACCAAACATCAACCATCATTACAAAAGGGCTACCAAAAAGGAACAAGTGTATGCATCAAATTAAATAAAGATCCTACTACACCAAGTATACGCATCTAACTAACTGGCTCAGTTAGACGTTACTATTTATTAAGATGTGGAGATTGGCTGACGGCTTGAACCAGATGGGTGCTTGACGGGGGAAACTCCAGCCAGCAGGTCGAAGTCTGATACTTGCGACCCTCTCTCCTACTTTGGGCTGCAGAGCGTGGCGGCACATATCAGGGTATGGTGCATGCAGAGACACATGGTACGCTGTGTACACACAGTTTTGCCTGATGAACGAAACCGTGCTGCCATCATGGTCCTTGCCGTCAGTTATATCCAGGTTAATCGGATAATTCAGTCCAACAAACAGAGAGCATGTACCAAGGCTACTTACCAGCCTCCAGTCAAAAATTCCTGAAGGCCCAGAGAAGCTGGGATCCTGCTCAAAGACCTTGCAGTGACTGTGATTGTATTCCGCGAAACAACACGTCCGGTACGTGCGAACAATCATCAATCTTTCCCCATCGTCTGATTGAGCCAGGAACCACCTGCAACTGCCATGCCGCTTTTCTTTGAAAGGTTCTAGGATTAGGAAGGGTAGGGACACCAGGCGGCCTACAACATCATATCAAGTTGGAGTCAGATAAAAAAGGGCTCTTGATTTAGTCAATCTTAAGAACAACATGTTATGAGCATGAATATTTTTTCAGTAAATGTTGACAGTAATATATGCAAGCCATCATGATATCATAGGAAAGTAACATACTGCTGTAACAGCCGTTTGTAGCGATGACTGGAGTAGGCCAGCAATACGTCCAGCCATAGAAGGAGTCGACAGCGTAAATGAAGCCCTTGTGTTCAATGGCATCAGAGAAGCATGGAGGATGTATGATCCTGCGATGGACGTGTAGATTTATCCACTTACCGCAGTGACCTGTCAGATAGGCGAGACCACGGTTGAAGAACGCAATTAGCCTGAAGTCTTTATAATTCGCAGATCTTGTGGGCACTTGGCGGATTACAACCTTGAGCAAATCAAACTTGGTATCATGTTGGCTACTGTAAGATTCCGAGTATTCTGGGCCGCGGTGCCAAAGCAGTGTAGTGTTAATCGAAGGAAGGGGGATCAATCACCGGGTGTAGACCTCCACGAGCATCCAGCTGCCGCAACCATCGACGAGCACCATACAAGACATGTTCATGCCGACCCAGTACATACCGTTAATGTAGTTGAGGCTGCCGGGGATCGGATCGCAATCAAGGGGGTTGATGCTCGCCACCCTACGATCGTTATGTTGCGTGACACGCCGTTTCTGAAGATCAGGTGGCATCAGCAAGCAAGGAGCTGGCTTAAAAAGCTCCGGCCCTAGGGCTTTGAGTAAACGGTACAACCCCAACGACGAGCGACATGGTATTGAGATTGTCCACACAGGAAACAATGAGCTTGATTACCTCTGTGGGAGCAAATTCCAGCCACTCTTTCGGCGGACGCTGCTCGGTTCTGCCATTGTTAGTGCTTGGGTTTCGGACGAGGGGGGGAGGCGCCTTAGCGGGGATGGAAGATTGGACGAGATTATGTGCGGACAAAGATGGAGAAGCGAATATGTGCTGCGGGAAGTGGATAGGTGATGATGACTACAGCATGCCGCTTGACTAACAAAACACATACCAGCAGCGTAGGGTCATGTCGATGCCAGACAACGTGCTTGAGTGATCACAGTACTGGTACTCCCTACAGTGCTATGCCCTAACTTGCTTGAGTAGAGTAGTAGAGTAGGACTCTGCTCTACTACTAGCACCGGAGGAGTAGTATATTCTAATCTAAAATAGTAACAAACTTCAATGCCCAAGCATGGAACGACTACAAACCGTGCTCAAAGACCGTGTCTACGTGGTGTTTGGACTTATATGCAAAAAAATAGCAAGATACCCGTGCATTGCACGGCACACCATCATCACCAACTCGGTTTTTTCTCTACTCCTACTCCTATAAAAGACTCAGTTGGTGATGATGGAGGCGAGGAGGCGTGTTCAGCCGGGCGTGCAGCGGACGACGCAACACTATTCAATTTGTTATAAAAAACAAAGAAGAGTAGTAGAGATAGAGACATACTCCCTCCGTCCGTGAATAAGTGTACATCTACCTTTTGTCCTAAGTCAAAGTTTTAAAACTTTGACCAATTTTATAGGAAAACGTAGCAGCATTTATGTCACTAAATTAGTACCACTAGATTCTTTTTGAAATGTACTTTCATAATATATCAATTTGATATCATATATGCTACTACTCTTTTCTATAACATTGGTCAAAATTTTAAATCTTTGACTTAGTACAAAAGCTAGATGTACACTTATTCACGGACGGAGGGAGTAGGGAGGAGCACGAGGTTGTGGGAGATAAGGATGAACGAGGTAAGGCCTTATCTGTAAATGTGGAGAGAGGTGCGGGTATCTTTTGTAAAATTGTCATAGTTGGCTTTCTATCCGTCAGATATAGATCGGACGGTCTATATTACAAGATGGCAGGCATACCATCATCACCAACTCGGTTTTCTATAAGAGTAGATATAGATAGATAGAGACTAGGGAGTACTAGTAAGGACACCATCTACTGTTTCGTGTACTACTCCTGCGCTCCATTCGGCAGCCGCAATGTCCCCTACGGCCACTCCCACCTGCGCTACATTCGGCGAGCGCTATTGAAATTTGGGGAGCACACTCTCGCGACTGCTGGCAGCCATGACTTCACCGACGACGACTTCTTCCCCGACTTCGGCAACCTCTTCCTCAACGACATGGGTGACAACCTCAACGCCAACGGTGCTGCTCCCGTTGCACCGTATGTGTTTCTGTCCTTCCTGTTCGATATCGTGGTAGAATTCATGTTTCTACTCTGTATCCTACTACTATGCTAGTCCACATGATTAGTTTCATCTCTGTTATAGCCGTCATGATTTATTTTGTGCTTATTCGGATTAAATCTCGTAGTAACTTGCTCATATATTCAACTGGCGCAACATCCCCTACAGCCACTCCCGTTTCATGGACGGCCTGGTCGATGCCTCAAAGGAGCCCTTCGTCCACTGCTATGAGTGCCCGATTCCGTTCTGTGGCTCGTCGGCGGACATGGTGCATCACCTCACGGATGCGTGCAGTGGTCACTGCTGGCCCTTGGTGGAGAACATCAAGTACGAGACGTGCTACCCGTTCACCATGCCGGAGTCGCTGGAGGATCACTACCGCCTGCTAGTCTCGAAGGAGGACAACAACATCTTCCTCTTGATCGTGGGCACCGGCGAGGCCCGCGCAGGCTACCGCCCTGTCTCTGTAATGTGCATCAGGGGCGACGGCGCTGACGCTGACACTGACACGAGGCCGAAGTACGGGTGCGTGGTCAATGTTACTACCCCTCCGGGTCGCGTGGGCGGCGACACCGGCCTCATCGGACGGACTTGGACTCTAGGGAGCTGGGACTATCCCGCCAATGTGGACTTGGAAAACCCATGGCATCCTTTACCCGCTGACGCGGTGCACGGGGACTCCAAGGAGGTTCACCTGGACATACACATTATCAAGTTAAATGTTGATCATTAGTCTTCGCTCAATGTAATCCGTTGTCTAAGCATGTGGAGACTTCCATGCAGGATCTTGCTCTATTGGAGTATCGCGCATGAATAAAAGTGTATCCGTTTATGGTTTAGTCTAGAATCTTCCATGTATGAATTTTTACTACAGTACTGGTGAAAGACTTACGATGAACCATTTCTTACATCTCCTCTGCCCCCTTGCAAGTCATCCTGATTTAATCCCTCCATCTAGGTGTATAAGGGCATGGTTAATATTACTTAATAGTATAGCCAACTATTGACTATAAGAAAGTGCCATGTCATTTGTAGCCAACATGTATAACAATCGATACTCAAAAACTAATTCTTAAAGATCATTTCTTGCAAAGCACAATAAGTGTTATTTCTTCAAAAGTTTTGGATGCAGGTTGAACAGTTGAACGCTTTTGTTTGCAAAAGATACCTTTTTATCTATTTCACCCGGATGTTTGTGAGCTCTAGAGATGAAATAATATCCGAAGAAACCTATCGATACCCGTTACACATGAGATGACCCCCACATCATTTGTCAAAATAAACAACTCCCCGATCAATGCATTTCACTCTTCGGTGCAACGCACGGGCACCTTACTACTATAGATTAGTACGACCAAAAATTGAACTACCATTATATATAGTACGATAAATGATGATGCATGTCACCTAAAATTATATCATTCAAAACTATGTTCAAATACGAATCCAACGATATAGTTTTTGTTGACATGCACTAACATTTTGTCAGTTAAATCTTCAGTCAAATTCAATGGGGGACTAATAAACCACGACCGATGTAGTACAAGTGTAGAGGGTGGCACTGCATGGGAGTCTCACCTCTCACCCCGCTTGTGGCGCGATAGTAAAGCCGTCATATCACAAAACCCAACCACTCCCAGTAATAAGTGGCCTCGTAAAATAAACGGACAAGGAAACATCACATCCCTCCGTCTTTTTTGCATTTCATCTCTCTACATTTACTTTCTCTGGTTCATCTCGCACAATCGATCCCTAGCTACTACTCCTAGGCCCAGTTCTTTTGGCAGCTTCCCCAGCTTTTCCCACAAGACTAGTCACAGTGGAGAGTAACAATAAGGCGCCTCACTCATTTATTTGGGCTTCTAAACTACTACTCTGTCCTGGTTTATTCCTCGTCATTGTAATTTGTGCTAAAGTTTGAGCAAAGATTTAACTGATAAAATGTTACTCCCTCCGTCTAGGTGTGTAAGTCATCTTACGAAAACCAAATAATCCCAAAACACTTACGCGCGGTGCATTAACTTCTACCTCGTTTCTTGTTTCTTGACATATCAACCAATAAGAGATAAAGAGTGTGCATGCTTTTAATGACTTGAGATATCAAACACGACATGCAGTGGTTTGTTCATTGCATGCAATACTAAATTAGCAAATATACATGAACATTTCTCATTTTCTCCTCCTCCTTGGTTACGGTGCACAGCCTAAGATGACTTACTCACCTAGACGGATGGAATAGTGCATGTGACATGCACTAACATTTCATTAGTTAAATTTATGATCAAAATTTGACACAGATTACAATGGGGACCAATAAACCAGGACGGAGGTAGTAGTTATGGGATTAGTAATCTAGAAGCCTAAAATAACTGGCCCCTGGTACTCCTACTAGTAGTAGTACTCAAGTTGGAATTCCAATTGCACGGCACAACTTGTTAGGCAAAAAATTTGATACAGGGTGTAGGAAGCGGTTTGGGAATTTGCATGCCTTTCCAACCAGTGAGATACTCCGAACAAAGTACGACAGAGAAATAACCACAGAGAAGGAAGCTAAAAGTAAACAACCAAACAAGAATTTTTGCATTTGTTTTGCATTGAATCGTTTCACAAGCATGACTAGTGTTGTTTTTCTACTTTTACAAAAACAGCATCGTAATGTTAAAACGTGCATTTGCACGTACATAAGTAATAGTAGTCCTCCCTCCGTCTAGGTGTACAAGTCTTCCCTCCTTCTTGGTCACCGTGCACAACCAAAGATGACTTATTGACCTAGACGGAGGGAGTAGCACAGTTTGCAAGCATATATCGAGAGAGACGTGTAGTCCAATAGTATATAGTAAAGTTTGTGCTATATGCATGTACTTGCAAAATGCGTAATAATACACAACGTTTCCAAACTTTCCCTTTTACATACTTAATTAAGGACGCTAAAAATTCCTGAACGTTCGGGATTTATCATTTGCGTCCCAAAACTAATGAGATTGTCTTACGAAACAAAAATTATACTCCTCCTAAAAGCCACGGCACTCGCAGGAGCGCTTGCGGCGCGCCACAAGTGCCCTAGTGCGCAGCCGTTTCCCAGCGCGCCGACACAACGCCTCTTCCTCAGCCTCGCAACTCGCGAGGTGCTGATTGGTGGCTTGCCGGCGAGCGAGCACGATCTCACCAGTGTGGTGATCCGGTGCCAACAGGTACTCCTCCTGGCTGGAAGCGTGCACCCGGTCCATGTACCGCCAAGTGTAGATGAGGCGCTTGGGCCCGACTGCACTCAGGGCGTCGGCACGGGTGTCCTCCGCCACCCTCACGGCCCTTGCACGAGCCTTCTGCCAAAGAGCCAATTGACTGACTCTCTCGGACGTGACATAGGCCTCCCAGGCAGCTTGTTGCGTGGTGCGCTTCTCTTCTTCGGCCTTCTTCTCCGCCTCTATTTTGGCGCGCTCTGCTGGAGGCAAAGCCTCCCACAAGGCGACATCCATTTCTTTCCAAAGCTCCTCAAGGCTGGGGGGGCTCGGCGGGCGGCGCGGCGTTCTCCTTGTAGCGGGGAGCCGACGCGTCCTCCGACGCGCGTGCTGGCGAGGTTGGGAACACCGATGCGTCCACCTTGATGCGTCACGGCGAGGAGCGGAACACCAACGCGTCCTCCTCGACTAGTGGCGGCAAGGAATGGAATGGCGACGTGTCGCGTTGCGGCGAGGAGCGGAATGCTGACGCGTCCTCGACTAGTGGCGACAAGGAACGGAACAGCGACGCGTCGTGTAGCGGCGAGGAGCGGAAAACCGATGCGTCCTCCTCGACTAGTGGCGGCGAGGAACGGAACGGCAACGCATGACCGTCTGCGGTGCAGCGAGGGTCTCCTAGGGCTTGGGAGGGGCGATGCCATGGTGGTCGACGTGAGAGGGAGGGGGAGGAGATAGCGATGAACGTGAACATGAGGGGGAGGAGATAGCAATGTCGTGGGAGGCGCAGTATTTATAGCGAGTAATGGCACACCTACGTAAGATATGGACTGAGCTGCACTGACTTAACTGCAGGTCCAGTTGCGTCACTGACATGTGGGCCAGTCCCCTGTTGGGCCCATATGTTAGTGACCCAATGCACCTGAAGTTAAGTAAAAGCTACGTGGGCATATTTGTTGGAGTAAATTACGGGGGAGCGAAGGGGTGGAAATATTGCTGGTCACAACGGATTGGACGAGCGTGGGGGGAGGAGAGTCATGCATGCAGATTTTTTCACACGGGGTGGAGTGGTGGGACCGCCGAAGGGAGAAGGAGAGTTTGGCAGGCATATTGTTTCCACACATGGAGAGGAAAAGATTTGGAGACGAACGGGCTTCCTGCAAGTATGGGGAACGGTGCATAATAAAGTCATCTTGCATGTCAGGCTAGGTATAGTCTCAAGTCATTAAAAACATACACGCCCCACACATGTTCATATTTCAAGGTGCACTAAATTATTGCATGCGATGATTAAGGCTGGCCATAATGGTGGTACCTTAGCCGGTATCATGCACATGGGAATAGCAAACATGCTGATGTGGCAAAGAATTAAAGAAGAGAGGGGGGTTAGAGTAACTAGTGTTCATGCATGCATTGGTAAACACATTTTTTTGTGAAGAACGACATCATTAGTTGAGTACTTTTGCAGACTTGAAAAACTATTCCACCGCCTCTACTATCTTGCTAAGAGTAGGTGAAATTTTTGAATCGAGCCCTTTAAACTAGAAGGGAGGTAGTGCTACACTAATAGCTAGGTGTGTAAGTCATCTTACGAAAACCAAATAGTCCCAAAACACGTAGGCGCGATGCATTAACTTCTACCTCGTTTCTTGTCTCTTGACATATCAGCCAATAAGAGATGAGGGTGTGCATGCTTTTAATGACCTGAGAATATCAAACATGACATGAAGTGGTTAGTTCATTGCATGCAATACTATTTAATTAGCAAATAAACATTAATGTCTCTCGTTTTCCCCTCCTCCTTGGTGATGGTGCACAGCCTAAGATGACTTACTCACCTAGACGGAGGGAGTATCAACATTCACAATGTCAAATCAATATTTTTACACTCATTATAAAACGTAGTTCTTATACTCATTATAATCAGTATTCTAGATATTGATATTTTTAGTATAAATTTGGTCGTGGGATTTCATTGATGTCTGTCAAAGCATGGAGGAAGCGGAGCTTAGCGTAGGATCTTGAGAAGAGGTGTCTAGAGGGGGGTGATTAGACACTAAGAGCCAAAGTTGCAATTTTTAAGTTTCTTTAAAGTTTGAGTGGAGTTTAGGCACAAGTTTAACATTCACAACATATAGCAAGCAAGCATGCAAAGAGTTTATGAGCAGCGGAAAGTAAAGCATGCAACTTGCAAGAATGTAAAGGGAAGGGATTGGAGGATTCAAACGCAATTGGAGACACGGATGTTTTTCGCGTGGTTCCGATAGGTGGTGCTATCGTACATCCACGTTGATGGAGACATCAACCCACGAAGGGTAACGGTTGCGCGAGTCCACGGAGGGCTCCACCCATGAAGGGTCCATGAAGAAGCAACCTTGTATATCCCACCATGGCCGTCGCCCACGAAGGACTTGCCTCACTAGCGGTAGATCTTCACGAAGTAGGTGATCTCCTTGCCCTTACAAACTCCTTGGTTCAACTCCACAATCTTGTCGGAGGCTCCCAAGTGACACCTAGCCAATCTAGGAGACACCACTCTCCAAGAAGTAACAAATGGTGCATTGATGATGAACTCCTTGCTCTTGTGCTTCAAATGATAGTCTCCCCAACACTCAATTCTCTCTCATAGGATTTGGATCTGGTGGAAAGAGGGTTTGAGTGGAAAGCAACTTGGGGAAGGCTAGAGATCAAGATTCATATGGTAGGAATGGAATATCTTGGCCTCAACACATGAGTAGGTAGTTCTCTCTCAGAAATGGTAAGTTGGAAGTGTAGGTTCAGTCTGATGGCTCTCTCCACGAATGAAGAGGTGGTGGAGGGGTATATATAGCCTCCACACAAAATCTAACCGTTACACACAATCTACCAAACTCGGTGGGACCGAATCGATAAACTCGGTCAAACCAATTTAGAAAATAATGTGACCGTTAGGGTTTTCGGTGGGACCAAAATGCAACTCGGTGGGACCGATTCGGTTAGGATTAGGGCATAACGTAATCTCGGTAAGACCAATTACACAAACTCGGTAGGACCGATTTTGGTAATAAGCTTTCTAGGCAGTTGGTCAGGCAAACTCGGTTTGACCGATTATCAAACTCGGTAGGACCGATTTTGATGATAAGTTAACCAAAGAGTTTGCATTGTAATCTTGGTAGTACCGATTGCTCAAACTCGGTGAGACCGATTTTGATAATGGACATACACAGAGAGATTACAATCCCATCTCGGTGAGACCGAGATCGCTATCGGTGAGACCGATTTGCCTAGGGTTTGTGGCAGTGGCTAAGACATCAAAACTTGGTGGCGCCGGATAGGAAGAATCAGTGGGGCCGAGTTTGACTTTAGGTTTAGGACATATGTGTGGAAGTGGGAAAGTAGTTGAGGGTATTTGGAGCATATCACTAAGCACTTTGAAGCAAGAGGCTCATTAAGCAACACCTCATCCCTCCTTGATAGTATTGGCTTTTCCTATAGACTCAATGTGATCTTGGATCACTAAAATGTAAAATGAAGAGTCTTGAGCTTGAAGCTCGAGCCAATCCTTTGTCCTTAGCATCTTGAAGGAGTTCCCACATCCTTTAGTCCATGCCACTCCATTGTTGAACTTATCTGAAACATACTAGATAAAAGTGTTAGTCCAACAAGAGATATGTTGACATTAATTACCAAAACCACCTAGGGAGCACTTGTGCTTTCAATCTCCCCCTTTTTGGTAATTGATGACAACATACATTAATGCTTTAGATAAAGATATAAAGAGTAGCAAGTAAAGCTTTGGAAGGACATGTAACAAGCATTGTGAGGGAGTCCTGGACTAGGGGGTGTCCGGATAGCCGGACTATCATCATCGGTCGGACTCCAAGACTATGAAGATACAAGATTGAAGACTTCGTCCCATGTCCAGATGGGACTTTCCTTGGCGTGGAAGGCAAGCTTGGCGATACGGATATGTAGATCTCCTACCATTGTAACCAACTCTGTGTAACCCTAGCCCTCTCCGGTGTCTATATAAACTGGAGGGTTTTAGTCCGTAGGACAACAACCATTACAACAATCATACCATAGGCTGGCTTCTAGGGTTTAGCCTCCTTGATCTCGTGGTAGATCCACTCTTGTACTACCCATATCATCAATATTAATCAAGCAGGACATAGGTTATTACCTCCATCGAGAGGGCCCGAACCTGGGTAAACATCGTGTCCCTTGTCTCCTGTTACCATCCGCCTAGACGCACAGTTTAGGACCCCCTACCCGAGATCCGCCGGTTTTGACACCGACATTGGTGCTTTCATTGAGAGTTCCTCTGTGTCGTCACCGATTGGCTTGATGGCTTCTTCAATCAATAACAACGTAGTCCAGGGTGAGACTTTTCTCCCCGGACAGATCTTCGTGTTCGGCGGCTTTGCACTGCGGGCCAATTCGCTTGGCCATCTGGAGCAGATCGAAAGTTACGCCCCTGGCCGTCAGGTCAGGTTTGGAAGCCTAAACTTCACGACTGACATCCGCGGAGACTTGGTCTTTGATGGATTCGAGCCACAACCAAGCGCGCCGCACTGTCACGGTGGACATGATTTAGCTCTGCTACCGGATAGTACCCTGGAGGCCGCACACGAGTCCGCTCCGACCCATAGTTCGGAGCCGACCGCGCAGATCGAGGACAGGTGCTGGACACCGCCTCGGGGGCTGCAATCTCTACGGCGATGGAGCCGAACACTGACCTTGTCCCTTGCAAAGCTCGTGACTCCGAGGCGCCGGACTCCTTGCCGGACTCCGAACCTCCTGCGCCCCTGCCAATCGAATCCGATTGGGCGCCGATCATGGAGTTCACTGCTGTGGACATCTTTCAGCAATCACCCTTTGGCGACATCCTGAATTCGCTAAAATCTCTCTCTTTATCAGGAGAGCCTTGGCCGGACCACGGTCGGGACGGTTGGGATGCGGACAACGAAGAAATTCAAAGCCCTCCCACCACCCACTTTGTAGCCACTGTCGACGACCTAACCGACATGCTAGACTACGACTCCGAAGACATCGACGGTATGGACGACGATGCCGGAGACGATCAAGAACCAGCACCTACGGGGCATTGGAAGACCACCTCGTCATACGACATATACATGGTGGACATCCCAAAGGATGGAGACGGCGAAGAAGCAGCGGAGGCAGATTCCTCTAAGAAACAGCCCAAGCGCCAACGTCAGCGGCGCCGCTCTAAATCCCGCCACAGCAAGAATGGAGATTCCGGCACCGGAGATAATAACACCCCAGAGAGTGCCGAAGACAACCCCCTCCAGCAAGATTCAGCGCAGGAGGACGGAGAAGCCAGCCCTCGAGAGAGGGCAGTAGACGAGGAGATAGAGGATGACAATTACATGCCTCCCTCCGAAGACAAGGCAAGCCTCAACGACGACGAATTCGTCGTGCCCGAGGATCCCGTCGAACAAGATCGTTTTAAACGCAGGCTAATGGCCACGGCAAACAGCCTAAAGAAAAAGCAGCAACAACTTCGAGCTGATCAAGACCTGCTGGCCGACAGATGGACCGAGGTCCTCGCGGCCGAAGAACATGAACTCGAACGCCCCTCCAAAAGCTACCCAAAACGCAAGTTGCTCCCCCGATTAGAGGAGGAGGCATACGAACCTTCATCACCAGCGCACAATACGGATGACCGACAACCTCGTGGCCGCGACAGAGAGGCATCTAGACCCTCCACCAGAACCGTACCCCAGCACCGCTCGAAAAGCGCGAAGCCACGGGGGAATGTGCCGGACTTGCGAGACATATTGGAGGACAAGGCAAAACAATCAAGATCTATCTACAGATCACGTGGGCGCCCCATGATCCACGACGATTACCGTCGCGCCGGATACAGCAACTCCGGCCGGGTCGAACACAGCAGACACAACTCTCTTGAGCTACGTCGTGATATTGCCCAGTATAGAGGCGCCGCACACCCACTATGTTTCACAGATGAAGTGATGGATCATCAAATCCCCGAAGGGTTTAAACCCGTGAACATTGAATCCTACGATGGCACAACAGACCCCGCGTTTTGGATCGAAGATTATCTCCTTCATATCCACATGGCCCACGGCAACGATCTACACACCATCAAGTATCTCCCACTCAAGCTTAAAGGACCAGCTTGACATTGGCTTAACAGCTTGCCAGCAGAGTCAATTGGGTGTTGGGAGGACCTGGAAGCCGCATTTCTCGACAACTTCCAGGGCACATATGTGCGACCACCAGACGCCGATGACCTAAGCCACATAATTCAGCAGCCAGACGAATCGGCCAGACAATTCTGGACACGGTTCTTAACAAAGAAAAATCAAATCGTCGACTGTCCGGATGCAGAGGCCCTCGCAGCCTTCAAACATAACATCCGCGACGAGTGGCTGGCCCGGCACCTAGGACAGGAAAAGCCGAAATCCATGGCAGCCCTCACATCACTCATGACCCGCTTTTGTGCGGGGGAGGACAGCTGGCTAGCCCGCAGTAACAACCTCAGTAAAAATTCTGGCAGTCCGGACTACAAGGACCGCAATGGCAGGTCGCGTCGCAACAAAGACAAACGCCGCGTTAACGGCAATAACACTGAGGATACGGCAGTCAACGCCGGATTCAGAGGCTCAAAACCCGGTCAGCGGAAAAAGCCATTTAAAAGAACTACTCCGGGTCCGTCCAATTTGGACCGAATACTCGACCGCTCTTGCCAGATACATGGCACCCCCGAAAAGCCAGCTAATCAAACCAACAGGGATTGTTGGGTATTCAAGCAGGCAGGCAAGTTAATTGCCGAGAACAATGACAAGGGGCCACATAGCGATGACGAGGAGGAGACCCGGCCGCCGAACAGTAGAGGACAGAAGGGGTTCCCCCCATAAGTGCGGACAGTAAACATGATATACGCAACCCATGTACCCAAGAGGGAGCGGAAGCATGCACTTAGGGACGTATATGCGATGGAGCTAGTCGCCCCGAAGTTCAATCCATGGTCCTCTTGCCCGATCGCTTTCGATCAAAGGGACCACCCCACCAGTATCCGCCACGGCGGGTTTGCCGCATTGGTCTTAGACCCAATCGTCGACGGATTTCATCTCACTAGAGTCCTGATGGACGGCGGCAGCAGCCTGAACCTGCTTTATCAGGATACAGTGCGCAAGATGGGCATAGACCCCTCAAGGATTAAACCTACAAAGACGACCTTCAAAGGCGTCATACCAGGTGTTGAGGCCAATTGTACAGGCTCAGTCACACTGGAAGTGGTCTTCGGATCCCCGGATAACTTCCGAAGCGAGGAGTTAATCTTCGACATAGTCCCGTTCCGCAGTGGCTATCATGCCCTGCTCGGACGAACCGCGTTTGCAAAGTTCAACGCGGTGCCGCATTATGCATACCTCAAGCTCAAGATGCCAGGCCCTCGCGGAGTCATCACGGTCAACGGAAACACTGAACGCTCCCTCCAAACGGAGGAACATACAGCGGCTCTCGCAGCAGAAGTACAGAGCAGCCTCTTAAGGCAACTTTCGAGTCCGGCCGTTAAACAACCGGACACGGCCAAACGCGCCCGGAGCAACATATATCAAGACCACCTGGCACGTTCCGAGCACAAGTAGCAATGCGGCCCCAACCCCAGCCCTCGCATGATTGCAAGACCAGCTCTCCGCGTACATCATTATGCTCTGGAGATACCATGGGCATTGGGGGAGGGGCTCGACCACGACAGGCCCAGAGTGTGGCTCAACCACACCAGGGGCTCCCAAGTGTGTCGTTCCTTTTCCTTTCCTTTTTTCTTTTTATCCATAGGACTCCGTTCGTCAGAGACCCTGTCCGGCGGCGAATCTGCCGAACTCACGATGCAACAGCCAGGGAAGAATGAAGGCTACGACAAACAATCAGGTGGTCTCCATTACGAGCATTAAATCTGTTAAATACACCATTCCGCAGCCTACCTCTGGAGGGGGACATGTCTAATAGTCCAATCCCTTGCCTACCGCACTATTTGTATCGTTCTGCACTCATGGGAGAATTCCTTGAATGAACAATGCATCACTTTTCGCTTATAATTGCATTCCCTTTTTACATATATGTTCATTTATGATGTTTTGCATCCGTACACTTTGGTACGGCCAAATACACCAGGGGCTTATGTTCCCCGCATTATGGTGTGACAAGTCCAAACACTTTCACAAGTGTGGCACCCCAAACTTATAGCATTATATGAATCGGCTCCGAATCATGTCTTGGGTCAATAGTTGGGTTTGCCCGGCTCCCATGTTTTGGTACCTTACGTTCCGTTACATCGGCTAAGGTAGCACTAGGAGAACCACTGCGATTGCGCCCCAGTTGAGCTGGGTTAACGCCTCAGCGGAGAAAGCTAAAACTGACCGTCATGATAAGGCGAGAGCTGGTCGCTGTTCGAGAGGTTTTTTCGAGTCCCTAAAGACTTATGCCGCTTAGAGCGATGAGCCGACTAACTGTCTGGCCCAGGCGTGGATAGCGCCCCAAATTCGGCCTTCCGAACACTAGGGGCTTCGCCGAAATTTAAAATTATAGAATTCTATGGCTAAGTGAGAGTGTTCAAGCATTATAAGTCCGGTTGCCTAGTTCGTTTTGTTGAACGCCTCCCTAGATGGACCCAAATATGGGAACAAGAGTGCTCAAATTTATCCCGAACACCCGAGCACTCGTGGCATGGGGGCTGAAGCCGACGACTTGCCATCTCTCAGATTTGATAAACGGCCAAACAGAAGGTAATATTTTAAATAAACAAGCGTTGCTTAGCGCATATGAACAAAGTTTTCAGCGCACAGGATAACACATTGCGAGTCTACTCAAATATTACATCTTTGGGGCACTCGTCCGCAATCTTGCGGGCACCCTTCAGGACACTCTTATAATACATTTCGGGCGTACGATACTCCTTGCCTGCCGGCGGCGCGTCTGTCAGAAGCCTCTCAGCATCCAGCCTGCCCCAGTGCACCTTTGCACGGGCAAGGGCCCGATGGGCACCTTCGATGCAGGCGGAGCGCTTGATGACTTCCACCCAAGGGCACGCATCCACCAGCCGCCGCACGAGGCCGAAGTAGCTCCCAGGCATGGCCTCTTCAGGCCACAGCCGGACTATGAGGCCCTTCATGGCCTGCTCGGCTACCTTGTGGAGCTCGACCAGCTGCTTCAGCTGGTCGCTAAGGGGCACTGGATGTCCGGCCTCAGCATACTGAGACCAGAAGACCTTCTCTGTTGAGCTCCCCTCCTCGGCCTGGTAGAATGCGGCGGCATCGGACATGCTGCAAGGCAGATATGCAAACGCTCCTGGAGAGCTCCGAATCCGGGTAAGTAACAGGTAATTCACACTCACATGCTTGCTTTGCATGAAAAATGCCTTACCTGCCGCTATTTTCTTCACTGCCTCAATATCCTGGAGGGCCTTATGGGCCTCGGCCTTAGTGGCTTTGGCACTCTCAAGAGCCGAGGCAAGCTCGGACTCTTGAGTCTTCGACTCGCGCTCCAAACTCTCATGCTTTTCCATGAGAGCCTGGAGCTCTTGCCGCACCTCCGCCACCCGTGCCTCCTGCTTCTCTCGCTCCGCTCGTTCTACAGCCGCATTACGTTCGGCCGTGGACACGGCCTCCTTCAGGGTCGCCACCTCGTTCGTGGCCCCTGCAGTGCCCACGTTATCCTTGTTATTTCCATTGCAACCAAAATCCTTTTCTGTAAGGTACAAATTTAATACGGTGTTACTCACCTTCTTTGTCCTCGAGCTGCCTCTTGGCAAGGCCGAGCTCGTTCTCGGTCTGCTCGAGGTTCTGCTTCAAAGCATCGACCTCCGCAGTCAATGCGGCAGAGGTCAGCAGCGCAGCCTGCAATCCCATATTGACATAATTTTTAGAACTCCTGCGTATATCTTTTTAGATCCTCAGTCCGGTTTTTCTTTCCGAACACCGAACCGAGCATCAGGGGCTACTGTCTATGCAGTACTACATTACATATTTTCAAACTTCTTACCTCAAAGCCTGATAGAAGGCTGCTGCAGGCTTCGGTCAGCCCGCACTTTGCGAGCTGAACCTTCTGAATCACCGCACTCATGATAGTGCGGTGTTCTTCCTCGATGGAAGCACCGTTAAGCGCCTCCAACAAGTTATCCGGCGCCTCCAGTTGGACGGAGGCCGCCGGTGCCACGGTCTTGCCCTTCTTACGAAGGGGCCGCCTGCCGGACTCCGGAACCACTGCGGGTTCCAGGGCGGAGTCCGGTGCGAAGTCTGGGAGGCTGCCTTGTGGCACCTCCGGAGCCTCACCCTCCTGGCGGGTCCCCTCCTGGGACCCCACCACGGCGTCCTCGGCGTCACGAGGGGTGGAGGCGGTCGAAATGGAATCCACATCCGACGGAGCCAAGGACCCGCTCGAAGAAGCGGGAAAATCATCCTCGGCCGGACTACAGGTTGTATGCGGTATTAGAAGGACACTGCTTGGCGAAAAAGAGAAATTATAAATCATGCATGAATCCGGATACTTACGATCTTGCCCGGGGCTTGGCCCCTAAGGGCCACCCCTCGTCGCCTTCGTCAGCATGCGCGGAGTTGTCCGGAGGAAGGGTCCTTCCCCTCTTGCACCCTTCGGCCTCCCCCGTTGGGGAAGCCTTCCTCTTCCTCTTTCCCTCCTCCTAGGGAGAGCTCTCTCTCTTCTCCTCACCCTTGTGGGAGGAGTCGGCCTCGGATTCATCATCTGATAACACTTGAAAATGGGAACTCTTTCGAGTACCCGTGGCCTTCTTCTTGGCCTTCTTCTCCAGCACCACGTGGGGTGCCGGGGCCAGCAACCCCGTTAGGCGGGCATCCGCTGGGTCCTCTGGCAATGGGGCCGGACAGATAGTCTGTTCGGCCTTCGCCAGCCAGTCCTGTCAAAGGCAAAAGGAGTTTAGATCCCGCATAAAGTCAGACTATGAAAAACAAGCGATTAAATTGCTTACCTCGTCAGCTGGACGCTGCGAGCTGAATCCGCGATCTTCGGCAGCGGATGCGGGAGCGTCGACGCTCTTGAACAGCACCCTCCAGACATCTTCGTACGTAGTGTCGAAGATCCTGTTCAGAGTCTGGTGCTGCGCCGGATCGAACTCCCACATGTTGAAGCCCCGTCGTTGGCACGGGAGAATCCCGCGGATGAGCATGACCTGGACCATGTTGACAAGCTTGAGCTTCTGGTCCACCAGCTTTTGGATACAAGCTTGGAGTCCTGTCAGCTCCTCCGAATCGCCCCAGATCCGGCCGCTCTCTTTCCAGGAGGTGAGCCATGTGGGGATGCTGGATCTGAATTCGGGGGGCTGCTGCCCAATCGGGGTCACGCGGCTCGGTGATGTAGAACCACCCCGATTGCCACCACTTAATGGTTTCCATGAAGGTGCCCTCCAGCCAAGTAACGTGGGACATCCTACCCACCATGGCGCCTCCGCACTCCGCTTGGCTGCCCTTTACAACCTTCGGCTTGACATTGAAGGTCTTTAACCACAAGCCGAAGTGGGGCTGGATGCAGAGGAAGGCCTCGCACATGACGATAAACGTCGAGATGTTGAGGATAAAATTTGGGGCCAGATCATGGAAATCCAGGCCGTAGCAGAACATGAGCCCCCGGACAAAGGGATGAAGTGGGAAGCCTACTCCACGGAGGAAATGGGGAAGAAATACTACCCTCTCATGGGGCCTGGGAGTGGGGATAATCTCCCCCTCGTCGGGGAGCCGGTGCGCGATATCGCGGGACAAGTATCCGGCGCCGCGTAGCCTCTTGATGTGTCCCTCCGTAATAGAGGAGGCCATCCATTTGCCTCCCACTCCAGACATGGCTGGAGCAGGTTGAGACAAGATGTGCGGACTTGGGCGCTGGAGCTCGAGTGCGCGGAGATGGATAAGCAAAAGGAGGAAGAAGGCGTAGGTGAAGAGGGTTGGTCCTTATCCCCTTATATATGGGCGGACGGAGACTGTTCGTCCCCACCGGCCTGGTAAAACTCGCTTATCTCCCAAGCGCCGTAATCAATGGCGCGGTCGGGTTACCGACGTCCATATTGATGGGAATCCCGGAATAAGGGGAACACGATCTCTGCTTCGACAAGACGTGCCAAGGAAACCGCTTCGCTAAACTCGCTGAGGTGGTATAATAAAAACAATTCAAGTAAAGGCTTGGTGGTGGTGTGACGTCATGCCACAAAATACGTCAGCAGATTGAATCTGTGTGTGTATTATTCTCTCTACGGTGGAATGTGGAATTTATTTTGCAGTGCCGGACACTATCCAGGTGTTCACATTCTTCTATGGATTATTCGGAGGAGGAACCCGCCTTGCAATGCCGAACAATATGCGCGCCGGACTCACCGTCATTGAAGCCTGGTTCAGGGGCTACTGAGGGAGTCTTGGACTAGGGGGTGTCCAAATAGCCGGACTATCATCATCGGCCGGACTCCAAGACTATGAAGATACAAGATTGAAGACTTCATCCCGTGTCCGGATGGGACTTTCCTTGGCGTGGAAGGCAAGCTTGGCGATACGGATATGTAGATCTCCTACCATTGTAACCGACTCTGTGTAACCCTAGCCCTCTCCGGTGTCTATATAAACCGGAGGGTTTTAGTCCATAGGACAACAACCATTACAACAATCATACCATAGGCTAGCTTCTAGGGTTTAACCTCCTTGATCTCGTGGTAGATTCACTCTTGTACTACCCATATCATCAATATTAATCAAGCAGGACGTAGGGTTTTACCTCCATCGAGAGGGCCCGAACCTGGATAAACATCGTGTCCCTTGTCTCCTATTACCATCCGCCTAGACGCACAGTTCGGGACCCCCTACGCGAGATCCGCCGGTTTTGACACCGACACATAGGCTCCCCTTACATGTATGCAATCATGTGAATATGGAATATAGAAGCATGTGATAGCATAACCATGATAGAGTAGGCAATGTGTTACATGTATCCTGGCCATATGCATCAGTGCAAAAAGTATTAAAGAGAATACCTTCATGCCCATGAGTCCTTCTTGCAATCAGTATGTACATCAGCAAGAATTCCTCATACACATGATTGTGATGCATATACTTACCTTGTAGTCTTGAGTTGGCTTAGGATGGAATGAGCCTGCGTAAACAAGGTTAGATAGCACAGATACATCTACTAGCCAGAGCAAACAAAAGAAACCACACGAATGCCAAGACTGGGATGACATGTAGAGAGTGAGTACTAAGTACTACATTGGATTAGACATGTCCCCAAGAGTAAAGATATGCAATGAATTTAGATGACTTCTTTCCCTTAGATGTCTTTCTCCCCCTGAATCTAGCATGGGACACTGGGAGAAGATAGGGAATAGAAAATCAGAACTGAAAAATTAGAGCTGAAAGATATGAATGATGATCAGAGATAATGTATGCTAATGCAAATAAGCACAACTGATCATATGAACATGTCTCTCCCCTCAAGAAGACATGTGGGCATCTCTCCTCTTGAACACCAAGCATCTGGGATCCTTGAGAAATACTTCCTACTTTTAGTATTCTCTTCCCCTGGAGATCTCTCTCTCCCCCTGAAGGATCTCTCTCTCCCTCTGAGATGTGATCTCTCTCTAAATGATAAGCTTTGATGTAATCTCTCTCTCCCCCTTTGACATCAATTTCCAAGAAGGGCTTGATAAAGATGTATTCTCTTTCTCCCTCTGGAATTTTTTGTGAATGGGTTTGATCCTTGAGTCACACCATAAAGCAATGATAAAAATGTGATGCTTGTAGAGGACAAGATTCATTGAGTGGAGCTGGATCAAAAGAAACACAGAATAAGTGGCAAACTGATTTTCCTGTTGTGAAATCGGTGGCACCGAGTGGTATGCTTCGGTGATACCGAAAGTTTCCGGTTGGACCGAAAATAACAAATCGGTGTAACCGAGTTCATCGCAGAGAAAACACTTGTCACCTCAGCTCACTAGACTAGTAAGACCTCACAAAGATTTGCAAGGAATTAACTGATATATGTGCAAGGAATTTGATGCAGAAAATGCAGAGCAAACAAAAATAAATCTAGATGAAGTTTTTTTTGAAAGGGGAAACACATATGCATGAGACAAATGCAAAACACAGAAAAGAACACAAGAGAACTTCATCTAGAGATGGTCGGCGACAAAGTCACCTATGTTACAGTATATTGACTTAGGAGTCAAGTGAGATCACTTGATCATAGGTCATACTCATCGTTTAGGCTCAAAATGGGGTTGCCATTTCGCGTTTAAGCAGCTTGATGTATTCACATCTTGTCGAGTTGCTTTAACTCATGACTTGGAGTAAAGCTTCTCTAAGATGGAATAACATACCTTGGATGGTGGTGTTGTCCACGTAGTTGAACTTGTGTGGGTTGCTCTAGGTTGATGTAGCTCATCAAGAGTTGGAAGCACCACTTGGAATTTGAGTCCATCTACCTACATGGGTTAGTTCTTGCAAGGAAGAGCACTTGTATATCCAAAAATGTCAATCATGAAACTCAACCTAGAATTTGTCAAAGGATATGTTTGAATGATTTTGTGCTTCCTTGGCTTCATCCACCTTGTGTAGAGACTTGGTGATGTAGAGATTGCTCAAGATATGAGTAGGTTTCAACCTCATGGAATTTGATTCAACCAAGTACCTACATGGGTTAGACAACATGCAAGATACAAATATATCCAAGACATAAGTTTTTCATCATAAGAGAAATATCAAGGATTAGTCATAAGCTCGTGTCTTGCATGTATCCAATGGAGTTTCTACTCCAAGTTTGAAGCATCAATGATGTTAAATTCTCCTCTCAACCTGCAAAACACTTTCTCATCAAGAGGTTTAGTGAATATATCCGCTAATTGCTTTTTAGTGCGAACATGCTTAAGATCAATGTCACCCTTAGCAACATGATCTCGAATTAAATGATGACGAACTTCAATATGCTTAGTTCGAGAATGTTGCACATGATTATGACCAATTTTGATAGCACTTTCAATGTCACAAAGCAATGGAACATGTTTCACATATATCCCATAATCTTTAAGAGTTTGGGTCATCCAAAGTAATTGAGCACAACATGAACCAGCGGCAATATATTCAGCTTCGGTGGTGGATAAGGATACCGAGTTTTGTTTCTTGGAGGACCAAGACACAAGAGATCTACCAAGAAATTGACAAGTACCCGAAGTGGACTTTCTATCAACCTTGTCTCCGGCATAATCCGAGTCGGAATAGCCAACAAGATCGAAAGAGGCCCTCTTAGGATACCAAATGCCAAAATTTGGTGTATGGATTAAGTATCTCACTATCCTTTTCACGGCCTTAAGATGACATTCTTTAGGAGCATCTTGATATCGTGCGCACATTCACACACTTAGCATAATATTGGGACGTGAAGCACATAGATATAATAATGAACCAATCATAGAGCGATAAACCTTTTAATCAACCGGTTCACCATCTTTGGTCAAGTCAAGATGTCCACTAGTAGGCATGGATGTAGTCATACCTTTGCATTCTTGCATATTGAACTTCTTGAATAAGTCCTTGGTGTACTTCGTTTGAGAGACAAAAGTACCTTCCTTAGTTTGCTTGATTTGCAAACCAAGAAAGAATTTGAGTTCACTCATCATAGACATCTCAAACTTCTCCGACATTAGCTTCCCAAACTTTTCACTAAAATGAGGGTTAGTTGAACCAAATATAATATCATCAACATAAATTTGGCACACAAATAGTTCTCCATTAACCCTTTTAGTAAAAAGAGTAGAATCAATTTTCCCAATTTCAAAGCCTTTTTGAATAAGGAACTTGGTCAAGCATTTATACCATGCTCTAGGAGCTTGTTTAAGACCATAAAGAGCTTTGTGAAGTTTGTAAACATGATTGGGTTTCTTAGGATTGACAAAGCCGAGAGGTTGCTTAACATAAACTTCCTCCTCTATTTCACCATTTAGAAAAGCACTTTTAATGTCCATTTGGTACAAGGTGATATCATGATGATTAGCATAGGCAAGTAAGATGCGAATGGACTCAAGTCTAGCAACGGGGGCGTAAGTCTCACCATAGTCCATACCGTCGACTTGTGTGTAGCCTTGGGCGATGAGACATGCTTTGTTGCGAACTACTTGTCCATCTTCATCTTGCTTGTTGCGAAACACCGAATTGGTACCGACGATGTTGTGGTTGTTGTCGGGCTTCTCAACCAATGTCCAAACTTGGTTCCTCTCAAAGTTGTGTAGCTCTTCATGCATAGCATTTATCCAATCCGGATCTTCCAATGCTTCTTCAACCTTCATAGGTTCAATGCTAGAGATGAAAGAATAGTTTTCACAAAAGTTAGCTAAACGAGTTTTAGAGCGAGTGATTCTCCCGGTTTGAATGTCATTGTAGATTTGTTCGATGGGATGATCTTTAGCAATTCTTGCTCGAACTCGTGAAAACTTTTGCTTGGGTCTTTGTTGAACATCTTCTTCATCTTGTTCTTCTTCTTAGCCTTCTTCATTGTTGGAGTTGTCGTTCTCTTGTCATGGTGGAGAAGGAGGTTATTGACGTTCATCTTGATGCACTTCCTCGTTTCCTTCATCTTGGTGTGTCCCACTTGTGGATGCTTCCGTATCAACTCTTGGTTCACCTTGTCGTGAAGTAGAAGCTTCCACTTGGACGGACAAGGTACTCTCCTTCACCTCCGTTGGACGGACCTTGCCAATAGACAAGTCTTGGATTGCTTCCGAAGGATCTTTGTCTCCTACATCAATTGGCAATTGCTCTACTTGCGAGCCGTTAGATTCATCAAACTTCACATCTATCGTCTCCTCAACCTTTCGGGTGAAATTGTTGTAGACACGGTAAGTGTGAGAGTTTGAGCCATAACCTAGTAGGAAACCTTCATGAGACTTAGGAGCAAATTTAGAGCGACGATGCTTATCAAGAATGTAGCACTTTGAGCCGAATACTCGAAAGTATCCAACTTGGGGTTTGTTACCGGTGAGGAGCTCGTATGCCATCTTGCCAAGTAGCTTGTGAAGATACAAGCGATTTGTTGCATGACAAGCTGTCTCAACCGCTTCTGCCCAAAAGTGCTTCGGCGTCTTGTACTCATCAAGCATCGTTCTCGCCATTTCGATGAGAGTCCGGTTCTTCCTCTCAACAACTACATTTTGTTGAGGTGAGTACGTAGCCGAGAACTCGTGTGAAATCCCTTCTTCGTCAAGAAAGGTGTCCACACTTGCGTTCTTGAACTCCATTCCGTTGTCGCTGCGAACCTTCTTGATCTTCACTTCAAATTGATTTTGAGCCTTCTTAGCAAAGTTTTTGAAGATCTTTTGGACCTGCGATTTATCATTGAGAAAGAACACCCACGTAAATCTGGAAAAATAATCAAGTATAACCAGACCAAAAGAATTTCCCCCGAGACTCTTGTAAGAGTTGGGACCAAAAAGATCCATGTGAAGTAGCTCGAGTGGCCTCTTTGTGGTCATAATGTTCTTCACGGGATGCCTTCCTCCAACCTGTTTACCTGCTTGACAAGCACTGCAAAGTCTATCCTTATCAAATATGACATCATTAACTCCAAGGATATGATTTCCCTTAATAAGCTTGTCAAGGTTTCGCATACCAACATGGCCTAATCGTCTATGCCATAACCAGCCTTTTGAGGATTTAGCAATGAAGCAAGTTTTAGGTTGAGCCTTTTTAGTGAAATCAACAATGTATATATCACCTCTACGCACACAGGTAAAGACCATTTTATGATTGTCTCGACGAAACACTTGGCAATCTACTTCAGTAAATAGGACACTGAAACCGAAATTAGCAAGTCTAGATACTGAAAGTAAGTTGTAACCAAGAGATTCAACGAGCATAACATTTTGTATGGAGCTATCATGTGATATGGCCACCTTACCGAGGCCAACCACCTTACCCTTTGAGTTGTCACCGAAAGTGACATACTTTCGAGGACTATCATTATCAGCAAGCTCACGAAACATGTCTTTATCTCCGGTCATGTGATCGGTACATCCACTATCAAGAACCCATTCCTTTCCTCCTGACATATATCCCCGAAGATTTGCCATAAGACCAAAGTGTCTCATTGCATCATCAAGATCGAAGTCACTATCATCATCCTCAACATAGTATCCATGTTCAACTTCGTCATGTGGTGGATCAAATCCTAGAGAGGGTGATTCGTTAGAGTGAGTTTGACAATGATCTTGCCTATGGATTTTTATAGCTTCAGAAATAATATCACTAATAATACCAACATTTCCTTTGGCATGCATAAGGTTTGTAAGCTCAAATAGACGATCACCAAACATGGGATCACTAGTATTCATCTTACTCAAAGCAATGGACTTATGGAGAATTTCATCTAGATTTTTCAAGGAATAATCTGGAAATCGTTCCTCAAGAAATTTCCATATGGTGTAGGCACACTTAAAAGTAGGCAAACATCCAATCAAGTTTCTAGGCAATCCTCTAAGGATAAGTTCGGCAGTTCTAAGATTCCTAATCATGTTAATTGAATCATCATGGGTTGGATGCATAGGATCAACATAAGGTGCACAAGGGCTAGCAATGTACTTGTTCAAATGATATTGATTGAAGATAACAAGCATCTCATTTTTCCACTCATGAAAATACTCTCCATCAAGAATAGGCACTCTATGTCTAAGACTCCCCAAAGTAGACTCATCCATCTTCCTCCAATTGTGATTAAACCAAGGCAATGGAGACCAATGCTCTGATACCACTTGTAGGACCTTGAGAAGAGGTGTCTAGAGGGGGGGTGATTAGACACTAAGAGCCAAAGTTGCAATTTTTAAGTTTCTTTAAAGTTTGAGTGGAGTTTAGGCACCAGTTTAACATTCACAACATATAGCAAGCAAGCATGCAAAGAGTTTATGAGCAGCGGAAAGTAAAGCATGCAACTTGCAAGAATGTAAAGGGAAGGGATTGGAGGATTCAAATGCAATTGGAGACACGGATGTTTTTCGCGTGGTTCCGATAGGTGGTGCTATCGTACATCCACGTTGATGGAGACTTCAACCCACGAAGGGTAACGGTTGCGCGAGTCCACGGAGGGCTCCACCCACGAAGGGTCCATGAAGAAGCAACCTTGTCTATCCCACCATGGCCGTCGCCCATGAAGGACTTGCCTCACTAGCGGTAGATCTTCATGAAGTAGGTGATCTCCTTGCCCTTACAAACTCCTTAGTTCAACTCCACAATCTTGTCAGAGGCTCCCAAGTGACACCTAGCCAATCTAGGAGACACCACTCTCCAAGAAGTAAGAAATGGTGCATTGATGATGAACTCCTTGCTCTTGTGCTTCAAATGATAGTCTCCCCAACACTCAATTCTCTCTCATAGGATTTGGATCTAGTGGAAAGAGGGTTTTAGTGGAAAGCAACTTGGGGAAGGCTAGAGATCAAGATTCATATGGTAGGAATGGAATATCTTGGCCTCAACACATGAGTAGGTAGTTCTCTCTCAGAAATGGTAAGTTGGAAGTGTAGGTTCAGTCTGATGGCTCTCTCCACGAATGAAGAGGAGGTGGAGGGGTATATATAGCCTCAACACAAAATCTAACCGTTACACACAATCTACCAAACTCAGTGGGACCGAATCGTTAAACTCGGTCAGACCGATTTAGCAAATAATGTGACCGTTAGGGTTTTCGGTGGGACCAAAATGCAACTCGGTGGGACCGATTCGGTTAGGGTTAGGGCATAACGTAATCTCGGTAAGACCGATTACACAAACTCGGTAGGACCGATTTTGGTAATAAGCTTTCCAGAGAGTTGGTCAGGCAAACTCGGTTTGACCGATTATCAAACTCGATGGGACCGATTTTGATGATAAGTTAACCAGAGAGTTTGCATTGTAATCTTGGTAGTACCGATTGCTCAAACTCGGTGAGACCGATTTTGATAATGGACATACACAGAGAGATTACAATCCCATCTCGATGAGACCGAGATCCCTATCGGTGAGACCGATTTGCCTAGGGTTTGTGGCAGTGGCTAAGACATCAAAACTCGGTGGCGCCGGATGGGAAGAATCAGTGGGGCCGAGTTTGACTTTAGGTTTAGGACATATGTGTGGAAGTGGGAAAGTAGTTGAGGGTATTTGGAGGATATCACTAAGCACTTTGAAGCAAGAGGCTCATTAAGCAACACCTCATCCCTCCTTGATAGTATTGGCTTTTCCTATAGACTCAATGTGATCTTGGATCACTAAAATGTAAAATGAAGAGTCTTGAGCTTGAAGCTCGAGCCAATCCTTTGTCCTTAGCATCTTGAACGAGTTCCCACATCCTTTAGTCCATGCCACTCCATTGTTGAACTTATCTGAAACACACTAGATAAAAGTGTTAGTCCAACAAGAGATATGTTGACATTAATTACCAAAACCACCTAGGGAGAACTTGTGCTTTCACTTAGGGCTTGCATTGCCGGTCTCTACATAGGTATTTCTCTTCATAATCCTGTAATTTTAGAGACTGGTTGCACTTTTGTGGTAGTGTCTCTTGCATCGGGGGACTATGACAGGTCTGCTATGCGTGACCTGAAGATGAAAGCGTTGAGCATCTCGAAGTTGATCAACAATCTTGAATTGTCAAAGATTAGCCGTTCGGCCAATAAGGTGGCACACTTAATCGCTAAGTATAGTTATGACAATAGATTAGATGGTATTCTTGTAAATAACGTACCACCCTGTGTGGTGAATATTGTATCAAATGAGTGTACTGGTGTGGCTGGATAATTAATATAAGGTGGTGTTCAAAAAAAAGTATAAATTTGGTGAAATACTTTGCAAACGGTTGACGGGAGTAAAAAGGACCAGAGGGAGTATCTTGCATGAGGAGTAGGCAAAAAAATTGCTTATTTATAGCCGGTCGAAGTCTCAAAGGGCGCGACCGCGCGAGGGAGGCGAAGGTCGTGGGAGGCGCGGCGGTTGACGAAATTAAGTGAAGTTACATCCACGCGCCGGCATGGCGTGCGAAACAGGCAGAAGCTATACCGTCAGGCCTATGATATGGGTCTAGTAGACATGACATCTAGTGGGTCCCGCATAGTTCTCGAGAACTCTTTGGGGGCTTGCAGCCGTTTATCCATCGGGCAAGCCAGCAACCCCACGCCGTTCGCATGCCCTACTCGTCCCCGTATTCTACCTCACAACATTTCGCTCCCAGTCATCCCGTCCTTTCACATTAGTTCGCTCCCAGTTTTTGCGGGGTACAACAGTTCAACTTCTCCTAACCCTCCTCCAAAAATCCATGGCCTCCCAAATCTCCATGGTCGCCGCTGAGTACCAGGTTAGAGCCATCACCGTTGATCAGTTCATCATCATCTACACACATGGATCCGAGACGGTGAAAGCATGGCTTGCTTGCTTCCTACGCATGTTCAACAGTTTAACGGATGAGTGGGTCGCTGGGCTAGATGTTGAGTACACCACAGTCCTGGGACGAGAGAAGGATCTAAAGGACGAAGAGAGGAACAAGCCCACCGTGATCCAGGTTTGTGTACATAATGTTTGCTTGGTCAAGCGGACCACATATGCCATGCCGACATTGAGTGCCTGGATTTTAAGAACTTTCTCAAGGACAAAAGAGTGAAATTCGTTACTGTACGATTTAAGAACGACAGGGATGTCCTGCGTCGGATAGGTCTCATTGTAGGCCAGCCCTTCGATCTCCAGAAGGCAAGCCTGGTGTCCTCCTCTCAACCTTCAATGCTGACCCTGGTAGCAACCATGATTGATCCTTCGTACGCTAAACTGAAGAAACCTCATCACGAGTTTCATCATGCATGGGAGTCGAAGACATTAGATGAAGATCACATCCTGTACGCAGCAATGGATGCCTACCTTTGTTTAAATATCTACAAGGGTTGGATGAAGAAGTAGAGCCCAGTGTCCGGTTCAAGGAAAGAAGCGTCGGCAAAGAGGAAGAGGAAGCGGGACGAGGATGAAGTCAAGGACGTGGACTCGGACTCCGAGTAGGTGGAAGTGCTGTCGCTCATGCTGGTTCTACTGCAGTGTCAAGCGGACTAGTTGCTTAGTTTATTTTCAAGGGTGTGTTGTGCTGAGGCTCTAGCAGAACTATGTTTATGTTCTTTCTCATTATTTGAACTCTTTAGTACGTACAGTAGTACTAGTACTATGTCTTACTACTGTTCTTCTTACAGTTGGTACTACTGCTCGTATCTTCGTATTCCTACTATAATTAATACCTTCGTACTAGTAGTATAACTTGGGCCAGTCGATTTGTGAAGGAAGTTCGACGGAGCAAAGGAAGAAGACGGCAGAAGAGGTGGAAGAAGCCCTTCTGGCCATCCATGTTGCATCAAACAGCTCACATGAGTCGACTGATCCAAATTGCTCTTTCAGATTGTAGGATCCACGTGGCATTCAAGGTCTCGAAGGTAGATTCCGCGTCCGCACCCGGATTGCAGGCTCGACGCGTGCGTGACCGGCTTCCACCGCGACAGCCACCATGCGCGCCTCCTCCTCACGGGCGGAGACGACAATGGCACGCTAGTTGCTCCTCGCCGGCGTGCTGGAGCATGCGCTCGTCCTCCTCTTCGTATGATGCGTGCATAGACGCGGTTCCACCAGCTGCTCGCGTGCTTGGCAGTGCGGCGGCATGGCGAGGAGGGACTGCAGACGACGTGAGCGGGCGAGCCTTCGGTTTCATGGCACAGCGATAGCGGCGACACGGCGGTGATGGGCGAGAAATTGTTGGCCGGAGCAGGCGGGCGTCGGCATGCGCAACGGTGGCGGTGACATATTGATGAGTGCGCGTGTGGGAGCTTACTTTAGTTCTATATAAGGTTGGTCAAACTTAAAAGAAAACCGTACTAGTACACGTAAACATTAGACTTAGGCGGCGCTTTTCTTAGTTTTTTTTTAAGTTAGTACCGCATCCATGATACGAAATCTTGTGCAAGCGCGTGAACCGCGGCCGCGCGATCGATCGAATGGTGCATCACCATGTCGCGCTCGAAGGACATCCACCGAACCTTTTTGTGTGTGTGAAAACAATCCTCGAATATTACTCAACTTTTTTTCCTGGGAAAGTTCTTGACGCTGCAATATTTCCATATGTTTGAATTTAGCTCCAGTTTGTGTTTATTTGGATTTGGACGTTTTAGGTGCACCCCAGTTTTTTAATACTTATTTTGTGTGTGTGACTGAGAGAGAATGTGTGTATATGTCCATATGTGTGTTGTGGCGGAAGGGCAATGTGGAGACGATGTGCGTGTGATACAGACATAGAGAGGTGTGAATGTGCAAATGATCATGCATGAGTGAGACATAAACAGATGCTGATACGTTGTGTATACATGAGAGAATGGTCTTCTAGTTTACTTGTGTGTGTGTGTGTGTGAGAGAGAGAGAGAGAGAGGAGCATCCGTAACACAACAACCATCTCTCTTGATTCGTCCGTCCCTCGCACGATCGCATGCAACACATGCATCAACGCGCACATTTTGACACCCTCACTCGGCCCCTGCCCACCTCAAGGCCCGCACAATGTCTTCATGAATACCCATTTCTCTCCTTAGGTTTGTTTTCGCTCAATATTTGACACACACACACACGCACGCACGCACACACACACCACACACACACACACACAAGCAGCACAACGCACACACACACTCCCCCGAGCACACAATTCATCCCCATCCAAGGTTATACGGTGACGACTCTCGCTTGTGCTTCTTTGCACCCCAACATGCACAACACCTCAATCTTCAAAGAGGGCATCAAGCAGATCGAAGACGGCGACCACACCACGCTAGAGAATGCGGGGTCATTTGGAAGTAGGGTGATGTGACGACGGCTGACTGACTCCTCCCCCCACCCCCTCTCTCTCTCTTGCACAAAATTACCAATCCCTCTCTCCCCCGCACAAAATTGTCAATCCCTCAACCCATGAGATTCTTCCCCTCTCGTCCATGTTTTTCTAGCTCTCTCATCAAACATGTTGTCTCTTCTCCTTCCACGTATACAGAATTCGGATGCACACACATCTCACGTATATTACATGTCTCCATCTTTCTCACAGACCTAACTTCTTCCTCTCTCATTCTCTCTCTATCTCTCTCTCTCTGTCTCGTTAGGTTTGTCTCCTACTTTCTCGTCCACATACATACAATCTTTCCCGCCCTATCTGCTCCATCTTCAAAAGCTCTCTCTGCACGTTTCAGTCACACATTGGGATATGTCAAAATGTTGCTTCTATAATGGCTGATGTAGAGTTTTGGTTGTTTTTGTTGCATCCTACAAAGTAATAACTATGAAATGCATTTAGATTCTCATTTGACTGGGATTATGTGAGTTTGAGCATGTTGTGAAGTACTATAGACCTTGTATACATCTTGGGATTCGACAATGATTGTAACTATTGAATTGTATAGACCATTACATTCGAAGTCAATAGCCTAATATATTTATTTCACAATTTCAACAAATGATTAGTTCACTACAAACTAAGAAAACAAATGTGTACTCCCTCCGTTTTTATTTAAGTCCGCATATTAGCATTGGTTAAAGTCAAGTTTTGTAAACTCTCAGAAAGCTTATAACAAAAAATATTAACATATATAATAACAAATAAATACCATTAGATTCATTATTGAATGTACTTTCACATCATACAAATTTGTTATGGTAAATGTTTATATTTTTATATAAACTTTGTCAAACTTTCGGAAGTTTGACTTCGGTCAAACCTAATATGCAGGGTTTACTACTACTACTCGCTAGTTGCTTAGCCGAATCACTCAACATGCCACATGGGGAGTCCAGTGTCACAAAATTTTGAGGTCGATGGGAAAATCTCCTGCGACCCTGATTCGAGCAGTGGGAAGTTACCATCATAGCCTTCGGAACAGGCCTACGGATGACGCTTGGTACGGGGCTGTTTTTGTAACTTCAGGTTCACCCTACCTAGCCAACCCCACCCCAGCACCTAGAGTAGTACACCTGAATACTCCCCATTTTCTATCCCCACCGCAAAATAGACTTCTCCACGGCACCACAACCTTCGTGCTCCTCCCCTTTACATCGGCGCACTCGTCCACCGCAGCGCATCTGCCTCACCGATGACCTTGTACGCCGCACTGGAGCCGGTCCACCATCGTCGTCGTACACGGAGCCTCTTCCCCGGCATCGTCTTCCACGGTCTCGGATCTGCTTCCCGGAAGCCGACGCCAAGCGCAGAAGTACCACCATCATGGACAATGAACTGACTCCCGTTCCTGACCATGACTCACAGAGGCCGCCACGACCATCGTTCTCCTCCTCGATTGGTAATGTGTGTATTGAATCACTTAGAAGTACATGTGTAGTTCCAATTTTGTTCATACCTACCCTTCAAATTTCCTGGGTGCTATTGTTCCCATAAAAGTAATTGGTTATAGCCTCCATTGTCCAATAGAATATCAGCTTGTAATTGTGCGTCGCTCCTATATCGCGCTGTGCTTGGGTAGGTTTTTCATCTGCAACCAGTAGTGTGGCAAATGATGGAAAGGTTTTTAGAACTAGCAAGATGCCCATGCGTTGCACGCATCAAAATGCATTTGTATGAGTAGTTATCTTGTGGGAGAAAAGGATGAACGAGGGAAGGCCTTATTTGCAAATCTGGAGAGGGGTATGGGTATCTTTTTGCAAAATTCCCATTTGTTTCCTTCCTATCTGTCAGATATAAATCGGACGGCCTATATTGCAAGAAAAAAAAGTATAGAGAAAAAAAGTAGACAGTAAAGGAAGTAGAGATAAATATTAAATATTAAATATAAAATAAATATAATCGTAGAGAACAGAGTAGAGATAGCAGAGACGTCGGGAAAGGATCGCGCGCGTGCGGGAAAAAGCGGTCAGGCGTGCGCTAGTTTTGGCACGCGGCGTCCGACGCGCTTTATAAAATCCAATGCCCTGCCACCGCTCCGTGCCTTGCCACCACTCTGTGCCTCACCACCGCTCTCTCCCCACTCTTTTTCGCCTCACTGCCGCCGCGCCACCATGCCACCGCGTTGCCGGGAAACTTGGGGATACTGCGGCGTCCGCGCGCGCCCCTCCGGCGGCTTCTCCGCCGAGATCCGGTTCCGCGGGATGCGCCTCGGCCTCGGCAATTTCGACACCGCCAACGAGGCAGCCCGCGCGTACGACGCGGCGGCGTGGCGCCTCCAGTGGCCTCATAGAACATTGAACTTCCCCAACGTGCCGACGCGGGAGCGGGTGTAGGAGCTTGTGCCTCTGCCGCGGCTTAGCACCGACAAGGATCGTCACGACAACCGGAGGCGGGAGCACAGTGTCGGCATCGCTGAGATGGAAGAGGAAGCCATGGCACTGTGGCGCCAACACTTCCTGTAGGACGTCATCAACGAGCGTGAGTTCCACGTGCAAAGGAGGGCGGAGAGGGATAAGAGGAGGGCGGAGAAAGCCGCCTATCGCGAGGACAAGCGTAGGCGAAAAGCGGACGCTCAATTCAACATGAGGCTAGGACAAGCGTCGCCCTGGGAATCCGACGGCGATCGGTATCTTCACGCCTACAGTCAGACGTCAGAGGAGGACATCTCCGAGGAGGAGTCGTATGATGAGGAGTAGTTGAATTATCTTTTTTTATCTATCTATGCTGAGAACTATCCTCTACTCTCTAGTATCTACTTCTCGATCTCATCACTGTAAATGCTTTTTTAAAGTGCCGCGCGTTGCGATTCTGTTGGAGATGCTCTAACATGGCAGGCGAGTGCTTTAATGTTGCCCACAAGATGCGCGAGTATTACTAGTAGTATTTTTCTTGCCATGTTGAGATTTTAAAACCACGAGTGTGAACATGCAGAGGAGCAATGAAGACCAAACACGGGATATTCGGGACATCTTCAAGGAGCATGGCAAGTTAAAGAGGAGCTGCACCGAACCTGTAAAACGAGCTTTGGTAAGTAACTACCTTTCAATTACTTTCGTTTAGCCTCATGTTCTTCGATGTGTATATGTTGTAGTTTCTGTTTCTCTTAAGCGTGGTGTTCTTTGATGTGTAATAAGAAGAGTCTTAATCGTCCTAATGCTTTCATTTTTAGCTTGATGTAGGAAGTGGGTGTTCTCACCTTGTAGTATATTTTTATATTTCTTTTCCTTTTGAATTCACTTCTCCGAGTTCTATTTATCTGGCTTCTACTAAATGGATCTAGGTTTTTTTGCGTATTGATCTAAAAAAGAAGTAACTTCATGTCAGGATGCAGTTCCTGCGAGGAGGGAAGTATGGTCAACCTTGAGATCATGTTTCCAAAATGAGGCTGGATTACACACAAGGTGCCAGTTCCCTAATGATGCTGGATTAGACACAAGGTGCAAATTCCCAGATGATGCTGGATTACACACAAGCCAGGTGGAGTCGTCAGCTGTTCGTGTCCTCGTGGCATTAGTAAAGGCTGAAATAAAGCATGCAACAACCCTTGAGAATGTAGCTGAGTTCCTGAAGAAGCGAAAAGAGCAATCAGATGCTCTCTTCACCCAAGCCAAAGAAGAGATGGAAGAAGCCAGAAATAAGCTAGCAGAGGCAGAGCAGGCTAGGCGTCTCCTGCTATCTAAAACTGTTGTCAATACAAAATTTCCTTCATAATAGCTAGGTTCAAATGTTTATAGAGTTAGCATGCCTGTTGTGATGTCTGTGCATCTACTGATGTGGCACAAAATGTTTTTTTCGGGTCATGTAATAACAACAATTACTTTCCAAACGATAATAGACGAAGCATTGGACATGGTATAGTTCACGCGCAAGACCGACATTCCAAGTTCAACTTCCACATCAAACTCATGTTCACAGATATCTACACATTCATACATAATGTCCACAACCATGATTCACTTCAAAGCCAAAAAAATGTGAGGAGAGTTATAAATAAAGAAAAACCTTTACTAGTTCCTGCTACCAGTGCGAGCACAACAAGTCAAGACCATGCGTAAATTAATTATATTTTAGTCATTTTTTGTGTTCTAAAATGCCCGCCGGCTCGTGGAAGGACGTGTTGCCGGCACTCGCGCGGATTCAATGAAGGCAGGCGGGGCAGTCTTAAGCTGGTTGCACGCGGCAAGGAGGCGTGCTCAGCCGGGCCTGCAGCGAGTGCGGCCCTCTTGGCCGGCGCGCCGGTTCAACGCCTGCGCTATGAGAGGCCGCGTCCGTGTCAGAGCAATCACTCCCTCCAATCCTTTTCTGTTTGGGTATAACAAAATCTCGTTTTCCATTCACATTTTACAAGTAAAATTCGTGGACAAACTTTGACCCAAAGTACGATGGGGACTAGTAAACTAGAATGGAGGTAGTAGTTTTTTTAATCAAAGAAGGGTTTCCCCTTCCAATTACTGAAAACCAGCATCTAAATCTAAACCATAATATTTTCCCTAGAACTACCAGGTTCAACATCTCGCAACATAAACCCATACAACCATACACCAAGGAGGTATGTAGTACTATGAATTCCATTTTCACTCCATACCAATCGTTCTAAAAACTACTTACTACTTATAATGTGCCATTGAAAATCGGGACTCTTAACCCCGCTAAAAAACGATATTTTAAACGTGGCTACTCGATCTGTGGCAACTGGCGAGCCACTGCGCTCCAAGTCGTTCACCTGTGGTCCCGACCATCAACTCCAATGGATCAAATTATCACGCGAGCTGACTATTCCTGCAAAGGTGCTCCACCATGTACCCGGTACCCGCGAATGCAGCAATCGTGCACCTAGGGTTTTAGGGTTTATTTGTTAACGTCACCTTTACGTAACACTCATGTGTGCGACACAGCGAGAGGCCGACTGCGTGCGGGTGCCTCTTCTCTTCGTATATGTACTCCACCGTTTGTCTGGTGTCCGAAAAATTATAATAACTACTAGCAATGTGCCAATGCGTTGCCACACGATCAAAGTAGATTAATACATATTCACCGATTTGATAGAAAAACAAGTCTAGTTTTGAAATACGTATATCACTAAAAATATGTTATGTTTCACTCAAAATATATTCCTTTGGCGGTTTTGATGAGATAAGGGAGGAATGTTGTTGGTTTCAAGATACGAGAAGTGGTATATGTCTAATTTCTACTCTTACTAGCAAGATGCCCATGCGCTGCATGGAACATCAAGATCTTGTGGGAGAAAAGGATGAATGAGGGAAGGCCTTATCTACAAATGTGGTGAAGAGTGCGGGTAAATTGCCATATTTTCCTTCCTATTCGTCAGATATAAATCGGACGACCTACATTGTAGGATGGCAGGCCCACCATCATCACCAACTCTATTTTTATCCCTACTCTTATAAAAAGCATTGTCGGTGATGATCGTGTGTCTGCCATTCTGCAATATAGGCCGTCCGATCTATATCTGACGGATAGGAAGGAACTATGGCAATTTTGCAAAAAGATACCCACACCCCTCTCCACATTTGCAAATAAGGCCTTCCCTCGTTCATCCTTTTCCCCCACAAGATAAACTACTCATACAAATGCATCTTGATGTTCCGTGCAACGCATGGGCATCTTGCTAGTTGTTGCAAAAATCCCATGTGTGTGTGAGAGAGGGAGAGTGGAGGAGGACGGAGTGCATGTGTGACAAACACACAAGGAGTGTGTGTGCGATAGGTATCAGCTTAAAATGAGGCGATAGTGTGTGTTTGCATGATCGAGAGGGCGTGTCTCAAGAAGGGAAGAAAAAGCTACATAGATACAAGGAGCAGGAGAGAGACATGTATGCGATGGTGGAAGCACGAGTGTGCGGGTGTATAAACTTATCTAGAGGCTAGCTTGTCGATAAATGTTTGTGAGAGAAATACGAGTCGGGGTGCGAAAGCGAGAGTTTTGTGTGTGTGAGAGAGAGACGGTAGTCGGGAAGGGGAGCAGAAGCAAGAGTTGTGTGTGTATGTGTCTGTGAGAGAGAGAGAGGAGACGGTAGTCGGGGTTGTCTGATCGGTAAACAAATGAATAATGTCATTCTGGGATGGAGACAAAAAGGAGACCACAACAAATGTTGTGTCTACAGGAGAGAGAGAGACTAATTTTAGTGGTATGAGTCATATGTAGAGACATATAGGGTGTGTGAGAGAATCCCATAGAGAGAAAGACAAAGTGAAAGACGAGTGGAGACTGTGTGTGTGGCGGTGAAAAAGAAAGCTTAGGTACCGAGTGATACCAGAGAACAGTAGAGACGTGAGAGATAATGAAAACCGTGTAATGTATAATGATAGGGAGAGTGTGACACTTCTCAAGGGAGACTTCAAGAGACCATGTTTGCGAGGATAGGAGAAACATGAAGTGAGCGTGTGGGTGAGCTGGAGAAAAGAGAGTGATAGCTACCTGAAGGAGCATGCATGCGAGAGAGATGGGCGTGAAAGGAGTGAACAAAAAAGGGATTCAAATATTTGAATTCGAGATGATGATACATGTAATCCATACTCGAACCAAAATTGATCTATCAAACATGCATACTCATATGAATTCACGCACATCTATGTTATTTAATATGTAGATATTACTGATCCATACATTTTAGTAGAACATAATTTGGTTAAATTTTTTCGAATTCAACCTTAAGATTTCGAGATCATTGTATTTGTAAATCATATTATACATATAAAGGAGCACAATTCTTTGTTGTGCTTTTGAAAGTATATATAAAAAAATGATGTATATAGAATGTAATTCCAATTGAAAATGGATCCCGCTCAAAAAAAATACAATACAAACGAGATTCAAATTGAGTTGGCACGGTTAATGCGCACTCTGCAAAATTTGAACGAAGCGGGGAAAGTCGCAGTAACCGCCCGAAACCAAAATCTGCGAGATGGAAATCACTACTACCTATCCCTGCCACGCAAAGCCTATCTGCTGGATTTCTATAGGTTTCGATACGGGTAGGTTTGTAATTTCACCCAAACGTGACGTAGCCGCCTCTCACCCGGATTCATACACGGTGGGCGCCAAAACACAGTGTGTCCTTGGCGAAATCGACTCCCTCCCCGATTCATATTCATACACGGTGGGCGCCAAAAACAAACTCTCGTCGGCAAATATTCGGTGTATGCGAGATTACCGTCCTATCCCCAACCGACTAATGTTACTGTGATGTAGTAGAAATTTGAAATGGGGGCTAAGTTTGTAAATTTCCTCGCATTTGAGACAAGCGCGCCCTAAATACATGGTTCCCCCCTTCCTCTCTACCTCCCTTTTCTCCATTCGTACTCCGTGGGCGCCAAAACACCCTCTCCACCCCACCCTCCTCCGTACGCCGCCGTCTGCCACCCCATCCACCGCCGTCCTCCTCCACCATGTCGGAGCTGATACCCCGATGCTGCCGTCCATTACAAGAGATCGACCTCTCTCATCCACGACTTCGGACCGGGATCCTTGCATCCCATCCTCTCGCTTCATCCCCGCCATCGTCCACCTTGCCGGCGTTGCTCCTACGACCGTCTCGTCCACCGCGCCCTGCCGCCACCGTCTACCCTCCTAGATCTGCTTCCACGCTGCCGACAGCCATCGCTACCGCAGCACCGTCAAATTCTCAATAGATGCGTACACAGCGCCGCACCAGAGGCGGTACTCTTTTGTATCTGCTCAACTTATTTATCACAGCAAGAAAATAGATCGCCACTGCTTTACTCTGATTTCTTGTCTTGGTTGCGAAGTTGCCTTTGTCCAGTTTGCACCTTCAGATCCGCCATGGCAGGCTCAACACTATACTACCAATGCTTATGGTTTTCCCCTTTTATATTCCACACTAGTTAAATCACAGTAGACTAAATTTCAAAATTGGGTCAGTCGATTTTTCAGAGCTAGCCGGAGTTCGCCGGTGCGATCAAAGGGGCTCAGGTGGTTGTGGGGCCTCGCCGAATGAAGAAAACTCGACGCGGGTGGGGGTTGGGGCGGGGGTGGGCGTGGGGGTGGCGGAGGAACACAGGCGGTGGGGGCCGGTGGTCCGGCCGGCGGCCCGTGCGGTGTTATGTATGGGAAGAATCAGAGACGAGGAAGAAAAAGGGTTAGGAGACGTGTGGAATGGTCGAGAGACAGCTGGGAGTTGCATTCTTAATGCGCTCTGGTTCATCATGTGTGGGCACTGCGCAACAACCATTTTATTATCCAAAATCTGCTTGCTCTTCTTTGCCATGTACCTCTTCCGTTCTTCTTTAATATGTACTCTCTCTGTTCCTAAATACAAGTCTTTGTATAGATTCCACCATGGACTACATATGGAGGAAAATGAGTGAATTTACACTCTAAAATGTACCTGGATACATCTGTATGTGATCCATAGTGGAAATCTCTACCAAGACTTATATTTTGGAACGGAGGGAGTATGATGGTAGTATAGTATGTTCCTTGTACTAAAGATGAGTAGGGACATTTGTAGTCTAGAGGTCTATACGGTCGGTTGTGATGGACACTTTGAGCCTCTTTGATTCGTAGGATCTTGTAAACATAGGAATAGGATTTGTAGTGGCCTGTCCACTTGAATCCTATAAGAATAGCAAGGAAATGCGGGGAGCTGTGTCGCCTTTGAGAGCTACACTGATATTAACAGTACCACACCTTCACTTCAAGAGAGCTGGTATCCGAAGCCTTTCTAGCCGTACCGGCAATACTAGCACATATATTCCAGCAAGTTCCACTTTGCTGATTTTACTCTGATGCTTAAGGTTTTCTCGTTATATCTACACTATGATCTGTGTAGCTGCTTTGTGTCGCACTAGCAGCAGTCCACTCTTGAAGCTAAACACTGCAATGACTTACAAAATTGGCACCAAGGCATTCAGTGCCATTCTAGATGCAATGAAACTCATACGCTCCCCACCTGTTGACTCTTGTTCAGAATATGATCCTAATGACTATTCTAACCTCGAGGAGTCAAAGGCAGATGGCCTGTCCTGTTCACCCATCAAGGTGCCTGTTCTAATTTCGCAATGCTTTATTGATTGCGGGTATCTTGCATATGTTGTCTTGCATTTCTTCTACTTTGTTGCACCGCCATCTGCTTAGTTTACTCATCATATATGTCGAGATGCCATGCCCATCCATTATCAATACATATTCCATCTGTCATCATACCATGTTTTTTCACTCAAATGTTGTTCTTGTGCATCAGACATCAAAAAGGAACAGGGTGATTGCCAAACCTGAAGGAGCACCAGCAAAGTCCTTGAAAAACGTGGTGGTGCCGAAGAAATCAGACAGCACCCCACTTATATTGGTTTTACAACAAGTGACACAAAACATAGGACGGACTCCAGCAGACTGTACCCATACTTCACTAGCCACACCACTAGCCCCACCACACAGGATCTGCACTCCAGCAAAAGGTATACCGATTTCATTTGCCATAGCATCAGTTGTACCACAGAAAAATCCCACTCCAGCGAAAAGTACAGCAAGTCCACCGGCCGAAGTCCTATCCCAACTACAGAGACAGCCAGTTCCTGCAGATTGGAACCCCATTCCATTTATTCCCAGTTTAAAAGACAATGCTTTCAATGTTGTTAGGGACTACGTGCATATATTTCCATCATGGGAAGATTATTATGAAGACAAACACCATTTTCACATCTTCCTGTCCAACTTACGTGTAAGTGCTATTATTCATGGTTATTATTTTCCTATTTTCTGCTGATTGAACACATCAATGATTTACATTACATTGTTGTAACTAGGCGAGGGTCAATTTGGATAGTCATGACGAGCAAAGCTTGCTTGTGCTTTTCAAGGAAGCATTGCAGCAGTATCGGTGTTACCTGAGGAAATCACACTTTGATGGCAAGTCTATAAACGAATTTCCAGTGAAGTCTCTTGTGCTAAATTTAGAAGACATTGAATGGAAAAACCTTGTTATGCACTGGTCTCGTTCCCAGGATGAGGTACTGTCTATGAAATCACATGACAATTTGAACTTTTACTTTTCTGCATGTGCCTTACGCATCTTTTTTGCAGGAAATCTGCTCGAAGAAGAATTCCGGTTTGAAAAGAACGACAGGATATCGCAAATATGCTGCCCGCTGCTTTGCTCTTGTTAGTACCTGTTGTCCTGTATCACTGTACTTGCATACATACATGGTTCATTATGTGACAGCAGTATGCATGATAGCTTGCTTATCAATTTTTCGCTCCAAATTATCTGATCTGTATGAGTGGTTACATTAGTGTAGAATATATCCAATGCCAATGTTTTTTTAGCTTTGCATTGTTCTTGTAAGTACATGCTATCCTTTATCAGTGTACTTATAATGACAGGTAGTTGTTCATGTACCATCACTCTAAAGCTTATTTTCCTTTGCCCTCCATTTTCTACACATCAGATCTATATTTACTCTTACCATAAGGTTGGTACTGAAGAAGTTTAGCTGTGCATTGCTCTTGGCTGTACCTTTTGCCTGTATTGCTGCACTTACATTTATAGCTACTTGGTTATGTAGCATCACTCTTCATCTTATCTTAAATATTCTCCATTTTTTCGTATATTATCACATCTATATTTACTCTTAACAAAATGTAGAATAAAGGCAATGCTTATGAAGAAGATTCTGTGGTAAACTTCTTGAATTGCCCCCCCCCCCCATCAGCATGGACAAGGCCTTTATAGAGCCTGTCTTCACCAATAATGTAAGTTTGTCCATCTCAAGCCTCCAAACTTTGTTGTATATATTTGGTTAGGCATGACTGCAACAGCTGTTTATTTTTTGTGTTTGCATCAAATTGCATGTTTCAAGTTTATTATGTAGTTCATAAACAAAAGTTTGTCCTTTCTCAATTTAAGTTTTCAGTTGTACAACCAAGTCCCTTCTTCATACCATGTAAATTAAACTATACAGAGCAAGTGATCTTATTTTGCACTGCATGTATGCTTCTGTTCTTCATCCGTAATCCAGTGCTGTGGTGAACCTACCCACTACAACACAATGTCATATTCTGCAATGTCTTAACTATGAACAATGTCATATCATTCTACTACTCCCTCCGTCCGAAAATACTTGTCATTGAAATGGATGTATCTAGATGTATTTTAGTTCTAGACACATCCATTTTGATGACAAGTAATTCCGGACAGAGGGAGTATTATTTAAACCGTCTCTTTATTTGCCAATCTGAAATGGGATAAATTGACAACACACTAACCATTGATACTTATGAGTTCTTGATCTCTAATCCAGTGGTGCTGTGAAGTTGCCAACTCCTTCACAATGTCATTTCCTACCATGTCTTGACCTGAACAATACCATATTGTGTTAATGCAATTTTAAACTGTGTCACTTTATTCGTTAGTAAGAAATGTGATGAATTGTCAGCACTGATACTTTTATGTGCAAAACATGTCATCTGTCTGCTTGTTTATCTTTCAGAGTGAGGAAGATATAAGTGTTGAACAAGCGCAGTCTCATCATCTTGCTCAGCTACTTGCGCTGCAGCTCCCCAGCAGGGCTAACTTTTCTTGAACTCTATTGAAGTGCTGTCGGTTTTGTATATTATTTTGTCGGTGTGTTTATTTGCAATGGTGGCGATCTTTGATGCCTAGTGTATGTAATCTGCTGTCTGCTTGTGCTTTATTATCATAGTGGCGAACTTTGATGCCCGGTGGATGTAATATGCTATAATTTCTTTATTGTATAGTCTATGTTTTTTCTTATTCACAATGTTGCAGTTATTTTACTGTATATATATCCTGTCTTTGCAGTAAACCGGCCAAACCGTAAAATTACGGTACATAATCGGGTCGTCATGCAATCACGATGTAGGTTGGGCCTGAAACGTGCCGAACAGCTAACGGGCCGGCAGCAGCCCGAAATGAACCCCAGTCCATGATTGTGCGAATCAAATCATGGGCTTTTAACAGGCCAAAATTGTCTCGGTCCTTGTTTGGCCCAATCAGATATCGGCTGCGAGCAGGCCCGATGCAAACCGGGCCGTAGTTAGGCCCAACTATATGACAGGCTTTTAACAGGCCGAAATTAATATATGGCTGAAAAATTAAACGGGCCCTTAATAGGCCAAAACTAATATCAGGCCGAATTACTAAGTGGGCCTTTAGCAAGTGGGCCCAAAAGCATAGTGTCTAGTTGACGGGCCAAATCTGATATGGGCCATAATTGAGCCCAAAGCCTCTTAAAGGGCCGGACCTACTCTGGGCCATAATTTGGCCCAAAACATGGTAGGCTTTTAACAGTCCGGATCTCATATGGGCCACTATTAGGCCCGGAACGTGGCAGGCCATTAATGGACCTAATCAAATATGGGCCGGCATTTAGCCCAAAACATGGCAGCCAGTTAATGGCCCGGCCTACTAGGGTCCTCAAAATCTTGTTGGCCTACAGCTGGGCCGGCCCATTAATGTCGGCGAAATCTCGTGGGCCTTTAGCCGGGCCAGCCCATTATGATCTGCAAGAATCTTGTGGGCCTTTACCTGGGCCGGCCCATTATGGCACACAAAAATCTTGTGGGCCTTTACCTGGACCGGCCCATTATGGCCTGCAAAATCTTGTGGGCCTTTAGCTGGGCTAGCCCATTATGGTCCGCAAAATCTCATGGCCCTTTAGCTGGGCCGGCCTATTATGGTCCACAAAATCTTGTCGGCCTTTAGTTGGGCCGGCCCATTTAAACTTGATGGGCCGGTCCATGTATCAACATATCATAGGCGCATCTCGCCCATTGGATGAGTGACACCTGTGCCAACGCGGACCTGACACGTGTCTGCTCCAGCCAATGATGATTTTACACATGGAAAATCCCCATTGGTCAGGGCTGTTAACGGGTTATCGGATCCAAAACCCGACCCAATAGCTTAACGACGTTCCGTTACGGTGGATGCCACGTGTCGGTCACCCTTGACGAAAGCATTTCTGTGACGCGCGATTTATCGTCATGGAAGTGGACACTTCCGTGATGATAATTTTGGTAATGTCATGGAAGTGGACACTTCTATGACAGCATAGGTATGACTATCTTGATTCTGTCATAAATTTGTCATGGATGTACATGCATGACAAAAAACGCGACCTACTGTGACAAACACGTATCATCACGGAAGTGTATTTTTTTGTAGTGTATGGCCATGAAGAAGCGTGAGTTTCGCAACTTGCGCTAAGGAGGACATACAGTTGGCCAGTATGTTGATGACTTTAGTAAGATAGCACGTTATGCCCAGATGACGTTGCTACGGATGCAGCTAAGCAAGAAAAGTTTCTGGAAGGACTGAATGATGAGCTGAGCATGTAGTTGATGGTGGCAACCTTCAACAACTACCAGGAGTTGGTAGACCGAGCTCTCATGATTGAAGGGAAGCAGCAGCAGATTGACAGCCGCAAGATGAAGTATGGACAAGGGAAGTACAATTCTGGACCTTAGCAGAAGCCTCGTTTTACCCCGAACTCGGGAGGACCTTTTCAACATACCCATGGAGGTCACAACCACAATGGAGGGAGTTCGCACAACCATAGTGGCCCCAAGAATGGCAATGGGAATGGAGGAAGCAACAGACAGAACCGTACCAACCCATCAACACCAGCCAAGAGGGAACTAAGCCACATTACCTGTTTCAAGTGCCAGAAGACTGGACATTATGCCACTGAATGTCCTGAAGCTAAGAATGGAAATGGCAATGGAAGCTTTGGGAAGAAGCCCAACCCTTTCAACAGGGGACAGGTGAACCATGTTAACATGGAGGAGGTTGAAGCCCAACCAGATGCAGTAATAGGTAAATTTTTGGTTAAGTCATTTACTGCAATCATTCTTTTTGATACTGGTGCATCACATTCATACATATCAAGGGGATTTGTGGATAAGTATAAACTACCCACCAAGGTTCTTAGAACACCTATGTTAGTAAGCTCACCAGGAGCGGAGTATATGGCCAGTCAAGGATGTTTTCAGATGCCATTGACCATAGGTAGGCACATTTTCCCCTCGGATTTAATCATTTTGGTGTCGCAAGGTTTGGATGTGATTCTAGGTATGGATTGGCTATTGATGTATGGAGGAAACATCGATTGCGCCGGTAAGTCGATTTTTCTCCCCAGAAGGAAGAAGGATCAAGTATGTATCCCGGCATGTGCCGAAGAGGACTCAAGTGAATTCCTTATCAGGAGTTATACAGGAGGAAGTACCAGTGGTGAAGGATTTCCCTGACGTATTTCCAGAAGAGTTGCCAGGCATGCCACCGGACAGAGAAATTGAGTTTTTGATTGAGCTTTTGCTAGGCACAGGGCCGATATCTAATAGACCGTACAGGATGTCCGCAAAGGATTTGGAAGAAATTAAGAAGCAGATTAAGGAGTTACTGGATAAAGGCTATCATCGCCCAAGTTCGTCACCTTGGGGATCACCAGTGCTTCTAGTGGAGAAGAAGGACGGATCATTGAGGATGGTTGTTGATTATCGAGGATTGAATGAAGTGACAATCAAGAACAAGTACCCACTACCGATGATCAATGATCTGTTTGACCAATTGCAAGGAGCTAAGGTATTTTCCAAGATCGATCTACTATCAGGATACCACCAGTTGAAGATTCGAGAGCAGGATATACCTAAAACGGCTTTTACCACCAGGTACAGGCTGTATGAGTATACCGTTATGTCATTTGGTCTGACTAACGCACCTGCCTATTTCATGAACATGATGAACAAGGTGTTTATGGAGTTTCTGGATAAGTTCGTTGTGGTGTTCATTGATGATATTTTGGTCTACCCAAAGAATGAATAGGAGCATAAGGACCATTTGCATTTGGTACTTGGGAAGCTCAGAGAACATCAGCTTTATGCCAAATTTAGCAAGTGTGAGTTTTGGTTGAAAGAAGTTGGATTTCTCGGACATGTGATATCCGGAGAAGGAATAGCAGTAGACCCCACCAAAGTAGTCACTGTGACAAATTGGGAAGCACCAACGTCAGTTGGAGAGATCCGGAGTTTTCTTGGACTTGCAGGATACCACCAGAGGTTCATTGAGAATTTCTCAAAGATTGCAAAACCCATGACAGAGTTGTTAAAGAAGGACACCAAGTTCAACTGGACTGAGGAATGTGACGCCAGTTTCCAGGAGTTGAAGAAACGACTAGTTACATCACCTGTATTGATCCTGCCAGATCAGCGCAAGGATTATGAAGTTTATTGCGACGCTTCTCATCGAGGACTTGGAGCAGTGCTTATGCAAGAGGGAAGAGGTGTTTTGTATGCCTCATGACAACTTAAGCCCCATGAGTTGAATTATGCCACACATGATTTGGAGTTAGCAGCTATAGTGCATGCGTTAAAGACATGGAGACATTTTCTTATCGGAAACCATTGCGATGTATATACGGATCACAAGAGTTTGAAGTACATCTTCACACAGAAGGAGTTGAATCTCAGGCAAAGGAGATGGTTGGAGCTCATAAAAGACTATGATATGTGATTGCATTATCACCCCGGAAAGGCTAACATAGTAGCCGATGCGTTGAGCCGCAAGAGCCATGTCAACACACTCTTCACCGGAGAGTTACCAAAGGAGCTAGCCGAGGATCTTCGCGAGCTATGTTTGGAGATAGTTCTGAGAGGCTATGTAGCAGCATTGGAAATTCAGTCAACTTTGAGGAATAAGATCAGAGAAGCCTAGAAGACGGACAAGGAGATTGCCGAGATAAAGGAAAGGATGAGCAAAGGAAAAGCTAATAGATTTCATGAGTATGAGGACGATACCATATGGTTTGAGGATCGCGTATATGTGCCTAATGATCTGGAGATCAGGAAGTTGATTTTGCAGGAGGCCCATGATTCACCGTATTTGATTCACCCAGGAAATACCAAGATGTATCTAGATTTGAAGGACGGTTTTTGGTGGACCGGAATGAATAAGGATATTGCGGAGTATGTAGCAGTTTGTGATGTATGTCAGAGAGTAAAGGCAGAGCATCAGAAACCAGCAGGGTTGCTACAGCCATTGGCGATACCCGAATGGAAGTGGGATAAGCTAGGCATGGATTTTATCACAGGATTGCCCAGGACTCGTTCAGGCTATGACTCAATATGGGTTGTAGTCGATCGTTTGACGAAGGTAGCTCATTTCATCCCAGTGAAGACCACTTATACCAGTGCTAAGTTGGCAAAGATATATATGACCAGGATCATATGTCTGCATGGAGTTCCAAGGACCATTGTATCAGATAGTGGAACCCAGTTTACCTCATAGTTCTGGAATCAGTTGCATGAAACTTTGGGTACCAGGCTGGAGTTCAGTACAGCGTTTCATCCACAGACAGATGGATAGACCGAGAGAGTCAATCAGATTCTGGAAGACATGTTGAGAGCTTGTGCGCTAGATTATGGATCTAGTTGGGACGATAATTTGCCATATGCAGAGTTCTCTTACAACAATAGTTATCAATCCAGTTTGAAGATGGCCCCTTTCGAAGCCTTGTATGGAAGGAGGTGCAGGACACCGTTGTTGTGGTATGAAGTTGGATACTGTTAGTTGTTTGGACCAGATTTGATTAAAGAGTCTGAAAAGAAGGTTAAGCTAATTCGTGATAGGCTCAAGGTAGCCCAGTACAGGCAAAAGAGCTATGCGGATTCTAAACACAAGGAGATAGTTTACGAAGTCGGAGACAAAGTTTATCTTCGTGTGTACCCTCTTCGAGGAGTTAAGCGATTTGGAGTTAAGGGAAAGTTAGCACCGCGTTTTGTGGGACCATACAAAGTTTTGGAGCGTAAGGGAGAAGTTGCTTACAAATTAGAGTTGCCTGAAGGATTGTCAGGAGTTCATGATGTGTTCCACGTTTCCTAGTTGAAGAAGTGCCACGCCGAGATGGCCGATATACCTTGAGAGATACAGTGCCACTAGAAGCGATTGAGTTGGATAGCGATTTGACCTATGAGGAGAAACTAGTCAAGATTCTTGAGTTTGCTAGCTGAGTCACACGCAGCAAGGTTATCAAGTTTTGCAAAGTTCAGTGGAGCCACCATACCGAGGATGAAGCCACCTGGGAGCAAGAGGAAGACCTACTCAAGGACCACCCTCACCTATTTTCTAGCCAACCCGAATCTCGAGAGCGAGATTCATCTTAAGGGGGGTAGGTTTGTAACATCCCAAATTTCAATTTGGAATGTTATACATTAGATCATCATTGCATATCATATTTTATTGCATTTTGGCTTGATCCTAGAAATTCTACACAACTCAAGGACCCACGGAGAGAGTTGGGGATTTCGTTATTTTCATATTTGAGTTTTCTCAAATTTTGAAAATAGGATGGTTTGATTTTAATTATTTTATCTTCGAATATTTGTAATATAAAAATAAAAGAGAGGGAATAAAATGAATTTCCCAAAAATAAAGAAATATTGGAGATTTAATAATAAAATCAAATAAGGTTTTATTTCGGAGTTTTATCGCTATATTATTCGAATTAGAAAAAATGCGCGTTTTTCAAAATTGCACTTTAGGCCCAAATAAATGTTCATCTTGTCTGGCTTATTTTTAGAGGACGGGGAAATTTTATTTCGGGATTTTTGGAGTCAGTTTCGTATTTCTTTTCTTTTCTTTTCTGCACGTCAGAATTAGTAAAAAAAAGGTTACCGCATTACCGGGCCGTGTCCGACCTAGACACTGCGCCCGGGCGGCCTTTAAAGGCCAATGGCCCGCCCTCTGCCGAAACCCTAGCTGCCAGCCCCGCCCCCGCCCCGAGACCCGCACCGCCGCCGCTGGATCCCGTCGCCGACGCCGCACCCCGCCGCCGCCGACCGTCGTCGCGCCGCCGCCCGTCGCGCCGCCCGTTCCGCCCTGCCGGAGCCGCCGCCCTGCCTCGCCGGACCCCGCCGAGGTAGCCGCCGGATGCGCCGCCGCCGGCGGCGTTTTTTTAGAAAACCACCCAGTTTTTTTTAAAAAAAACGCGGTTGTTTTTAATATAGATCGGTTTAGTTTTTTTCGATTTATTTATTTTGCGGTCGTTCGTCCGTATGTTCGTTTGAACGAACGGTTTTCGTTGTTTAGCCGCAGGCAGTGAACGTTCGTTCGTTAGCCTGTTCGTCAGTTTTTCTTTTTCTCAAATTTTCCGCGATTATTTTCTATCGCGATTTCTGATCCGATTTTCATTCTAGTATAACTTTTCGCTCGTTTATCGGAATCAGGCGATTCAAGCACCTAGAGTTTTGTCTCAAAACCCTCTTTCTTTTTAACCAACTCAAATAAGTTTTTGCTACTGTAAAACTTGACTTAGGTCCACTTTAGTAAATGAAGCTTGTTTCTTTCGCCGTTTGAGTTTCGTTGCTTTGTTTGATTTGATTCTTTTTGCAAACCGGAGTTCTTAAGTTGAAATTTCTGGTTGGATCTCTTATTTGAGTTTTACCCATGCATTAGATGAGTACTTATTGTATGCTTGTTTGTTTGCGATAGAGTACCCGTTGTGCGCAGCTTGCTACTACGAGTCTCTAGGTTTCACGGATCATCAGCAAGGCAATTAAAACTTTGATCATACCTCTTTACTACCCAGTTTTATTGCATTAGATCAATCCTCAAACAATTGCATGATTAGGATCTAATTAATATGTGTGAGGGAGTCCTGGATTAGGGGGTGTCCGGATAGCCGAACTATCATCATCGGCCAGACTCCAAGACTATGAAGATACAAGATTGAAGACTTCGTCCCGTGTCCGGATGGGACTTTTCTTGGCGTGGAAGGCAAGCTTGGCGATACGGATATGTAGATCTCCTACCATTGTAACCGACTCTATGTAACCCTAGCCCTCTCCGGTGTCTATATAAACCGGATGGCTTTAGTCCGTAGGACAACAACCATTACAACAATTGTACCATAGGCTAGCTTCTAGGGTTTAGCCTCCTTGATCTCGTGGTAGATCTACTCTTGTAATACCCACATCATCAATATCAATCAAGCAGGACGTAGGGTTTTACCTCTATCAAGAGGGCCCGAACCTGGGTAAAACATCGTGTCCCTTGTCTCCTGTTACCATCCACCTAGACGCACAGTTCGGGACCCCCTACCCGAGATCCGCCGGTTTTGACACCGACATTGGTGCTTTCATTGAGAGTTCCTCTGTGCCGTCGCAATCAGGAAGGATGCCTCCTCCCGTCCTTAAAGACGGTACCGTTGCCAAAGGAGCTTTGGCCGCCGATCAAGCTATTCGTCTAGGTGGTTTTCTTATGACCGCCTGTTCGGCCACCGCTTCGACGATGACCTCTCAAGTCATCAAAAGCGATCTTCGCATCAACTCGGAATTTGCCGAGCAGCTGGATCCGATGGAGCTCTCTTCCGTAAACGAGCTCTTGGATCGCATCGCCACCCTGGGAGTCGCTACACACTACGATCAGATTGGGCTTAAAACCGATCTGAGAGAAATTAACTCTCCCCAGGCTACCCACCATGTTGCTGTGGTAGAAGAACAACGCGACGGCTCTTCCCCTATGCTAAGAACCAGTTATGTCCGGATTCCCGATCCCTCCATGTCGGACTCCCGCGGAGGGACGGACATCAATCGAGTACTGAACCTAAAGTCAGGCAGCGGACTAGATTCGTTGGACGACCTCCAGCAATCCAAACTTCCAAATCCGGAAATTCCTCGGCCTCTGAGCCTCAGATTGGGTGGGGTTCCGAATTTAGTTCCACCCGCCCACCCAAACACAAGCGATCTATCCCAAATACGGCAAGAGCCCGATGAGACAGTACATCATTACTGGGCCAGATTCCTCCTGGTTATGGACAGGATAAAGGACTGCCATGAGGAAAGCGCAATCTCTATTTTCTGCAATAATTGCACGAACAAGGGAATTATGAACGCCATAAATCGCCGCAAGGTCATGCGCTTCACCGACCTGGCGACCATAGTACGAAAATACTGTGCGATGGAGAGCGCCTGGAAAACCAAAACTAGATTTTGGGACAATCCAGCCCTAAACACAACCTTAGTCCGGAATAAAAGGGTGCACCATGCTCAAGCACCTGGGTCAAAAATCAAAAAGCAAAAAGCCCCCAAAGGGTACGGAACCGTAGTGGAGGGATGGCTCAGCGGGCCCGGCAAAATCCACAATGCAGAAGGCGCCACTCCAACACATAGCCTCTGGGCATGTTGGATACTACGGCAGGTGGCCAAAAGTGGCGAAGGGCTTCTAGCCCCGAAAAACCAACCTAACAGTACCAGTACGGTATCAACAGTCTTCGAGACTTTCGCATCAAATAATATGTGGAAACGAAGAATCCGCAGCCTCGCCGAAGTCTACCAAGTAGCAACAGCAAATACATGGAGCGACACGGCTATCACCTTCAATGCCAGTGATGAACCTAAATTCCGAACAGCCCAAGCACCAGCCGCATTGGTTCTCAGTCCCATAGTGGACGGCTTTCGTCTTACCAAGGTACTCATGGATGGCGGCAGCGGATTAAACCTCATCTATGAGGAAACTCTCCAAAAAATGGAAATAGACTGGAGCCGCATTGAGCGAAGCAGCACAACCTTTAGAGGAATAATCCCTAGTCGGGAAGTACGCTGCACAGGAAAAATCACACTAGATGTGGTGTTCGGCTCGTCTAACAACTATAGGTCCGAAGAAGTCACGTTCCAAGTGGCCCCGTTCAGCAGCGGATATCACGCTCTATTGGGGCGAGAGGCATTCACAATTTTCCAAGACGTACCCCATTACGGGTACATGAAGCTCAAAATGCCCGGGCCCAATGGAATTATCACTCTGATCAGTGATCCGGACATAGCACTCCGCGCCGAGAACAAAACAGCCGCACTAGCCCTAGAGGCACTATCCGAAGCACTAGCGGCAGAAGAACTCACGGCATTACGCTCCACGGTGAATAGGGACGACGTGATACTCGATAAGAGATCTAAGTCCACATCTTTCAAACCAGTAGACGAGATAGTCAAATTCCAGGTCCACCCCACGGACCCCACAAAGACGGCCTCCATCGGGTCACAATTAAACCCTAATGTAGAAGCCGCACTTCGAGAATTCCTTCGGGAAAATTGGGACATTTTTGCCTGGCACCCTTCAGATATGCCAGGAATCCCACGCAGGCTGGCAAAGCACAGCCTAAATATCCTAAAAGGATTCAAGCCAGTCAAACAGGCTCTTCGACGATTTTCCGAACCCAAAAGACAGGCAATGGGAGAGGAGCTAGCCAAACTGTTGGAAGCCGGATTCATCAGAGACATAAAACATCCGGACTGGCTAGCAAACCTGGTAATGGTACCAAAAAAGGACAAATCCTGGCGCCTCTGTGTGGATTTTAAAGACCTCAATAAGGCCTGTCCAAAGGATCCTTCCCCCCTCCCCCGCATCGACCAAATCATCGATGTCACCGCGAGGCACGATTCATTGTGTTTCCTTGACGCATACTCCGGATACCATCAAATCAAGATGGCAGAAATAGACCAGGCCGCAACGACATTCATTACTCCATACGGACCATTCTGCTTCAACACAATGCCCTTCGGACTTAAAAACACCAGCGCAACATATCAACGCATGATTCAGACATGTCTAGCTACCCAGATCGGCAAAACAGTGGAGGCATACGTAGACGATGTGGTCGTCAAGACCAAACACGTCGAAACTCTAATAGACGATTTGAGGCTCACATTCGACAACCTCCGAGCATATGACATTAAGCTTAACCCGGAAAATTGCGTCTTCGGCGTACCAGCCGGAAAGCTCTTGGGCTTCATCGTATCCGGTAGAGGAATTGAAGCAAACCCATCCAAGATCCGAGCTCTGTCACAATTGGACATCCCAAAAGACCTCAAACAAATACAAAAATTGACTGGATGCGTGGCGGCCCTAAGCCGCTTCATCTCCCGTTTGGGAGAAAAAGCATTGCCCCTCTATCGCCTCCTCAGGCGCACCGAACACTTCGAATGGACGGACGCTGCCACAACCGGACTCGAAGAAATAAAAGCCATACTGGCAACAAATCCGGTCCTGGCCGCGCCCAACTTGGGCGAACCAATGTTGTTATATATCGAGGCAACACATCAAGTTGTAAGCGCGGTGCTCGTCATCGAACGAGAAACAGAAGGGCACAAATTCCCTCTTCAAAAACCAGTGTATTACGTATCCACTGTCCTAACTCCATGCATGTCCGATACCCACATTATCAAAAGATAGCGTACGCAGTGTTCATGGCATCCCGGAAGCTACGACACTACTTTCAAGAGTGTTCGATCACAGTGGCTTCCGAAGTACCTCTCAACGACATCATAAACAATCGCGACACGACGGGCAGAATTGCAAAATGGGCCATTGAGCTTTTGCCATTCAATATAACCTACAAACCACGGCGAGCTATAAAGTCGCAAGTTTTGGCTGACTTCGTCGCTGAATGGACGGAAGCCGAACTCCCTAAAGAGTACGGTGCATACTCCAATTGGATTATGTACTTCGACGGCTCTAAAATGTTGGCCGGCTTGGGGGCTGGCGTCGTCTTGACGTCCCCAACCGGAGATACAGTCCAATACGTACTTCAAATAATGTACACGGACTCCAACAACGCAGCCGAATATGAGGCCCTTCTACATGGTCTCCGGATGGCCATCTCCATGGGCATTCAACGCCTAGAGGTCTGCGGGGATTCAAACCTCGCGATATCCCAAGTAAATGGAGACTTTGACGCCAAGGATCCGAAAATGGCAGCCTACCATAACGCCGTCTTAAAAATGTCAGCTCGGTTCGAAGGACTCGAATTCCATCACGTAGCCCGGGACAACAAACAGGCAGCCGACGTGTTGGCACGCATCGGCGCAAAACACGACGCCGTCCCTCCCAACATCTTTTTGGAGCGGCTCTTTAAGCCATCCGTACTATGGGAAGAGGAGTCCGGAAATAGCAACCCGGAAACAACCGCGCCACCCAACACGGAACATTCTGACACAGTAGGTGGCTCAGCTAATGAAGTAACACCCTCGGCCCACAAAATAATGGCAGTAATCGCCCCGTGGACAGAACCATTCCTAGCCTACTTAACTCAGCAGGAACTCCCCGAAGACCAAAATGAGGCCCGCTGCATAGTTCGGCGATCTAAAGCCTACAAGGTCCATGAGGGAGAGCTTTATAAGAAAAGCACAACCGGAGTCCTTCAAAGGTGTATCTCCGAAGAGGAAGGGCGAAATCTCCTGGCTGAAATTCATGCCGGACTTGGTGGGCACCACGCTGCAGCCCGAGCCCTTGTAGGCAAGGCCTTCTGTACAGGATTTTATTGGTCGACGGCCCGGACAGATGCTCAGGACTTAGTCCAACGATGCGTCGATTGCCAGCTCTTTGCCAATCAAAGCCACATGCCACACACCGCCCTCAAAACTATACCCATCACCTGGCCGTTCGCGGTCTGGGGGCTTGATATGGTCGGACCCCTTAATGGGGAACCCACAAGCAAAAATACCTATTGGTTATGGTGGACAAATTGACCAAATGGATAGAGGCCAAACCAGTTAAAACGGCCGAATCCGGACCCGTGATAGACTTCATATCCGGGGTAGTACACTGTTATGGTGTCCCCACAGCATCATCACCGATAACGGCACAAATTTTACGGCCGACGAGGTTAAACTCTGGTGCAAAAACATGGGCATCAAGCTCGACTATGCCTCAGTCTATCACCCCCAAACTAACGGTCAAGTCGAACGAGCAAACGGTCTAATCATGAGCGGCATCAAACCCAGACTAGTGCAGTCCCTCAAGGAATCTAACACACACTGGGTAGAGGAGCTCGACTCCGTACTCTGGGGGCTGCGGACCACGCCAAACCGCACTACCGGATTCACACCCATTTTTATGGTGTACGGCGCAGAGGCAGTTCTGCCCTATGATATAATTCATGACTCACCTCGCGTGCGCATGTACGAAGAAAGAGAAGCCGAGTTAGATCGGCAGGACAGTTTGGACACCTTAGAGGAGGAGCGAGACGTGGCAAAAGCTCGTTCCGCATTCTATCAGCAGCAGGCTAGAAGATACCAAAGCAGAGAAGTATGGGCCAAGACTTACAATGTTGGCGAACTCTCTCTACGCCTTCTGGACAAGAAAAAAGACAAACTTAAGCCCAAATGGGAAGGTCCCTTCATCATCGACCAAGTCCTGACCGGCGGAGCATACCGTCTAAGTAACACATCTGACAACCGACTCAAGCCGAACCCATGGAACGCAGCCCATCTCCGAAGATTCTACGCCTAGCGCCGGACTCAGAGTTCGTCTCCCTCCTCCATCCACCTTTTACATTTTCACTGTCTCTTGTCCCCCTCCTTCTTCCCACCTTTTTTACATAGTAAAAGCCTTTGATAGGCTGATTTGTGCATTGTTCACACACACTTGATGTGCTTCTAGCACTCATTATACCTGGGGGCTTCCTTAATAGAAGCTTATTTATACGGGCTTCATGCCCAACACATGCGTCATACTTCCGCATGTACCTTTTATTCACCATTATATGCATCGATATGACTTAAGTTTTGGCCAAGCTAGGTTGCCTGGCTCCTGTGCTTACTCCTACGTTCTCGATTGTTCGTCCAGGAGGTAAAGGGAGCACCTCTGCGATTGTTACTGCCGGGTCAGCCGGATGTGTACCTCAGACTGGGTGAAGCCGAAAGCTAGCGTTCTTAAGGGAATATTCGGTCGGTGACGTGAAAGATGATTTATTACTTATTTAACTTATCTGCCCCCAAATGCTTTTGCTGCTCTTTTCGCAGTATGGACATGGACCTTAGGGCATTCCTCCCAGGGAAAGGAACCCCTAACGGAACTATTCTCCCTGGAAGATGTTTCTTACTAACCATGTAATATAACATAACTAGTTGGGCACTTGTCTGATAAGGCACTAATGACCCCTACGCCTGATCTCCATGCATGCCCCGGTTTTTTCATAACTGAGAAGGTATTCGGACACACTCCGGACTCTAGGGTCCCGAGGTTGAAGTGAAAAGGTCGGCAAAGACAAACGATCTACAATCCGGCTAGAAGGCATTTTACATGTCATTTTAAAATACATCGTCAAATTGACTAACTGTACTCCTCTTCAATCCCGTCTAACAGGCTGTCTAATTTACAGTCCTGTTGGGAATACTTAGCGGCCAACTCTACTTGGCCGTACATTAAGCTCACAGGGATCTCCTTCCCATCGGGCCCCATAGGTCCGACCTCAGCCATGTGGTTCGGATCCGCCTTCTTGTACCACGTCTTCACCATGGCCCAGGCCTCCCTGGCGCCTTGACGGCAGGCTGACATCTTCCACAGACGGAAGCGCTGCCGTGCTCCCTAAAGCTTCTCGGCAAGCCCTTCAAGGCTTTCGGGTAGGGAGACGGACGGCCATAAGGCCTGGGCGACGCCACTCATCGCTTGCCGAACACGTTCGTGCAGTTGCATCAGCTCGGGGAGTTGGTCACCCGTTGAACCGGGCATTTCCTCCGCAGGGCGACCTGTGAGCACAACTAAAAGACACATTTCTACCAATCGACTTCCTCGTTGAACTCTTCTTTTCAAAGGAGTTTGGTCAAGCACTTACTATAAATGCCGCGACGAAGCCGCTGATTCTCCTTCACGGAGCCAGACAGCTGGGCCCGAACACCTTTCAGCTGTTCTCCCAGCTGGGTGTGGGCATCTTGGAGCTTGTTCCTCTCCTGCTGCACCTTCATAAGCACCCTCTTGCCAGCCTTCAGCTGGCGCAGTATCTGTTGCTTGTCCGGATCTAGTCCGACACCCTCTACAATATTATTGTCAGATTTACGCACACGCCGCACTTTATTAACTACTTATCTTTTCAAAGTATATATTACCAGCAGGGGTCTCTATAGCTCCCCCTATGGCGGCCAGTGCGGCCTCAAGTTGGGCCTTGCACTCTTGAAGCTCCTGGGACAGGTGGGTATTCTTCTCCATAAGATCTTGCATAACAAATGATCCTTAAATCAGTTATTTTAACTATTTTAAGTCTCGGGGGCTACTGGCATATATAACTATCAAAATTCCTTACCCGTATGTCCTTCACATACTGCTCCGTGGCTCTGGTTAAACCATCTTGAGCGGCACGGAGGTCCGCGTCTCCCGCATTAAAGACATTCAACGCCTCCGGGGAGAAACACGCGTCACGAAGAACTGTCCGGCGACGCCTGTGATTCATGGCGCTCTCCACCTCAGACTTGGTGGCGGATAGCCTATCGGCATCCTCCGTTGGAGGAGCATCCGGCTCATGCCTTGTGTTCGCCTCCCCTTCCAGACCACGCATTGGAGCATGGCTGGCGGAGGCTTGATTGGCAACCTCTCCGGACACTGCCTAGCGAGTGCTCTTTCTCGTGGGAAAGTCATGAGCGTTAATATACCTCCTAGGAATCTTTCCCTTAAAAGCGGCAGTGCGCCGTACCGTTGCAGCGACGTTTCGATTCGCGCCGCACTCCTTTTCCGCCTGCTGGGCCGAACTAACCCTTGTTGGTCAGCCGCCGCGGGTTCGGCTTCCCGCCTTAAAGATGCCTGCTGCGATGCACCATCGGTATATGATGGTCAGAAATGAGCATGAATCAAATAATGGTGTCAGGACTCCGGTCGTAGTCACCTGGGGAGCCGGAGATAAACCGGGATAGTCAGCCGTAATGGCGACTAGAACATTGTCCATGCTAAGTTGGTGGAACACCCCATCAATCAGCTCCACCTTTATGTCCGGATCCTCTTCGGAGGCCGGACCAAGGGATCGTCCCGGATCCTCGGGCTATGGAGTCAGGCTTTGTATGCCCTCCATGTCCCGGCGCAGCTCCTGCGCCAACGTCACAAAGTAAGACACTTGACTTTGGAAATATGGATCGGATAGACAAGCGTCCGCTTACCCAGCTCCGAGGGTTATTCATGGAGAATCCATTCAATGGACTCGTGCGGAGGAAGTCCTCCTTCTCCCCCTTGTACAAGCCGGACAGGATCTTCACTAGATCGGCGGCCGATCCCGGCCCTTTGTGGCCATGACGGGTGGCGTCATCTTCCCCATTAAAATCCCACATGGGGTGGCCCCTATATTGGAGCGGCTGCACCCCTCGCATAATGCACGTGGCCATGACTCCGATCATGGTCAAGCCGGAGTGGGCCAGTAACTTAATCCGGCCCATCAGATAATGGACGCTCCCATCATCCTCCCGTTGAGGGCTCCGCGGGCGCCAACTCAGGCGTTTCTTCAAGGGAGCGTTGCTGAACTCCGGGAGGCCGATCCGAACTGGATCCGGCAGAGGGGCGTCCTCCATATAGAACCATTCCGAAGGCCAGTCTTCGGACGCCTTCTTCGGGGTACCGGATAGATATCCGGTCCCGGCGATGCGCCATATTTCGGCTCCACCCACTTGATATATCGACCCTTTGGAAGAACGGGGAACGAGGCAAAACAATCTCTTCCATAGCACGAAATGGGGCTCGATGCCCAAGAACAGCTCGCAAAGGGCTACAAAGCCCACGATGTGCAGGATGGAGGCAGGCGTAAGGTGGTGAAGCTTTAGTCCGTAGAACTCCAAGAGCCCTCGAAGAAACGGATGTATGGGAAATCTGAGTCCCCTTATTAGGTAAGGGACGAAGCATACCCACTCTCCTTTGGAAGGGTTAGGGGCGCTCTCCGCCTGCTTTCCGCCCCTGAAGGTGGCCAGTCCGGATCGAACCGGAACCATGAAGGCTGGGGGGAGATATCCCTCGGTTTGGAGCGTCACTAGCTTGCTGTGTGGAACTGAGCACCGCCCCCAATCTCCCGGCTGAGGGCTGGGAGCGCGAGAGGAGGAGCCGCGTCGACTGTCCATGATGGAATGGATTTTTTGTCAGAGGCATTTTGATGAGTTCTTGCGGAAGTAGAATGGTGTGAGTTGGATCTAGATCCTCGCCTCTCTTGTAAGTGGCTCGTTCGCACGGCTAGGGGGTAAAACGTAAAAATGCCCTGGCTTTTCGCATACATATGACACGTGGAAGAGGGCCATTATTGGGCGTAGAAGCCAAGGAGCACAACATTTATAAGGAAGTCGGACACTATTCGGCAGGTAAATGAAATTTGAACAAGAACCCGCCTTGCAACACCAAAGACAATATACGCGCCGGACTCGTCGTCATTGAAGCCTAGTTCGGGGGCTACTGAAGGAGTCCTAGATTAGGGGGTGTCCGGATAGCTGCACTATCATCATCGGCCAGACTCCAAGACTATGGAGATACAAGATTGAAGACTTCGTCCCATGTCCGGAATGGACTTTCCTTGGCGTGGAAGGCAAGCTTGGCGATACGGATATGTAGATCTCCTACCATTGTAACCGACTCTATGTAACCCTAGCCCTCTCTGGTGTCTATATAAACCGGATGGCTTTAATCCGTAGGACAACAACCATTACAACAATCATACCATAGGCTAGCTTCTAGGGTTTAGCCTCCTTGATCTCGTGGTAGATCTACTCTTGTAATACCCACATCATCAATATCAATCAAGCAGGATGTAGGGTTTTACCTCCATCAAGAGAGCCCGAACCTGGGTAAAACATCGTGTCCCTTGTCTCCTGTTACCATCCGCCTAGACGCACAGTTCGGGACCCCCTACCCGAGATCCGCCGGTTTTGACACTGACAATGTGCGTTTTGGGAAGTAGATGAGGTAGTACCTATTACCTATTTATTATCAAACCTTTGGGAGTTACTTCTATGTTTGCTTATATTGCTAGGATATGCTAGTAGAGGTGGATTGGGTGAGTGTATCCATGACAGATGTGAGATTGTTAATAAATGGTTTACATAAGGTGGCAACTTTAATACACATCTGGGTGGATTGAGGCACCTGGGGAACCCAGTGTTGCCTGTATTTTTGGAAATCTCGGGGTGCCGTGTGATTCTCCTGTGGACCGCCACCTAGGCTCAAAGGGATCATGAGATTATTCATGCTAGAAACTTCCGTGTGCAGCCGCAAGCTACTATGGGCTCTAGCATAGTTGAGTATGTAGTGTGACCTCTTACAGTGGTAGACTAGCAGATGTAGGGGGAAGTAAGTGTAACTGTCTACCCATCGTAAGGTGCAAACGCTTCTGAAAGACTATGTCTCGGTCATCCCTTTCTCAAACACCATGTAGTGCGAGAAATCCAATGGAGGAGATCAGTTCTTGTGGGGAAAAGTGCACAAACCTATGCAGAGTGTACAAACTAATCATGGTTAGCCGTGACACCGGTTATGGACGTTTTGAGTATCATCTGGGTTATCATGTGAATCTCATCATGTTACTTAATTTAATTTTGTTGGGTTAATGATGATGTTTAATTGGGATTGAGTTGGGTGAACCTTCTCAATTTTTAACAACCACCATGGTAGTTAAATAAAATTTGTTCCTTTGTTGTAGGGAAAAATTGGCTTTATGCAAAACTGTAACCATAGAGCTTTCCACCAGCCATATATGCATGTAGTGATAGCATTATTCTGCTCATTACTCTCTATGTGTTACATTGCCAGCATATTCCATGTGCTGACCTGTTTTCGGGCTGCAATGTTCATGTTGCAGACTTTTCAGACGACGAGTAAGGTGCCTTAGGTCGTGATCTTATACTCAGTGATGCCATTGGAGTTGATGGACTCGCTTTATCTTCCAAGCCTTCCGCTGTTATTGTTATTAGATGGCCTAAAGCCATATTTATTGTAATAAGTTCTCTTTTGAGACATTCAATGTAATAAGTGTGTGATTGCTACTCTGTTATAAATCCTTCAAGTATTGTGCGTGTCAGCATTACCAATCCAGGGATGACATTGATGCAGAGAGATCGGACTGTTTGAGGTCTGGTCGCTACGTTTTCTTCCTAGGAAAGTGTTGCACGACTTTCCTTAACGGAAATTGGAATCTAATATTTCCTTCTTTCATGTCAATAATTACACCAATCGTTCTAAGGAAAGGTCTACCAAGAATAATAGGACATGTAGGATTGCAATCTATATCAAGAACAATAAAATCTAGGGGCACATAATTCCTATTTGCAACAATAAGAACATCATTAATCATTCCCATAGGTTTCTTAATAGTGGAATCTGCAAGATGCAAATTTGAAGAACAATCATCAAATTCATGGGAACCTAGCACATCACACAAAGTTTTTGGAATCGTGGAAACACTAGCACCAAAATCACACAAAGCATAGCATTCATAATCTTTAATCGTAATCTTAATAGTAGGTTCCCACTCATCATACAGTTTTCTAAGGATAGAAACTTCTAGTTCAAACTTTTCTTCATAAGATTGCATCAAAGCATCAACGATATGTTTAGTAAAAGCTTTATTTTGATTATAAGCATGCGGAGAATTTAACACGGATTGCAAAAAGGAAACACAATCTATCAAAGAGCAATCATCATAATTAAATTCCTTGAACTCCGAAATAGTGGGTTCATTGCTACTTAAAGTTTTGACCTCTTTAATCCCACTTTTATCAATTTTTGCAGCTAGATCTAAAAACTCCACATTGGGACGCCTTTTAACTAAAGTTGACTCATCTCCAGTACCATCTTTATCAAGATTAATATTGGAAAACAAAGATTTAATAGGAGTCACATCAATCACTTTTAGATCTTCCTCATTATTATCATGAAAACTAGAAGAACACGCTTTCACAAAGCAATCCTTTTTAGCACGCATCCTAGCGGTTCTTTCTTTTCACTCATCAATGGAAATTCTCATGGCTTTGAGAGACTCATTGATATCATGCTTAGGTGGAATAGATCTAAGTTTCAAAGAATCAACATCAAGAGAAATTCTATCCACATTCCAAGCCAACTCATCAATCTTTAGCAATTTTCTTCAACCAAAGCATTGAAATTCTTTTGTGAACTCATAAATTCTCCAACACTATTCTCAAAATCAGAGGGCACCTTATTAAAATTTCCATAAGAGTTGTCGGAATTACCATAATTATTAGAGGAATTCCTAGGAAACGGCCTAGAATTAAAGTTTCCTTTATACGCGTTGTTACCAAAATTGTTCCTACCAACAAAATTCACATCCACAGATTCATTATTATTCTCAATCAAAGTGGGCAAAGGCATATCTTCAGGATCAGAAGAAGCACTTTTATTAGCAAACAATTTCATAAGTTCATCCATCTTTCCACTCAAAACATTAATCTCTTCAATCGCATGAACTTTTTTACTAGTGGATCTTTCGGTGTGCCATTAAGAATAATTAACCATAATATTATCTAGGAGTTTAGTAGCTTATCCTAAAGTGAATTCCATAAAAGTGCCTCCTGCAGCTGAATCTAAAAGATTTCTAGAAGAAAAATTCAATTCGGCATAAAAAAATTGTATAATTATCCACAAATTCAAACCATGTGGAGGGCAATTACGTATCATTAATTTCATCCTCTCCCAAGCTTGTGCAACATGATCATGATCAAGTTGCTTAAAATTCATAATATCGTTCCTAACAGAGATGATCTTAGCGGGAGGAAAATGCTTAGAGATAAAAGCATCTTTGCACTTATTCCATGAATCAATACTATTTTTAGGCAAAGAAGAGAACCAAGTTTTAGCACGATCTTTAAGCGAAAACTGAAATAGCTTCAATTTAACAATATCATTATCCACATTTTCTTCTTTTGCATATCACACAAATCAACATAGTTGTTTAGATGGGTTGCGACATCTTCATTAGGAAGGCTAGAAAATTGATCGTTCATAAAAGATTCAACAAAGCTGTATTAATTTCACAAGATTCAGCATCGGTAGTAGGAGCAATCAGAGTGCTAATAAAATCATTGTTGTTGGTATTGGAAAAGTCACACAATTTAGTACTATCTTGATCCATCGTGACAAGCAATCAATCCAACACACAAGCACACAAGGAGTAAGCAAAAAGAGACGGACGAAAGTGGGGCGAAGAAAAGGCAAAGGTTTTCGAAAATCGTTTTAGAAGTGGGGGAGAGGAAAACGAGAGGCGAATGGAAAATAATGTAATGCGAGGGAGAAGAGTTTATGTTGGGTACTTGGTATGTCTTGACTTGGCGTAGATCTCCTCGGCAACGGCGCCAGAAATCCTTCTTGCTACCTCTTAAGCATGCGTTGGTTTTTGCTACCTCTTGAGCACTGCGTTGGTTTTCCTTGAAGAGGAAAGGGTGATGCGGCAAAGTAGCGTAAGTATTTCCCTCAGTTTTTGAGAACCAAGGTATCAATCCAGTAGAAGGCTCCTCAAAAGTCCCACGCACCTACACAAACAAACAAGAACCTCGCAACCAACGAAATAAAGGGGTTGTCAATCCCTTCATGGTAACTTGCAAAAGTGAGATCTGATAGAGATAATAAGATAAGATAAATATTTTTGGTATTTTTATGATATAGATTGGAAAGTAAAAGATGCAAATAAAAGTAGATGGAAAACTTATATGAGAAAAAGATAGACCCGGGGGCCATAGGTTTCACTAGTGGCTTCTCTCAAGATAGCATAAGTATTACGATGGGTGAACAAATTACTGTCGAGGAATTGATAGAAAAGTGCATAGTTATGAGATTATCTGGGCATGATCATGTATATAGGCATCATGTCCGTGACAAGTAGACCGACTCCTGCCTGCATCTACTACTATTACACCACACATCGACCAACTCCTGCCTGCATCTAGAGTATTAAGTTCATGAAGAATAGAGTGACACATTAAGAAAGATGACATGATGTAGAGGGATAAACTCATGCAATATGATATAAACCCCATCTTTTTATCCTCGATGGCAAAAATACAATACGTGCCTTGCTGCCCCTGCTGTCACTGGGAAAGGATTGAACCCAAAGCTAAGCACTTATACCATTGCAAGAAAGGTCAATCTAGTAGGCCAAACCAAACTGATAATTCAAAGAGACTTGCAAAGATAACAAGTCATACATGAAAGAATTTAGAGGATATTCAAATATTTCTCATAGATAAACTTGATCATAAACCCACAATTCATCGGATCTCGACAAACACACCACAAAAAGAGTTACATTGAATAGATCTCCAAGAAGATTGAGGAGAACTTTGTATTGAGATTCAAAGAGAGAGAAGAAGCCATCTAGCTAATAACTATGGACCCGAAGGTCTGTGGTAAACTACTCACAACTCATCGGAGAGGCCTTGGAGATGATGTAGAGGCCCTCCGTGGTCGATTCCCCCTTCCGGCGGAGCGCCGGCGAAGGCTCCAAGATGGGATCTCGTGGATACAGAAGGTTGCGGCGGTGGAATTAGGTTTTCGTGGTGCTCCCCGATGTTTTTAGGGTACAGGAGTATATATAGGCGAAGGAGGTACGTCGGTAGAGCAACAAGGGGCCAACAAGGGTGGGGGCACGCCCACCCCCAAGGGGCACGCTGGGCACCCTCGTGGCCGCCTCGTTTGTTGCTTGACGTCCACTCCAAGTCTCCTGGTTGGCATTTGTTCCAAAAAGATCGCTCCCGAAGGTTTCATTCCGTTTGGATTCTTTTTGATATTCCTTTTCTTTGAAACACTTAAATAGGCAAAAAAATAGCAATTCGGGCTGGGCCTCTGATTAGTAGGTTAGTCCTAGAAATGATATAAAAGTGTAAAGTAAAGCCCATAAACATCCAAAACAGGTAATATAATAGCATGGAACAATAAAAAATTATAGATACGTTGGAGACGTATCAAGCATCCCCAAGCTTAATTCCTGCTCGTCCTCGAGTAGGTAAATGATAAAAACAGAATTTTTGATGTGGAATGCTACCTAGCATAATACTTAATGTAATTTTCTTTATTGTGGCATGAATGTTCAGATCCAAATGATTCAAAATAAAATTTCATATTGCTATAAGAAATAGTAATACTTCAAGCATACTAACAAAGCAATCATGTCTTCTCAAAATAACATGGCTAAAGAAAGTTCATCCCTACAAAATCATATAGTTTGGTCATGCTCCATTTTCGTCACACAAGAATGATCTCATCCTGCACAACCCCGATGACAAGCCAAGCAATTGTTTCATACTTTAGCAATCTCAAACTGTTTTCAACTTTCACGCAAATACATGAGCGTGAGCCATGGATATAGCACTATGGGTGGAATAGAATATGATGATGGAGGTTGTGCGGAGAAGACAAAAAAGAAGAAAGTCTCATGTTAACGAGGCTAATCAACGGGCTATGAAGATGCCCATCAATTGATGTCAACATGAGGAGTAGGGATTGCCATGCAACGGATGCACTAGAGCTATAAATGTATGAAAGCTCAACAAAAGAAACTAGTGGGTGTGCATCCAACTTGCTTGCTCACAAAGACCGAGGGCATTTTGAGGAAGCCCATCATTGGAATATACAAGCCAAGTTCTATAATAAAAAGTTCCCACTAGTATATGAAAGTGACAACAAATGAGACTCTCTATATGAAGAACATGGTGCTACTTTGAAGGACAAGTGTGAAAAGGATAGTAACATTGTCCCCCCTTTCTTTTGGGCCTTTTTTTATTTGGCCTTTCTCTTTTTTGGCCTTTTTGAGGGACAATGCTCTAATAATGATGATCATCACACTTCTATTTATTTACAACTCATGAGTTACAACTCAAAACTAGAACACGTTGTGACTCTATATGAATGCCTCCGGCGATGTACCTGGATGGGCAATGAATCAAGAGTGACTTGTATGAAAAATTATGAAGGTGGCTTTGCCACAATACGATGTCAACTACATGATCATGCAAGGCAATATGACAATGGTGATGCGTGTCATGATAAATGGAACGGTGGAAAGTTGCATGGCAATATATCTCAGAATGGCTATGGAAATGCCATAATAGGTAGGTATGGTGGCTGTTTTGAGGAAGATATAAGGAGGTTTATGTGTGATAGAGCTTATCGTATCACGGGGTTTGGATGCACCGGCAAAGTTTGCACCCACTCTCAAGGTGAGAATGGGCAATGCACGGTACCGAAGAGGCTAGCAATGATGGAAAGGTAAAAGTGTGTATAATCCATGGACTCAACATTAGTCATAAAGAACTCATATACTTATTGCAAAAATCTACAAGTCATCAAAAACCAAGAACTATGTGCATGCTCCTAGGGGGATAGATTGGTAGGAAAAGATCATCACTCGTCCCCGACCGCCACTCATAAGGATGACAATCTAAGAACACCTCATGTTTCAAATTTGCTACATAACGGTTACCATACGTGCATGCTACGGGACTTGCCAACTTCAACACAAGTATTCTTTAAATTCACAATTACCCAACTAGCATGCCTCTAATATCACCATCTCTATATCTCAAAACAATTATCAATCATCAAATTGATCATAGCATCCAATTCACTTCATATGATAGTTTTTATTATACCCAACTTGGATGCCCATCATTCTAGGACCAATTTTATAACCATAGAAAATACCATGCTGTTCTAAAAGACTCTCAAAATAATATAAGTGAAGCATGAGAGATCAACAATTTCTACAAAATAAAGCCACCACCCTGCTCTAAAAGGTATAAGTGAAGCACTAGAGCAAAACTATCTAGCTCAAATGATATAAGTGAAGCACATAGAGTATTCTAATAAATTCCAAATCATGTGGATTTCTCCCAAAATGTGTGTACAGCAAGGATGATTGTGGTAATCTAAAAAGAAAAGACTCATATCATACATGACGCTCCAAGCAAAACACATATCATGTGGTGAATAAAAATATAGCTCCAAGTAAAGTTACCGATAGACAAAGACGAAAGAGGGGATGCCTTCCAGGGCATCCCCAAGCTTAGGATTTTGGTTATCCTTTAATATCTTGGGGTGCCATGGGCACCCCGAAGCTTAGGATCTTGCCGCTCCTTACTCCATAGTCCATCAAACCTTTACCCAAAACTTGAAAACTTCACAACACAAAACTCAACAAGAAATCTCATAAGCTCCGTTATTGCAAGAAAGAAAAACCACCACATAAGGTACTGTAATGAACTCATTATTTATTTATATTGGTGTTAAACCTACTGTATTTCAACTTCTCTATGGTTCACACCCCCCGATACTAGCCATTGATGCATTAAAATAACCAAACAACACACGAAAACAGAACCTGTCAAAAACAGAACAGCCTGTAGCAATCTGTAACTTTCCAATACTTCTGGAACTCTAAAAATCCTACCACAATAGTAAGTCCTGGTAAATTTGTCTACTGATCTACAGAAAAAAGAATCAATGCAAAATCACGTGTCTCTGATTTACTACAATTATTTTCGTGCGCGCATAAGTTTCTGTTTTTCAGCAGAATCAAATTAACTATCACCGTAGGTTATCCTATAGGTTCTACTTGGTACAAACACTAATTAAAACATGAAAACACATCTAAACAGAAGCTAGATGAAATATTTATTACTAAACAGAAGCAAAAAGTAAGAAACAAAAATAAAATGGGGTTGCCTCCCAACTAGCGCTATCGCTTAACACCCTTAGCTAGGCATAAAAGCGAGAATAGATCTAAGTAGTACCATCTTTAGTTTTTAATTTTTTAGCGGAGTCTTGTTCGAATCTGGGTGGTTCTTTACGTTTCCCCTCATACTCGGAAATTTTTAGATCTAAAGAATCCAACCGCTTATTACAAAGGGTAATCAACATATTCATGCGGTCAAGATTTCCGCTAACACTCTTAAGAGGTTCAAGGGACTTTTGTAAAAAAATTGTTACTTCGCAATTTTTTTCAAAAACTTGTGTCTCCTCCGGGGTATGATGTGATCCCCCTTTTTGAGGTAGTGTTCCCACTATTCCCTCTATGACTTCATGAGCAATACCGGGATGAATCTGGATAAAATTTCCTTTGGCAATACAATCCAAGAGTTGTCTATGGGACATATTTAGTCCAACATAAAAATTGCGAAGAACAATTATAAAATTCACCTCTAAAGTGCAGCTACGATAAGATTCCATCATCCTAAACTAAGCATTTTCAATTTTCTCCTTGCCTTTGCTTGAAGTGAAGAACTTCAAACTCGGGAGACAAAGGAGTAGATAGAGAACTAGCCATAGCGACGAGCACACAAAAGACAAGCGAAAGAGAGAGGAGAACGGGAAAGAGAGGGCGAATAAAACGGCAAGGGTGAAGTGGGGGAGAGGAAAATGAGAGGCAAATGGCAAATAATTTAATGCGAGGGAGATGAGTTTATGATAGGTACTTGGTATGTCTTGACTTGAGCGAAGACCTCCCCGGCAACGGCGCCAGAAATCCTTCTTGCTACCTCTTGAGCACTGCGTTGGTTTTCCTTGAAGAGGAAAGGGTGATGTAGCAAAGTAGCGTAAGTATTTCCCTCATTTTTTGAGAACCAAGGTATCAATCCAGTAGGAGGCTCCTCAAAAGTCCCACGCACCTACACAAACAAACAAAAACCTCGCAACCAACGCAATAAAGGGGTTGTCAATGCCTTCATGGTAACTTGCTAAAGTGAGATCTGATCGAGATAATAAGATAAGATAAATATTTTTGGTATTTTTATGATATAGATTGGAAAGTAAAAGATGCAAATAAAAGTAGATGGAAAACTTATATGATAAAAGATAGACCCGGGGGCCATAGGTTTCACTAGTGGCTTCTCTCAAGATAGCATAAGTATTACGGTGGGTGAACAAATTACTGTCGAGCAATTGATAGAAAAGTGCATAGTTATGAGATTATCTAGGCATGATCATGTATATAGGAATCACGTCCGTGACAAGTAGACCGACTCCTACCTGCATCTACTACTATTACTCCACACATCAACCGACTCCTTCCTGCATCTAGAATATTAAGTTCATGAAGAACAGAGTAACGCATTAAGAAAGATGACATGATGTAGAGGGATAAACTCATGCAATATGATATAAAACCCATCTTTTTATCCTCGATGGCAACAATACAATACGTGCCTTGCTGCCCCTGCTGTCACTGGGAAAGGACACTGCAAGATTGAACCCAAAGCTAAGCACTTCTCCCATTGCAAGAAAAATCAATCTACTAGGCCAAACCAAACTGATAATTCGAAGAGACTTGCAAAGATAACAAAATAGAGGAGATTCAAATATTTCTCATAGATAACCTTGATCATAAACCCACAATTCATCGGATCTAGACAAACACACCGCAAAAAGAGATATATCGAATATATATCCAAGAAGATCGAGGAGAACTTTGTATGGAGATTCAAAGAGAGAGAAGAAGTCATCTAGCTAATAACTATGGACCCGAAGGTCTGTGGTAAACTACTCACAACTCATCGGAGAGGCCTTGGAGATGATGTAGAGGCCCTCCATGGTCGATTCCCCCTCCGGCGGAGCGCCGGCGAAGGCTCCAAGATGGGATCTCGCGGATACAGAAGGTTGCAGCGGTGGAATTTGGTTTTCGTGGTGCTCCCTGATGTTTTCAGGGTACGGGGTTATATATAGGCGAAGGAGGTACGTCGATGGAGCAACAAGGGGCCCACGAGGGTGGGGGCGCGCCCACCCCTAGGAGGCGCGTTGGGCACCCTCGTGGCCGCCTCGTTTGTTGCTTGACGTCCACTCCAAGTCTCGTGGTTGGCATTTGTTCCAAAAAGATCGCTCCTGATGGTTCCATTCCGTTTGGACTCTGTTTGATATTTCTTTTCTTTGAATCACTGAAATAGGCAAAAAAAATAGCAATTCAGGTTGGGCCTCCGGTTAGTAGGTTAGTCCCAAAAATGATATAAAAGTGTAACGTAAAGCCCATAAACATCCAAAACGGGTAATATAGTAGCATGGAACAATCAAAAATTATAGATAGGTTGGAGACGTATCAGTTTTCCCTTGAAGAGGAAAGGGTGATGCAGCAAAGTAGCGTAAGTATTTCCCTCAGTTTTGTGAACCAAGGTATCAATCCAGTAGGAGACAATGCACAAGTCACCTAGTACCTACACAAACAATCAAGAACCTTGCAACCAACACGATAAAGGGGTTGTCAATCACTTCACGACCACTCACAAAAGTGAGATCTGATAGAGATAATAAAGTAAATATTTTTGGTATTTTTATTATATAGATTGGAAAGTAAAGATTGCAAAATAGTAAACGAGATGCGATGTAAATAAAAGAGATATAATATAATAGGAAAGAGAACCGGGGGCCATAGGTTGCACTAGTGGTTTCTCTCAAGATAGCATGTATTACGGTGGGTGAACAAAGTACTGCCGAGCAATTGATAGAAAAGCGCATAATTATGAAGATATCTAAGGCAATGATCATGAATATAGGCATCACGTCATGTCAAGTAGACCAAAACGATTCTGCATCTACTACTATTACTCCACACATCGACCACTATCCAACATGCATCTAGAGTATTAAGTTCATAAGACCGGAGTAACGCATTAAGCAAGATGACATGATGTAGAGGGATAAACTCAAGCAATATGATGTAAACCCCATATTTTTATCCTCGATGGCAATAATACAATACGTGCCTTGCTGCCCCTATTGTCACTGGGAAAGGACACCACAAGATTGAACCCAAAGCTAAGCACTTCTCCCATTGCAAGAAAGATCAATCTAGTAGGCCAAACTAAACCGATAATTCTAAGAGACTTACAAAGATATCAAATCATGCATATAAGAATTCAAAGAAGAACCAAATAATATTCATAGATAATCTTGTTCATAAATTCACAATTCATCGGATCTCGGCAAACACATCGCAAAAGAGTATTACATCGAATAGATCTCCAAGAACCACTACAAAAAAATACACTTCTGTGATGATACGTGTTTATCACAGTAGGTCACGTTTTTTGTCATGCATGTACATCCATGACGATTTTATGACAGAATCAAGATAGTCATACCTGTGCTGTCGTAGAAGTGTTCCATGACATTACCAAAACTATCATCACGGAAGTGTCCACTTCCATGACGATAAATCATGCGTCATACAAGTGCTTTCGTCAAGGGTGACCGACACGTGGCATCCACCATAACGGGATGTCGTTAAGCTATCGGATCCGGTTTTGGATCCGATAACCCGCTAAAAGCCACGACCAATGCTGATTTTCCACGTGTAAAATTCTCATTGGTCGACGGAACCACGTGCGAGCTCCGCACATGTGTCACTCATCCAATGGGCAAGATGCGCCTATGATATGTTGACACGTGGACCCGACAAAAGTGGCACATAAAGATGAAATGGGCCAGCCCAACTAGAGGCCCACAAGATTTTGCGGACAATAATGGGCCGGCCCAGCTAAAGGCCCACAAGATTTTGGGGACCATAATGGGTCGGCCCAGCTAAAGGCCCACAAGATTTTGCAGACCATAATGGGCCGGCCTAGCTAAAGGCCCACAAGATTTTGCGGGCCATAATGGGCCGGCCCAGCTAAAGGCCCACAAGATTTCGCCAACCATAATGGGCTGGCCCAACTAAAGGCCCACAAGATTTTGAGGACACTAGTGGGCCGACCCATTAACAGACTGCCATGTTTTCGGCCAAACGTCGGCCCATATTTGATCCGGTCCATTAACAGCTTGCCATGTTCCGGGCCTAATAAAGGCCCATATGAAATCCGGCCCGTTAAAAGCCTACCATGTTCTGGGCCAAATTATGGCCCAGATCAGATCCGTCCCATTAAGAGGCTTTGGGCTAAATTATGGCCCATATCAGATTCGGCCCGTCAACTGGACGCTATGCTTTTGGGCCCACTTGCTAAAGGACCATTTAGTAATTCGGCCTGATATTAGTTTCGGCCTGTTAAAGGCCCGTTTAACATTTCAACCCTATATTTATTTCGGCCTGTTAAAAGCCCGTCATATAGTTGGGCCTAACTACGGCCCGGTTTGCATCCGGCCTGCTCACAGCCGATAATCTGATTGGGCCAAACAAGGACGGAGACAATTTTGGCCTGGTAACAACCCATGATGTGATTGGCAAAATCATGGGCCGAGGTCTATTTCGGCCTGCTGCCGGCCTATGAGCTGTTCGACACATTTCAGGCCCAACCTACTTTTCAGCCTCCTAAAAGCCCATTGAGTTTTCTTGCAAAAATAGGGCCGGCGGTTTACTTGGCCTATTAAAGGCCCAAATCTACTAGTGGGCTAGTTTACATTTAGGCCTGTTAACGGACCAAGATGACGAGGCCCATGATGTATGTACTGTAATTTTATGGTTTGGCCGGTTTATTATGAAGACAGGATATATATACAGTAAAATGACTGCAGCATCATGAATAAGAAAAAAACCCTAGACTATACAATAAAGAAGTTACGGCATATTACATCCACTGGGCATCAAAGTTCGCCACTATGATAATAAAGCACAAGCAGACAGCAAATTACATACACTGGGCATCAAAGACCGCCACCAGTGCAAATAAACACGCCGACAAAATAATATACAAAACCGACAACACTTCAATAGAGTTCAAGAAATGTTAGCCCTGCTCGGGAGCTACAGCGCAAGCAGCTGAGCAAGCTGATGAGACTGCGCTTGTTTGACACTTATATCCTCCTCACTCTGAAAGATGAACAAGCAGATAGATGACAGGTTTTGGACATATAAGTATCAGTGCTGACAATTCATCACATTTTTGACTAACAAATAAAGTGACACAGTTTAAATTAGCATTAACACAATATGGTATTGTTGAGGTCAAGACGTGGCAGGAAATGACATTGTGAAGGAGTTGGCAGCTTCACGACACCACTAGATTACAGATCAAGAACTCATAAGTATCAATGGTTAGTGTGCTGACAATTTATCCCATTTTAGATTGGCAAATAAAGAGATGGTTTAAATAATAGTAGAAGGATATGACATTGTTCTTAGTTAAGACATTGTAGAATATGACATTGTGCTGTAGTGGGTAGGTTCACCAGACCACTGGATTACGGATCAAGAATAGAAGCATACATGCAGTGCAAAATAAGATCACTTTCTCTGTATAGTTTAATTTACATGGTATGTAGAAGGAACTTGGTTGTACAACTGAAAACTTAAATTGAGAAGGACAAACTTTTGTTTATGAACTACATAATAAACTTTAAACATGCAATTTGATGCAAACACCAAAAATAAAAAGTTGTTGCAGTCATGCCTAACCAAATATACACAACAAATTTTGAAGGCTTGAGAAGGACAAACTTACATTATTGGTGAAGACAGGCTCTATAAAGCCCTTGTCCATGCTAATGGGGGGGGGGGCAATTCAAGAAGTTTACCACAGAATCTTCTTCATAAGCATTGCCTTTATTCTACATTTTGTTAAGAGTAAATATAGATGTGATAATATAAGAAAAAATGGAGAATATTTAAGATAAGATGAAGAGTGATGCTACATAACCAAGTAGCTACAAATGTAAGTACAACGATATAGGCAAAAGGTACAGCCAAGAGCAATGCAGAGAACTTCTTCAGTACCATTGGTGTTATCCAACCTTATGGTAAGAGTAAATATAGATCTGATGTGTAAAAAATGGAGGGCAAACGAAAATAAGCTGCAGAGTGATGGTACATGAACAACTACCTATCAATATAAGTACATTGATAAAGGACAGGAGGTACTTACAAGAATAATGCAGAGCTATAAAATTTCATTGGCATTGGATATATTGTACACTAATGTAACCATTCATACAGATCAAATAATTTGGAGCGAACAATTGATACGCAAGCTATCATGCATACTGCTGTCACATAATGAACCAGGTATGTATGCAAGTATAGTGATATAGGACAACATGTACTAACAAGAGCAAAGCAGCGGGCAGCATATTTGCGATCTCCTGTCGCTCTTTTCAAACCGATATTATTCTTCGAGCAGATTTCCTGCAAAAAAAGATCTGTAAGGCACATGCGAAAAAGTAGAAGTTCAAATTGTCATGCAATATCATAGACAGTACCTCATCCTAGGTACGAAACCAGTGCATAACAAGGTTTTTCCATTCAATGTCTTCTAAATTTAGCACAGGAGACTTCACAAAATTTGTTTATAGAGTTGCCATCAAAGTGTGATTTCCTCAGGTATCACGAATACTGCTGCAATGCTTCCTTGAAAAGCGCAAGCAAGCTTTGCTCATCATGACTATCTAGATTGACCCTCGCCTACTTACACCAATGTAATATAAATCATTGATGTGTCCAATCAGCAGAAAACAGGAAAATAATCACCATGAATAATAGCACTTACACGTAAGTGGGACAGGAAGATGTGAAAAATGGTGTTTGTCTTCACTATAATCTTCCCATGATGGTAATACATGCGCGTAGTCCCTAACAACATTGAAAGCATTGTCTTTTAAACTGGGAATAACTGGAATGGGGTTTCAATCTGCAGGAATTGGCCATCTCTGCAGTTGGGATAGGTCTTCGGCCGGTGGACTCGCTATACTTTTTGCTGGAGTGGGATTTTTCTATGGTATGGCTGGTGCTATGGCAACTAAAATCGGCATACCTTTTGCTGCAGTGTAGGTCCTGTGCAGTGGGGCTAGTGGTGTGGCTAGTGAAGTATGGGTACAGTCTGCTGGAGTCGGTGCTACATTTTGTGTCACTGGTTGTACATCCAATATAAGTGGGGTGCTGTCTGATTTCTCTGGCACCACCACGTTTTTCAAGGACTTTGCTGGTGCTCCTTCAAGTTCGGCAATCACCCTCTTCCTTTTTGATGTCTGATGCACAAGAACATCATTTGAGTGGGAAAACATGGTATGATAACAGATGGAATATGTATTAATAATGGATGGGCATAACATCTCGACATATATGATGAGTAAACTTAGCAGATGGTGGTGCAACAAAGTAGAAGAAACGCAAGACAACATATGCCAGATACGTGCAATCAATAAAACCTTGCCAAATTAGAACAGACACCTTGATGGGTGAACAAGATGGGCCATCTGCCTTTGACTCCTCGAGGTTAGAATAGTCATTGGGATCATATTCTGAACAAAGTCAACAGGTGGGGAGCGTATGAGTTTCATTGCATCCAAAATGGCACTCAATGCCTTGGTGCCAATTTTGCAAGTCATTGCAGTGTTTAGCTTCAAGAGTGGACTGCTGCTAGTGTGACACAAAGCAGCTACACAGATCATAGTGTAGATATTACGGGAAAACCTTAAGCATTAGAGTAAAATCAGCAAAGTGGAACTTGCTGGAATATATGTGCTAGTATTGCCGGTACGGCTAGAAAGGCTTCGGATACCAGCTCTCTTCAACTGAAGGTGTGGTACTGTTAATATCAGTCTAACCCTCAAAGGTGACACAACTCCCCGCATTTCCTTGCTATTCTTATATGATTCAAGTGGACAGGACACTACAAATCCTATTCCTATGTTTACAAAATCCTATGAATCAAAGAGGCCCTAAGAGTTCAAAGTGTCCATCACAACCGACCGAATAGACCTCTACACTGCAAATGTCCTTGCTCATCTTCACTACAAGGAACATACTATACTACTATCATACTCCCTCCGTTCCAAAATATAAGTCTTTGTAGAGATTTCCACTATGGATCACATACAGATGTATCCAGATACATTTTAGAGTGTTGATTCACTCATTTTGCTCCATATGTAGTCCATGGTGGAATCTATACAAAGACTTGTATTTAGGAATGGAGAGAGTACTTATTAAAGAAGAACGGAAGAGGAACATGCTAAAGAAGAGCAAGCAGATTTTGGATAATAAAATGTTCGTTGCGCAGTGCCCACACATGATGAACCAGAGCGCATTAAGAATGCAACTCCCTATTGTCTCTCTATATTTGGTGCATGTGCTTTTTGAAAGTAAAGTAGGAACAGTAGCTGACTAATTAAACGCTATCTGTTTTAGTAATATCAGCATCATATCAGATTCATATTTGAGCAACATGTTTGGAATTATGAGTGGCACGTTGTTTAGCTTGATAGATTCAGGAGCAGTGCTAAGCAGGTACGATGATGGTACTGAATATAAGGCATGTCTGCATGCAAGTCGCGTGACTTTTGTCATTTGGGCCAGTCGACCATTTCAGGCTGTTGGATGAAGATCCTACGTCTCATAACCCTTCTTCTTCCTCGTCTCTAATTCTTCCCATACAAAACACCACACGGGCCGCCGGCCGGACTGCCTGCCCCCACCGCCTGTGTTCCTCCGCCACCCCCACTCCCACCCCGCCCCCACCCGCGTCGAGTTTTCTTCATTCGGCGAGGCCCCACCACCGCCCCCCACAACCACCATCCCCACCCGAGCCGCTTCCTTCGCACCGGCGAACTCCGGCTAGCTCTGAAAAATTGACAGATCCAACTTTGAAATTTAGTCTAGTGTGATTTAATTAGGGTGGAATATGAAATGGGAAAACCATAAGCATTGCGAGTATAGTGTTGAGCGTGCCATGGCGGATCTGAACGTGCAAAGCGGATGAGGGAGTCCTGGACTAGGGGGTGTCCGGATAGCCGAACTATCATCATCGGCCGGACTCCAAGACTATGAAGATACAAGATTGAAGACTTCGTCCCGTGTCCGGATGGGACTTTCCTTGGCGTGGAAGGCAAGCTTGGCGATACGGATATGTAGATCTCCTACCATTGTAACCGACGTGTAACCCTAACCCTCTCCGGTGTCTATATAAACCGGATAGTTTTAGTCCGTAGGACAACGACAATAACAACAATCATACCATAGGCTAGCTTCTAGGGTTTAGCCTCCTTGATCTCGTGGTAGATCTACTCTTGTAATACCCATATCATCAATATCAATCAAGCAGGACGTAGGGTTTTACCTCCATCAAGAGGGCCCGAACCTGGGTAAAACATCGTGTCCCTTGTCTCATGTTACCATCCGCCTAGACGCACAGTTCGGACCCCCTACCGAGATCCGCCGGTTTTGACACCGACATTGGTGCTTTCATTGTGAGTTCCTCTGTGTCATCATCGATAGGATCGATGGCTCCTTCGATCATCAACAACGACGCGGTCCAGGGTGAGACTTTTCTCCCCGGACAGATGTTCGTATTCGGCGGCTTTGCACTGCGGGCCAATTCGGTTGGCCATCTGGAGCAGATCGAAAGCTACGCCCCTGGCCATCAGGTCAGATTTGGAAGTCTTAACTTCACGGCTGACATCCGCGTAGACTTGATCTTCAACGGATTCGAGCCACAGCCGAGCGCGCTGCACTGTCACGATGGGCATGATTTAGCTTTGCTGCCGGACAGTGCCCTGGAGGCCGCACACGAATCCGCTCCGACCCTCGATTCGGAGCCGGCTGCGCAGATCGAGGACGGATGGTTAGACACCGCCTCGGGGGCTACAACCTCTACGGTGATAGAGCCGAATACTGACTTTGTCCCTTCTGAAGCTTGTGACTCCAAGGTGCTGGACTCCTTGCCGGACTCCGAACCTCCCGCGCCCCCTCCAATCGAATCTGATTGGGCGCCGATCATGGAGTTCGCCGCCGTGGACATCTTTCAACACTCACCTTTTGGCGACATTCTGAGTTCGCTAAAATATCTCTCGTTATCAGGAGAGCCCTGGCCGGACTGCGGCCAGGATGGTTGGGAGGCGGACGACGAAGAAATTCAAGACCCACCCACCACCCACTTAGTAGCCGCTGTCGACGATCTAACCGACATGGTAGACTTCGACTCCGAAGACATCGACGGTATGGACGACGATGCTGGAGACGAACAAGAACCAGCGCCTACCGGGCACTGGAAAGCCACCTCGTCATACGACATATACATGGTGGATATCCCAAAGGATGGGAACAGCGAAGGAACAGCGGAGGAAGACCCCTCCAAGAAACAGCCCAAGCGCCGGCGTCAGCGATGCCGCTCTAAATCCCACCACAGCAAGAATAGCGATTCCGGCACCGGAGATAATAATACCCCAGACAGTGCCGAAGAGAACCCCCTCCAGCAAGATTCAGCGCAGGAGGACGGAGATACCAACCCTCATGAGAGAGCGGCAGACGAAGAGGTAGAGGACGATAGTTACATGCCTCCCTCTGGAGACGAGGCAAGCCTCGACGACGACAAATTTGTCGTGCCTGAGGATCCCGTCGAACAAGAGCGTTTTAAACGCAGGCTTATGGCCATGGCAAACAGCCTCAAGAAAAAGCAGCAACAGCTTAGAGCTGATCAGGATCTGCTAGCCGACAGATGGACGGAAGTCCTGGCGGCCGAAGAGCATGAGCTCAAACGCCCCTCCAAAAGCTACCCCAAACGCAAGTTGCTCCCCTGATTAGAGGAGGAGGCATATAAACCTGCATCACCAAAGCACAATATGGCTGACAGGCCTCCTCGTGGCCGCGACAGAGAGGCCTCTAGGCCCTTCACTAGAACTGTACCCCGACATCACTCGAACAGCACAAGGCCACAGGGGAATGCTCCGGACTTGCGAGATATATTGGAGGATAAGGCAAGACAATCAAGATCGATCTACGGATCGCGTGGGCGCCCCATGATACGTGACGACAACCGTCGCGCCGGACACAGTAAGTCCGGCCGGGCCGAACACGATAGACAAAGCTCATTGGAGCTTCGTCGCGATATAGCCCAATATAGAGACGCCGCACACCCACTATGCTTCACAGACGAAGTAATGGATCATCAAATCCCCGAAGGGTTTAAACCCGTGAATATCGAATCCTATGACGGCACAACAGACCCCGCGGTTTGGATCAAAGACTATCTCCTTCATATACACATGGCCCGCGGTGACGATCTTCACGCCATCAAATACCTCCCACTCAAGCTTAAAGGACCAGCTCGGCATTGGCTTAACAGCTTGCCAGCAAAATCAATTGGATGTTGGGAGGACCTGGAAGCCGCATTCCTTGATAACTTCCAGGGAACATATGTGCGACCACTAGACGCAGACGACCTAAGCCAAATAATTCAGCAGCCAGACAAATCGTCCAGACAATTCTGGACACGGTTCTTAACTAAGAAAAATCAAATCGTCGACTGTCCAGATGCGGAGGCCCTTGCGGCCTTCAAACATAACATCCGCGACGAGTGGCTTGCCCGGCACCTGGGGCAGGAAAAGCCGAAATCCATGGCAGCCCTCACATCACTCAGGACCCGCTTTTGCGCGGGAGAGGACAGCTGGCTAGCCCGCAGCAACAACCTCAGCAAAAATTCTGGCAGTCCGGATACCAAGGATCGCAATGGCAGGTCGCGTCGCAACAAGAATAAACGCCGCATTAACGGCGACAATAATGAGGATACGGTAGTCAACGCTGGATTCAGAGGCTCCAAACCCGGTCAGCGGAAGAAGCCATTCAAAATAACTACTACGGGTCCGTCCAATTTGGACCGAATACAAGATCGCTCGTGCCAGATACACGGCACCCCCGAAAAGCCAGCCAATCACACCAACAGGGACTGTTGGGTATTCAAGCAGGCAGGCAAGCTAATTACCGAAAACAATGGCAAGGGGTTGCATAGCGATGACGAAGAAGAGACCCGACTGCTGAACAATAGAGGACAGAAGGGTTTTCCCCCACAAGTGCGGACAGTGAATATGATATACGCAACCCACATACCCAAAGGGAGCGGAAGCGTGCACTCAGGGACGTATATGCGATGGAGCCAGTCGCCCCAAAGTTCAATCCATGGTCCTCCTGCCCGATCACTTTTGATCGAAGGGACCACCCCACCAGCATCCGCCATGGCGGATTCGCCCCGTTGGTTCTAGACCCAATCGTCGATGGGTTTCACCTCACTAGAGTCCTTATGGATGGCGGCAGCAGCCTGAACCTGCTTTACCAGGATACAGTACGCAAGATGGGCATAGACCCCTCAAGGATTAAACCCACAAAGACGACCTTCAAAGGCGTCATACCAAGTGTAGAGACCAATTGTACGGGCTCAGTCACACTGGAAGTGGTCTTCGGATCCCTGGATAACTTCTGAAGCGAGGAGGTAATCTTCGACATAGTTCCGTTCCACAGCGGCTATCATGCTCTGCTCGGACGGACCGCGTTTGCAAAGTTCAACGCGGTGCCGCACTATGCATACCTCAAGCTCAAGATGCCAGGCCCTCGAGGAGTCATCACGGTCAACGGAAACACCGAGCGCTCCCTCCGAACGGAGGAACATACAGCGGCTCTCGCGGCAGAAGTACAATGCAGCCTCTTAAGGCAATTCTCGAGTCCGGCCGTTAAGCGACCGGACACGGCCAAACATGCCCGAAGTAACCTACAACAAGACCACCTGGCACATTCCGAGCATGCGTAGAATGCGGCCCCAACCCCAGCCCTTGCAAGATCGCAAGACTGGTCCTTCGCGTACATCATTACGCTCCGGAGATACCATGGGCATAGGGGAAGGGGCACGACCACGACAGGCCCAGAATGCGGCTCAACCACATCAGGGGCTCCCAAGTGTGTCATTTCTTTTTTTCCTTTTTTCTTTCTTACCCACATGACTCCGTTCACCAGAGGCACTGTCCGGCAGTAGACCGTCCAAACTCACGATGCAACAGCCAGGGAAGGAGAAAGGCTGCGACGAATATCTAGGTGGTCTCCCTTACGAGCATTAAATCTGTTTTATACACCACTCCGCAGCCTACCCCTGGAGGGGGACATGCTTAATAGTCTCGTCCCTTGCTTATCGCACTATTTGTATCGTTCTGCATTCATAGCAGTACTTCTTGAATAAAACAATGCAGCACCTTTTTGCTTATAATTGCATTTCTTTCTTATACATATGTTCATTTATGACATGTTGCATCCGTACACTTTGGTACGGCTAAAGACACCAGGGGCTTATGTTCCCCACATCATGGTGTGATAAGTCTGAACACTTCCACAAGTGCGGCACCCCGAACTTATAGCATTATATGCATCAGCTCCGAATCATGTCTTGGGTCAATAGTTGGGTTTGCCCGGCTCCCATGTTTTGGTACCTTACGTTCCGTTGTATCGGCTAAGGTAGCACTGGGAGAACCACTGCGATTGTGCCCCAGTTGAACTGGGCTAACGCCTCAGTGGAGAAAGCTAAAACTGACCGTCATGATGAGGCGAGAGCCGGTCGCTGTTCGAGAGGTTTTTTCGAGTCCCTAAATACTTATGCCGCTTAGAGCGAGGAACCGGCTTTGTCTGGCCCAGGCGTGGATAGCGCCCCGAATTCGGCCTTCCGAACACTAGGGGCTTCGCCGAAATTTAAAATTATAGAATTCTATGGCTAAGTGAGAGTGTTCAAGCATTATAAGTCTGGTTTCCTAGTTCGTCGTGTTGAGCGCCTCCCTAGATGGACCCAAATATGGGAACAAGAGTGCTCAAATTTATCTCGAACACCCCAGCACTCGTGGCATGGGGGCTGAAGCCGACGACTTGCCATCTCTCAGATTTGATAAACAGCCGCACAGAAGGTAATATTTTAAATCAACAAGCGTTGCTTAGCGCATATGAACAAAGTTTTTTGCGCACAGGATAACAAAATGCGAGTATACTCAAATATTACATTATTGGAGCACTCACCCGCAATAGTGCGGGGCACCCTTCAGGACACTCTTGTAATACATCTCGGGCGTGCGATACTCCTTGCCCGGCGGTGGCGCGTCTGTCACAAGCTTCTCAGCATCCATCTTGCCCCAGTGTACCTTAGCACGGGCAAGGGCCCGACGGGCACCTTCAATACAGGCGGATCGCTTGATGACCTCAACCCATGGACAAGCATCCACCAGCCGCCGCACCACGCCGAAGTAGCTCCTAGGCATGGCCTCATTGGGCCACAGCCGAACTATGAGGCCCTTCAAGGCATGTTCGGCCACCTTGTGGAGCTCGACCAGCTGCTTCAGCTGGTTGCTAAGGGGCACCGGATGTCCGGACTCAGCATACTGAGACCAGAAGACCTTCTCCGTCGAGCTCCCCTCCTCGGCCCTATAGAAAGCGGAAGCATCTGACACGCTACGGGGCAGATCTGCGAATGCTCCTGGAGAGCTCCGAATTCGGGTAAGTAACAGGTAATTTACATTCACATGCTTGCTTTGCATGAAAAATGCCTTACCCGCCGCTATTTTCTTCAACGCCTCGATCTCTTGAAGTCCTTGTGGGCTTCGGCCTTAGCGGCTTTGGCGCTCTCAAGAGCCGATGCAAACTCGGACTCTCGAGTCTTCGAGACACGCTCCAAACTCTCATGCTTTTCCATGAGAGCCTGGAGCTCTTGCTGTACCTCCGCCACCCGCGCCTCCTGCTTCTCTCGCCCAGCATGCTCCACGGCCGTATTACGTTCGGCCGAGGACACCGCCTCCTTCAAGGTTGCCACCTCGTTCGTGGCCCCTGAAATACCCAGGTTATCCTTGTCATTTCTCTTGCAACCAAATCCTTTTCTGTAAGGTACAACTTTAATAAGGTGTTACTCACCTTCCTTGTCCTCGAGCTGCTTCTTGGCATGGTCGAGCTTGTTCTCGGACCGCTCGAGGCTTTGCTTCACAGCATTGACCTCCGCAATCAGTGCGGCAGAGGTCAGCAGCGCAGCCTGCAATCCCATATTGACATATTTTTTATGACTCCTGTGTATATCTTTTTAGATCCTCAGTCCGGCTTTTCTTACCGAACACCAAACCGAGCATCAGGGGCTACTGTCTATGCGGTACTATTTTACATACATTAATATTCTTACCTCAAAGCCTGATAGAAGGCTGCTGCAGGCTTCATTCAGCCCGCTTTTGGCGAGTTGGACCTTCTGAATCACCGCACTCATAACAGTGCGGTGTTCCTCCTCGATGGAAGCGCCATTGAGCGCCTCCAGCAAGTTATCCGGAACCTCCGGTTGGACGGAGGCCGCCGGTGCCACGATCTTGCCCTTCTTACAAAGGGGCCGCCTGTCGGACTCCGGAACCACTACATGTTCCGGTGCGGAGTCCGGCACGAAGTCCGGGAGGTCGCCCTGTGCCACCTCCGGGTCCTCCTCCTCCGGATGGGTCCCTCTCTGGGATCCCACCTCGACGTTGTCAGAGTCGCGGGGAGAGGAGGCGGTTGGAAGTGAAGTGTTGTTCACATCCGACGAGCCCAAGGACCCGCTCGACGAAGCGGGAAGATCGTCCTTGGGCGGACTGCAGGGTTGTATGCGGCGTTAGAAAGACACCAAGTGGCAAAAAGAAAAATCATGAAGTCATTCGGGAGTCCGGATACTTACGATCTCGCCAGGGGCTTGGTCCTTGGAGGCCAATCCTCGTCGTCGTCACCGGCGTGGGTGGAACAGTTCAGGGGAAGAGTCCTTCCCTTCTTGGACCCTTCGGCCTCCCTCGTTGGGGAAGCCTTCCTTTTCTTCCCTCCCCCCGCTGGGGGAGAGGCCCTTTTCTTCTCCTCCTCGTCCTTGGGGGAGGAGTCCGCCTCGGAGTCATCGGACACCTGAAAATGGGAACTCTTTCGAGTACCCGTGGCCTCCTTCTTGGCCTTCTTCTCCGGCACCACATGGGGTGCCGGAACTAGCAGCCCCGCTAGACGGGCATCCACTGGGTCTTCTGGCAAGGGGGCCGGACAGTTAGTCTGCTCGGCCTTCTTCAGCCAGTCCTGTCAAAGGAAAGGGAGTTTAGATCCCGCATAGAGTCAAACTGTGAAAAACAAGTGTCCCGTAAAGGGTAGAATCACTTACCTCGCTAGCCTGGCGCTGCGAGCGGAATCCGCGATCTTCGGTAGCGGATGCGGGAGCTTCGTCGCCCTTAAACAGCACCTTCCAGGCATCTTCGTACCTAGTGTCGAAGAGCCCACTCAAGGTTCGGTGCTGAGCCAGATTGAACTCCCACAATTTAAAGGCCCATTGTTGGCACGGGAGGATCTGGCGGATGAGCATGACCTGGACTACGTTGACAAGCTTAAGCTTCTTGTCCACCAGCTTCTGGATGCAGGCTTGGAGTCCGGTCAGCTCCTCCGAATCGCCCCAAGTCAGGCCACTCTCCTTCCAAGAGGTGAGCCGTGTGGGGATGCCAGATATGAATTCGGGGGCCACTGCCCATTTAGGGTCACGCGGCTCGGTGATGTAGAACCACCCCGATTGCCACCCCTTGATGGTTTCCATGAAGGCGCCCTCGAGCCAAGTAACGTTGGGTATCTTGCCCACCATGGCGCCTCCGCACTCCGCTTGATTCCCCTTCATGACCTTCAGCTTGACATTGAAGGTCTTGAGCCACAAGCCGAAGTGGGGCTGGATGCAGAGGAAAGCCTCGCACACGACGATAAACGCCGAGATGTTGAGGATGAAATTCAGGGCCAGATCATGGAAATCCAGGCCGTAGTAGAACATGAGCCCCCGGACAAAGGGGTGAAGTGGGAAGCCCAGTCCGTGGAGGAAATGGGGAAGGAATACCACCCTCTCATGGGGCCTAGGGGTGGGGATGAGCTGCCCCTTGTCGGGGAGCCGGTGCGTGATGTCGCTAGACAGGTATCCGGTGCTGCGCAGCCTCTCGATGTGCCCCTCCGTAACAGAGGAGCGCATCCACTTGCCTCCCGCTCCAGACATGGCTGGAGAAGGTCGAGGTGAGATATGCGGACTTGGGCGCTGGAGCTCGAGTGCGCGGAGATGTATAAGCAAAGGAGGAAGAAGGCATAGGTAAAAAGGTGGATCCTTATCCCCTTATATATGGGCGGACGGAACTATGCGTCCCCACCGGCCTGGTAAAACTCGCTTTTCTCCCAAGCGCCGCAATCAATGGCGCGGTTGGGTTACCCATGTCCGTATTGATGAGAATCCCAGAATAAGGGGAACACGATCTCTGCTTCGACAAGACGTGCCAAGGAAACCGCTTCGCTAAACGCGCTGAGGCGGTATAATAAAAACGATTCAAGTAAAGGCTTGGTTGTGGTGTGACGTCACGCCATGAAATACGTCAGCAGATTGAACTTGTGTAAATATTATTCTCTCTACGGTGGAATGTGGAATTTATTTTGCAGAGCCGGACACTATCCTGATGTTCACAATCTTCTACAAACTATTCGGAGAAGGAACCCGCCTTGCAATGCCGAAGACAATATGCGCGCCGGACTCGTCGTCATTGAAGCCTGGTTCAGGGGCTACTGAGGGAGTCCTGGACTAGGGGGTGTCCGGATAGCCGAACTTTCATCATCGGCCGGACTCCAAGACTATGAAGATACAAGATAGAAGACTTCGTCCCGTGTCCGGATGGGACTTTCCTTGGCGTGGAAGGCAAGCTTGGCGATACGGCTATGTAGATCTCCTACCATTGTAACCGACTCTGTGTAACCCTAACCCTCTCCGGTGTCTATATAAACCGGATGGTTTTAGTCCGTAGGACAACGACAATAACAACAATCATACCATAGGCTAGCTTCTAGGGTTTAGCCTCCTTGATCTCGTGGTAGATCTACTCTTGTAATACCCACATCATCAATATCAATCAAGCAGGACGTAGGGTTTTACCTCCATCAAGAGGGCCCGAACCTGGGTAAAACATCGTGTCCCTTGTCTCTTGTTACCATCCGCCTAGACGCACAGTTTGGGACCCCCTACCCGAGATCCGCCGGTTTTGACACCGATAGCGGACAAAGGCAACTTCACAACCAATGTTTGCTTTCAACTAGCAAGTACGTGATGGACAAGAAATCAGAGTAAAGCAGTGGCGATCTATTTTCTTGCTGTGATAAATAAGTTGAGCAGATACGAAAGAGTAGCACCTCTGGTGTTGCGCCGTGTATGCATCTGCTGAGAATTTGACGGTGCTACGGTAGTGATGGCCGTCGGCGGCGTGGAAGCAGATCTAGGAGGGTAGACAGTGGCGGCGGGGTGCGGTGGACGAGACGGTCGTAGGAGCAGCACTGGCAAGGTGGAAGACGGCAGGGATGAAGCGAGAGGACGGGATTCAAGGATCCTGGTCCGAAGCCATCGATGAGAGAGGTCGATCTCTTATAATGGACGATGGCGTCGGGGTATCAGCTCCGGCATGGTGGAGGAGGACGGCGGTGGATGGGGTGGCGGACGGAGGAGGCTGGGCTGGAGAGGGTGTTTTGGCGCCCACGGAGTACGTATGGGGAAATGGAGGGAGAGAGGAAGGGGGAACTGAAAGCACAAGTGCTCCCTAGGTGGTTTTGGTAATTAATGTCAACATATCTCTTGTTGGACTAACACTTTTATCTAGTATGTTTCAGAAAAGTTCAACAATGAAGTGGCATGGACAAAAAGATGTGGGAACTCCTTCAAGATGCTAAGGACAAAGGATTGGCTCAAGCTCAAAAGCTCAAGACTCTACATTTTATATTTTAGTGATCCAAGATCACATTGAGTCTATAGGAAAAGCCAATACTATCAAGAAGGGATGAGGTGTTGCTTAATGAGTTTCTTGCTCCACAGTGCTTAGTGATATGCTCCAAAACCCTCAACTACTTTCCCACTTCCACACATATGACCTAAACCTAAAGTCAAACTCGGCCTCACCGATTCTTTCCATCCGGCGCCACCGAGTTCAATTGTCATAGCCATTGCCACAAACCCTAGACAAATCGGTCTCACCGATAGGGATCTCGGTCTCACCGAGATGGGATTGTAATCTCTCTGCGTATGTCCATTATCAAAATCGGTCTCACCGAGTTTGAGCAATCGGTACTACCGAGATTACAATGCAAACTCTCTGGTTAACTTATTACCAAAATCGGTCCCACCGAGTTGAGTAATCGGTCCCACCGAGTTTGCCTGACCAACTCTCTGGTTAGCTAATTGCCAAAATCGGTCTCACTGAGTTTGTGTAATCGGTGTAACCGAGATTACATTATGCCCTAACCCTAACCATATCGGTCCTACCAAGTTGCATGTCGGTCCCACCGAAATCACTAACGGTCACTAGGTTTACTGAATCGGTCCGACCGAGTTTGTTGATTCGGTCCCACCGAGTTTGGTAAATTGTGTGTAACGGTTAGATTTTGTGTGGAGGCTATATATACCCCTCCACCTCCTCTTCAATCGTGGATAGAGCCATCAGAACAAACCTACACTTCCAACTTACTAGTCCTGAGAGAGAACTACCTACTCATGTGTTGAGGCCAAGATATTCCATTCCTACCATATGAATCTTGATCTCTAGCCTTCCCAAGTTGCTTTCCACTCAAATCTTCTTTCCACCAAATCCAAATCATGTGAGAGAGAGTTGAGTGTTGGGGAGACTATCATTTGAAGAACAAGAGCAAGGAGTTCATCATCAACGCACCATTTGTTACTTCTTGGAGAGTGGTGTCTTCTAGATTGGCTCGGTGTCACTTGGGAGCCTCCGACAAGATTGTGGAGTTGAACCAAGGAGTTTGTAAGGGCAAGGAGATCGCCTACTTCATGAAGATCTACCGCTAGTGAGGCAAGTCCTTCGTGGGCGACGGCCATGGTGGGATAGAGAAGGTTGCTTCTTCGTGGACCCTTCGTGGGTGGAGCCCTCCATGGACTCGCGCAACCGTTACCCTTCGTGGGTTGAAGTCTCCAGCAACGTGGATGTACGATAGCACCACCTATCGGAACCACGACAAAAACATCCGTGTCTCCAATTGCGTTTGAATCCTCCAAAACCCTTCCCTTTACATTCTTGCAATTTGCATGCTTTACTTTCCGCTGCTCATATACTCTTTGCATGCTTGCTTGTTATGTATTGTGAATGTTAAAGTTGTACCTAAACTCCACTTAAACTTAAAGAAGTTAAAAACTGCAACTTTGGTACTTAGTGTCTAATCACCCCCCCCCCTCTAGACACCTCTTCTCAAGGTCCTACAAGTGGTATCAGAGCATTGGTCTCCATTGCCTTGGTTTAATCACCATTGGAGGAAGATGGATGAGTCTACTTTGGGGAGTCTTGGACATAGAGTGCCTATTCTTGATGGAGAGTATTTTCATGAGTGGAAAAATGAGATGATTGTAATTTTCAATCAATATCATTTGAACAAGTACATTGCTAGCCCTTGTGCACCTCAGGTTGATCCTATGCATCCTACCCTTGATGAGTCAATTGACATGATTCGCAATCTTAGAACTGTTGAACTTATCATTAGAGGCTTGCCTAGAAACTTGATTAGAAACTTGCCTACTCTTAAGTGTGCCTACACCATACGGAAATTTCTTGAGGAACGCTTTCCAAATTATTCCTTGAAAAATCTAGATGAAATTCTCCATAAGTCTATTTCCTTGAGTAAGATGAATACTAGTGATCCTATGTTTGGTGATCGTCTATTTGAACTTACAAACCTTATGCGTGCCAAAGGAGATGTTGGAATTATTGGTGATATTATTTCCGAAGCTATAAGAATTCATAAGCAAGATCATTGTCAAACTCACTCTAACGAATTACCCTCTCTAGGACTTGATCCACAACATGACGATGTTGAACATGGATACTATGATGAGGATGATGATAGTGACTTCGATCTTGATGATGCAATGAGACATTTTGGTCTTATGGCAAATCTTCGGGGATATATGTCAGGAGGAAACGAATGAGTTCTTGATAGTGGATGTACCGATCACATGACCGGAGATAAAGACATGTTTCGTGAGCTTGCAGAAAACGATGGTCCTCGAAAGTATGTCACGTTTGGTGACAACTCAAAGGGTAAGGTGGTTGGCCTCGGTAAGGTGGCCATCTAACATGATAGCTCCATTCAAAATGTTATGCTCGTTGAATCTCTTGGCTACAACTTACTTTCAGTATCTAGACTTGCTGATTTCGGTTTCAATGTCCTATTTACTGAAGTAGATTGCCAAGTGTTTCGTCGAGACAATCATAAAATGGTCTTTACCGGTATACGTAGAGGTGATCTTTACATTGTTGATTTCACTAAAAAGGCTCAACCTAAAACTTGCTTCATTTCTAAATCCTCAGAAGGTTGGTTATGGCATAGACGACTAGGTCACGTTGGCATGGGAAACCTTGGCAAGCTCATTAAAGGGAATCATATCCTTGGTGTTAATGATGTCATATTTGATAAGGATAGACTTTGCAGTGCTTGTCAAGCAGGTAAACAGGTTGGAGGAAGGCATCCCGTGAAAAACATCATAACCACAAGGAGGCCACTTCAGCTACTCCACATGGATCTTTTTGGTCCCAACGCTTACAAGAGTCTCGGTGGAAATTCTTTTGGTCTAGTTATAGTTCATGATTTTTCAAGATTTACGTGGGTGTTCTTTCTCGATGATAAATAGCAGGTCCAAAAGATCTTCAAAAACTTCGCTAGGAAGGCCCAAAATCAATTTGAAGTGAAGATCAAGAAGGTTCGCAGCGATAACAGAACAAAGTTCAAGAACGCAAATGTGGACACCTTTCTTGACGTAGAAGGGATTTCACACGAGTTCTCGGCTACGTACACACCTCAACAAAATGGAGTTGTTGAGAGGAAGAACCGGACGCTCATCAAAATGGTGAGAACGATGCTTGATGAGTACAAGACGCCGAAGCACTTTTGGGCAGAAGCGGTTGAGACAGCTTGTCATGCAACAAATCGCTTGTATCTTCACAAGCTACTCGGCAAGACGGCATACGAACTCCTCACCAGTAACAAACCCCAAGTTGGATACTTTCGAGTATTCGGCTCAAAATGCTACATTCTTGATAAGCATCGTCGTTCTAAACTTGCTCCTAGTCTCATGAAGGTTTCCTACTAGGTTATGGCTCAAACTCTCACACTTACCGTGTCTACAACAATTTCACCCAAAAGGTTGAAGAGACGGTAGATGTGATGTTTGATGAATCTAATGGCTCGCAAGTAGAGCAATTGCCAAATGATGTAGGAGACAAAGATCCTTCGGAAGCAATCCAAGACTTGTCTATTGGCAAGGTCCGTCCAACGGAAGTGAAGGCGAGTAGCTCGTCCGTCCAAGTGGAAGCTTCTACTTCACGACAAGGTGAACCAAGAGTTGATACGGAAGCATCCACAAGTGGAACACACCAAGATGAAGAAGACGAGGAAGTACATCAAGATCAACGTCAACAACCTCCTTCTCCACCACGGCAAGAGAACGACAACGCCAACAATGAAGAAGGCCAAGAAGAAGAACAAGATGAAGAAGAAGTTCAACCAAGAACCAAGCAAAAGCTTTCACGAGTTCGAGCAAGAATTGCTAAAGACCATCCCATTGAGAAAATCTACAATGATATTCAAACCGGAAGAATCACTCGCTCTAAAACTCGTTTAGCAAACTTTTGTGAAAACTATTCTTTCATCTCTAGCATTGAACCTATGAAGGTCGAAGAAGCATTGGAAGGTCCGGATTGGATAAATGCCATGCATGAAGAGCTACACAACTTTGAGAGAAACCAAGTTTGGACATTGGTTGAGAAGCCCGACAACAACCACAACATCATCAGTACCAAATGGGTATTTCACAACAAGCAAGATGAAGATGGACAAGTAGTTCGCAACAAAGCACGTCTCGTCGCCCAAGGCTACACACAAGTCGAAGGTATGGACTATGGTGAGACTTATGCTCCCGTTGCTAGACTTGAATCCATTCGCATCTTACTTGCCTATGCTAATCTCCATGATATCACCTTATACCAAATGGACATTAAAAGTGCCTTTCTAAATGGTGAAATAGAGGAGGAAGTTTATGTTAAACAACCTCCCGGCTTTGTCAATCCTAAGAAACCCAATCATGTTTGAAAACTTCACAAAGCTCTTTATGGTCTTAAACAAGCTCCTAGAGCTTGGTATAAATGCTTGACCAAGTTTCTTCTTGAAAAGGGATTTGAAATTGGGAAAATTGATTCCACAGCTTTTACTAAAAGGGTTAATGGAGAATTATTTGTATGCCAAATTTATGTTGATGATATCATATTTGGATCAACTAACCCTCATTTTAGTGAGAAGTTTGGAAAGCTAATGTCGGAGAAGTTTGAGATGTCTATGATGAGTGAACTCAAATTCTTTCTTGGATTGCAAATCAAGCAAACTAAGGAAGGTACTTTCGTCGAAGTACACTAAGGACTTATTCAAGAAGTTCAATATGCAAGAATGCAAAGGTATGACTACACCCATGCCTGCTGGTGGACATCTTGATTTGACCAAAGATGGTGAACCGGTTGATCAAAAGGTTTATCGCTCTATGATTGGTTCATTGTTATACCTATGTGCTTCACACCCTGGTATTATTCTAAGTGTGTGCATGTGTGCAAGATATCAAGCTGCTCCTAAAGAATGTCATCTTAAGGCCGTAAAAAGGATAGTGAGATACTTAATTCATACACCAAATTTTGGCATTTGGTATCCTAAGAGGGACTCTTTCGATCTTGTTGGCTACTCCGACTCGGACTATGCCGGAGACAAGGTTGATAGAAAGTCCACTTCGGGTACTTGTCAATTTCTTGGTAGATCTCTTGTGTCTTGGTCCTCCAAGAAACAAAACTCTGTATCCTTATCTACCGCCGAAGCGGAGTACATTGCCGCTGGTTCATGTTGTGCTCAATTACTTTGGATGACCCAAACTCTTAAAGATTGTGGGATATATGTGAAACATGTTCCATTGCTTTGTGACAATGAAAGTGCTATCAAAATTGGTCATAATCCCGTACAACATTCTCGAACTAAGCATATTGAAGTTCGTCATCATTTCATTCGAGATCATGTTGCTAAGGGTGACATTAATCTTAAGCATGTTCGCACCAAAATGCAATTAGAGGATATATTCACTAAACCTCTTGATGAGAAAGTGTTTTGCTGGTTGAGAGGAGAATTGAACATCATAGATGCTTCAAACTTGGAGTAGAAACTCCATTGGATACATGCAAGACATGAGCTTATGACTAATCCTTGATATTTCTCTTATGATGAAAATCTTATTGTCGGGGATATACCCCGCGGTATAACCCGGCCGGAAGTATAACCCGGCCGGACTTGGCGACTCACTAATGACCCGCACGATCCTGGCGACTTATGGGTGACCTGGCAAGCGGATCAGAGGAGCGACAATACCCGGAGGCCCAGGAGGTTCAAGGCCCAAAAGGCCGGCTTACATTATGATAGGCCGGCTTAAGAGTAAAGGCGTGAGGAATATCTCCTTTACAAGGAATCAAGACCCGGACTTGTATCCGGCTTGTAGTACAAGATAGGCTAGTCCTAATCCTAATAGGACTCTACATGTAAGCCGCCCCTTCAACTTATATAACGAGGGGCAGGGCTCCCCAAAGAGGGGGAGGCAACAAGAACAATCTCTAGGGCTAGACACAAAGAGCCGGCTTACCGGCGATTCTCTCATGATCATAATGAGACCTAGCCACAAACAGCATGTAGGGTTATTACCGGATGATGTTTCCCGGGGCCCGAAGCTGTCTAAATCCTTGTCTTGCGTGTTGCGTCTCTCGTCCCGATCAACCCCTCTCAAGCTACCACATAGATGCGTTGGCCTCGCGACTAAGTCCTGACACTAAGGATATCTGACGTGTTAATTCCACGATAGTTGGCGCCCATCATGGGGCCCGCGCACGGTGGTGTTAAATTCTTGAAGGGATTTCTCTCAGGGATCGAGAAGCTCGTGATTGATGAGATGAAAAGAAGCCAGCATGGAACTATCGCGTGAGCTGCCGGACAACCATGGACAGAGCCGGCAAATTTATCGTTGGGAAATCAGAATTATGATTAAACCTTGGAGCGACAGGTACGAGATTGTGATTAAGAAATTTTTAGTTACGCGCTATGCGATCACCGCACGCACAATGGAGATCCGTCGAGTCTGAGTCGAAAGAAACTTGTACTGCACCGGTACAAGTCCCAAGGAAATTTCACAGCGGCGAGGGCAAGCAAAATCGAAAGCGTTTTCGTTGCTGTTACTTTTTATGGGAAGATGAGGTTAAACCATCAGACCAAAAGGAAGTACTAGTCCAAGCCGAGTCCATCTCAAACCAATTGGCCACAGGCTGTGCTGCCCTTCTAAGCTTCCACGCCACGTGACCTACTGAGGCACCATCTTACTACTGTCAGTATAAGCATTTACAGGACCAAGTTCCCGAGAAGAAAAATCCCTTTGTTGTGGCCGCTGTTCTACATGGGAAGAGCAACCATCGAAAAGTCAAATCACCGCTCACACATGGCTACGACCTGGAAGACGCAGATAGTTTAAACGACAGCGATGGAGACGGGGGATAGATTTGGACTCTGCCATGGCCAGGCCCAAGCCGCCGTCTCCGTCATGACTCCCACGCCGGCCCCTACCAGTTTGCCTCACTGCCGCAGCACCCCTCCGCCGGGTCGCCTTACTACCCCCGCAGCCTGCTTGAGTCACCGACCCTGTTTCTGCTGCGAGCCGCTCGCCGCAACAGCCGCGCCAAGCTGGCCTCGGCCTGCACCTCACCCGCAAGTCTGCTCACGAGCCACCACAGCCAGCGTGTGACCTCACTCGCTGCTGCTACCCCTACTGGCGGTGCTCAGCCGCCCTGTGTCACGCCAGCCCTACTGCCTCGAGTTACGTGGCCGCCTCCGCGAGCCGCCATGGCCTTGCCTCTGTTGTAAGCCGCCGGGCCCCTCCGCAGCGGTGCCTCGTTGAGCTGCTGGCTGCCTCAGCTCTCCTCCGTCACAGCCTTGCTTCAGTTGCCTCCGAGCTGTCTCTTTGCGCCAATAACAGAGGAAAAGAACCCGGGCTAGGCGCACAGCGGACGCGACTCCCAATGGTGGATGAGGAGGCTAGAGAAGGAAAAGAAAGTAAAGAAATACTGGTTAATGCAGCGGCCTCGTACCATACTTGTGTAGTACCCGAGGCCGACGGAAGGGAAAAGCAGTACTAGCACATGCATATCACCTGTGATCAGTCCGATTGCAGATTGATTCTGCTGAAAAAAATTATGTGGCTGCTGTAGCTGCACATCGTCAGGACAAAGCAGGAGATTTGCACTGCAACCGCTCAAGTCTGATCCGCCGAGTTGCGGCCGGAGTCGTACGCTTGGCGAATGAATCAAATTTTGTACGTATTGGTTCCACGTACTGCCCAATGGCACAAGGACCAAGGGTTTTACTCTTATGACACGACAAAGGAAGCCCGTGGTGTTATTACCTGGCATTATTCTGCACTGAAGTTAACTGATGGACAGCATGCGCAACCCATTACTCGTCACACTGGTCTTCGTCAACTGGTTGGAGTTTGCACCGGCTTCTACGCCAACCGTTGCCTTGACTCACCATTGTCAACGATCAGATATCCCAAGTCGCCGAAGTCACGGGCTGGCCGCGTTTCCGCTGTCGCTCTGCGCCTTTGCGCGTCCTCAGCGACTCTCAAGCTGCGGCTATGCCTGAGTTGTCGCACACGCGACCCGCCGTCGATTACACCTGCTGACCTCACCACGGCGGTTCACTGCTACGCCTGCTGGCTTGCCTGCCTCTTTTGCTGTGCTTCGCTCCCATTAGCGTTAAACCGCTCCCAAGGCCAGGAACTGGTGTTAAAGAAAAGGAACTATGGCAACATCTGCAAACCACTCATCATTAAAGTCAATTGACTCATGGCCAAGGTATGATCCGGTCCTCGTGCGTTGGCGTCGGAGGTGACGTATACATCTGCACCGCCCGTGCCGGGTGCTTAAAAACATGGAGAATAACCCGGAGGGTTTCTGCTCCGACCCGCCGGAGCTATATTGAGTCGCTGGTCTACCTGAGCCACCTCTGTCGTGATAAACGGATCATCCGTCGTCCAAACAAATCAGGTGATATCCATCCAAGTTTGTTTTATTAACACATGTTGTTTTTTGTCAAAGAACAAGTTTATCTTTGCCTTGGTCTGCAATATTGTTTATGCAGGGCAACTATTTATGAAAAAAAATGATATTATACCGCGGAGATGGAGGCGCACCAACATCTTTGCACAGGTGGTCGTCGTTGCTCAACGGACTCCCACACCGGCTTACGATGCCGTGGCCGTCTCTTGCGACCACGCCGGCTTACCACGAGGAGGACAACTTGCCCGTCCGCACCGGCTTACAATGCCACGGCCGATTTATCTCTCCGTGCCGCCTCAGATGTTGCGGTCATCTTTACTGTCCGTCTATCATGGCCTGGTCTACATCAACACATCGGGCCGCACCTATCTGCATGAGTTGTTTATTGAGTATGAGCAAGTCACTACTTGGGAAGCCCGGTTTTCTTCCAACAAATTGGAGGTAAATTATCATGTATTATCAGCCGTCGTCTGCACTGGATGACTCACTAGGCCGACGCACCAAGTCGCCGTCAATACGGTTTGGTTAACTTCAAACAGCCAGTTGGAAGGAACCATTGGCCGAGTTGCTGACACGGTTCATACGGGATCATTTATAACCCACCGCAGTCACCTCAACCTTCTGTGGATTCACAGCGCGTTATCAACGCCAATGATATACACCTTCTACTATGGTCAAATATGGAGAATCTCAAGCCAACTCTTCGAGTCATCTTGAGACTCGGGGGCTACAATGGTATGGCTCGGTAAAATTTCCGGTTTCAATGGATTCAAAAACTCCGGGTCATTGGAGGGAAGGCAACCCGGTTCCAGAGGCTGCCGCTATATTGGTGAAAAATTTAAAGGCCGTCAGAAAATTTCCGGCTTGAAAAGAAGGACTCTGGTTTAAAATCCGGTTCAAGAGACATCTCTCTCCCACAAAGCACTGACACTCTTAATATCTGGTTTAAAAACCGGTTCAAGGGAAATTTATTTACCGCAAGGCTTTGAAGCTCTCAAATCCAGTTCAAATCCGGCTCAAGGTAAATCTATCTCTCACAAAGTTTTAAAGCTTTCAAATCCGGTTTAAACTTCCGGTTCAAAACAAATTAATCTCTCGCAAATTCGAGTTCTCAGAAAGATTCAAGGGTGCCAAAAAGAACTTGCTGCAATGATGCGCGGTTCAAACATAGGTATCCTGCCTTACGGCTTATTCTTATTATGGTCACTTGGGGGCCTCCTGTTCAAACATAGGTCGTATTCGAACCAAAGAGAACATAGCTGTCGATACCCTCTTGATTGGCATACTGTCAAACCCACTAGGGGGCTTCTTGATCATATCTGAATCATAGCTTAACCCCTTTGGGTCTGACGTGGGTCGTATTCGAACCGGCGTCATTAAACAACTCTTATGGTCACTTGGGGGCTTCCTGTCAAACATAGGTCGTATTCGAACCAAAGAGAACATAGCTGTCAATACCCACTTGATCGGCATCGCCAAAGCCACTGGGGGCTATATGATTGTATTTGAATCTTAGCTTAACCCCTTTGGAACGGTTTACTAATCGTATCCGAATCAGAAGCCTCAAAAAGTTTTATTCTATCTCTGGTAAAGTTTATTGTAGCCACAATTACTTAACTTGAGACCCTTTGGGGATTATATCTCAAATGTATGTAAGTGTTTTATGATTAACCCGGATTGACTTTTGATTATAAGTCGCCAGCTTATGACAACCATCATTTATGTGGAAGCATTGGCTTCTAAGGATTGGGTTTTCACCCTTATTACACAAGTCATGTAAACCGGCAGTACAAATTCAATATCACAGTGGTCGTTTGGGGGTTTCCTGTTCAAACATAGGTCGTATTCGAACCAAAGAGAACATAGCTGTCGGTACCCACTTTGATCGGTAACGCCAACGCCACTGGGGGCTACATGATCGTATTCGAATCTTAGCTTAACCTCGTTGGAATGGTTTACTGATCGTATTCGAATCAGAAGCCTCAAATTTTTTATCTATTTTTACAATCACAAGTATTTGAGTTATCACAAATATCATATATGCCGACTTTTACCAAGTTGAGTTATCAACTTCACTGTTCGGGTCACATAAACCGGCGGTATCATTCAAAGGATCATAGGGATCTTGTGATCTACTTGTGTGTAGGATAAGACTACATTTGGGTGGTTACCCGCCCTGGCTTTTGACGTTAAGTCGCCAGGGCTTATGTTGTTTAAACTCTTTGCAGGATTTGCAGAAATATGACATATAAAAGATTAAAGCTCATTACCAAAGTTGATGCTTCAAAATGATGATCCGTTCTGGATTTTCCTCAAAGGCTATAAGCCGCCGGGTTATAAAAATTCCTGTTTACAATGAAGGCAAATTAAATCGTCATCGGCCAAGAGCCGCGGGGTATTTAAACTCCGGGTTTACTTATCAACTGATGAGGCATTCAAATTTTTAATAGCCAAAACTGGCTGGATTTTCATGATGATATTGAATGATTGAGGTTTTCGTACCGGGTTATATTATTCAAATCTTGAATAGCCAACATGGCTGGATTTCTATTGTGATTATCAATAACCAGTATTATTGAGGTTTTCAAAGTCGCTTTAGCGCAATGGCTATTATTTTATCAAAGGATATGATTTATTCTACAATGGAAGGAATAGTCCCGAGTCGCTGCAGGCTTACGACCCGGCACTTGGGGGCTACATTATTCAAATTGAGATTATATCAAATATACAAGTCTCATGTCGCTGCAAGCATGCACAATGACACTTGGGGACTAATGCAAAGTCATTTTTTTGCTCACCTTATTGAAGACCTGACTCATCACATTGTAATGGGCCAGCCCTTGGGGGCTACCAATTGCCTCTGTCAACAATTTAAGGTACAAAGCTTTTTTCCATTACATTGAAGGGCCCACTGCTCAGTTGGTAAAGCACAAGGGTCTTAAACCTTGTGGACGTGAATTTAAGCCCCATGATGGGGGTTACATCATATGTTGTTATTTTCATTGAAGTATATATCAAAGTCCCAGCTCAATATTATCTTACTGAGCCGGCCCTTGGGGGCTACACTGGTTGAAGTTTCATGTGCATAAGGCAATTACAAAGTCCCAGGTTGCTGCAAGCATGACAACCCGACACTTGGGGGCTACAGGTAATATGGATATAAGGGAGAAATATCTTCCAATTTTCAGTTTTGAGCAAACCAGATTGACCCGGCATCACCAATCATTATGACCCGGTGTCTGCAACAATCATAACCCGGCGTCATCAATAATCATGAACCAATATTGGCAACAATCATGAACCAGCGTTGGAAACAATCATGAACCAGGGTTGGAAACAATCATGACTAGGAACTATCAGTTTTTATAACCCGGTGATTTTCGAAGTCAGAGATCGACAAGTTCTATATTTTCAAAACAGCTGAATATCATATGATTATTTCATGACCAATATTTCTTAAGCCGGTGCTTTGGAAGCTGACTCAAGTGGATTATTCTTCACAATATCTCTCTATGAGACACCAACGTCAGCAATTTGAGTATGAAGATGGTCTATTGACCCAGATTTTCTAGAAGAAGGAAATGACAAGGACTTAAGGATGTTTAGGTACCGGTTTACAAGAATTTTTAACCCGGAGCACAACCTGTCAAATTTGTTCTTGTGTTTATTTTGCAGCATAAGTTTACCATGGATAAATCCAAGCTAAACTTGGGGGCTAATGTCGGGGATATACCCCGCGGTGTAACCCGGCCGGAAGTATAACCCGGCCGGACTTGGCGACTCACTAATGACCCGCCCGATCCTGGCGACTTATGGGTGACCTGGCAAGCGGATCAGAGGAGCGACAATACCCGGAGGCCCAGGAGGTTCAAGGCCCAGAAGGCCGGCTTACGTTATGATAGGCCGGAGGAAAGGCGTGAGGAATATCTCCTTTACAAGGAATCAAGACCCGGACTTGTATCCGGCTTGTAGTACAAGATAGGCTAGTCCTAATCCTAATAGGAATCTACATGTAAGCCGCCCCTTCAACTTATCTAAGGAGGGGCAGGGCTCCCCAAAGAGGGGGAGGCAACAAGAACAATCTCTAGGGCTAGACACAAAGAGCCGGCTTACCGGCGATTCTCTGATGATCATAATGAGACCTAGCCACAAACAGCATGTAGGGTTATTACCCGATGATGTTTCCCGGGGCCCGAAGCTGTCTAAATCCTTGTCTTGCGTGTTGCGTCTCTCGTCCCGATCAACCCCTCTCAAGCTACCACATAGATGCATTGGCCTCGCGACTAAGTCCTGACACTAAGGACATCTGACGTGTTAATTCCATGACACTTATGTCTTTGATATATTTGCATCTTGCATGTTATATAACCCATGTAGGTACTTGGTTGAATCAAATTCCATGAGATTGTAATCTACTCACATCTTGAGCAATCTCTACATCACCAAGTCTCTACACTATGGTGGTTGAAGACAAGGAAGCACGGAACCATTCAAGCATATCCTTTGACAAATTCTATGTTGAGCTTCATGATTGCAATTTTTGGATACACAAGTGCTCTTCCTTGCAAGAACTAACCCATGTAGGTAGATCGACTCAAATTCCAAGTGGTGCTCCCAACTCTTGATGAGCTACATCAACCCTGAGCAACCCACACAAGTTCAACTACATGGTCAACACCACCAACCAAGGTATGTTATTCCATCTTAGAGAAGCTTTACTCTGAGTCATGAGCTAAAGCAACTCGACAAGATGTGAATACATCAAGATGCTTAAACGAAAAATGGTAACTCCATTTTGAGCTTAAACGATGAGTATGACCTATGATCAAGTGATCTCACTTGACTCCTAAGTCAATATACTCTAACATAGGTTACTTTGTCGCCGATCATCTCTAGATGAAGTTCTCTCGTGTTCTTTTCTGTGTTTTTGCATTTGTCTCATGCATATTTGTTTCCCCTTTCAAAAAAAACTTCATCTAGATTTCTTTCTGTTTGCTTTGCATTTTCTACATCCAATTCATTGCATATCATTCAGTAAGTTCCTTGCAAATCTTTGTGAGACCTTACTAGTCTAGTGAACTGAGGTGACAAGTGTTTTCTTTGTGATGAACTCGGTTTCACCGATTTGTTGTTCTCGGTCCAACCGAATCCTTTCGGTACGACCGAAGAAATCCATTCAGTGCCACCGACTTCACAACAGGAAAAACAGTTTGCCACTTATTATGTGTTTCTTCTGATCCAGCTCCACTCAATGAATCTTGTCCTCTACAAGCATCACATTTATATGAATGCTTTGTGCAGTGACTCAAGGATCAAACCCTTCTTGGAAATTGATGTCAAAGGGGGGGAGAGAGATCACATCAAAGCTTATCACTTAGAGAGATCACATCAGAAAGAGATAGTTTTACTTCCACAGTGGGAGAAAGAGATCTCCAGGGGGAGAGAACACTCAAGTAGAAAGTATTTCTCAAGGATCCCAGATGCTTGGTGTTCAAGAGGAGAGATGCCACATGTCTTCTTGAGGGGAAAGACATGTTCATATGTGCTTATTTGTATTAGCTCTGTTCATTTATATATTTCAGCTCTGATTTTTTGTTCCCTATCTTCTCCCAGTATGCCATGTTAGATTCAGGGGGAGCAAGACATCTAAGGGAAAGAAATCATTTAAATTCATTGCATATCTTTACCCTTGGGGACATGTCTAATCCAATGTGGTACTTAGTACTCACTCTCTACATGTCATCCCAGTCTTGGTATTCTTGTGGTTTCTTCTGTTTGCTCTGGCTAGTAGATGTACCTGTGTTATCTAACCTTGTTTACGCAGGTTCATTCCATTCTAAGCCAACTCAAGACTACAAGGTAAGTATATGCATCACAATCATGTGTATGAGGAATTCTCGCTGATGTACATACTGTTTGCAAGAAGGACTCATGAGCATGAAGGTATTTTATTTAATATTCTTTGCTCTGATGCATATGGCCAAGATACATGTAACACATTGCCTACTCTATCATGGTTGTGCTCTCACATGCTTCTATATTCCATATTCACATGATTGAATACATGTAGGGGGAGCCTATGCTTGTTACATGTCTTTCCAAAGCTTTACTTGCTATTCTTTATATCTTTATCTAAAGCTTTGATGTATGTTCTCATCAATTACCAAAAAGGGGGAGATTGAAAGCACAAGTGCTCCCTAGGTGGTTTTGGTAATTAATGTCAACATATCTCTTGTTGGACTAACACTTTTATCTAGTATGTTTCAAACAAGTTCAACAATGAAGTGGCATGGACTAAAAGATGTGGGAACTCCTTCAAGATGCTAAGGACAAAGGATTGGCTCAAGCTCAAAAGCTCAAGACTCTACATTTTATATTTTAGTGATCCAAGATCACATTAAGTGTATAGGAAAAGCCAATACTATCAAGAAGGGATGAGGTGTTGCTTAATGAGTTTCTTGCTCCACAGTGCTCAGTGATATGCTCCAAAATCCTCAACTACTTTCCCACTTCCACACATATGACCTAAACCTAAAGTCAAACTCGGCCTCACCGATTCTTTCTATCCGGCGCCACCGAGTTCAATTGTCATAGCCACTGCCACAAACCCTAGACAAATCGGTCTCACCGATAGGGATCTCGGTCTCACCGAGATGGGATTGTAATCTCTCTGTGTATGTCCATTATCAAAATCGGTCTCACCGAGTTTGAGCAATCGGTACTACCGACATTACAATGCAAACTATCTGGTTAACTTATTACCAAAATCAGTCCCACCGAGTTTGAGTAATCGGTCCCACTGAGTTTTCCTGACCAACTCTCTGGTTAGCTAATTACCAAAATCGGTCTCACCGAGTTTGTGTAATCGGTGTAACCGAGATTACGTTATGCCCTAAACCTAACCATATCGGTCCTACCGAGTTGCATGTCGGTCCCACCGAAATCACTAACGGTCACTAGGTTTACTGAATCGGTCCGACCGAGTTTGTTGATTCGGTCCCACTGAGTTTGGTAAATTGTGTGTAACGGTTAGATTTTGTGTGGAGGCTATATATACCCCTCCACCTCCTCTTCATTTGTGGAGAGAGCCATCAGAACAAACCTACACTTCCAACTTACCAGTTCTGAGAGAGAACTACCTACTCATGTGTTGAGGCCAAGACATTCCATTCCTACCATATGAATCTTGATCTCTAGCCTTCCCAAGTTGCTTTCCACTCAAATCTTCTTTCCACCAAATCCAAATCCTGTGAGAGAGAGTTGAGTGTTGGGGAGACTATCATTTGAAGCAGAAGAGCAAGGAGTTCATCATCAATGCACCATTTGTTACTTCTTGGAGAGTGGTGTCTCCTAGATTGGCTAGGTGTCACTTGGGAGCCTCCGACAAGATTGTGGAGTTGAACCAAGAAGTTTCTAAGGGCAAGGAGATCGCCTACTTCGTGAAGATCTACCGCTAGTGAGGCAAGTCCTTCGTGGGCGACGACCATGGTGGGATAGACAAGGTTGCTTCTTCGTGGACCCTTCGTGGGTGGAGCCCTCCGTGGACTCGCGCAACCGTTACCCTTCGTGGGTTGAAGTCTCCATCAATGTGGATGTACGATAGCACCACCTATCGGAACCACGACAAAAACATCCGTGTCTCCAATTGCGTTTGAATCCTCCAAAACCCTTCCCTTTACATTCTTGCAATTTGCATGCTTTACTTTCCGCTGCTCATATACTCTTTGCATGCTTGCTTGTTATGTATTGTGAATGTTAAAGTTGTGCCTAAACTCCACTTAAACTTAAAGAAGTTAAAAACTGCAACTTTGGTACTTAGTGTCTAATCACCCCCCTCTAGACACCTCTTCTCAAGATCCTACAGGAACCATGTCTTCAGGGCGCGCTTGTCTCAAATGCAAGGAAATTTACAAACTTAGCCCCCGTTTCAAATTTCCTACATCACAGCAATATTAGTCGGTTGGGGATAGGACGGTAATCTTGCATACATCGAATATTTGCTGACGAGAATTTGTTTTTGGCGCCCACCATGTATGAATCGTGGAGGGAGTCGATTTCGGCCGAGGAGACACTGTGTTTTGGCACCCACCATGTATGAATCCGGGTGAGAGGCGGTTATGTCACGTTTGAGTGAAATTACAAACCTACCCCTATCGAAACCTATAGAAATCGAGCCGATAGGCTTTGCGTGGGAGGGATAGGAAGTAGTAATTTCCATCTCGCAGATTTTGGTTTCCGGCGGTTACCGCGACTTTCCCCGCTTCGTTCAAATTTTGCAGAGTGCATGTTTACCGTGCCAACTCAATTCGAATCCTGTTTGTATTCTATTTTTTTGGGCAGGATCCATTTTCGATTGGAATAAAATTCTATATACATTATTTTTCAATATATACTTTCAAAAGCATAACAAAGAATTCTGCTCATTTATATGTATAATATGATTTACAAATACAATGATCTCAAGATCATAAGGTTGAATTCAAAAAATCTAAACCAAATTATGTTCTACTAAAATGTACGGATTAGTAATATCTACATATTAAATAACATAGATGTGCGTGAATTCATATGAGTATGCATGTTTGATAAATCAATTTTGGTTTCGGGCTGTTACTGCGACTTTCCCTGCTTCGTTCAAATTTTGCAGAGTGCAGGTTTAACATGCCAACTCAATTCGAATCCCGTTTGTATTCTATTTTTGTTCGGGTGGGATCCATTTTTGATTGGAATAAAATTCTATATACATCATTTTTTATATATACTTTCAAAAATACAACACCCTTTATACATAAATATGGTTTACAAATGGCATGATTTCAGATTCATAAGGCTGTATCCATCAATTTGGATTTTCAAATATTTGAGACCACTTTATGTTGAAATCCAATGTATGCATTCCTCGCTAACTGTCTCCAATTAATGTGTGTTTCATGCAGGTGTTTTTACTTCTCAAACATGTATAATGTGTTTCACACATGCAACATATAGTGTAATCCTGTTTAGACATTAATTGCATATAAACCATGCATTGTTTCTAATTAAAGAATCTATGGATCACCATGATAAACTATATAACATTACACGTGTCCCCAAATTCAAATGAATATGCATGTTTGATACACCAATTTGCGTTATGATATTATCGATGTCGTGATCTCCAGTTTAAATATTTGAATCCCCTTTAATCCAGATATTCGTCTCATATAGCTATCACTCATGCTTATATAGGAGTATCTCTATAGACCTATACGCGTTCATCGTCTCTCGGGTATCTCTCGTGCTACATGTATGTCGACAATGATCTTTTATCTTCGTAACACACTGACGGTACTCTCTCCCTCGACCTTCATCACTCTATCTCTCTCTAAGTATATCTCGCTCCCTGCTATGTGTCTCTAACTATGATTCTCCATGTGGAATCTCTTTCTCACACAAACACAAAACTTTGTCTCCCGGGGTCTCATTTCTCTCTACTATTCCGTTGTGTGCCACTCGCACGCCCCCTCTCACACAGAGATGTCCTTCGCTCCTTAGGTATGAGAAACTACTACTCTTCCTCTTAAATATCTCTTTCTCACACACAAACACAAACTCTGTCTCCCAGGGTCTCATATTTCTCCACCGTTCTCTTGTATGTCGCTCACACACACTCTCTCTCCCTAGAGATATCTTGCGTTCCCTCATATGTCTCTCTAGCTATCACTCTCATTGTGAAATATCTTTCTCTCTCGCAGACACAAAACTCCGTCTCTCGAGATCTCATTTCTCTCTGATATTTGTTTGTATGTGACTCACATGCACCCTCTCTCTATCTCTCTCACACCCACACACATAACTCAGCCTTCTGATCCACTCGACTCCTATCTCTAATGCACAATAGCTAGCATCTTTATCTTTCTATTTATCTGTTTCTTCATCAACCTTCTTTCTCGCCCTCACTCTTGCTTCCCATCACGCACACTACATATGTTTCTCTCTACATGCAGTCAAGTGCCCTCTTTTTATCTTTCTCTCTCACACACATAACTTCACCCTCTGAACCACCCGACAGTCATCTCCAACACTCAAACTAGGGGATGTCCCTCTAGCTAGCATCTCCATCTTTGTATCTATTTGTAGTTTCTCCGTCAACATTTCTTTCTCGCACGCAGTCTTGCTTCCTATCACCTACACTATATATGTCTCTCCATACATGCATTTATAGGTTGATCTCTTTTGCACAATTGTTGTGTCTCACTCCCTCTGCTCGCCATAGATGCATGCTCCAGCCCATGCCACTATCTCTTGAAGACAAAAACACATGCTCAATTGTCGGGCATTCTTACCTGCACTCTCACATGCATGCATATTGTTATATCGATCCATCTCTCCCATGTTTTTGATCTTATGACTTATGTCTTCTTTCTTTTATCTCGATCATGCGCTCCCACACTAAGACTCCATCTCTCTCTATCTATCTCTCTCTCTCTCTCTCTCTCTCTCTCACACACACACACACACACACACGCACATGCGCACACCCACCCACCCACCCAACCGCACACACACACGCACACACAGTAAGACTCCATCTCACACACACATGCTCTAGGCGGAGCATTTGTTCCTACCACCATTCATCCAACCTTACCCGTATGATAAACAATCACCTTAATTTACTTGTATAACATGGACAAATTCCACTTTACTTCAGTAGTTAGCAAACTTATCATCTCTACCCTTATAAAAAATTGAGTTGGTGATGATGGTGTGCCTGCCATCTTGTAATATAGACCGTCCGATCTATATCTGGCGGATAGAAAGCAAACTATGATAATTTTACAAAAGATACCCGCACCTCTCTCCACATCCTTATCTCCCACAACCTAATTGCTGAGCAATTAAAAAAGGAAGTCTCTGGAACAATCTAGCATGGTGGCCGCTGCCGCCTGCCGGCGCCATCCATCCCCATGCCTCCGTCCAGTCCGACCACCAGTCACCACCACGCTCCACTCCTACTCACCTTATCTCTCATCTTTCATATTTTCGTTGACATTCTCGAGATACCAGCTTCCCATAAAATTCTCGAGATATCATTAGTTTTTACACATGGGATTACTCCTGCATGGGTCAATCACAACAGGTGTTTTGTAAAAAAAATGCATATTGATGTTTCGTGCAATGCACGAGCATCTTGCTTGTAATTATATAACACAAATCACGAGCATGAAGTGACATTTTTTTACACAACCACGTTAACATGGCCACGTAAATCACTAGCTAAAGTATAATACCACTATACTTATATCCCAATGCAAAAGGTTGAGTACATGTCCAAAGAGTAGAGTCGCCCACACGCACTCTGTCTCTCAAAATCTCTCACACACACCAGTTATGTGACACCCACTTAAGCAGACACGTATGTTATAATTTGTGCACCCGCAGGTACACGTGATGGTGCGCATTTATTTAAGCCAGATGGCGAACCCAAATAGTAGCTGCATTCATTCCCTCCTGCCGCCTCTTCTCTGGTCGCCGTTGCCCGGTAGCCATGGCCCGGCCAAAGGTAACAACATACGCCATACTCCCGCCGGAGCGGTGCTTTAATCTGGAAATTTTAGTGGGCATGCATGCATCTTTTTGTGCTAGCACTCCTATATAAGGGTTGACCAGTCGCTTCCCGCGAATGTGCGCGGGTGGTGGAAGAGGAAGGAGAAGGGAAGCGGGCTGTGGAGTAACATTTTTTACCACAATTTCTTAGGAAATTGAGCGCAATAATTGAGTAGTTTTGCAAACTACCAGTACTACATCTGAAACGGTTCAAAGCCAATACTTCCTTGCCAGCGCACGCTTCCCACGTGAAACGGTCAGCGTTGCCCTGGAGCGTAGTGCCGCATTAATGCTCGGCCAGAGCGGAGGTGACCTCTCACTGGCGCTGGCTTTGAAGCAGCACGATGGCCGAGAGTGCGCCGCTTCCTGGTGCACGCGACTGCTCCATGTCGAGGCTGGCCATAGGCCCTGTTTGGATCCATGGGTTAGAGTTAGTTTGAGCTAGTTGGGACTCAATTAGCCCTAAAGTATCCAAGCATGAGGGTTAAATTGGAGCAAGTTGCACCGAACCCACCAAAAGAAACTATCCCACCCAAGAGGTGCTAATTGGAGATAGTTCTCATTGGGCCCACTAAGAAATCACTTTTCTCTCTCCATCAAGTGCATTTATTGTCAATCTAAGCCTGTTACCCAAACACCTCTTTGGCTAAAGTTAGTTCAGGGTTAGACATGAGTTAGTCTAACCTCTAGCTAAGTTAGAGTATCCAAACAGGAGCAATATAGGACATGCAAGTTGCTCAAAGCATACAGTCAAATTCGGACATGAAAGGATCTTTTTTTGAAAAAGGAACGTGAAAGGATCTTCGAATGATATAATTTTCAAATTATATAAAATCTTATCAATATTCAAAGGCATCCTTGAAGAATACATTAGGCCCTATATAAAATCTTATCAATAGTCAAAACCAAGTGTTCTAAACGAGTTCAAAATGAGAAACTGGACCCACTCATGGCACGACACGCCTATCTCGTTTGGTCCGTCGGTCAAAGTGCTTCCTCTTCTTGGCATAACAATAGAGTACAGTACTATTTTTTTTGAATGTTGTTGGCATGTCCCTAACATGTGATGAGTTAACCGACCTCAATAGACGGCAAAAATGCCAGCCCGCCGCACTTTGAGAGAGACAAGGAGCGAGAAGCGATACGGGCTGCTGGATTACTAGAGCTAGCTGTCACACAGAAGCCAAGAAATATGGTGATACCGTGGGTTAGCCATGTACTAGTATGATGTAACTACACTGGGCTGCCGTGTTTCGTACTCTTCTAGTCCACTGTGGAGATGATTGATTGATTTTATATCGCTGAATAATATAAAATATTATGAGTGCAGATGCTCCACCACGAGGTTCCTTGCTCCTTCTCGGTCGTCGGGAATCTATGTTCTTCCACTCTTCTTTTTACGTGAGCTTTGTTCATCCTTTTGCCAACACGCGAGACATCTAGCATCAAGGTGCATGTGTCATGCAAGGATCGTTCCATCTATATGAAGAACACGTGGGACTGGAACTATGAGTCGGACATGTACCCAAGAGTGGACGTACGAACCTGAGTAATGTAGCACAGTAAGTGAAGTAGAAAGGCACAAATAGTATGAACATGCGTGGCGTATAGGCATTTGTCTCTTACTACGTACCACTAAATGTTGTATGTGCAATGCACGGTGATGTTATGGAGTACGTGCCTAAGTACACTACTACTACTACTACATTAATTGGAGGCACATATTAGCTTTTATATTTGTTTACGTGTATGCCCCGAGACATTCCAACTAGACGTGTCTTTCTCTCCGGGTCGCACTTTGTATTGTTCATACCACTAGTACTACTACGTGTGGTCTCCGACCCAGAAGTGGAAGAAGTGGAGACGCTCTACCACGCTGTTCATGTCCCACTCCTTTCGCTGATGTGTGGGACATCCAGCACGTGCCGTGTTTGGCACTCTTCGTTGTAAGAGTTGAAACGCTAGCATTCATCAGAAATAAAAAATAAATATAAATCAGCAGTGATACTATACCCCGTGTTTTCCTTGCTCCTCGATATCAGAAAGAATACTTCTGCTCGCTAACATGTGGGACGTCGACCATCTTGGTCCACTTGCCATGCACGCAGAACTCCAAGGGAGAGTCACCCCGGTCGTCGTGTCGTAGTAATAATGACTAATGATCCGTCAAATCACAGGCCCAACCTTTCTCATTGTGAAGTTGCTCAGATGAAGGAACCATCATGACTTTGGTGAATTCTGCTTCTTGAAGAAAACTATTGTACCAGCAGTACTGCTAGCTATAGTAGTTACTCCAACAGAGGCCTCCTTTCGTTCATAGGATATGAATTTTATAGGAATATGAAAATCATAGGAGGTGAGATGACATGCATCTCCATTCCTATAAAGAAAGAGATGCCATTTGATGCATAGGATAGGAATTTTTCCATTGAGTCTAGGCTAATGTACTGGTAATTTGCTCTAAAAGCTACAGTAGTAACTACTAGTGCTGGTACATGCTCGTACTCAGACACAGACACACACACTAACTACTAGTACTACTACTTCTCACATGCTGGCCAGATGCCGTCGTTCTCCTTCCCGGCTTTGTCGGCGACACCCCACCGTGCTTGGACCTCCGTCGACCTCTCTGCAGCAGCGCGTGCGTCCTCTTCTTTCTTGCGGCGGTGAGCCTTTCTTTTCTAGAGTGCTTTCTGACTTTTCCGCTTCCTCTGTGCGGCTTTGGCCGCCTCTTGCTCTACCGCCCATTCGGCCTGGGTAGCTTCAAATTCCGCCCACATCGGTGTGAGGTCGCGAGCGGCTATGAACTCGGCACGGTGGGATGCCATCGCTTCCCTACCATTTTGTGTGTGGTCGTGGGCGGCGAGGAACTCGGCGTGGCGGGATGCCATCGCTTCCTTACTGGTTAGTGTGCAGCGCGGTGGCATGAACGACGCTTGGTGAGAGCTGTGGGGTGGAGTGGCTGGACAACCATATATTGCATTGGTTTGTCAAGAGCTCAAGGACATAAGACGAAGGAAATTTGGATTCTCCTTCAGTCTTGGTCATTTATTACCGAGTAAAATGCATTGGAGGTCATTGAACTTGTCTTGATAGCTCACTTTGATCATTGTATATGGGATACAGTGATTATACGGTCATTGGCTCAGTGTATAGCTCCGTATTTGTCTGGTTGACCAGTCAAATAGTCCGCATGCGCCTCATCAACTCGTGTTCTTTATCTATCTATGCGGGCCTACCTGTCAGTGGAGAAAGAAATAAAAACAAAAATTGTGTGTATGTGGGGAATCAAACCACAGACTCGTCGCTGCAATGCACACTCGCCAGCCAAATGAAAATGAAATACTTTGCGTCAGACACTCACGCTCATGCTGTCAAACCATGCTAATGCATGCACATCGCCCTCTCAATCAAAGTCCTGCTCATGGCACAACGCAAATGGCGAGCCCATCACATGCGCACCTCGGTGGTGCCTGACATTACTGCTTAGACGTTTGATGGAGGCCTATGCGAACGCAGAGCATGTATTCACCTGGCTCAACACCAATGGTCATACTCGGGGGCACCTTGCTCATGTATATCGTCCATCACAACGAAAATCTATAAAAAAACCTAGCTAGAGAGGGTACTACGGTATGGAGTATGTACTATTGTGAGCGACCGATCATAGTGCCACTGCACACGAGTGTGTGTCTGATCGATTCGTCCATTATTCGTAAGTTATGCATGGTTGTGTGGTGTCTAATGGTGGTCGTCGAAGGCTAGCTGGAGACAAGAGCGGTTGCATGGACGTCTGGTTGTCAATACATGCCACATATGCTTCAAAGGCTCGTCATCCATGAGTTCACATTTTACCACCACGCCAGCGTCTGACTGCCCTGGCCTACCGAAACCCCTTCCATTGCTAGCGCGCGCTTCCCGCCTGAAATGGTCACCGTCTCTCTAGAACATCAATGCCGCATTCACCGGACTTAATTGTAGGTGCAGTTGGTGTGTCACTGACACGGAGGCCAGATGCCCGTTGGGCCCACATGCCAATAACCTAATGCACCTGCAGTTAAGTCACTGAAGCAACATCGCATTCATGCCCGGCAAACCTACTTCCGCGCCAGCCGTCCATCCGTCTGCCACGGCTCATTGCCATTCGCCCGCTATATTAACTTGAGCCCCAGCTCCCAGCCATAGCCAAAGACCCACACTCATTCTCCTCCGGTCCCTTCCTTCTATCGGCACCACTCCAACCATGGCCTCCTGGCGCTCCAAAGCTCTCTTGGACGTACTGTCACATGTGCAGACGAAGGACATCGGCAACTCTGCTCCAAGCACGCTCCAAAGCTCTCTTCGACGTACTGTCGCAGGAACAGACGAAGAAGATCGCCGGCACCCCCCCCCCCTCGGCCGCCCTCCGCCACCACAACCATGAAGTCGGCACGCGTGCGCAGGCATAGCCGACAGTGAGGAAGAGTGGTACACGGTAGGTCACCGCCGCTCTAGTCCCAGGAAGGCCACCGCTACTCCACTCAGTCGACGCCAAGCTTGGTGGGGTAAACATTGACAGCCGATTAGCCACATGACGGTGACGTGTAGGCGGAAATCTTCAAAACCTTGAACTCCGGAGTAGGAGGTTATCGAGGCGGATGAGGAGGAGGCAAAGGCAATGGCCGGCTTTCTCGGGTTCATGGCCGGACATGGTGGTCGGCCGCCGGGGATCATTTAGATTAGGTTTGCAGTAGGTTTTAGTCTGGTTTGTGCGAAATATGTAATGAACTTCGTCCAGGTTGTAGGAAAAGTTTTCAAATGTATTGAATTTCATCCGATTAATTTGGAATTTGCTTTATTTGCATGAATTTCATCCGGTTAGTTCATATAGTTGTCGAAAGGTATGTGGGCAGCATCAGATGGCATCCATCAGTGTGCTCGGACAGATGTCGGTGTAAATTTGTGGGCCAGCGCTGGAGATGCCCTAACTATCATGTTATAATCGCTCACAGTGCTCCATTATTTGGCAGGGAACAGTTATCCCTCGATCAAAATCAGATCCGTCGTGTTTCTCACTCCTCCCATGTAAGAGTGTAAACTCTTGCTTACATAAAAATGGAGCCAGTGGACGACACTGTAGCACGTCATATCACTCAAACTAGCCCGCCTAATGCGCGGGAAAGCACCGCCCTCGTCATTTTGTTCTGGATTTCTATTGATCGATCGCACGAAAATCTTACGCTTTGCAAGTTCTAAAGGAAAAGGCGGCACACTTACGACTCATACGCGTCGCACCCCCGACAGTCCGGCTCGCACGCTGCTCACCAGAGGGGACACACGTTATCTTGCAACTACACTGACATGTGGGACTGCAATTGAATAAACCGTCAATAGCCGAAATCTAATCGCCTGGCGGGCGTCGGATGAGAAGAGAGAGACGGGGGAGGTAGAAGAGATCGCCCGCCCACCGGGCATGGGCTCCAAGAAATATATGGTGATAATGTGAGGTGGGCCATGCAGGAGTCCGGACCGCTTCCAAGCCCGCTTCTGACCGCCCTGGCCCACCAGACCCCCCCCCACCTCCCTGCGCGCGCTCCCCCCTCAAACGCCAGCTGCCCACCGCATGCATGCATAGGAAGTAGTACCAGTAAAATACTGGGCTATAAGCCCGCTTATGTGGAGGAGAGAGAGGCATTGAGAAAGTCAAGGAGTGAGCTCTGCAAGAGCCCGTCTCTACACGTGCTCCTAGGTATAAAAAACTAATTCTAAGAAAGAGGCATAACAAAACAATTGTGTCTAAAAAAGAAAGGTAAAGAACATTTGAGAGGAAATAGATAGAGAGAAAGTGAGAAAAAGTTGTAACCTTATAGCCAAACTTATAGTCAACAGTATGGTAGTATTACATGAGGAAGGAGGGAGTGGTGCACATGCCAATTTCATTGGGCTGCCGTGTTTCACACTCCTCCATTATAATAGTGGAGACAATAGCTTTCATCAAAAATAAACAATGAATACTCATTGCTCGTCCTCTATATCAGAAAGAATACTTTCATTCATCGACATGTGGGACGTCGACCATCCTGGGCCACCTGCCATGCACAAAATTATCCTGGTCCACCCCAGTCGTATCGCAGGCCCAACATTTCCCACTATAAGTTGGTCGGACGAAGGAACCATCATGACTTCATTGAATTCCGCTTCTTCAAGAAAACTTACTGTACCCGCAATACTGCTACCACATGCGAAGACTGGACGGAACTGTACCATGTCATATCACTAAAACCCAATAGGCCAAACTAGCCCGCCTAGGTCATCTATTTTGGAACGGAGGGAGTACATCTCTGTACTGCGATGATTTTGTGTTGTACGTCTCTGTACTTTTGCTACGATTTTCCTACCCTATGAACCAAATGAGGCTTGAATGTATCTGTGTCGACTATTGTCTGATTGCTCGCTAAGCCTACAATTTTAGGAGCTTGGGCTATTGGTCGATCGATGACGGATAAGTATAAGCGTACCACGAGCTCATCAACCCCAACATTTCTCTTCGGTTAGTGTTTTGCAAGTACTATAGCTCACACAATAGCTACCCTACTAACACCGAGAATCATCAAACAAGCCCTACTGATATGATAAACAGTTCAAACTTACATCTAAGCATGCCATATATTACATCAACGATAATGATAATTGTCGAACGTTCAGGAGTTAATCATGGCAACCCGAACGCTTTTAGATGGTAACTTTAGTTTGTGTGAGATTAGGGAAACATGGCAATTTTCTGACGAAAAAACAAAAAAGGACAGAGTTGCCATCCCCTATCAACTAAAGTTGTCATCCCTACGAACTAAAGTTGCCATGTCAAAACGTTCGGGACGAACTGCTCAAATCCCGAACGTTCGGGGGTTATTGGATTCCTACATCAAAAGTTGGTGAGGATACATCTGTTTCCATAACTCGGAGAGGGTTCGCATGATTCACTATCAAACAAAAGTAGCAAGTACCGCCCACACAATACAGTGCACTGGCCCTAAGATGGTTTGATAACACGCATCGTTCTGGTAATTAAACACAAGGCAATGCAAACTACCCTGAAGGATTAGCGTGACCAACTATTTCTTGTCATCGATCTCTCGAGTAATGACCACATCACGGACAGTGATAACCCACAAGTATAGGGGATCACAACAGTTTTCGAGGGTAGAGTATTCAACCCAAATTTATTGATTCGACACAAGGGGAGCCAAAGAATATTCTCAAGTATTAGCAGTTGAGTTGTCAATTCAACCACACCTGGATAACTTAGTATTTGCAGCAAATTATTTAGTAGCAAAGTAGTATGGAAGTAACGGTAATAGTGGCAAAAGTAACAGTAGCAGTTTTGTAGTAATTGTAACAGCATCAATGGTAAAGTAAATAACCAAAGCACAATATGTGAAAAGCTCGTAGGCATTGGATCAGTGATGGATAATTATGTCAGATGTGATTCCTCATGTAATAGCTATAACATAGGGTGACACGGAACTAGCTCCAGTTCATCAATGTAATGTAGGCATGTGTTCTGAATATAGTCATACGTGCTTATGGAAAAGAACTTGCATGACATCTTTTGTCCTACCCTCCCGTGGCAGCGGGGTCCTAATAGAAACTAAGGGATATTAAGGCCTCCTTTTAATAGAGAACCGGACCAAAGCATTAACACATAGTGAATACATGAACTCCTCAAACTACGGTCATCACCGAGAAGTATCCCGATTATTGCCACTTCGGGGTTGTTGGATCATAACACATAATAGGTGACTATAGACTCGCAAGATAGGATCAAGAACTCACATATATTCATGAAAACACAATAGGTTCAGATCTGAAATCATGGCACTCGGGCCCTAGTGACAAGCATTAAGCATATCAAAGTCATAGCAACATCAGTCTCAGAACATAGTGGATACTAGGGATCAAACCCTAACAAAACTAACTTGATTACATGGTAAATCTCATCCAACCCATCACCGTCCAGCAAGCCTACGATGGAATTACTCATGCACGGCGGTGAGCATCATGAAATTGGTGATGGAGGACGGTTGATGATGACGACGGCGATGAATCCCCCTCTCCGGAGCCCCGAATGGACTCCAGATCAGCCCTCCCGAGAGAGATTAGGGCTTGGCGGCGGCTCCGTATCGTAAAATGCGATGAAACTTTCTCTTTGATTTTTTTTCTCCGCGAAAGCAAATGTATGGAGTTGGAGTTGAGGTCGGTGGACGTCCAGGGAGCCCACGAGACAAGGGGGCGCGCCCAGGGGGAGGGGGCGCGCCCCCCACCCTCGTGGACAGGGTGTGGTCCCCCTGATGCTATTTCTTTCACCAGTATTTTTTATTAAATCTGAAAAGTTGCTCCGTGGATTTTCAGGTCATTCCAAGAACTTTTATTTCTGCACAAAAATAACACCATGGTAGTTGTGCTGAAACCAGCGTCAGTCTGGGTTAGTTCCATTCAAATCATGCAAGTTAGAGTCCAAAACAAGGGCAAAAGTGTTTGGAAAAGTAGATATGACGGAGATGTATCAACTCCCCCAAGCTTAAACCTTTGCTTGTCCTCAAGCAATTCAGTTGACAAACTGAAAGTGATAATGAAAAACTTTTACAAACTCTGCTTGCCCTTGTTGTTGCAAATATGTAAAGCCAGCATTCAAATTTTCAGCAAAGATTATGAACTAACCATATTCACAATAACACTTAGGTCTCATGTTTACTCATATCAATGGCATAATCAACTAGCGAGCAATAATAATAAAACTCAGATGACAACACTTCCTCAAAACAATCATAATATGATATAACAAGATGGTATCTCGCTTGCCCTTTCTGAGACCGCAAAACATAAATGCAGAGCACCTTTAAAGATCAAGGACTGACTAAACATTGTAATTCATGGTAAAAGAGATCCAGTCAAGTCATACCCAATATAAACTAATAGTAATGCATTCAAATGACAGCGGTGCTCTCCAGAAGGTGCTTTTTGATAAGAGGGTGATTACTCAACATAAAAGTAAATAGCTAGGCCCTTCGCAGAGGGAAGCAGGGATTTGTAGAGGTGCCAGAGCTCGATATCAAAATAGAGATGAATAACATTTTGAGCGGTATACTTTCACTGTCAACGTAACAACTATTAGATCTTGATATCTTCCATGATACATACATTATAGGAGGTTCCCAAAAAGAATGGTAAAGTTTATACTCCCCCACCACCAACAAGCATCAATCCATGGCTTGCCCGAAACAACGGGTGCCTCCAACTAGCAACAATCCTGGGGGAGTTTTGTTTTAATTATTTTGATTTGATTTGATCTTTTGATCATGGGACTGGGCATCCAGGTTACCAGCCATTTTCTCATGAATGAGGAGCGGAGTCCACTCCCCTTGAGAATAACCCACCTAGCATGGAAGATACAGACAACCCTAGTTGATACATGAGCTGCTCGGGCATACAAAACAGAATTTCATTTGAAGGTTTGGAGTTTGGCACATACAAATTACTTGGAACGGCAGGTAAATACCGCATATAGGAAGGTATGGTGGACTCATATGGAATAACTTTGGGGTTTATGGTGTTTGGATGCACAAGCATTATTCCTGCTTAGTACAGGTGAAGGCTAGCAAACGACTGGGAAGCGACCAACTGAGAGAGCGACAACAGTCATGAACATGCATTAAAATTAATCGACACTGAGTGCAAGCATGAGTAGGATATAATCCACCATGAACATAAATATCGTGGGGGCTATGTTGATTTGTTTCAACTACATGCGTGAACATGTGCCAAGTCAAGTCACTCGAATCATTCAAATGAGGATACCACCCTATCATACCACATCACAACCATTTTAATAGCATGTTGGTACGCAAGGTAAACCATTATAAGCTCCTAGCTAATTAAGCATGGCATAAGCAACTATAGTCTCTAACTGTCATTGCAAACATGTTTATTCATAATAAGCTGAATCAGGAATGATGAACTAATCATATTTACAAAAACAAGAGAGGTCGAGTTCATACCAGCTTCTCTCATCTCAATCAGTCCATCATATATCATCATTATTGTCTTTCACTTGCACGAGCGAACGATGTGGATAATAATAATAGTGCACGTGCATTGGACTAAGCTGGAATCTGCAAGCATTCAACTCAAGGGAGAAGACAAGGTGATATGGGCTCTTGGTTAAATCAACAATTATGCATATGAGAGCCACTAAGCATTTTCATTATGGTCTTCTCCTCTCGACCCCCAAGGGAAAGATAAGAAATAAAACTATTTACACGGGGAAGCTCCCAACAATCAAAAGAAGAACGAGAAATCTTTTTGGGTTTTATTTTAATTACTACTACAAACATGGAAATTAAACTAACTATTTTTTTTGTTTTTCTTAAGATTTATCAAACATACAAGAAGAAAGCTAGAGAACAAAATTAAACTAGCATGGATAAACAATGAAAAAGTATGAGCAACGACAACTAGAATGAGTGTGTGAACATGAATGTAATGTTCGTGAGAAATACGTACTCCCCCAAGCTTAGACTTTTGGCCTAAGTTGGTCTATGACCATGGATCGCGGCTACTCTCCCCGGTGTACTGAGGAGTGTCATTGTACTGCCACTGACTGGCGTTCTCCTCCGGATCCCACTGATAAGATGATGGTCGATAAGGGTCAAGTGGGGGTTCCGGCTCAGGCTCTAGAGCGGATGTCTGGCCTCGGTGCGCATAAACGGCCGCCGGCAAGACGAGGTAATGGCCCGCAGTTAAATCAAACAAAGAAGGCGCAGGCAATATAATAATCTCATTGTGTTTCTTATTAAATCTCAGGTTATACAGAAGCATCTTATCATCATTGTTAACAATAAACTCATGTGCTACCATGCTCTTATAATCTAGAAAAGTAGGGGGTAGCAGTTTTTCCTCTTTCTAAAAATGCCTAATAGGTATCTCAAAGTTTTTAGCAAGGTGTGCAGCATAGATACCTCCAAAGATGGGACCCTTCGTACGGTTTAGGCTTAAATGTTTGGCAATAACGGCACCCATACTATAAGAGTTATCACGAAATAAGGCATGGAACAAAATAATAATATCAGGAACACTGAGGTTTCCACAGTTTCCATGACCAATTAAGCATCGACTAGCAAATATGGCAAAGTAGCGTAAAACAGGAAAATGTATGCTAGTTATTATTGCATCGAAAACCTTCCTCGATTCCCCTACGGTAATAGTATCAATAAAACCATCCACATCTTTACGATGTGGTTCCTCTAAGCTGCCCTTGAAGGGTATTCTGCAAACCGCGCAAAAATTATGTAATGACATCTTCATAGCCTCATCATATAAATGAAAAGCTACTGAAGGAGGTGATTTCTTAGGATAATAGTAGAAGTTTTGCATGAAAGTATTGGTGAGTAAGAGATACTATTCGATCCGGTCGTGGAGGAAGTCGGTGAGGCCCACATTATGAGCCAAAGAATAAATGTCTTCATAAATCCCGGCTGCTCTCAAGAAATTATCACAAGGCCACTCGCACGGCCTTACTTCCGCTACGCGAGGAAGATTATACTTGGCCTTTTCTTTCTCCTTAGCTTGTTTATCCTTGGAGCTTTGGCTAGAAGAGCCCCTCAAAAATCTCTTCATCATTTTCTGAAAATTTCTGAAATTTTTAGTAAGTCAAAATAAAAGTGAATCAAACTAAACAAAATTGATAGCAACTACTCCCACAAGTGCCTAGAGCCTATATCATGCATTAGAATTACTTGGGACCTCATAAATTTGACATGCAAGCTCAAGAACAGGGTCACCTAAGCAGCAAAAATTTGCAATGAATAAAGCACTAGAACAAAAACTAATTGGACCATTGGAGGAGTCACATACCAAGGAACAATCTCCCAAAGCAGTTTTGTGAATGGAGATTTGAGCAAGGAGGTCGAAAATCGCAGCAAAATGAGCTAGAACTCGTGCTTGAGCTAGATGGTGATTTCTTTGGGAGGAAGATGAAGTGTGTGGGTGTAGGAATAAGTGGAGGGGTGCCACCATGGGCCCACGAGGCAGGGGGCGCACCCTGGACCCTCGTCGCCAGGTGCCAGCTCCCCCTGATGTGTTCTCAGTGCCAGATATTCTCAAATATTCCGTAAAAAATCGTACTAAATTTGCAGGGCATTTGGAGAACTTTTATTTTCGGGATATTTTTTATTGCATCGATAGTTCAGAAAACACACAGAAAATGCTATTTTTGCTTTATTTATTCTAAAACAGAAAGTAAAAAGAGGGTACAAAAGGTTGTGCCTTCTAACTTCATCCATCTCATGATCATCAAAAGGAATCCACTAACAAGGTTGATCAAATCTTGTTAACAAACTCATTCCAAATAACATGGAACCGGAGAAATTTCGAAAAACACTAGGTTACCTCAACAGGGACATGAACATCTCCAATAATAAGAATATCATATTTCTTCTTGAGATTAGGAAGAGGAAATTCAAAACCTCCAATAATAATAGTTGGAATTTTTCCAATAGAATTGATGCTATGAACTTGAGGTTGTTTCCTCGGAAAGTGTATCGTATGCTCATTACAATTAACATAAAAAATGACATTGCCTTTGTTGCAATCAATAACAGCCCCTGCAGTATTCAAAAAGGGTCTACCAAGGATAATCGACATACTACCGTCCTCGGGAATATCAAGAATAACAAAGCCCGTTAAGATAGTGACATTTGCAACCACAACAGTGTAACGCCCACGATGCGGCTATATCTCCCACGTGTCGAAGCACGACTTAGAGGCATAACCGCATGGTGGTTTTGTCGCAAGAAGTGTCATCTTCACACAATCCCATGTAACGAACAAGAATGGGATAAAGAGAGTTGGCTTGCAATCGCCACTTCACACAAAACATAAATAAGTATCCATACATCATTCAAAATACACTCATAGACCGGCTACAGTCAAATCCAAATGAAAAGAAGACAACCCCAAAGGCTAGATCCCCGATCGTCCCGACTGGGCTCCGCTACTGATCATATGGAAACGAAACATAGTAACGACCAAGGTCCTCGTCAAACTCCCACTTGAGCTCGGTGGCGCCACTTGCGCTGGTATCCTCGGCACCTGCATCTGTTTTGGTAGAATCTTTGAGCCACGGGGACTCAACAATCTCACACCCGCGAGATCAAGACTATTTAAGCTCATAGGTAGGAAAATGGGGTAATCTGGTGGAGCTGCAGCAAGCACTAAGCATATATGGTGGCTAACATACGCAAGTGAGAGCGAGAAGAGAAGCAACGCATCGGTCGAGAAGCTAGAAGCGATCAAGAAGTGATCCTGCGTTCATACATAACTCAAACCGTGTTCACTTCCCGGACTCCGCCGAGAAGAGACCATCACGGCTACACACAAAGTTGATGCATTTTAATGAAGTGAAGTGTCAAGTTATCTACAACCGAACATTAACAAATTCCCATCTGCCTCATAACCGTGGGCACGGCTTTCGAAAGATAATATACCCTGCAGGGGTGTCCCAACTTAGCCCATCATAAGCTCTCACGGTCAGTGAAGGATATACCTTCTCGCGGGAAGACCCGATCAGTCTCGGAATCCCGGTTCGCAAGAAATTTCGACAATGGTAAAATAAGACCAGCAAAGCCGCCCGATGTGCCGAAAAATCCCGATAGGAGTCGCACGTATCTCGTTCTCAGGGCACACCGGATGGGCAAGACGTCGGGTTGGTATAGACCCTGGTTGCCCAGGGGACGCTAGACATCGCTCAGGTTGGACCAACATTCGAAGGAACACTGGCCCGGGGGGGGGGGGGGGGTAAATAAAGATGACCCTCGGTGAGGGAGTCCCGGATTAGGGGGTGTCCGGATAGCCGGACTACCATCATCGGCCGAACTATCATCGGCCGGACTATCATCATCGACCGGAGTCTCCAAGACTATGAAGATACAAGATTGAAGACTTCGTCCCGTGTACGGATATGTAGATCTCCTACCATTGTAACAGACTCTATGTAACCCTAGCCCTCTCCGGTGTCTATATAAACCGGATGGCTTTAGTCCATAGGACAACAACAACCATTACAATCATACCATAGGCTAGCTTCTAGGGTTTAGCCTCCTTGATCTCGTGGTAGATCCACTCTTGTAACATCCACAATATCAATATCAATCAAGCAGGACGTAGGGTTTTACCTCCATCAAGAGGGCCCGAACCTGGGTAAAACATCGTGTCCCTTGTCTCCTGTTACCATCCGCCTAGACGCACAGTTCGGGACCCCCTACCCGAGATCCGCCGGTTTCGACACGGACATTGGTGCTTTCATTGAGAGTTCCTCTGTGTCGTCACCGATAGGCTTGATGGCCTCTTCAATCAACAACGACGCAGTCCCGGGCGAGACTTTTCTCCCCGGACAGATCTTCGTATTCGGCGGCTTTGCACTGCGGGCCAATTCTTCTGGCCATCTGGAGCAGATCGAAAGCTATGCCCCTGGCCGTCAGGTCAGGTTTGGAAGCCTAAACTTCACGGCCGATATCCACGGGGACTTGATCTTCGATGGATCCGAGCCATAGCCGAGCGTGCCGCACTGTCACGATGGGCACAACCTAACTCTGCCGCCGGACAGTACCTTGGAGGCCGCACACGAATCCGCTCTGACCCATAGTCCGGAGCCGATCGTGCAGATCGAGGACGGGTGGCTGGACACCGCCTCGGGAGCTGCAACTTTCGCGGCGATGGAGCCGAACACTGACCTTGTCCCACATAAAGCTCATGACTCCGAGGTGCCGGACTCCCTGCCAGACTCCGAACCTCCTGCGCCCCTGCCAGTCGAATCCGATTGGGCGCCGATCATGGAATTCACCGCTGCGGACATCTTTCAGCACTCACCCTTCGGCGACATCTTAAATTCGCTGAAGCATCTCTCGCTATCCGGAGAGCCCTGGCTGGACTACGGCCAGGATGGTTGGGACGCGGACAACGAAGAAATTCAAACCCCACCCACCACCCACTTCGTAGCCACCGTCGACGATCTAACCGACGTACTCGACTACGACTCCGAAGACATCGACGGTATGGACGACGATGCCGGAGACTATAAAGAACCAGCGCCTACAGGACACTGGAAGACCACCTCGTCATACGACATATACATGGTGGACACCCCAAAAGATGGGGACGACGAAGAAGCAGCGGAGGCAGATTCCTTAAAGAAACAGCCCAAGCGCCGACGTCAGCGGCGCCGCTCTAAATCCCGCCACAGCAAGAATGGAGATTCCGGCACAGGAGATAATAACACCCCAGAAAGTGCTGAAGATAACCCCCTCCAGCAAGATTCAGCGCAGGAGGAGGCAGAAGCAAGCCCTCACGAGAGGACGGCAGACGAAGAGGTCGAGGATGATAATTACATACCTCCCTCAGGATCTGCTAGCCGACAGATGGACAGAAGTCCTGGCGGCCGAAGAGTATGAACTCGAACGCCCCTCCAAAAGTTACCCAAAATGTAAGTTGCTCCCCCGACTAGAGGAGGAAGCATACAAACCTGCATCACCAGCGCACAATACGGAAGACCGACCACCCCGTGGCCGCGACAGAGAGGCATGTAAGCCCTCCACCAAAACCGTACCCCGGCACCGCTCAAAAAGCACGAAGCCACTGGGGAACGCACTGGACTTGCGAGATATATTGGAGGACAAGGCAAGACAATCCAGATCTATCTATGGATCACGTGGGCGCCCCAAGACCCACGACGAATACCGTCGCGCCGGATACAACTACTCCGGCCGGGCCGAACACAGCAGACAACGCTCTCTTGAGCTACGTCGCAATATTGCTCAATACAGAGGCGCCGCACACCCACTATGCTTCACTAACGAAGTAATGGATCATCAAATCCCTGAAGGGTTTAAACTCGTTAACATCGAATCCTACGATGGCACAACAGACCCCGCAGTTTGGATTGAGGATTATCTCCTTCATATACATATGGCCCGCGGCGACGATCTTCACGCCATCAAATATCTCCCGCTCAAGCTTAAAGGACCAGCTCGGCATTGGCTTAACAGCCTGCCCGCAAAGTCAATTGGATGCTGGGAAGACCTGGAAGCCGCATTCCTCGACAACTTCCAGGGCACGTATGTGCGACCACCGGACGCAGATGACCTAAGCCACATAATCCAGCAGCCAGACGAATCGGCCAGGCAATTCTGGACACGGTTCTTAACAAAGAAAAATCAAATCGTCGACTGTCCGGATGCAGAGGCCCTCGCAGCCTTCAAACATAACATCCGCGACGAGTGGCTGGCCCGGCACCTAGGACAGGAAAAGCCGAAATCAATGGCAGCCCTCACATCACTCATGACCCGCTTCTGTGCGGGAGAGGATAGCTGGCTAGCTCGCAGCAACAACCTCAGCAAAAATGCTGGCAGTCCGGATACAAAGGACCGCAACGGCAGGTCGCGTCGAAACAAAACCAAACGCCGCATTAACGGCGACAGCAATGAGGATACGGCAGTCAACGCCGGATTCCGAGGCTCCAAACCCGGTCAACGGAAGAAGCCATTTAAAAGAACCACTCCGGGCCCGTCCAATTTGGACCGAATACTCGACCGCTCTTGTCAAATACATGGAACCCCCGAAAAGCCAGCTAACCACACCAACAGAGATTGTTGGGTATTCAAGCAGGCAGGAAAATTAATTGCCGAAAACAATGACAAGGGGCTACACAGCGATGACGAGGAAGAGACCCGGCTGCCGAACAACAGAGGACAAAAGGGATTCCCCCCTCAAGTTCGGACGGTAAACATGATATACGCAACGCATATACCCAAGAGGGAGCAGAAGCGTGCACTAAGGGACGTATACGCGATGGAGCCAGTCGCCCCAAAATTCAACCCATGGTCCTCTTGCCCGATCACTTTCGATCGAAGAGACCATCCGACCAGTATCCGCCATGGCGGATTCGCCGCATTGGTTTTAGACCCAATTGTCGATGGATTTCACCTCACGAGAGTCCTGGTGGACGGCGGCAGTAGCCTGAACCTGCTTTATCAGGATACAGTGCGCAAGATGGGCATAGACCCTTCAAGGATTAAACCTACAAAGACGACCTTCAAAGGCGTCATACCAGGTGTTGAGGCCAATTGTATAGGCTCAGTCACACTAGAAGTGGTCTTCGGATCCCCGGATAATTTCCGAAGCGAGGAGTTAATCTTCGACATAGTCCCGCTCCGCAGTGGCTATCACGCTCTGCTCGGACGAACCGTGTTCGCAAAATTTAATGCGGTGCTGCATTATGCATACCTTAAGCTCAAGATGCTAGGCCCTCGCGGAGTCATCACGGTCAATGGAAACATGGAACGCTCCCTCCGAATGGAGGAACATACAGCAGCTCTCGCGACAGAAGTACAGAGCAGCCTTTTAAGGCAATTTTCGAGTCCGGCCGTTAAACGACCGGACACGGCCAAACGCACCCGGAGCAACATCAACCAAGACCACCTGGCACGTTCCAAGCACGCGTAGCAATGCGGCCCCAACCCCAGCCCTCGCACAATTGCAAGACAAACTCTCTGCGTACATAATTACGCCCTGGAGATACCATGGGCATAGGGGGAGAGGCACGACCACAACAGACCCAGAGTGCGGTTCGACCACACCAGGGGCTCCCAAGTGTGTCGCTCTTTTTATCTTTTATTTTTCTCTTTTTTTATATACAGGACTCTATCCGGCGGCGAACCTGCCGAACTCATGATGCAACAGCCAGGGAGGGACAAAGGCTGCGACGAACACTCAGGTGGTCTCCATTACGAGCTTTAAATTTGTTAAATACACCATTCCGCGGCCTACCCCTGGAGGGAGGCGCCTTTAATTCATCCAATCCCTTGCTTTCCGCACTATTTGTATCATTCCGCACTCATAGCAGATCTTCTTGAATAAATAATGCAGCACTTTTTGCCCATAATTGCATTACTTTATATATATATATATGTTCATTTACGACATGTTGCATCCGTATATCTTGGTACGGCCGAATACACCAAGGGCTTATGTTCCCCGCATTATGGTGTGATAAGTCCGAACACTTTCACAAGTGCGGCACCCCAAACTTATAGCATTATATGAATCGGCTCCGAATCATGTCTTGGGTCAATAGTTGGGTTTGCCCGGCTCCCATGTTTGGCACCTTACGTTCTGTTCTATCGGCTAAGGTAGCACTGGGAGAACCACTGCGATTGCGCCCTGGTTGAGCCGGGTTAACGCCTCAGTGGAGAAAGCTAAAACTGACTGTCATGATAAGGCGAGAGACTGGTCGCTGTTCGAGAGGTCCCTTCGAGTCCCTAAAGACTCATGCCGCTTCGAGCGAAGAACCGGATAATGTCCGGCCAAGGCGTGGATAGCGCCCCGAACTCGGCCTTCCGAATACTAGGGGCTTCGCCGAAATTTGAAATTATAGAATTCTATGGCTAAGTGAGAGTGTTCAAGCACTATAAGTCCGGTTGCCTTGTTCGTTGTGTTGAGCGCCTCCCTAGATGGACCCAAAAATGGGAACAAGAGTGCTCAAGTTTATCCCGAACACCCCAGCACTCGCGGCATGGGGGCTGAAGCCGACGACTTGCCATCTCTCAGATTTAATAAACGGCCGCACAGAAGGTAATATTTTAAATCAGCAAGCATTGCTTAGCGCATATGAACACAGTTTTCAGCGCACAGGATAACACATTGCGAATTTACTCAATAATTACATCCCTGGGGCACTCATCCGCAATCTTGCGGGCACCCTTTAGGACAGTCTTATAGTACATCTCGGGCGTACGATATTCCTTGCCCGCTGGTGGCGCGTCAGTGATTAGCTTCTCCGCATCCAGCTTGCCCAATGCACCTTTGCACGGGCAAGGGCCCGACGAGCACCTTCAATACAGGCGGAGCGCTTGATAACCTCCACCCAGGGGCACGCATCCACCAACCGCCACACGAGGCCGAAGTAGCTCGCAGGCATGGCCTCTCCAGGCCACAGTCGGACTATGAGGCCCTTCATGGCCTGCTGGGCTACCTTGTGGAGCTCGACCAGCTGCTTCAGCTGGTCGCTAGGGGGCACCGTATGGCCGGCCTCAGCGTACTGAGACCAGAAGACCTTCTCCGTTGAGCTCCCCTCCTCGGCTCGGTAGAATGCAACGGCATCAGACACGCTGTGAGGTAGATCTGCAAACGCCCCTGGAGAGCTCCGAATTCGGGTAAGTAACACGTAATTTACATTCACATGCTTGCTTTGCATGAAAAATGCCTTACCCGCCGCTATCTTCTTCACCGACTCAATCTCCTGAAGGGACTTATGGGCCTCGGCCTTGGCGGCTTTGGCACTTTCGAGAGCCGAGGCAAGCTCGGACTCTCGAGTCTTTGAGTCACGCTCCAAACTCTCATGCTTTTCCATGAGAGCCTGGAGCTCTTGCCGAACCGCCGCCACCCGCGCCTCCTGCTTTTCTCGCTCTGCCCGTTCCGCAGCCGCACTGCGTTTGGCCGCGGACATGGCCTCCTTCAGGGTTGCCACCTCGCTTGTGGCCCCTGCAGTACCCATGTTATCCTTGTTATTTTTTTGTCGCAACCTAAATCCTTTTCTGTAAGGTACAAGTTCAAAGTGGTGTTACTCACCTTCTTTGTCCTGGAGCTGCTTCTTGGCACGGCCGAGCTCTTGCTCCGACCGCTCGAGCTCCTGCTTCAAAGCACCGACCTCCGCAGTCAGTGCGGCAGAGGTCAGCAGCGCAGCCTGCAACCCATATTGACATAATTTTTTAGCAACCCTGCGTATATCTTTTTTTTCAGATCCTCAGTTCGGCTTTTCTTTCCGAACACCGAACCGAGCATCAGGGGCTACAATCTATGCGGTATTACATTGCATATTTTTAACTTCTTACCTCAAAGCCTGCTAGAAGGCTACTGCAGGCTTCGGTCAGCCCGCTCTTGGCGAGTTGTACCTTCCGAATCACCGCACTCATAATAGTGCGGTGTTCTTCCTCGATGGAAGCGCTCTGGAGCGCCCCCAACAAATTGTCCGGCGCCTCCGGTTGGACGGAAGCCGCCGGCGTCACGGTCTTGCCATTCTTGCGAAGGGGCCGCCGGCCGGACTCCGGAACCACTGCGGGTTCCGACGTGGAGTCCGGCGCAAAGTCCGGGAGGCCGCCTTGTGGCGCCTCCGGAGCCTCCCCCTGATGGGTCCTTTCTTGGGATCCCACCTCGGCGTCCTCGGTGTCGCGAGGGGTGGAGGCGGTCGGGATGGAGTCTACATCCGATGGAGCCAATGACCCGCTCAATGAAGTGGGGAGATCATTATTGGTCGGACTACAGGCAGCATGCGGCATTAGAATGACACTATGTGACACAAAAGAGAAATTATAAATCATTCAGGAATCCGGATAATTACGATCTCGCCGGAGGCCTGGCCCTTGAAGGCCATTCTTCCTTGCCAACGTTGATGTTGGCGGAGCTGTCCGGGGGAATAGTCCTTCCCCTCTTGGACCCTTCGGCCTCCCCTGTTGGGGAAGCCTTCCTCTTCCTCTCTCCCTCCTCTGGGAGAGAGTCCTCTTTCTCATCCTTGTTTTCGGGGGAGGAGTCCGCCTCGGAGTCGTCGGACACCTAAAAACAGGAACTCTTTCGAGTACCCGTGGCCTCCTTCTTGGCATTCTTCTCCGGCACCACGTACGGTGCCGGAACCAGCAGCCCCGCTAGACGGGCGTCTACTGGGTTTTCTGGCATAGGAGCCGGGCAGATGATCTGCTCCGCCTTCCTCATCCAGTCCTGTCAAAGGAAAAGGGGAAATTAAAACCCGCATAGAGTCAAACTATGAATAACAAGTGTCCCGTAAAGGGGTAGAATCACTTACCTCGTCAGCTTGGCGCTGCGAGCGAAATCCGCGATCTTCAGTGGCGGACGTGGGGGCTTCGGCACCCTTAAAGAGCACTTTCCAGGTATCTTCGTACCTAGTGTCGAAGAGCCTGCTCAAGGTCTGGTGCTGTGCCGGATTGTACTCCCACAATTTAAATGCTCGTTCTTGGCACGGGAGAATCCGGCGGACGAGCATGACCCGGACCACGTTGACAAGCTTGAGCTTCTTGTTCACCAGCCTCTGGATACAGGCTTGGAGTCCGGTCAGCTCCTCCGAATTACCCCAGGTCAGGCCGCTCTCCTTCCAAGAGGAGAGCCGCGTGGGGATCCCAGATCTGAACTCGGGGGGTCGCTGCCCATTTAGGGTCGCGCGGCTCGGTGATGTAGAACCACCCCGATTGCCATCCCTTGATGGTTTCCACGAAGGCACCCTCGAGCCAGAGGACGTTGGGTATCTTACCCAACATGGCGCCTCCGCACTCTGCCTGAGTGCCCTTCACCACCTTTGGCTTGATGCTGAAGGTTTTGAGCCACAAGCCGAAGTGAGGCTGGATGCAGAGGAAGGCCTCGCACACGACGATAAACGCCGAGATGTTGAGGATGAAGTTTGGCGCCAGATCGTGGAAATCCAGGCCGTAATAGTACATGAGCCCCCAGACAAAGGGGTGCAATGGGAATCCCAGTCCGCGGAGGAAGTGGGGAAGGAATACTACCCTCTCATGGGGCCTGGGGGTGGGGATGAGCTGCCCCTCGTCGGGCAGCCGGTGCGCGATGTCGCCGGACAGATAGCCGGCGCTGCGCAGTCTTTCTATGTGCTCCTCCGTAACGGAGGAGGTCATCCACTTGCCTCCCGCTCCAGACATGGCTGGGGAAGGTTGAGACGAGATGTGCGGGCTTGGGCGCTGGAGCTCGAGTGCGCGGAGATGGATAAGCAAAGGAGGAAGAAGGCGTAGGTGAAAGGGTGGATCCTAATCCCCTTATATATGGGCGGGCGAAGTCTATGCGTCCCCCACCTGCCTGGTAAAACTCGCTTATCTCCCAAGCGTCACCGTCAATGGCGCGGTTGGGTTATCCACATCCGTATTGATGAGAATCCCGGAATAAGGGGGAACACGATCTCTGCTTCGACAAGACGTGCCAAGCAAACCACTTCGCTAAATGCGCTGAGGTGGTAAAGTAAAAAACGATTCAAATGATGGCTTGGTAGTGGTGTGACGTCATGCTGCAAAAAACGTCAGCAGATTGAACTTGTGTATATATTATTCTCTCTACGGTGGAATGTGGAATTTATTTTGCAGAGCTGGACACTATCCTGGTGTTCACAATCTTCTACGAATTATTCGAAGGAGGAACCCGCCTTGCAATGCCGAACAATATGCGTGCCGGACACATCGTCATTGAAGCCTAGTTCAGGGGCTACTGAGGGAGTCCCGGATTAGGGGGTGTCCGGATAGCCGGACCACCATCATCGGCCGAACTATCATCGGCCGGACTATCATCATCGACCGGACTCCAAGACTATGAAGATACAAGATTGAAGACTTCGTCCCGTGTCCGGATGGGACTTTCCTTGGCGTGGAAGGCAAGCTTGGCGATACGGATATGTAGATCTCCTACCACTGTAACCGACTCTATGTAACCCTAGCCCTCTCCGGTGTCTATATAAACCGGATGGCTTTAGTCCATAGGACAACAACAACCATTACAATCATACCATAGGCTAGCTTCTAGGGTTTAGCCTCCTTGATCTCGTGGTAGATCCACTCTTGTAACATCCACAATATCAATATCAATCAAGCAGGACGTAGGGTTTTACCTCCATCAAGAGGGCCCGAACCTGGGTAAAACATCGTGTCCCTTGTCTCCTGTTACCATCCGCCTAGACGCACAGTTCGGGACCCCCTACCCGAGATCCGCCGGTTTTGACACCGACACTCGGGCTCGCGAAAACCCAAGGGAAAAAGGCTTAGGTGGCAAATGGTAAAACCAAGGTTGGGCCTTGCTGAAGGAGTTTTATTCAAAGTGAACTGTCAAGGGGGTCCCATAGATCACCCAACCGCGTAAGGAACGCAAAATCAAGGAACATAACACCGGTATGACGGAAACAAGGGCGGCAAGAGTGGAACAAGACACCAGGCATAAGGCCAAGCCATCCACCCTTTACCAAGTATATAAGGTGCATTAATTAAACAAGAGATATTGTGATATCCCAAAATATCCATGTTCCAACAAGGAACGAACTTCATCTTCACCTGCAACTAGCAACGCTATAAGAGGGGCTGAGCAAAAGCGGTGACATAGCCAAACAACGGTTTTCTAGGAAAGGATGGTTAGAGGCTTGACATGACAATATGGGAGGCATGATAAACAAATGGTAGGTAGAGCTAACATAGCGATAGAGCGAGCAACTAGCAAAGCAAAGATAGAAGTGATATCGAAGGTATGGTCATCTTGCCTGCAAAGTTCTCAGAGTTGTCGAAGGCTTGATCCTCGTAAGCGTTCTCAACAGGTTCCTCGTGCACGTAATCGTCTCCCAGCTCTACCCAAAGCAATAACACAAGCAATTGAACCACAATCAAACATGGAGCAATGCACAAGCAACATGATGCAATACATGACATGATATGCGAGATGTGATATGCAATGCATATGCGGGCTCCGGAAGGGAAAATGATGAACAAGGTATCAAATTGGCAAACCAAGTATGCCGCTAGAAATATGATTTGATTTCGGTTGAAATCGATAACAAGAATGACACAAATCTGCGATCAACAGCACGATGCTACATAGTATGCAACAAGAAACTATGCTACAGCACCCCAACATAATAACAAATCATATGGCAGTGATATACAGGAGATGCTTGACAAAAGAGGAACACTGAGCTACGGCTAAATCACACCATAGCAGGTTCAAACAAGCATGGCAAAAGTGCAAAAGATATCAGCTTGGACATGGCATAAACAGCATCAGGTAGCAACGTTCAGAGCAAGAAATCAACATGCTACAGGAACTTATAATAGCAAAACAAGACATGGCATGATTTTACTCCAAGCATATAACAAAAGTCCCTTACTGACCATGAGCCAAAAAGGATCATAAGAAATGTTGGCACCCATGTAAACATAGCAAGTTTCGTTAACAGATTCAGCAAACTGAGCATGGCATTGACAGAATTATGAAGCCATCTTCGCGAGCTCGATTCACTCACCACAAGTCATTGCATGACAAGATAATCATAGAATCATCAATAAGACATGTTTATGAAGCTATCCATGGCAAGAACAAGTTCATAGCATGCAAGGATCAACTACAACAACCTTGGCAAAATTGAATAACATGTAAACAATCTGCCAGGAAACATTTTATAGCAAAAGTAGAGCACAAAATTGACATGCTAGACTACTCCATAATTGCACACAGGGCCATGAATGGATATATCATAACCATATGTTCAAAACATCCTTACTGAAGTATCTCAAAAAATGCATGAATCTCTCTGTAGCATCATGTTTACATGACATCAAAATAACACCAGAACAGAGACTAAAATCAGCAACATCACGAGGCCTAGTTTGCATGTTTGTGCTAGTCACCACATTGATCACAAAAATACATGGCAAGCACCTATGTAAAGATGGCATGGCATAGAACAAAACACCTGTAGAGGTCATGCCCATAAGATGCACACAATAAATGTAGCAAAAATGACAAATGCACACATTCTATTAAGAATCAGAAACTAACATCATATAGCACTCTTGCATCAGAGATTTGGGCATCTAGATGACCTGAAATGAACATGGCACAATAGAACAAAATTAAGAGCACATTCTGATGAACATTTTGATATATTACGCGCATGAAACGGAGCTACGATGACGGAGTTATGACGCGATGAACATGTCATAAAATTATGCAGACTTGGCGAAAAAAACGAAGTCAACCTAGGTTTGACCCGATCTGGATCTGCATTTGGGCACGGACGCCGAGGCAGGCCAGAACCTCGCCGGAGTTGGTGCCGGAGGGGAGGAGGATGGCCGGAGAGGAGAGCTCGGGGCCGGCCGGAGCGACCAGATCCGGCCGGCGACACGGCGGGGCGACGGCGGCGACGTCCGGCGGTGGCGGGGCCGGCCGGAGCTTGGGGAGGCGGCGGCGGACGGCTGAGGCGGCAGCGGACCGCGGCGGCTGGAGGACGGCGCCGGGCGGCGGTGTGGAGGCGCTCGGGCGCGGGAGGCACGGCGCGGATGGGCCGTGGGGGCCGGGAGCGGGCCAGGTGGGCCGGCAGCGGAGCAGGCCACGTGGCGGCGCGTGGTTCGTCGGCGGCGGCGGGCGGACGCGTCCGGCGCGGTCCGGACGTGTCCGGTGCGCGGAGGAAGGGGAAGACTAGGGTTTGCCCGAAAATTTCGGGGATGGGCACATATTTGTAGGTAGAGGAAGCTAGGAGGCTCCAAATGGAGTGCGGTTTTCGCCCACACGATCGTGATCCGACGACGGAGAGCACGGAAGTGACTTAGATGGGTTATTGGGCTGTTTTGGAGGGGTGTTGGGCTGCAACCCAAAAGAGGCCTTTGCGGTTATCCGGTTAACCGTTGGAGTATCAAACGGCCTCCAAATGACACGAAACTTGACAGGTGGTCTGCCGGTGGTGTACCAAGGCCACTTGGCAAGCCTCGGTCCATTCCAAGAACGTTTTTACACCCGCACACTAAAAGAGACAAGAGGGAGTGCGTCGGTGCACGTGGGAGTGTCGGATTGCAAAACGGACAACGGGGAAAATGCTCGGATGCATGAGACGAACATGTATGCAAATGAGATGCACATGATGACATGATATAAGATGCATGACATGAGCAAAATGCAAAACAAAAGACAAAAACCCAACCACGGAGGGAATATCATAACACATAGCCAAAAATGGCTAGAGTTGAAGTTACAAAGATGGAAAGTTACATCCGGGGTGTTACAACACTCCACCACTACAAGAGGATCTCGTCCCGAGATCTAGGACTGAAAGAACTCTGGATATTCGGAACGGAGGTGATCCTCGCGCTCCCAGGTGGCTTCTCGGTCAGAACGGTGTGACCACTTCACTTTCAGGAATTTGATTGACTTGTTGCGAGTCTTGCGCTCGGTTTCTTCAAGAATAGCAACGGGGTGCTCATGATAAGAGATATCTTCTTGGAGGTCAATTTCTTCAAAGTTGATAGTGCGTTCAGGAGTCTTGAAGCACTTGCGAAGATGTGACACGTGAAACACAGCGTGCACGTTTGCAAAGTTGGACGGAAGCTCGAGTTGATATGCGAGATCGCCTCTTTTGCCAATGATCTTGAAAGGACCCACGTATCTAGGGGCAAGCTTCCCTTTGATACCGAAGCGATGAGTGCCTTCCATTGGAGAGACGCGGAGGTAGACATGGTCTCCGATTTCAAAAGCCAAGTCATGGTGCTTGCTATCATAGTAACTCTTCTGGCGTGATTGCGCGGCTTTGAGATTCTCACGAATGACTTTGCACATTTCTTCGGCTTCTGTGATCAAGTCGTTGCCAAGAAGTTGGCGTTCACCTGTCTCGGACCAATTGAGAGGAGTACGGCACTTTCTGCCATAGAGAATTTCGAATGGGGCCTTGCTCGAACTCGCTTGGAAGCTGTTGTTGTAGGAGAACTCGGCATCTGGAAAACAATCTTCCCACTTCATACCGAAGGAAATGACACAAGACCTGAGCATATCTTCAAGGATTTGATTGACTCGCTCGACTTGGCCACTAGTTTGAGGATGGAAAGCTGTGCTGAAACGAATGTTGGTGCCCATGGCCTTCTGAAAGGAGTCCTAGAACTTAGAAGTGAAGATGCTTACACGGTCTGAAGAGATCAATTGTGGAATGCCATGCAAGGAAACAATCCTGGAGGTGTATAGCTCTGCCAGCTGAGCTGCTGTGATAGATTCTCTAATAGGAAGGAAATGAGCCACTTTAGTAAGCTTGTCAATGACAACGAAGATAGCATCATTCCACGCTTGGACTTAGGAAAACCAGTCACGAAGTCCATCTCGATATGGTCAAACTTCTATTCCGGAATAGCAAGAGGTTGGAGGAGACCAGCTGGTCATTGTTGTTCTGCTTTCACCCTTCGGCATACATCACATTCATTCACGAATTGAGCAATCTCTCACTTCATTCGAGTCCACCAATACGACTGCTTGAGGTCATGGTACATCTTCGTACTTCCAGGATGAATGGATAGAAGGGAATTGTGTGCCTCGTTCATAATGACTTTTCTCAGATCACCTTTAGGAACCACAATACGATCCTCGAAGAAAAGAGTATCTTTGTCATCCAAGCGATAGCACTTGTATTTGGAAATGCCCTTGTCAATACCACGTTTCACCTTCTTCACCATGGTATCCAGGAGTTGTGCCTCACGAATTTGATCTTCCAGAGTAGGAGAGACTATGAGGTTGGCAAGAAAGCCTTGAGGAACAACTTGAAGATTCAGCTTGCGGAAAGCTTCACAAAGAATCGGTTGGAAGGGCTTGAGAATTAGACTGTTGCAATAAGCCTTTCTGCTCAACGCATCTGCAATCGCATTCGCCTTGCCAGGAGTATATTCAATACTTGGATTGTATTCTTGAATCATTTCGACCCATCGAGTTTGTCTGAGGCTGAGGTTAGGTTGAGTGAAGATATACTTGAGGCTCTTGTGATCGGTGAAAATGTCCACTTGCCTTCCCAATAAGAGATGTCTCGATGTTATCAATGCATGGACAACTGCCGCCAACTCAAGATCGTGAGTGGGGTAGTTCTTTTTGTTGGGCTTCAACTGACGAGAGGTATAGGCCACAACTTTCTTCTCTTGCATTAACACAGCACCGAGACCTTGAAGAGAAGCATCACAGAAAACTTCGAACGGCATGGATTCATCAGGAGGAGTTAAGACAGGAGCTGTGACTAGCTTATCTTTGAGGGTGTTGAAAGCAACGTCACACTCAGGCGTCCAGACATACTTGACATGCTTCTGGAGGAGGTTGGAAAGAGGCTTTGCAATCTTAGAGAAGTTCTCAACGAATCTTCGGCAATAGCTTGCAAGACCAAGAAAACTGCGGAGCTGCTTGACATTCTGAGGAGGTTCCCAATTCACAACTGCAGACACCTTCGCTAGATTAACGGCAATGCCCTTGGCGGAGATGATATGACCAAGGTAAAGAACTTCATCAAGCCAGAACTCACATTTGGAAAACTTCGCATAGAATTGATACTCTTGAGCTTGTCGAGCACCAATCGCAAATGTTTGGCATGATCCTTCTTATTCTTGGAGAAGACCAAGATATCATCGAGATACACCAAGACGAATTCATTTGTATAGGGGTTGAAGATAAAGTTCATCATTCGAGAGAATGTTGGAGGAGCATTGACAAGGCCGAAAGACATGACAGTATATTCATAAGAACCAAAGCTTGTTCTGAATGCTGTCTTGGGAATATCTTGTTCACGAATGCGAATCTGATGATAACCCAAACGAAGGTCAAGCTTGGAGAATACTTTAGCACCTTTGAGTTGCTCGAATAGCTCATTGATGTTGGGAAGTGGATACTTGTTCTTGATTGTCTTCTTGTTCAATGGACGGTAATCGACACAAAGTCGGTCCGTGCCATCCTTCTTCTGACAAAAAGAACTCCACAACCCCATGGAGATGAACTCGGTCTGATCAAACCCAGACACTCTTGTTCATCGAGCTGTTTCTTAAATTCCTTCAGCTCCTTAGGTCCAAGCTTGTAAGGACGCTTGCAAACGGGTTCAGTGCCAGGCTCAAGATTGATAACAAATTCAACTGGCCGATGCGGAGGCATACCCGGAAGCTCTTCTAGAAAGACATCTTGGTACTCACAAACGACTGGAATCTAAGAGATAGCATCCAACTCGCCCTTCTCATTGAGAGAAAACAACCGAATGGTTTCATCATGAGCGGCATAGATGATAACATCCTCACAAGAGTGTGTCAATTGAATCTCCCTGGCAGCACAATCAAGATGAGCCTTGTGCTTAGAAAGCCAGTCCATCCCGAGAATTAGATCAATATCAGAGTCGCCAAGAACCATTGGAGAAGATAGAAATCTATAGTCGCCCATCTTGATAGAAACATCCGGAGCCATCATTTTGGTGTTCATGAATAAACCCGGAGAGGAAACCGCTCTCAGCTTAGGCAGATCAACAGTATGCAAATCATGCATGGATGCAAAAGGCTTTGATATGAATGAAATAGAAGCACCCGTATCAAATAAAACTTTTGCAGGAATATCATTAACTGGAAGATTACCCATTATCACATCAGTAGATTCCTCTGCTTGAGCTGCATTCATCATGTTCACCTTTGCAGACTTTGGATTATGCTTGACCACTGCATTGCTTGAAGATCTCACAGGAGGAGGAGGAGGAAGGCGCCTTTGGTTGAAGCACTTGTTCGCGTAGTGACCTTTCTGCTGGCACTTGTTGCAAGTCACTTCTGAGAGCGGACGATGATAAGGAGCATTTGACCTTGGAGCTTGAGGCTGAGACTTTTTCTGATAACCTGGGTTGGGTGGGTGGGAAGATCCACGACCACCTGAGTTCTTCTGCTAGTAAGGCTAACGAAACGGAGGAGGAGGAAGGTAGAACTTTTGCTGCTTAGCTTCCACTTGAGAGGAAGAAGAAGACTGAACTGCATCCCTGATTCTCTTCTTAGAAGCCTCACACTTGAGCTGAGCACCTTCTTGCTTGAGTGCCATATTGTAGAATTGATCAAACTGAGTAGGCTCAACAAGAACGAGAGCTAACTGCAGACCCTCTCTAAGGCCACCTCTGAATTGATAGATCATACTCTTTTCATCAGGAACATCTTGTTTAGCAAAGCGAGCAAGTTTCTGAAACTGCTTATTGTATTCGTACATTGACATGTTGCCTTGCTTGAGATTGCGGAACTCCTCACGCTTGCTCTCAACAACACTGGTAGGAATGTGGTGAGCTTTAAAGTCCCGACAAAAGTCAGTCCAAGTAATCACTCGACCTCCTCTGGAATCCTTGTATTGCTGGAACCAATCAGCTGCTTGATCCTTGAGCTGAAAAGAAGTGAATTTGACGTAGTCCTCAGGCTTGACATTGCTGCATTCAAAATGCTTGTTGATATCCACGAGCCAATCGTCGGCGTCTGTGGCCTCAGCACAGTAGCTGAAAGACTTCGGCTGATTTGCAAGGAACTGGTTGAGGGTAGGAAACTGAGGCTGATGATTGAACTGCCCTTGACCTTGATTCCCTTGGTTGCCTTGGCCTTGGTTGCGCTCTTGCATCAGCTGAATCAACAACTGAGTGTTGGCATTTGTGGTTGCCATCAAAGCTTGCCATGCCTCCGGAGGTGGAGGTGGAGGTGGAGGGTTTGCCTGACTCCCATCATTGTGTTCCGGATTCTGACGTGTTGGCGGAGCCATCCTGAAGAGGGTGACATTCGTTAGCATCTTGATAGACAGATAGACAAGTTGAATCAACGGATAGAAATTGCAACATATAGTCTTCACAATAAACATTCGAACAAGGATGAACGAATGAATTCCCAAAGCTAACATCACACATCCATTAAGGTGAGAAGCCACTTGCTAGGAGATTGATGAATGAAATAAACAAGGTGCAACTAGAACAAATAAGTGGTAAGGATTACCCAATCACAAACCAAATATCTGCGGGAAGAAATGCTAGAGCTACTTGAATCCCACCTATAAACTCCCGAAACTTTCCGGTTATGCAATCAGGTGTTGGGGATACAGGGGAAGCAATATATCTCATCCAAACTAACTATCCCTACATCCAGCTGTATCCATCCGTCAACACATAACCAAGAAACCTTCAAAAATCGTGTACCTCAACCTTCGAAAAGCATCCGTTATACGAGTTATGGCAATACTCGCGAACTCCTGCCCCAGTACTGGGTGGCGTCGAGGTTATCTCACCAACAACTACATAAAAGAGATTTTCGATGTCGGCAAAACTCAAGTATTCCAGAACTGCAACGATAAAATTGTGACGACAACACCTCGGAGCTCAACTCCCCGGGTCACTACCACATAAAAGTCAAGAGGCACCAAGAACAATGTTCTCGTCACAAAACCATCGGAACGATTCCAAGATACCCGCTTGATCCTAAAAAAAATAGTGAAATTTGAGGAGAGGAAAGTCAAAACATCTACGTCAGGAGACCTCACTAGAGCGACGAACGGACTGAGGAGTAAAAAGAATCCTACTCTCCGATATATATAATCCTAAGACTCAAAACATTTTTTTGTTCTAGACTCAACAACGCCAGCAATCAATCAAGCAGGGGCCTCCTAAGTCGGGGATGGCTCTGATTACCAACTTGTAATGCCCACGATGCGGCTATATCTCCCACGTGTTGAAGCACGACTTAGAGGCATAACCGCATGGTGATTTTGTCACAAGAAGGGTCATCTTCACACAATCCCATGTAATGAACAAGAATGGGATAAAGAGAGTTGGCTTACAATCGCCACTTCACACAAAACATAAGTAAGTATCTCTACATCATTCAAAATACACTCATAGACCGGCTACAGTCAAATCCAAATGAAAAGAAGACAACCCCAAATGCTAGATCCCCGATCGTCCCAACTGGGCTCCGCTACTGATCATCTGGAAACGAAACGTAGTAACGACCAAGGTCCTCGTCAAACTCCCACTTGAGCTCGGTGGCGCCACTTGCGCTGGTATCCTCGGCACCTGCATCTGTTTTGGTAGAATCTGTGAGCCACGGGGACTCAGCAATCTCACACCCGCGAGATCAAGACTATTTAAGCTCATAGGTAGGAAAAAGGGGTAATCTGGTGGAGCTGCAGCAAGCACTAAGCATATATGGTGGCTAACATACGCAAGTGAGAGCGAGAAGAGAAGCAACGCATAGGTCGAGAAGCTAGAAGCGATCAAGAAGTGATCCTGAAACTACTTACGTTCATACATAACTCAAACCATGTTCACTTCCCGAACTCCGCCGAGAAGAGACCATCACGGCTACACACACAGTTGATGCATTTTAATGAAGTCAAGTGTCAAGTTATCTACAACCGGACATTAACAAATTCCCATCTTCCTCATAACCGCGGGCACGGCTTTCGAAAGATAATATACCCTGGAGGGGTGTCCCAACTTAGCCCATCATAAGCTCTCACGGTCAACAAAGGATATACCTTCTCCTGGGAAGACCCGATCAGTCTCGGAATCCCGGTTCGCAAGACATTTCGACAATGGTAAAACAAGACCAGCAAAGCCGCCCGATGTGCCGAAAAATCCCGATAGGAGTCACACGTATCTCGTTCTCAGGGCACACCGGATGGGCAAGACGTCGGGTTGGTATAGATCCTGGTTGCCCAGGGGACGTCGGACATCGCCCAGGTTGGACCAGCATTCGAAGGAACACTGGCCCGGGGGGTAAATAAAGATGACCCTCGGGCTCACAAAAACCCAAGGGAAAAAGGCTTAGGTGGCAAATGGTAAAACCAAGGTTGGGCCTTGAGTTTTATTCAAAGCGAACTGTCAAGGGGGTCCCATAAATCACCGAACCACGTAAGGAACACAAAATCAAGGAACATAACACCGGTATGACGGAAACTAAGGCGGCAAGAGTGGAACAAGACACCAGGCATAAGGCCGAGCCTTCCACCCTTTACCAAGTATATAAGGTGCATTAATTAAACAAGAGATATTGTGATATCCCAAAATATCCATGTTCCAACAAGGAACGAATTCATCTTCACCTGCAACTAGCAACACTATAAGAGGGGCTAAGCAAAAGCGGTGACATAGCCAAACAACGGTTTGCTAGGAAAGGATGGTTAAAGGCTTGACATGGCAATATGGGAGGCATGATAAACAAATGGCAGGTAGAGCTAACATAGAGATAGAGCGAGCAACTAGCAAAGCAAAGATAGAAGTGATATCGAAAGTATGGTCATCTTGCCTGCAAAGTTCTCAGAGTTGTCGAAGGCTTGATCCTCGTAAGCGTTCTCAACAGGTTCCTCGTGCACGTACTCGTCTCCTGGCTCTACCCAAAGCAAGAATACAAGCAATGGAACCACAATCAAACATGGAGCAATGCACAAGCAACATGATGCAATACATGACATGATATGCGAGATGTGATATGCAATGCATATGCGGGCTCCGGAAGGGAAATGATGAACAAGGCATCAACTTGGCAAACCAAGTATGTCGCCAGAAAGATGAGATGATTTCGGTTGAAATCGATATAAAGATCTCCAGGAACGGATGCACGGTTTGCAAATGGCAAGCAAAACAAGAATGACACAAATCTGCGATCAACAACACGATGCTACTTAGCATGCAACAAGAAACTATGCTATAGCACCCCAACATAATAACAAAGCATATGGCAGTGATATAAAGGATATGCTTTACAAAAGAGGAACACTGAGCTACGGCTAAATCACACCATAGCAGGTTCAAACAAGCATGGCAAAAGTGCAAAAGATATCAGCTTGGACATGGCCTAAACAGCATCAGGTAGCAAGGTTCATCGCAAGAAATCAACATGCTACAGGAACTTATAATAGCAACACAAGACATGGCATGATTCTAATCCAAGCATAGAACAAAAGTCCCTTACTGACCATGAGCCAAAAAGGATCAGAAGAAATGTTGGCACCCAGCAAACTGAGCATGGCATTGACAGAATTATGAAGGCATCTTCGCGAGCTGGATTCACTCACCACAAGTCATTGCATGACAAGATAAGCGTAGAATCAGAAAGAAGACATGTTTATGAAGCTATCCATGGCAAGAACAAGTTCATAGCATGGAAGGATCAACTACAACAACCTTGGCAAATTAAATAACATGTAAACAATCTGCCAGGAAACATTTTATAGCAAAAGTAGAGCACGAAAATGACATGCTGGACTACTCCATAATTGCAAACAGGGGCATGAATGGATAGATAATAACCATATGTTCAAAACATCCTTATTGAAGTATCTCAAAACATGCATGGATCTCTCTGTAGCATCATGTTTACATGGCATCAAAATAACAGCAGAACAGGGACTAAAATCAGCAACATCACGAGGCCTAGTTTGCATGCTTGTGCTAGTCACCACATTGATCACAAAAACACATGGCAAGCACCTCTGTAAATATGGCATGGCATAGAACAAAACACCTGTAGAGCTCATGCCCATAAGATGCACACAATAAATGTAGCAAAAATGACAAATGCACACATTTTGTTAAGAATCAGAAACTAACATCATATAGCACTCTTGCATCACAGATTTGGGCATCTAGATGACCTCAAATGAACATGGCCCAATGGAACAAAATGCAGAGCACAACCTGATGAATATTTTGATATATTACGCGCATGAAACGAAGCTATGATGACGGAGTTATGATGCGATGAACATGTCATAAAATTATGCAGACTTAGCGAAAAAACAAAGTCAACCTAGGTTTGACCCGATCTGGATCTGGATCTGGGCACGGACGCCGAGGCAGGCCGGAACCTCTCCGGAGTTGGTGCTGGAGGGGAGGAGGACAGCCGGAGAGGAGAGCTCGGGGCCGGCCGGAGCGACCAGATCCGGCCGGGGACGCGTCGGGGCGACGGCGGCGGCGTCCGGCGGTGGCGGGGCCGGCCGAAGCTTGGGAGGTGGTGGCGGACGGCTGAGGCGGCGGCGGACCGCGGCGGCCGGAGGACGGCGCTGGGCGGCGGTGTGGAGGCGCTCGGGCGCGGGAGGCGCGGCGCGGATGGGCCGCGGGGGCCGGGAGCGGGCCAGGCGGGCCGGCGGCGGAGCAGGTCACGTGGCGGCGCGTGGTTCGTCGGCGGCGGCGGGCGGACGCGTCCGGCGTGGTCCGGACATGTCCGGTGCGCGGAGGAAGGGGAAGACTAGGGTTTGCCCGAAAATTTCGGGGATGGGCACATATTTGTAGGTAGAGGGAGCTAGGAGGCTCCAAATGGAGTGCGGTTTTCGCCCACACGATCGTGATCCGACGACGGAGAGCACGGAAGTGCCTTAGATGGGTTATTGGGCTGTTTTGGAGGGGTGTTGGGCTGCAACCCAAAAGAGGCCTTTGCGGTTATCCGGTTAACCGTTGGAGTATCAAACGACCTCCAAATGACACGAAACTTGACAGGTGGTCTACCGGTGGTGTACCAAGGCCACTTGGCAAGCCTCGGTCCATTCCGAGAACGTTTTAACACCCGCACACGAAAAGAGACAAGAGGGGGTGCGCCGGTGGACGTGGGAGTGTCGGATTGCAAAACGGACAACGGGGAAAATGCTCGGATACATGAGACGAACACATATGCAAATGAGATGCACATGATGACATGATATAAGATGCATGACATGAGAAAAATGCAAAACAAAAGACAAAAACCCAACCACGGAGGGAATATCATAACACATAGCCGAAAATGGCCAGAGTTGAAGTTACAAAGATGGAAAGTTACATCCGGGGTGTTACAAACAGGCACATCCTCAAAAGTACCGACAGGTATGGCAGTTGATTTATCAGCCATTTGCAAAGAGATGTCAGTAGGTGTCAACTTATTCAATTCAAGTCTACAATATAAAGAGAGAGGCATAACACTAACACCGGCTCCAAGATCACATAAGGCAGTTTTAACATAGTTTCTTTTAATGGAGCATGGTATAGTTGGTACCCCTGGATCTCCAAGTTTCTTTGGTATTCCACCTTTAAAAGTATAATTAGCAAGCATGGTGGAAATTTCAGCTTCCAGTATCTTTCTTTTATTTGTAATAGTATCCTTCATATATTTAGCATAAGGATTTACTTTAATCATATCAGTTAAACGCATACGTAATATGATAGGTCTAATCATTTCAGCAAAGCGCTCAAAATCCTCATCATCCTTTTTCTTGGATGGCTTAGGAGGAAAAGGCATGGGTTTCTGAACCCATGGTTCTCTTTCTTTACCATGCTTCCTAGCAACAAAATCTCTCTTATCATAACATTGAATCTTTGATTGTGGGTTATTAAGATCAACATCAGGTTCAATCTCTACATCATTATTATTGCTAGGTTGAGCATCAACATGAACATTATCATTAACATTATCACTAGGTTCATGTTCATCACTAGATTGTGTTTCAGCATCAGAAATAGAAATATCATTGGGATTCTCAGGTGTGTCTACAACAGGTTCACTACAAGCATGCAAAGTCCTATCATTTTTCTTTTTCTTCCTTTTAGAAGGACTAGGTGCATCCAAATTATTTCTCTGAGAATCCTGCTCAATTCTTTTAGGGTGGCCTTCAGGTTACAAAGGTTCCTGAGTCATTTTACCAGTTCTAGTAGCCACTCTAATAGCAAAATCATGTTTATTATTTAATTCATCGAGCAAATCACTTTGAGCCTTAAGTACTTGTTCTGCTTGAGTGGTAACCATAGAAGCATATTTACTAATGAGTTTAAGTTCACCTTTAACTCTAGCCATATAATCACTCAAGCGTCCAATCATGTAAGCATTACTCTTTAATTCTCTACCAACATAAGCATTGAAATTTTCTTGTCTAGCCATAAAGTCATCAAATTCATCCAAGCATTGGCTAGCAAACTTAGTAGACGGGATTTCAACCTTATCATATCTATAGAGAGATTTTACCTTTACTACCTGTGTCAGGTTATCAAGACCATGTGTTTCTTCAATAGGTGATAGATTAAGACCATGTATTTCTTCGACAGGAGGTAAATTCTTAACATCTTCAGCTTTAATACCTTTTTCTTTCATAGATTTCTTTGCCTCTTGCATATCTTCAGGACTAAGAAATAGAACACCTCTCTTCTTCGGAGTTGGTTTAGGAATAGGCTCAGGAGTTGGCTCAGGAAATGTCCAATTATTTTCATTAGTCAACATATTATTCAATAGCAATTCAGCTTGATCGGCTGTTCTTTCCCTGAAAACACAACCAGCACAACTATCCAAGTGATCCTTGGAAGCATCGGTTAGTCCATTATAAAAGATATCATGTATTTCATTTTTCTTAAGAGGATGATCTGGCAAAGCATTAAGTAACCGGAGAAGCCTCCCCCAAGTTTGTGGGAGACTCTCTTCTTCAATTTGCACAAAATTATATATTTCCCTCAAAGCAGCTTGTTTCTTATGAGCAGGGAAATATTTAGCAAAGAAGTAATAAATCATATCCTGGGGACTACACACACAACCAGGATCAAGAGAATTAAACCAAGTTTTAGCATCACCCTTTAATGAGAATGGAAATATCTTAAGGATATAGTAGTGGTGAGACTTCTCATCATTGGTGAACAAGGTGGCTATATCATTTAACTTAGTAAGATGTGCCACAACACTTTCAGATTCATTGCCATAAAAAGGATCAGATTTAACCAAAGTAATTATCTCGGGATGGACAGAGAATTCATAATCCTTATCAGTAACAAAGATAGGTGAAGTAGCAAAAGCAGGGTCATATTCCATTCTAGCATTAAAGATTTCTATTTCCATTTAGCTAATAACTTCTTAATATCAGATCTATCATTGCAAGCAAGAATAGCTCTAGTAGTTTCTTCATCCATAGCATAACCCTCTGGAACAACAAGCAATTAATACTTAGGTTGAGAACCTTCATCATCACTATCTTCAATAACATCAATCTCAAGTATTACATTCTCTCTAGCCCTAGCAAGTTGTTCATCAAGAAATTCGCCTAATGGCAAAGTAGTATCAAGCACAGAAGTAGTTTCATCATAAGTATCATGCATAGCAGAGGTGGGATCATCAATAACATGTGACATATCAGTATTCATAGCAGTAGCAGGTTTAGGTGTCGCAAGCTTACTCAAAACAAAAGGAGAATCTAGTGCAGAGCTAGATGGTAGTTCCTTACCTCCCCTCGTAGTTGAGGGAAAATCTTAGTTCTTTCGTCTTTCAAGTTCGTCATAGTGACCAGAAGATATAAATCCCAAGTGACTCAAAGAATAGAGCTATGGTCCCCGGCAACGACGCCAGAAAATAGTCTTGATAACCAACAAGTATAGGGGATCGCAACAGTTTTTGAGGGTAGAGTATTCAACCCAAATTTATTGATTCGACACAAGGGGAGCCAAAGAATATTCTCAAGTATTAGCAGTTGAGTTGTCAATTCAACCACACCTGGATAACTTAGTATCTGCTGCAAATTATTTAGTAGCAAAGTAGTATGGAAGTAACGGTAACAGTGGCAAAAGTAATAGTAGCAGTTTTGTAGTAATTGTAACAGTAGCAATGATAAAGTAAATAAGCAAAGCACAATATGTGAAAAGCTCATAGGCATTGGATCAGTGATGGATAATTATGTCGGATGCGATTCCTCATGTAATAGCTATAACATAGGGTGACACAGAACTAGCTCCAGTTCATCAATGTAATGTAGGCATGTATTCCGAATATAGTCATGCGTGCTTATGGAAAAGAACTTGCATGACATCTTTTGTCCTACCCTCCCGTGGAAGAGGGGTCCTAATGGAAACTAAGGGATATTAAGGCCTCCTTTTAATAGAGAACCGGACCAAAGCATTAACACATAGTGAATACATGAACTCCTCAAACTACGGTCATCACCGGGAAGTATCCCGATTATTGCCACTTCGGGGTTGTTGGATCATAACACATAATAGGTGACTATAGACTTGCAAGATAGGATCAAGAACTCACATATATTCATGAAAACATAATAGGTTCAGATCTGAAATCATGGCACTCGGGCCCTAGTGACAAGCATTAAGCATAGCAAAGTCATAGCAACATCAATGTCAGAACATAGTGGATACTAGGGATCAAACCCTAACAAAACTAACTTGATTACATGGTAAATCTCATCCAACCTATCGTGGATTTGTCACGGCAGATGTCCTAGTGAAAGGACTTAGTCGTGGAGCCATTGCTACGAGTTTACTTGAAGGGGTTACAGCGGACACAAAGACACGAGGATTTTATACTAGTTCGGCCCCTTCGATGAAGGTAAAAGCCTACGTCTAGTTGTGACGGAATTGATGTAGTCTCGATGGCTAGGGAGCAAACAAGCTTCACCTAGGCTCGAGTTGTGGTTGTCTGCCCTGAACCGCCGCCGGGTCGTCCCCTTATATACACGGGTGGCGCCCGTCGGTCCGTAGAGTCCCAACCGGTTCATACTCGTATTCCAGTTGGTATCTCTCTATTCCTAACTTTACAATACAAGTTATATATCAGGCCGGTTTACGGCTACATGTTCTAAACCAACTACAGGCCTTGGGCCTTCATCTGTTTATACCACTAATGAAGTTAACCCGGCCCAAGTAGGCCGGTTTACGCCCAGTGGTAATATCCCCAACATTAGGCCCCAGATTGATTTGAACCGGTTCATGTCAATCCTTCACAAAATCTTGCGTCTTGGATATCTTCTGGTAACTGGTAAACCGCCATGTCGTCATCATTTTTGGTTGCTGTAAACTGGCATGACGTCATCATTTTTGGTTGCTGTAAACCGGCATGATGTCATCATGAAATTTATAACGCCCTCGTTTAATAATAGCTCCTGGATCCACGCGCTTGACCTAGCTCGGTTACCTTATAAATAAGACCGAAGGGTCATTTCTTTTCTTTCCCCTTCGTCCCTTCTTCTTCTTCTTCTTCCTCACGCCGCCAGCTTTGGAGTTCCGCCACCGCCGTCGACCTCTGCCTCGTCTCGGGCCGCTGCATCAACCTGAACGTACCAGAGTATTGCGGCATCTCTCCGCACCTTCTCCGTTCCCGGTAAGCTTTCTCCTCTTCTTGACCTAGATCTGTTCTTAGGGTTCCATGTTCATGCTATGTTCATCGCGCGCTCGTATGTGTTTTCCAACCTTGAATGAACTCATGAACTGCTGCTGTGTTTAGTAGTGATCTCTAAGCATCCGTTTACAATTTCCCATCTAAGCCCATAGATCTCCCGCACATATCCGCTCAATGGTTCACTTCTGTTTCTGCCTTACTTTTCGAAATATTTTCTGTTTTTGTGAGCCCGCTGTAGATCCGCGGCTGTAACAAGATTTTGTGAAACTTGTTTCTGCATACCTAGTTATCCATAGCTTCAACTGCTTCCGATGATTAGGTCAGGCGGTTTAACTTGCCATAGAAAAAATTGCTAAACCGATATATATCATTAGTCCCCTGGTTGAACCGCCAGAATCCATATGACGCCGCATTTGTAGAAGACCGGTTTATAGGTACTGCCCCCGGTTTATCGTAGTTTAGATCAACACCTTCTTTTATCCATCGTGTTCTTGAACCGGATCACCTATTTCTTGTAGATCTCGCCATGGCCAAACAAGTGTATGAGTGCAATTGGGTTCCCTCTCGCGTCACAGAATCATAGTTGGACGATCTAGTCCTGGTCGGCGCTTTGGATAGTAAAGATACAATCCACTAGAGGGTTCCTAGAGATGAATGTCCTCCCACACCCCAGGAAGGAGAGGTCGTGGTCTTCGCAGATCACACGGCCCGGGGCTTCAAACCGCCCGGTTCTAAATTTTATCGGGATGTGTTAGCCAACTTTCAGCTCCGCCCACAGGATATTGGCCCCAACTCTGTCACCAATCTATGCCACTTTCAAGTACTTTCTGAGGCATACCTTCAAGAGGAGCCTTCAGTCGAGCTGTTTAGAGATCTTTTCCATTTAAACCGTCGTACTGAATTTACCGATGGCCCCAATACTGAATTGGGCGGTATGGCTATTCAAAAGAGGAAGGAGATCACCTATCCCCACGTCAAACTCCATACTCACCCCAAGGAGTGGAATGCAACTTGGTTTTATTGCAAGGATACCTCCCCTGACAATGAAAATCCCTTGCCTGGCTTCCGTCCGGAACGGCTCAGCAACACTCACCCTTTTCCACAAAGGCTAAGCACCAAGGAGAGAATTAAATATGCTCCTCAACTGTCCAAGCTCCGAGCCTTTATGGCCAACGGTTTAATAGGAATAGACCTTGCACGCTGCTGGATATCATGGAGCATACTGCCTCTGAGCTGGCGCCCCGGTTTGATGTGCAAGTACACTGGTAGCGTCGATGACCCACTCCGACATATTAAAATCCAAGTCTCCGACGACGAAGTCACAGAATCTGTAAAGAAGATGTTGAATGAACCGGAGCACCTTTGTGCTCAAACAGGTCTGCTTCCTTACTGCACCACCAACAAACCGCCAGCGGTAAGATTTTAATTGCTCTATTATTGAACTTGTTACTGCTTTATCTGCCTGACCTTTAATTACTGCTGATCCAGAGTGATAATCCGTTTTGGAGCAAGAAACTTCCACAAGACAAAACGGAGAAGGCAGGGCGGCCAACCCGGCCCAAGACCAAGGTTGTCAAGAAACCAGCTCGTAAGAGAAAAACCACCGCTTCTTCTGACCCAGCCATTGATGATGATGTGGGTAATCCGGATCTTGAGGTAGAACTTGATTCACTTGGCTTACTTTTTACACGCCTTATTGATGATTATGCTTGTCAGGATGACGCTGAAGCCAGCAATGCGGGATTCGTTGAGGTAACTATTCTCTCTTCCGATTCAGAAATCTTGCTTTTGCCAAAATTTCGCCAGGCAAACCGGAAAGTTAAATTTTCTCATCCTCTTGCTTATTTGGATCCCAAATTTCTTATGAAGACCCAGCAACATGAAGCTCGCCGCACAACCCGGCACAGCGGCCAGGTAGTTACCTCTGCCGGTTTACCGAACAGCCCAGTTCGAAAACGCCGCTCCGAGGTCTCCGACCTTTTTATTGATTTAAATCCTAAAGCGGGTTTCTTCCGTCAACCTCTTAATCCATCCGACTCCGATTATCAGGTCACTTCTCATTCATCGTCTGGTGAATCGTCGGCCACTCAACTACCACCATTGAAAATAGTTGCTGGGTAAGCTAAACTGAACATATGCTTCTAGTATACTGTGTAATGGCTTATGCCTTTCCTTGACTTTTTGTTTTTCTTTCAGGGCCAAACCGAAACCAAGCAAGAAGGCCCGCCTGGATAAAGCGGCTGAAGAAGATGTAGCCCCAGAACATGACCAAGCGCCGGATCTTGAAATGTTTGCTCCTGAAGATATTCCCAATGATCCTCCTTTGCAAGACGACGTTATTCCGGAAGAAGGGCTTATTAACACTTCAGCCTCTACTGATCCGCCTGCCAGCTCCGTCCGGATTGAGAAATCCCACACTCCTGCTGACAAATCGGCCGCACCAACACAAACCGGCGAGTCCAAAGATGATGACGTTGTGATTACCGGTGTGGGCCGCTTTGAACCCGGGAATCCTGTCACCCTTACGAAGCATACCATCAAAGAGGATTTTTCCACTTTGAACAAAGGAAAATGGGATGTTGAACTAGAGACATATGCCGCCCTGAGTGCCCAAGATCTTCACTCCGGCTATTTAAACCGACTTTACACTAGCCATGACTGTGAAGCTGGCCTGGTCAAGATGATGAGGGATAAATTTGAGGTAATTTACTTCTTTTCTTGTTGCCATTGCATCCAGCCTTCTAGCCCCCAAGGGCCGGTTTGTAACCTTGGTCAAACCGGGACTTGATCCTGAACATTTCTGAAATCCATCTTTATAGCCCTCAAGGGCCGGTTTAACTTAGCATAAGTAAACCGGGGCTCCAATAGAAAACTGTCCTTAGAACATAACTTGATCAAATAGCCATTATCCCCCAAGTGCCAAGTTGAATACTTGTATTGAGCTTGTGACTTTGCAGTCTAGTAATAAATAAAAAATTGAAGGTGCATTAGCCCCCAAGTATCAGGCATATAACTTTGTTATGTGGTTGATACTTCAATTTCTTGGATCGCTTGTGTAAAGCTTAAACGCTGTCTGTATGCAGGCTGAGGTGAAAATCAAGGAGGACCGGATTGCCGATTTGCAGGAGGCCTTGAAAACCCAGCAGGCTGAAACAGATAAGGCAAAGCAAGAACTAACCAGCGCCTTGAGCACTGCTGAACAGCTGAAAGAAGGCTTCAAGAAAGAGCGGGCTGACTGGGCCACTGAGAAGGCCGCTTTAACCAAAAGAGCGGAAAATGCTGAAGCTGCCCTTAAACCGGTGGTGGATGAACTGACGGCCGTACAGCGGCAAATACACTCCATGACTGCTGCGATCTTTGGTAAGCCCCTTTTAACTTTTGTGATAATTTGAACCTGCTGTAGCGTAAATCCGGTTTAAGACCATTCCTATCTTGTTGTAGGCACACGCATTGGGCACTTAGGAAATGATGCGCGGAAGAAACTGAAAGCTGCCTACACCTTGGTGGAACAATTGTATACCGGAGCCCAGCGGATCATCACCACAGCTTCTCATAACAACCCGGCACCCTCTTTAATCCAGGACACTCTTAGCAAGTTGTCAATGCTTCCAGCCCGGATTGAGGAGCTGAAAAAATCCGCTGCCCGAACTGAAGCCATTAATGCCTTAATCCGGGCAAAAGCATGGGTGTCAGATTTTGATCCTGTGGAAGCATCTCAAGGCTATCCCAGCCTGAAGGAAGATGGCTCCGAATTCAACAAAGAGGATTTGAGGGCAATAAACTGTGCAGTGCGCCCTCTGGCTTGTCAGCTAGCTGAAGAGGCAGATTTGACGCATTATCAAGCACAATATAACGATCAAAACAAGCGAGTGCCTGCCCCAACTGTTGAAGCGGAGAACCTGATCCCTCCAATCCGTAAGCACACTTATGCTCCTGATATTGAACCGTCTCCCCTGATCCATGAAGAGGCTGTTTTCCAAGCTTTAATGGGAATCGACTAGACCACTGTTGATTTCCAGCCAATGGGTAGAGACGATGAAGCTGAAGCGGCGGAGGATGAGGAGCAGGCTTGAACCGGAAGCCGGTTTGGATAGCCGTCGTTGACATCTTCCCAAAAGAACAATGATCTTGTTTGGGCACCGTGCTGCCTTGTAATAGGATAATTAACACTTCTGCCTGGAATATGCCTTCGTGCATAAGTACTGAAGCTTTTGTTTGAAAAACTTCAATTCATATTTCCTGCAATCCGAAAAATTTGAACTTTGGTGGCGGTTATACCGCCAGCCGGTTTATGATCTTGATATGTGTATCAGTAATATAACAAATAGGTGATACATAAATACCTGCCATGTTTGGGCATGAAGCTGGCTTAGCCAGGCCTGAAGCGGCGGTTTTATAAACCGTTACCGTCAAAAAGTGGGGAGAAAACAGCTCCCGTATAAACCGTACTGAATCAATACGAGCCCCCTGTTACTCCATGATGGTAACAGGAAAAGGTAAACCGGGCATACTCCTCCGAATTAAAGGGGAATCAAACCCATCGGCTGAACCGGGAAAAAGGTGTTTGTTGACATAAAAGAAATCCAACAAAAACAAAGAACAAACAAGCCATGAAAATAACATGGAAGCAAAGGCAATGATAAAAACCGTTTGCAAAAATATGTTATACTAAGCTGATCAGATGGTGTTACCATGGTCGGACAGGACCAAGCCCCCAATAGGAGTGACAATGATTCAAGTCAGCCAGGTCCCCAAATGATTCGTGGCATATATGCCAGATCAAGAGGCGTGACAATGGTTCGGGTTCGACCATGCCCCCAAGTGATTTTGTGGCCTTAGGCCGACCAAGAGGCGTGACTGGTTCAGACTTGACTATGTCCCCAAATGATCTGGTGGCTGTCGCCTATCAAAGGGTGTCGCGTTGGTTCGGACACGACCAAGGCCCCCAGTGATATATAAAAAGCAAATGTCAAGGGGTAAACCGGAGGCCGCTTTAAACAGAGCCACTCCGTGTAACCACACATGATAAGAAAGACAGAGACCCCGCTTTAGCTGAGGCTCCGGTTTGATATATCAAAGATAATATATACATTGTCATGATATGTACATAGATAGAGCCGATGGCTCAAGTATAGTAAGGCCGAAGATGAGCTATGTTCCACGGCCTGTTGGTCTCCTCCTCTGATGTACGTGAGTCTTGATGCTCTCGAATATCAATCAGATAGTACGACCCGTTGTGCAGATTCTTGCTGACCACGAAAGGTCCTTCCCAAGGTGGGGATAACTTGTGCATATCTGTCTGGTCTTGGATTAGTCGAAGCACCAAATCTCCTTCTTGAAAAGTTCTGGTTCTAACCCGGCGACTGTGATAGCGACGAAGATCTTGTTGGTAAATCGCCGAACGGGCAGCCGCTAGATCACGCGCCTCGTCCAATAGGTCCAAAGCGTCTTGCTGTGTTGTCTCATTGCCCGCTTCAACATAAGCTGCCACACGAGGCGAATCGTGCCGGATATCACTAGGGAGAACTGCCTCTGCTCCATAGACCATAAAAAATGGTGTGTATCCAGTGGACCGGTTTGGCGTAGTATTGATACTCCAGAGCACAGATGGTAGCTCTTCAACCCAACATCCCGGTGTTCTTTGCAATGGGACCATAAGCCGGGGTTTGATGCCTCGCAAGATCTCTTGATTAGCTCGCTCTGCCTGTCCATTGGACTGGGGGTGCGCCACTGATGACACGTCAAGTCGGATGTGCTCACGTTCACAGAACTCCTCCATAGCCCCCTTGGATAAATTGGTACCATTGTCAGTAATGACACTGTGCGGAAAGCCAAACCGGAAAATCACCTTTTTGATGAACTGCACCGTTGTTGCTGCATCGCACTTGCTGACAGGCTCCGCTTCAACCCACTTCGTAAATTCTCCAGCCCCCAAGTTGCAAACGGCCATGTTATTGGAATCATCCTCAATTCTTGAGCTGGCACATGCGCACGCCTTGAAAATTTCTGACATCCATCGCACCGTTTAACCAGGTTCTCCGCATCAGCATGTGCTGTCAACCAGTAAAACCCGTGACGAAACGCCTTTGCCACCAGAGACTTTGAACCGGCGTGGTGTCCATAATCCCCTTCATGGATTTCTCTTAAGATTTCACAGCCTTCCTCAGGAGAAACACAACGTTGAAACGCCCCTGATACACTGCAACGATGCAATTCACCATTGAGAATCGTCATGGACTTGGATCGCCGGACTATCTGCCTTGCTAGAATTTCATCCTCTGGCAACTCCCCCCGGGTCATGTATGCAATATAAGGAACCGTCCAATCCGGAATAGCATGTAATGCTGCCACCAATTGAGCCTCCGGTTCAGGAATAGCCAAATCCGCTTCACCTGGGAGCTGGACTGACGGTTTGTGCAACGCGTCCAAAAAGACATTAGGCGGGACCGGTTTGCGCTGAGAACCCAACCGGCTTAAAGAGTCCGCCGCTTCATTCTTCCGACGGTCCACATGATCCACTTGATAACCCTTGAAGCAACCTGCAATATTATCCACTTCCCGACGATATGCAGCCATGAGCGGGTCCTTAGAATCCCAAGTGCCAGACACCTGTTGAGCCACAAGGTCCGAGTCACCGAAACACTTAACCCGGCTTAAGTTCATCTCTTTAGCCATCCGGAGACCATGGAGCAAGGCTTCGTACTCAGCTGCATTGTTAGTACAAGGGAACATTAAGCGGAGAACATAACAGAACTTATCACCTCGTGGGAAAGTTAATACGACTCCAGCCCCTGAGCCTTCCAATTGCCTGGATCCATCAAAATGAATAGTCCAATATGTGTGATCCGGCTTTTCCTCTGGCGCTTGTAACTCCGTCCAGTCATTGATGAAATCAACAAGTGCTTGAGACTTCACCGCCATCCGAGGTACATACTTTAGTCCGTGTGGCCCAAGCTCTATAGCCCACTTGGCAATCCGGCCAGTCGCCTCCCGGTTCTGTATGATATCACCCAAGGGAGCTGAACTGACCACTGTGATGGGGTGCCCTTGAAAATACTGCTTCAACTTCCGGCTGGCCATGAAGACACCATAGACCAGCTTCTGCCAATGCGGATACCTTTGCTTGGATTCAATAAGCACCTCACTGATATAATAAACCGGCCGTTGAACCGGATATTCCTTGCCTGCCTCCTTGCGTTCCACCACAATAGCCACGCTAACTGCTCGAGCATTAGCTGCTACGTATAATAATAGTGGCTCCTTGTCAACCGGAGCTGCAAGAACTGGCGGATTGGCTCACTGCCGCTTCAAGTCCTCAAATGCTTCATCAGCAGCCGGACTCCAGACGAAATTGTCTGTCTTCCTCAGCATTTGGTACAAAGGGATGGCCTTCTCTCCGAGGCGGCTGATAAACCGGCTTAGTGCAGCGATTCGGCCCGCCAAACGCTGAACATCGTTGATACACTTTGGTTTAGCTAGGGAGGTAATAGCCGTAATCTTCTCTGGGTTAGCTTCAATTCCTCTGCTAGATACCAGGAAACCCAGTAACTTGCCTGTCGGAACACCAAAAACACACTTGGCCGGATTAAGCATCATCTTGTAAACTCGCAAGTTGTCAAAGGTCTCCTTTAAATCTTCCACCAGCGTCTCCTTCTGCCTTGACTTAACTACAATATCATCCACATAGGCGTGCACATTGCGGCCGATCTGTTTATGCAGGCAATGCTGTACACACCGTTGATAGGTGGCTTGGGCACTCTTGAGCCCGAAGGGCATAGATACATAGCAAAAGGCTCCAAAGGGAGTAATAAATGCTGTTTTCTCCTGGTCCTTAACCGCCATCTTGATCTGATGATATCCAGAGTATGCATCCAAAAAACTCAAACGCTCACAACCCGCCGTGGCATCAATGATCTGGTCAATGCGGGGGGGGGGGCAAAAGGATCCGCCGGACAGGCCTTGTTAAGATCTGTGTAATCCACACACATACGCCAAGTGCCTTTTTTCTTAAGAACCAGCACCGGATTAGCAAGCCACTCCGGATGGAACACCTCAACGATAAAACCAGCTGCTAAAAGCCTAGCCACTTCCTCTCCAATGGCTTTGCGCCTTTCTTCGTTAAACCGGCGGTGGAATTGCTTCACCGGTTTATACTTAGGATCCACATTAAGAGTGTGCTCAGCGAGTTCCCTCGGTACACCTGGCATGTCGGACGATTTCCATGCAAAGATGTCCCGATTCTCATGGATGAACTCGATGAGCGCGCTTTCCTATTTGGGATCTAGGTTGGCACTGATAGTGAACTGCTTGGACGAATCGCCGGGCACGAAGTCAACAAGCTTGGTCTCAGCTGCCGATTTGAACTTCAGATCTGAATCATGCTCTGTAGTTGGCTTCTTCAAAGGGGTCATATCCGCCGGATCAACATTGTCCTTATAATACTTCAACTCTTCCGTGGCACAGACCGACTCTGCATAAGCCGCATCACCTTCCTCACATTCCAAAGTGACCCTACGGCTCCCATGAACCGTTATCGTCCCCTTGTAACCTGGCATCTTGAGCTGTAAGTAGATATAACAAGGCCGCGCCATAAACTTGGCATAAGCCGGCCGCCCAAATAAGGCGTGATACGGGCTCCGGATCTTCACCACCTCAAAGGTTAATTTTTCCGACCGAGAATCGTGCTCGTCCCCAAAAGCCACATCTAGGGCTATCTTACCAACAGGATATGCAGATTTGCCTGGCACTACACCATGGAACACCGTATTAGACGGTCTGAGATCCTTATCTATTAGACCCATGCGCCGGAATGTCTCATAGTATAGTATGTTAATACTGCTTCCTCCATCCATGAGTACCTTGGTGAACTTATAACCCCCCACCTGAGGGTCTACCACTAATGCTAGCTGGCCCGGATTATCAACCCGGGGCGGGTGATCGTCTCTGCTCCACACGATAGGCTGCTCTGACCAGCGTAGTAACGTGGTAAGGCTGGTTCAACTGAATTCACCGCTCGCTTGTGGAGTTTTCGGTCGCGTTTATCCAAGCTAGTTGTGAAAACATGGTATTGCCCATTGCTCAACTGCTTTGGCTGGCTCTGATAACCCGACTGCTATTGCTGCTGCTGCTGCTGGCCGTTCTGATTATTCTGGTTGTTGTGACCGCCCTGATTGAAACCTGAACTGGAAGCTCCATCGTGACCCGGTCCGTGGAAACCGGATCCTGAACCGCCACCTGACCCATGGTCATACCGGAAGGCATTAGAGTTTTTAAACTCCTGCATAATATAACAATCCTTCCAAAGGTGGTTAGCCGGCGACTCCTTTGTCCCGTGCTTTGGGCAAGGCTGATTCAACAAATAATTCAAACGGCTTGCGTTAGGATTGGGAGCCCCATTACGATTTGCCGCTTTACCTCTGCGCCGCTGCCCCCTGTCTTGTGCATTAGTGTTGGCCACAAAGTCCACGCTGCTATCCGCCTTGCGCTTGCCTCCGTTTCCATGACCCGCCGGTTTGTACTGCTGCTGTTTGGAGTTGCTATTCTTCCTTCCCTTCCCTGCTTCATCATCATCAGCCTCGGGATCCTTGGTACTGTCCGAATCAGCATACTTCACTAAAGTGGCCATGAGGGTTCCCATGTCATTACAGAACCGCTTCATGCGTCCCAATTTCAATTTTAAAGGCTCAAACCGGCAGTTGCCTTCCAGGGTTAAGATCGCAGAGTCGGCATTAATCCTGTCAGACGAGTGCAAAATTTCCGAAACGCGGCGCACCCAACGGGTCGTTGATTCTCCTTCCTCCTGGACACAAGCCGCCAGGTCTACTACGGACTTGGGCTGCTTACATGTATCCTTAAAATTCTGTATAAACCGGGCCCGCAACTGGGCCCATGAACTTATAGAATTGGGCGGTAGGCTCTTCAACCAAGTACGAGCCGTGCCCTCAAGCATCATGGTGAAGTATTTTGCACACGCGGCCTCATCCACGTCTAGCATCTCCATGGCCATCTCATAACTCTCTACCCACGCTTCCGGGGATAAATCAGCGGTGTAATTCGGCACCTTGCGTGGACCCTTGAAATCTTTGGGCAGGCGCACATTGCGTAAAGCGGGGATTAAGCAAGGCACTCCCAAAGCGGATGTGACTCCTGGTCCGGCGAAGGTGATAGAGCGAACCGGTGTAAGTTGACCCGCATCATCTTGTGCTGCTAACTCGGCCTTCCTTCATGCCCGAGCCCGGTCCACCACATCCTGCGCATCGCGGACACCACCTGTCGGGTTATTGCCACGGGCCGCTTCACGGCCTCGCGCATTGCTCGATATGGCCGGTTCATTCATGCGCCTGCTATAGCTCCGGCTTGGACGGGGCGTAGAGTGAATCCGTTCACGGCTGTACGAGTATGCTTCCTGCTGAATCAGCGCAGTCTGGAGAAGCTCCTTAACCCGGCGCGTCTCTATCGCTTGCGGAGAGTCTCCTTCGACCGGGATAGCCTCTAATCGCGCGGCGGCTGTAACAAGGTTGTCCATAGGATTCGAATAATGACCCGGGGGCGTCTGGACCGGCGGAGGGGCCACAATGTTCTGTTGAGGAGGCTCCATCAGGCGGGGCTGGACCGTCGCTCCTGGCCCTGGTGTCTCATTCTGGTTTGCCTCCAGGTACTGCGGCGGATTACTGGGTCTGGCTCCTGGAGTGTGAAAGAGATTTCGGGGGTCAAACCCTAACGGCAGGCGCGATCTGTGCTTCCGCTTCAAGACCGCCTGTGATGCATTCTGGTCAAGCATGAGCTTATAGGCCTGGGCGTCCAAAGCAGCCCGCTCTGCAGCCATCATGTCCTTCTCTGCTACCAGATCCGCTTTGGCTTGCACGATCTGCTCTTTCACCTTTGCAATTTCTGCATCATGAGCCTCCTGATCCGCCGGATTGGCTTCTGCCATAAGCGCGGCTAGTGCATCAAATAGATCGGATAAGACTTGAACCGGCGGGTGCACAAGGCCTCCTGCCCCTGCTGCCGCTGCCGCTGCTGATCCGGAGAGCATTACTACGGCGGTCGAAGAATGATTCGCCGCCTGGGTGCCGGCCATGAATATTCCAACCCGGTTGATCTGGCCTGGGGGGTCCGGAATACTGTCGCCATCGGAACAGCCCCTAACCTGGTCGTCTTGCAACTGGTATAGCGATTCGGTCTCTCCGGTCGAGGACTCGTCGCCGGAATAGACGACGGTCTCGCTACCGTGTTCTGACTCGTCCTCACGCTCTCCTCCGTGGATGACTCCAACGAAGGCATGCTTCATGGCTGGTTTAGCCTGGGTAGATCTCGCACGCTGAGCCGTCTCGACGAGGTCGGTGCAGATGTCCGGCTCAGGCCCAGGCTCACCGATCTTGCCAATGAAAATGTGTATGCCGCCGAAGGGGACCCGGTACCCGTACTCGATTGAATCAGCCTCGGGACCCCATCCTGCGTCATCGATGTAGATCCTGCCGCGACGACTCTTGGTCATCTGGCCCACAACATAGCCTTCGGGTCCCTTGAGCTTGCCCTCCAAGATCGTCAAACCATCGTGCGATAGCCCCACGGTGGGCGCCAACTGTCATGGATTTGTCACGGCAGATGTCCTAGTGAAAGGACTTAGTCGTGGAGCCATCGCTACGAGTTTACTTGAAGGGGTTACAGCGGACACAAAGACACGAGGATTTTATACTAGTTCGGCCCCTTCGATGAAGGTAAAAGCCTACATCTAGTTGTGATGGAATTGATGTAGTCTCGATGGCTAGGGAGAAAACAAGCTTCGCCTAGGCTCGAGTTGTGGTTGTCTGCCCTGAACCGCCACCGGGTCATCCCCTTATATACACGGGTGGCACCCGTTGGTCCGTAGAGTCCCAACCGGTTCATACTCGTATTCCGGTTGGTATCTCTCTATTCCTAACTTTACAATACAAGTTATATATCAGGCCGGTTTACGGCTACATGTTCTAAACCGACTACAGGCCTTGGGCCTTCATCTGTTTATACCACTAATGAAGTTAACCCGGCCCAAGTAGGCCGGTTTATGCCCAGTGGTAATATCCCCAACACAACCCATCACCGTCCAGCAAGCCTATGATGGAATTACTCATGCATGGTGTTGGGGATATAACTGCTATGTGTAAACCACCCAAGAGGGGCTGGTTCACCTTCCACTATATTGAAGCCCACGAAGACCCAGAAGATGGCGCTTTACTAATGAAGCTTAGAGGCTCGGAGCCCAAAGGCAGATTAGGGCCCATAGCGGTAAACCGCCATGATTATGTAACTTGTATTGTAAGTTAGGAAAGGAGAGACCGAGTGGACACTTGTACGAGCTGGCCTCGGGACTCCGTAAACCGGCCAGGCGTCAACCTATGTATATAAAGGGACGACCCGGTGGCAGTTCAGGGACAAGAAACAACAACTCGAGACCCAGGAAAAGCGTATTTGCTCCCTAGTCATCGAAACCCAATCAATCCCATCACAACCAGACGTAGGCTTTTACCTTCATCGAAGGGGCCGAACTAGTATAAAACTCATGTGTCCCTTGTCTGGTTTAACCCCTTCAAGCTAACCCGTTGCGATGGCTCCACGACTAAGTCCTTTCATGAGGACATTTGACGTGTTAATTCCACGACAGTTGGCGCCCACCGTGGGGCTATCGCACGATGGTTTCGAGTTCTTGAAGGGCAGCTCTGAAGGACTCAAGGGGTACATGGTTGGCCGGATGACAAAAGTCATCGCGGCAAGCTCTACATCGACGACAAAGGATGGGGCCCCGAGGTCAGCTCAATCGAGTACGGGTACCGGGTCCCCTTTGGCGGAATTCATGTCTTCATCGGCAAGATCGGCGAACCGGGCCCTGAGCCGGAAATCTGCACCGACCTCATCGAGATGGCTCAGCGTGCGAGTCCTACCCGGATTAAGCCCACCATGAAGCGTGCGTTCATAGGATGTGTCCATGGGATCGGATCTGAACCGGTGTATGAAGGCGAGACGGCTGTTTATTCCGACGACGAGTCATCCACTGGTGAAACCGAGTCCCTATACCAAATTCATGATGGTGTGTTCGAAGGATATTCTGATGGCAATAGTATTCTGGACCCCTTTGAACCGCCAAGTCGGGTCGCTGTCTTCATGGCCGGAACACATCCCACTTTGCAGTCTTCATCTACATCGGTAATGAATACCGGATCAGTGGCTGCGGCAGGAGGCCCGGCGCGTCGACCGGCTCAAGTCCTCTCCAGTTTGATGGATGCCTGGGCGACCTTGTTGACCACAACAGTTACCCCGGAGACGCAGGATCAGCATAATGCGAATATTGCGAAGCTGAAGGACCAGATAACGCAGGCTAAGGAGGACCTAGCAGCTGAGGACGCTAGGTTGGCTGAAGAGCGGGCCGCTTTGGATGCCCTGTCACAGCGGATACAGACACAGAATTACCGGCTCATGTTGGATCAGAATGCATCAAATGATGTAATGCGGAGAAAGTACCGATCACGTATGCCACAAGTCTTCGAGGGAGTAAATCTCTTCAATATGCCAGGGGCTGGGCTGAGTAATATGGTAACTGCAAACCGGACTGATGCGCCGAGGGCAGCACTGGATCAACCACGGACGATGGAACCACCTCAGCGAACGGATAACCCGCGGCAATATGTGTCAACACCACCGGGTCACTTTTCGAGCCCTTTGGATAACATAATTGCTGCAGCATCTCGCCTGGCAGCTATTCCGACGGAGGGCGATTCACTGGCGGCGATTGAGACACGGCAGGCCAGGGATCTTCTTCAAACCGCCGTGGTGCAGCAGCAGGCTTATTCTTATAGCCGAGATAGAATTCATTCAACCCCCCGTCCGAGCAAAATCTATAGCAGGCACATGGATAAACTGGAAGTGTCTAGCAGTGCGCGGCACCGTAATGTCCCTCAAGGACCCAATCCGGCGCGCGGTGAGGTAAATGCTCAAGACGTGGTGGATAATGGCAGAGCACGAAGGGAGGCCACTTTGGCGGCACAATATGCGGGTCGTTATCAACCCGCCCCGGTTCACCCAGCAGCGTCAGTAGACCGAGGCACCGGGCTTGCTTTCAGTTCCTGGGGAGTGTCGTGTCTTATTCCGGCTCTCTGTAATGTGCGACTGCCCAAGGATTTCAAGGGTCCATGTAAGGTGCCTAATTACACTGCCGATCAGCCACCTGAGGCGTGGGTCGAGAGTTATGTGATGGCAATGGAGATGCTAGATGTGGATGAAGCGGCCTGTGCAAAATATTTTACGATGATGTTGGAAGGGACAACCCGTACTTGGTTGAAAAATTTACCAGCCAACTCTATCGAGTCATGGGATCAGTTGAAGGCCTGGTTTATAGCCAATATCAAAGACACGTGCAAACAGCCTATGTCCATTGTGGATCTAGACACCTGTGTTCAAGGGGAGAATGAGTCAACAACTCATTGGGTGCGCCGGGTTTCAGAGGTTTTGCATTCGGCAGGCCGGATTAATGCTGGCCAAGCAATCATAACGCTGGAGCGTAATTGCCGGTTTAAGTCACTAAAGATGAAGTTGGGACGGCTCAAGCGCCACTGCAATGACATGGGGACCCTTATGGCAGCCTTGGTCAAATATGTCGATTCTGACAATATCAAGGATCCCGATTCTGCTGAGGAGAAATCGGAGAAGGGAAAGAAGAACAGCGGTGCAAAGGGACAGCATCACAACCAAGGGGGCCATGGGAATAATGGTAAGCGCAAAGCAGATAATTCAGATTTTGTGGCTAACGCTAATGTGCAACGTCGTAAAGGTAAACCTCCCCAGCACGGTGGTGGGATGAATTTGGAGCATTTGTTAAACCAGCCCTGCCCAAAGCATGGGACCAAGGAGGCTCCAGCAACCCATCTTTGGAAAGATTGTCACATTATGAAAGAGTTCAAAAACTCTGATCTATTCTGGTATGACCAGGGCCCATCGGGCGGTTCAGGTCCAGGTTTTCATGGTGGTGGCGGTTCAAACTCTGGTTTTCAGAATAATCAGAGCAACCAGAATAACCAAGGTGGTAATGGCCAACAGAATAATCAAGGAAATCAGCAGCAGTCAGGTTATCAAAGTCACCCCAAGCAGTTGAATGGCGGGCGGTATCATGTGTTCACTACTAGTATGTGCAAGCGCGATCAGAAGCTTCACAAAAGGGCAGTCAATGCTGTTGAACCGGCAATGCCATGTTACTTGCGATGGTCGGAGAAGCCTATTGTGTGGAGCAGAGAGGATCATCCGCCCCGGGTTGACAATCCAAGTCATCTGGCTTTCGTGGTAGCACCTCAGGTGGGAGGTTATAAGTTTACCAAAGTTCTGATGGATGGAGGGAGCCGTATCAACATCCTGTACTACGAGACTTTTCGTCGCATGGGGTTGACAGACAAGAGTCTTAAACCGTCAAACACTATTTTTCATGGTGTAGTACCAGGTAAATCGGCATATCCTGTTGGCAAGATCGCTTTGGAAGTTGTGTTTGGAGATGAGCATGATTCCAGGTCTGAAACATTGACCTTTGAAGTGGTGAGAATCCAGAGCCCGTATCACACACTGTTTGGATGGCCGGCTTACGCAAAATTCATGGCGAGGCCCTTCTATATCTATTTACAGCTCAAAATGCCGGGTCATAAGGGGACTATAATAGTACATGGAAGTCAAAAGATCGCTTTGGATTGCGAGGAAGGTGATGCGGCTTATGCTGAGTCGGTTTGTGCTACAGAGGAGCTGAAGTTCTATAAAGACAATGTTGATCCGGCAGGCATAACCCCTCTGAAGAAGCCCACCACTGAGCATGACCCGACCCTGAACCTCAAACCGGCTGATGAGACTAAACTTGTTGACTTTGTTTCTGGCGATTCATCCAAACAGTTTAGCATCGGCACCAATTTGGATCCGAAATAGGAAAGCACGCTCATCGAGTTCATCCGTGAGAACTGGGACATTTTTGCATGGAAGCCTTCTGACATGCCAGGTGTACCGAGGGAACTTACTGAGCACACTCTCAATATTGATCCCAAGTTCAAACCGGTCAAGCAATTTCTTCGCAGCTTTAACGAGGAAAGACGCAAGGCCATTGGTGAAGAGGTAGCCCGGCTGTTGGCTGCCGGGTTTATCATCGAAGTATTTCACCCAGAGTGGTTGGCTAATTCGGTGCTTGTTCTTAAGAAAAACGGCATTTGGCGTATGTGTGTGGACTACACAGATTTGAACAAGGCTTGTCCGACAGATCCTTTTGCCCTCCCGCATATTGATCAGATTATTGATGCGACGGCGGGTTGTGAGCGCTTGAGTTTCTTGGATGCTTATTCAGGTTATCATCAGATTAAAATGGCAGTTAATGACCAGGAGAAGACAGCCTTCATCACTCCCTTTGGAGCCTTCTGCTATGTTTCTATGCCCTTTGGGCTCAAAAGTGCCCAGGCAACTTATCAGCGTTGTGTGCAAAATTGTCTTCACACGCAGATTGGGCGTAATGTTCATGCCTATGTGGATGACATTGTGGTAAAATCTAGGAAGAAGGAAACCCTGATAGATGACCTCAAGGAGACATTTGACAATCTTTGGGTTTACAAAATGATGCTTAATCCAGACAAGTGTGTTTTTGGTGTTCCGGCAGGCATGCTCTTAGGCTTTCTGGTGTCCAACAGAGGCATTGAGGCTAATCCGGAAAAAATCAAAGCGATTACATCCTTGGCTAAACCGAAGTGTATCAATGATGTTCAGTGTCTGGCGGGTCGAATTACAGCCCTTAGCCGGTTTATCATCCGTTTGGGAGAGAAGGTGATTCCTTTGTATCAGATGTTGAAAAAGACAGACGATTTCGTCTAGAGTGACGCAGCTAATGCGGCATTTGAGGACTTAAAGCGGCAGTTGGTTGAACCACCGGTTCTTGCTGCTCCGGTTGACAAAGAGCCTTTGTTATTGTGCGTGGCTGCTAATGCCCATGCTGTCAGCGTGGCAATTGTAGTGGAGCGCAAGGAGGCTGGTAAAGAATATCCGGTTCAATAGCCGGTTTACTATATCAGCGAAGTACTTATCGAGTCAAAGCAACGTATCTGCATTGGCAGAATCTAGTTTATGGGGTTTTTATGGCGAGTCGGAAACTCAAACAATACTTTCAAGGCCATCCCATTACAGTTGTCAGTTCAGCTCCTTCGGGCGATATAATTCAGAACAGGGAGGCAACTAGTCGGGTTGCAAAGTGGGTAATTGAGCTTGGCCCGCACGGGTTGAAGTATATGCCTTGGACATCAATCAAGTCACAAGCACTTGTTGATTTCATCAATGATTGGACCAAGTTACACGCACCAGAGGACAAACCGGATAATACATATTGGACTATTCACTTTACTTCCCCTCGAGGTGATAAAATTTGTTATGTCCTCCGCTTAATGTTTCCTTGTACTAACAATGCAGCAGAATACGAGGCCTTACTCCATGGTCTCCGTGTGGCCAAGGAAATGAACTTAAGCCGAGTTCACTATTTCGGAGATTCTGATCTGGTGGCTCAGCAAGTTTCTGGTACTTGGGATTCTAAGGATCCACTCATGGCGGCTTATAGACGTGAGGTGGATATTGTGGCAGGCCACTTTAAGGGTTATCAGGTTGAGCACATTGACCGGCGCAAAAATGAAGTAGCAGATGCTCTAAGCCGGCTGGGATCTCAGCATAAACCGGTACCACCCAATACCTTTTAAGATATCTTGCATAACACGTCTGTTAAGTTGCTTACAGAGGAGGATTTAGCTGTTCCTGATCCAGAAGCCCAATTGGTAGCCGCTTTACATACCACTCCGGATTGGACGGTTCCATATTTGGCGTATATGAACCGGGGCGAGTTACCAGATGATGAGGTCTTCGCCAGACAGATAATCCGGCGGTCCAAGTCCATGGTTGTTCACAATGGCGAGTTACACCGTTGCAGCGTTTCAGGCGTATTTTGACATTGTGTTTCTCCTGAAGAAGGACAAGAGATTCTACGAGAAATCCATGAAGGGGATTGTGGTCACCATGTCGGTTCAAAGTCCCTGGTGGCTAAAGCTTTTCGTCATGGGTTCTATTGGTTGACAGCTCATGCTGATGCGGAGGATCTGGTAAAGCGGTGTGATGCTTGTCAAAAACTTTCACGTCGAGCTCATGATCCGGCTCAGGAGCTACGACTGATTCCTATCACTTGGCCGTTTGCCACGTGGGGGCTTGATATGGTGGGACCTTTTAAGCGTTCCCAGGATAAGAAGACCCACCTGTTGGTGGCGGTTGATAAGTTCACCAAATGGGTTGAAGCAGAGCCCGTCAGCAAGTGTGATGCAGCCACGGCGGTTCAATTTCTCAAAAAGGTCATTTTCCGTTTTGGTTTTCCACACAGCATCATCACAGATAATGGCACAAACCTTTCTAAAGGCGAGATGGAGGAGTTTTGTCAACGAGAGCACATCCGGCTTGATGTAGCGTCTGTGGCTCATCCCCAGTCTAATGGTCAAGCAGAGAGGGCGAATCAAGAAATCCTGAAGGGTATCAAGCCCCAGCTTATGGTTCCTTTGAAGCAGACGCCGGGTTATTGGGTGGAAGAATTACCATCTATGTTATGGAGTATAAACACCACCCCAAACCGATCCACGGGTTATACACCTTTCTTCATGGTTTACGGGGCTGAGGCCGTCCTCCCAAGTGATATTCCTCATGACTCGCCCCGGGTTGCTAATTATGTTGAAGCAGACAATGAGCAAGCACGCCAAGAGGCGCTGGACCTGTTAGATGAGAAACGGGACATGGCTTTGGCTCGATCGGCGGTTTATCAACAAGACCTGCGGCATTATCACAGCCGCTGGGTTAAGACAAGAACCTTTCAAGAAGGCGACTTAGTGCTCCGGCTCATCCAGGATCAGACCGATATGCACAAGTTATCCCCACCTTGGCAAGGACCCTTTGTGGTCAGCAAAAATCTGCACAACGGATCATACTACCTCATTGACGTTCGAGAAGACTCACGCAGTTCTGAGGAGGAGACCCGGCGGCCCTGGAACATAGCTCTCCTTCGGCCTTACTACACTTGAGCCATAGGCTTTTCTTATATACATGTTTCGACAATATATATATTATGATCAATATAATAATCCGGCATCCTTGCTATAAGCAGGGCCTCTGCTGTTTTTTCTCAAATATCCTTTGAGTTACATGGGGGCTTCAGCTGACAAAGAGGAGTACTACCTGTTAAACCGGCTATCATGCCATAATACAGCTTGGGAGCTTCACACCCAAGGGGCCAAAGAGAGTCTGGATGCTATGCACAGCTCAAACATAGGCACCCATGAGCACATCTCACAAAGTTACTTGGGGGCTCTTTGTGTAAAGTAACAAAGAGTTTGAAAGGACCCTTGTAGCTGGGTATCGACCCACGGCTTGGAAGCCTGGTGTATTCACCTAAAACCTCGGGTTAACCTGCCTTCATCAAGTAAGCCACTCCTATCCAGGTAATCCTGGCATGACCCGTCGAACATTTGAGAGTTACTCTCATTGAGACCCTGAACTTGTCAAAGTTAAAACGACGATTGGTTAGTTGGAGGCCCATCTTAGAAGGCTTTGTCAAATGGTTTAACTCAGCGGCCTGGCAGCCCATGAAAAGCCTTGTATTTGGGCCTGGCAGCCCTCGAAAAGCCTCGACTACACGGTTTTATTTCCCTTTGTCAAGATTTTTCTCTTTGAATGAATTTTATGTTAAACCGGCGTCTTTTAACCCGGTATGGCTTTTTAGTCATCATAATAAAACCGGTGTCTCTTAAACCCGGAATGACTTTCCAGTCATCATAATAACCCGGTGTTTGTTAACCCGGCTTGGCTTTCAAATTATAAGTTGTCAGACCATCTTATCAAATCGGTGTTTACAAAACCCGGCCTGGCTTTGACTATATGTCGCTAGTTTGATCATTTGGTGTTCATTATAACCCGGCATGATTTAATCATCACATCATTTAATGGTGCAGGTTATAACAATTCAAGATTTTGGTTGTCACCCTTACTAAGTGATTCCATATCACAGGTATGAGTTATGTCATACTTATTCCGCTTTGGTTATTAGCCAGGCTTTATCTTGGGCATTACGACCCGTCCAGCGGTAAACCGCCCGGACAGATCTTTTTATGCAGACATAGGGATTGCACAATATTATGAAGATATATCAACCAGCACTGAAATTGTCATGGCGGATCAAACAAAGTATATCCCAGTGCACGATGGCAGCAGATTAAAGTATTTTCACTAGCCTATTACAAGGCGCTTTAAGGCCCAAAATATAGAATTGTTTCCTCCAACAGAACAAAGTTTATGAAGCATCAACCAGATTGCCGGATCAAGCCTCATCACCATGTTGACATGAAGTTGTTGGGTCATCTGGCATCGGTTCAGCCTCCTCCTCCCCATCCAGTGGCTGGAAGTCAGTGGTGGTCTAGTCAATCCGGATTAAAGCCTGAAAGACAACCTCTTCACTTATAAGCTCAGTCGGATCAACGTCAGGGGCGTAAGTGTGCTTACGGATTGGTGGAATAAGATTTTGCACTTCTGGCATGACAGTGTCAATCCGTTTGTTGTTGGCATCATAGAAGGACCAGTGAACAATCAAGTTAGCTTCTTCTGCCAATTGACTCACCAGAGGACACATCTCCCTTGTCACATTTTTGAGGGCTTCGTTATCAAACTCTGCCCCGTTTTCTTGCTCACTAGGAAAGCCCTTGGCTATGTCAACCGGATCCAGGTCAGCTATCCATGCTTTGGCTCGGGCAAGTGCCAACAAAGCGCCAGCCCTGGCAGCGGATCGCTTCATCTCTTCTATCTGCACTAGCGTCATGGATAACCTTGCTAGAGTGTCCTTGATCAATGTTGGGGCCGGATTGTTGTATGAGGCTGCGCAGATAACCCATTGGGCACCGGTATACAATTGTTCAATTGGAGTATATGCTGCCTTCAGCTTCATCCGCATATCAGAGCCCAGATGAGCAATGCGGCCGCCTACAACGGTTTAAGAATTTCATGTTAAACCGGAAAATTACAAAGATGGTCATTCAAGAAGCCTTGGCAAGAGTACTTACCAAATACTGCAGAGGACATGGCATTCACTTGGCGCTTCAACCCAGTAAGCTCTTCTTCCACCAGCTTAAGAGCCGATTCGGCGTCTTCAGTCCGCTTCAGCAATGCATTCTTTTCAGTCTCCCAGTTGGCACGCTCAGTCTTGAACCCTTCTTTAAGTTGTTCCATGGCGGTTAAAGCGGTTTTAAGCTCATCCTTGGCCTTGGAAGTCTCTGCTTGTTGGGATTTGATATTCTCTTGAAGATCAGCAATTTGAGAGCCTTGGTGATTTATATCAGCCTGCCACAATCAGAGGAGCATATACATATTTAATCAAAAGTCCCAAGCATATAACCAGTTAGACACTTGGCACTTGGGGGCTAATGCGGATTGCTTCTTTACTACTGATTGTTTGAAGTCCCAAGGATTAATACAAGTTTTAATCTTGGCACTTAGGGGCTAATGTGTATTTGATCAAGAAAATACACAAGGAAAGTCAACAAAGTACAGTATGGAAAATAAAGTCTCGGTTTGTCTTCACAAGACAAACCGGCCCTTGGGGGCTACGAAGTCCAAGTGTTCTTTATCTCTAAAAGTCCCAGTTTATCTTTAAGAGATAAACCGGCCCTTGGGGGCTACAATACAGTAAATGTACAGAATAAGGATGAATGTGTTTGGAAGGTTACCTCATAGCGTTCCTTCATCAGATTTACCAAACCAGCCTCATAATCTCGTCTTGTGAAAAGCCGGTTCAAGAATCCGGAATGAATATCCTGAGCAGAAAGATTAGCATAGCTTGACAAGTTGGTCTTCCCCTTCCCCTTGCCCATAACAGCAAATTCGTCCTTGGCGGTATGTTTTGCAAAACAACTGGATTGCCCGGGGTGGTATAAGCAGTGCCAGTAACAACAACAACATCATCATCTTTGGTTGGGCTCGGTGGATTGACATTGTCTTTGGCTGGACTTGGCGGATTGGCAGCAGGGCTTGGCGGATTAGGAGCTGAACTCAGCGGATCAGCAACTGGACTGGGAGGTGTGGCACGTGGACTTGATGTATCAACATGTGTAGCCGGGTCAGCCTCCGGCGGATTAGCATCAGTAGTTGGGTCTTGCGGAGCAGAGTCATCTATGACAATATCAGGATTTTCGCCAGCATTCTCTGGGGTCTTCTCTGGATCAACATCGTTGGTGGGGCCGCTGGTCTTAGCTTTCTTGCTCAATCGGGCCTTGGCGCTACAACATCAAAGTAAGGAATAGTATGATAAACCGACGCATGAAGAAACAAACCGAAAAGCAATACGCTTACCCCACGACGGTCTTGAGGGGAGGCAGCTGAGTGGTTGATGAACCGCTAGACGAATTGGAAGATGCCTGGTAATTTGGATCAGACGGATTGAGTGGGTATCGGAAGAAACCCTTCAAGGGATAAAGTTTTTCGGGAGAACAAGTAACCTCTGGATGACGCTTCCGGGTTGGTGTGTCCTGTAAACCGGAAGAGGTGACTTGCTGGCCACTGTGTCGGGTTGTGCGACGCCCTTCAGGATGCTGTGTCTTCAAAGAAAATTTTAGATCCAAATAAGCAAGAGGGTGAGAGTATTTCACTTTCCGAACTGCACGGCGAAATCTTTGAACCGGCACAAGATCTGAATCGGAGGAAAGAGAGATTACCTCAACATGGTCCGCATGGCTGACCTCCGCATCATCCTGATAATAGTCATTGTTAATAATATGTATGAAAAGGGAGCCAAGGGAGTCAAGTTCTACTTCTTGATCCGAATCTTCAACATCTTCGGGCGGATCAGCAGCTTCGCCGGTCTTCTTCTTGGCTGCCCTCTTTACAACTTTGCTCTTCGGGCGAGGAGCCCTAGCCGGTTTATCTTGAGCTTTCCTTTTCCAGAAGGAGCTGTTGGCCTGAAAGATTAAATAAAAGAATATTAGAACATGGTTAAAGCGGAGGCGGATAAAAAAAGTCACAAGATTACAATTTTTACCGCTGACGGTTTGTTGGAGGTGTAAAAAGGGAGCAGCACAGTTTGGCTGCACGCGGTGATTGATTCGTCAAGCATCTTCTTCACACTTTCGGTGACTTCATCATCAGTCATTTCTATTTCATTAAACCATTGAGGGTCCTTCACATCGCCAGTATACTCATGCATTAATCCGGAGTGGCGACATAAGGGCAGGATGTGCCATGCAACCCAACAGCGAACGAAATCAACACTAGTCAAACCGTTGGCCAAGAGAGCCCGGAGCTTGGCAAGTTGAGGTGCAAAAGTTTGCCGTTCTTTAGCAGTTAATCGTTGAGGCAACGGGTGGCCGTTGCTAAGCCAGTGAGGGCGGTAACCCGACAAAGGATTTTCTCTAGTAGAGGCAGTGTTCTGACAATAAAATCAAGTTTGGTTCCAGTCTTTGGGATGACTGTGGTGTTTTGCATGAGGGAAATCAACTTCTTTCCTCTTATGGATTGATACCCTACCAAGTTCCGTGTTAGGACCGTTAGAAAACTCAGTTCGGTGGTTTAGATGGAAAAAGTCCCAGAAGAGTTCAATGGATGGTTCCTCTTGAAGGTAAACTTCACAAAATACTTGAAAGTTGCATATGTTTGATACGGAATTTGGTCCAATATCTTGTGGATGGAGTTGAAAGCTAGCAAGGACATCCCGGAATTTTTTTGATCCGGGAGGGCTAAAGCCCCGGTCTAGGTGCTGCATAAAAACAATAACTTCTCCGTCTTGAGGCTCGGGAGGGCACTCCGGGCCAGGAACTCGCCAGTGAAGGACATTTTTTGAAGCTAAAGCGCCCGTTACAACATAACCATTGATTTGTGTTTCCGTGATCGGGATGGAACCCAGTTGCAAGCAGAGAATTGTTTGGTCATCTCGGAAAGCAGACTGTAAAGGAAAAATGAAGGCCGGTCTATGAATGATGGTTTGAAAGTACTAATCAGTGTTAAACCAGGAATTTGATCAAAGCATGCATGTGAGATAAACCGGAAATTATTATTCAAGACAAGGTGGCGGTTTAAGTGAGGGCTAATGACATATGGCGGATTCTCAATTACTAAAGGTTAAACCGCCCTTAGGTGGAAGAGCCAGAGCTGAAAATCTGCTAAGTGTTGACAGAAACAGGTTTCACAATCTGCTGCTATAAATTTAGATCTACCGTAGTACAGTAATAAAACTATTCTGAGCCCAAAAAATGGTGACGACAGAACACTACAAGTCCAGAAGGGAACTATCAAGGCAGGAGAAGAAACTACGGCAAGGTGAACTAAGGTCGTAACTTTGGCCGCAGGAGAAGGATGACAAGCTCATCTAAGTTTCGACAGTAAGTGAAAAGGCAGCAAGCAAAGAGGAACGCTTATGAACATGGATGAACACAGAAACACTAAAAACAGATCTAGGGTTGAGAGGGAGAAGCTTACTGGATGCGCAGGGATAGCGGACGAAAAGCCACAGATCTCTGGTACAATCAGGTTGATGCAGCTGCCTCTAACGATGCAGTGCTCGAAGGTTGAGGGCGGCGGCGGAGCTTCAGAGCTTGAGCGTCGCGAGGAGGAAGAAGAGGCATGGAAGGGGAAGAAAGGAAGGACCCCGAGCCTATTTATAAGGCAAATGGATAAAGGCAGGCACGGGGATCGAGGAGCCTGAAGCGACGAATGAGGGCGTAGCTGTCGCCTCGATTTTTGGGATACCATTAAATGAAGGGAATCTTTTTAATCTTTTATATAGAGATGACGTCATGATGATTCGTTGCTGTGTCTAGAGGACGACGTCACAGTGGCGGTTTAACATAATTTGCAGGAAAGGACATCATGACAGTTTACGAGAAATAACTGCTGAGTGAACAAAAAAATTTAAGTATTGAGGATTGACATGAACAGGTTCAAATCAATATGGGGCCTAATGTTGGGGATATAACTGTTGTGTGTAAACCGCCTAGGAGGGGCCGGTTCACCTTCCACTATATTGAAGCCCACGAAGACCCAGAAGATGGCAGTTTACTAATGAAGCTTAGAGGCCCGGAGCCCAAAGGCGGATTAGGGCCCATAGTGCTAAACCGCCATGATTATGTAACTTGTATTGTAAGTTAGGAAAGGAGAGACCAAGCCGGACACTTGTATGAGCCAGCCTCGGGACTCCGTAAACCAGCCAGGCGTCAACCTATGTATATAAAGGGACGACCCGGCGGCAGTTCAGGGACAAGAAACAACAACTCGAGACCCAGGAAAAGCGTATTTCCTCCCTGGTCATCGAAACCCAATCAATCCCATCACAACTAGACGTAGTCTTTTACCTTCATCGAAGGGGCCGAACTAGTATAAAACTCCTGTGTCCCTTGTCCGGTTTAACCCCTTCAAGCTAACCCGTTGCGATGGCTCCACGACTAAGTCCTTTCATGAGGACATCTGACGTGTTAATTCCACGACACACGGCGGTGAGCATCATGAAATTGGTGATGGAGGATGGTTGATGATGACGGCGGCGACAAACCCCCCTCTCGGGAGCCCCGAACGGACTCCAGATCAGCCCTCCCGAGAGAGATTAGGGCTTGACGGTGGCTCCGTATCGTAAAACGCGATGAAACTTTCTCTCTGATTTTTTTCCCCGCGAAAGCAAATATATGGAGTTGGAGTTGACGTCAGTGGACGTCTAGGGGGATCACGAGGCAGGGGCGCGCCCAGGGGGAGGGGGCGCACCCCCCACCCTCATGGACAGGGTGTGCCCCCCTAATACTATTTCTTTCGCCAGTATTTTTATTAAATCTGAAAAGTTGCTCCATGGATTTTCAGGTCATTTTGAGAACTTTTATTTCTGCACAAAAATAACACCATGGCAGTTCTGCTGAAAGCATCATCAGTCCGGGTTAGTTCCATTCAAATCATGCAAGTTAGAGTCCAAAACAAGGGCAAAAGTGTTTGGAAAAGTAGATACGACGGAGATGTATCGGACATCGGCATGGGAATCGATCTCTGGGGCGATGTCCACAGGACTGATCGCGACATCGGAATCGATCTCTGGGGCGATGTCCATAGGATGGACAGCGGCATCGGAATTGATCTCCGGGGCGATGTCAACAGGATGGACCACGACATCAAAAACGATCTCTAGGGCGTTGTCCACAGGACGGGCCGCAACATCGGAATCATCAAGGACGTCCACCGGCACCTGCACAACCCTAACATATTAGCAAGCACATTGCAAGTAATCAAAAACCACAACTATGGTAAGCCATTATTTTTTACCTTGTGCAGCTCACCGGGGGATCCCATCCATCCGGGGGCCATCTCCTCGTCCTCGATGGGGGCCATCACCTTGCCAGGGGAATATTGCTTCTCAACAACGACTATCTCCTCAAACTCGGCCTTGAGCCTCGCATAGGTGGCCATTAGAGTTTCTGGGGTAGGCACGGTGGGGCCCTTGTTGTTCTTCCAACTTTCTTTGAGGAGTTTGTCCGCCAACGTCGCCAACTCTTTGGCCATTGCTTGTCTCTTGGAGTTCTTCGTCTCCATGGGTTGACCCGCCAACATGGTCCACTCATTGGTCGGTGCTCGCTTCCTGGAGATCGCTGTCTCCAGTGGGTTGTTCGCCAGCAACTCTTTGCCTAGTGCTCCAGGATCCATCAATGAATTGACAAACAAATACCAATCAAAAGGAAACCACAATCGCAATGAAAACGGGAAAAGAATAAGCTAGGAGAATCAGTCGGTGCTTCGCAAAAAGAAGATTCTTGGAATGAAAATATAGCAGCATCACTGATTCGCCCACGTTTCCTTCGTCGGTACAGAAGAAAAATGGCAGAAGTGAGTAGCCTGGAGTGAGGTTTTCTTCAAGAAAGGGGAGAAAGGGCTTCAACGAGCGTTCTAGTGAAATGACGGTTGCTTCGTCCAGTCCACCTTCGAGGCCACTTTACCACTGCTGGTAAAGGTGTGGGTTTTGTGATATGACGGGTCATGACGGCCACACCGGGGTGACCGATGAGTCTCGACTTTAGCACCTCGCTATGATTTGGTGGATGGCACGCGGGCCCGGATGCTTTGATGTCCCGCATGTAGATAGAGCGACTAGTCATATAGGAGTGCTCAATATTGTGCACCGCGACCAAGACGGAGAGGAAAACAAGAGAACTACATAATTAATGCATGAGTTTAATTAGGGTACTTTTGTAAAGTATGAGATACATTCCTCCAATCACAAAATGCCTTGGTTGATGAGATTTGAGATTTGAGCCCTATAAACCGGAAGGGAGGGAGTACTGGACGCGGTGTAGTCTAGTCACTTGTTGAAATCTCTAGAAAGGCAAATACTCCTTTCCAGTTTACAGGGCTATACTAGAAAGTACTACTACTACAATAGTGGGCTCAAATAGCAATTTTGTCTCATGCAAGAGCCTGGCTATATGCATGCTCCAAGGCACCGCACCACGCCCCACCCCTACACAAAGACTGCCACGCGAGCATTCACAACGGCCACGTTCGGGTTGCTCTTGGCTCTTCGCCTCTTCGAGAAGACGAACAATGATGTTACTACTACTTCTACAGTATCGAATCCACTGCTGCATGTTCGTCCACCGCGTGCGGGAGGGATAGCATGTAGTGAAAGCTTCTCCTAGTCCTGTCAGCCACCATGCTCATGCGCGAGGGAGGGACGCAACTTCATTGACTTACTGCTCCTGCCTTTGCGTCTATGATAGGTGGGCCCAATAGGTTGGTGGCCCACCTGTCATGCAGCCAAAGGCAGGTGCAGTTAAGGCACCGGAGCTCAGTCCGCGAGGGGAGGGCGTTGTAGTAATAAAACTTCTCGGTCTTGTATGAGTTGACGTGACACATCAAAGCATTGCACTCGATATATTTCAATAATTTGCGTTTACCGATGCATTAATTACGTGACACATCAAAACACTGCACTCGATATAAGTCTTTTTAGACATTTCAAATGGACTACAACATACGGATGTATGTAGACATATTTTAGAGTGTAGATTCACTCATTTTGCTTCATATGTAGTCACTTGTTGCAATCTCTAAAAAGACATATATTTGGAAATGGAGGGAGTACAACGCATGCATGCATGCCGTGACTTTCCTTTTGATACTTGCATGTGTTGATTTGATGCACCTTGCCAAATTTTGACTATAAATCTAACTAACCAAATGTTCATGCATGTCACACAAAATTACGGGGCTGTTTGGATTGTGACTATGTTTGTCTTATGTTGCCACATTATTTTTCCCACACTTGCCACACTTGCCTAACTTGAGTTTCTCAAATTTTTAGACACACTTTGGCTTGCCTAAGGGAATCTTGCCACACTTTTTGTGTCTATGACATGTGGGGTTCACTGCTAATAAAAAAATTCTAGTCTTAGGTGTGGCTAATAAAAAAGACTTATATTTAGGAACGGAGGGAGTAGAAAATATAAATAATAATGCATGTTGGGGCAGCCCACGTTCCCGATAATTTTAGCTGTGGGCTTGTTCACAATTTTTACGAGGGGGTGGTTGTTCATTTAATGGAGGGACTTGTACCATACTTGAACGATACAAAGTGCGACCTGGCACACTGTAACACCACTTGGAATAAGCGGGTAGCTATCTCAAAAAACAATCAACAACTAAAAATATGGCGACCTGGCACGTGGTACACAATTTTAAAAGATTGTTTTGATGGAGTGAAAAAGGAAAACTACCCCAGTATGTATATATAGACCGGAGCCTCCGCGCATGCTTGCTAGGGTTGCTCTATTCACACACTCTCATCCTCTCCAGATCTAAACAAGATAGCGGTGGTAACACTGTTTTTCTCCCTTCAAAAAACATTGTCTTTCTATCCTCACCGCTGGTTAGAGATCCGGACGTATCCCCCTCCGCTGGTGAAGGGGAGGAGGGGCAGCGTTTAGGCCATCGTCGACAGCGAGAGAGGAGACCCACTGCCGGCCGCACCATTATCTCCGGCCGAGCACCGGCGCGGGAGGTCCTCCGATCCTTTCGTCGTTGCCCTAGTGTGGGCGGATCCGGCCTCCCACCGCCCACCTATCCACATCCCGATGACCTTCAGGTATATCTTCCTTCGAAACCGCCTTAGCTCTACTTCCCCAGCTTGCTACATTGCTGCATGTGCATCATTTTCTACCTCTCAGCCCATCTTGATCGGATGGTCCAACGTCACCTATTTTTTTCTTCTATTGTTAGAGGTAAAGCTACTTCATGGAGTCGAATCTTGTACGTGGTTCAAACAAGAAATAAAGTGGGGGTGGGGGAATTTTGTATGTACATCGGACTTGTTACAAACAGGAAGGAAAGGGGGTGAAAGTAGTACAGACTGGTCATCCTACCAGTCTCTTGGTCGAAAAGGGAAGTATAGGGGTAACACTGTACACAGTGGTATGACGAGGACTAGATTTGCTATCCACACATAGGAGTATGTGTCAGAGAGAACAAACATGGGACCAACCCAGATATGTTTCTTGGATGTTTGTTTCTTGGGGCAACAAACTATGAATCACCACTTTATGCCCCTGTTTAGGTACATGGTGTTGGACTGCTAGTGCACCCACTGTCCCATGCCCTTATACCAAATATTTAGCTGTTCTTAATCTAATGCCCCTAGTAAAATGAAGCCATGCCACTGTTATAAGCCATGACAATTTTAGCCAAATGTTCTTGCCTATAATTGTTTGAGACTCTGACTGTTTCCTCTATAGCTTTTTGTGCAAATAGGGATATCCATTTCACCTGCTTGCTGTTGTGACCTTTTGGTGCACTGCACAAAACACTTCTTAAAAGAAGTGACTTTTGTGTTGTTTAACTGGAATGTCAGAATGGAACAGTTGGTTCATTTCGGTGGAACTGCACAAAGGGAGATCTGTGTTCCACTCATCATCCATATTGGCACCATAACCTTCCTTTAGGTGAGAATGATATTTAATGCATGTGTTCATCTCTATTTTGCGACTGCTATTAGAAAATAATGCTATTTTTTACTAGTACACTTGTACTCCCTCACTGACAAAACCAATTCTGAAATAGAAGGCCAATCATGTACTTGGTTTCACCAACTGGTGAGGAGAAAGAGAAATAGAGCATGAAGAGGAGGAGGAAGAAGAATAAATAGTGCCAAGGTGATCTTGCTGAAGCTAGAGGCCTCAATCGAGGCCATTCAAGGGCTCCGGCAATGACCACCTTACATGTGAGACGATCCTCCAGGGAGCCCTTCCACTTCTGTTGTCTCACTTAATTAATTAGGAGTACTTAAGTACCACTAATTTATTGCTGCCTAATTTTCCTGTCGGAGTTAAACAAATCTTTAGTAGCACCCTATGCTGAATCATGTACGTGTGTATGTTTGTCTATGGAGGTGAATCATGTGGTGGAGCAGGGAGGGAATATTATTAGTGTCATGACATAATGGTGCTATTGTTTTGCATGTCAATTTATTGCCATTGGTTCAATGAGGCAATGTTTTGCGTATTGTCCATCATGAATTTGATGCTACTATTAGAGTAATATGCTAATGTCTTTCTATCCTTTCTCACTAAGATAATGAAGGTTCCACCTTGTTCCTATTTGTGCAAACAGGGATCATGTTGTGCCAATCATACATTTTAGTGGAACTACACAAGACAATACAATGAACTATATCCCAGCCAGTGCTTTAACTCTGTTGGAAGTTCTTGATAATCTTTTGATATAATCTCAACACTGGTAAACAAGAGTGATTTCAACCATACATTTGAAGTACACAAAAATATATACTATTGAGTGATTCCAGTGAGTGCTTTATCATCTCTTATGGGACTACATGAATAAACTTTTTTCCTCGGGTTGGTACGGGCCTAAGGCCTTCATCCATATTAGTTTGTTGTCATCTCTAGTTGTATTGTGCTACTGTCATGAGAAACTCCTTTATCTTTACACGTTAAAGTTTTGCAACCTATGATACATGGCAATGCTTTGAGAGTTGAGCTAATTGGCACTTATTAAATGAACTAATACCTCTCTTTAAGCAAGACTACTATGTTGCTAACTTTACCCATTAAGATAATGAGGGTGCTTCTATTTGTTAGTGTATGTTTCATCAACTAGTCCCACTATTACAGTAATCTCACTCTCTCAATATATGTGCCAACAGGGATGCTTGATTTTGGTGGAACTGCACAAAAACTTTCGATGCTTCATTGCCTTGACGGCTTCCGTCCTTTCATGTCAGTCACTAATCTGGGCAAGCTTTCTTCGTTTGCTATCAGTCGCTTCGCTTATCTCGGCTTCTAGTCAAAGGAAATAGTAATTGATATGCTACCTCACACAGGTTGGTACTGGTCTCTATCCTGATTATTGTGCTTGTCATGTATTGGTAATTTGGTATTGTGCTACGGTTTGCCGATTTTATAAAGGAGTAACTTGGAGCCTGAACTCGCAGGCAAATCATTGCATTGGGTGATTTCAATAGAACTGCACAACAAGATCAGATGGACAGATACTTATGTTGCTGCTATGTACTCCAAAGTTCACTCAGACAAGCATCGATGTTGACAAGAAGAAGTGCCTATATTCATTCGAGTATCAACCGGCGTCAACTAGTTGTCAAACTCCAAGTATTAGGAGAGTGAACGCCAAAAATATTGCTTGGCGCATAGCCCAGAAAAACACAGTCCACTCTTTGGTCCTGACTTGTGAGTTTTGGTTATCGATAGATATGGTAGCAAATTGTATGGCATGGAGTCTAAAGATTCCAGACAAGTTGGTTGACACGTATATTCATCTAGCACTTAATCAGTCTGCACACCAGGGATGCTCCATTTCAGTTGAACTGCACAAAACATTTGGGTGGTTCATTTTCTCAACCGCCTCCTTTCTTGTCTGCAATGTAGAATTTTGGCGAGCTACAGGACCAAGATGAGCCAGTAAACTAGTTGGATGAAAGTAGTGGCCAAGTTGCTCAAACCTCCCTCAGCATGAGGCCACTATTTGAGGATAAACCTACAAGCAAAGTTCAGATTGTCTGTGATGCCTCTTATGTACTCGAAAGTTTACTCGTACAAGCATTAATTTTAGCAAGAAGTACCTCCGACTGAACACCATTTACCAGTCTGCACCCTAGGTAATTAAAGTTCGTCCATGGATCATATTGGCTGTGATCTCAATCATTTGGATGCATAAACATACTAAACATGTGTATATCTAAATCTTTTTGTGAATTATCTATGAATATTGTCATGTGATCTATCAATCATTTGGATGCATAGACATGCTGAACTTGTGTATATATGAATCTTTTGAGTTGTTGATTGTGAATGTTGGCTATGAATATGAACGTGTCTTGTGAACTTGAGTTTGATGCGAATGTTTACCTATTCTGTTGAACTTGTGTGTGAACTTGTTAGTATGCCTATTGTGGGATATGTGACGTGTGGGTGTCAACGGCACACCTTCTTCCCGAGAAGAATTGCACCTGCTTTGTTAGGGTAGCAACGGCGCATCAGCTCTTTTTAATCTTTTTGCTCTGTCTTCCCCCTCCCCCGCTCAACCCCTGCTATAATATTTTCGGCCTCAAAACAAACATAGTACTACGTTGTTTTGGGGTCTTAATGAAAAATCGAGTGTTGGTTTCTATAGGTTGGCCCGCCCAGCAAATTGGTTGTTGGTCCACCATGGACTGGGAGGCTAAAAATACAAGTTGTATGATGCAGAGGCAAGTAAAAAAACGCCATAGAGAGCCATCCACTGAAGAAAAAAAATCGCTCCTGATGTGCTTCTTCAGTCGTGCCGCCGGCCCCCTCTTTAATCCAGTTTGCTCGGGGATCTAACTGGTATCATTTTTTTCCAGAGGGTCAACAAGTATCAGCTAGGCCTAGGTTTTGTTTTTAAACATGCGTAGCCCACGACATACGGAGACAGTGGTTTCAACTTATTTTTTGAGGTCCATACCGGCCTGGGCTTTTTCTTAAAGATCGGCAGCCCAATGTATTTTTTCAATAAAACACAGGTCTCTATTCTATTTATCTATATATAAGAATAATAATGTTGTGTCCAATTTATTTTTTCCCTTCTAACCACATTATATATATTTATGTTATTACTGTTATCATATATTTTATAGAGACTTATATATACATTATAAAAACATCCCACGTGTTATTAACTTATAAAAGTAAATGTTTAACACAAGTTGGCAAGGAAAATCCTGGTTGTTTTTGACTCACAGGCAAGGAAAATCCTGGTGATTGCGTACAAAAGCTTGCGAAGATTTTAAGGACCAATGTAATGATAACGCGCTCATTTTTATTTTGAGCAATAACTCTTGTTAATTTTATATATAAAAAATGTGCCTCTCCGGTTTATTTTTTGATATTAATTTCTCCTTCTAACATAACATTATATATAGAATGAGCCCAGCTAATTCATGTATTTCAAGGAAGTGCAAATGGGATGGGATTTCTTAGAAAATATAAATGGGCCGCATTAACGCGAAATTATTTGTTCACCCAGCCCAGCAAATGGACTGTACATTCTAGAAAACATGGGTTAAATATATGCCACATTTTTGCAGGCTGACATGTGGGCCAATAGGTTGAAGCCTACGCAGGGCATTGTCAACTTGGTCAACAAATGATTATGACATCCACAACCATTGGATTTATATCCAACGGCTGGCATGCACCTTCAATCTCTCGTCTTCTTCCTCCAGCATCGCCGGGACCGCCTGGTCCGGCCTCCGGCGGCTAGCGGCTCTGCTTAGCACGCATCGCTGTGAAGCGCTACCCCACCACCAGACATGCTATCCCTCTACCCCTCCACACCTCCTGTTATTTTCCACTGACTGCAGCCCCACGCCGCACCAGAACCAGTTATAACCCTTCTCCTCCTCTCAATCTGCGACTCCGCTGTCGCGTCTTCCCATCTCTGAGTCGTTCCCATCCGGGCATCGCCTCGTCCACCGCCTCGCTGTGCTCGGTGCGGCGTGGTCAACAAACAAGAGTCATCGGAGGAGGACTGTACGTGGAGAGCCTGACGGCTGGGACCCATGAGGTCCATGGTCGCACACAAGGAAAGTTCCTCCTTATCAAGCTGAAAAGATGTTTCCTCCCCCTGACAGTTGGGACCCAACGGCTGTATCTTCGCACGGAAGAAAGTGCTTCCTTGTTATGCAAAAAAAAATATTCCTCCCATTCACAGCCGGGACCCGTCAGATTTGGTGGCTGACTTGTGGGCCTACTAAGCGGATGTGTACGTAGGGCTTTGTCAACTTAATCAACAAATGATTCTAGCAGCTGGATCATTGGATGTTAATCCAACAGCCGTGCTCCTTCTTCAACTTCTGTTCTTACTCCAGTCTCCCGTGGGCGGCACTGCGGTTGTGCTGCCGCGCACCCGAACCAGTCAAGTTTCCCACTCCTCTCCATCTGCGACTCCACTATCGTGTCTTCCCCATCTCCAGGTTGTTCCAATCTGGGGCCTCACCGTCGTCCACCGGCCTTGATATGCTCGGCACGGTGTGGTCAACGTGGTCAACAACCGAGAGTCAGACTGTACGTGAGAGGCTGACAATGGGGATGCACCACGCCCATGGACGCATGCATGCAATGGAACACGACATGGTCAACGTGGTCAAGGAACAACTTCCATCGGAAGAGTACTGTACATGGAGAGGCTGACAGCTGGGTCCATGGCCGCAGCAAGGAAGTGCCTCCTTATTACACGGAAAATAATGATTGCTCCACCTGACAGCAGGGACCCACCAGATGGGCCACCGTATTTCGTGAAAAAACGTTTCCCCCTGACTGTTGGGACCCACCAGCTACATCTTCGCAGGCAAGGAAGTGCGTCCATATTACGGGCAAAAAAATGATTCGCCCCCCTGACTGCTAGGACCCACCAGCTTCATCTTCGCACGCAAGGAAGTGCCTCGCAGTCGGGACCCACCTGGTCGAAGCATACATAGCGTTGTCATTCTGGTCGCGAACATGTACGTACATACTGGTCGATGTAGAGGCATGCACGTGTCGTAGTAGAGGCACGCACGTAGCATGTACACGTACGTACAGCGGCCAATGTGCAAGAAAGAAAACACGGCCACGTATGTACATACGGGTGGGGTCTTGAACGCCTACTCGTGCATGCGTACGGCTAGGGCTTGTGTACATGGCTGGGTCGGAACGGAGAAACTATGTCATTGTCGTGTTCATGGGGAGCCAACCGGCTGGGTCAGAACGGAATGCATCGTCGTGTTCATTGGGAGGGCTTGGACAGAACATCCGATGGAAACGAGGCCTGGCGTACCGCAGAATGGAGGAAACGGCCTTGTGTTCGACTGGCCACGGTCGAAACGGGATCCTACTCATCGGGAGGGGTCCGGCATACCGCAAAACAGAGGAAACAGACTTCTATTGGACCTCCTACGGTCCAAACGGGGTCCTGTTGATCAGGAGGGGTGTGGCGTACCGCAAAAATGGAGGAAACGGACTTGTGTTGGGGCGCTACGGTCGAAACGTGGGTCCTGTTCATCGGGAGGTGTGTGGCGTACCACAAAATGGGACTCCACGGGATACTGTTCATCTCCACCGTCGACCTCCTCCAGCCTCCATGGGCTACTGTTCATCCACCGTTGACCTCCTCCAGCCTCCACCTGCGACTGTTCATCCAGGGGCTCCTGTTCATCCAGCCTCCACCGTGCGCTCCTCCACCGGCTACTGTTCAACCAGCGCTCTCCACGAGGTCCTGTTCAACCACCCCTCCATGGGCTACTGTTCATCCAGTCCTCCATCGGCTACTGTTCAACCAGCCATCCACCAGCTACTGTTTAACCTTCCCTCCACAGGGTCCTGTTCATCCAGCCCTCCATGGGGTCATGTTCATCCACGCCTAACCGGCTCGATCGATCGAGGTCCTGTGCATCCAGCGGCAACACGATGGGGTCATATTCATCCAACCCCCACCGCGAAACTGTTCATCCAAACCCCCCAGCAACGCTCACTGTTCATCTAGAGGCAGCATCGATCGGCTTCAGTTAGCAGCAGTAGCGAAGGAATCGCTCGATCGCTCGGGTTCAATAACGCGTAGCCTGCAGTGCAATCGCTCGGGTTCAGTTAGAGCCCAACGTCTCGCACCCACGCGCGTAGGTGTATGAGAGAAATGTGCATCGCTCAGCCCCCGACCACCCATCATAACTGGGAACTCCCCAAAATTTTCCTCGCCCTCGCTTCTACCACGGTTTTTTCCGTCATGGACGGCCCAAAGAATGTCATGCAGCTGCATCTTCAGCCCGCCCAAGACGAAAAGCCCATTTTCTGTCATAATTTTTTGTCATAGAAGTAGGATCCCACCACATCTATGATGATACTGGGTTTTGTCACAATTATCATCATAGAAGTGTCATAAGTATGACAGAAAAAAATTTGTTTGGCCCAAAATGTCATGGATGTGTCTTTTTGTAGTGAACATCTAGGAGAACTCTGTATTGAGAATCAAAGAGAGAGAAGAAGCCATCTAGCTAACAACTATGGACCCGAAGGTCTGTGGTAAACTACTCACGCTTCATCGGAGAGGCAATGGTGTTGATGTAGAAGCCCTCCGTGATTGATTCCCCCTCCGGCAGACCGCCAGAAAAGGCCCCAAGATGGGATCTCATGAGTGTAGAAGGTTGCGGCGGTGGAAAAGTGGTTTCGTGGCTCCCCCTGATGTTTCTAGGGTATAAGAGTATATATAGGCGAAAGAAGTACGTCGGTGGAGCTACGAGGGGCCCATGAGGATGGGGGGTGTGCCTACCCCCCTGGGCGCTCCCTCCTACCTCGTGGCATCCTCGTGGAGTTCTAGACTTCAACTCCAAGTCTTCTGGATTGCTTTCAGTCCAAGAAAGATCATTGCGGAGGTTTCATTCCATTTGGACTCCGTTTGGTATTCCTTTTCTGCAAAGCTCTAAGATAGGCAAAAAAACAGAAACTGGCACTGGGCCTCCGGTTAATAGGTTAGTCCCAAAAATAATATAAAAGAGCATATTAAAGCCCATTAAACATCCAAAACAAATAACATAATAGCATGGAACAATCAAAAATTGTAGATATGTTGGAGAAGTATCAAAAAACCCTAGGCTTGGGGTTTCCCAAGGCACCCCAAGGTAATATTCAAGGAAGACCCAAACGTCTAAGCTTAGGGATGCCCCAGATGGCATCCCCTGTTTCATCCACAATTCATCGGTATGTTACTTGGAGCTATATTTTTATTCATCACATGATATGAGTTTTACTTGGAGCGTGTTATGCCATAGTTTTATTTTTCTTGCTTCTTTGTTTGCCACAATCATTGTTTGCTAGAACACCTTTTGAGAGAGACACACATTTATCATGATTTGTTAGACTACTCTATGTGTTTCACTTTGAAAGGATTGAGAAGAGGTGTCTAGAGGGGGGTGAATAGACCCTCACCACACAAAGTTGACAGTTCTTAAGTTTTTCAAGTTTAGGTGGAGTTTAAGCACAAGTTTAACCATTCAGAATACATATCAAGCAAGCATGCAAAGAGTATATGGGCAGCGGAAAGTAAAGCATGCAACTTGCAAGAAAGTAAAGGGATGGGATTGGAGTGTGCAAACACAATTGGAGACACGAATGTTTTTGGCGTGGTTCTGATAGGTGGTGCTATCGTACATCCACGTTGATGGAGACTTCAACCATGAATGGGTAACGGTTACGCGAGTCCATGGAGGGCTCCACCCACGAAGGGTCCACGAAGAAGCAACCTTGTCTATCCCACCATGGCCATCGCCCATGAAGGACTTGCCTCACTAGGGTAGATCTTCACGAAGTAGGCGATCTCCTTGCCCTTACAAACTCCTTGGTTCACTCCACAATCTTGTCGGAGGCTCCCAAGTGACACCTAACCAATCTAGGAGACACCACTCTCCAAAAGGTAATAAATGGTGTGTTGTTAATGAACTCCTTGCTCTTGTGCTTCAAATGATAGTCTCCCCAACACTCAACTCTCTCTCATAGGATTGGATTTGGTGGAAAGATGATTTGAGTGGAAAGCAACTTGGGGAAGGCTAGAGATCAAAATTCATATGGTTGGATTGGAATATCTTGGCCTCAACACATGAGTAGGTGGTTCTCTCTCAGAAAATAAATGCTGGAAATGTAGGCACGTTCTGATGGTTTCCTCGCGAATGAGGAGAGGGTGGAGGGGTATATATAGCCTCCACACAAAATCTAACCATTACACACAATTCACCAAACTTGGTGGGACCGAATCAGAAAACTTGGTCGGACCGATTTAGTTCATAATGTGACCATTAGGCATTTCGGTAGGACCGATATGATCAACTCGGTGGAACCGATGTGTAAGGGTTAGGGTAAAACCTCATCTCGGTTTGACCGATTACACAACTCGGTGGGACCGATTTGGTAATAAGCAAAACAGAGAGTTGGTCAGGCAAACTCGGTGTGACCGATTACACTTTCTCGGTGAGACCAAAAATAATGTAATAGACAACAGGGAGTTTGCAAGCCCATCTCGGTGAGACCGAGATCCCATCGGTTAGACCAAAGTGATTAGGGTTCCTGGCAGTGGCTATGTCAACTGAACTTAGTGGCACCGGATAAATCAAATCGGTGGGGCCGAGTTTGACTTTTGGTTTGGGACATATGTGGATATGAGAAAGTGGTTGAGGGCTTTAGATCATATCACTAAGCACTTTGAGCAAGCAAGCCATTAAGCAACACCCCATCCCCTTTTAATAGTATTGGCTTTCCTATGGACTCAATGTGATCTTGGATCACTGAAAATAGAAAATGTAGAGTCCTGAGCTTTGATCTTGAGCCAATCCTTTGTCCTTAGCATCTTGAAGGGGTTCCACATCCTCTTGTCCATGTCACTCCACTGTTGGACTTATCTGAAATACACTAGAAAAAAAGTATTAGTCCAACAAGAGATATGTTGGCATTAATTACCAAAATCACCCAAGGAGCACTTGTGCTTTCACACTTATATCATTTGGGCTGTGAAGTTGCTCTTGTGCTTCACTTATATTTGTTGGAGCACGACGGTGGATATATATTTTATAGAATTTACTGCACTCTCGAGCTTCACTTAAATATTTTTGAGAGTCCTAAAATAGGAAGTGGTTACATGCATGGGTTATAAGACTAGACTGAAATGATAGGTATTTAAGAGTGATATAATAAAAAGTTTCATGTAGATCGCTAAATATGAAACATATGGTTTAATTATATTGATGTCGTAATATGAAAAGGCATTGGTTCATGATCATTGATTAGTAGAGATATCAATATTAAATCTTGTTATTAACTACTCATTTAAGTGTGTGACATGTCATGGTGGGGATGTTTGAGAATTTCTATGTCTGATTGAAATCCTTTGTGCTATTTGAATCGGGCGCACGTGATGGTTAACTCCTACCAACCTCCTCCCCAGGGGCATGCTAGTAGTACTTTGCTTAGAGGGCTAATAAAACTTTGACAATAAGTATATGAGTTCTTTATGACTAATGTGAGTTCATGGACTATACGCACTTTCACCTTTCCGCAATTTCCTAGCCTCTTTGGTGTTGTGCATTGCCCTTTCTCACCTCGAGAGTTGGTGCAAACTTTGCCAGTGCACCAAAACCCCATGATATGATACACTCTTGAAAATAATCGAGAAGAGGTGTCTAGAGGGGGGTGATTAGACACTAAGTGAGAAAAGTTGCAGTTTTTTATTTCTTTAAGTTTAAGTGGAGTTTTGGCACAAGTTTAACAATCACAATACATATCAAGCAAGCATGCAAAGAGTATATGAGCAGCGGAAAGTAAAGCATGCAACTTGTAAGAATGTAAGGGGATGGGATTGGAGTGTGCAAACGCAATTGGAGACACGGATGTTTTTGTCGTGGTTCCGATAGGTGGTGCTATCGTACATCCACGTTGATGGAGACTTCAACCCACGACGGGTAACGACTGCGCGAGTCCACGGAGGGCTCCACCCACAAAGGGTCCACAAAGAAGCAACCTTGTCTATCCCACCATGGTCGTCGCCCACGAAGGACTTGCCTCACTAGGGTGGATCTTCACGAAGTAGGCGATCTCCTTGCCCTTACAAACTCCTTGGTTCAACTCCACAATCTTGTCGGAGGCTCCCAAGTGACACCTAGCCAATCTAGGAGACACCACTCTCCAAGAAGTAACAAATGGTGTGTTGATGATGAACTCCTTGCTCTTGTGCTTCAAATGATAGTCTCCCCAACACTCAACTCTCTCTCACAGGATTTGGATTTGGTGGAAAGAAGATTTGAGTGGAAAGCAACTTGGGGAAGGCTAGAGATCAAGATTCATATGGTAGGAATGGAATATCTTGGTCTCAACACAAGTGTAGGTGGTTCTCTCTCAGAAAATGTATGTTGGAAGTGTAGGCGTGTTCTGATGGCTCTCTCCATGAATGAAGAGTGGGTGGACGGGTATATATAGCCTCCACACAAAATCTAACTGTTACACACAACTTACCAATCTTGGTGGGACCGAAGTGAGAAACTCCGTCGGACCAATTTATCAAATCATGTGACTGTTACGATTTTTGGTGGGACCGACATGCAACTCGGTAGGACCGATATGGTTAGGGTTAGGGCATAACGTAATCTCGGTGAGACCGACTACATAAACTCGGTGGGACAGATTTTGGTAATAAGCTAACCAGAGAGTTGGTCAGGCAAACTCGGTGGGGCCGATTCACTCATCTCGGTTGGACCAAAATGTTGCAAAGAGGAACAGAGAGTTTGCATTGTAATCTCGGTAGGACCAATTATGCAAACTCGGTGAGACCGATTTTGGTAATGGACATACACAGAGAGATTACAATCCCATCTCAGTGAGACCGAGATCCCTATCGGTGATACCGATTTGCCTAGGGCTTGTGGCAGTGGCTATGACATCTGAACTTGGTGGCGCCGAATCAAAAGAATTGGTAGGGCCGAGTTGTACTTTTGGTTTGGGTCATATGTGGATGTGAGAAGGTAGTTGAGGGCTTTGGAGCATATCACTAAGCATTTTGAGCAAGAAAGCCATTAAGCAACACCTCATCCCCTCTTGATAGTATTGGCTTTTCCTATAGACTCAATGTGATCTTGGATCACTAAAAATAGAAAATGTAGAGTCTTGAGCTTGGAGCTTGAGCCAATCCTTTGTCCTTAGCATCTTGAAGGGGTTCCACATCCTCTAGTCCATGCCACTTCATTGTTGAACTTATCTGAAACATACTAGGTAAAAGTGTTAGTCCAACAAGAGATATGTTGACATTAATTACCAAAATCACCCAGGGAGCACTTGTGCTTTCAATCTCCCCCTTTTTGGTAATTGATGACAAAATTCATCAAAGCTTTAGATAAAGGTATAGAGAATAACAAGTAAAGCTTTGGAAAGACATGTAACAAGCATAGGCTCCCCCTGCATGTATGCAATCATGTGAATATGGAATATAGTAGCAAGTGAATTCATAAGCATGACAGAGTAAGCAATGTGTTACATGTGTCTTGGCTATATGCATCAGAGCAAATGATGTGAATATGGGAAATGTACCTTCATGCTCATGAGTTCTTCTTGCAAACAATATGTACATCAGCAAGAATTCCTCATACACATGATTGTGATGCATATACTTACCTTGTGGTCTTGAGTTGGCTTAGGATGGAATGAACCTGTGTAAACAAGGTTAGATAACACAGATGCACCTACTAGCCAGAGCAAACAAAAGAAACCACAAGAGAACCAAGACTGGGATGACATGTAGAGTGAGTACTAAGTACCACATTGGATATAGACATGTCCCCAAAGGTAAATATGTGCAATGAATTCAAGGATTTCCTTCCCTTAGATGTCTTGCTCCCCCTGAATCTAGCATGGGATACTGGGAGAATATAGGGAATAGAAAACCAAAGCAAAATCAAAGCTCAAAGAAAATAAGCAGAGCTAATGAAATGCAAGCAAATAAATATGAACATGTCTTTCCCCTCTTAAAGACATGTGACTTCTCTCCTCTTGAACACCAGGCATCAGGGGTCCTTGATGATTACTCTTTCTCCTTGAGTATTCTCTCCCCCTATAGATATGATTAAGCTTTGATGTGATCTCTCTCTCCCCTTTGACATCAATTTCCAAGAAGGGTTCTTTTGGATTTTGTCATGATGGGTTTGGTCCTTGAGTCACAGAACAAAGCAGCAAGTTGAATATGATGCTGGTAGAGGACAAGATTCATTGAGTAGAGTTGGACCAAAAAGAATGCAGAAACAAGTGGCAGGTTGTCTTTCCTGTTGTGGAATCGGTGGCACCGAGTTTTATGCTTCGGTTGCACCGAGAGGTTTCGGTTGGACCGAAGGAAATGGACCAGTGGGGCCGAATTCATTACAGAGAGGACACTTGTCACCTCAGCTCACTAGACAAGTAAGATCTCACAAGGATTTGCAAGGAATTAACTGAAAGATTTGCAATGAATTGGATGCAGGGAATGCTGAACAGAAAAGAAATCTAGATGAAGTTTTTTTTTTGAAAGGGGAAACAAATATGCATGAGATAAATGCAAGAGCACAAAAAGGACTCAAGAGAACTTCATCTAGAATTGGTCGGCAACAAAGTCACCTATGTTAGAGTATATTGACTTAGGAGTCAATTGAGATCACTTGATCATAGGTCATACTCATCGTTTAAGCTCAAAATGGGGTTACCATTTTTCGTTTAAGCATCTTGATGTATTCACATCTTGTCGAGTTGCTTTGACTCATGACTTGGAGTAAAGCTTCTCTAAGATGGAATAACATACCTTGAGTGGTGGTGTTGATCGTGATCATGTAGTTGAACTTATGTGGGTTGCTCAAGGTTGATGTAGCTCATCAAGAGTTGGGAGCATCACTTGGAATTTGAGTTCATCTACCTACATGGGTTAATTTTTGCAAGGAAGAGCACTTGTGTATCCAAAATGACAATCATGAATCTCAACAATAAATTTGTCAAAGGATATGTTTGAATGGTTCCGTGCTTCCTTGTCTTCAACCACCATTGTGTAGGGACTTGGTGATGTAGAGATCGCTCAAGATGTGAATGAGTTGCAATATCATAGAGTTAGATTCATCCAAGTTCCTACACGGTTTAGATAACATGCAAGGTGCAAATATATCCAAGACATAAGATTATCATCATAAGAGAAATATCAAGGATTAGTCATAGGCTCATGTCTTGCATGTATCAAATGGAGTTCCTAATACAAGTTTGAAGCATCAATGACATTCAATTCACCTCTTAACCTGCAAAATACTTTCTCATCAAGTGGTTTAGTGAATATATCCGCTAATTGTTTTTTGGTGCGAACATGCTTAAGACTAATGTCCCCTTTAGCAACATGATCTCGAATGAAATGATGACGAACTTCAATATGCTTAGTTCGAGAATGTTGCACAGGATTGTGAGCAATTTTGATAGCACTTTCATTGTCACAAAGTAATGGAACATGTTTCACATATATCCCATAATCTTTAAGAGTTTGGGTCATCCAAAGTAATTGAGCACAACATGAACCAGCAGCAATGTATTCCGCCTCGGTGGTGGATAAGGATACCGAGTTTTGTTTCTTGGAAGACCAAGACACAAGAGATCTACCAAGAAATTGACAAGTACCCGAAGTGGACTTTCTATCAACCTTGTCACCGGCATAGTCCGAGTCGGAGTAGCCAACAAGATTAAAAGAGGCCCTCTTTGGATAACAAATGCCAAAATTTGGTTTATGGATTAAGTATCTCACTATCCTTTTCACGGCCTTAAGATGACATTTTTTAGGAGCGGCTTGATATCGTGCACACATGCACACACTTAGCATAATATCGGGACATGAAGCACATAGATATAACAATGAACCAATCATAGAGCGATAAACCTTTTGATCAACCGGTTCACCATCTTTGGTCAAATCAAGATGTCCACTAGTAGGCATGGGTGTAGTCATACCTTTGCATTCTTGCATATTGAACTTCTTGAATAAGTCCTTGGTGTACTTTGTTTGAGAGACAAAGGTACCTTCCTTAGTTTGCTTGATTTGCAAACCAAGAAAGAATTTGAGCTCACTCATCATCGACATCTCAAACTTCTCCGACATTAGCTTTCCAAACTTTTCACTAAAGTGAGGGTTAGTAGAACCAAATATAATATCATCAACATAGATTTGGCACACAAATAGTTCCCCATTAACCCTTTTAGTAAAAAGAGTAGAATCAATTTTTCCAATTTCAAAGCCTTTTTCAATAAGGAACTTGGTCAAGCATTTATACCACGCTCTAGGAGCTTGTTTAAGACCATAAAGAGCTTTGTGAAGTTTGTAAACATGATTAAGTTTCTTAGGATTAACAAAGCCGGGAGGTTGCTTAACATAAACTTCCTCGTCTATTTCACCATTTAGAAACACACTTTTAATGTCCATTTGGTACAAGGTGATATCATGGTGATTAGCATAGGCAAGTAAGATGCGAATGGACTCAAGTCTAGCAATGGGAGCATAAGTCTCACCATAGTCCATACCTTCGACTTGAGTGTAGCCTTGGGCGACGAGACATGCTTTGTTGTGAACCACTTGTCCATCTTCATCTTGCTTGTTGCGAAACACCCATTTGGTACCGATGATGTTGTGGTTGTTGTCGGGCTTCTCGACCAATGTCCACACTTGATTTCTCTCAAAGTTGTGTAGCTCTTCATGCATGGCGTTTATCCAATCTGGATCTTCCAAAGCTTCTTCAACCTTCATAGGTTCAATGCTAGAGATGAATGAATAGTGTTTACAAAATTTAGCTAAACGAGTTTCAGAGCGAGTGATTCTCCCGGTTTGGATATCATTGCAGATTTGCTTGATGGGATGGTCTTTTAGCAATTCTTGCTCGAACTCGTGAAAGCTTTTGCTTGGATCTTGGTTGAATGTATTCTTCATCTTGTTCTTCTTCTTGACCTTCTTCGTTGTTGACGTTGTCGTTCTCTTGTCGTGGTGGAGAAGGAGGTTGTTGGCGTTCATCTTGGTGCACTTCCTAGTTTTCTTCATCTTGGTGTGTCCCACTTGTGGATGCTTCCGTATCAACTCTTGGTTCACCTTGTCGTGAGGTAGAAGCTTCCACTTGGACGAACGAGGTACTCTCCTTCACCTCCATTGGACGAATCTTCCCAATAGACAAGTCTTGGATTGCTTCCGAGGGGTCTTTATCTCCTTCATCAATTCGCAATTGCTCTACTTGTGAGACGTTAGATTCATCAAACTTCACATCTACCATTTCCTCAACCTTTCGGGTGAAATTGTTGTAGACACGGTAAGTGTGAGAGTTTGAGCCATAACCAAGTAGGAAACCTTCATGATACTTAGGAGCAAATTTAGAGCGACGATGCTTATCAAGAATATAGCACTTTGAGCCGAATACTCGAAAGTATCCAACTTGGGGTTTGTTACCGGTGAGGAGCTCGTATGCCGTCTTTCCGAGTAGCTTGTGAAGATACAAGCGATTTCTTGCATGACAAGCTGTCTCAACCGCTTCCGCCCAAAAGTGCTTCGGCGTCTTGTACTCATCAAGCATCATTCTCGCCATTTCGATGAGCGTCCGGTTCTTTCTCTCAGCAACTCCATTTTGTTGAGGTGTGTACGTAGCCAAGAACTCATGTGAAATCCCTTCTTCATCAAGAAAGGTGTCCATATTTGCATTCTTGAACTCCGTTCCGTTGTCGCTGTGAACCTTCTTGATCCTCACTTCAAATTTATTTTGGGCCTTCCTAGCGAAGTTTTTGAAGATCTTTTGGACCTGCGATTTATCATCGAGAAAGAACACCCACGTAAATCTTGAAAAATCATCAACTATAACTAGACCAAAAGAATTTCCACCGAGACTTTTGTAAGCGCTGGGGCCAAAAAGATCCATGTGAAGTAGCTCGAGTGGCCTCCTTGTGGTCATGATGTTCTTCACGGGATACCTTTCTCCAACCTGTTTACCTGCTTGACAAATGCTGCAAAGTCTATCCTTATCAAATATCACATCGTTAACACCAAGGATATGATTTCCTTTAATAAGCTTGTCAAGGTTTCGCATGCCCACATGACCTAATCGTCTATGCCACAACCAGCGTTTATAGGATTTAGCAATAAAGCAAGTTCTAGGTTGAGCCTTTTTAGTGAAATCAACAATGTAAAGATCACCTCTACGTATACCGATAAAGACCATTTTATGATTATCTCTACGAAACACTTGGCAATCTACTTAAGTAAATAGGACATTGAAACCAAAATCAGCAAGTCTAGATACTGAAAGTAAATTATAGCCAAGAGATTCAAGGAGCATGACATTTTGTATGGAGCTATCATGTGAGATGGACACCTTACTGAGGCCAACCACCTTACCCTTTGAGTTGTCACCGAAAGTGACATACTTTCGAGGACCATCGTTTTCAGCAAGCTCACGAAACATGTCTTTATCTCCGGTCATGTGATCGGTACATCCACTATCAAGAACCCATTCTTTTCCTCCTGCCATATATCCCCGAAGATTTGCCATAAGACCAAAATGTCTCATTGCATCATCAAGATCAAAGTCACTATCATCATCCTCATCATAGTATCCATATTCAACATCTTCATGTGGTGGGTCAAATCCTAGAGAGGGTGATTCGTTAGAGTGAGTTTGACAATGATCTTCTTTATGAATTTTAATAGCTTCTGAAATAATATCACTAAAAATTCCACCATCTCCTTTGGCACGCATAAGGTTTGTAAGCTCAAATAGACAATCTCCAAACATAGGATCATTGGAATTCATCTTACTCAAGGCAATAGACTTATGGAGAATTTCATCTAGATTTTTCAAGAAATAATTTGGAAAACGTTCCTCAAGAAATTTCCATATAGTGTAGGCACACTCAAGAGTAGGCAAACTTCCAATCAAGTTTCTAGGCAAGCCTCTAGTGATAAGATTAACAGTTCTAAGATTGCGAATCATGTCAATTGACTCATCAAGGATAGGATGCATAGGATCAACATGAGGTGCACAAGGACTAGCAATGTACTTGTTCAAATGATATTCATTGAAAATCACAAGCATCTCATTTTTTCACTCATGAAAATACTCTCCATCAAGTATAGGCACTTTATGTCTAAGACTTCCCAAAGTAGACTCATCCATCTTCCTCCAATGGTGTTTAAACCAAAGCAATGGAGACCAAAGCTCTGATACCAATTGAAAAGGATCGAGAAGAGGTGTCTACGGGGGGTGATTAGACCCTAAGTGAGAAAAGTTGCAGTTTTTAATTTCTTTAAGTTTAAGTGGAGTTTTGGCACAAGTTTAACAATCACAATACATATCAAGCAAGCATGCAAAGAGTATATGAGCAGCGGAAAGTAAAGCATGCAACTTGCAAGAATATAAGGGGATGGGATTGGTGTGTGCAAACGCAATTGGAGACATGGATGTTTTTGTCGTGGTTCCGATAGGTGGTGCTATCGTACATCCACGTTGATGGAGACTTCAACCCACGAAGGGTAACGGCTGCGCGAGTCCATGGAGGGCTCCACCCACGAAGGGTCCACAAAGAAGCAACCTTGTCTATCCTACCATGGTCGTCTCCCATGAAGGACTTGCCTCACTAGGGTAGATCTTCACAAAGTAGGCGATCTCCTTGCCCTTACAAACTCCTTGGTTCAACTCCACAATCTTGTCGGAGGCTCCCAAGTGACACCTAGCCAATCTAGGAGACACCACTCTCCAAGAAGTAACAAATGGTGTGTTGATGATGAACTCCTTGCTCTTGTGCTTCAGATGATAGTCTCCCCAACACTCAACTCTCTCTCACAGTATTTGGATTTGGTGGAAAGAATATTTGAGTGGAAAGCAACTTGGGGAAGGCTAGAGATCAAGATTCATATGGTAGGAATGGAATATCTTGGTCTCAACACAAGTGTAGGTGGTTCTCTCTCAGAAAATGTATGTTGGAAGTGTAGGCGTGTTCTAATGGCTCTCTCCATGAATGAAGAGTGGGTGGAGGGGTACATATATCCTCCACACAAAATCTAACTGTTACACACAACTTACCAATCTCCGTGGGACCGAAGTGAGAAACTCGGTCGGACCGATTTAGCAAATCATGTGACCGTTACGATTTTCGGTGGGACCGACATGCAACTCGGTAGGACCAATATGGTTAATCTCGGTGAGACCGATTACACAAACTCGGTGGGACCAATTTTGGTAATATGCTAACAAGAGAGTTGGTCAGGCAAACTCGGTGGGGCCGATTCGCTCATATCGGTTGGACCGAAATGTTGCGAAGAGGAACAAAGAGTTTGCATTGTAATCTCGGTAGGACTGATTACGCAAACTCGGTGAGACCAATTTTGGTAATGGACATACACAGAGAGATTACAATCCCATCTCGGTGAGACCGAGATCCCTATCGGTGATACCAATTTGCCTAGGGTTTGTGGTAGTGGCTATGACATCTGAACTCGGTGGCGCCGGATAGAAAGAATCGGTAGGGCCGAGTTGGACTTTTGGTTTGGGTCATATGTGGATGTGAGAAGGTAGTTGAGGGCTTTGGAGCATATCACTAAGCATTTTGAGCAAGAAATCCATTAAGCAACACCTCATCCCCTCTTGATAGTATTGGCTTTTCCTATAGACTCAATGTGATCTTGGATCACTAAAATAGAAAATGTAGAGTCTTGAGATTGGAGCTTGAGCCAATCCTTTGTCCTTAGCATCTTGAAGGGGTTCCACATCCTCTAGTCCATGCCACTTCATTGTTGAACTTATCTGAAACATACTAGGTAAAAGTGTTAGTCCAACAAGAGATATGTTGACATTAATTACCAAAATCACCCAGGGAGCACCTGTGCTTTCAACTCTATCACACATAAGCCTCCTTTATTTAGATACATTAAAACTAAGCACCTTTCCAGCCCTCTCACGCTATTAGTGATTTCAGCCGTCAGATTCGCGTTCAAACCATTTCTGGTCGTTCGATCTTCGTTTCATTGGGAGTTTACCGCGACTTGGGCCATCTGTCCTAAGGGGATGCTACTCTAGTGACTTTTTTGAAGGCTTGTGGTTAATTGGGCTGCTATGGAAGCCCAGTCTGCTAGATGGCTGGATGTCTCAAGGACCGCACGCACATTCCCCACCTCCTCTCATGGTCACGCTCACACCCCCAATCCCCCCGATCTGATTGTCACCGCCGCCGCCGCCGTGAGGGACAAAGGTGATGGCAACAGCGATGGCGAGCGAACCCCTTCTCTCTTTTCCATAGTCCCACCCTCTCTGATGGTAGTCCCTCGCAAACCATATCGCCGGCGGTGGAGGCGGCGACGGATGGTGACAGGCAGGAGTCCAACACGAAGCGGGCGGTGGAGATGTCTAACCACCACCCCCCCCAGCAACATGATCAGCACCATGGCACTTTCTACGCCACCCTCGTCCGACCTTGAACCCGAGAGGAAGGGTCCATCTCGACTTGCCAGCTCTCCTTGCCGGCATCCGTAGGCGAGTGGTCATCCAATTTGGACGTCGTGCCTCCGCCCTCCTCCACGTCGGATGTTCCTTCCTATGCAACAACGCACCAGTGAGCTCTCTCTCCTAATCACCGTGGCGGCGGCCAATAACACCCATCACTTGTCATTCGTGAGGATATGATTTTGTTTCTTGCTTCCATTTCCAAGGGTAGGTAATTGTGTTCCTGCGGTTGAGCGGGACGTTGCATGGATTGATTCATTGGCTGTGATGAGAACCAAGACACGATATGCTACTGCAAAATCAACATGGAGTTTGCCCTCTGAATGGCATTGTGTTCTGCAATTAATGATTTCGTGATTCTATTGCTATGTTGTGCCTGTGTACTCAAAAATCAATCCCGTAGGAGCAGGTTATCAAAAAGAAAGAAAAAAATGCCTTCAAGTTTGCCTCTTAATTTTTAGGATAGATAGATTGACACTATTATTCGAACATCTATGAAAGTTAAGTTTAGCTTCTCCACCTAATATTCTTCTCCCTTGCAACCAGATTTCTATAAATATGCGGCACTGAATTTGTAGGCGAGCAAAGTCATATACCCGAGAAAGATAAAAGGCTAGGTTTATTCATGGTGCATGATAGCAACATGGACTCGTCTCATTTTGTGCTAGGTCTGAATAATAAAAATACTATTACTAGGTTAATACTGATTGTACACATCTCGATTTCTCAAGTAACATGGATTCTTATTTGTCTTCTCCATAATATTATTGGTCAGAATCTATTGCACATCACCACTCTTAACTAGAGTTTCTCTGATGATGCGTGAATTGATTCTGATTTATACTGAAGTCTCGCAAATCAGATCATTCGGTCGCATGTATCAGTTGCATGTATCTTGCGTCGACAAACCGAGGTTACATAGAAGTTGAGATATCTTGATTATAACTAGTTTTTCTGTGGCTTGGGTTTGGAAGTCATGAACTCTTTAGACTAGGGAATGTTGCTTTTGTACATCTTTTCTTTAGTTACCACACTGTGTGACAACTTGAGTAGAAAACTTTATTCACATGTTCAAACAAAATCGTGACAGCTCTTCCTGACCTTATGGCTTCCTACATGGTCTTCCTGGAAACAATGTATTTCGTATTCACCCTTATCATTCATCTTTGTGTGGCCTAAAGAACACTAATTTCTCTTGATTAGCTAGCTGGCTCAAAACAGAATAAGCTGCACCATGCAACGCCAGTAAAATTTTACATCTCATGTATGATTAGCTAGCCGGCACAAGAGCAGAATGCTGCACCATACAACGTCGGTACAAGTTTACATCTCATGTATTCATTTTTAGAAGATTTTAAATTTGGAAACAAATGGTAGCAAGCCTAAAATTACAAGTTTTGTTTTGTCATGTTTACATGTTGATTTCCATCGTATGCAGCCTGACCTTGATTAAGAGTTCACAAGCCCAAATGTAAAAATATTGTTATTATAGTCTTTCTTTTAGTTCTTTTGGATCCTTAGACAACATTGAGTATCCATGCCTGCATGCTTTTGGGCAGCTTACTGCTATGTTAATTACTTAGCTTCAACATCTAGAATTTCTGCAAATGTTGTAAAACAGATATTGAATAGCTAATTTTGGTCAGCACTGCACATGTTGTTATGATGTCTAGGAAGGCAATGCACCTAGGGCGTTAGTGCTTCATGATGTACCTGCACTCTGTTATACTCAATTAGTTGTCTCGTTTGTGTAGGCGTCAATGTCTTGGTTCCTGATTTCTATTTTATGTCTGGTTCATTAATTGTCACTTGTGGACCATCCTATTTAAAAGCTTATAAATTCAAAATCCAAGCACCAACTTGAAGCCCATTAGACGGAAGAAAAAACAAGTCCCATTTTACTCCACGATACTTTTTTTAGTACCAAAATACTTCCCAAGCAAACCGATAACATTACCTCTTCTAGCCCTAACAAGACATTCATCTCACCTATCGTGCTAACAAACCTATAAGTTTTGTCAAATTAATTTATTCGTACGAAGGAAATTCCTAACATTTCATTGTAGAAATAGACGGGCGCGGCAACGCGCGCCATCAATGATCTAGTATCTTCCTCAAAACAGCCACCATACCTACCTATCATGGCATTCCTGTTGGGGATTTAACTATTTGTGTAACCCGTCCAGGAGGGGCCGGGTTATGCAAAGAAGACTCACCAGAAAGAAGCCCAAGACCAAGCATGAAGATGGCGATTCAATAAAGGGCTTAAAGCCCACAGGCAACTTAAGCCCGTTGTAGTAAACCGCCATGATGGCATGACTTGTAACATAAGGTAGACTTAATTGGTCACCGAGCCGGACATTGTTTATAAGCCGGCCGGGACTCTATAAGCCGCAGGGCGTCCACCCGTGTATATAAGGGGATGACCCGCTGGCGGCTTAGGGCAGGAAATAACTCATCGAGAACCAGGCATAGCGTGTCTCGCTCCCTGGTCATCGAAAAATCAATACCAACCCAACTAGACCTAGGCCTTACCTTCACCGTAAGGGGCCAAACTAGTATAAACCCTCTCGTGTCCTTTGTCCCGATTTAACCCCTTCAAGCTTCCTAGTTGCGATGGCTCCACAACTAAGTCCTTTCACGAGGACATCTGACGTGACAATTCCACGACAGTTGGCGCCCACCGTGGGGCCAGCGCACAGTGGATTTGAGTTCTTGAAGGGCAACTTCGAAGGGCTCAAGGGATACGTGGTGGGCCGGATGACCAAGAGTCGTCGCGGCAAGATCTACATTGACGACGAAGGCTGGGGTCCCGACGCCGGCTCAATTGAGTATGAATACCGGGTCCTCTTTGGCGGAATCCACGTCTTCATCGGCCGGATCGGTGAGCCGGGCCCTGAGATGGACAACTGCACCGACCTCGTCGAAACGGCTCAGCGTGCAAGGAAGACCCGGACTCAACCTGTCTTGAGGCGTGCCGTCGTGGGCTGCGTCCACGGAGGGGAATTTCCCGAAGGATCTGAAGATGGGGGTGAGACAGCCGTCCTCTCATACAGTGACTCGTCCACCGGCTCAACAGATTCGTTGTATCAGGTGCAAGACGGCGCGCTCGGGGGCTGTTCCAATGGCAGCAGTATTTCGGACCCCTGTGAGCCACCGAGATGGGTAGGGATTTTTATGGCTGGAACTCAGCCCGGTTCAAACTCTACAGCTGCGGCAGCGATCACATCCGGGTTAGGAGCAGCCGGGGCAGGCGGCCCCGTGCGCCCACCGGCTCAAGTGCTGATGGATCTCATGGACAAGCTTACGGCCCTATTAACCGCCACAGTTATTCCTGTAGACAAAGATGAGCATGACGCAGCGGTAGCACAGGTGCGTGAAGAGATAGCTCAGGCCAAGGAGGCCTTGGCAGCTGAGGATACTAGACTGGCTACAGAGCGGGCGGCTCTCGACGCCCGGGCACAGCGCTTGCAGTTAGAAGCTTACCAGCTCACGATGAGCTTAAACGCATCCAATGAGGTAATGAGGAGGAGACATCAGAAGACTCAGTCTCGGTTACCTCCGAATTACGACCCTTGGGTTCTTTTCGCTACACCCGGAGCCGGCCCAAGTAACCCGGAGGCCAATCAGTTTATGACAGCCGGAACAGGAGGGCCGACTCAGCCTCGGGAGATGGCACCACCTCACGTGAGCATGCCACCGCCGCGTTATGTACTGGTTCCACCAGGTCACTTTTCCAACCCCATGGAGAACTTAATCGCAGCTTCAGCGCGTTTGGCGGCTCTTCCTATGGAGGGTGATGACCCGGCGGCAGTAGAGACCCGGAGAGTAAGAGAGCTCCTCCAGACGGCTTTAGCTCAGCAGGAGACCTATTCTTACAGCCGGGACAGGATTCATTCAACTCCCCCGCCCTGGTTAGCACCACCTCGCCAGAACCAGAGCCCGAGTTACAGCAGGCACATGGAGTCGGAAGCTTTGTCAAGCAACGCCCAACGCCGTAACTAGTCCGGTGGCTATAACCCGGTGCAAGATCGAATACGTCAGGAGAACGAGCAGGCGGCTCAGGCGGTGGCTCAACAGATAGCACATCAAGATTTTCCAGAGTACCCCACAACTTCTGTTGAGGCGGGTGTCGCCAATAGAACCGAGGTGTTCCTTGTCTGGTTCCGGCTTTACGTAATGTGTGGTTGCCCAAGGATTTCAAGGGACCTTGAAAGGTGCCGAATTACACGGCCGACTTGCAGCCCGGAGCATGGATTGAGAGTTATGAGATGGCCATGGAGCTGTTGGAAGTTAGTGACACAGCAATGGCTAAATATTTCACCATGATGCTAGATGGAACGGCCCGGTCTTGGTTAAAGGGCCTGCCACCCAATTCCATTGGTTCATGGGGCGAGTTAAAGGCCCGGTTCATCCAGAACTTCAAGGACACCTGTAAGTAATCTATGTCGATTGTGGACCTGACGGATTGCAAGCAAGAGGAAGGTGAGTCCACCACCCATTGGGTACGCCGGGTCAAGGAGATCATTCATTCCTTCGACAAGATGGATGCCGGCTCTGCAGTCCTTATGTTGGAGAAAAATTGCCGCTTTGAGCCGCTGAGACAGAAGCTGGGGCGCCTTAAACGTGACCTCACGGATATGGGTACGCTGATGGCGGCTTTAGTCAAATATGTCGATTCTGATAATTCCAAGGATCCCGTGTCTGACGATGAGAAGACAGGGAAGGGAAAAAGGAACGGCAATGGAAAGGGTCAGCAGCATAACCCAGGGAATCAAGGTGGCAATAAGCGTAAGGCGGATGGTAACCCGGAGTTTGTGGCCAATGCCAACGCGCGAGGTAACAACAAGAGATATAAGGGTAAGCCACCTCAGTCCGGCGGGTCAGGCCCATCTCTTGAGCAGCTACTCAATGAGCCCTGCCCAAAGCACGGCACCCAGGAGCACCCCGCCACCCACCTATGGAAGGATTGTGCGATCATGAAGGCATTTAAAAATTCCAACACCTTCGATGGCAGTCACGGATCTGGCGGCGGCTCAGGGGCCGGCGGCTTTCATGGCCCGGGCGGCGGTTCAAATTCCGGTTTTCAGGGGAACCCAGGTGGTAATAACCAGCAGCAGTCTGGTCAAGGAGGGCAGCAGCAGCAGCAGACGGGCTACCAAAGCCATCCAAAGCAGTTGAGTGGTGGGCAGTATCACGTGTTTACCACTAGCTTGTGCAAACGTGACCAAAGGGTTCATAAGAGGGCTGTGAATTCTGTGGAGCCGGCAATTCCTCGTTATTTGAGGTGGTCAGAGCAACCCATTATATGGAACAGAGAGGATCACCCTCCGCGGGTCGATAATCCGGGTCAGTTAGCCTTGGTGATGGCACCCCAGGTTGGTGGATATAAGTTCACTAAGGTACTCATGGACGGCGGTAGCAGTATCAATATCCTCTACTACGAGACCTTTCAGCGCATGGGGTTGACTGAGAAGAATTTGAGAACATCCAACACTGTTTTCCATGGGGTGGTTCCGGGTAAATCGGCTTACCCAGTTGGCAAGATTGAGCTGGAGGTGGCCTTCGGAGACGAACATGATTCCAGGGTTGAGAAGTTAACGTTTGAGGTGGTCAAAATCAAGAGCCCATATCATGCTCTGTTTGGGCGGCTGGCTTACGCCAAGTTCATGGCCCGGCCGTGTTATGTTTATTTGCAGCTCAAGATGCCGGGTCACAAGGGCACCATCACTATGCATGGAAGTCGGAAGGTGGCCTTGGAATGCGAAGAAGGCAACGCAGCTTACGCTGAGTCAGCCTGTGCGGCCGAAGAGCTCAAATTTTATCAAGACAATGTTGACCCGGCGGATATGACCTCCCTTAAGAAACCAACTACTGAGCATGACCCGGCGTTGAAGTTTAAATCGGCCGCTGAGACAAAGCTTGTTGACTTCACCCCAGGAGATGCCTCTAAACAATTCAGTATCAGTGCCAATTTGGATCCTAAATAGGAAAGCGCGCTCATCGAGTTCATCTGTGAGAACCGGGACATCTTTGCATGGAAACCTTCTGACATGCCGGGTGTACCGAGGGAACTCGCTGAGCACACTCTCAATATTGATCCAAAGTTTAAACCGGTCAGGCAGTTTCTCCGACGGTTCAACAAGGAGAGATGGAAGGCTATTGGGGAAGAGGTGGCCCGGCTCTTAGCGGCCGGGTTCATTGTGGAAGTTTTTCACCCAGAGTGGTTGGCTAACCCGGTGCTTGCCCTCAAGAAGAACGGCACTTGGCGGATGTGTGTGGATTACACGGATTTAAACAAGGCTTATTCGGCTGATCCCTTTGCCCTCCCTCGTATTGATCAGATTATTGATGCTACGGCGGGTTGTGAATGTTTGAGTTTTTTGGATGCTTACTCTGGTTATCATCAGATCAAAATGGCAGTTAAGGACCAGGACAAGACGGCTTTCATCACTCCGTTTGGGGCCTTCTGCTATGTATCTATGCCATTTGGACTCAAAAGTGCCCAGGCAACTTATCAGCGGTGTGTGCAGAACTGTTTGCACGATCAAATTGGGCGTAATGTTCACGCTTATGTGGATGACATTGTGGTGAAGTCCAGAGAAAAGGAAACCTTGATATCTAATTTAAAAGAGACCTTTGATAATCTCCGGGTTTACAAGATGATGCTTAACCCGGCCAAGTGTGTATTTGGTGTACCTGCAGGCAAGCTTTTGGGTTTTCTGGTATCAAATAGAGGCATTGAAGCTAACCCGGAGAAGATTCAGGCAATTACCTCTCTGGCTAAACCGGCGTGCATCAATGATGTTCAGCGATTGGCGGGTCGCGTCGCTGCTTTAAGCCGGTTCATAAGCCGGTTAGGTGAGAAGGCCCTACCGCTGTATCAAATGATGAAGAAGGCAGACACTTTTGTCTGGAGCAATGCCGCTGATGCTGCTTTTGAGGACTTGAAAAGACAATTGTCTGAACTGCCGGTTCTCGTGGCTCCAATTGATAAAGAGCCTTTGTTGTTATATGTGGCTGCCAATTCAGGAGCCATCAGCGTGGCCATTGTGGTGGAGCGTAAGGAGGCTGGCAAGGAGTATCCGGTTCAGCGGCTGGTTTATTATGTCAGTGAGGTACTCATTGAGTATAAGCTAAGATATCCACATTGGCAGAAGCTCGTTTACGGAGTGTTTATGGCCAACCGGAAGTTAAAGCAGTACTTTCAAAGTCATCCTATAACGGTGGTAAGTTCTGCCCCTTTGGGAGACATCATCCAGAATAGGGAGGCCACAAGACGAGTCGCCAAGTGGGCTATTGAGCTTGGACCTCATGGTTTGAAGTACATGCCTCGGACTGCTATTAAGTCTCAGGCCTTGGTGGACTTTATCAATGATTGGACAGAGTTGCAGGGACCTGAGGAGAAGCCAGATAACACATATTGGACTATTCACTTTGACGGGTCCAGGCAGCTAGAAGGCTCGGGGGCTGGAGTGGTCTTAACTTCCCCTCGAGGTGACAAATTTCGTTATGTCCTCCGGCTTAAGTTCCCATGTACTAACAATGCAGCTGAGTATGAGGCCTTACTTCATGGTCTTCGGATGGCCAAGGAGATGAGCTTAAGCCGGGTAAGGTGCTTGGGCGACTCAGATCTCGTCGCTCAGTAGGTGTCAGGCAAGTGGTATTCCAATGATCCTCTCATGGCGGCTTATCAACGTGAAGTAGATGTTGTGGCTGGACATTTCAAGGGTTATCAAGTGGAGCACATTGATCGAGGGAAGAACGAGGCGGCTGATGCCTTAAGCCGGCTCGGATCTCAACGTAAGCCGGTGCCACCTAACACCTTTCTTGATGTTTTGCATAACCCTTCTGTCAAGGTGCCTACCGAGGAAGAACTAGCGGTGCCAGACCCGGAGGCACAACTGGTGGCGGCTCTTCAAATCATCCCAGATTGGACAGTGCCTTATTTGGCTTACATGACCCGGGGTGAGTTACCTGAGGATGAGACCTTGGCAAGACAAATTGTCAGGCGTTCTAAGTCCATGACGATTCTTAACGGTGAGTTACACCATCTAAGTGTCACTGGGGCGTTTCAACACTGTGTGTCGCCTACAGAAGGCCAAGAAATACTCCGTGAGATCCATGAAGGGGATTATGGCCATCATGCCGGGTCAAAATCTCTCGTAGCCAAAGCTTTCCGTCATGGTTTCTATTGGCTGACGACTCATGCTGATGTGTAGGATTTGGACAGCAAATGTGATGGTTGTCAAAAGTTCTCATGACGAGCTCATGTGCCGGCTCAAGAATTGAGGATGATCCCAATCACTTGGCCGTTTGTGGTCTGGGGGCTTGACATGGTTGGACCTTTCAAAAGGTCTAAAGATAAAAAGACACATCTGCTAATGGCAGTGGACAAGTTTACCAAGTGGGTTGAGGCAGAGCCGGTCAGTAAGTGTGACACAGCCACGGCGGTTCAGTTCATGAAAAAGGTGATTTTTCGTTTTGGCTTTCCACATAGCATCATAACTGACAATGGCACTGTCGGTGTCAAAACCGGCGGATCTCGGGTAGGGGGTCCCGAACTGTGCGTCTTAGGATCAATGGTAACAGGAGACAAGGGACACGATGTTTTACCCAGGTTCAGGCCCTCTTGATGGAGGTAAAACCCTACGTCCTGCTCGATTGATATTGATGATGTGGGTATTACAAGAGTAGATCTACCACGAGATCAAGGAGGCTAAACCCTAGAAGCTAGCCTATGGTATGATTGTTGTTGTATATGTCCATCGACTAGCCTGGCCTCGGTTTATATAATGCACCAGAGGCCTAGGATAACAAGAGTCCTAGACGAATACGCCGGTGGGGGAGGAGTCCTTGTCTTGATCGCCAAGTCTTGTGGAATCTTCCTTGTATGCGGCAACTGTCCGGACTGGCCCATGAGTATACGACCATGGGGATCCTCGGCCCAATCCACCTGATCGGGAGACGACGTGGTGAGTACCCCCTAGTCCAGGACACCGTCAGTAGCCCCCTGAACCGGTCTTCAAGTTGGGGACGTTCCTCGATTCTTCTGAACTGTTCTTCATCTTCGGTAGTCGGTCTTGAAAACTGGTTCAACAAATCTTCTCATCTTCGATCTTTAGGATCGACGAAATGCATTCGACAAGTTTATACGTCGGGTATCCAAGGAGCCCCTTTAAGTTTCCGGCCTTTATCAATGCCCTGTTATTTTTATGCCATGCCTCGGGTTTGAAGTTGTTCCTGGGCGGCAACGTCCTCTTGCGTCCGAGCTCCAACGCCGGACTGTATTCGAGGTATCTTTTGCAGCCGAGCACCAATCCCGGACTGCTTCCCAGCTCTAACGCTGGACTATGTATCCGAGCTCCAACGCCGGACGGTATCCGAGCTCCAACGCCGGACTATGTATCCGAGCTCCAACACCGGACTATGTATCCGAGCTCCAACGCTGGACTGTATCCGAGGTGTCGTAAATCACCTTGGTTCAAAGAAGTTTGAAGGAGTTTAGCCGAGCTTAATGCCGGAAGTGCCCTCTATGGAGACAGCCACTAGAGCCCGGTCTTTACACCGGACTGCTTCTGAGGTGATGCACCACCCCGAATGTGGGCCGATTTTTGTCAATATTTTTTGACTGGTGCAATTTATTCTCTGCCGAGATACATAGCCAGTAGCCCTCAAGGTGGGTATCGGTCTAAAACCCAAGATGCCCATGAAGGATGACATAAGACCGCTGATCCCCGTAGCTGCTGAGGCTCAAGTTGATTTGCAAAATCGGTCTGAGGATCAAGTCCTAGCTCGGCAGAATACTTCAGGACACAAAAAGCGGCGTGCTTAGTCCTCAAGACTCGGGTTGGGTGCGGCCGACCAACCTTAGGAACAAAATCTCCTCGGAAACTGTATTGCACTTAAAATTTTCTGCATAGAACAGGCAATGCAGTAGCCCCCGAGACACTGGTCGGGTGGCAACACTAGATCAGGGGATCGATGTGCCCCTTTAATATTTGTAAATAATAAGCCCGAAGCCCAGTAGCCCCCGAGCCTTAATGCGGGCACGGGAGGCCGAATTAAGGATCGATATCCATAGTAAAATCACAAATTATGTGTAATGACTCTATGTATCCAAGTACTTTACGTCATTAATGCTCGGATCCGTATTGTACAAAACTTTGTTGACCGACCATCAGCTTCCACCTCCTCGGCCAATAGCCGAGGAGTGTTTGTCCTACTTTATAAAGCCTTTATGAGGGCAAAGATTGACAACAAACAAGGCAATCTGGCCATACGGTTTTATAAACAAAGGTACGCGGAGAGATATGTTATATTACTGTTTAACAGAAGAAATATCTTCCAAAGAAAATAGTCCCGCTATCGGTTCCTTTCTTTGGGTTGTCATGCTAAGCATGATCATGAAACCTCAGCTCCAATGTAAGAGCAAAATATCGAGGATTTAGTTTGGGAGGCCAGTTAATAGCCCCCAGTAGTGTTCGGCGACAGTCGAGGTCAAGCCGTAAACACTTCAGCCATTGTTATGAATGGCCTGTCGTTTAACGCCGTCATCGGATCGCCGACCAGTTTACGCTTATTGTGATAGCCAGCTTTCCGCTTTCTCCACTGAGGTGCTTAACCATGTGAGCTGGAAGCACAATCGCAGTGGTTCTCCCTTTGCACACCTAGCCGAAAAAGCAGAACATAGGAGGCAAGCGCAGGAGCCGGGCAACCCAACTATTGACCGAAGACATAATTCGAAACCGATGCATATATAGCAATATCCAAGAATGTTTTTGCCGAATCTCAAAAGGTGTCCGACGTTGCACTGCGAGACCTGTGCTGAAAACACATAAATAGTTTAAAAGTGCCATGGGCTTGAAAAGCCAAAAAACTTACTCAAAAGGTTAATGTCCGAACTAGATCAAGTGTTCGGTGCCAATCCAAAAATTGGACTTTAGAAAAAAGGTGCTTTTGCCGTGCTTTAACATGACACATCCTATCTCAAGACTTCAAGCGGGTCAGCCTACGGCTTTAGTCCCCCATCCCGAAGGCGGAGTACTTCTCATCAGGCCAGTTTAGAAAACTAAACTCTAGCGGTTTTGAGAGAGAAATTAGGCTCCCCGGCTAGTGACCGCACACTCGTGTCGAGAAAAGGAGTGATAAATAATAATAAAAACTTTGCAACGACTAAGAATAAAAACACTTATCATAAAATGGCTCGTATAAATTTAAGAGCCCCCAAGTGACTTGGGTAAAAGAATGATTGCATGTACCAGAGTACTTATATCATATCTATGTTCGACCGAACTTTAAACGCGTCTTGACCGACCGTCGGCTTCTCCCTCTTCGGTCAAGGACCGAAAAGTGTTATGTACTCCATCTATCGAGAATATCAACGGTGTTTCCAATAACCAGGCAATCAGGCCATAAGGCTGTAACAGACAAAGCACGCTCAGGGAACTTATGCTATATTACTGCGAAGAGTAAGAAGCATCTTCGAAGAAAATAGTACCCCCACCGATACCTTTCTTCGGTGCTCATTGTTATTATGAGACTTGTGCAATAGATTTTTTGTACTCATGAGTTCCGTTGTGTGCCGACCATGATTGAAAACAATAAGAGCGCTAGCTTTCGGCTTCACCCAGTCTGAGGTCCGGCTCGGTTGACCCGATCGTGATAATCGCAGAGGTGCTCACTTTACTCCCTAGCCGAACAATCGGGAACGTAGGGGTAAGCACAGGAGCCAGGCAACCCAGCTTGCAAATCGCTTAAGTCAATATGGTGCATATTATGGCGTAATACACGAACAAGGAAAGAAGCCGTACAAGTATAACCATATGGAAGAGGAAAAAGCTTCATGAAGGAAGCCCCCAGGTAAACGGGGTATTTGAATTTGAGCGTCACAAACAAAGTTTGGACAAGGAAATTTTTACAAGCAACTTTTTTCCAAAAAAGTATAATGCTTGGCCGAGCCGAACACAAGTTAAAAATTTAAAACTTCGAGCATGAAGACAACTTAGCTGGTTAATGTGTTTGGTATTGATGATGCGGTCCGAGCTTGATGCGGGACAAGGTTCCATCCCAGAGCCGGTCCCGAGGTGGCAGAGCAAAGAGCTCGGCACTCCGAAGTGGTGACATAGCACGGTCAACGCAGGACGGCAGGGTGATGCGGAAGTCCCTGGCATGGGGTAATAAAGTGTTTACGAAGCCCCCCATCCAGCCGAGGTGACGCCAAAGGATATAGTCCGGCTGGATCATTTTCCTGTGCACAAAAAATAGTGCAAACCGGAGATAATAGTAATAATAAAAAATAAAAATAAAAAATTCATTGCATAACAAATAATTTATGCAAAGTGAGTAGTAAAAGAAATATGGCCTGGAGCCGAAGTCAATGTCGATGCTGGGCAGCGGCGTGATGCGGTAAAGGCATGGCAAGGCCTGAATTCACAGGTCGGTTCGAGTTCCGGATGCGGCGTTCGCCGGACTATGTACGAAAACTGACCGAACCACCATGCGACCGTCGTTAATGCGGCCACCATTTGATAGACCTGCGTACATATGACGGATAAACCAGAGTAATAATTCATTGGGAAAAATGAACCCTAACAAGCAAAACATATTAGGATTAATAGCACCTAGCTTATTTGTTGTAGCAATCTGAAGAAAGGTGATTCCCAAAATTGGGACTCGATCCGCACACCTATCGCCTGATGGGCGATAAAGCAACAACATGGCGATGCTGGCAAAGTTTGGCTCGCCGAGGCAAAGCCCTTGGTCCAGCTAACGTGACGGAGCTGGTCGGCCAGCGACGCCGAAGTCTCCATAGTAGATTGATGAAGAGATGATGAAGCCCCCGGTCCAGCGATGCGGGTCGTGACGTGGTCGATGCCGGCTTGATGAAGTGACCGTGTGGCGATGCAGGTGTGCCCGCTCCGTGTAATCCGTGGGACGGCGATGTTGGTGATGATTTATCCTTCGCGATGCCGAACTATTGTTCGACTGGCCGAGATGATGATCCGAAGAAATTGAGCTCGGCTCAACAAAGCGACGACGTGTCTAACACAGGTCGGCCGCCATGGAGTGATGTTGTCGGGCTGGTTTGACACCGGCGCAACGGTGCAGTTCGTATTGCAAGAATACTTTTAATACTACTGGGATGTGTTTGAGAATAAAACACAACACCCCATACGAAAACTTCCTTCAAAAAGGATGTCCGAGATCCCGTTCATAAAGAAGATGAATTCGGGTCGGATTCGTTCTCGCGCAGAAAGTAGATCCAAAAAGTGACGCACTAATCAGAAGTTTCCCGGAGTTTGGACGGTCGAATCGAGCTGAATTTTTGGCAGGTGGTAGATATGGTAATTCCGTAGCAAATCAACGGTTGGATCTTTCAAAGGACATCCGAGCTAGATGCTGGATACCACGCCCTAAACTCGTCCGGATTCTCGTCCAAATTCAATAGGGCTCCGGTATATCGGAGATTGCTGGAGATTCCTCCATCGGAACTCGATGAAATTTTTGTAGGGTTGTTGTAGACTTAATTCCGCATAATTCCACCGAAGTAATCGTTTAGGCGACACTCGAGGAGGCGGTGGCGGCGGATACAAGTTTGTTGTCCAGAAAAATAGCACGGTCGCCTGAGGGCAATGTTGACGTTGAGCCCCCGAGCTCCATGGATGACTCCTCCATGATCTTGATAGAGATCGGAGTTGATGTTGATGAAGGCCCTCATCCGAACATGACGATCGAAGGTAGGGCGCAGTCCTCGGTTAAGCCAAGGTGACCAGTCGAGCTGGTGACGAAGAAGCCGACGTCGCAGTTGACCTGCAGTCGAGCCATTGATCCTTTCGCCGATCACACAACGGAACTCTCAATGAAAGCACCAATGTCGGTGTCAAAACCGGCGGATCTCGGGTAGGGGGTCCCGAACTGTGTGTCTTAGGATCAATGGTAACAGGAGACAAGGGACACGATGTTTTACCCAGGTTCGGGCCCTCTTGATGGAGGTAAAACCCTACGTCCTGCTCGATTGATATTGATGATGTGGGTATTACAAGAGTAGATCTACCACGAGATCAAGGAGGCTAAACCCTAGAAGCTAGCCTATGGTATGATTGTTGTTGTATATGTCCATCGACTAGCCTGGCCCCGGTTTATATAATGCACCAGAGGCCTAGGATAACAAGAGTCCTAGCCGAATACGCCGGTGGGGGAGGAGTCCTTGTCTTGATCGCCAAGTCTTGTGGAATCTTCCTTGTATGCGGCAACTGTATGGACTGGCCCATGAGTATACGACCATGGGGATCCTCGGCCCAATCCACCTGATCGGGAGACGACATTGTGAGTACCCCTAGTCCAGGACACCGTCAGGCACTAATCTCTCTAAAGGTGCCATGGAAGAGTTCTGTCAAAGAGAACATATCCGGCTTGACGTTTCGGCTGTTGCTCATCGCCAGTCCAATGGTCAGGCAGAAAGAGCTAATCAAGAGATCCTTAGAGGCATCAAGCCCCGGCTTTTAGTCCCTTTAGAGCGGAGTCCGGGTTGTTGGGTAGAGGAGTTACCCTCCGTGTTGTGGAGCATCAACACTACGCCTAACAGATCTACAGGATATACACCTTTCTTCATGGTCTACGGAGCAAAGGTAGTTCTGCCAAGTGAGATACGACATGACTCGCCCTGTGTGGCGGCTTACGTTGAGGCGGATAACGAAAAGGCTCGACAGGAGACACTTGACCTATTGGATGAGGAGCGAGACTTGGCCATAGCCCGCTTGGCAATTTACCAGCAGGACCTGCACCGCTACCACGGCCGCCGGGTTAGGAGTAGAGCTTTTCAGGAAGGCGACTTGGTGCTCCGGCTCATCCAGGATCAATCTGACATGCACAAGCTATCTCCGCCTTGGGAAGGACCCTTTGTGGTCAGCAAGAATCTAAACAACGGGTCATACTACCTCATTGATGTTCGAGAGCACAAAGACTCACGTAGATCGGATGAGGAGACTCGCTAGCCATGGAATATTGCTCATCTACGACCCTATTATACTTAAAAGCCCTCGGCTCTTAAGATGTATATACGTTTGACGATGTACATATTATATAAAGTAATAAAGCAGGACCTCTGTCCTTTTTTCCATAAAGATTGTGTTTATGTCTTCTTTATCAGGTGATGGACACTGCCAACAGGGACCGGATCATATTTGAATCCAGCTTTCCCTTTGGTCCGGCTTATGATCATATCTGAATCTAGCTATGGTCACTTGGGGGCTTCCTGTTCAAACATAGGTCGTATTCGAACCAAAGAGAACATAGCTGTCGATACCCACTTGATCGGCATACTGCCAAACCTACTTGGGGGCTTCTTGATCATATTTGAATCATAGCTTAACCCCTTTGGGTCTGACGTGGATCGTATTTGAATCAGCGTCATTAAACAACTTTTATGGCCACTTGGGGGCTTCCTGTTCAAACATAGGTCGTATTCGAACCAAAGAGAACATAGCTGTCGATACCCACTTGATCGGCACCGCCAAAGCCACTGGGGCTATATGATCGTATCCGAATCTTAGCTTAACCCCTTTGGGATGGTTCTCTGATCGTATTCGAGTCAGGAGCCTGTGAACATTACTGATGACTATAGTTACTTTTACTTCTTGAGAAGATGGTTTTTATTTCTCTTCCGGTTTAGTATTGCTTACCCCAAGCTCTACACAGTACCAGATGAGGCATCCTATGAGCCGAGAAGGTTACCAAAGGGTTCGCAGAAAGTTTTGTTTGCTTTATGTGCGGAGTAAGGCAGGAAAATTTAACTTCAAGGGGACAAACGATCAAAATAAGCTGGGAAATATAGGCTAAGGGCGGCTTACGAAATTGTTAAGCGCCATAGACATGCACAAAGGCATGGCAAACATTGAGAAATCTTTACAAGACTCCCGAGTCTGCATAAGTGAAGCATCGTTTGGGCAAAAGGTAAGACGCCTGGCAGCTCATTCCTTTGGCGGGCTTGATGGCTCTGGGTTATCCTTCTCCGCCTCTCCGTCGGTTGCTTTGTCCTGGAAGGTGGACGAGGCCCAGTCAATGCCGCTTAAGGCTTCAAATTCAGCCTCATCATCTATTAAACCGGCCGGGTCCACTTCAGGGGCAAAGGTATGCTTACGCATTGGAGGGATCAGGTTGATTTGATCATATGGAGCGTTTGGGAGCCTCCGGTTTTCATTGTCATAAGCTGGTGCATACTTGCTAAGATCTGTGTCGTTTCCAATAAGGGTCGCCACGGGACGTATGGCTTTGACACAGGCATTGAAGTCATGGTCTTCAAAGGCAGTACCGTCCTCCTTCAGACTTGGTTATCCAAGGGCAAGGTCGGCCGGGTCTAGTTCTGGGAGCCATGCTTTAGCCCATCTCAAAGCGGCTACGGCTCCGGCTCTTGAGGACGCCCGCCTTAGATCTTGGATCCGTTGAGGAAGAAAAGCGAGGCTCTTCAATACGTCTTGCAGAAGGCGGGGATGTGGAGTTGATAAAGCTACAACGGCCAAGGCACGTTGAGACCCGGAGTACAGCTGCTCCACAAGGGTGTAAACCGCCTTGAGCTTGATCAGCATGTTTTGCTTGAGGTTGGTACTTCTGGGGCCTGTATGGTCACAAGCATAAAGCAATAAGCCGGAGATAATCATCACAATAATCCTTGGAAGATTACAATATGTAAGGTTTTTTGGAGGGACTTACCGAAGATAGCTGAGACCATTTGGGATATCTGCCGCTTTAAGTCAGACAGTTCGGTTGTTGCCTCTGCAAGAGATGCTTCTGCCGTCTCGGCCCGAGTCACCAATGAAGACCTCTCATCAACCCAAGCCTTTTTCTCTGACTCAAAATTTTTCTTCAATTTCTCTTGTTCAGAGATGCTAAATTCAAACTTGGAGTTTGCTTTTTCAGTTTCAAGCTCTTGAAGCTTCAGCTGGCTCTTCAGGTCAGCAATCTCCGATTCAAATTGACTTATGGTAGCCTGTATTGGCACAAAGTTATGGTAAGGATCGTGATAAGGTAATAGTCAAGTCCCAAACACTTTACAAGTAAAGATATTTGGCACTTGGGGGCTAATGTATGCTCAAAGAATTTTTTTAATTTATTTGCTAAGTCATATGTACTAAAGTCTCAAGCATTTACAAGTAAAGATACTTGACACTTGGGGACTAATGTGTCAATTCAAAGCTTCATGCTATCACCGGGTTAAATGTATTTACTTTAAGCCGGACATACTAACAGTAAGTAGATTTTTAAGTCTACAACATATGCATTCATAAGCAATAGACTTGGGGGCTGGTACAGTAAGTAAGGATCAGGAAAAAGCTAAAGTTATACCTCGGATTTATGCTGGATTTGCTTCACCATGTCAATTTCCAAGTCACGGCTATTGTGCACTTGGTTCAGATAACCCGAGACTATATCACCAATGCTTAGGTGAGTATAATCAGTGATATCATGTTTGGCTTTCCGATGTTGAGCAAACTCCTCCTTGGCAGTACATTGAGCAAGAACAGTAGGCTGGCCCGGTTCAACATATTGGCTTTTCAGAAACACAACTTCTGGATCAGTCGTCTTGACCGGGCTAGGAATTTCCAGGTTATCAGAATTGTGGACAACGTCTTCTGCAGGCGGGTTAGAGGTTGACACCTGAATATCAAGAGCCGGTTCAGGCGGTGGCTGATGAGTGGAGCCGTCAGGAACGGATGAGTCAATTGTCGGTTCAAGGACCACCGGTTCTTGGGACGGCTTATTCTTCTTTGCCCTTTTGCCGGGCTTCACTTGCAGGCTGTCAACCAAAGTGGAAGGATGAGCATCAACGTATAAGTATGGAAAAAACTTAAAGTAAGAAAGGTTGCATTACCTGGGAGCTATTTTAAAAACTGGCATGTTTGATTGCATCGACTCGTCGGAAGACGGAGAAGTATCCTGATAATTGGAGTCAGATGAATTGAGAGGTTGGTGAATTAGACCCGCCAAAGGAAAAGCAAAATGTAAATCAGAGGTAACCTCGGTTCGATGCTTCCTGGTTACATCAGGTAAGCCAGAGGAGAGTTCGGCGTCTTGAGTGGCCCGAGTTTGCCTCCGGCTCTCAAGCTGTTGTTGCTTCAAAAGAAATTGAGGATCTTGGTAAGCTAGAGGATGTGAAAATCTTACTTTCCGGGTCACCCTTCGGATTTTTTGTGTTGGCAAAGGCTCTAAGTCGGAAGAGATTATAGTTACCTCTTCTTCAACTGCTTGACTGTTCCCAGTATCCTCCTGAAAGGATAGAATGTCAGTAAAATAGCAACAGGGGAGTTAAGAAAATTAAAGAATTACCTCTTCATCATCCGAAGAAGTATCATCCAATTTGAGCAAGTCGGAGGCGCTGGGCTTCTTCTTCTTTGAGGTTCCCGTCTTGGCAGTTTTTCTCTCAGTTTTCTTGGCTGCCCTGGCTTGCTTGGCGGCCTCATGGTCATACTTGACCTTCCAGAAATTGTCGTCGACCTGTGGAAAAAGATAAGGAATCATAAATACAAGAAGGCATAACATGTTAAAGAGTATTTTTGAAGATTGATAACTTACCGCAGGGGCCGGGTTCTTCTTGCAGAAGGGGAGTAAGCCGAAGGTATTACTGGTCACAGTGCCCTCCTTCAACAGAGATTGGACTGTAGCATCTATCACATCATCTGGTAAGTCTTCAAGACTTTGACGCATTGGGTCATCCTTTTCGCATGTGTATGTGCACATTAAGCCGAAGCGGCGGCTTAGTGGTAGAATCCGCCAGGTGACCCAGACTCGAACCAGGTCGATGCGGTTTAACCCGTTCCCTAGAAGAGCTTTGATCTTCCTGATGGTGGGGTTAAGAGGCAGGCGCTCAACAGCGGATAACTTATCTGCCAATGGATGATTGGGTTCGAGGCGCAGGGCGCGAAAGCCGGGCAGAGGCTTCTCATCAGCCGGTGATGTATCTTGACAGTAGAACCACGTATGGTTCCAGTCTTTCGGGTGACTCGGTAGTTCAGCATAAGGGAAAAGATAGTCTCTCCACCGCTGGATGGAGATGCCACCGAGTTCAAGGCTAGGCCCATTGGCACGTTCATTTTGCCGGTTCAAATAGAAGAGTTCTCTGAACAAAAGCAGACTTGGCTCCTCTCCCAAGTACACCTCGCAGAAGACTTGAAAATTGCAGAGGTTTGACACGAAATTGGGTCCAATGTCTTGAGGTCTAAGATCAAAGAAGTTCAGAACTTCCCTGAAGAATTTTGAGCCGGGAGGAGCAAATCCCCGGTTCATGTGATCCGTGAAAACTACTACCTCCCCATCTTTGGGTTGAGGTATTTCCTCATACGGGTTAGGGACGCGATAAGACATGACCTCCCTCTTCGGCAGATGGCCGGACTTCACAAACTTGGCAAGTTTGCTTTTTGTAACTGTGGATGGAACCCAATTGCAAGTCACACGGGCTTTGGCCGCCTTACGAGCCATGACGCCAGTAGCCTACGACACAATAAGAAAGCTCTGGTTCAACTTTAACCCGGAGAAATATCTAAAATTATTCAAAGTGGCGGCTTAAAGAAAGGGGCCTAATGACATAAGGGTGATTGTGCAATAAATATTAAGCCACTACAGGTGTCAAAAAGCAGTTAAACATATTCGACAGAGGCAGTTTTTACTTCTGGGTGAAACAAACAAGTTTTACAAGTTGCCGTTATCATTTTGGATCAAACAGCTGTTCTAAAAAGAAAATTTTCTAGACCTAGAACTGGCACAGATGAAGTTCAAGGGCTCGAACAAGGCTTCTGTGCGACAGAAAGGGATCTACTTGCAACCAAAGTGGGTGCGAAACAGCTACCGCGTCAAGTTTCTGCCATCTTTAAGATCAAAATGCCGGTGGTGAGCAAATCTACGAGGGGTTCCTAATGAGCAACGAAGAACACCGAAGAACTCGAAGGTCCTAATGCGGATCTGAGGAGCAAGGAAGAGAGGAACTCACGGATGAGGAGGAGCTGCGGAGGTTCGCTGTCGATCTCTGGTCAAGGTCAGGTTGATGCAGCGGCCTGAGTTGATGAAGACGAGGGAGTCAATGGCGAACAGCGGCGGAGCTCGAGTGGGAGAGAGAAGAGGAAGAGGGCGACTGGGGGCAAGACCTAGGTCGCCCTATTTATAAGAGAAGATTGACCGAGAGGGCGCGAAAAACGAGGAGATAACATTTATTATCCAGCGGCTCTGTCGCCTCGATTCTTGGGATGGTCAGTAAAGACAGAGATCCGTTGAACGATTCGACGGAATAGAAAATGAATTACAGGAAGAATGACGTCACGCCGGGTTAAGACGGATCCATAAGATGACGTCATGGCGGGTTAAAGAAAACCCTCTGAATAGCCAGAAGACTGAAGATTTATTTCTTAAGGTATTTTAAGATTGACATGAACAGGTTCAAATCAATCTGGGGCCTAATGTTGGGGATGTAACTATTTGTGTAAGCCACCCAGGAGGGGCCGGGTTATGCAAAGAAGACTCACCAGAAAGAAGCCCAAGACCAAGCATGAAGATGGCGATTCAATAAAGGTCTTAAAGCCCACAGGCGACTTAAGCCCGTTGTAGTAAACCGCCATGATGGCATGACTTGTAACATAAGGTAGACTTAACTAGTCACTGAGCCGGACATTGTTTATAAGCCAGCCGGGACTCTGTAAGCCGCAGGGCGTCCACCCGTGTATATAAGGGGACGACCCGCTGGCGGCTTAGGGCAGGAAATAACTCATCGAGAACCAGGCATAGCGTGTCTCGCTCCCTGGTCATCGAAACATCAATACCAACCCAACTAGACGTAGGCCTTACCTTCACCGTAAGGGGCCGAACTAGTATAAACCCTCTCGTGTCCTTTGTCCCGATTTAACCCCTTCAAGCTTCCTAGTTGCGATGGCTCCACAACTAAGTCCTTTCACGAGGACATCTGACGTGACAATTCCACGACAATTCCCATAGCCATTCCAAGATATATTGTCATGCAACTTCCACCGTTCCGTCTCATGACATGTGTGCTCATCATCATATTGCGTTGCATGATCATATAAAGATGACATGATATTTGTAGCAAATCCATCATTCATCATTGTAGTACATGTTATGTTAGATCATTGCACATTCTGATACACTGCCAGAGGCATTCATATAGATTCATCTTGTATTAAGTTTATCGAGTTATAAGTAAATAAAAGTGTGATGATCATCATTATTAGAGCATTATACCAGTGAGGAAAAAGGATGATGGAGACTGATGAGTCCTCCAAAGAATGAGGTTGAGGTTCCGAACTTAAGAAAAAAAGGAAAAAAAGAGTGGCCAAAAAGAGCCCAACAAAAAATGAGAAAAAAGAGAGAAGGGGCGATGTTACTATCCTTGTACCACACTTATGCTTCAAAGAAGCACCATGTTCTTCATATCGAGAGTCTCCTGAGTTGTCACTTTCATATACTAGTGGGAATTTTTTATTATAGAACTTGGCTTGTATATTCGGACGATGGGCTTCCTTAAATGCCCGAGGTCTTCATGAGCAAGCAAGTTGGATGAACACCCACTTACTTTCAGTTGAGCTTTCATACACTTATAGCTCTAGTGCATCCGTTGCATGGCAATTCATACTCCTCGAATTGATATCGATTGATGGGCCTCTTCATTGCCTATTGATCCGCCGAGTTGATGCGAGCCTTTCTTCCTTTTTGACTTCCCTTATTGATCTACCACCGCATTCTATTTCACCCATAGTGCTATGTCCATGACTCACGCTCATGTATTGAATGGAGTTGAAAATGCTGAAGCGCGTGAAAAAGTATGATCCAATTGCTTGGTTTGACACCGGGGTGCTCATGATTTATGCGGTGAAGGTGGAGTCATGCCATGCTTACATAATTCAACGAGTAGGGATAACATTCATTGAGCATTGTATATTTTACAAAAGTAATGATTATGTTCTTGTATTCATGGATATTATTATGTTGATGTCAATTACTTCATCGTTTCTCAATATTTATACCATAAAGAGATTACATGATAAACATGCTAGGTAGCATTTAACATCAACAATCCTCTTTTTATCATTTACCTACTCGAGGACAGTTGAAAATATGCCCTAGAGGCAATAATATTTGTATTATTATATTTACATATTCATAATTATAGATTTTATATTTTATGATATAACTGCTATGATCCTGGAATATGCGATTCAGTGAAAAATTTATATGCACGTGTGGAATGATAAATGGGAAAATAAAAGGTTTCTAGTCTTGCCTCTAGGACTGTCTCAAGTGTTGTTGATGATCACATTTTCCGGGTCTTAGGATATCGTTAAGTGCAACGATAATCCTAAAACAACATTGAGATTATGTCATTGGAAGAACGGTCATATTGAATCCACACAATCTTGTCTGTAGTGAATTGAGTTAATATCGTCTGTAATAACGCGTAGTGTTAACATGTGATTTTGCTCCTTAGACCATGAAAGTATCGTAGTCACTTCTTGCCGTACGATGGGCTTTGGGGTTGCTCAAACATCACCTGTAACATGGTGATAATAATGACAAGTTACAGGTTCATTGGAAAGTTTGACAAGATACTAGATGCTCGAGAGTGGGATTTGCTCCTCTGATAATGGATAGACATTCTTAGGGCCCTCTCGGTGTGGCGGCATCCATCATCTTCCAGGCAGACACAGGTGTCTTCGTCATGGGGATGACGAAACACGATAACAAGAAAGAAGAACAAAACCGATAACGAGGATAACAGTATAGTGAGCATGTGGTGACTCAGGAGGATACGGGTACATCCCGGGTTTTGTGAAGTATCGCGAAGCAAAGGAAACATCACATGATAACTAAAGGTTCACTTGAATATCATTCGTGTTCTCATAGGGATCGATATGGAAGTCCATGGTTCTGCTGTCAATCATTGAACGAAATGGTTTCATTCATGTCTGTGAGTTATCGAACTTACGGGGTCACAAGCTTAAGGCAATCACAATCTGGTGAGTGTTAGTAGGACGGGAGTGATGAGAACATTTTTTTGAAATTGTTTTATTAATATTCGAAATAGTTCTGATAGGATTAGGAAGCGTTTGGTCACCGAAAGGGTTTCAAAGAGTATCGGATAATACCGGGTATTACTGATAAATATATATAGGTAAAGAATATTTTCAGAGATGTTAAATTATACTCCTCCGTCCCAAAATTCTTGTCTAAGATTTGCCTAAATACGGATGTATCTAGTTACGTTTTAATGTTAGATACATCCGTATCTAGATAAATTTAAGACAAAACTTTTGAGACGGAGGGAGTATATAAGATAATTTGAAAGTATTTAAAATGCTTCTATATTTAATTTTAGTATAATTTTTTTAGTCTTAATTTTAATATAAATAGGACTAAAAAGGTCACGTGATGAAAAGACAACTTAGGCCACCAAGGCCCAAATGAAGAAGCGTCTCACTTCCTAAGAAAGGAGGCGAATGTAAAGAAAAAAAATTAAGACATGCTGGGTCAGTACTTGCGAACGCGTCCGTGGATATTTAAGGTGCCGGATTTGCATATTTCGGCTGTAGAGGCTCTTATGAGTGTGATCGATCCGTCCAACTTGACCACGTCCTGCAATTTACGTGGGATCTACCGCTGTACGGCTGCATCTCGTCACACTTGTCTGTCGATAGACCTTTTATCTTATCTTGGCATTTACCTTGGCGCACATGGGTTGCGAATCAGCTTCGTCTACATGGACAGGCTTCGCGAAGTTACGGACGCGTGCGTGCCAAGGCGTGTCCTTTCTTTTTTCTACGTGGCGCCCAGTACGAGCTCCGCAGCAACGTGTCCTGCCCGCGGGCTCTATCCGTATGGTAGCCGCAGCTTATAAATATTTCCTGTTCCAAGCTCCTTGCAGCAACAGCTGATCCGAGGTAACCATTAGCCAAAAGTGATCTTTCATTTCTTTTCCCAAGAGATCTCAGTTCGTGTTCGAACTCCAGTGTTTGTTTGAGCATCAGCCATGGCCTCCAACCAGGACAAGGCAAGCTACCGCGCCGGCGAGGCCAAGGCCCACACCGAGGTGACCATCTCCGCCGATCTTCTTCAAGTAGTTGCCGGAGCACACGATCCGTGTTCAGTCTGCTGAAATGCTTCCATCCATTGTTCGTTGCAGGAGAAGGCCGGACAGATGACCGGCGCGGCCAAGGACAAGGCGTACGAGGCCAAGGACAAGGCGTCGGGCGCGGCGGGGCACACGACGGGGAAGGGGCAGGGCGCCGTGGAGGCCACGAAGCAGAAGGCCGGCGAGGCGGGGCAGAAGACGTCCGAGACGGCGCAGGCCGCCAAGGACCGGGCCGCCGAGGGCAAGGACCAGACCGGCAGCTACCTCGGCCGCACGGCCGAGGCCGCCAAGCAGAAGGCCTCCGAGGCGACGGGGTACACGCAGGACAGGGCCTCCGACGCGGCGCAGTACACCATGGACTCCGCCGTCGCCGGCAAGGACAAGACCGGCAGCGTCCTCAGCCAGGTCAGCCACTTGCACTCATCAAAGACGGCATTGCGCTACTGTAATCTGTTTGTGCTGCGTATGCTCAACCTTTACTTGAACTTGGTTTTCGTGTAGGCCGGCGAGCAGGTGAAGAACGCGGTGGTCGGCGCAAAAGACGCGGTGGCGAGCACGCTGGGGATGGCGGGAGACAACACCTCCAGCGCAACCAAGGACGCGAGCACCACCGAGACCATCACCAAGAGCCGTCACTAGATGATGATACCTTTCGCAGTTGCATATATGCTTCTGCTTTCCTTTGGTTGTTCCTGGTGCTTGGATCTTCAGGCTCCTGTGGTGTGTCCGAGTCTATATGCTGAGGTCGGGCGAGAATGTCTGACGAGAGATGTATCTTTGGTGTTCGGACTTGTCGTTTTAAGTTCCACTATGGTGTAATAATAAATAAAGTAATTAGTCTTTAAGCGGGAGTACATACCATGTGGTCATGGTTTCGAAATGCTGACATGCTCGTTCCGATGAAGTACATTGATGCATTACACGGTCTGACTCCGGCTGCTCAAGCGGCCGTGCCGAGCAGGCCGGGGCTCTGCCTATGAGCTATGTAGTGGAATCTGAGAAAATTAAAGGAAAAAATCCAAAACAAACCTTGAACTTATAAACGAAAGCTAAATCAAACCTTAAACTTGAAATCCTGAAATTCAGTACACCGAACTCTTTGATCCCGGTCTATTTTGAACCTTGAGGGAGTTCCAAAACAGGATTATCGACGTGGCATGTTAAATTCCGGGATTATTCGCGGCGGACTCGACTGGGCGGCCCACCAGGCATGAAGCAATTTTTTTTCTTTTTCTTGACACGCGACCTAAAAAGTCTCTCTTTCTCAACGCGCGATGTAAAAATTCCAAACCAAAATGACTCCTGCGGACAGACTCAATCTTGGGATCTGGCAGAATTGAACTCACCCGGCCAGCCACTAGAACAGAAGACTATGAGTGACATAATTAGAGGCCCACAATATTTAAGCACACACCGAAGTGTCGGACTTTGAAAACATCACGAGTTTAGAAAATTGTACATGGCATTTCATAAAAACGTATGTGCAATGTAAAATAATATTTGTGTGATTAAACAAATGTTTCGTCCATTCAAAAAAATGTAACATTTCAAGAATATTCACGAGTTTCAAAAAATGTGCTTGTGACATTTTCAAAAAGAAGTGTATACAATGTAAAAAGATGTTTGAGTGATGTAAAAAAATGTGTCAGACCCTTAAAAAGAATATACGTGGCATGTGTTTGAAAAAAGTGTATATAATTTTAAAAATGTGTGACACTATACAAAAATGTTTGTGTAGTTTTATAAAATGTTTATTGTCGTTAGGAAAATGTAAACCGTGTATTCAAAAAATATTACTCCTCACACACTCACCCTCACACCCACACTCCCACTCTGTTGCTCCTCCTGCTAGCTCCTGTATCTATCTCAGATGCAGCTAGAAGTTCAACCACGATGACCAAGCCATTCAGGTGCAGGGCACTGCAGATGCAGATCGCAAAAAAAAATAAAAAAAATGCAGATCGCCCTGCTCCTCATCTTGCCCGTCGCTGCTTCCCTGCTCCAGGCCAGCGACACTGCTTCAGTTACATACCTAGAAAAACATGTATTTGAAATAAATGTAAATAATGTATCTGAAAAATGTCAAAAGTGTATCAAAAAACATTTCATGTATGCGCTAAAAATTTACATTGGCTACTGAGAATAATTGGACGTGTGTAAGAAAAGAAAAGCGGTTACCGGTAAAGAAACAAAGCAAAAGCAAAAAAATAAATATATGAAGAAAATCAAGAAAGAAACAAAAAATCAAAAGTATAACGAAGTAAGAAGAACCATATAAAACTAGTGAAAAAACAAAGTATAACGAAGAAAAAAAAACAAAATCAAAATAAACAAAGAAAAACCAGAGCAGCACGAACGACTACGCTAATGGGCTGGCCCGGTTCAGCGAATATACCGGCTAAATCCCCTCAAGGTTCAAAATAGACCGGGATCACAGAGTTTGGTGTGCTAATTTCAGGGATTGAGAGTTCCGGGTTTGATTTAGCGTTCGCCTACGAGTTCAAGGTTTATTTCGGACTTTTTCCAAAATTAAAAGAATGAAAATGTTGGTGCCTTCACAGATTCAATCATTAGAGAGTTTTCAATCATCCATTCAGCTCTAAAATCAGAAACAAATGAAACTGTATATCTGACGACCGAGAACTGTATATCTGACGACCGAGCCTGCTTACGACAGGCTTGTTGTTATAAAAGGCTTTTTTTTCTTGAATACGACAAAGCTTGCGTATCGTATCATTTCATCGATGGAAGGAATAGAAGAAATACAATGAGTCATAACACAAACGCAGACAGGCGTGTACGTGGTGCTCGGAGCAGAGAAACAAGGGGTGCTCGGCCCGAACAGAAGAGATAACACCGCTAAAAACCAACCAAGTCAAAACGAAGATCGGCAAAACACGTCGCCAAGGCAAACACTGGGGACGCCGCAAGCGGCAAGATAGCGCCTTCAAGAATGAAGACAATGTCTCCGTCACCATCTAGTTCGGATGAGCCAGACCTAGGTTTTCCCTTGTGTAAGTGCATCTAGTGCCACCCCTAGTTGGTTTTGGAGTATTGACGACAAAGTTGGTTGAGGGACTAATGCGTTTGTGAGAATTGCAGCATAACACAGGTAGTGTCCCTCATTGATTCGGTTTACCTACCGGAGATGACCCCTAAAAATGTATGAAGACATTGAAGACAATGGTGGTATGAGAAGATATTCATATTGAAGACTATGACATGAGAAGACACTGCGTGAAGACTGTGGAGCGCGAAGACTGTGTGGTTTCGTTGTTTCCTTTTCTTCTTTGTTGAGTCATAGGAACCACCGTACTGTTAAGTGGGGTCCAAGTGAACTAAGTCAGAGTGACTGAAGTGATGCTCAACCCAAATTCTATGTCTTCGAGCGAAGACAATGAGAGCAAATCTTATCCAGAGCTGGATGAGTCAGCTTTGCTTGTAGCCCAAGTAAAGTTGTCGTGTGTGTTTGAAATCTGACCGTTGGAACACGTGTCAGTTCCTTAGTGACTCAGGGTCATTTCGGACAAATCAGGTCGGGTTGCTTTGTGGCTATAAATAGCCCACCCCCTACACCATAAATTGGTGGCTGCTCAGAGTTAGTGCACGGCTTTTGTCGTTTGAGAGCAACCCACCTCGAAGCATTTGAGAGAGAGAAATCCTTGCGAGGACAAAGCCCAAACACCCAGAGCCAAAGATTGTTAGGCATCACTGAAGTCTTTCTGTCTGTGTGACCTGAAGACTTATTACACTTGAGGACTGTGAATCCTCCAGCCGGTTAGGCGTCGCATTCTGAGCATCCAAGAGTCATTGTGGATTGCCGATGAACGAAGTCTGTGAAGGTTTCGAAGTCTACCTTGAAGACTTACCAGAGTGATTGGGCGAGGACTGGGTGTCCTTAGCTCAAGGGGAATAAGGTGAAGACACGGTCTTCTGAGTTAAATCTCAGCCTCCCTAACCAGACGTACAGTTGTCACAGCAACTGGAACTGGTCCAACAAATCCTGTGTCTTCAACAATCGACTGGTTCTATCCCTTTCCATCCTTTACTTAAGTTTGTCCTCATGAAGTCGCTGCCTATATGTGTATCTGTTTGACTTCATTGTTTGACTACTACTGTTGATTGGCTTCATACTATCTTCCATCCTGATCCTTACTACTTAGCTGCTATTAGTCATGTACCTTCACATCATTGCATATTTGACTATGGCTTGCTTATGGTAGATTATCTTCCGCTGCATATCAATTAGGTCATTTCTGTTGTTTGTCTTCGAAACTTCTAAGTTTTGAAGACTTTCATAAAAATCGCCTATTCACCCCCCCCTCTAGTCGATACTAGCACTTTCAATTGGTATCAGAGCAAGGTACTCCCTTGTTCTGTGTGATTCGGTTTAACCACCTGGAGTTTCAGCTATGTCGACTGCAGGGATAATCAAAGTCTCCGCTGCTTGTCCGGTGTTCGATGGAACTGAATATCCCTACTGGAAGAATAGGATGCGCATGCATCTTGAAGCCATTGATGTCGACTTCTGGTATGTCGTCAAGAACGGCGTTCCCAAAACTGGTGAAGGTGTCACCCCCACTGATGTCAAGAAGTTCATTCAACTGGACTCTACTGCAAAGAACATCATCTGTGGTCATCTGACCAAAGGACAGTATGGCCGTGTGAGTGCTCTGGAAACGTCGAAGCTAGTCTGGGACTGGCTATCCAAGGTCAATGAAGGCGTCTCAACTCAAAGAGATCAAAGGATCAGTGTTCTTTGCAACCTCTTCAACCGCTTCAAGAGAAACGACAATGAAAATGTCCAGCTCACGTTTGATCGTCTGACTGACATCAAAAATGAGCTTCAAGCTCTTGGCGCCACTGAGATCACCAAGCATGAAATCGTCAAGACACTGCTGAGATCACTTGACAGCTCCTTTAACACCCTTGCCCTCATGATACAAGAACGTCCTGACTTCAAGACACTCGATCCGTCTGATATACTTGAGAGGCTCAACACACATGAATTCCAGCTTTCTGAGAAAAGAGATATCTATGGTCCCAATTATGACCGAAATCGCGCCTTGAAGGCAAAAGTGGTTTCCTCATCTGAAGAAGAATCTGACTGCGGTTCTGATGATCCTGAAGACATTGGAAAGGAACTTGCCATGCTTGTTGAAAGGATCGATATGGTTGACTAGAGGGGGGGTGAATAGGCAACTAACAATTTTTTAAGCTTTTCTTAGTCAAATTAAACTTTGCAACAAAATAGATTGTCTAGATGTGCAACTAAGTGAGCAACCTATATGATGCAATGATAACTAGCACACAAGCAAGTAAAGGATGTAAACAAGTAGACTAGCAAAAGTAAAAGGCACGAGATAACCAAGAGTGGAGCCGGTGGAGACGAGGATGCGTTACCGGAGTTCCTTCCTTTTAAGGGGAAGTACGTCTCCGTTGGAGCGGTGTGGAGGCACAATGCTCCCCAAGAAGCCACTAGGGCCACCGTATTCTCCTCACGCCCTCACACAATGCGAGATGCCGTGATTCCACTATTGGTGCCCTTGAAGGCGGCGACCGAACCTTTACAAGCAAGGTTGGGGCAATCTCCACAACAAACGGAGGCTCCCAACAACAACAACACCACGAAGCTTCACCATAATGGAGTATGGCTTCGAGGTGACCTCAACCGTCTAGGGTGCTCAACACCCAAGAGTAACAAGATCCGCAAGGGATAAGTGGGGGAAATCAAATATCCTGTGGTGGAAGTGTAGATCGGGCCCTTGTCACCCAATCCCGAGCAAATCAACAAGTTTGATTGGCTAGGGAGAGAGATCGGGCGAAAATGGAGCTTGGAGCAACAATGGAGCTTAGAGGTGGAAGAGGTAACCTACTAGAGGTAGAAGACACCCCTTATATAGTAGTGGAAAAATCCAACCGTTATCCAACAAGTTCAGCCCGCGACACACGGTACTACCGCTCCAGGGGCGCGGTACTACCGTGAGGCTGCGCGGTACTACCGTGGACGACCACGGTACTACCGCGGCAGCAGCACAGGCCGGAACTGGCCTGACTAATGGGCAGTACTACCGCTAGTGCGGTACTACCGCTCCCCCTTGCGGTACTACCGCAAGGCAGGAGAGTCACGTCCTGGGAAGGGCGCGGATGAAATAAATTACATCCGTGCCTACTTCCGCTGAAACTGGGGTGGTGCAAAAACCCGACGCGGTACTACCGCTCGCAAGGTGCGGTACTACCGTGGCGGGCGCGGATGTAAAAAATTACATCCGCGCCTACTACCGTGGCTCAGCGGTACTAGGTAGGAGGGCCACGGTACTACCACTCCCAGGGAGCGGTACTACAGTGGGCCCCTGCGGTACTACCGCGCTGGACGAGCGGTACTACCGTGGTGGGCGCGGATGTAAAAAATTACATCCGCCCCTACTACCGCACCGGAGCGGCACAAGGCCTGGGTGCCGCGGTACTATTGCTCCGGAGGAGCGGTACTACCGTGACACCCAGCGGTACTACCGCTTGTACCTGCGGTACTACCGCAAGTACATCAGTAGTCGCCAGGTTTCCGCACAACCAAGATAACGAAGCGCAGCTCCAAAGTGCAGGGAAAGGGGAGACAAGTGTACGTGTTGATTTCACCCAAACCTTTCCGACGCGGACCCCCTCTTAATAGTACGGCTCTCCTACGACTCAAATCCACCAAAGAGAAATGTAGGACGACGCCGACTTCAATAGTCTCCGAGGGGCACCGAATCGTCTCGTGCCCAGTGATGAAGTATCTGAGAGACTCAAGGCACACGATTAGTCCGCAAAAGCATTGTCATCAATCACCAAAACATCTCAGGGATAAACATGCCCTTACAATCTCCCCCTTTTTGGTGGATTGATAACAACACGGGATTTGCACATAGATAAGATAATTGAGAGCAGGGGCAAACCCCACCTCTCTAAAATATAGACGGGCTCCCCCTAGATGTGTGCTCTTTAGATGAATTCTTTGGACTGCAAGGCACACAAACTAGGATCAACACTCCCCCTATATTTTAGAGACCAACGCATGATAATAAGCATAGCATAGCATAAAGATAGCACAATATAACACAAGCTTGCTAGGATAGATAGAGTGCATATGTCTTACACCATACGAAGTAAGGTAACCAAGGTTCAAGCGAGAAAGCAGCAAATAGTTCAACTGAGAAAGCAGCAACCACACGACTCGCAAACGCAACCACACGACTCGCAAACGCGCAAATCCCTACACTCTCTCCCCCTTTGGCATCGAGACGCCAAAAAGGCAGAGAGGACACCTACACACACAAGAGGTGGCTCAAGCAGAGAACTCGTCCCAATCCTCTCCGTCAGACGCCTCTGCAGCTGGAATGGACTCCTCAACATCCTCCTCAGAATCAGTCCACCTGTAGCCTTGCTTCTCCATCCACTCGGCTTCGGGAGTGATGCGCTCCTCAGACCCGCCAGACACATTTTCACCATAGAGCTGCAAGATCTGGTTGTGCCGGCGACGACTCTCCTTGGACTCCACGTGAGTCCTGTACTGCCCCTTGGCTTGCATGCAGAAAAGAGACTTCATCTTATCCTTCAACTTCTTGGCCCACGATGGCCTAGAAGCACTCTAGGAGGGCCTAGCAGTATGGCCCTCAGCAGCATCCTCGGCGCCAGCAGCCTCCTCATCAACAGCAGTTCTAGCAGCAGTCGCCTCGGCGCGAGTAGTGGTGTTGGCCCAGTTGGTTTTGATACGCAGGCAGATGGGCTCATGGCGAACCCAATCAAGAGCCAGAAACTCATCATCAGGATACATCTTCTCCCAAGTCTTCGAAAGCAGCAGAAACAGATAGGGCCCATAGATAGGGACCTTGCGGGTAAACTGCAAACCGGAGCTCACACCACATGATGTGTGAGACATCAAGTGGATGTGACTGAGACGAACGAGCATCCTCGCAGATGGGCATCATGTCCACCATATAGGCATGAACCTTGTCTTTATCACCGATGCGAGGGAACAAGGAGTTGCGGAAGATGCGATACATGATATCCAGGAAGGAGTTGAGCACCAAAGTTTTCTTGCCATTGGCGAGTGTCTTCTCAACCATGAAAGGGGCAAGTCTGTCCTTGCTGGCAGAATCAGCATTGGCATGGGGGCGAACACCCACTGGAGTGTTGAGTCTATCATCAGGAACCTGGAGGAGATCCATGAACTCCTTCCAGGTAGCAGTCAGCTTACGGCCGTTGGTCATCCAGGTCATCCTCCGTTCCTCATCGGAGTGAAAGTAGACTGAGGCAAAGAACTGACAGATAAGCTCAGGGTCATAGTCGAGGTGGAAGGTAATCACATGCTCAATGCCAAACTGCTCCACCAAGTCCAGAGCCTCTCCAAAGTAGTCACGAGACTTGTCCTTCCTCATGTGATGCATATCAATCCATTTCACCTCCACATAGGTGTTCTGCTTGTTCTTGATGACATCCAGATAGATGTTGACCTGTTGCTTGTTCCAGAACAGCTCACAGCCTCTGAAGTTGGCACGCGGGTGCACATAAGGGTGAAGCTTCCTGAGACGGACATAATCAGCTTGGGCGATCTCATCCATGCCCTTAGCAGGCTCCTTGTGCTTGCTAGCGGTGGTCTTGACATTGCGCTTGGACGCAGATGATCCCTCTGGAACTTCTCCTGGGTTGCGCAGACGCTTGGAGCCAGTGTCACGAATGGGATTGGACCGGCGAGAGCCACCACCTGAGACACACACGCAAAGCACCAAAACAAAAATGCGAAGAGGATCAATGCAAAGGTCATGAAAAACAGCACAGGAAACTCATAGAAGGCATACGAGAAAGTTGGCATGCGATAGATGTGGGCCACGGTAGAACTGCCATTGTTTGCGGTACTAAAGATTAGTACTGCTCCAGACGCGGTAGTACCGTGCGAGGTCACGGTAGTACCATGGCTGGAGCGGTAGTAAGCTCTTAGTACCGCACGGGGCACGGTAGTACCGCACCCGAGGGGCGGTAGTACCGTGCGAGCGGTAGTACCGCGCCATACGGGCGGTAGTACCGCGTCGCGTCAGATCTAACACGTGATTTGAATCTGAAAAGAACCGCGAAACCATGGCGATGCTACGGTGATCCGATCTAGCGTAAGACAACAATACAAGTATAAATCCTATGCAATACCACACTCCTTCATCCTATTCTTGCAGAGATTAAGCCTATGAATCTCAAGAACACACAAGCCTCCCCCAAAACCTAAAAGCACCAAACACAATCAAAAGGAGAGGGAGTTGGGGAAAAACCTTGGTCCAGAGCAAGATCACGTGGTGGGGAACGATCCCACCGGTCGGAATCACGGGAGGGCAGCCGGTGGAGGAGATCCGGCGACGAACGCCGGCTCCGTTCTTGAGCACGGGAGAGGAAGAGACAACGTGGGGAGAGAGGGCACGAATGGGTATGGGGAGTTAGAACTCCCCCTGCCCGTCCTTATCCCCACGCGCTCGAACCGACGTGGTAGTACCGCGTATCATCGCGGTAGTACCGCTCGGGTGGAAGTACCGCGCCGAGGCGGTAGTACCGCTCAACCAGGCGGCAGTAAAAAATTACTGCCGTGTGGGGACGGTAGTACCGTGCTCCTACCAGCGGTAGTACCGTGGCTGGCCACGGTAGTACCGTGGCCTGTCGCGGTAGTACCGTGAGCTCAAGACACCGCAGGTTTCAAACACGAGAGGAAAACGCCTTTGCACGAGAACTTTCACACACAAGAAACCACAAGGAGAACAGCAGGAAACCACCAAGCGACACAGTCTCTCGAGAAGAGAGGGCGGTGGCCGAAGCCACCTATGTTTGAGTTGGATGGTATGGCACCACGAAGAATTATCCTTGGGCCCATGACCAAAACTCGTCTTTGAAGCACAAGTACCATCAAAAATGGCTAATGTGAAAGATATGATCTATTTATGCATAACGAGGGGAGGGAGAGTTCATTGAGAGAACAACACTCCCCCTATGTCCATGCCTACACCTAAACGAGACACCAAGTTGAGTGTGGTGGGGGTGCACGGTTTCAAGTCACATTGCTCAAATCAATGATATTTAGCTCATGCCTTAACTCGCGAAATCTTGCTTCATCCAAGGGCTTCGTGAAAATATCTGCAAGGTTATCATGAGTGTTGACATACTTGAGCTCAATCTCCCCTCGCCTAATGTGATCCCGGATGAAGTGATACCGAATCTCAATGTGCTTCGTCTTGAAGTGTTGCACCGGGTTGAGAGAAATCTTGATGGCACTTTCGTTGTCACACCAAAGAGGCACTTTGTCACAAATGACACCGTACTCCTTTAAAGTTTGCCTCATCCATAGGAGTTGAGCACAACAACTACCGGCCGCCACATACTCCGCTTCGGTGGACGAGAGAGACACACAACTTTGCTTCTTGGAAGACCAACTTACCAAAGAGCAACCAAGAAATTGGCACCCTCCGGAAGTGGACTTCCTATCCACTTTGTCTCCCGCCCAATCGGAATCCGTGAACCCTTCAAGCTTGAAGTTTGCTCCTCTTGGGTACCATAGGCCAAAGTTTGGGGTATGAGCCAAATATCGAAAGATTCGCTTGACCGCCACATAGTGACTTTCCTTTGGTGCGGCTTGGAAACGTGCACACATCCCCACACTCAACATGATATCCGGTCTAGATGCACAAAGGTAAAGCAAGGAGCCAATCATGGAGCGATATACCTTTTGATCCACCGCTTTACCATTGGGATCGATGTCAAGTTGGCACTTGGTAGGCATTGGTGTAGTAGCCGGCTTGACATCACTTAGCTTGAATCTTTTAAGCATGTCTTGAGTGTATTTGGCTTGGTTGATGAAGGTTCCTTCTCTTCTTTGTTTGATGTCGAAACCAAGGAAGAACTTCAACTCTCCCATTGAGGACATCTTAAACTTGGAGGTCATGAGAGTGGCAAATTCGTAGTCGATACCCTCGACTTGGGAGTAGCCTTGTGCTACCAATCTTGCCTTGTTGCGAATGATGTTCCCATGAGCATCTTGCTTGTTCTTGAAGATCCACTTGGTTCCAATGACGTTGTGGTTCCCCGATGGCCTTGGCACCAATCTCCACACTTTGTTGTACTCGAAGTTGTTGAGTTCTTCATGCATGGCATTGAGCCAATCCGAGTCTTCGAGCGCCTCATAGACCTTTTGGGGTTCAACACAAGAGACAAACGCGTGATGTTCACAATAGTTTGCTAATTGTCTACAAGTGCTTACCCCCTTTCTTATACTTCCAACCACATTTTCCATGAGATGGCCTTGGGTGGTGAGCTTGGAAGCAATCTTCACGGCACGACGCTCTAATTCCTCCTCGGATGTGGAAGGAGGAGGGTTGACTTGATCATCTTGAGCGCCGTCTTGAGCTTGTTCTTGATCTTGAGGTTGCTCTTGATCTTGAACTTGCTCGAGGGGGAGAACTTGACCTTGGGCATCATTTAGAGGTTCACCACCATCTTGAGGTTGATCTTGCCCTTGGTCTTGTTCACGAGGTTGAGGGCCTTCACTTTGTTCTTCGGAAGCGTGTGGGTCTTGATGAGGTGATGGCTCTACTTGAGTAGAGCATTGTCCTTCTCCTTCGGCCACAAGGGGTTCCTCAATGGGTAGAATTTGACCAATACCCATTCTTCTTATGGCTTGGGGAGGAATTTCATCACCTACATCACAAGTACCACTTTGCTCCACTTGGGAGCCGTTATTTTCGTCAAACTCCACGTTACACGTCTCCTCAATGAGTCCGGTGGACTTGTTGAGGACACGGTAAGCATGAGAGTTTGTAGCATAACCAACAAATATGCCCTCATGAGCTCTAGCCTCGAATTTAGACAAACGAACACCTTTCTTGAGAATGAAACACTTACAACCGAACACCCGGAAGTACTTGAGGTTGGGCTTGTTGCCGGTGAGTATCTCATAAGGAGTCTTGTTCAAGCCTTTGCGGAGATAGAGCCGATTGGATGCATGACATGCGGTGTTGATGGCTTCGGCCCAAAAGTTGTAAGGAGACTTGAACTCCGCCATCATGGTCCTTGCCGCATCCATCAACGTCCGGTTCTTCCTCTCCGCTACACCATTTTGTTGAGGGGTATAAGGAGCAGTATATTGATGCTTGATCCCCTCATCACTGAGAAACTCATCCAAGGTGTAGTTCTTGAACTCGCTGCCGTTGTCACTTCTTATTGTCAAGATCTTTGCATCATGTTGACGTTGAGCTTCATTTGCAAAGTTGATGATGGTTTGTTGAGTCTCACTCTTCTTCTTGAAGAAGTATACCCAAGTGTATCTTGAGTAGTCATCCACAATCACCAAGCAATACTTTCTTCCTCCAAGACTATCAAAAGATGGAGGCCCAAAGAGATCCATGTGAAGGAGCTCCAAGGGTCTCTTCGAGTAGATGATGGTTGATGGAGGGTGAGCTTTTTCATGAAGCTTCCCTTTGATACAAGCACTGCAAGCACGATCTTTGGCAAAGCTAACGTTTGTTAGTCCACGGACATGGTCCCCCTTGAGAAGACTTTGCAAAGATCTCATATTGAAGTGGGCTAAACGGCGATGCCAAAGCCATCCCACATCAACTTTAGCCATTAGGCATGTCGCGGTCTTAGTGGGTCGCTCTGAAAAGTTAATCACATAAAGACCGTTCTCGACATGCCCAACAAAGGCTACTTTAAGAGTCTTGCTCCACAAGAGGGCCACGGTATCAATGTCAAAGAATGTAGCAAAACCCATGAGTGCAAGTTGACGAACGGAAAGCAAATTGTATGCAAGGGACTCAACAAGCATGACTTTCTCAATCGTTAGATCATGAGAAATGACAACCTTGCCGAGACCCAATACCTTAGAATGTGATGCATCACCCCACTCAACATTGGTGGGCATAGATGGAATCTCTTGCACGTCCACCACCAAGTCCTTGCTTCCAGTCATATGATTTGGTGCTCCACTATCGAGCGACCATGATCCCCCACCGGAAGCAAACACCTACACGAGATCAATGCTTGGTTTTAGGTACCCATTTAGTAATGGGTCCTTTGATGTTAGTAACAAGGGTCTTGGGAACCCAAATAGACCATTCAATGTACTCATAAGAAGAACCAACAAATCGAGCATAAACATGTCCATCACTAGCACGGCACAACACATATGACGGGTTAAAGTCGCCGGCTTTGTTTGAGGAAATGCTTTTGCCCTTTTGGACGTCAACTCCCTTCACTTTCTCCTTCTTCTTCTCAGGAGCACCCTCTCCCTCTTTCACAAATGTTTGTTTGAGAGGAGGAGGATGATTGGTCTTGTTGTTCTTCTTCTTCTTGCTCTTGGACTTGGGTGCAAACCCAATTCCTTCCTTGGCCACAACTTCCTTTTGATTGCTCAAAAGGTCGTTGAGGTTTTTCTCACCTTGAATGCAAGACACAAGGCCTTTCTCAAGTTGATCCTTCAGCTTGGCATTTTCCTCCACAAGATGCACATGCTCACAACATGGGTTAGTAGCACATGCATTATCAATTAATACCATATGAGGAAAGGTGGCCTTTTTCTTGATTAACTTAACTTGGAGTTGAGCATGAGACTCTTTGAGGCTAGCATGAGTACCCTTCAAGACCTTGTGGGCCTTGTCAAGTATCTCAAACTCCTCTTTGAGTCTAGCATGATCAACCCCAAGTTTAGCCTTCTCGGAAGTTAGCACACGAGACATGACAAGAGCATGATCAAGATCTTTCTTTAACTTAGCATGGTCATCATTGTGTGACTCCTCAAGAGTCAAACGATGCACACGCTCTTCTTCAAGAGCATTAGAGAGATCCGATATCTCATCGACATAATCACGACTATGACCTTCCATCTTAGAGATGGTTTCTTCGTGAGCCTCGATCATGTCATTGGCCTCGCCAAGTTGTTCCAAGAGAGCAACAAAGTGCTTCTTGGACTTGCCCTTGAGCTTACTCATAAAAGACTCAAACTCATTCACTTCTTCATTAGACCCACAATGTTCATCAATGCAATCCTCCATGGAGGGATTAGGAATGATGGTGGTTTTAATGTTGGGGGTTAACTTGTTTGAAGCTTTAGCCATGAGGCATTTGGCGGTGATGTTTTCATTGGGTGAATCAAAGAGAGACACCCGGGGAGTAGTGGCAATGGCAACGGATGCCATGGCCATTGCTTCTTAATTTTCATCATCATCGTCATCCTCTTGGTATTCTTCTTGAACCACCAACCCACGAGTGGGAGTCCTTTTGGCGAAGTTGTTCTTGTTGGGGAAGGACTTGGCTTTGTCTTTTTGGATGAACTTGCCACCATTGTCTTCCCGCTTCTCGTAAGGACAATCCGCAACGAAATGGCTCACATTGTCACAATTGAAGCAAGTTCTAACTTGTTGCTTGCCCTTGACGCCACTGGAGTTGTTCTTGTTGAAGTTGGGTCTTGAACTCTTCTTGTTCCAAAATTGTCTTGAAGCAAGGGCCATGTGCTCATGATAATCAAATTTGGTGTCTTCAGGGTTGCTTTCCTCATCTTCCACTTCTTCTTCTTCTTCCACAATAACCTTGGCCTTCAGAGCAAGGTTGGGCTTCTTAGCCCTTTGGGAACGAAGCACCGCATTGTCGGCGGTCTTATCCAAGATGTTCATTGCAATAAACTCATCCAACACTTCACTAGAGGTCCTGGAGTGGAAGTCCGGTCTTTGGCGGATGACTGAGGACATGGCCTTGTTGTAGGGCATCATGGCCTTGAGGAACTTGCGCTTGATCCAGTTGTCATCTGTGTCCTTACTCCCATGATCTCGGAGTGCGACCGCAAGTTTGGTCACTCTTCGAAAGAGCTCACGAGGTTCTTCATCCTCTTTCATTGCAAACTCATCGGCTTCATCTTGCACCACTTCATAGTTGGAGCGTTGAATGCTAGCACTTCCTCTGTACATACGCTCGACACACTTCCATGCTTCTTTAGCCATGGCATGAGGTCGAAGATGAGGAAGATCTTCGGGAAGGATAGCATCTTGGATGATGAAGAGAGCACTCTCATTGAATTGATTGTCCACTTCTTCTCGAGGGGTGAAGTTGCTTGGGTCATGAGGATAGAAACCTTCTTCAATGATTCTCCAAAGGTTAGTGTTCACATGTTTTAAATGTCGCTTGAAGTGATAAACCCAAGAATCAAAATCTTCATTTTTTACATATTTAGGAGGAGGACCGGCATGATTTAAATGAGTGGAGGGAATCGGTCCTTTATAGATAGGAGGTTCCACATGGGCAAAGATGCTGGTGCCATTTCTACCACTAGTAGAAGGACTCTTTTCATTGTTAGCTTCCCCCTTATCGGAGTTAGCATCCGTCACCTTGTCAGTGGGATCATCCACTTTCATAGACGAGGTAGAGAGTTTAAGTCCCTCTAGAAATTCAGTAAACATGCTTTTAACCTCGGCCGTCATGGAGGTTTTCAATGTGTCTAAAGCCACATTGAATTCCTCACGTGAGACCGAGGTTCCCCCTTCGGTCGAAGACGAGATGGGATTCACACCGGAGTGTTCCTCCGCACCATCGTTGGTGTCAACCATACTCTTCGGATGGCAAAGTCCTTAATAAAGAGACGAGGCTCTGATACCAATTGAAAGGATCGATATGGTTGACTAGAGGGGGGTGAATAGGCAACTAACATTTTTTTAAGCTTTTCTTAGTCAAATTAAACTTTGCAATAAAATAGGTTGTCTAGATGTGCAACTAAGTGAGCAACCTATATCATGCAATGACAACTATCACACAAGCAAGTAAAGGATGTAAACAAGTAGACTAGCAAAAGTAAAAGGCACGAGATAACCAAGAGCGGAGCCGGTGGAGACGAGGATGCGTTACCGGAGTTCCTTCCTCTTAAGGGGAAGTACGTCTCCGTTGGAGCGGTGTGGAGGCACAATGCTCCCCAAGAAGCCACTAGGGCCACCGTATTCTCCTCACGCCCTCACACAATGCGAGATGCCATGATTCCACTATTGGTGCCCTTGAAGGCAGAGACCGAACCTTTACAAGCAAGGTTGGGGCAATCTCCACAACAAACGGAGGCTCCCAACAACAACAACACCACGAAGCTTCACCACAATGGAGTATGGCTTCAAGGTGACCTCAACCGTCTAGGGTGCTCAACACCCAAGAGTAACAAGATCCGCAAGGGATAAGTGGGGGAAATCAAATATCCTGTGGTGGAAGTGTAGATCAGGCCCTTGTCACCCAATCCCGAGCAAATCAACAAGTTTGATTGGCTAGGGAGAGAGATCGGGCGAAAATGGAGCTTGGAGCAACAATGGAGCTTAGAGGTGGAAGAGGTAACCTACTAGAGGTAGAAGACACCCCTTATGTAGTAGTGGAAAAATCCAACCGTTATCCAACAAGTTCAGCCCGCGACACACGGTACTACCGCTCCAGGGGCGCGGTACTACCGTGAGGCTGCGCGGTACTACCGTGGACGACCACGGTACTACCGCGGCAGCAGCACAGGCCGGAACTGGCCTGACTAAGGGGCAGTACTACCGCTGGCGCGGTACTACCGCTCCCCCTTGCGGTACTACCGCAAGGCAGGAGAGTCACGGCCTGGGAAGGGCGCGGATGAAATAAATTACATCTGTGCCTACTTCCGCTGAAACTGGGGTGGTGCAAAAACCCGACGCGGTACTACCGCTCGCAAGGCGCGGTACTACCGTGGCGGGCGCGGATGTAAAAAATTACATCCGCGCCTACTACCGTGGCTCAGCGGTACTAGGTAGGAGGGCCACGGTACTACGGCTCCCAGGGAGCGGTACTACCATGGGCCCCTGCGGTACTACCGCGCTGGACGAGCGGTACTACCGTGGTGGGCGCGGATGTAAAAAATTACATCCGCCCCTACTACCGCACCGGAGCGGCACAAGGCCTGGGTGCCGCGGTACTACCGCTACGGAGGAGCGGTACTACCATGACACCCAGCGGTACTACCGCTTGTACCTGCGGTACTACCGCAAGTACATCAGTAGTCGCCAGGTTTCCGCACAACCAAGATAACGAAGGGCAGCTCCAAAGTGCAGGGAAAGGGGAGACAAGTGTACGTGTTGATTTCACCCAAACCTTTCCGACGCGGACCCCCTCTTAATAGTACGGCTCTCCTACGACTCAAATTCACCAAAGAGAAACGTAGGACGACGCCGACTTCAATAGTCTCCGAGGGGCACCGAATCGTCTCGTGCCCAGTGATGAAGTATATGAGAGATTCAAGGCACACGATTAGTCCGCAAAAGCATTGTCATCAATCACCAAAACACCTCAGGGATAAACATGCCCTTACACTTGTGAAGAAGTTTCAGAGGTTCACCAAGAAGAAGGGCTTCAAAAAGTCTTCATGATCTAGCTCCAAGAATGATGAAGTTTCCACCCATGACCACAAGAAGAGAACCTGCCACAAGTGCAAGAAACCTGGTCACTACATATCTGAGTGTCCATAGTGGGACAATGAGAAGAAGAAGAAGAAGAGCAAGGAATATGATTCTGATGACAAGAAGAAGAAGAAATCCTCAAAGTCTTCTTCCAAGTCTTCATCACACAAGAAGAGCTCATCAGGCAAGCTCGTGCCTTTGTTGGCAAGGAAATGAATTCAGAGGAGGAGTCTGCTTCTGAGGAGGCGGAGGTGGAATCTGGAGAGGAGTCCGACGCTGGCGTTGCAAGTCTGGCTCTAGCCACAGCCTATGTTGCCAAGTCCATCTTCAACACTAAAGGGAATGACTTCCACACCAACGCTGAAGCTGATGACATGGACGATCCTGCTCCCACCTACTGCTTCATGGCACGTGGTGCCAAGGTAAAATCACGCGATGCTTACTTTCAAACATCAAGTGAAGATGACTCTGATTGTGAATCCAAACCCAGCTACAAAACACTTGCTAAAATTGCTACTGAACAAGAAAGGGCTATGGAACATACTCAAAAACTGTTAGACAAAAGTGATGACCTATTGGACGTGGAAATGACACGTTCACAGTCCTTAGTAGAAGACATAAAAAATCTTCATGCTAAGTACCAAGAACTTGAAAGTCTTCATGAGACGCTCTCAACCACATATGAAAAGCTCTCCTATGATTATCTTCAAAGGAAGCGAGAGCTTGAGAAATTGAAAGCGACTCATGAAGATATTCAAAAAGAGAATGAGTCACTTCGCGCTCAACAGATCAATCCCACTCAGGATGGATTTGAACCACCATGTCTAAAATGCATTGAGCGTGATAACACTACATCTGTTGCTGAATGTTCCACTGTTGCTGCTGTTTCATTGTCTTCAACTACTGATGTGGTTACTAACCCCTCTGCGGAGGATACCACTACTATTGCTGATGAAAATTCTAGGTTGAAGACATTGCTTGAAACAGGGATGTACAAAAGTTTGAAGGGACATCAGACACTCTGCGATGTCCTCAAAAAGCAGACTCTGAACCGAAACCCTAGGAAAGAGGGTGTTGGGTTCGAGAGGAAAATGAATGCTGATGGTTCCTACTGGAAGCCTGAGCAGTATCCCAAAACCACTTGGGTTGCTGCAAAGGAACCTTCAGTTGATCCATCCACTTTATCTGGATTTACCTGTGCTAATCCTATTATCATTGATGAATCCTTTGATGCAAACTATAAACTGTTCAAAAATCAGAATGGTGAAGTGTTTGCCAGGTATATTGGTACTAACTGCAGGAATGGACATCCTATGAAGAAGATCTGGGTTCCCAAAAGCTGCCTTGAGAATCTTCCAGTGAATGTCATCATGACACCACCAGGGAAGAAGACAAACCCCAGACCAAAGGCATCATATGGTCCAACGGCATCATACGAACACAGGACTCACTTGAGTCACCCTAACGCCAATGTTTTGCAGGGAAATCATACTCAGACTCATGAATATGAGCATGTGTCTTCAAACCGCTATGTTCATAGAACTAAGAACTTTTTTGCTTATTCACATGAGTATCATTCATCTCCTGCAAGGCTATTTGCTAGGGCTTCAAAGCTAAAATTCTCAGATGCTGCACTTAGACTCATTGCTTCTAAGCCACCCCTGAAAATGTGGGTGGTGAAGAAGAATTAACTCTCTTTTGCAGAATGTGGTCTCCAGCCAGCAATCAAAGGCATCCGATATTATTGCTGGGGACCTAAAACATAAAGGGACGCATGATAAAATGACTTACTATGTATTCCACATATGAATCTCTTATCTGTCATACTGTGTGTTCTAATCTTGATCTAAGCTGTGATAATCCTAGTGTGCGTCAAATGCTTATGCTTCACAACATACCTTGTGAAGCCTATCCTCCTAACTGCACTGTAGGGCATGTCACCAAAAGCTTCAGAATGGATTATTGACAGCGGATGCACTAATCATATGACTGGTGATCGAAGTCTTCTCATGGACTCAACCTTACGTCCATTCGACAAGAGTCAAATCACATTTGCTGACACTGGTAAAAGCAAGGTATTGGGTCTAGGTAGAGTTGCAATCTCTAGGGATCAACACATGGATAAAGTGATGCTTGTTGAATCCCTTGGGTTCAACTTAATGTCTGTCTCAATGCTTTGTGACTTGAACATGATTGTGCTATTTAGAAAATATCGTTGCCTTGTACTAATGGAATCTGACAAGTCTCTAGTCTTTGAAGGATATAGGAAAGATGATCTATACATGGTAGATTTCTCAGCAGGACCACAGCTTGCCGTATGTCTTCTCACAAAAGCTTCAGAATGCTGGCTCTGGCATCGAAGGCTAGGACATGCTGGCATGAGGAACTTACACTCACTCATCAAGAAGAAGCATGTCATTGGCATCGAGGATGTCAAGTTCAAGAAAGATCATTTGTGTGGTGCCTGTGAAGCTGGAAAGATGACAAGGGCAAAGCACCCCTCGAAGACAATCATGACAACATCTCAACCCTTCGAGCTGTTACACATGGACTTATTTGGACCTACTCACTACTCCACCCTCACAACAACTGCTTGTCTCTATGGCTTCGTCATTGTTGATGACTACTCAAGATACACATGGGTTCATATAATTCTCTACAAGACTGAAGTGCAAGATGTCTTCAGGCGCTTCGCCAATCGAGCAATGAACAATTATGGCGTGAAGATCAAGCATATCAGAAGTGATAATGGCACTGAATTCAAGAACACAGGACTTGATCTGTATCTGGATACAATGGGAATCACTCATGAGTTCTCTGCTCCATACAAACCTCAGCAAAATGGCATCGTTGAGCGCAAAAACAGAACCCTCGTTGAGATGGCTCGAACAATGCTAGATGAATACAAGACACCAAGAAAGTTCTGGCCTGAAGCTATTGATACAGCATGTCACATCATCAACCGTGTCTACATCCATAAGCTTCTGAACAAAACATCCTATGAGCTCCTTACTGGCAAGAAGCCAAATGTCAGTTACTTCAGAGTATTTGGAGCTAGATGCTGGATCAAGGATCCCCATCACAAGTCAAAATTTGCACCTAAGGCTCACGAAGGATTCATGCTTGGCTATGGAAAGGACTCACACTCCTACAGAGTCTTCAACCTCTTTCTCTACAAGATCGTCGAAACTGTGGATGTGAGATTTGATGAAGCCAATGGTTCACAAAGAGAACTCCTGCCAAGTACACTAGATGAAGCTCCTCCAAGCGAATCTATCAAGCTGATGGGAACTGGTGAAATCATGCCTTCTGAAGCACAGCCTGAAGAGGAACTTATCATCTCTGCACCAAATCAACCTGAAGACAATGCTCAGACCGAAGACAATCCTCCCAACGATGACAATGATCAGCAAGAGCAAAGTCTTCGTCCTGTTCATCCTCGTGTTGCAAATGAAGTACAAATCGAGAAGATAATTGACAGCATCAATGCGCCTGGTCCGCTTACTCGCTCAAGAGCAACACAGCTAGCAGACTTCTGTGGGCACTTTTCATTTGTGTCAATATCAGAACCCAAGAAAGTTGCTGAAGCTTTTATGGAACCTGAATGGATTCAAGCCATGCAAGAAGAACTTCAACAGTTCAAGCTGAATAATGTTTGGGAACTTGTCAAGCGACCTGACCCTCGCAAGCATAACATTATTGGAACAAAATGGATATATCGAAACAAGCAAGATGAGCATGGTCAAGTCGTCAGAAACAAAGCACGTCTTGTGGCTCAAGGATATACTCAAGTTGAAGGAATTGACTTCGATGAAACATTTGCTCCTGTTGCTAGGCTTGAAGCTATTCGCATACTGCTAGCCTATGTTAATCATCACAACATCTTGCTATATCAAATGGATGTGAAGAATGCATTTCTCAATGGCAAGATTGAAGAAGAAGTATATGTCGCTCAACCACCTGGCTTTGAAGATCCAAAACATCCTGATATGGTGTACAAGCTAAACAAAGCACTGTATGGCCTCAAACAAGCTCCTCGCGCATGGTATGATACGATCAAAGACTTCCTGAAGAGCAAAGGCTTCAAACCAGGATCCCTCGATCCCACACTCTTCATGAAGACATATGATGGCGAACTGTTTGTGTGCCAAATATATGTGGATGACATTATCTTCGGCTGCACCAACCAGAAGTATAGTGATGAGTTTGGATACATGATGCAAGAGCAATATCAGATGTCCATGATGGGAGAACTGAAGTTCTTCCTTGGTCTTCAAATTCGTCAGCAAAGCAATGGCATCTTCATATCTCAAGAAAAATACCTCAAAGATTGTCTGAAGAAGTTTGGAATGGAAGACTGCAAAGGCTACACGATGCCAATGCCAGCCAAACACCACCTTGGTCCCGACGACAATGGTAAAGAGTTCGATCAAAAGGTATACCGCTCCATGATTGGTTCTTTACTTTATCTATGTGCATCTAGGCCAGATATTATGCTTAGTGTTTGCATGTGTGCTCGATTCCAAGCGGCACCAAAGGAATCGCATCACTTAGTTGTGAAGCGAATTCTTCGATATTTGGCTTACACCCCAACACTCGGATTATGGTATCCCAAGGGCTCAAATTTTGATTTGATTGGATTCTCGGATGTTGATTATGCTGGTGACAAAGTGGATCGCAAGTCTACATCAGGCACATGTCACTTTCTTGGTCGATCACTTGTCTGTTGGTCTTCAAAGAAGCAGAATTGTGTATCACTCTCAACTGCTGAATCTGAATACATTGCTGCTGGATCCTGTTGTGCTCAGCTTCTATGGATGAAGCAAACTCTCAAGGACTATGGCATCAACCTGAAACAAGTACCTCTCTTCTGCGACAACGAGAGTGCCATCAAGATAGCCAACAATCCAGTCCAACACTCGAAGACAAAGCACATTGAAATTCGTCATCACTTTCTCAGGGATCATGTCATGAAGAAAGATATCGATATCATTCACGTCAACACTGAAGAGCAACTGGCAGATATCTTCACAAAGCCCTTGGATGAGAAAAGGTTTTGCAAGTTACGATGTGAGCTAAATATCTTGGACTCCTCTAATGTCCTGTGATCAGGCACACATCCTAACACTTATGCATGTTGATGACTTAGATGTGCAACACACAAAGTAATGTATATCTTCAATCAATGAAGATTTACACTCTGAGTGTGAATACATTAACATGGAATTTGACTTCGGAGCGCCATGATAATTGTGCGCCGTGTCTGGGTCTAATACTTCCTATACGCTGGATAACGCCACCACCAAATTTCTCTGTTTGAAGTGTTTCACTCATGGCATTATTTTGCAAAGACTTCGCATTTGGTTTGTCTTCAGTTTTAATTTATCTTCATGATTTTCTGCACTTTGATGATTTGCTTGCTTTCTGATATATATATGAATATACTCGTGTTCTGTCCTCTACAGCATTCACTTATAGCTATGTCCTCAAGTTGAATCTTCCGAACTAAGTGAATGTGATCGGACCCTAACCTCTCTATGCTTTCTATCTCAAACTCTATCTGTCCAAATCATATGCATTCTATTGAAACTGTCGAATGTCTTCTCTGCGTCCTAGTCAGCAGAAGGCAAAGAGACAAACATTAAATTTGTTTTAAATGACTTATCTTTATTGTTGAAATCCGGAGAAGCCGGAACAACTCTCCGACATGCCTGGCGGGTGTGGGAACATGGGACAACTCTGAGTATGTTGCATGCTTGCCACGTGCCCCTCAGATGTGAACCGCCAGGGGCACCAACGTAATTGCGTTGTGCCGCTCACCTACTTATAAATACTTGTCCCCTGCGGTAAAGAAATCCTTCTTCCACCTCTCCACCTCGTCAAAACCCTAGCTCCACCGCTAACTCTCGACGACGCCGGCGATGAAGCGCTTAGCTGCCGCGACTTCTCCAACGCCGTCCTCACGCCGGCCGCGGACATCGTCCTCTCCGCCGTCGCCGTAGGTGTCCTCCGTCGCCAAGTTAGGGCACCGTGGGCTGAACTGCTCGGTCTCCTATTCATCCCATCTAGCAGTTCTTCGTGCGGTAATTATAACTCTATTTTTACCACCTTTTTGATCTTCAAGATTCATCCTGTTTACCGAAAGTGGTTTCTGCCTATTCAATGTTAGATCTATTATGTCTGCATCTCATACTGCCTAGTCAATTCACTTAGATTTCCTGTCTAGTTTGATTCCTCACTTGTACTTATTCACGGATTGGTACAAATCTGGAACCAACTCACCTATATAAGTGAATGTCTTCGCATCATGAGGTCAATGTCTTCAAACTGATTTATCTTCAAAATCTTCTAAGAATGCATATGACCTCTTCCCCTTCCCTCGCATCTCTAATGCTGTCGTAGGTACATGTCCGTGGGAGAATCCCTTGGTTCTCATAGTCTGCATTCGTTTGCAGAATACTTACAGCATCATATCAATTCTCCTGAAGCCAGTTCCTGCTTGACCAGCAAGCGTAAGTCTCTGAAGCCTTTGAACATATTGAAGCCATTCAGTTTGAAGTTCATGGCTGCAGAAAAATCAGCAAGGAAGGGTGGCAGACAACACAGAGAAGGAACATCCAAAGATCTGCCTGATGACCTAGCAGAGCTCTACAAGACAGATCCTGAAGAGACTTATCATCAGCGCAAGACACGAATCCAATGGATTCGACGCTATTGGGCTAAAGAATGGTTCAAGTACAAATTCGTGACCAAGCAATATGCATAGAAGAATGCTTTCAAGAGTCCTTGGGGCGATATTCTCTATCGAGGCCTTCAATCCAAGAACAGAGTTGAAGCTATTGCACAAGACTTCTATCCTTGCATGGTCCGTGGACCTCAGCCTGAGAATGCCGATCCCACATCATTACTCTGGTGTCGTGATGATGCTCTCTTCAAGCGCAACTTCCAGCACGCAAAGGCTTCGGCCAAGGAAAACAAGAAGTCATTGGGATTAGACTTCAACCCTGGTCCCTCTGCTCCTCGTGCTGACGGCTCTCGTGATGCAGAACCCAATTTCATCAGCCCCTTCTCTAACCTTGACGGCCTCATCACCTACATCTTGGTTCAGGGTGCCAGAGTAGATCATTCTGATAATGATGCTGACACTCATGAAGCCCCAGCTCCTCCTCCGAAGCCGCAGAAGCAAAAGAAGCTAAAGGCTTCTAAATCAGCACCTTCAAAAGCTTTACGTGCGAAGCCTCTGGCCACTGCACCTCCTGAAGCCAGTGTGCAGTCTAAAGATCAATCCCGTATCTCCAAGAAGACGGAGAAGAAAAAGCAACTTATCAGGCATACTGATCAAGCCTTGACTCCTGCCGCCATTCTGCGTGAAGAACCCATTGATCTGTCCAGTGATGAAGATCTTGCTGATGATGCCCTTGAGCAACTGATAAAGAGCAAGGAAGAAGCAGAAATCTTCAACAACTTGCCTCTCTTTGATGTGGCAATCATCCATAACTTCATTGATGAGTGGTTCGACACCCCCAATCTAATCTTTGAAGATTTGCAGCTTCCCATTGGCCTCAGCGTCTCTTTCAATGGCGCCATTGCTTCTGAGCTAGCTCTTGCTCAGTGCATCGTTGAGCTGAAGAACAAAATTGATTATGAGAAGGCTCAATTCAAGAAGCATGTGGCGAAGCTCAGTGTTCAAGACGTCAGAAACTTCAAGGTAATGTTGCATGAGCTTAAAGAAGCTTTTCTAAAGAAGCGGCAAGAAGCTCAAGGCTCTCGTGAGCGCATGAAGAGTTTGGCTGATAAGTGTGTGCTTGCCTACAATGAGGCATTGACCCCAGGATGGCTGCAAAGAAAAAGAAGAAGTTTCCTGCTGACCAGCCTGCACCTTCAAGCCAAGAAGCCCCTCACATTATCTTCCCAAGCAGCATGACTGGCTCGAAGCCAAAGGTCACCACAACCGCTTCAGAACAGAAGAAGATGAGGGCTGCCGAGGCTGAAGCCAGAAAGAGGAAGAATACTGAAGCCTCTGATGCTGCTCCCTACAAGAAGAAGCGCAAGACCAAGAAGACTAGGGCTGCTCCCATAGAGCCCTTAGTTGTTGAACCCATTTCAGTGGTTCGCCCTGCGTCAGAACATCAAGAAAGAAGGATGATAGTTCATGAGCCTGCTTCCACAGAGGCTCATGAAGCTGAAGATATTCCAGCAGCTGAACCCACCGCTGCTAAAGACATTGGTCATGATGACAATGTTGAAGATGATGAAGTTCTTCCTCAGATTGAACACAACGTGGTATCATCGCCTGTTCTTACAAACAGCGAACTCATCAGCATTGGTCGTCCTCTGACGCCAATTGCTCAGAATGCATCGTGGGCTGATCACCCACAGCAACAAGACTCCCCAAGTACTCCCCAACAACAACAACAACAAGCTACACCACCCGTGCAAGAAGAAGATGAAGACTTTGAGGCCCAGCCAACTCCATCTCCAAAGGCGTTGCCAGCACTTCGTAGGCTTCGCAAAGGACAAAGGCCTCAAGTCCCTCTGTCGAGCGTTCCAGAAGGTGAAGTGCAACGCCAACCTGTTGCACGTCAAGTATTTTCTGAACCCACTCCAACTATGAATGTCTCCATGTCTGAAGCCCAAGCTGCTGAAGACATTCCGGCTGCATCAGCCGAAGAGAATCAAGAAGACGTACATGTCCCTACTCCCCCAGTTATTGAAGAAGTTGTTCCTGATGTGAACGTGCCAGTGCCCGACCCTCCTGTTCATCAAGAGGAGGTTGAAAATGTTGAAGCTGCCACCACCAACGCCAATGAAGCCGATGACGTTGTCATGGTTGACGCTAATGTGGAGCTTGAACCAACCAGTGTGCCTGAAGCTAATGAGGCCACTACACCTGAAGCTAATGAGGCAACTGCTCCTGAAGCACGTGTTGTGCAGCCTGAAGCCTCAGCTGTTGCCACTGCTCCTGTTCCGCCACCAAGGCCTCATACAATTGAGCAAGCATACAGTCATGGTCAGCTAACCACTGTTCGATGGCCCATTCTGGTACCTCCGCCTACTGCCTCTGGACCTCAATTTGATTATCATGTTGAGCATAGGCCTCAGGTCCAGAAGCCAAAGCCAAGACTGCCAAGGTTTCCAGGTACTGCAAACTCACCAGGGTCCTTCAATGCAAATGGCTTCAAAAGCCAAAATACCTTCTTTGACAGCGCCAATAACCCCTACTCCAAACCAAGGATATCATCAGATCGATTCTGGAGCTATCAGCAGAGAAGCTATTACTCCTGCGTTCTATATGATCAAGGGCGCATTTTCCCTCATATGCGCCTTGACACTGAAGCCATTGCTGGACTGCCGTGCTTAGAAGAAGCACTTGATTGCTTTCTTGATGCTGGTCTGCTCAACTTTGTGACAGACAAAGAACACTGGAATGAAGAGCTATTGCTTCAATTCTATGCTACTCTACACATTCGCGGCTACAACAGAGATATCAAGACATGGGTCCTCGAGTGGATGACCGGAAACATTCATCATGAAGCCAAAGCTCTTGACATCATTGAGCTTACAGGGCTAGCCACTCCTGGAGAGCTATATGAACCTGATTGTCATCTACACCGCAATGCATTGGAGAGCATCTTCCATAAGACAGAACCCAACATGAGCCAGATGTTGAGCATGATGAAGCCCTTGCCATCTGACGCTGAATATCCAACAGAGTTCTTTGTTGAAGACCTTGAGTATTTGCCACGCACAATATATCATATTATCAGGCAAACTCTATGGCCTATCAAAGGACATTCATCAGCGCCAAGCTTGAAGGAGCTATGAAGACTTTGGTCTTCTACATTCTCAATGGCATCAGCTTCAATACTCAAGAATTCTTCATCAGGCAACTTGCTGCTTCTGGATCTGATCTGTTTGGTCTAAAGTTTTATGCTCCATGGGTCATGCGCCTCATCAAGCGACACTCATCTGTCAACTATCAACCATCTGCTCGCAATCATCTGATCTTTTTACCAGAGGTTGATATGTCAGTTGAAGCCATATACTCTGACCCTGCCAAGAAGCCTCTTTGTCTTGAGAATGCTAAGCACCAAAGCTTCACTCAACCCATTGAAGGTGTTCAAGCAGCAACACGAGTCTATCCATTGGCTGGAAATACTCGTATGCCTCATCGAGCACCTACTGAAGCCACTGAAAGCACCATTGCCCAAAGGCCTCGGAAGCGTTCTCGCGTTCTCAATGACCGAGAACTTCTTGTGGCCCTTCATCAGAAACAGGATAAACATCACTTTTGGCTCAAGAGACAGATGCAAAGCCTCTTGGTGGATGTCAATCGCATTCGAAACCTTGCCACCAAGAATGCATTTGTTGCTCATGAGACTTGCCGGCGATCATGGAAGATCTTGACCCTGCTTAGTGCTGAAGCAGATCTTCAAGACGATGGTTTCAATGAAAGATTCCAGTTTGACTCCACTCCTCCACGGACTGCTGTCCTACGTCGCACTCCATCTCTTGAAGACTCTGAATATTCTTCCTCCGCGGCAACTGTCAATGCCAGAGTGATCGATGATGAAGATGATGCTACTTCACCACCTCCTACTACTGCACGCATTGACACTGCACCAAGTTCGTCTGCACCGCCAACCAACGACGATAACCCTGCTGCTTCACCTACTCATGAGGACGAGTAGATGCTCTATGTCTTCAAACCTTTTTGGTCCTTACTGACAAAAGGGGGAGAAGCGTATGAGTTGACAGTCTTCAAGCGGGTTCATATGGGCGGTTGCATTATATTTTGCCTCGTGCTTACAACTCTTGCTTTTTAAAACATTTGGTTCTTTGAGTTGTAACACCTAAACTTGATGGTCGTCTGCTACTTATTTGCTTTACTGTGATGCGATGATAAATTCCGCATGTGTGATGATAACTTCCGCACTTAGATCATTCTGCAGACGTCCATTTTTCATTATGCATGTCATTCTACTTGCTGTATCATTTCATGCATGATGAATTATCTTCATAAGTTGAAGTGGATCTCCACAAGTACAACCTGCCATGTGCATTTGCATTCCAAAAGCAAATTACTTATATGCACATCTTCAGGGGGAGCCCTTGCTACTTATGAAGACAGTTCCCTATCCTTTACAATTTCACATACTTTATCCCCGTTGAAAACTTCAACCAGTTTGTCATCAATCACCAAAAAGGGGGAGATTGTCAGTGCATCTAGTGCCACCCCTAGTTGGTTTTGGAGTATTGACGACAAAGTTGGTTGAGGGACTAATGTGTTTGTGAGAATTGCAGGATAACGCAGGTAGTGTCCCTCATTGATTCGGTTTACCTACCGGAGATGACCCCTAAAAATGTATGAAGACATTGAAGACAATGGTGATACGAGAAGATATTCATATTGAAGACTATGACATGAGAAGACGCTGCTTGAAGACTGTGGAGCGCGAAGACTGTGTGGTTTCGTTGTTTCCTTTTCTTCTTTGTTGAGTCATAGGAACCACCGTACTGTTAAGTGGGGCCCAAGTGAACTAAGTCAGAGTGACTGAAGTGATGCTCAACCCAAATCCTATGTCTTCGAGCGAAGACAATGAGAGCAAATCTTATCCAGAGCTGGATGAGTCAGCTTTGCTTGTAGCCCAAGTAAAGTTGCCGTGTGTGTTTGAAATCTGACCGTTGGAACACGTGTCAGTTCCTTAGTGACTCAGGGTCATTTCGGACAAATTAGGTCGGGTTGCTTTGTGGCTATAAATAGCCCACCCCCTACACCATAAATTGGTGGCTGCTCAGAGTTAGTGCATGGCTTTTGTCGTTTGAGAGCAACCCACCTCGAAGCATTTGCGAGAGAGAAATCCTTGCGAGGACAAAACCCAAACACCCAGAGCCAAAGAGTGTTAGGCATCACTGAAGTCTTTCTGTCTGTGTAACCTGAAGACTTATTACACTTGAGGACTGTGAATCCTCCAGCCGGTTAGGCGTCGCGTTCTGAGCATCCAAGAGTCATTGTGGATTGCCGGTGAACGAAGTTTGTGAAGGTTTGGAAGTCTACCTTGAAGACTTACCAGAGTGATTGGGCGAGGACTGGGTGTCCTTAGCTCAAGGGGAATAAGGTGAAGACACGGTCTTCTGAGTTAAATCTCAGCCTCCCTAACCAGATGTACAGTTGTCACAGCAACTGGAACTGGTCCAACAAATCATGTGTCTTCAACAAGCGACTGGTTCTATCCCTTTCCATCCTTTACTTAAGTTTGTCTTCGTGAAGTCATTGCCTATATGTGTATTTGTTTGACTTTATTGTTTGACTACTACTGTTGATTGGCTTCATACTATCTTCCATCCTGATCCTTACTACTTAGCTGCTATTAGTCCTGTACCTTCACATCATTGCATATTTGACTATGGCTTGCTTATGGTAGATTATCTTCCGCTGCATATCAACTAGGTCATTTCTGTTGTTTGTCTTCAAAACTTCTAAGTTTTGAAGACTTTCATAAAAATTGCCTATTCACCCCTCCTCTAGTCGATACTAGCACTTTCACCTTGAGCTCATCGCCATCAGGTTCGGATGAGCCAGACCTAGGGTTTCCCCTGAGCTCGAAGAGGGGCGCAGCTGAAGGCCGTGGCAGCGCCTTCAAGAAGGAAAACGACACTTGTAGGCGCTGTCGCTGCCAGCACGGTTAAGCCAAGCAGGGGTTTCTCCTTGGCCTGAGATTGAGCAATCCATAGCCGCTGATAATGGAGTTGAGGATGAGGAAGTCGGCGCTGGTTGGATTGGTGGGGCTGCACCTGCCGCCAGAGGGTTACACTGCCTCCGAACCCACGAACAAAGGATCAAGGTAAGGGGCGGGGTGTACATGGTAAGGCCAGCGGCGAAACAAAGACTACCACAAGGAGGAGGCGACGGCGACCGGCAACACTGACAAGTTAGGACTGGAGAGACGCAGATATGAGCTGTCGTGACCATAGCTATCGGAACATCGGCGAACGAAGCTAGCTAGAAGGGACGCAGCTACTGGCGCCGAGGCCGAAGCCGCCCAGAGAAAACGCCGGCAAGCCTTGAACACTGGAGAACGCGGGGTCGAGGCTGCCGGGGCCGGAGCAGTGACACAATGAACCCGTCGCGAGGCGCCCCACGCCTGCCATAATCACTAGAACCTCGCCACCGCCGCACGGGAGACCGTTACCTTGAATCACGGGGGAGGAAGAGCTGTCGCAGGAGGGGGGGACGCCTGCCCGAACAAGTGAGCTATTCGTGCAGGCAGTAAGAGAAAACTTCACTCGATCAATGGTCGAATGATGACTTTTGAAAAAAGTTCAAAAATTTGGAAAAAGAAGTTTGCTGGTTTGAAAAAATGGCATGGATTTAAAAATGCTCAGGGATTTTAGGAAACTTCATAGATTTGAAAAAATCCCGTATTACAAAAAAAAATCATGATTTTTTAGAATGCTCATGAATTTGAGGAAAGGTTGTGAATTTGAAAAAAAAAACAGAATTAAAAATTTCATGAATATGAAAAAAGTTCATGTTTTGGGGGAGAAGTTAATGAAATTTTAAGAGATTTTTTTAAATCATGGATTTATTTATTTTTACAATTTTTTTAAAAGGGTCACGAACATGAAGTTCGCAAATTTTTAAAAGTAATTTTCCTCTGTTTATTTTTATAAGACCTTGAAGACATTTCATATAATGTCAAAACAGCCCATTTTAAGTAGTCTGAAATGACGGGTGGTTTCAGTTCCTCAGGCCTTGTGAGTCGCTCTTTCTAGCCAGTTCTTTCCTTCATGTTGTAAGCCACTGGTCCAATGCAAGTGGACTGGGCACTGAAGCATAGAGGAGTGGCTATGCTGGTTGCTGGGAGTCAGGGCGGAGGGCTTGATAGCCCCGATAGCGCCCGCGTATGTTCAGCTTTAAACATAGGACACTACCAGATCACTGTCTTGTCTTTCGATGCTAGTATGAAGTGAGTTTGATTTACAAAAGTGAACGGAGGGAGTAACAAAAATGAAGAAATACAGACAGATAAAACCAAACGAAAACCGTCCTGGAAGGACTGAGGAACATTCTGGAAGATTTCCATTTTTGTTTAGGGTTTTCAGGAAGATTTCCAAAACCGGTAGAGCAGTTGCTGGGCCCGAATAAGCCCATAGTTGCCATGACACCCCCACAACCCACGAGCTACAAGCCCTTATTCTTCTTGCCCGCGTGCGTCCAGTAGAAAAGCTTTCGCTGAAGGGCGTGGTGTAACATGCCGGCCCATTGGCAGGCGTGAAGCAAATTAAAACATGTTACGAAAATTGCAGCAAAAACATGGAGTCAAAATCCCGACGTTGCACTGGGGAGCAGCGTTGCTAGCCAGTCAACCAGCACACCGAGATTTGCTAGAACGGAAGCACTAGGCTTAAAGTCCTAGGTAGAGCGGCAGGTCTTTTTTTATAAGAAAATCAATATCTTTTGGGAAAAAACGTCACAATTTTTTATTATTGTGAATAAATTTCAAAATAACATACCTTAAAAACATGAACAATTATTCAAAAACTGTTTTTTAATTCCAAACATTTGTTGAAATTTGTTATATATATGATGAACAATTTTAAATACACGCTGAGCAATTCTATAATACACACTGAACATTATTGTGATATATGATAATTTTTTTAATAGTAATTGAACATTTTTGTGACATATGCTGAACAGTTTTTAAAATACGTCGAACATTTTGTTAATATACAGTGAAAATATGTTGAATATTTTGTTAATATACAGTGAAAATATGTTGAACATTTTGTTAATATACAGTGAACATTTCGTTATATATACGATGACCATTTTTGTAAGACATGGTGAACTCTTTGTATTATACACAAAAAAGAAAAGAAAAATAAGCAAACAGAAGAAAAAAATCATAAGATAAACAAATCTGAAATAGAGAAAGAAAAAACCTGAAACACAAAACTGGAAGACATCACTCCGCCAGGGGAAAAAGCAGAGCAGCAGAAAGCGACTGAAAAAGAACAAGCAGTGGATGCGTGTACATGGGCTGGCCCACCTCACTCCGCCAGGGAGGAAATCTTCAGCGAAGCCATCGCTAGTTCGCTACTGGACGCACACGGGCGTCCAATAGGATTCGCCCTGCCGCCGACCACTCGCCTCTCCATGGCTGACGACGGAGCAGCCGCCGGCGTAGACCCCTCTCCTTCCTCTCCCCCTATCCATCCGGCGGCACCGGACAACCCGCCCATCGATGCCGCATCCTTCACCCACACCCCGTACTACTGGTAATCGATCCCTCCGCCCTGATCCGTTCTTGCTCAGATTGGGTACAACCATGGCTCCACCACATATTGTTAATTCTTCCCGCCGTGCTCGGCCACAGGAGATTCTGGGCAGGAGGTGGAAAGGTTTCTTAATGATGAGGACAGACCTTTCCTATTTACTGATTCTGTTGAAGATGCTTGAGTGTGTGAGTGATGTGCTGAATGGGAATGGAGACTAGGGTTGAGATATGAATTCAGTTCATATTTCTCGTTCTAGTCTTAAAACCTTGACTCTTAGAGTGAAATCATATTTGAAGTCAGAACGAGGCACTGGCTAGGAACGACATCATGCTGAAGCTTGTAACTATAAACTACTCTAGTTGCTAATTACTACTCCCTCCGTTCCTATATTTGTCTTTCTAGAGATTTTAACAAGTGACTACATACGAAGCAAAATGAGTGAATCTACACTCTAAAATAAGTCTATATACATCCGTATGTAGTCACTTGTTGAAATCTCTAGGAAGACAAATATTTAGGAACGGAGGGAGTAGTACCTACAACATGTGAAGCTTTGGCAGATAACAACAAGTTATAACTTTTTACTTGATATTAAATTGATTGAATTTCTCGTTATACTTTGTAACTCCGCCTATGTTGTCTCAACATAGCCGGTCCCAAGCCCGGGTAAAGGAGGAGAGTTGTGATAGGCTTGGCGAGCCAACGTAAAAACTCAGCCACTCTTATGGAGATGAAACCCAAAAGATTTTTGTTGGGGCGTAACCCTCTCAGCGACGCGCCACATCGGAACCCGGGTGTGGTGGAAAATGGGCAAGGGCCGGGCCGTCACCCCCCAGGTGGCGCGCCGTATCTTGATCCGGATACGGTGGCAAGTGAGCGAGGATCGGGTCGTCGCATCCTTAGTGGCGCGCTACATCGGCGCCCGGATGTAGTGGAAAATGAGCAAGGGTCTTCGCATTTGACTCGACGAGTGCGAAGGGTAAGGAAGCTAGCCGAGCCTAGGAGGATTCGCTTAGGTAGTTGGAACGTAGGGTCTCTGACAGGGAAGCTTCGGGAGCTAGTTGATGCAGCGGTGAGGAGAGGTGTTGATATCCTTTGCGTCCAAGAAACCAAATGGAGAGGACAGAAGGCGAAGGAGGTGGAGGATACCGGCTTCAAGCTATGGTACACGGGGACGGCTGCAAACAGAAATGGCGTAGGCATCTTGATCAACAAGAGCCTCAAGTATGGAGTGGTAGACGTCAAGAGACGTGGGGACCGGATTATCCTGGTCAAGCTGGTAGTTGAGGACTTGGTTCTCAATGTTATCAGCGCGTATGCCCCGCAAGTAGGCCACAATGAGAACACCAAGAGGGAGTTCTGGGAAGGCCTGGAAGACATGGTTAGGAGTGTATCGATTGGTGAGAAGCTCTTCATAGGAGGAGACCTCAATGGCCACGTGGGTACATCTAACACAGGTTTTGAAGGGGCGCATGGGGGCTTTGGCTATGGCATCAGGAATCAAGAAGGAGAAGATGTCTTAAGCTTTGCTCTAGCCTACAACATGATTGTAGCCAACACCCTCTTTAGAAAGAGAGAATCACATCTGGTGACTTTTAGTAGTGGCCAACGCTCTAGCCAGATTGATTTCATCCTCTCGAGAAGGGAACATAGGCGTGCGTGCCTAGACTGTAAGGTGATACCTGGAGAGAGTGTTGTACCCCAGCATAAGCTGGTGGTTGCTGACTTCCGCTTTCGGATTCGTGTCCAGCGGGATAAGCGGGCTAAAGTCGCTAGAACGAAGTGGTGGAAGCTCAAGGGGGAGGTAGCTCAGGCGTTCAAGGAGAGGGTCATTAAGGAGGGCCCTTGGGAGGAAGGAGGGGATGCGGACAATGTGTGGATGAAGATGGCGACTTGCATTCGTAAGGTGGCCTCAGAGGAGTTTGGAGTGTCCAGGGGAAGGAGAAGCGAAGATAAGGATACCTGGTGGTGGAATGATGATGTCCAGAAGGCGATTAAAGAGAAGAAAGATTGCTTTAGACGCCTATACCTGGATAGGAGTGCACACAACATAGAGAAGTACAAGATGGCGAAGAAGGCCGCAAAGCGAGCTGTTGGTGAAGCAAGGGGTCGGGCGTACGAGGACCTCTACCAACGGTTAGGCACGAAGGAAGGCGAAAGGGACATCTATAAGATGGCCAAGATCCGAGAGAGGAAGACGAGGGATATTGGCCAAGTCAAATGCATCAAGGACGGAGCAGGCCAACTCTTGGTGAAGGACGAGGAGATTAAGCATAGATGGCGGGAGTACTTCGACAAGCTGTTCAATGGGGAGAATGAAAGCTCTACCATTGAACTGGACGACTCTTTTGATGAGACCAGCATGCGTTTTGTGCGTCGAATCCAGGAGTCTGAGGTCAAGGAGGCTTTAAAAAGGATGAAGGGAGGCAAGGTGATGGGCCCGGATTGTATCCCCATTGAGGTGTGGAAAGGTCTCGGGGACATAGCGATAGTATGGCTAACCAGGCTTTTCAATCTCATTTTTCGGACAAACAAGATGCCAGAAGAATGGAGACGGAGTATATTAGTACCAATCTTCAAGAACAAGGGGGATGTTCAGAGTTGTACTAATTACCGTGGAATTAAGCTGATGAGCCATACAATGAAGCTATGGGAGAGAGTCATTGAGCACCGCTTAAGAAGAATGACAAGCGTGACCAAAAACCAGTTTGGTTTCATGCCTGGGAGGTCGACCATGGAAGCCATTTTCTTGGTACGACAGCTTATGGAGAGATATAGGGAGCAAAAGAAGGACTTGCATATGGTGTTCATTGACTTGGAGAAGGCCTATGATAAGATACCGCGGAATGTCATGTGGTGGGCCTTGGAGAAACACAAAGTCCCAGCAAAGTACATTACCCTCATCAAGGACATGTACGATAATGTTGTGACAAGTGTTCGAACAAGTGATGTCGACACTGATGACTTCCCGATTAAGATAGGACTGCATCAGGGGTCAGCTTTGAGCCCTTATCTTTTTGCATTGGTGATGGATGAGGTCACAAGGGATATACAAGGAGATATCCCATGGTGTATGCTCTTTGCGGATGATGTGGTGCTAGTTGACGATAGTCGGGCGGGGGTAAATAGGAAGTTAGAGTTATGGAGACAAACCTTGGAATCGAAAGGGTTTAGGCTTAGTAGGACTAAAACCGAGTACATGATGTGCGGTTTCAGTACTACTAGGTGTGAGGAGGAGGAGGTTAGCCTTGATGGTCAGGTGGTACCTCGGAAGGACACCTTTCGGTATTTGGGGTCAATGCTGCAGGAGGATGGCGGTATTGATGAAGATGTGAACCATCGGATCAAAGCCGGATGGATGAAGTGGCGCCAAGCTTCTGGCATTCTCTGTGACAAGAGAGTGCCACAAAAGCTAAAAGGCAAGTTCTACAAGAAGGCGGTTCGACCCGCAATGTTGTATGGCGCTGAGTGTTGGCCGACTAAAAGGCGACATGTTCAACAGTTAGGTGTGGCGGAGATGCGTATGTTGAGATGGATGTGTGGCCACACGAGGAAGGATCGAGTCCGGAATGATGATATACGAGATAGAGTTGGGGTAGCACCAATTGAAGAGAAGCTTGTCCAACATCGTCTGAGATGGTTTGGGCATATCCAGCGCAGGCCTCCAGAAGCTCCAGTGCATAGCGGATGGCTAAAGCGTGCGGAGAATGTCAAGAGAGGGCGGGGTAGACCGAATTTGACATGGGAGGAGTCCGTTAAGAGAGACCTGAAGGATTGGGGTATCACCGAAGAGCTAGCTATGGACAGGGGTGCATGGAAGCTTGCTATCCATGTGCCAGAGCCATGAGTTGGTTGCGAGATCTTATGGGTTTCACCTCTAGCCTACCCCAACTTGCTTGGGACTAAAGGCTTTGTTGTTGTTGTTGTTGTAGTTAGTTGCGAGATCTTATGGGTTTCACCTCTAGCCTACCCCAACTTGTTTGGGACTAAAGGCTTTGTTGTTGTTGTTGTTGTTGTTGTTCTCGTTATACTTTGTCTTACCTTTTTTTAGCAAACTAGATGATACCCTGCACGTTGTTGCGGGAATATTTTGCAATACATTTCAAAGATATTTGATTGTATGTGACATGAATATTTGAAATAATAATATGAGAACTAAAACTGAAAATATGTATGGTTTATTGTGTTTGACAATTGTATAGTTGTAAAAAATTCAGTAAATATAAATAGCATAATAGAATGAAAAATGTCATTCATACTTGCATATTGAGGTGGGGCTTTTTCTATGCATGGTTGCATGTTGAAGTGAGCCTTTGTTTCATGATGAGGTGGCATGCTTGCATGTTGAGATAAATAGGTTAGTGGGGTCTAGCTATTTAGATATAGAAGATATGCAATTTATTTTGTGTGCAATTGGAAATTAGACTGATTTAATTGATGATTAGCTTTACTAAGTGATTCAACATTGCTTTAAAAGTCACCCTTTGGAAGAAGCTTGTACACAACGAGGATGATTCTCCAACTACAGTGATTATCTTATTATTGCTCTATTGCATGACACTTCTCCTAAACCATCCTCTTGCTTCACTCTCTTCTAGAGTATTTCTCTCAAGCTTATACATACCACGGTCAAAATTCAAGTATTTTTTCTATTTTTATTCATTCGATAATGGTTGCATTTAATTCTCACTGTGTAGTGAAGAAAATGTGTACTTGCTATGTAAGGAGCTGATTAGAGCTGGACTTGCTGATCCTGCGGGCAATGACCTTTATGCTGTTTTCATATCAAATGAGGAAAAGAAGGTGATTTTATCTTATATTCCGTACTACGCTTCTTCTCTTTCAGTGTGTGGATTACTTGCTTTTGTTAGCTCCTTTTTTAGTTCGTAGTGCATTTATCCCCATTTTTTACATTGATTTCTATGGGTTGTGGTGTATTTTCCTTGGAATTTCAGATTCCTCTCTGGTATCAGAAAGCAAGTCGTACTAATGATGGATTTGTCATGTGGGATTATCATGTAATCTGCGTCCAGGTAAAGGCTAAATTTGATTAAGCGTCGCATTTCTCTATAGAGCTCTACAAGAATTTAATTATTTTTTAATGAATCGTGAGAGGTTTTAGATGAAATAAGAAACTTTAATTATGATAAATAAATTAGGAGTAAGGGCATGTTTGAATCTTTGCACGCTTTGCCCCACATATTTAGGCTAGTATGACTATTTGGGCAACGATTTGGTTTACCATAACATGTTTGGCATGCCAAAAATGCTTAACACCATGGTTTACATGTCAGACATAGTTACTAGCCAAGAGTTGCCTAATCTATTTGTGGTGGCCAACCAAGCATCACATTTACCATGTATTGTTTCTGATTTGACAAATGAAATTTATCCTGAGTATGGTAGAGAATCTGGATTTTGTTTTCATGTGTAGGTTCCTTTTTTTCTTTAATGCTTTATTGATGTCTACCACAATTTGTTTTCATGTCTGTAAGATGAAAAAGGGACGGTTGGGAGATTATATGATCGATGTGGCATTCTGATACATCATTGTTAGTACTCAGCTTTGATATATGCATTGAGATATATATTTATTGCTTATATAAAAGCATTGCATTTTGTATGAATAGCATTTTGTGGTACCTAATCATTGATGTGCATATGAAAGTCTAGGCGAAACAAAGGAGATGTTCTTGATCTTGTTTGGGATTTGGACTCCAGTCTTCCTTTCCCTTGTCCATTCCTCCAGTACGTTGCTGATGCCATTCAACCACTAGCATTTGGCGACTCCATCCATGGAAGGTAAGGTTCTGTTGCTCTAGGTGTAACATTGGTGAGATAAAATTGCGTTGGTGTCCATGCAAGACTACTCTTAAACAACGTGCCAATCTCCTCATATAGGCGAAACCTGATGCATATTAGTTCGAAATTACTCTTTTTTGTGCAATTTTTTTATTGACTGATGGAGGACATGATAGCCTGTGTTGGTTACACTGACAGAAGATAGTGTGGCTACTTATGTTCTCATCCTTGGTTAGACCCATTCTGCTCTGCTATCTCCGTGTAAATCTCAATAGGGGTACATGTCTGTGTTGAAATATAGGAGGGCATGAATGATAGTTTGTTTTGGGGGTTGAAAATCAGTACTAACTATCTACCATCTACTGTTTACAGACTTTTCCGTGTAGTTCATGGTCCAGTATTTCTTCGATCATTTGCATCAGACAGAAGTCACATGAAGGACCCTGTGGGGAATTGGATTGAGTTACCCCCAAAATATGAACCAATTGTCGCGGAAGGTATCAGATTTTATGCCTGAACCATCTTCTTGTGAAAATTCATTGCACCATCATATTCTCCTAGTCATCAAGTAGTTCTCGGAACAATCAGTCGTGCATAGGAAATTTACATGTCTAGACACACAATGGGAAGCGGTAACAAAGTTATTGGAAATTGAAAATTATCTCTGGCACTCTTTTGAATTTATATGGTTTGTGATTTGTTTACAGTCCATACTTTGGAACACGTTACTCATTCGTACTTCCAATCTATTTCAGATGGAAGCACCAATAACCTGAATGAGTACATCGCCATGTCTACTAATGATGTGGAAGACCTGGAAAGCGTGGTTAATGATGTCTACCACAACGAACATGGTGTGGTGATAAACGAAACGTTGCTCCCCATGTTCTTCTCCCGGTTGCCTGAATGACATCCTTCAGAAGAGCTCTTTGAGATATCTTGATTGGCCTGACCGAATTTTCTTTCGCGGTGGACAATGGTCGAGTACTTGTAGTGAGTGAGAGATCTTATGAACTTTGTTAATCGAGGGTATCGTGCGTGTCTAATGATGTCGTGTCAGGCCGTAATATTATTTTGAAGTTACTATTGCTGTTGAGTTACTCAAACCTGTAATGATGAAACTATTGGGTCAGCATTGTTTTGATTACTGAACATCAAGGACCCATACCTACCAAACTGTTTTGATTACTGAATATCAAGGACCCATGTCTACCATACTGTCTCTACCCAACTGTTTTTTCTTTTCTTTTGGCGATGTATATCTACAAACTGTTTGATTGCACCTTTTTTTAGTAGTATATATGTCTGGAATTCTCCGTGCTATGAATAGAGAATATGAATGAGAGAAACATGCGTCTCAACAGCGCCAGCTGCTCTTCTAACCACCAGAATAATACTGGCTTATCCCTAAACCACCACGTTAATAATAGCTGTAACGAAGAAGAAGAGCGGCCATTGATCGTGCCTTGTTCCAGCAGGATAATCTTTCCACATCACGACAGGCAGGCCGATCATCACCTACTACTAACTGAGATGGGATCTCTGCTTGACAAAAATAAGATGCGACTCATGGATCACGGTTCGGTTCCATCAAATCACAGAATTGCGAGGACATCCAACTCTAAACGTACCAAACGGGCCAATAATTCACGTATGCTTTTCTCCAACTCACCGGCGAGTGACAACTCAGTGGCTCACTCACGGCTTGATTGTACGCACAGAACCAGCTGCAACGATACAAAATTTCAGACATGACAAGAATATCAAGTACACGTACGCATAGAGCCAGCTACAACGATACAAAATTTCAGACATGACAAGAAGATGGAGAAATATTTTGAAATTTGTGCTCACTTCTAATAAGGATGCAAAAGGGAAAAGGTACATGGCATTTACAATGGTGGATACAGATTGTTTTTCATCACACTTGTGAAAAAATGGAAATTAAAATTATTTGCAGCATTTATCAAAGATAGAAAACATATTTGATCTGTTCAATGTATTGAGTTGATCCTCGTAGGGTACACACGGAATAAAATATGAGAGGGAGAGATTTAAAGTACAAGACCTACCTTCGGTCCAGATTAATTGTCGTTGATTTTAGTACAAAGTTAGTACAACTTTATACTGAACCATCGACAATTGATATGGATCAAGGAGAGTACTTGTTTAAACCATCCTACCTTTGTTTCTTTATCTCTAACTTAAACCCAATTAAATTCTAACAGTTAGATTAGTGGGCGGGTTCATTCATGATTGATCTCCGTACAGTAAGTGACGTGACATGGAGACAAACAATCAGGTGATCTTCGAATCGTTCCGAGACTGGGGACTGTTCCAGCAAATGCTTGTGTTGTTGATCACCCATCACCCGCTAAACTTTTGATGGCGACAATCATTCTAGATGATAAATACGAGAGGACAGTAGACATCATTCACAGACTCTCCGATTCAAAGGATTTTTCTTTTTCCATGCTAACGTCACTTAGACGAGACTCGTCAATTCTCGTCTAGATGAGAGCTAGCCACACCTCTACAGAGATGGTTGATTTGTAGGATTTCAGTTTTATCTTCACCTCTGAACTACTTTTGCTCCAGCTTCCAGATAAGAATCTGGAGAAGATCTGTTTGGTGCCAACAACTTCTATCACATCATGTTTGACGCAAAGAGGTCCATACAATGCAATCCCAGAATTTTCTTGTTTGTGCTTTCTAAAATGCCACGAACCAAAGGCTTTTCATACTTGTTCAACACTATCTTTGTCGAAAAATTTGTTCAACACTACGGAATGGTTGCAAGGCCCACCACTGGCTTCAGTTGTCCTCCATGACAGACACAAATGTAATACGCATACAGTGCTAGGGTACAAGGTATCATGCATCATGTTCCTACTTCCCATGTTCACTCTCACCCACTCTTGTACCACCCCACCCCCATATACATGCACTTCTTCCACAGAATTACATTGCTGATTTGACAAAAAATACAAGGTAGATCTTGATCAAGCTAATAAGACTGTAGTGCTCATAACCACTTCTGCTGGCCGGCAAAAGCAATACCGAGAGTGCATTTATTTTCTTTCACAAGTTCACATGTACTACCCTGCTATGAACAAACCAATAAACCCCCAAACTTCTGGCCATTTCTGAGATAATTGTATCCTAGAGATGTCCCATATTGTCACATTAAAGAATGCATTGAGTCCATATGATGACACGGACAGCTGGGCAAAACATTTATATGGAAGCTAGGACGGCAATGCTCATTTGTCCCACACATTTCATGTGATGAATATATTGACAATGAATGCACCAATCAAATTCAAAATTGATAAGAACGAGGTGCCCAATCAAAATCTGTTGAAGGATGCTCAAGAAAAGACTAGCCACCATCCGCCATGCGTTCCATCTTCAAACCAAACAGGACACTTGTAATGGTTAATTACATTTGTAAATACTAAAAAAAAGGAAAAAAATGCCTTTGGCGAATATCCAATTCAGCTCCTGAGCTCATCTACACCCTGTGAACAGTAGATTCAAATAAAATACTAGAAAATTCAAAACAAAATCAAATTTTTTTGTGGTGAAAGATGCTCGAGTGTGCGATGTCCATGCCAAGTTTCAGCTCATTCAGACATCTGAGTAGCTCTCAGCAAAAAAAAAAAACAGCTCCGGACAGTGCAAAAGAGTAAACTTTTTCACAGACCTCATATTTGTCTTTTTTGCTGAGAACTTATCAAATGTTCAAATGCGCGCATCTTTCACCACAAATTTTTTTTTGAGATGTTTTGAATTTTTCTAGTACTTTTTGCGAATTTACTGTTCAGCCCGGGGCTCATCTGACTCGGGGAGCCAAAACGCCACACTCGCCTTTGGCGAGTGCCTTATCACTAAGAGCAAGTACAATAAGGTGATGTAGGCGGGCTGTAAGACATTAAATATTATATTCTTGCTTACTTGGAAGAGAGAGAAGAGGAGAGAGAAGAGAAGCGGGCTACTAGTTAACAGCTGGCTGCAACACGTGCTCCTAGATACTTTGTGAGAGAGTGTGGTGGGCCATGTATCAACAAAGTAGTACATATTTATATCTAGCTATTGTACTTGTTGGCTATAAGTTTGACTATATGTGACATGGCAACATCATATAGCCAGCAGCTAGCTATATTATTAACCATGCTCTAATGCAGCAACAGGGAGAATGGAGTATTAATGAACACAATGGTTGAATTGTTTCTTCCCCAATATGACCAGAAAGCATGGTAGAGCCTTCATTTGAACAGTCTACGCACAGCTTATTGCAACGACAAATCACACGCTGCAGCTACTCATTTTTGGAAGAGGTATTGGTCGACACAGGCAATAAAATACAGCATATCACTGTAGCACGCATGGCACATGGAAGAGTGGCAATTCTTTATGTACCTTCTCAATATAAGATGGAAATGTCAAAATAATTTTTTTGCCTCTTAACATCCACTTCATCTGCCGTCCTGTTTACATACAAATCAATGGGGGCCCTTGGTGATTCTTGTATGCAGACACAGGAAAAAGAATCAAGGAAGCTGCACAAAAGCTACAACAACAATCTATTTCAACTAAGGCGCATGCCTTCAACGGATGTCCATTTTGAAGCTCCACATGATTTGATTTGAAGCAGCAAAATGAACATCAGTTGCTCACACGGAGTGTGGATTGCATTAACAGCACCTAAGCGCTGTATCATCATCTCACGACGTCCTGGACTGTGTTGTCGTTCAGACTTCAGAGTTTCCACAGTACCAGTACCATGTGACCTTTGATAACATTGCTGGCACAGTGGTAATGCTGCAAATGACGGACCACCTAGCTAGGATTTGAATTCCTAGGTCTTACTGGTAAATCATCACAAGTCACAGCCAGGCCGTCCTATTTGGATAGATCAGATATTACCATCCCAGCACCAGAAGAGTAAGATTGGTGGTACCTCATGACTTCATGAGCTTTGTCCTTGAGATCGACTGCCAACAATAATTCATCAAGCTGGCCTCAAGAATAATTGTGTAATTTTAACTTTCTTTCAACTTGCATTGGATTTTCTCTGCTTTGTCTTGGATCTTCTCCACATTGTGTTGGACTACCTCCGTGTGCTCTTGGATTTTTCTTTCATTTTCTTGGACTTTCTCCGGCATGCCTTGGATTTTCTCCGCTTTGTCAAGGATCTGCCCTGTCTTTTCTTTGATTTTCTCAGCTTTGTCAAGGATTTGCCCCGTCTTTTCTTGGATATTCTCAGCTCTATCAATTTCCCCTGGATTTTCTTGGATTTTGCCTTGCTTCTCTTGGATTTTCTCTGCTTTCTCTTGCACTCCATCGCCCTTGTCTTGCATTTTCTCTGGTTTCTCTTGAAATTCTATTGCCGGTTTATGCTTGATGCTTGCATCTAAACGTGAAACCCTTTCAACTTTACCGAGTGCATCTGATTCAACCACTCTTACGGTTTGGTTCCTCCTCAGGATCAAGACTGCATCTTTTTGTATAAGATCACTAGTGCCGCGCACTGTTCTTGCCCGACTGATGCCAAATCTTTGGCCAGCAACACCATCAATCCGAGCCATCAGCTCCAAGAGATTTCTCCTCTCACCATCCCCTGCCTCAGAGAACACTTTTCCGTTCTTCAATGGCCGTGGTGGTTTCTTGGCACCCACCAGCGGCACCAGCTCCTCCAAGGTTGCATCTGCCTCCTTTTCATCATCATCAAATGCCAATGCTGAAGTCGATTCCTTCTCTGATGCAGCAGCTCGCTTCGAGATGGTCTTCTGAACATCAACAATGGCACAAGGGTTCCCTACCACCGCCATCCCGTTCCACACCTTGGCAGACACCGCCTTGCTGATGACGACGAGCCGCTCAACAATGTCAGACATGGAAGGCCGTCGCTCCCGGCAGGACCGCACACAGCTTGCAGCCAGCGAAGCCAGGTCCCTCCGAGTGACTGGGTCGCGGGGCGGCGCCACCCGTGGGTCAAACAGCGCGACGACCTTTCCCTTGCGCAGCAGGGGCACCGCCCACTCGACGACGGAGGGCGGCGAGTACTGAACGTCGATGGCCTTGCGTCCGCTCATGATCTCCAGCAGCAGGATCCCGAAGCTGAAGACGTCGGTCTTGGTGCTGAGGCTCTCCGGGGTGACGTAGGCCGGGTCGAGGTAGCCGAGCGTGCCCGCGGGCGCCGGCGTGGCGGCATTGCCGGGGCCGCCGTCCCTTTTGGGGACGCGGAGGGCGAGGCCGAAGTCGCCGAGGTGCGCGTCGAGGTGGGCGTCGAGCAGGACGTTGGCGGACTTGACGTCGCGGTGGATGACGGCGGGCTCGGCGTCGTGGAGCGCGCGCAGCGCCCTGGCGGTCTGCAGCGCGAGGCGGACGCGGCGCGGCCAGCCGGGCGGGCGCGGGTTGGAGTGGAGCAGGTCGTAGAGCGTGCCGTTGGGCATGTACTCGACGACGAGCAGGCGCGGGCGGCGGAGCGAGTCGGGGCCGGGGCCGGGGTCGGAGTAGCCGAGGAGGTTGACGAGGCGCGGGCCGCGCACGGAGGAGAGGATGCGGATCTCGTTGTCCACCTCGGCGCGGCGCGGGGAGGGGCGCTTGACGGCGACGGCGCGGCCAGAGGGCAGCACGGCCTTGTAGACGGCCCCGTGGCTGCCCCGGCCGAGCAGCGCGGCGTCGGCGAAGCAGGACGTGGCGGCCTCCAGGTCGTCGTACGCGAAGCGCTCGATCTCCGGCGGGGCGGCGGGCGGCAGCGAGGCGGCGGCGGCGGGGCCCCTGGAGCGGCGCGAGATGGGGAGCGGCGAGATGGCCGTGATGGAGCGGCACGTCGCCGCGGACGAGTCCGCCCGGCAGGAGAGGTACCCCATCCGGGGCCGGGCGGAGACGTCGCGCGCCGCGGCCGAGGGCGGGACGAAAGGGGATCCGAGGCGGGGAGAAGAGAGGAGAGGAGAGGAGAGGAGGAGAAGTGTGGAGTTGGAACGGTAGCGCGGAGGGGGCTGCGTGTTTTTGGAGAATGGTGGGCGCTCGGTCTCCGCGCGGCGCGGCGAGGCTGCGGGGCCCCGGTCGGACGCGCCGGACCGGCGGTGGTAACTTTTGAACCGGGACGGCGATGGATTTGCCTGATGATGTGCAGGATACGTACAGTGATTCGTAACTTTTTTGTTTTTTTCATACATATATAAAAAAATGCCCAAAATTCACATATTTCAACCAAATACAAATATCTCATAGTTTACAAACCAGATAAAATTTAAATTGCCACAAATACATTTGAAAGGAAAAATATTTGATGCATCTATTGGTGGTCAAGGTGAGCTCATGTATGCTTAACCAAATCATTTTGCAGTTGAATGCGAGTTTCCCAGTCACGCATTTGATTATGAAATTCGACGAAGTGTGCAAGCGTTGCCACTCCCCCATGTTCACGCACAGCATTTTCACTCTGAAATTGAAAATCCATGATCGTAGATTTCACCCGCACGCTCATCCTCTACAATCATGTTGTGCATGATCACACCAGCAATCATCACCTTCCACAACTCTTGGTGCTTCATGTTTTAGCAGGATACCGAACAATGTTCCATCGAGATTGAAGAACATCAAAAGCAAAGCTCCACATCCTTTCTAGCACTCTCTTGTGTTTGGGCAAATTTGTGCCTCTTCTCTCTTTTCGGGTTGGGGATTGTCTTGGCAAGAGTGGTCTACTGAGGATAGATGCCATCAACTAGGCAGTATCCTTTGATGTAGTGGTGGCCATCAATCTCAAGATTGACCTCTGGGCAGTTCCGCAAGCCTTGCGTACACGGGAGAGCGCTGAAGCATGTTGATGTCATTGTGAGAGTCGGCCATGCCGAATAAAGAGTGTCAAATCCGATGATATTGTGAAGCCACGACCTTAAGTATGACAGTGCAAGTTTTCACATGGCCCCTATACTGCCCCTGCCAAGCAGAAGGGCAGTTCTTCCACCCCTAGTGCATGCAATTGTTGCTACCAAGCATCCCCGGCAAAACCTTATCGTCATTGATCGCTAACAACCGGATTGTATCTGCAGCAGTTGACTCTCTCAAGTACTCCGGGCCAAACACTGCTACCAAAGCCTTGCAGAACCTATACATGGATTCTAGGCATGCGGACTCGCTCATGCGAACATGCTCATCAATAAGATCATCGGGTATTCCGTATGTAAGCATCCGATAGCTGCAGTGCATTTCCGATAAGAGAAGAAGCCAACCTTTCCCATGGCATCCTCCTTGCATTCAAAATAGTTATCTAAGAACCATCCCCTCCGGAATATGATTGAACAAATGTCTAGCCATCCGGAAGCGGTGCCGGAATAGGTTGTGTTTAAAGAGTGAGTTAGCGACTCGAAGTAGTCCTGGCAGAGTAGGCAATGGCCGCTCTCTCTCTGTTGTGATTCAGCGCTGGAGTATACCTCGGGATCGAGCCCCTAAACATCAGCCGCTCTCTCTCAGTTGTGATTCAGCGCTGGAGTATACCTCGGGATCGAGCCCCCAAACATCGGCCGTTGCCTACAAATGTGATCATGGACGACCAAAGCAGCAACCACAATGTCCTCATTGTCGGATGACAAATCATCCGAATCGCAAATGAAGTTGTTGAAAAAGAACTCATCGCCATTATCCATGTGCACCTTGCGGGCGAAACGTCGAACACCTTGCAAGCATGGCGGAAGAAGCCGGTTAGTGAAGAGCCGCACGTCTCTCCCATACTAGGCAATAGGCCTGCCGGCGTGCAAACAATCGTGGCGGCGACCGGCGAGTGATGTGGTCGCGCTTGGATAGTTGCTGCCGGCGACGGAGGCGAGGGGGTGGTGTGGACGTGGGGTGCTACGACGGCGACAAAAGAGTCCACCAAGGCCAGCAAGAACGGTGATCGGGTGTGGCATGTTGCTGGAGGGAGTATGTGGGTGCGGGCGGTGGAACCGGCCAGCGGCGGCCTAGGCAACGGAACTGACCGGTGTCGGTGGGTGTGTGTGTGTGCTGGCTATCAATGACATGAAGGGGGAATGGCCAATGTGCCACAAACAGACGGGATTTGGGTGGAAAAGGCAGGCGTCGCGCGCGTCCGCTTTGTGTTCGCGCCCACGGAAACCCGACCTAAATTTGGGCCTAAATTGGGTTGCGCGCGGGCAAAAAACGGACGCTCGTCCATTTGCGTCGGCACATTGAGCCGCTATTTGTGTTTGTTTGGAGCCAAACAGACACACATAGACAGTTTTGCATCGACGTGTTGGAGTTGCCCTAAGGTACTTCCTCCGTTCGGGAAGTTGTCCTTCAAAAAAAATCGAAACGGAGGCAAAAGATTTGTCTCATCAATTATTTAAGAAGAAGAGAGTTGTCCAGTTAATTAATGGAAAACCGGGCGAAAATCAATACAAACAAATAACATGCGGACTACTCCCAAAGTCTAAAACCCCAAGATTGCACTGTCAAACCTACAGACATTTCCAACAAGCAACAGACTCAAGCCCACACGCATCTACATCGCAAAGGAATCCCCCAAAAGAACACCTCGGATGTAGACAGATGGCCCCCCCAAAAACCACGATGATAAGCTAAACCATGAGGACGGCCCATAAGACCAAGGAGCAACCATTAAGCAGCCGCAGGCGCCTTCCCTAAGGCATCACTCTTCTTGTTTTTGCTTTTGAGAGACTTCTCCACCTTTTTGATCTTGTCTTTGTTAAACTTTTTGGTCAGGATGCATGCAACCGCTTTACCAGACCCACAGGATGCGTGCAACCGCTTTACCAGACCCAGGGCTAGCCGCCTCCAAGCTAGAGAGCAAGCTGCAAAGCTCGTTTGCAAAGAGAGCATCGGAACAAGGTGCCAACGTATTTGTCCCAACAACATCTCCACCTGGGGCACCACGTGCCCAACGGTCACAGGCGAGCGAGTGACCGAGGCATCCAAACCTGCACACACCACAAAGTCAGTCTGGCTAGACTCCAAGGGCGGTGGTGAGGGTGTCGTGGGCACCGCCAAAGCCCCTAGGAAGCCCATCTCCTTCGGAATCGCCACTGAAAGAGGTGGAGTGGACTCCTCACATAGCACTGTCAACTCAGGCATAATCTGTAGATTGGAGCCACAACCTCAACAATCACTTCACCCCCAACATCAGTTGACACCATAGAGCAGGGCCTAGCACGAGGAGAGAACCCTTCATAGAGGTCGACTTCCTCTCCATCTGCAGAACCAACCTGAAGCTCGGGAAGTAGAGACCCAATCGGCACAACCTGAAGTTTACCAAGAGCAACCTCCGCCCTTGCCAAGACACTCTCAACACGCACAAGACATTCGCGAAGCTCAACGCAAAGTAGCTCAGCCTGCTGCTCAAGGACGGGTTGTAATGGCACATCAGCTTGGATGACGGATGCAAGCGGTGGAGCAACACATGGTTGCAGCATAGCCTCGTCGACGGGTTGCTTCGCACGACAAAAGCGAGCAATGTGGCCGAAACGGAGGCAATTCCTGCAACGGATTGGATCCCTGCAAGAGTGTGCTCGATGACCCCGACACAAACACCGAAAACATCTATCTCTCAGCCATGCCGGAGGAGGCAGCCGTGCATTGAAGGTAGGGCGATGAAAAGCCGGAGGAGGCGCCGAACGACACTCCTTCGAGACGAGCTGCCAGCCCCCCATCTCATCCCCGCGCGGAGCGGCCGCACAACACTCAACGGTAGATGTGTCATCCCAACGAAAGCATCCACGCCAATCCCCCCAACCAGGGCGCACAGGCGGGACGAATCGGTCGCCTCCAACAATGATCTGCGACGCAAGAGCAGTGGGCGCAGCGTCCGAGGATGTTGTTGCCTTCCGCCCCCCAATAGTCGGGTCTGACCTGCGGGAAGCAAGGGCAGTCGCAGCCAGCGCAGCAGCGGTGGGGGGCGGTGCCGAAGAATCCGCAGTCGCAAGCTCGGGAGAGAGCGAGTGTGGCGGCGACGGACGCGGGATTTGTGGCGCAGATTGTTGGAGCAGGGCCGGTGCCGTCACCGGGACGACGTTGCCAACGGCAGTCGCGTGGACGCACGGAAGAGACTGTGGCGTGGACTCCAGTTCCAAAATGGATGCTTCACTTGATGGAATGCTGCTGGAGAAGCCGAACGGTGTCGAACCTTGGGGGACGACGGCGGGCGGCGGCCGCAGCTTCACTCAGAATGTATGTATGGGAGAAGTAGTTTTGATACGGGCGGCGCCCATGTGGAGACGGTGATCGCCTGATCGACGACGGGTCAAGACGAACGTGGCGGTCGCTGTTGTTGGGTGGTGCTCGCCGCGCCGGAGAAAAAGGGGGCCGGCTGGGGCTCTGTTTCTGTCTGCGTGTCCGGTCCCGGCTCGCACTTGGGACGGTAGATACATACCAGCGGCGCCGGTACGCATGCCATCTTTGCTCTTTCGGCCTTTCCCCTCGTCGTCGTCTCTCTCAGATGCCGCTTTGTTTTTTGTTTCTTTCCAGCCCTTGATGCTTACCTGCACCGCTCCATGATCTGCACCAGACTGACGGAGGCTGAACACACCGACATCCAGATACACACACGCACGCAAATTACAGGGAGCCAGCAACTGCAAAAGAGGCATTCAACGCAAGTGTTACGGCTTCCGTCCCATTTTAACCGTCGGTTCAGAGAAACCAGATTGTTTTCAGAAATAGTAGTACTACTAGCAATCAAACCGGTGCGCCTTCGCGGTCACGGGAATGTGGCTGCTGTGCTGTGCCTGCACGGATCGGAGCGGCCGTACCGTCCTTCCTTAATTTATTGGTGGACAGGCACTAGTTAATCATTCCTTAATCGATTGGATCATGTAAGGTAATGAATGTAATCTCAGTCAGTGCCTCCCCTGCCTCCACCATGACGCATGTGACAGCAACCCGACTAGTACTCCACTGCAGAATATAATTGAGCCGGAAGAAGCAGAACAGAAGATAGTGGAAGGGATCAAGCCGGTTCTCTCTCTGACGTGGGGATGTGATTCGGGATTAACCTAGCCACCACGCGACGTACTACTGGGCGCTCCATCCGGCCGGCGACCCCCCTCGGCACACGTGCCCGCCATACGGCTAATCTGACACTACTATATTTTCTTTCTGAAACGGATCAGGCTGGTTGTAATGGGGAGTATCATATACTAGTATCATGCATATGATACTAGTGTATGATATTACCTCCTTAATGCATAATATCATATATTAGTATCATGTTGTAGTCTATTTATTGCCATGCATGACACAAAGTAGTATAGTATTTAATATGATACGGTATCATGATATGATACTACACCCTCTCTTTTTACATTTAATGCTATGACACCTCATCAAAATTGCCTAGTTGGCATGCATGATACTAGCTATGATACTACCATTACGACCAGCCTCATGGGCTAATCTGGTCTTTGCTGCTTCATTCTTTTCATCAATTTTCATAGTTCCGGCCAGTGCACTGCTAGTACTCCAGCACTTTTTCTGGCCGGTTGCCGTTGAGCTCCTGCTTCGGACGAAATGGTTTAACCGGACGAATTTACCAAGTTGACTTCAGAGAGTCCACTCTAGACTGTCTTGTCAGCACCGGTAAGGTTGCGGCTTATTTTACGAGTTCCACGGGCGAGACAGTACGTCTCAGCTGTGGTGAGCGGTGCCCGTTTGACGATTTGACAATTGGTTGTTGGAAGCAACTCAAAGAAAAAAAAAGTTGTTGGAGGAGTCCATCACGACTGGCGTGGTGAGCCACTGATCGATCAGCCGGTGACAACCCGGGCGCTGCGAGGGTACGGCGTAGGCGTTGTGCGTGCATCGACACGAAAAGGGCCCTCCCTCCGTCTAGTTGAGGCCGGAGCACAGTTGCGTCCATGGATTTTGCTGGTGGTTCATCTGCTCCCATGCACGCCTGTACGTGGATGGCGCACCCGAAATGATACGACCCATCGTAGTTGATTGGCTATCCCATCGTAGTTGCGAAGAAAACTGTACTGCTTCTTCCTTGCGATCAAAGTTCAATGTGTGCGCTTCCCGCAGGCCGCAGCAACAACAGGCCAAGTTTTTTTTTTTAGACAAGCAACAACAGGCCAAGTTGGTATGATTGTTCATAATAGTAACAGCAGGCCGAGTGCGCTCGGTTCTCTGGAAAGTAGAAAATATATATTCAAGGTGTCACAAGTTTCTGAATAAACAATTAACATGTACATATAGATATGATTTATGTACCTACGAATTTTCAGGTAATATATGTTTTTTTTGCACATATGCATTCACAAGTTTGATGAATACGTGGATTTCAACATAGCATGCAGTTTTGTCTTTTCTTGCAAAATAAAAATAGCATGCGGTAATTCGTGCCTAACTTAAGAGGCGAACAATTTTCATAGCTTTTCCCTATAGGAGGCGGCTAGCACTTTCCCTCGGTCCGCCGACGCAGTCGCGGGTCCCATGCCCTCCGCCAGCCGCTACAACGCTAGAGGTGGAGGAACCACATGTCTATGTGTCTGGTTTGTGTCTTGTAGGGTTCTCGTGTTCTTCGTCGTCGGTGACATTGGGGCAACAACAGCAAATGAAATTATGGTTTCTCAGGGTTTTTTCCATGTCAATGTCCTTCCTTGAAGTGGCATCGACGAGTCAAAGGATGGTATCGATCGTCATGTATTCGGTATGATGTGATTAGCTTTTTCCACAACCAGGTACATCTACGCCGGGGAACTTTGAGGTTTGTGTCCCCTCTTTTGTATGGCTAGAGTTGGGATTATCTTCTGGGCCGATATCAGCTTCTCTGGGACGGAGATCTTTCTAGATTGCGGTCATCGACGTCTTCTGGCCTACATTGAAGACTCACTATCCGCTGCTTTCTTTTTTCACGAATACGCTAGGCGTGTATCATTGCATTGATAGGAGGAAAGAAACAACAGTTAGGCAGTCCACGACATCGTACACAGATAGGTAGTGATGTGGATGGCGATGAGCAGTGGGGGGAGGGGGTGCTCAGCCCCAAGTACAAGAATTTAAGTTACAGGTAAAATGATGTCTAAGCCTTTGATGCCAGCCCTAGCCCAGCGACACGCCTCCTCTTTGACTGTCTTGGTGATCTTGTGGGCGGAGGGGGTCTCACCATCGAAGATGCAAGCATTCCCGCACTTCCAGATTAGCCTGGCTGTAAGGGTGACGAGTGAGCCCAACTATTCCTCTGACTGTGGGTTCTGGCAAAACAGGTGGCAGACCACCAAGCGAAGAAGCTCGATGAGCCATCAGGTGGCTGCAGAGGAAGACATGCCCAAGAGAGAACTTCATGTCATGTAATGCGCGAGACCATGCAGCCAGCAAGGAGACGTTGCAAAGTTTCAGATTCTTCCTGAGAACAGAAGACGCAGAGAGGCTCGTGGGGGAGCCGACGAGTTGGCCAATTGAAAGGATGCCCGCTGCTTTTACAAGCTCTTAAGTTTCAACAAGGTTTCCCCGGTAAGACGACACGTAACGAGTTTTGTTCATGGCATGCTGCCGAGGGATGGAGAAGAAGATGGGGTTGAGTTCTTCAAGTATGTACTTGTAATTCATATATTTGTAAGCAAGTTCCTTCAATGTCTGGTTTTATTTAATACTGGCCATGGGCCTTTTAAGGAAAAAGAAACTACATCCATCGAAAAATATAAGACGTTTTTGTAGACCAATTTATCCTACAAATATGTCTTATATTTTGTCTACAAACACGTCTTATATTTTGAGAGAAGTAGTAGCATACAACACAAACACGGTTTTGCTATTACAAACTCATGTATTTGTGATTTTTGTCCTGCTTACATGATAAAATATTCTTTAATGAAAATTATTCCCCATACATAGATATATTTCAATATACATATGTGAAATTATGTTCATATATCTATAAAAATATTTAATTACAAATTTTATTATATTTTTATTTCCAGGATCACTAAAGCCTAGGCTCCAAATTGCTTCACCGCAAGCAATGTGGCGTTAGGGCATCTCCAATGGCAACCCGCAAATTTTCTCCTGCATCCGTCCGCGGACACGGATACAGGAGGACGCCATCCAACGCTAGCCACATATATTTTGACAACATTTCAAACAAAACGGAAAAAATTCGTTCAAACATGGTCGAATTTCATATAAACATGATGGATTTCATACAAACATGACATATGAAAGATCGAGGATGTCGCCTAGAGGGGGGGGGGGGGTGAATAGGCGCTTTAAAATAATTACAGTTTAGGCTTGAACAAATGCGGAATGAACCTAACGATTAATTCTTTAAGCACAAAACCTACAACAACTAGGCTCACCTATGTGCACCATCAATCTTATGCTAAGCAAGATAAACAACTAAGTGATAGCAAGATATATCACATGAAACACTATGGCTATCACAAAGTAAAGGGCATAAGTAAAGGGCTTGGGTAAAAGATAACCGAGGCACACGGAGACGACGATGTATCCCGAAGTTCACACCCTTGCGGATGCTAATTTCCGTTTGAAACGGTGTGGAGGCACAATGCTCCCCAAGAAGCCACTAGGGCCACCGTAATCTTCTCATGCCCTTGCACAATGCAAGATGTCGTGATTCCACTAAGGGGCCCTTGAGGGCGGTCACCGAACCCGTACACTTTGGCAACCCTTGGGGCGGTCACCAAACCCGTACACTTTGGCAACCCTTGGGGGCGGTCACCGGTACCTGTCAAATTGCCCGGGGCGATCTCCACAACCTAATTGGAGACCCCGACGCTTGCCTGGAGCTTTACACCACAATGACCGAGCTCCGAAGCACCACCAACCGTCTAGGGCACCCAAGAGGAACAAGCTCAAGGGTACCAAGCAGCAAAGAGTAATAGGCTTCTCAACTTGTAACTTCTATGTATCACCGTGAAGAACTCAAACCTATGCACCAAATGCAATGGCAAGGGCACACGGAGTGCCCAAGTCCTTCAATCTCAAATCCCACCAAAGCAACGAAAGCTATGGAAGAAAATGAGAGGAAGAATAAGAAGGAGAACACCAAGAACTCCAAGATCTAGATCCAAAGGGTTCCCCTCACATAGAGGAGAAAGTGATTGGTGGAAACGTAGATCTAGATCTCCTCCCCCCCAAAAAAAAACTAGCAAGAATCCATGGAGGGATTAAGAGATAGCAAGCTCGAAGAAGGTCAACAATGGGGGAAGAGCACGAGCTAAAGGGATAAGGTTCAATGGGGAAGAAGGCCCCCTTTTATAGGTGGGAAAAAAATCTAACCGTTATGTGCTCAGCCCACACACGAGCAGTACTACCGCTCCATCGAGCGGTACTACCGCTCGGTGGTAGTAACAGGAAAACAGAGCAACGACTATGAACCACGGGGGCGGTAGTGCCGCCGGAGCGGCACTACCGTGGGAGAAGCAGAACACGGGAGCAGAGGATGCAGGGTAGAGCAGAGCACGACGACAGTACTGCAGTAGAGGTACTACCACCCGACCGTGCAGTACTACCACCCGATCGGGGCGGTACTACTGCTTATAGGCGGTATTGCCGCACTTTACTGCCGCCCTACAACTACTAAATCGACACGAAAAACAGAACCCCCAGGAAGCAGCGGTAGAAGCCACGGAACTGGACAACAGAAGTACCGCTTACAAGCGGTACTACCGCCCGGTAGGGATGGTACTACCGCTGCCCGGAGCGGTACTACCGCAGGGGTGCATCAAGCAAGCCCCAAGCAAAGCAGATGCAACAAGAAAACCAGAACTGCCATAACTTCGGCATATGAGCTCCAAATTGAGCAAACTCAAGCTTGTTGGTTATAGTAAGAAGAGGCAGGGGAGGTATGCCTAAGAAGTAGAGGAGTGAAACCTCCAACAGAGAAGAACCGACATAACCCCCAACATCAAAAACATCATAGAAGATGCATGTGAACTCTATTTTCGATGAACTCAAGCTTGTCATGAAGATGACCAAAAGCTCCAAATCTCACAAGGAGAAAAACCAAATAAGAACCAAGAAAGATGATGCAAGATGCAATGGTTGAGCTCTCTACGAACGACACGATCAAGCTACTCACTTGAGAAGCCCCTTGATAGTACGACAATCGATCCTATAACCCGGTCTCCTAACTACCACCATGAGACTGATAAAATAGAAAATCTATCAAGGGCAAACCTTTGCCTTGCACATAGTCCACTTGAGATGGATGAAGACGATCTTGACTTCCTCAAGTTGGACCACCTTTCTTGATTGTGTTGGCTTGGTGAAGACTAGTTGATTGCTCCCCCACACTCCACTATGGGTGAGCCACTTTTCGGTACATATTCACAAGTCCATTGTCACCACAATGGACGGCAAGTTTCAAGCATGATATCTTCGTGATGCTCCACTTGATCTTGCACACCGCAATCTTGATGATGATCACTGCTACCTCTTGAGCTTGCGTTGATTTTCCCTTGAAGATGAAAGGGTGATGCAGCAAAGTAGCATAAGTATTTCCTTCAATTTTGAGAACCAAGGTATCAATCCAGTAGGAGACAACGCACAAGTCACCGAATACCTGCACAAACAATCAACAACTTGCACCCAACGCGATAAAGGGGTTGTCAATCCTTTCACGGTCACTTGCAAAAGTTAGATCTGATAGAGATAGATAAACGATAAAGTAAATATTTTTTTGGTATTTTTGGTTTATAGATTAGAAAGTAAAGATTGCAAAATAGTAAATCAGAAACTAGCAAGATGTAAACGAGATTCAATAATATGGAAAAGAGATCCGGGGGTCATAGGTTTCACTAGTGGCTTCTCTCGAGATAGAAAATATTACGGTGGGTGAACAAATTACTGCCGAGCAATTGATAGAAAAGCGCATAGTTATGACGATATCTAAGGCAATGATCATGAACATAGGCATCACGTCCGTGTCAAGTAGTCCGACTCCTGCCTACATCTACTACTATTACTCCACACATCGACCGCTATCCAGCATGCATCTAGAGTATTAAGTTCATAAAGAACGGAGTAACGTATTAAGCAAGATGACATGATGTAGAGGAATTAACTCAAGCAATATGATGAAAACCCCATATTATTATCCTCGATGGCAACAATACAATACATGCCTTACTGCCCCTACTGTCACTGGGAAAGGGCACCGCAAGATTGAACCCAAAGCTAAGCACTTCTCCTATTGCAAGAAAGATCAATCCAGTAGGCCAAACTAAACCGATAATTCGAAGAGACTTGCAAAGATATCAAATAATGCATATAAGAATTCAGAGAAGAACCAAATAATATTCATAGATAAACTTAATCATAAATCCACAATTCACCGGATCTCGGCAAACACACCGCAAAAGAGTATTACATCGGAAAGATCTCCAAGAACATCAAGGAGAACATGGTATTGAGAATCAAAGAGAGAGAAGAAGCCATCTAGCTAATAATTATGGACCCGAAGGTCTGTGGTAAAGTACTCACGCTTCATCGGAGAGGTAATGGTGTTGATGTAGAAGCCCTCCGTGATCGAATCCCCCTCCGGCAGGACACCGAAAAAGGCCCCAAGATGGGATCTCACGGTTACAGAAGGTTGCGGCGATGGAAAAGTGGTTTTGTGGCTCCCCTGGATGTTTTTAGGGTATAAGAGTATATATAGGCAAAGGAACTAGGTCAGGGGAGCTACGAGGGGCCCATAAGGGTGGGGGCGCGCCCTACCCCCTGGGCGCGCCCTCCTACCTTGTGGCCGCCTCGTTGCCTCTCCGACTTCATCTCCAAGTCTTCTGGTTTGCTTTCGGTCCAAGAAAGATCATCGCGAAGGTTTCATTCCGTTTGGACTCCGTTTGATATTCCTTTTCTGCAAAACTCTAAAATAGGCAAAAGAAACAGAAACTGGCACCGGGCCCTCAGTTAATAGGTTACTCCCAAAAATAATATAAAATAGCATATAAATGCCTATTAAACATCCAAACAGATAATATAATAGCATGGAACAATACAAAATTATAGATACATTGGAGACATATCAATCACCACTTGGTGTCATCCTCTCCATGGCTTGTATGATATCTTCCTCTTGACACAAGCCCATGAAACACACCTAACCCCACATAGAACTCTCACGTAGAATATGGGTTAGTACACAAAGTGCAATGGAGAATGCTTACCATACCATGGGATCACTTGATCCCTCTCGATACATCTTCTACGCTTGGTGAGTTGATCAACTTGATTCACTCTTGACTTAGTCTTGATTAACCAAGCTTCATGACCAATCCTTATATAATTCCTTGAATAACACCTTGGTCAACACATACTCTCTTTGAAACCAAGAAATGGACTTCAAGAAAATCCTATGGACAAACCCTTCAAATATAACTCAAGGCAACCATTAGTCCATAGAAATTGTCATCAATTACCAAAACCAAACATGGGGAAACCACATGTTCTTTCAACAGATTTCCATTACATTTCAAACATCTAGCACAAAAAAGACCCGACCCTAAACCTATCCTACGGCAGCGGCGCCCTGCATCCAAGCCCGTGTCATCCTTCATCTGTCATCTCCATGAGCACCAACGGTAAGACCAATGAAGTGAAGGTGCGGTCTCCAGTGAGGAAGAGTAGAACACAGGAAATGGGCCGACCCACATGGGACACTAGGCACCGACACCTCCCTGTGGCCTACTCATCCTCGGAGGAGTCCGCGACCTGTCCGTTGATGACCCACAAGTATAGGGGATCTATCATAGTCCTTTCGATAAGTAAGAGTGTCGAACCCAACGAGGAGCAGAAGGAAATGACAAGCGGTTTTCAGTAAGGTTTTCTCTGCAAGCACTGAAATTGTAGGTAACAGATAGTTTTGTGAGAAGATAAATTGTAACGGGTAACAAGCAATGAAAGTAAATAAAGTGCAGCAAGGTGGCCCAATCCTTTTTGTAGCAAAGGACAAGCCTGGACAATTTCTTATAATGAGAAAAGAGCTTCCAAGGACACATGGGAATTATCGTCAAGCTAGTTTTCATCGGGCTCATATGATTCGCGTTCGGTACTTTGATAATTTGATATGTGGGTGGACCGGTGCTTGGTACTGCCCTTACTTGGACAAGCATCCCACTTATGATTAACCCCTATTGCAAACATCCACAACTACAAAAGAAGTATTAAGGTAAACCTAGCCACAACATTAGACATATGGATCCAAGTCAGCCCCTTACGAAGCAACGCATAAACTAGGGTTTAAACTTCTGTCACTCTAGCAACCCATCATCTACTTATTACTTCCCAATGCCTTCCTCTAGGCCCAAATAATGGTGAAGTGTCATGTAGTCGACGTTCACATAACACCACTAGAGGAGAGACAACATACATCTCATCAAAATATCGAACGAATACCAAATTCACATGACTACTAATAGCAAGACTTCACCCATGTCCTCAGGAACAAACGTAAATACTCACAAAGCATATTCATGTTCATAATCAGAGGAGTAATAATATGCATTAAGGATCTGAACATATGATCTTCCACCAAGTAAACCAATTAGCATCAACTACAAGGAGTAATCAACACTACTAGCAACCCACAGGTACCAATTTGTGGTTTTGATACAAGATTGGATACAAGAGATGAACTAGGGTTTTGAGAAGAGATGGTGCCGGTGAAGATGTTGATGGAGATTGACCCCCTCCCGATGAGAGGATCGTTGGTGATGACGATGGTGATGATTTCCCCCTCCCGGAGGGAAGTTTCCCCGGCAGAACAGCTCTGTTGGATCTCTAGATTGGTTCCGCCAAGGTTCCGCCTCGTGGCGGCGGAGTTTCATCCCGTAAGCTTGCCTCTCATTTTTTCCAGGGTAAAACCCTTCATATAGCAGAAGATGGGCACTGGAAGGTCACCAGGGGGCCCAGGAGACAGGGGGCGCGCCCAGTAGGGGTGGGCTCCCCCCACCCTCCTAGCCAGGGTGTGGGCCCCCTCTTGTGTTTTCTTTGCTCAATAATTCTTATTAATTCCAAAACTGACTTCCGTGGAGTTTCAGGATTTTTGGAGCTGTGCAGAATAGGTTTCCAATATTTGCTCCTTTTCTAGCCAGAATTCCAGCTACCGGCATTCCCCCTCTTCATGGTAAACCTTGTAAAATAAGAGAGAATAACCATAAGTATTGAGATATAATGTGTAATAACAGCCCATAATGCAATAAATATTGATATAAAAGCATGATGCAAAATGGACGTATCAACTCCTCCAAGCTTAGACCTCGCTTGTCCTCAAGCGGAAGCCGAAATCGAAAAATATGTCCACATGTTTAGAGACAGAGGTGTCGATAAAAATAAAATACGGACATGAGGGCATCATGATCATTCTTATAACAACAACATATATAGATTTTATCATATGATTTCTTATGCTCAAGTAACGATCAATTCACAATGTCAAGTATGGTTCAGAAACTTCATTGGGAACTAACAAACTATACTCTCAGTCACTGAAGCAATTACAATTTATCATAACATCATAAAGAGTCAAAAATAAAGCTTTTCAGCAAGTCCACATACTCAACTATCATGTAGTCTTCTACAATTGCTAACACTCACGCTATACTTGTGGTTATGGAGTTTCAACCGGACACTGAGAAAGATAGGGGCTTATTGTGTTGCCTCCCAACATACTCACCTTTAGGTGATGTCAACAATAATAGTTCATGCTAACTTACATCCAATTGGATATATATATCAAGATCTTTCAAACACGAGGAACTTGCCAAAGGATAAAATGAAAAAGGGAAAGGTGAAGATCACCTTGACTCAAGCATAAAGTAAAAACATAAAGTAAAAGATAGGCCCTTCGCAGAGGGAAGCAGAGGTTGTCATGTGCTTTTAGGGTTGGATGCACAAAATCTTAATGCAAAAGAACGTCACTTTATATTGCCACTTGTATATGGACCTTTATTATGCAGTCCATCGCTTTTATTTGCTTCCATAACAAGATCGTATAAATCTTATTTTCTCTGCACTAATAAGTCATACATATTTAGAGAGCAATTTTTATTGCTTGCAACATGACAACTTACTTGAAGGATCTTACTCAATCCATAGGTAGGTATGGTGGACTCTCATGGCAAAACTGGGTTTAAGGATATTTGGAAGCACAAGTAGTATCTCTACTTGGTGCTAGGAATTTGGCTAGCATGAGGGGGAAAGGCAAGCTCAACATGTTGGGAAGGTCAATGACAATATACTTTAACTGAGATGTGAGAAAATATAAACCATTATGTTGTCTTCCTTGTCCAACATCAACTCTTTTAGCATGTCATACTTAATGAGTGCTCCCAATCATAAAAGATGCCCAAGATAATATATTTGAATGTGAACCTCTCTTTCCTTATTACTTCTTATTAATTGCAACGATGACCAAAACTACGTTCATCAACTCTCAACAACTTTTATGCCTCATACTTTCTATGTGTGAAGTCATTACTATCCATCAATATGAACTCTTTTATTCTTTTTATTCTTTCTACTTCCTCAAGATCATAACAAGATAGCAAAGCCCTTGACTCAACCTAATCTTTATTATAGATAGCTCACGGACTCGATTACATAAAGAGATCACAAGGCAAAACTCAAAACTACTTGATACTAAAACTTCAATCTACTAGATCAAGATACTACTAAACGGATCAAACTAAATAAAACGGTAAATATAGGAGTGTGATGGTGATACGATACCGGGGCACCTCCCCCAAGCTTGGCAGTTGCCAAGGGGAGTGCCCATACCCATGTGATTATGTCCTCGGAGGTGAGGAGGTGGTGATGATGATGGTGGATAATCGCACATTGAGCGTAAAAGCTCCTACAACTTGCGGATAATGCCCTTGAGTCCGGCGATATGATCCTTCAACAAAATATTCTCCTGTGTGAGATACTTATTCTGAATGCAAGCCAACTCAATCATCTTGAAAGCTTCAATCTCAGTTGGAGTAAAGAGGTTAGGTAAGGGTTGAGGGATGTCTTCTTCTTCCATCGCCGGAGCTTGAACCTCCGTGGCCTTCTTGATCCCTTCCTCCTTGTTGATCTCTTCCGGTTCTTCTCTCTTCAGCTTTATCTTCAATAGCCAAGCATCCTTGTCTTCATTGTTGAAGGAAGGCGACGTCATGGTGCTCTAGATCTGTTAGAAAACAGCTCGAAACGAAAACAGAGGATATTTGCGTGATACGGTGGTCAAAGCCTTTGGGAGAGTATATAATGAATTTTTACCGACTAAAATACGTAACGTGCAAGAAAACGGAGTCCGGGAGGCACACGAGGTGGCCACGAGACAGGGGGGCGCGCCCAGGAAGGGTGGGCGCGCACTCCACCCTCGTGGAGGCCTCGTGTCCTTCCCGGACTACTTCTTTCTTTCAGAAATTCTTAAATATTCCAAAACGGATAAAAATTTCCATTAGAATTGTTTTGGAGTCGGTTTACTTACCGTACCACATACCTATTCCTTTTCAGAGTCTGAAACGTTCTGGAAAGTGTCTCTTATGTATTCCTCCGGGGTTACGGTCTCAACAATATTAGTTTCAACATTGATAGGGTTACCTGAGATATAACGTTTAATTCTTTGACTGTTCACCACCGTCGGACTTGTGCCTTCGAAGTTCTTGATTTTAATGGCACCGGAATGATAGACCTCCTCGATAACGTAAGGACCTTCCCATTTAGAGAGAAGTTTTCCTGCAAAAAATCTTAAACGAGAGTTGAATAATAACACATAATCACCTATGTTAAACTCACGCTTTTGTATCCTTTTGTCATGCCAGTGTTTGACTTTTTCTTTGAATAGCTTGGCATTCTCATAGGCTTGGGTTCTCCATTCATCAAGTGAGCTAATATCAAATAACCTCTTCTCACCGGCAAGTTTGAAGTCATAATTGAGCTCTTTAATAGCCCAATATGCTTTATGTTCAAGTTCAAGAGGTAAGTGACAAGCTTTTCCATAAACCATCTTATACGGAGACATACCCATAGGATTTTTATATGCAGTTCTATAGGCCCATAATGCATCATCAAGTTTCTTGGACCAATTCTTTCTAGAAATATTCACAATCTTTTGCAAAATTAATTTGAGCTCTCTATTTCTCAACTCTACTTGACCACTAGACTGCGGGTGATAAGGAGATGTGATTCTATGATTATCATCATACTTAGCAAGCATCTTACGGAAAGCACCATGAATAAAATGTGAACCACCATCAGTCATAAGATATCTAGGGACTCCAAACCTCGGAAAAATAACTTCTTTAAGCATTTTAATAGAAGTTTTATGATCAGCACTACTAGTTGGAATAGCTTCTACCCACTTAGTAACGTAATCAACAACAACTAAAATATGTGTGTAACCATTAGAGGCAGGAAAAGGTCCAATATAATCAAAGCCCCAAACATCAAACGGTTCAATAACAAGAGAATAATTCATAGGCATTTCTTGAAGTCTACTAATATTACCAATTTCTTTGACATTCATCACAAGATAAGACAAACTTACGAGCATCTTTGAAGAGAGTAGGCCAATAAAAACCAGATTGCAATACCTTGTGTGCAGTTCTATCTCCAGCGTGGTGTCCTCCATATGATTCAAAGTGACACTTGCATAGGATCTGTTCCTGTTCATGCTCAGGTACACAACGTCTAATAACACCATCTACTCCTTCTTTATAAAAGTGTGGGTCATCCCAGAAGTAATGTCTTAAATCATAAAAGAACCTTTTCTTTTGCTGGTATGTGAAACTAGGTGGTATAAATTTAGCAACAATGTAATTAGCATAATCGGCATACCAAGGAGCAGTACAAGAAGCATTAATGACCGCTAATTGTTCATCAGGAAAGCTATCATCAATAGGTAGTGGGTCATCAAGAACATTCTCTAACCTAGACAAGTTATCTGCAACGGGGTTCTCAGCTCCCTTTCTATCAATATAATATGCAAATCAAATTCTTGGAGCAAGAGAACCCATCTAATAAGTCTAGGCTTGGCATCTTTCTTTTCCATAAGATATTTAATAGCAGCATGATTAATGTGAATAGTAACTTTGGAATCAACAATATAAGGTCTAAACTTATCACAAGCAATCTTTTTTAGTAGTAGCATAATTTCTCTGGGCAGTATCAAGAGTCTTACTAGCATACTGGATAACATTCAATTTCTTATCAACTCTTTGCCCTAGAACAACACCTACACCATAATCACTAGCATCACACATAATTTCAAAGGGTAAATTCCAATCAGGTGGCTGAACAATAGGTGTAGTGATCAAAGCTTTCTTTAGTATTTCAAATGCTTCTACACAATTATCATCAAATACAAAAGGAATATCTTTTTGCAATAAATTAGTCAGAGGCCTAGAGATTTTAGAAAAGTCCTTAATGAACCTCCTATAAAAACCGGCATGACCAAGGGAACTTCTTATACCTTTTATGTCCTTGGGACATGGCATCTTTTCAATAGCATCAACCTTAGCTTTATCAACTTCAATACCTCTCTCAGAAATCTTATGCCCCAAGACAATGCCGTCATTAACCATAAAGTGGCACTTTTCCCAATTCAAGACGAGACTAGTGTCTTCGCATCTCTGCAAAACTCGATCAAGGTTGCTCAAGCAATCATCAAAAGAGGATCCATAGACGGAGAAATCATCCATGAATACCTCACAAATCTTTTCACAAAAGTCATAGAATATAGCCATCATACATCTTTGAAAGGTAGCAGGTGCATTACATAAACCAAAAGGCATACGTCTATAAGCAAAAGTACCGAAAGGGCAAGTAAAAGTAGTTTTTGATTGATCCTTCGCTGACACGGGTATTTGAGAGAAACCAGAATAACCATCTAGAAAGCAGAAATGTGTGTGTTTGGATAGTCTTTCTAGCATTTGATCTAAAGGGTAATGATCTTTCTTAGTAGCTTTATTTAATTTACGGAAATCAATTACCATCCTATAACCTGTAATAATTCTTTGCGGGATCAATTCATCTTTATCATTAGGAACGATAGTAATACCTCCCTTTTTAGGAACACAATGGACAGGGCTTACCCAATCACTATCAGCAGCGGGATAAATTATACCTACCTCAAGGAGCTTTAGTATCTCCTTTCTTACCACTTCTTTCATTTTAGGATTCAATTGTCGTTGAGGATCTCTAACTGGTTTGGCACCTTCTTCCAAATTAATTTTGTGTTGGCATAACGTGGGACTAATGGCCTTAAGATCATCCAGGGTATATCCAATAGCAGGACGGTGCTTCTTCAGAGTTTTCAATAATCTTTCTTCTTCTTGCTCTGAAAGGTTAGCACTAATAATAACAGGATATATTTTCTTTTCATCAAGATAAGCATACTTAAGATTATCAGGTAATGGTTTGAGTTCAAACACGGGATCACCCTTGGGTGGAGGGGGATCCCCAAGAACTTCAATGGGAAGATTATGTTTTAGCACAGGTTCCTGTTTAAGGAACACTTCATCTATTTCCCTTCTTTCCTTCATAAACATATCGTTTTCATGGTCTAGCAAATATTGTTCTAACGAATCAGTAGGAGGCACAGCAATGGAAGCAAGACCTATAATCTCATCCTTACTAGGTGATTCTCTATCACGAGGTTTTCTATGAAACTTAGCAAAATTAAACTAATGAGACATACCATCTAAGCCAAAGGTGACAGTATATTTTTCACAATCAATCCTAGCACTAGCTGTATTCAAGAAGGGTCTACCAAAAATAATGGGACAAAAATCATCTTGTGGGGAACCAAGAACAAGAAAATCAGCAGGGTATGTAACCTTCCCACACAAGACTTCAACATCTTGAACTATCCCAACTGGTTTAATGGTATCCCTATTAGCAAGCTTAATAGTAACATCAATGTCTTCTAATTCAACGGGTGCAATATCATGCATAATTTCTTTATATAAGGTATAAGGTATTGTGCTAGCACTAGCACCCATATCATATGAACCGTGATAACAATGATATCCTATTTTAACAGAAATAACAGGCATGCCTACGACAGGTCTATGTATCTTAGTATCTGGTCTAGCAATATTAGCAGTCTCATCACAAAAATAAATAACATGCCCATCTAAATCATTATCCAAGAGATCTTTAACCATAGCAATACTAGGTTCAACTTTGATTTGCTCAGGAGGTGTATAAGTCCTAGTATTACTCTTACAAACAACAGTTGAAGTTTTAGCATGATCCTTTATCCTAACAGGAAAAGGAGGTTTCTCAACATAAGTAGTAGGAACAATAGGATCACTATAGGTGACAGTCTTTTCTTCAACTGTAATAGGTGCAACTACTTTTACATCAACATGAGAATTATATTTAAACCACTTCTCTTTAAGGAGATCAACGTGTGTAGCAAAAGATTCACAGAAAGAAGCTACTCTCTCAGAGTCAAGTCCATATTTAGCGCTAAATCCACGAAAAGCATCGGTATCCATAAAAGATTTAACACAATCGAACTTAGGTGTCATACCTGACTCCTTACCATCGTCAGAACCCCAATCTTCAGAGTTGCGTTTAATTCTTTCCAACAAGTCCCATTTGAAATCAATAGTCTTCAGCATATAAGGACCAGCACAGGAAGTATCGAGCAGGTTGCGATCATTGAGAGAAAGCCGAGCATAATTTTTTTGAATAATCATTTCCTGGGAGAGCTCATGATTGGGGCATGAATATGACATTGATTTAAGCCTCCCCCAAGCTTGAGCGGTGCTTTCTCCTTCGCGAGGCCAGAAATTATATATGTAATTACGATCACGATGAACAAGATGCATAGGATAGAACTTATAGTGAAATTCCAACTTCAATCGCTTATATTTCCAAGATCTCGTATCATCACATAGCCTAAACCATGTCAATGCATCTCCCTTCAAAGATAAAGGGAAGACCTTACTTTTGACAACATCATCGGGAATACCTGCAAGCTTAAATAATCCACAAACTTCATCCACAAAGATAAGGTGTAAGTCGGGATGCAATGTTCCATCTCCTGCAAATGGATTAGCTAGCAGTTTCTCTATCATACCCGAAGGAATCTCAAAGTAAATATTTTCAAAAAGTTCAGTAGGTTGAGGAGCAACTCTTTGCTCTTCTGGTCGGGGTGAAGATACCCCGAACAATCCCCTCAAAGGATTAGTTTCCATAGTGACAAGTAACAGAAAATTTTAGCACACTATATAAATGTTTCCTTACCAAGTTCCACTCAGCAAAAGCGCTAGACTCCCCGGCAACGGCGCCAGAAAAGAGTCTTGATGACCCACCAGTGTAGGGGATCTATTATAGTCCTTTCGATAAGTAAGAGTGTCGAACCCAACGAGGAGCAGAAGGAAATGATAAGCGGTTTTCAGTAAGGTTTTCTCTGCAAGCACTGAAATTGTAGGTAATGATAGTTTTGTGATAAGATAAATAGTAAAGAGTAACAAGTAAATAAAGTAAATAAAGTGCAGCAAGGTGGCCCAATCCTTTATGTAGCAAAGGATAAGCCTGGAAAATTTCTTATAATGAGAAAAGAGCTCCCGAGGACACATGGGAATTATCGTCAAGCTAGTTTTCATCACGTTCATATGATTCGCGTTTGGTACTTTGATAATTTGATATGTGGGTGGACCGGTGCTTAGATACTGCCCTTACTTGGACAAGCATCCCACTTATGATTAACCCCTATTGCAAGCATCCGCAACTACAAAAGAAGTATTAAGGTAAACCTAACCACAACATTAAACATATGGGTCCAAATCAACCCCTAACGAAGCAACGCATAAACTAGGGTTCAAGCTTCTGTCACTCTAGCAACCCATCATCTACTTATTACTTCCCTATGCCTTCCTATAGGCCCAAATAATGGTGAAGTGTCATGTAGTTGATGTTCACATAACACCACTAGAGGAAAAGACAACATACATCTCATCAAAATATCGAACGAATACCAAATTCACATGACTACTAATAGCAAGACTTCACCCATGTTGTAACGCCCCGGATTCGATGCGCCAGGTGTTTGCTAGTTATTCGCCGCCGTTGCCATGTCATTTGCTTGCGTGTTGCACTTTGCCATGTCATCATATGAATTTCATATCATGTCATCATGTGCATTTCATTTTGCATACGTGTTCGTCTCATGCATCCGAGCATTTTCCCCGTTGTCCGTTTTGCAATCCGACACTCCTATGTCATCCGGCGTTCCCCTTTTGTCTTCTGTTGTGAGCGGTTATTAAACTTTCTCGGAATGGCCCGAGGTTTGCCAAGCGGCCTTGGTATAGCACCGGTAGACCACCTGTCAAGTTTCGTGCCATTTGGAGGTCGTTTGATATTCCAACGGTTAACCGGGTAACCGCAAAGGCCTCTTTTGTTTGCAGCCCAACACCCCTTCCAAAGTGGCCCAAAACCAAGCTAACTCCCCTCCATGGTCTCGGTCGTTCGATCATGATCGCGTGGCCGAAAACCGCTCCTCATTTGGACTCTCCTAGCTCCCTTTACCTATAAATATAGCCCCTCCCCCGAAATTCGCGGTCTAATCCCCCTGAAACCCTAGCTTTCGTCCTCCTCCCGCCGCCGGACATGTCCATATCGGTCGGACATGTCCGCATCGCCGCTCCTCGCCTAATCACGCCCTGCCACGTGGCCTCCGCCGCCAGCCCCGCACCAACGGCCCGCGGAGCCCATCGCGGGCCCGTGCAGGCCCGCCGGCGCCGCCCGCCGCCGCCGCCTCCGCCCGCCCGTGCGCCTCCCCGCACGCTCGCGCCGCCGCGTCCCCGCCCGCCGGCGCGCCGCTGCCACTTCGCCCCGGCGCCTCGCCGCCCCGCCGCCCTCCGGCGACCGCCTCCATCTCCGCCGCCGACCACCCAGCTCCTCCGCCCGCCGCGGCTATCCCGAGCGCTCGCCCCGAGCCCCGCCATCGTCTCGCGCCTCCGGCCGCCGCCGGCTGCCTCCCGATCAGCACCGCCCTCCGCCGCCGCGCCGGATCCGGCCGGATCCGGTCGGACCAGCCCATCCGCACCGCCTCCCCTCGCCTCGCCGGTCCTCCTTCGACCTCCGGTGATCCCCGGTGCCCCCAGCTCGCCGGAGCCGCCGCCCCGCTCGCCGGAGTTCGTCTCTGGCAGGATCGGGACGAGATCCGCCCATCCCCGGAACCAAACGCGCCTCCCCGCCGGCCCGGATCGCTCCGTCCCGGGTTCATCTCGTCCCGTTGACTTTTTCGCGAGGTGATAATTTGCCTAAGTCCCAGATTTCTGTCATTATCATGCCATGTTCATCGCATTGTATCTCTGCATCCGTAGCTACGTTTCGTGCGTGTAATATGTCTCGTCTCAACGAGTACTTAATTTCATTCCATTGCATCATTTTCATTTGAGTTCATCTTGATGCCCGAAATGCTGTTGGAAGAGTGCATGTTGATGTTAATCTACTGAAACTGTTATAACTTGCTCATTTGGCATTTTTGCCATGATTGATGTGTGCATCCTATGAGGTTGATGTCTACATGTATATTGATCTATGCCATGCCATCTTTCCAGTGGTGCTAACCATGTATTTTTGTGAGTTGTGTGCTGAGTGTATCAAGCTTGTTAAGTGGGGTACTTGCTGTTGCTGTTTTCCTGACAGATTCTGTTATATTTTGTTGCTATGTAATCATGCTTCTACTAATCATTCTCTGCATAATCTGGAGATGTTCTATAAACATGTTTTGATCTACATGTCTTGCTCTATCGATTCATGCCACTGGTTGCAATTATAGCCTGCTGGAACATGTTGTTATCTTGCTCTAAAGTTGCTTGATCATGTTGCTGTCAGCCTGTTAACATTAACTTCAATGTTTCCATGATTGTTTTCTAGTGATCCATGCATCCTATGAACTTTCTCTTGCCATGCTTAGCTTCACAAACATGTCTTCTTACTGTTGGTTGCCTTGCCATGCCATGTATTACTCTGTGGTGAGTGGTTCAAGCTCACCAACATGCCTACTTATTGTTGTTCCTGCCATGTATGAATCTGTAATATAACTTGCCATGTTTACATGTGTGTCATCATATTTTCCGTGCCCTTTTGGCTCATGGTCAGTAAGGGACTCTTGTTCTATGCATTTAGTAGTATCATGCCATGCCTTTGGTTGCCATGATAAGTTCCTGTAACATGTTGTTTGATAGCTCTAAACATTGCAACCTGATATTATTTCTGCTAAAGTCTGAAACTGTTATTATTTGCAATCTTCCCATGTCATTTGGAGCATGTTCTAGTTGTTTCTGGAGATAGCTCAGTGTTCATGTTTTGTTGTCCTTTACCTGTACTTCATGCTCATGTCTTTTGTTCTTATGTTGGGATGCTGTAGCTTGTTGTTTTGATGCTTGCAATATGCCTAGTTGCTGTTTTGGACAGATTGTTGTTATGTCTTGTATAGTGTGTGTGTGTTGAACCGTTGCTCCGTTTTGAGTGTGCTCTATATGAAACTTGCTTGTTTTTGCATGTAGCTTCATATTATCATATTGCATCCTTGTTTTGGTGTGTTTGCTTGATGTTTGGGTGCATTTTGCATCAATGCCATGTTTAACTTGTTTTGCTCATATCTTCTAGGCCGTAGCTCCGAATCTAATGAACTTGACTAGAATTTCGTGTAGATCATCTTGGTGCATCTTAACTTGCTGTTTAACAACTTGAACATAATGTTTATTCAGTTCTGGACCAATTTCGAAATTTGCATATGAGGACTTACCGGAATTGTTATATGTTGTTTCCGGCCTCATTTAAACTTGCCTTGATGTGTTGTTCTTGTTTGCATCATCTCTTGCCATGAGTAGCCTCATCTAGCTTTGTCGTGCATCATGCTTGGTTGTGCATCATATCTTGTTCATGTGTGGTGTGTTTACTATGTTGTGTGCTTCTTCTCGATAGTTCCCGTTTCGTTGCGATCGTGAGGATGCGTTCGTCTACGTGTGGTTCGTCTTCGTGGCTTCCTCTTCTTCATGGATTCGTTCTTCTTCCTTGCGGGATTTCAGGCAAGATGATCGCTACCCTGGATCTCACTACTATCATTGCTATGCTAGTTGCTTCGTTCTATCGCTATGCTGCGTTACCTATCATTTCCTCTTCAAGCCTCCCAAATTGTCATGAACCTCTAACCTTTGACACCATTCCTAGCAAACCATTGCTTGGCTATGTTACCGCTTTGCTCAGCCCTCTTATAGCGTTGCTAGTTGCAGGTGAAGTTGAAGATTTCTCCATGGTGGACAGGGTTTATGTTGGGATATCACAATATCTCTTATATTATTAATGCATCTATATATTTGGTAAAGGGTGGAAGGCTCGGCCTTATGCCTGGTGTTTTGTTCCACTCTTGCCGCCCTAGCTTCCGTCATACCGGTGTTATGTTCCCGGATTTTGCGTTCCTTACGCGGTCGGGTGATTTATGGGACCCCCCTGACAGTTCGCTTTGAATAAAACTTGTCCAGCAAGGCCCAACCTTGGTTTTACCATTTGCCTCACCACCACCTACTTTTCCCTTGGGAGTAATTAACCCAAGGGTCATCTTTATTATAGCCCTCCCGGGCCAATGCTTGTCTAAGTGTTGGTCCAAACTAGAGCACCGTGCGGGACCATTCCTTGGCAACTTGGATTCGTCGGTACCTGTACGCTTCGCTTATCCGGTGTTGCCCTGAGAACGAGATATGTGCAGCTCCTATCGGGATTGTCGGCGCATCGGGCGGCTTTGCTGGTCTTGTTTTACCATTGTCGAAATGTCTTGTAAACCGGGATTCTGAGACTGATCGGGTCTTCCTGGGAGAAGGTCTATTCCTTCGTTGATCGCGAGAGCTTGTCATGGGCTAAGTTGGGACACCCCTGCAGGGTATAAACTTTCGAGAGCCGTGCCCGCGGTTATGTGGCAGATGGGAATTTGTTAATGTCCGGTTGTAGATAACTTGACACCTGATCCGAATTAAAACGCATCAACTGCGTGTGTAGCCGTGATGGTCTCTTCTCGGCGGAGTCCGGGAAGTGAACACGGTTTCTGTGTTATGATTGACGTAAGTAGGAGTTCAGGATCACCTCTTGATCATTGCTAGCTTCACGACCGTTCCGCTTGTTTCTCTTCTCGCTCTCATTTGCGTATGTTAGCCACCATACTTGCTTAGCCGCTGCTGCAACCTCACCACTTTACCCCTTCCTTTCCCATTAAGCTTTGCTAGTCTTGATACCCATGGTAATGGGATTGCTGAGTCCTCGTGGCTCACAGATTACTACAACAACAGTTGCAGGTACAGGTTATGCGATGATCATGACGCGAGAGCGATGTTTGCTTGGTTGGAGTTATTCTTCTACTTCTTCTTCGATCAGGGGATAGGTTCCAGGTCGGCAGCCTGGGCTAGCAGGGTGGATATTGTTTGAGTTTCTGTTTATGATTCATCCGTAGTCGGATGTTATTCTTGTATGTTGTATTGTTGTATTCATGTGGCATTGTATGCCTTTTGTATGTGTCCCCATATATTATGTAATGTTGATGTAATGATATCCACCTTGCAAAAGCGTCTTCAAGATGCGCTTCTATCCTTGGTGGGACCTTCGAGTTCCTTTAGGATAGGGTCGCATCTTGGGCATGACAAGTTGGTATCAGAGCCTCGACTGACCCTAGGAGCCCCCTTGATTGATCGTGTAGTTTGGCTGTTGTTGAGTCTAGAAGAAAACTATTTTTGGAGTCTAGTTATATCGGAGAGTAGGATTCTTTTTACTCCTCTGCCCCTTCGTCGCTCTGGTGAGGAATCTTGACGTAGGTGTTTTGAATTACTCCTCTTCCCCTTCAAAATTTTCTTTAGGATCACGCGGTTAGTTTTTGTTCGTTGTCCATCCTCTTTTATCCGATGCATTTCTCGTCAAGTTGACTCGAGCCTCTTCATCTTTGAGTTCAATCCTCAGTTTTTTTATTTTCCCACCCGCCCTCCCTTTTTCTTCTCGGAGCCGGAGTCCGTAATCGAGTATCCTTCCTACTCGTGCGAAGTCTTTGCTTTCTTTCCTCAATGATTTCAACTGGTGTTTTCTCTTCAAGATATTCGTCGGCTTTCCCCCTTCTAAGTTGCCTTTGTTTTCCCGCCCTCCCACCCTTTTTCTTCCCGGAGTCTGAGTCTCTCTCGACTATCTATTTCATTCGTGCGGAGTATCTTCAATCTTTCCTCAATTATTTCAACCGGTGAAGTCTCGTCTCGTTTGACATCCTTCATCTCTTTCTCTTCTATGGTGGTCTCAATTCAAGTTTTTCGGGTTGATCATATTCTTTTACTTGGATCAAGTGTTTTCCCTGCTCGTTCGCCTCTCGCTAGTTTATCCTTCCGGAGTTCAAGACATCTCAGGAGATTTGTCTGTGTTTGAATTAATTCGAGGTTGTCACCTCATTCAAATATTTCAATCATTCCGGTGCATCATCTACCTCTTCAACAATCCTTTCCAACGGTGTTTTTCTTTTAGTGGGCCCTAACCCACAGGTCTTTTCCCAGGATCTTACCTGACTCTTCTGATTCCCCGGAGTTATTCTCATTTCTTTTCAAGTGTGACGTAAGAATGGATTCCATCAGTCACATGCCTTTCCAAGATCGATTTCAAATCATTTTTCATCGTTGGCTCAACCTCTTTGTTTTTTTCATTCTCCCGGAGTATCTCAGTAATTTTGGTGGTGTTTCTCGTCATCATTTGAAGATTGAAGAAGAGTTTTCTCTAAATCTTGTCCGTTTTCTCGAAGATTCGTGGTTCTAGCTCCATATTATCCTCTCGAATTATTCGGTTTGTCAGATATTCTTTCTTACCCATCCGGAGTATTTCAAGAGTTGTTTTCCATTTCTTTTCACCGAGGCCATCATTCCAGTTACCGTTCTCTAATTATCCCGGTGCTTCATTCAAGTGCTCTTTAATCAGATAGAGTTCTTCCCGTTCTCTTGTATCTAAATCCCCTCGAGCATATTGATTCTTCTAATTCTTCCCGGTGATTCATACTCTTTCATCAGTCATTTCCGAATTCTTATGGTGGTTCATTCAAGATTCTTTTCCTTGTTTACCATATTAATCCATTCGTTCTTTCCAATCCTACCGGTGGTTCATGAAGACGTTCTCAAGTTTGGAGCTATGTTTCCCCTTAATCCTTTTTCAAGAAGAATAAGTAATATGCAAAATCCTTTGCTCGTCATCAATTTAATTTGATGAAGGATAAGCATACAATAAATCTTATTCTTATTTCCTCGTAGTGAGTAATCCCTTCTTTCGGAGTTTGTTCTTTGTGAATAAATTCTAGTTCCAAGTCTTTTCATCTTTTCTTTTCCGGAGTTCAAATTTCCTCGGCCATTTCGTCGGAACCTCCATCTAATCATCACAAGGCTCATCTTATTCTTTCATCCTTCATTTCTATCTCACCATCCTTTTGTTAACGGAGTTCTTCATGGTGGTTCTTCATGATTTAATTCATTCTTCAAGAGTTCATCAAGTATCATTCCATCTTCTCTAGTTCATGATTCGATCCTCTCCATGTTTCAGCCGGAGTCCTGCCTAAATCCCTTTCAGCCTTATTCGTTTCTTTCTCATTCTAACCACTCCGGTTAGAACGAGTGGTTTCATAGTCTATCTGATTCCGTGAGCTTTTGATTCTCGTCATTCTCGCAGTTCCTCCCTTCTTCTCGAGTGCTCTCGATTCTTTGCTTCTTCTCTTGAGTTCTTGTTTCACCTCATCCCTTTTCCCTTCCGTCTCGGTCCTAAGATCTCGGGACGAGATCTCTTGTTAGTGGAGGAGTGTTGTAACGCCCCGGATTCGATGCGCCAGGTGTTTGCCAGTTATTCGCCGCTGTTGCCATGTCATTTGCTTGCGTGTTGCACTTTGCCATGTCATCATATGCATTTCATATCATGTCATCATGTGCATTTCATTTTGCATACGTGTTCGTCTCATGCATCCGAGCATTTTCCCCGTTGTCCGTTTTGCAATCCGGCACTCCTATGTCATCCGGCGTTCCCCTTTTGTCTTCTGTTGTGAGCGGGTATTAAACTTTCTCGGAATGGACCGAGGTTTGCCAAGCGGCCTTGGTATAGCACCGGTAGACCGTCTATCAAGTTTCGTGCCATTTGGAGGTCGTTTGATATTCCAACGGTTAACCGGGTAACCGCAAAGGCCTCTTTTGTTTGCAGCCCAACACCCCTTCCAAAGTGGCCCAGAACCCAGCTAACTCCCCTCCATGCTCTCGGTCGTTCGATCACGATCGTGTGGCCGAAAACCGCTCCTTATTTGGACTCTCCTAGCTCCTTCTACCTATAAATATAGCCCCTCCCCCGAAATTTGCGGTCTAATCCCCCCGAAACCCTAGCTTTCGTCCTCCTCCCGCCGCCGGACATGTCCATATCGGCCGGACATGTCCGCGTCGCCGCTCCTCGCCCAATCACGCCCTGCCACGTGGCCTCCGCCGCCAGCCCCGCGCCGCCGGCCCGCGGAGCCCATCGCGGGCCCGCGCAGGCCCGCCAGCGCCGCCCGCCGCTGCCGCCTCCGCCCGCCCGTGCGCCTCCCCGCACGCTAGCGCCGCCGCATCCCCGCCCGCCGGCGCGCCGCTGCCACTTCGCCCCGGCGCCTCGCCGTTCCGTCGCCCTCCGGCGACCGCCTCCATCTCCGCCGCCGACCACCTAGCTCCTCCGCCCGCCGCGGCTACCCCGAGCGCTCGCCCCGAGCCCCGCCGTCGTGTCGCGCCTCCGGCCGCCGCCGGCTGCCTCCCGATCAGCGCCGCCCTCCGCCGCCGCGCCGGATCCGGCCGGATCCGGCCGGACCAGCCCATCCGCACCGCCTCCCCTCGCCCCGCCGGTCCTCCTTCGACCTCCGGTGATCCCCGGTGCCCCCAGCTCGCTGGAGCTGCCGCCCCGCTCGCCGGAGTTCGTCTCCGGCAGGATCGGGACGAGATCCGCCCATCCCCGGAACCAAACGCGCCTCCCCGCCGGCCCGGATCGCTCCGTCCCGGGTTCATCTCGTCCCGTTGACTTTTTCGCGAGGTGATAATTTGCCTAAGTCCCAGATTTCTGTCATTATCGTGCCATGTTCATCGCATTGTATCTCTGCATTCGTAGCTCTGGTTCGTGCGTGTAATATGTCAAATTGTTCGCCTCAACGAGTAATTAATTTCATTCCATTGCATCATTTTCATTTGGGTTCATCATGCCCGAAATGCTGTTGGAAGAGTGCATGTTGATGTTAATCTGCTGAAACTGTTATAACTTGCTCATTTGGCATTTTTGCCATGATTGATGTGTGCATCCTATGAGGTTGATGTCTACATGTATGTTGATCTATGCCATGCCATCTTTCCAGTGGTGCTAACCATGTATTTTTGTGAGTTGTGTGCTGAGTGTATCAAGCTTGTTAAGTGGGGTACTTGCTGTTGCTGTTTTCCTGACAGATTCTGTTATATTTTGTTGCTATGTAAACATGCTTCTACTAATCATTCTATGCATAATCTGGAGATGTTCTATAAACATGTTTTGATCTACATGTCTTGCTCTATCCATTCATGCCACTGGTTGCAATTATAGCCTGCTGGAACATGTTGTTATCTTGCTCTAAAGTTGCTTGATGATGTTGCTGTCAGCCTCTTAACATTAACTTCAATGTTTCCATGATTGTTTTCTAGTGATCCATGCACCCTATGAACTTGATCTTGCCATGCTTAGATTCATAAACATGTCTTCTTACTGTTGGTTGCCTTGCCATGCTATGTATTACTCTGTGGTGAGTGGTTCAAGCTCACCAACATGCCTACTTATTGTTGTTCCCGCCATGTATGAATCTGTAATATAACTTGCCATGTTTACATGTGTGTCATCATATTTTCCGTGCCCTTTTGGCTCATGGTCAGTAAGGGACTCTTGTTCTATGCATTTAGTAGTATCATGCCATGCCTTTGGTTGCCATGATAAGTTCCTGTAACATGTTGTTTGATAGCTCTAAACATTGCAACCTGATATTATTTCTGCTAAAGTCTGAAACTGTTATTATTTGCAATCTTCCCATGTCATTTGGAGCATGTTCTAGTTGTTTCTGGAGATAGCTCAGTGTTCATGTTTTGTTGTCCTTTACCTGTACTTCATGCTCATGTCTTTTGTTCTTATGTTGGGATGCTGTAGCTTGTTGTTTTGATGCTTGCAATATGCCTAGTTGCTGTTTTGGACAGATTGTTGTTATGTCTTGTATAGTGTGTGTGTGTTGAACCGTTGCTCCGTTTTGAGTGTGCTCTATATGAAACTTGCTTGTTTTTGCATGTAGCTTCATATTATCATGTTGCATCCTTGTTTTGGTGTGTTTGCTTGATGTTTGGGTGCATTTTGCATCAATGCCATGTTTAACTTGTTTTGCTCATATCTTCTAGGCCGTAGCTCCGAATCTAATGAACTTTATATGTAACTTGACTAGAATTTCGTGTAGATCATCTTGGTGCATCTTAACTTGCTGTTTAACAACTTGAACATAATGTTTATTCAGTTCTGGACCAATTTCGAAATTTGCATATGAGGACTTACCGGAATTGTTATATGTTGTTTCCGGCCTCATTTAAACTTGCCTTGATGTGTTGTTCTTGTTTGCATCATCTCTTGCCATGAGTAGCCTCATCTAGCTTTGTCGTGCATCATGCTTGGTTGTGCATCATATCTTGTTCATGTGTGGTGTGTTTACTATGTTGTGTGCTTCTTCTCGATAGTTCCCGTTTCGTTGCGATCGTGAGGATGCGTTCGTCTACGTGTGGTTCGTCTTCGTGGCTTCCTCTTCTTCATGGATTCGTTCTTCTTCCTTGCGGGATTTCAGGCAAGATTATCGCTACCCTGGATCTCACTACTATCATTGCTATGCTAGTTGCTTCGTTCTATCGCTATGATGTGTTACCTATCATTTGCTCTTCAAGCCTCCCAAATTGCCATGAACCTCTAACCTTTGACACCATTCCTAGCAAACCATTGCTTGGCTATGTTACCGCTTTGCTCAGCCCTCTTATAGCGTTGCTAGTTGCAGGTGAAGTTGAAGATTTCTCCATGGTGGACAGGGTTTATGTTGGGATATCACAATATCTCTTATATTATTAATGCATCTATATATTTGGTAAAGGATGGAAGGCTCGGCCTTATGCCTGGTGTTTTGTTCCACTCTTGCCGCCCTAGCTTCGGTCATACCGATGTTATGTTCCCGGATTTTGCGTTCCTTACGCGGTCGGGTGATTTATGGGACCCCCCTGACAGTTCGCTTTGAATAAAACTTGTCCAGCAAGGCCCAACCTTGGTTTTACCATTTGCCTCACCACCACCTACTTTTCCCTTGGGAGTAATTAACCCAAGGGTCATCTTTATTATAGCCCTCCCGGGCCAATGCTTGTCTAAGTGTTGGTCCAAACTAGAGCATCGTGCGGGACCATTCCTTGGCAACTTGGATTCGTCGGTACCTGTACGCTTCGCTTATCCGGTTTTGCCCTGTGAACGAGATATGTGCAGCTCCTATCGGGATTGTCGGCGCATCGGGCGGCTTTGCTGGTCTTGTTTTACCATTGTCGAAATGTCTTGTAAACCGGGATTCCGAGACTGATCGGGTCTTCCTGGGAGAAGGTCTATTCCTTCGTTGATCGCGAGAGCTTGTCATGGGCTAAGTTGGGACACCCCTGCAGGGTATAAACTTTCGAGAGCCGTGCCCACGGTTATGTGGCAGATGGGAAGTTTTTTAATGTCCGATTGTAGATAACTTGACACCTGATCCAAATTAAAACGCATCAACCGCGTGTGTAGCCGTGATGGTCTCTTCTCGGCGGAGTCCGGGAAGTGAACACGGTTTCTGTGTTATGATTGACATAAGTAGGAGTTCAGGATCACCTCTTGATCATTGCTAGCTTCACGAACGTTCCGCTTGTTTCTCTTCTCGCTCTCATTTGCGTATGTTCCACCATACTTGCTTAGCCGCTGCTGCAACCTCACCACTTTACCCCTTCCTTTCCCATTAAGCTTTGCTAGTCTTGATACCCATGGTAATGGGATTGCTGAGTCCTCGTGGCTCACAGATTACTACAACAACAGTTGCAGGTACCAGTTATGTGATGATCATGATGCGAGAGCGATGTTTGCTTGGTTGGAGTTATTCTTCTGCTTCTTCTTCGATCAGGGGATAGGTTCCAGGTCGGCAGCCTGGGCTAGCAGGGTGGATATTGTTTGAGTTTCTGTTTATGATTCATTCGTAGTCGGATGTTGTTCTTGTATGTTGTATTGTTGTATTCATGTGGCATTGTATGCCTTTTGTATGTGTCCCCATCTATTATGTAATGTTGATGTAATGATATCCACCTTGCAAAAGCGTCTTCAAGATGCGCTTCTATCCTTGGTGGGACCTTCGAGTTCCTTTAGGATAGGGTCGCATCTTGGGCGTGACACATGTCCTCAGGAAGAAACGTAACTACTCACAAAGCATATTCATGTTCATAATCAGAGGAGTAATAATATGCATTAAGGATCTGAACAAATGATCTTCCACCAAGTAAACAAATTAGCATCAACTACTAGGAGTAATCGACACTACTAGCAACCCACAGGTACCAATTTGTGGTTTTGATACAAGATTGGATAGAAGAGATGAACTAGGGTTTTGAGAGGAGATGGTGCTGGTGATGATGTTGATGGAGATTGACCCCCTCCCGATGAGAGGATCGTTGGTGATGACGTTGGTGATGATTTCCCCCTCCCGGAGGGAAGTGTCCCCGGCAGAACAGCTCCGCCAGAGCCCTAGATTGGTTCCGCCTCGTGGCGGCGGAGTTTCGTCCCGTAAGCTTGCCCACATTTTTTAGGGTAAATGCCCTCATATAGAAGAAGATGGACACTGGGGGGGGGGGGGGCACCAGGGGGCCCAGGAGACAGGGGCGCGCCTAGTAGGGGTGAGCGCGCCCCCCACCCTCGTGGCCAGGGTGTGGCCCCCCTGATGTATTTCTTCCGCTCAATAATTCTTATTAATTCCAAAAATAGGGTTCGTGGAGTTTCAGGATTTTTGGAGCAGTGCAGAATAGGTTTCCAATGTTTGCTCCTTCTCCAGCCAGAATTCCAGCTGCCGGCATTCCCCCTCTTCATGGTAAACCTTGTAAAATAAGAGAGAATAGCCATAAGTATTGAGATATAATGTGTAGTAAAGCCCATACTACAATAAATATTGATATAAAAGCATGATGCAAAATGGACGTATCATCGGACTCGATCAACCTTGCACGGCGGCTCTGCCAGCCGACAACTAGGGCGGCCATGGCATGCTTCATCTCCGTGGAAAGATTCTCCCATAGAGCTTCGCCGCCTGTAGTCATGGTGGATGCAGTGCAAGGGAGGAGGATGGGAGGGGCTTGTGTTGTGTAGTTAGCCAGGTGTGGCCACCTTTATATAGCGGATTCCGGTGAGGCGAGGCGTCCAGGTGCGTCAATGCGCGGCGCCAGAGTGGGTTTCTTGGCCGGCAAGGCTGCTTAATGGCGGAATACAGATGGACAATGATATTGAATGGGCATGGTAGATATCTGTCTCGTCCCGTCCAGTCACGCGTGTCCGGCATTGAACATGTGAGGGAGTCCTGGACTATGGGGTCCTCGGGGAGCCGGCCTATGTGACATGGGCCGGATTGATGGGCCATGAAGATACGAGATGGAAGGACCTCCCCCGTGTCCGGATGGGACTCTCCTTTGCATGGATGGCAAGCTTGGCGTTCGGATCATGTACCTTCCTTTCACAGTAACCGACTCTGTACAACCCCAGATCCCTCCGGTGTCTATATAAATCGTAGGGTTTAGTCCATAGGGATGATGACAATCATAGAGGCTAAACATCTAGGGTTTAGCCATTATGATCTCGAGGTAGATCAACTCTTGTAACCCCTATACTCATCAAAGTCAATCAAGCAGGAAGTAGGACATTACCTCCATTAAGAGGGCCCGAACCTGGGTAAACATCGTGTCCCCTACCTCCTTGTTACCTTCGACCCTTAGACGCACAGTTCGGGACCCCCTACCCGAGATCTGTCGGTTTTGACACCGACATTGGTGCTTTCATTAAGAGTTCCACTGTGTCGTCACCAGAAGGCTCGTTGGCTCCGTCAATCATCCACAACAATACCGCCCCGAGGGAGACTTTTCTCCCCGGCCAAATCTTTGTATGCGACGGCTTTGCACGGCGTGCCAATTCGGTTGGCCATCTGGAGCAGATCGACAGGTATGCCCCTGGTCATCAGAACAGTTTTGGAAACCTAAACTACATCGCTGATATCCGAGGAGACTTGATCTTCCAAAGGTTCGCGGCCTCAACCGCAGTTCCGGCCTTAGATCCAGAACACATCGTCGAGTCCGAAGACGGGAGTTTAGAGCCCGCCGGACTCTCCGCGGCCATGGAGCTCAGCACCGAAGATATAGAGGGGATCATTTCACCAGCATAACCGGAGTCATACCAAACTCCCTTCGTTAACAGGAGACGGATCCATCCCCGAACACCAGATCCGAACTTTCCAGGTCCGTGTTACACGAGTTCGGCCAGGGAACTCCTATCCCGCCCTGCTCCACGGACCCTCACTTCCGTGTCCAAACCTCACTCTTAAACGAGGCCCTGGACCTAATGCGATCCCTCGCCATTACAGAAGGATCACAGACGAACTACGCCCGACCCACACTAGGGGCTAAGAGCGGGGAATTTTACGTCCCACCTGCCACCCACTTCATAGCCACTATCGAGGACTTAACCGACATGCTCGATTATGCTTCCGAAGACATCGACGTCATGGACGACGATGCTGGAGAAGAACAAAGCCAGAACCCACCGCTTACCGGGCGCTGGACGGCTACTTCCACATATGACGTGTACATGGTGGACACACCCAAAGAGGATGATGGCGAAGGTGGGAAGGAACCAGTCGAGGATAAGCCTCCTATGGCACCACCGAAGTATCGTCGTCAGCGGTGCCACTCTAAATCGCGTTGCGAAAAAGACAACAATACCGGCACCGAAGACAACAATACTCCAGATAACGCCGAAGACAAAGAAGCCCCTATCGAACGAACATCCAAACATGATGATTGGGAGGATGGGCAAGTCAACCCCGATGATCCCATCGAGAATGAGGGCTCAGAGGATAGTAACTATGTACCGATCTCCGAAGAGGACGAGAGCCTCGGCGATGAAGAATTCATCGTGCCAGAGGAACCCTTCGAACAAGAACGCTTTAAGCGCCAGCTAATAGCCACAACAAGAAGCCTGAAAAAGAAGCAGTCGCTTCAAGCTGATCAGGATCTGCTCAATGACAGATGGACCGATGTCCTGGCATCCAAGGAATACGGCCTCGAACGCCCAACCAAGAGTTACCCGAAGCACAAGATGCTACCCCAATTTGATGATGAGGCCCTAGAGCCTATACCGCCCACGTGCAACGCTGCCAATAGACCTGACCGACCACAACGTGGCCGGGACAAAGCGGCAACTCAAGCCGAACACCAGCCTGCACCACCCCGCCATAAAGGCAGAGAGACAGCAACTGCAGGATACACTTGCAACCTACGACAAGACCTGGCTAACAGAGCCGGTCAAACCAGATCAATATATGGATCAAGGGGGCGTGCCCCAGCGCGAGAAGATGGCCATCAATCCTGGCGCGACAAGCACAATTTCACATGGGCTAAAAACCACATACGGACTCTATCCGAACTGTCGGGGGTTGGGTGCGACATATGCCAAAGGATGGCTTATCATGGTGGGGGCGAGTAGAACGTCGCCGGTGCCTGGAAACGGGATAAGGCGTAGACATGCACGCCGGCGAATCTTACCCAGCTTCGGGGCTCTCCGAGGAGATAACACCCCTACTGCTGCTCTGCAGGGTCTCCGCATGGTCACTATAGCAAGGTGACTACAATGGTGCTCCTAGAGCTGTGTCGGGAGGCAGGAGAGAGCAAGGCTAGTTCTCTCCTCCCTGGGCTATGTGTCTATCTCTATCAAGGTCTGAACCGTTTGCATGGGTGCCCCGGGGGGTTTATATAGGCCTACCCCCCGGGGGAACAATGGTAATCCGACTGGGCGTGGGTCCCAGCCGTCTGTCTCTCATGTCGCCGTCCTTCCCGCCGACTTCTGGGGCCCGCCGACTGGTGGGTCCCGCGGACAGGCCGGACACTGTGCGGCGCTCCTGATGACGCAGGCTTGGTCATTGGGTCGTGGCAACAGTACTGCCGTCTATCAGGCGATCACTGTCGCCACTCCCCATCCAATCTGGTTTATGGCTTGTGGGGCCCTGGAGGGGAGACGGCCGACTCCGGGGAGGCTGACTCCCACAGGGCCATCTTCGAGCGCTCTGGCCGCCTTCGATTCACCCACTGACAGGCGGCCCCGCGGTCTTTGGGCCGTACATGCCGGCGTTGTGGGCACAGTGCGTCGCGCACTGTGGCTGAGGTCAGGGCAGGCATGGCAATAGTGCCGCGCCTCGCCGGAGATCTCCCAGCGATACGGCTCACTGTAGCCATGCCGGTCCCTCGTAGGCAGGGAGGGACGGCCAATTCGTGACCGTACCCCACATCGGGCTTCGTGAAGTGTCATGGGCTGACTCCCATAGTCGGCACTCCTGGAGGTCGCCAGCTTGGAGTCGGCTTGCTTTGAAGTCGTCATCTGGGATTCGGCTCCTCCGGAGATCGCCAGCTGAGACTCGGCCTCTCTGGAGGTCGCCAGCTGGAACTCGGCTGGAGGGGCGTGGTCTGCCCCGATGTCTTGAAAGATCCTCGGTCCCGGGTCAGCCTACCCGTGGCCCATTACTCCGACAGTAGTCCCCGAAGCTGGTGAAGCCCTGCGGACGCCGCCTCGTGGGGCTTCAACAGTTTCAAACTTCCCAGCGCCGACTCTGAGACTCGGCCGTTGTCTTCTTTGGGCCGACTCGCCGAAGTCGGACTTGTTCAGCGAGGGGCCACTATTTGTAAGTCGCGGCGGGAAATCAGGCGGTGTATCGGATACACTTCCCTGCTGCCATCGAGGCGGTCCTATCGCGCGGCGCCACGTGGGGAGGATAGTCTGCTCACCCACGTGCGCGACGGGATGGGCCGTCAGGCAAGGCCCGCCACTACCGCGCCTCGGCTTCCGAATGGATCCGCTGCGGTCGCGAACAGTTGGCTTCCCCACGTCGTTACTGCGCGCAGTAACTTCGTGTGGAAAATCGTGGGGCGGCATGGGGCTTCGTGCGCAGTTAATCTCACGCCCGCCCCCTCGGCTCCTCAGCCCGTAGGGCTATAAATAGGCAGAGAGGAGCGGGGCGGTATTGTACGCGCATCCTCTCCCCCACTCTCCTGCCTTCTCTTCTTCCTCTGCCGCGAGCAAGAGCACCTCTCACCTCGGCGATGAGTTCTTCCTCCGCCGCGCCCCCTGCCTCGCGCTCCGGCGTGTGGGACGGTTCGGATGTGGAGGCGGAACATATCGAGTTCCTCCGCCGGACCCGCCGTCTCCCCAGCGCGGACCTCGTGCGTGCTCGTCCCGCGCCGGCGGGAGAGACCTGGCCCGCGCTAGAGGAAGGCGAGCGGGTCGTCTTCCGCTCGCACTTCATGCGCGGCCTGGGGCTGCCGGCGAGCGGGTTCTTCCGCTCGTTTCTGGAGTTCCACAACCTCCAACCGCACCACCTCACTCCAAATGCGGTGGTGCTACTCTCCGCCTTCGCCACTCTGTGCGAAGGCTTCCTCGGTGTTCTCCCCACCCTCGAGTTGTAGGGAGAATTCTTTTCTTCGAAGCTTGGTACACAGGCCGCCGGCACGCCGGCTCAGTGCGGCACCTACATCGCGGTGCGGCGCACAACGGCCGACAACCCCTTTCCTCCCATCTCGCTGATAAAGTCGGTGAAGATGTGGCAGCGCTCTTACTTCTACGTGAAGAACCTCTCCACCGACGGCGACTGGGTCAACTTGCCGCCCTTCAACCCGGCCCCCCTAACTGGGAGGCTCCCCAGCTGGTCTCATCGGGCCAAGTCGCTGACTCCCTTCGGAGCCGCCGCCGTAGCGCGACTCCAAGTATTGCTGCAGTCCGAGGGCCTCATCGGATCCGACCTTCTGGCCCCCTTCGTGACGTGCCGAGTCCACCCGCTTCAAGGCCGACCTCATCTAATCTGTCAGATGAGTGGCCGCCACGACCCGAGTCGGATGTGCACCAAGGAGATGCCCCACAGGGAGGTGGCGAACTTGGTGAACCACATCGCGCACTGCGAGTTCACGGAGGACTGGCAGTTCGGCAAGGAGCCATACTCGCGCGACAACCCCCCTCCAGTGGTAAGTCGCATCTTTCTGTAGCTTTGGTCTTTTTTGCAGTCGACTCCGGCTTCTAACCTTTGTTGGTTCCTTCTGGGCAGAACCCCCTCATGGAGCCCGCAGCCGGTGCCATGAGAGAGCCCCGCGACTACGTCCTAGACCGCGAGGATAGCGACGTCGATGACCCCGACTTGGGGGCGGCAGCACTGGAGGCCGACGCCGAAGGCGGTGGAGAAGGGGCAGACGGTGGCTTCAGGCCCTCGGCCACCTTCGCCGACTGGCCCGAAGACGACGCCGACGTGGAAGTCGTCCCACGCCATCAGCCGAGAGCCGGCACTCCGGCCAAGGCGGCGCGAAGAGGCGTCACGCCGGACCGAGCGCGCCCGGCAGCAAACCGAAGAAGTTCAAGGGGGCGGCCGCCGCGACCAAACGGGAGGAGGCGACCGCGAAGGCCAACCGCTTCCGAAGGGAAGTGAGAAGGCCGCCGTTAGTTTCCGTGTAAGTCTTTACGCTCTTTTATTTTTCTCTGTTGGATCTTGTCCAAGTCTTCTCTGATTTTCCCTCCATTCTTCTCCAGAGCCCCCCTCTCCCTTGAGAGAGTCGCCGTCCCCTCTGTCATGGGGTCGGTAGAGACATCCGCCAACACCCGGCGGGTCGATCCCGCCGCCGACCTTCGAGAGGCGACGGAGCGGAACGCGCGGGAGAAGCGCGACGAGGAGGAGGCCGACCACCTGGAGAAGGCACAGGCCGAGAAGGCGGCCGCCAACGCCCAGAAGAAGCTGGAGGAGGCCGAAACCGTTGCCGCGGCGAAGCGGCGTGCTGAGGAGGCCGCGCGTCGCCGGTCGGCGATGCTCGTCCCTCCGTTGTCGTCGGCGCCGCCGGCTCCGGAGTTCACGGGGCAGACCGGAGAGGTCGGCACCGAGAACCCCCTCGTGGAGGAGGGCGGCGAGGCTTCGGGCTCGGACACCCTCGCGCCGCCTCCGCCGCCTCCACCACCGTCTGGGAGGCCGCATGCCAAACAGCCGGTGGGCCCGTTGGATCCGCCAATCACGGACGAGGCCGAGGCGCGGCTGCTTCTTCAAGTCGCCGCGCCGGCGCGCCGCCGGCTTGAGAGGACGACCTCGGCGCCGCGAGCTCGGGAGACCGGCGCAGCCAGCTCGGCAAGTCTGGACGTCGAGGCCTCCAGTGCCGCGCCCACCGGCTGGTTGCGCGGAGGCGGCACCAGCCCGCTGAACCAAGCCCTCCTGGACGTCCAGGCGAAACTGCGCGCGGAAAGCGACACCCTCCAAGTCTGCACCAGAGCGCATCTGGCCGTGCGGACATCCGTCCGAGTATGTTTCCTTCTTCTTTTTTGATTCCTGTCTTTCTCTGTGGGGGCGCGCCAGCGCACCCACTGGGTGTAGTCCCCGAGTTCCGGGCCGGCTGCTGAGCAGGCGGTCCGGAACTCCCTCTGGCGAGCTCCGAATACTAACTTTTGCCTTTGTCGGCTTTTTGTAGGAGTATCATAACCTCCGCGCCACTGCCTTCAACCGCAATGTCGAGGAGCTGAACAAGCGGACCGCCGACTTGGTGGAAAGCCGGGGTGAGCTCTTTTCTTCCTTCTTCACGGGGGCGCGCTGGCGCACCCGCGGGCTGTAGTCCCCGAGATTCGGGCCGACTGCTGAGCAGTCAGGCCGGATCTCCCCGGCGATCTAATTTACTGATGACTTTCTTGTCTCTTTCTTCGTTCTTCAGGTGCCAACGCCGCCCTTCAGGAGTAGCTGGGCGAGGCCAACACTGCTCGGCGTGCCAAGGAAGAGGAGTGCGGCAGGCTTGCCAAAGAGCGTGATCTGCTGGCGACGCAGCTGGCCGAGCAAAAGGAGCTGCTCCAGAAGGCGCAGGACGAGGCCAAGACGCGTGAGGCCGCCCTCATGGCCAAGTTCGAGATCGAGCGCTCCGCCTGGACTGATAGGGAGGCGATGCTGACCTCTGGCTACCACGAGCTCGAGGACATCGTTGATGGTAAGTCTCTTTCGTTTCTTTGGGCTTCCGACTATGTGTCAGGCCGACTTCTGATTTTCCGACTTTTCTTCTTTTTTGTCTTGGCAGACTTCTTTCCTGGTCATTCACATGCAGTCCCTCTGGCCATCGAGGTTGCTCGGGAGGCGCGAAGGGCGAAGGGTGAGGTGATCGCCGCCAATGCCCCCCGAACCATCGACGAGCAGCTCCTAAGCATTGGGGCCCGTCTTTGTCCGGCTCACCGGCTGCTGCGCCGGCTTCAGCGTGCCGGTGCCTAGGCGGTTGCCGCCCTGTGGCCGGACATGCCGGCTTTGTGCACCGCCAGTCGGACCGCCGACTGGCTGGAAGTCGCCGCCGGCCGTCTTGAGGCTTGGAAGGGCTCCTCGGCCTAGGCCGGAGCACGCCGGGCCTTGGAGTTCGTCAAGGCGTGGTATCCGGGGCTGGGCCTGGATAGTCTGGCCGCATTCTGGTCAGAAGCCCAGGCCGAGCTGGAGGCTGTAGAAGGCGCCCTTGTCGAGCGTGTGGCAGCCATCGCCGAGTACACGGACACCAGCGTCTTCGTGCCCGAGCGGACTGAAGGCGGCGAGGAAGTGCCGCCGGACTGGTTCGGGATGAACCCGGAGTATGACGAAGACTCGGCGGAGGTGATCGACTCCAGCGCCGAGGAGGAGGACGAGGCAGAGGACGGAGGCGAGGAGGAGGCGCCAGAAGACGAAGCAGGCGGCCAGCCTCAGCCCGATCGCGCCTCCAGCAACGAGCCGCGCGGAGACAAGGCGACTGCCACCAGAGGCGACCAAGCTGAGACCGCCCAGCCGACTGCCCCGGCACCCGACACCACCGTCACCTCCGATCCTCCGGCCCCGGAGGCCGCCTCCTAGACTGCTTTTTCCACTTCTGTTTATCTCTCTTCAGTAATCTTTTGAAAGACTTGTTAGGTTCGAACAATTCCACCCGCGGGGTGTATCCTGAATTTCTATTCGAAGATTCGGCCGAGGGCCTATGTAAATATTTATCTAATTTCCGCCTTTCCTTGCTTATTGCTCCTTAGACTTTTTCCTTTGCCGCCTTCCTTTAGTTGCCGCCTTGCCGGCTGGACAGCCGCTCTGCGGACTGTCGCTAGGTCAAGTGCTTGGCTACTTCAGGAAGGCAAGTACTTAGCCGTTTTGAGTTTCTTTAGCAAGTCTGCTCGAAAGCGACAGGCCGACTATCCGAGAGTCGGCTATCTTTGATAAAAGCTAAGACGACGGGCCGACTGCTCATGAGTCGGCTCTGTGGGGGGAGGCTGGTAGCTGGCTTGAGCTATGCATAAGCTTTTAGGTCCTTAGCCATTTTTTCATGTGTGCACTCGTTCTTGCTTGTTCTCTTCCTACCGGCAGTCGCTCTGCGAGCTGCGGCTTTCGATAGGAGACGGCTTGAGCGCAACACATTACTTGTCCGACTGCATGAAGCATTTCATAGCGCAAGACGGCAAGTCCCCGGGCCGACTAGTCAGACCCGGTGCCAGACGGTATGATAAAAAACAGTAGCATGTTCGGAAGCGTGATTCTTATCATATAGATAACAAAAAGGCAGTCCCCGAGCTCGTCTCGGAGGGCCTAAGGTCTTAGTACTTTAATACAAAGGGGGCAGTGCGATACATACTACATCAACTGTAAAATCGTCGAAGAAGATTCGCGTTCCACGGGCGCTCTGTTTCTTTGCCGGAGTCGTCCCTCTTGCACGCTCAAGGCTTCTGAGCGTCAATCAGATAGTAGGCGTCGTTCCCTAGCACCTTGCTGATGACGAAGGGACCCTCCCAAGGTGCCGACAACTTGTGCTGGCCGGCTGTTCTCTGAATCAGCCGGAGCACAAGGTCGCCCTCTTGGAACGATCTCGGCTTGACCTTGCGGTTGTAGTATCGGCGCAGACTCTGCTGGTAGATGCTGGACCGGCTGAGTGCCAACAGTCGGCCCTCTTCCAGCAGATCAACGCCGTCTTGGCGTGCTTCTTCAGCTTCCTCTTCGATGTACATGGTGACTCATGGAGAGTCGAACTCTATATCCATCGGGATGACAGCTTCGGCACCGTAGACGAGGAAGAAAGGCGTGAAGCCGGTTGACTTGTTTGGAGTCGTGCGCAGACTCCAGAGGACGGCTAGCAGCTCCTCGACCCAACAGCCGGCCGAACGCTCGAGTGGTTCGACCAGTCGAGGCTTGATGCCGGACAGGATGAGGCCATTGGCTCGTTCCACCTGGCCGTTTGACTGCGGATGGGCAACGGACACTAAGTCCAGTCGGATGCCCTGCGTCGCGCAGAAACGAGCCAAGGCGCCCTTGGCAAAGTTTGTGCCGTTGTCGGTGATGATGCTGTGTGGTATGCCGTACCGCACCGTGATGTCGGCGATGAAGGTTACTGCAGTTGGCCCGTTCAACTTCTTGATGGGCTTTGCTTCCACCCACTTGGTGAACTTGTCCACCGCGACAAGCAGATGAGTTAGGCCGCCTCGGGCCGTCTTGAATGGTCCTACCATGTCCAGGCCCCAAACTACGAAGGGCCAGGCGATGGGGATTGTCTTCAGCGCGGAAGCCGGCTGAAATGGCTTGGAGCGGAACATCTGGCACCCCTTGCATTTTTGGACTAGCTCTTTAGCTTCTTCCAGGGCAGTCGGCCAAAAGAAGCCGTGCCGAAAGGCTTTGGCGACGAGTGCCCTTGAAGCCGCATGGTGGCCGCACTCGCCCTGATGGATGTCTCTGAGAATTGCTTGGCCTTGTTCTGATTCTACGTAGCGCTGGTAGACACCAGTGACACTGTGCCTGACTAGCTCTCTGTTGACTATGGTGTATGCTGCCGCTCGGCGCTGCACTTGCCGAGCCAGGATCTCATCTGTCGGCAACTCTCTGTTCACTAGAAATTTGAGGATGGGTTGCGCCCATGAAGGTGCTGCTATCTCTTCAACTGCTACCACAGCGACTTGGACAAGGGTGGCTGGGCTGGGAGGCGGCGGGCTGGAGTCTGCGGCCGTTTGCTGGATTAACGGAGTCTCTGGGCCGACTGGCGCAGCTCCCGGGCCGGCCTCTGAAGTCCCCGGGCCGACTGGCATAGTCCCCGGGCCGGGCTCTGAAGTCCCCGGGCCGGTTGGCGCAGTCCCCGGGCCGGGCTCTGAAGTCCCCGGGCCGGTTTCAACTGTGGTTTTCTTGAGGCTGTCTGCTGGGGCTTTGGAGTCGGATCCGACTACTTCTGGAGGAGCCGGCACGAAGATGGAGTCTGACTCTGGTGAAGGCTTGATAGACGGCTTGAGGAGGCGCTGAAGGGCGACGCCGGAAGGTATCGCTTGGCGAGTGGAGCCGACTCATGCCAAGGCATCTGCTTGATCATTGTCATTTCTTGGCACGTGAAGGAATTTGCACCCCTCGAAGTATCCGCTGAGTTGCTGCACCAGGAAGCGGTAGCTCGCCATGTTTGCGTCTTTGGCGTCCCAGTCGCCGGATGACTGCTGAACCACCAAGTCGGAGTCGCCATAACACAGGATCCGGCGAATGCCGAGTTCTTTGGCAAGCCGGAGCCCATGAATGAGCGCCTCATATTCGGCGACGTTGTTGGAGGCGGCGAAGTGGGTCTGCAGCACATACTTGAGCTTGTCGCCTTTAGGGGAGGTGAGGACGACACCGGCTCCCAGGCCGGTGCGCATCTTGGAGCCATCGAAATGCATCCGCCAATGGGTGGAGTCAGGCGCTGGCGGCAGGTACTGGGTCTCGGCCCAGTCGACGAGGAAGTCGGCCAGCGCCTGCGACTTGATGGCGGTGCGGGGCTGGTAGTAGATGGTGTAAGGAGCTAGATCTATAGCCCATTTGGCCACTCGGCCGGAGGCGTCTCGGCTTCCAATGATCTCGGCGAGTGGAGCGGTGCAAACCACAGTGATTGGATGCTCTTGAAAGTAGGGCTTCAGCTTCTTAGCGGCAAAATGCACGCCGTAGCACATCTTCTGGTAGTGAGGGTAGTTCTGCTTGGAGGTCGACAGTACCTCGCTCAGGTAATATACCAGTCTCTGGACAGGGAGCGCCTTGCCTTCCTCCTTGCGCTCGACTACAATGACTGTGCTGACTACTCGGCTGGTGGCGGCGATGTACAAGAGCATGGGCTCTTTGGGAGTCGGAGCCGCCAATACGGGGGGAGTAGTCAACATCTTCTTCAGCTGGAGAAATGCCTCATCCACCTTGTGGTTCCACTCAAAAAAGGTGGTCTTCTTCATTAATTGATACAAGGGCAGAGCTTTCTTGCCCAGCCGACTGATAAATCGGCTGATGGACGCCAGGCAGCCGGTGAACTTCTGCACATCCAACAGTCGGCTGGGTACCTCCATTCTCTCGATGGCCTTGATCTTCACGGGGTTGCACTCTATGCCGCGTTCGAAGACCAGGAAGCCAAGGAGCTGGCCGGCTGGTACTCCGAAAACGCACTTCTTAGGATTGCGCTTGATCTGGAATCGGCGCAGATTCTCAAAGGTCTCCTTGAGGCCTTCCAGCAGCGTCCCATGCTTCTCCGTCTTCACCACCACATCATCCACATAGACGTGGGCGTTCCTGCCGAGTTGCTTGAGGAGGCACTTCTGCATGCAACGCTGAAAGGTGGCGCCGGCATTCCTCAAGCTGAACGTCATTGTCAGGTAGCAGAAGGCTCCAAACGGTGTGATGAATGCGGTCTTCACTCTGTCCGCTGGGTTCAGCTTGATCTGGTGATATCCTGAGTATGCGTCTAGGAAACTCAGCAGCTCGCATCCGGCTGTGGAGTCTATCACCTGATCAATTCTTGGCAGAGCAAACGGGTCCTTTGGGCAGGCTTTGTTTAGGCTTGTGTAGTCGATGCACATCCGCCACTGCTTGTTCTTCTTCAGCACCAAAACCGGGTTTGCCAGCCACTCTGGAAAAAACACTTCCATGATGAAACCGGCTGCCAGGAGCCGGGCTATCTCTTCTCCAACAACTCTTCTTTTCTCTTCTGAAAGGCGGCGCAAGGGCTGCCTGACGGGTTTCATATCTGGCCTGACGTGTAGTTTGTGCTCGGCGAATTCCGTCGGTACACCCGGCATGTCTTTGGGGGACCATGCAAAGATGTCCCGATTCTCACGGAGGAAATCGACGAGCTCGCCTTCCTATTTGCTGTCAAGGCCCGTGCCCATGACAGCGTACCTTTCTGGGTGCTCCGGGTCCAAGGGTATCTTCTTGGTCTCTTTGGCCGGCTTGAATGATCCTTCCGCCTCCGACTCCTTGGGGTCGGGCGACATCTCTGGCTGCTTTCCGGCCATCGCCACGACTCAGTCAAGGAGCCGCTTCTCGGCCGCGATCACCAGGGACTCGGCCAGCCGACTGCTCTCGGCCGCGCAGGCGGATGACTTCTTGTAGTCGCCGGCTACGGTCAGAATCCCCTTGGAACTCGGCATCTTCATCTTGAGGTAGGCGTAGTGGGGAACCGCCATGAACTTGGCCAAGGCAGGTCGGCCAAGCAGAGCGTGGTACGGGCTCTCCAAGTGCACCACCTCGAACCAGACCGGCTCTCGGCGGAAATGATCTTTGTCTCCGAAGAGGACGTCTATCAGGATCTTGCCGATCGGCGAACAGGAGAGGCCGGGTACAATTCCATGGAACACGGTCCGGCTGCTCTGCAGCTGTCTTTGCTTGATTCCTAGCTTCTCCATGGTGTCCTTGTACAGGATGTTGATGCTGCTACCTCCGTCTATCAGGACTCGCGAAAACGGGCAGCCTGCCTATCAGTGGCCAGGGTCGCTCCTAGGACCAGGGCATAAGAGCCCCGGCTCGGCATCACCTCTGGGTGATCCGCCCGACTCCAACTGATAGGCCTCTCGGACCAATGCATGAACTCTGGAGCATTTGTTGCCACTGCATTTACTTCTTGTTGCTGTTGGCGCCTGCTGCGCCGGTCATCTGCCACACTGGTGAACACTACGTAGGCTCCGTGCTCTTCTGGGAACTCGTCCTGCACAAAGCCGACTGGCCGGGCCGCCGGCTGCTGGGGCGGCGGCGGAGGCGGCGGCCCAGCAGGCGGTGGAGGAGTGAGGCCGTCTCCCTTGGCGATCCTGGTGAGCCAGTGGCACTTTTTGGTGGTGTGGTTTGACGGCTTCGCGCCGCTGTGGAACTTGCAAGGACCATCCAAAGTCTGCTCATAGGAGAAAGTCGGCAACCAATTGGACTTGCCGCCCTTCTGCCGCTTGGCCGGAGGCTGCCCCTCCGGTTGTTGATCTTCAACTATCGCCACCTGCCGACTGTTGGAAGTCGGCTGCTGGGCCTTGCGCTTGTTGTCGCTCTGTTGCTGCCGCCGACTGGTGTCTCCAGCCGGAGTTCGGGGAGCCTAGGGAGTCACCTTGCCAGCCGCGTTGACTTGAATCTCCGTCTTCATGGACGAGTCGGCCATGGCGTACTTGTCTGCTATGACTAGCAGTTCGTTGAGGGTCTCTGGCTCGTCGCAGAGGATCTTGTGCTTGAGGAGGGTGCCCTCTCGGCACCCGGCAGTGAAGTACTCGATAGCCTGCACCTCGTGCACGCCCTCGCAGGAGTTTCGAAGCTCGCCCCAGCGCGTGAGGTAGTCGCGTGTTGATTCTTCAGGGCCTTGCACGCACAAGGAGAGCTGGCGCAGCTTGGGAGGTCGCTTGTACGTGCTTGTGAAGTTGCGGATGAAGGCTTCGGTGAAGTCGACCCAGCTATTGATGCTGCGGGGCTTCAGGCTGTTCAGCCATGTCCGGGCCATGCCCTGGAGCATGAGAGGAACGTACTTCACGGCAACTCGCTTGTTGCCGTTTGCTATGCTGACGGCTGTGGAGTAGTCTATCAGCCAGTCTTCTGGCTTCACGGAGCCGGTGTACTTGGGTGTGTCTCGGGGGAGCGTGAACCCTTTGGGGAAGGGCTCGTCTCTGATGCGGGGCCCGAAGCAAGGCGGACCCAGCTCGTCTTCTTCTTCCAGCGCCAGGGATCGGTGGAGTCGGTCGATCCGATGACGGGCGTCATTCTCTCTGACTCCCTCTCGGCGGCCAAGGTGACCTCCGAGAGTCGGATGCTCAACAGGCGGCGGGGAAACTCGCCGCTCTCTTCTGGGCGGGGGAGGCAGGTAGTTGTCCCGCCGCTCAACTGCTCTCGGGCGGCCGTCTTGGTCGCGCTCGATGGTGATATGAGTCCGACTGTGACTGACAGCCGGCTCCTTCTCTTTCCTTCCGCGGACTCCGCCAGTCGGCGTCCGAGAGGTCGCGCCTTGATCTCGGCGGGGAGGCAAGTCGTTGTTCGGCTGCTGCAGCGCATTCGCGCGGCCGCCGGCCGCGTTTTGCGCAGCAACCGCGTCAAGGAGCTGCTGGACTCGCTCCGTCATCACACGGCGCTCTTCGCCCTCGAAGTTCTTCAGCTCGTCAGTCGCCGCTTGGGCGGCGCGGATATTCTCCGCTGGGGTGGCGTACACGGGGCGTTTTGCCCCGAGCAAGTCGGTGATGGCTGCGCCGCATTGCCGGACTGCACCTAGACGGCTCGGCCCAGTTGGAGCCGGCGAGCCGCCTACGACGCGATCCATCTCGCGCTGGTATGCCTCTGACAAGCGCCTCATGCTTGCCAGCTTCTTGGCGCCTTCGATGATCTGAAGGCGGTGCGTCTCCAGCGTCTCGGCGTCTGCGTCCTCTGGAATGGGCGCGGTTATGTCTTGCAGGGCCGCAGCCAGCGGGTCCTGGGCCTCTTCGCCGGAGTGCTCGCCGTGGCTGATGACGAGCACCTCCGTGACGGCGCTTCCGCCGCTCTCCTCGTACGGAAGCGGCTCGTCGTAGACCACCACGTTGGTGGGGAAGATGTCAAGCGACACGGCGTCGGAGTCGACCAGCATCGGGTCGGTGGAGCCTACGGACTCCAAATCTACGGCAGGCTCGCCGGCGACGTGGAGTTGGTCGAGGAGACCCGCGAGAAGGCTCTCGGTGCCACTCGTACCCGCGTCGGACGCGGGTTCGTCGGAGAGGCGTACCTCGCCGATAAGTTCGGCGAGGCTGCTTGCGGCGCAGGCGGCCTCAGCGCCGCGGAGCGTGTCGATGCAGACTCCATCTGGTGAGCCTGGCTGGCTGCGCTCACCAGGGAGGAAGAGGGTTCCCGTCCAGAACAGATCTCCGGACGACGGTGCACCTTGCCCCATGGTGGGCGCCAAATGTCGGGGGTTGGGTGCGACATATGCCAAAGGATGGCTTATCATGGTGGGGGCGAGTAGAACGTCGCCGGTGCCTGGAAACGGGATAAGGCGTAGACATGCACGCCGACGAATCTTACCCAGCTTCGGGGCTCTCCAGGGAGATAACACCCCTACTGCTGCTCTGCGGGGTCTCCGCATGGTCACTATAGCAAGGTCACTACAATGGTGCTCCTAGAGCTGTGCCGGGAGGCAGGAGAGAGCAAGGCTAGTTCTCTCCTCCCTGGGCTATGTGTCTATCTCTATCAAGGTCCGAACCGTTTGCATGGGTGCCCCGGGGGGTTTATATAGGCCTACCCCCCAGGGGAACAATGGTAATGTAACTAGGCGTGGGTCCCAGCCGTCTGTCTCTCATGTCGCCGTCCTTCCCGCCGGCTTCTGGGGCCCGCCGACTGGTGGGTCCCGCGGACAGGCCGGACACTGTGCGGCGCTCCTGATGACACAGGCTTGGTCATTGGGTCGTGGCAACAGTACCGCCGTCTATCAGGTGATCACTGTCGCCACTCCCCATCCAATCTGGTTTATGGCTTGTGGGGCCCTGGAGGGGAGACGGCCGACTCCGGGGAGGCCGACTCCCACAGGGCCGTCTTCGGGCGCTCTGGCCGCCTTTGATTCACCCACTGACAGGCGGCCCCGCGGTCTTCGGGCCGTATAGGCCGGCGTCATGGGCACAGTGCGTCGCGCACTGTGGCTGAGGTCAGGGAAGGCATGGCAACAGTGTCGCGCCTCGCCGGAGATCTCCCAGCGATACGGCTCACTGTAGCCATGCCGGTCCCTCGTAGGCAGGGAGGGACGGCCACGTCGTGGCCGTACCCCGCATCGGGCTTCGTGAAGTGTCATGGGCCGACTCCCATAGTCAACACTCCTGGAGGTCGCCAGCTTGGAGTCGGCTTGCTTTGAAGTCTTCATCTGGGATTCGGCTCCTCCGGAGATCGCCAGCTGAGACTCGGCCTCTCTGGAGGTCGCCAGCTGGGACTCGGCTGGAGGGGCGTGGCCTGCCCCGATGTCTTGAAAGATCCTGGGTCCCGGGTTAGCCTACCCGTGGCCCATTACTCCGACACGAACTGCGTCGTGATGTAGCCCGATATAGAAGCACCGCACACCCGCTATGCTTCACTGATGAGGTAATGGAGCACCAGTTCCCAGAAGGGTTTAAACCCGTGAACATCGAATCATACGATGGCACTACAGACCCCGCAGTATGGATTGAAGATTTTCTTCTCCACATTCACATGGCTCGCGGTGACGATCTACGTGCCATCAAATACCTCCCTCTCAAACTTAAGGGACCAGCTCGGCACTGGTTAAACAACCTCCCAGAAAAGTCTATTCGAAGCTGGGAGGACCAGGAGGATGCGTTTAGAGACAACTTCCAGGACACTTATATCCGACCTCCGGACGCCGATGGCCTCAGTCACATAGTCCAGCAGCCCGGAGAGTCAGCCAGAAAATTCTGGACCTGGTTCCTAATCAAAAAGAACCAAATTGTTGATTGTCCGGACACCGAGGCTCTAGCAGCCTTTAAACACAGCATCTGTGACGAATGGCTTGCTCGACACCTTGGCCAAGAAAAGCCGAAGTCCATGGCAGCCCTCGCATCACTCATGACCCGCTTTTGCACAGGCGATGATAGCCGACTTTTCTGTAGCAGCAATAGTACCAGCGATCCTAGCACTTTCGAAGCAAGGAATAGAAACGGTAGGCCCCGGCACAACAAAAACAAACGTTGGAGCAACACTGACAGTGCCAAAGACACGGCGGTTAACGCCGGATTCAGTGGCTCCAAGCCTGGTTAGCGGAAGAGGCCATTCAAAACAAACAAAGATGGTTCATCTAGCCTGGACCGAATACTCGATCGACCTTGCCAGATTCATGGCACCCCTGACAAGCCTGCCAACCATACCAACAGAAGCTGTTGGGTCTTTAAACAGGTCGATAAGTTAAACACCGAGCACACATGGAAAGGGTCGCCCAGCGAGGATGACGATGAGGAGCCCACCCCACCGAACACAGGGGGACAGAAGAAATTTCCCCCCAAGGTCAAGACAGTGAACATGATATACGCTACTCCCATCCCAAAAGGGAGTGCAAGCGAGCGTTAAGGGACGTCTATGCGATAGAGCCAGTCGCCCCAAAATTCAACCCATGGTCAGCATGCCCGATCACCTTTGATCGCAGAGACCATCCGACCAGTATCCTTCATGGAGGTTCAGCCGCATTGGTCCTCAATCCAATTATCGATGGATTCCACCTCACGAGAATCCTCATGGACGGTGGCATCAGTCTTAACCTGCTCTATCAGGACACAGTCCGGAAAATGGGTATTGACTCATCAAGAATCAAGCCCACCAAAACTACCTGTAAAGGAGTAATACCTGGTGTTGAGGCCCGCTGCACAGGCTCAATAACATTGGAGGTTGTATTCGGTTCGCCGGACAACTTCCAAAGCGAAGACTTGATCTTCGACATCTACCCTTTCCGCAAGGGCTATCACGCACTGCTCGGACGAACTGCATTTGCCCGCTTCAATGCGGTCCCGCACTATGCTTATTTAAAACTCAAAATACCAGGACCACGTGGTGTTATAACAGTCCTTGGAAACATGGATCGCTCCCTCCGTACTAAGGAACACACCGCGGCCCTCACAGTGGAAGTGCAGGTCGGCCTTATCAAGCCGAACTCCACATCGGCAGTCAAGCCACCGGACCCTGTCAAACGAGTCCGGACTACCCTGCAGAATGATAGTCCAGCTCGTCAGGAGCTCGATTAGCAATCCAGCCTCCGTCTTCGCCCCAACCAAGCAGCGGCGTATGTACCGCGTGCTCATAACTATGCACTAAAAATACCATGGGCGACGATGGAGGCATGTCGAGGATAAAGTCCACAATACGGCTCAACTGTACCTGGACCCCCATCTATCTTTTTCTTAACTTCATTTTTCCTTTTCAGGTTCTTTACAACCCACTTCACCCTTTTTATGGTGTCAAGGCCCCTTTTTCGGCCCCTTATGAAATCTTATTCATTAATCCTCTCAAAGGATCACACACCAAGGTGAAAAGCAGCGCAGTTGTACGACAGAGTACTTAAAGAATCTTTCAAGATCACCTCCTCCCCTTTTCTAATACCTGTACACAACTTCCCCTTTCGATCAGCATGTAAAATAGCCTCGATGCTTATAGCATTATCTGTACAAATACGTTTTGACGTATCAATCATACTATAATGAAAACAATTTTCCGCCCAAACTATTCAGTATTGGCTTATTCCCTATTCTGTATTTTTTCTTCTTTTTCATTTGATTGTCATGTACACCTCGGCACGACCTAAATCTCCAGGGGCTCCATTCAGCCGTGTACATTTCTTACATTTACCATAAGTCCGAACACTTTCACAGTGCAATTCGGCGTCCCGAATCTAGCATTATATGCATCGGCTCCGAATCATGTCTTGGGTCAATAGTTGGGTTGCCCGGCTCCTGTGGTTACTACCTTATGTTCCAATTGTTCAGCTAAGGAAGTAAAGGGAGAACTACTGCGATTGTGTTTCTGGTTAGCCGGATAAACACCTCAGTAGAGAAAGCCGAAAACTGACTATCATGATTGAGAGCTGGTCAGCTATTCGGTGACTAAGTATAAATCTCTTGCGATTTGTTCCGTGTCACACGAAGGACTGGTTTTTACTTGGTCAGGTGTCTACAACACCCGAGTTCGGATCGCCAAACAATACCAGGGGCTGCGCCTACAATCTTATTGTCAAACTCCTATGGCTAAGTGAGACTGACAAAGGCGTATAGTCTGATTGCCTGGTTCGCCGCACTAGCACCTCCTTCAAGGACCAAGTTGTTGGGTTAAGTGTATTTTTGTGTTGTTTCGAACACCCCCGTAGTATCTACGCGAGGGGCTGAAGCTGACGACTGGTCAACTCTCAGATTCAATAAACGGCCGCAAGAAAGGATAAATAATTTCAGATAAAACAAGACTAAAATTACACAAAACCTTGTTTTCATTATACAAAGTTTGGGCAGCATGGATACATTCATTCAAAAATGATGTCCTTCGAACACAGGCCCTCTATAATGCGGGATCATTCAAGGACGTTGTTGAAATTTTTCTCTGGCGTACGATGCTCCTTCCCTGCCGGACAGTCCCTCGGTTACAAGACTGGTGGCATTCATCTTCGCCCATTGCACCTTGACACGGGCGAAGGTTGTCCGGGCACCTTCGATACAGACTGACCGCTTTCTAGCATCCAGCCGTGGGCAGGCATCGACCAGCCACTTCACAAGCCCAAAGTAGCTACTAGGTATTGGTTCGGCTGGCAAAAGACGGACTATGACATCCTTCATGGCCAGTTCGACCATCCTATGTAGCTCGGTCAGCTGTTTCAGCTGATCGCTGAGGGGCAAGGGCTGCTTTGGTGCAAGGTACTGCGACCAGAATATTTTCTTTGTTGAGCTCCCCTCTTCGGCTCGAAAGAAATCCGCAGCATCTGCAACACTTCGGGGCAGATCCACAAACGCTCCTGGAGAACTCCAAATGCGTGTCAGAAAGGTATACTTTCTCCTTACCAATTTGCTTTGCATATTAAAGGCCTTACCCGCCATGATCTGCTTGGCTTCTCGGATTTCCTGACAAGCGCCTTAGGCTTCAACCCGGCCTCCTTTGCACTTCGAAGCACCATAGCAAGTTTGGAGTCTCGATCAGACACCTGGCGCTCCAAAGACTCACATTTGCTTATAGCATCAGTGAGCTCTTGTTGGACTTCCTCCAACCTCGCTTCATGTTTTTGGCGGGCGGTTCGCTCCTCGTCCGCCTCCTTCTTGGCCTCGGCCAGAGCACTCTTGAGGGCCTCGACCTCAGCCGTATCAACTATGAGCATAATCATAAAGCTCAGTTAGATAACAAATTGGAACGTTATCATATCAAGATACGTTTTCGGCATCGCATACCTTGCTTTTCCTCCAACTTCCGCTTTAGTTTGGACAGTTCAACGGCATGCGAGATTGTTGCTCGCGTCGAAGCCTGTGCATCAACATAAACATATATGTTAGCTCCTACAAAACATTATTCGATCCCTTGTTCGGCCTTCCTTCACGAACACCAAACAGAGTCTCAGGGGCTACCATCTATATACAGGTATTCCTTTTGCAAATAACCAAAAATAAATTACTTCACATACCTCAAAGCCTGTTAGAAGGCTGGTATAGGCTTGGTTCAATCCACTCTTAGTGGACCAAACCTTTTCAACTACCGTACCCATAAGGGTACGGTGTTCCTCCATAATAGAAACACTTCAAAGCGCTTCCACCAGAGTGTCCGGCGCCTCTGGGTTGATAGAGGACGCCGGTGGAGACGACGCGCCCCTTCCCTCAAAGAAGGCTGCTGGTCCGATTCCGGAGCCGTATGGGTCTCCGGAATAATATTCGGATGGGGGACGAATTGAGCATGGCCCCCGTCGCTGGTCTTCATGGGGGTTGACTTCCCCCTCTCTTCGGCAATAGAGACATTACCCTCCGTTGCCACCTTCATGGCCTCCTGCACCTTCCTATGACCTGGAGAGGTTCTTCGGGACAACACTTCAGTGTTGTCTGTAGCGATAAGGGGAGAAACATGCGGAGGAGATTCACTCTCCATCACGTTTGGTCCTAGCAAGTTCCCAGTCGATGATGATCGTTGAGGGAGATCACGGGCCGGGCTGCAACACGTAATTTGATATATTATAACTACAAGGCATGAAATCGGATATATGAACGGTGTCTTTTGGATACTTACGATGCGGCCAGGGGCTTTGACCTGGGGTTCCACTCGGGGATGGCTTCGGCATCCGTTTCAGAGTCATCCAAAAGGGAGGGTTTCCCCTTCTTGGACACTTCCGCCTCTAGATCCGTGGAAGCTGCCCTTTTCCTCTTTCCTCCCTTAAGGGGAGAGTTGCTCTCTTCCTCCTCTACATGTTCATCATGAGAGGAGGAGGACTCGGTGTCTTCGGACACGACGTCCGAAGCACCCTTACAGCGGAGGCCACTTCTGGCCTCCTTGTCCTTCTTCTTGGCCTTCTTCTTCGGTGCCTCATACGGCGCCAGAACCAGCATCTTCGTCAGCAAGGGGGTGGCCTGGTCCTTGGGCAGCATAGGTGGACATTTGATCTGCTCCGCCTTCTTTGTCCAGCCTTGAGGGAGTAAGAAATTTCAATATACTCCTTGGATTTGCAAATAAAAGTTATCATGAAACTTACGGGAGTGGCCGGACACGTGCAGTCAAGGCCGCGGTCTTCGGTTGTCTTCGGCCATGACTTTTGAGCCTTGAAGAGCAGCTTCCATATGTCTTCGTGCGTCGTGCCGAAGAACCGCTGCAGGATCCAAGGACCGGCCGGGTCGAATTCCCACATATGTTGAGGTCGGCATTGATAAGGGAGAATCCGACGAAAGAGCATCACCTGGATCATGCTGGTGAGGCTGGTGTTCTTGTTTATCATGCCCTTGACGCGGCTCTCCAGCGTCGTCACCTCATCAAGCGACTCCCAATCTAGGCCCTTATCGAGCTAGGATGTAAGCCGCGTCAGGGGCCCGGATTTGAACTTAGGAGCGACAGCCCATGTGGCCTCTCGGGGTTCCGTGATATAGAACCACCCCTGCTGCCATCCCTTGACGGATTCCACAAAGGTCCCCTTTGGCTAGGTGACATTGGGGAGTTTGCTCACCATGGCTCCGCCGCACTCCGCGTGTTGGCCCTCGACCACCTTCGGCTTCATGTTGAAGACCTTAAGCCATAGGCCTAAGTGGGGAGGGACGTGGAAGAATGCCTCGCACACGATGATTAACACCGAAAGGTTGAGGAAAGAATTTGGGGTAAGATCATGAAAATCTAACCCATAGTAAAACATGAGACTGCTGACGAAAGGATGAAGGGGAAACCCTAGTCAGCGAAGGAAATGGGGGATGAACACTACCCTTTCGTTAGGCTCTGGAGTGGGAATGATTTACTTTTTGGCAGGGAGCCGATGGACTATGTTTGTGGCCAAATACCCAGCTTCCCGGAGCTCCTTGCTGTTCTCCTCTATAATAGAGGAGGCCATCCACTTGCCCTGCGCTCCAGATCCAGACATGGCTAGGAGTGTTTGGTGGCGATGGAAAGGATTGAGACTTGGGCGCTGGATCTCGAATGGCGGATAGGCTGAGGAGGAAGAAGGCGTGGGGTAAAAAGATGGATCTTTGTCTTCTTATAAAGGCAGTGGATATCGAGCATCCCCTCTGGAGCCTTAAATCTCGCCTATTCCCAAGGGGACGTGTGAACGACACGGCTGGATTACCCAAACCCCTGTTAATGAGAATCCTGTGATAAGGGGACACGATCTTTGCTTTGATAAGACGTGTCAATGGCCGTGCCTCGAAATGCGAAATGGGGTTGTAAAACGGTTCAGAATGCTAACAAGGCCAGGACATAACACCTCACCAAAAAAATTGCCTATGGACGTGACTTATTTTGTTTCGAATATTTTTGCCCTTACGGCTTAAGGCTGTGATTATCTAATAAAGTCGGATACAGCTATTTTACGTGGAGGACTACGTTGGAGTATTCGGAGAAGGAACCTGTCTTGCAATGCCAAAGACAACCTGTGCGCTGAATACATCATCATTGAAGCCCGGTTCAGGGGCTACTGAGGGAGTCCTGTACTATGGGGTCCTCGGGGAGCCGACCTATGTGACATGGGCCGGACTGATGGGCCGTGAAGATACGAGATGGAAAGACCTCCCCGTGTCTGGATGGGACTCTCCTTTGCGTGGAAGGCAAGTTTGGCATTCGGTTCATGTACCTTCTTTCTCTGTAACCGACTTTGTACAACCCTAGACCCCTCCGGTGTCTATATAAACCGTAGGGTTTAGTCCATAGGGACGATGACAATCATACAGGCTAAACATCTAGGGTTTAGCCATTACGATCTTGAGGTAGATCAACTCTTGTAACCCCTATACTCATCAAAATCAATCAAGCAGGAAGTAGGATATTACCTCCATTAAGAGGGCCCGAACCTGGGTAAACATCGTGTCCCCTGCCTCCTTGTTACCTTTGACCCTTAGACGCACAAATCGGGACCCCTTACCCATTATCTGCCGGTTTTGACACCGACAATAGGCGCGAACACTGAAGACGCATCACAGGTGGTGCCCTCGGCTGGCGCGCCGCTTCAATGGCGGAGGCAGTGAGACGTCACATACGCATTGAGCCGTCTTCAATGCTAAGCGACGCGTTCTATAATGGCATGAATGAGAGCAGCTGGCACCAGGCGGGAACGCGCGCGGGCGAGGGAGGATAGGTTTTGATGGGCCAGGGCGGTCAGAAGCGGGCGTGGGATCGGCCTGGACTCCCGCAAAGCCCCTCTCCCCTCCCCCACACACCATGTTTGTCTCCGGTTTGCCTAGAGTCATGCCTCCTATTGCATGTTGGCCGCCATTGGTTAGAATACCATCAGCTGCATCTGGAAGCACCACAACGAATGCGTGGCTAGGAACCATCTTAGTGGGTGCATGTTTGCTTGCAATGATGAGCTTCAATGTTTTTTAACCTGAGTTGGCTGAGGTGCTTGCCATTCGGCATGTTCTTGAGGTTTGTCGATCGAAGGCTTTATGACAATTGTTTTGGCATCTGATTGCCTCTCCATGGTGAACAGGATCAAATCTTGAGTTCAAGATGATGTTGTCTCGGACATCAAGTCTCTTGCGTCTGGGTTTACTCAATGTTCTTTCTTACATGTCAAGCGTAGTATGAATGTAATGGCAAACAAACTATCTCATAGTTCTGAACTTGTTGTTAATCATTTTTATCCTTGTCTGGTTCCGGATTGTATCAGGGGCAAACTTTTTTGTGATATTCAGTAATTAATGAAGTATTGTTATTGGAAAGGGAAGGTGGGGCTTTGGATGATCAAATTAGTGCTTGCTGGAATAGAGATTCAAATATTAATGATCTTGAAGATGCTGCAAATAAACTAGACAACTAATGGAATCTCTTCATGGGTGGAGTCGGGTTCATATTGGGTATCTGCCAAAGAAACTGGATGGGCTCGTAAAAGACTAAAAGTTTTGTTTAGTAGGAATGATCATTCTGCAGTGTTGGGAAGGAAGAAAATTCTTGCAGAGATGGATGAACTTCTGATAAAGGAAGAAATGCTATGGAAGCAAAGATCTCGGTTGGATAAAATAAGAGGAGGAGACCGTAACACTAATTATTTTCGGAGGAAGGCTTCCTGGAGATCAAAGAAAAATCATATTTCTGCTCTAAGGAAGGATGATGGGTGCCTCACGGAAAATTTGGAGGAGATGAAAGGTATTGCAAACTCATTCTTTAAACAACTTTATTCAAGTGATGATTCAGTTGACCCGTCCCATATTATTTCGCTGGTCACCCCCCTTGTCTCTCATGATATGAATGAGGAGCTTTGCAAACCTTTTACAGAACAAGAGATTAGTGATGCGCTTTTCCAAATGGGGCTGTTAAAGGCTCCGGGGCAGGATGGTTTTCCTGCAAGGTTTTTCCAGCGGAATTGGGGTTTGATCAAGGAGGATATTGTTAAGGCTGTCCAACAGTTTTTTTAATTCTGGAATTATGCTAGAGGGGACTAATAACTCAACTATTGTTCTCATCCCGAAAATTAAGAATCCACATTCTATTAAAGATTTCAGGCCGATCAGTTTATGCAATGTTATCTCCAAGATTATTTCCAAATGTCTTGTTAACAGACTGCGGCCGCCCCTTGATGGTATGATTTCCCCTACTCAAAGTGCGTTTATTCCGGGAAGGTTAATTTCTGACATTGCTCTCATAGACTTTGAATGTATGCATTCGTTGAGTACGCTTAAAGATTTAAGAGGGGAACTTTGTGTGTATAAGTTGGATTTGGCGAAAGCTTATGACCGCGTAGACTAGCATTTCTTGCAATGTATGATGGGGGCTTTGGGTTTTGCACCGAGGTGGATAAATTGGATTATGTCGCATGTTACATCGGTGAAATTTGCCATGCGCTTTAATGGACTGTTGTTGGAGTCATTTTCACCTTCTCGGGGGCTCAGGCAGGGGGACCCTTTATCTGCGTACTTGTTCCTATTTGTAGCCGAGGCACTTTCTTTGCTGCTTAATGATGCTTCAGCCAGAGGAGCTCTTCAGGAGTTTCGTTTGAGTAGACAAGCTCCAGGTATTTCGCACTTGTTGTTCGCAGATGACATATGTTATTTTTCAAAAGCTCCATTGATCAAGCAGTAGCCGTTAAGAATATTCTGACGGAGTACGAGAAGGGGATTGGGCAACTTTTAAGTCCTGATAAGTGTTCCATGATGTTTGGGAAAAAGTGCAGTTTGGAGAATCAAGTGGCTATAATGGTAATCTTAAAAATTACGGTCGATGGGTTCGAGGATAAATATCTTGGACTACCGGTTCCAAAGGGAAGAATGAAGGCTGTTAAGCTTCAATCTACTAAAGAAAAGGTTTTGAAAAGGCTCTCTGATTGGATTGAAAAATACGCTTCTTTTGGGGTGAAGGAATACTTAATAAAGTTAGTTATTTAGGCTCTACCTGTGTATGCAATGGGTATCTTTAAGTTTCTGACTTCCCTTTGTGAGGAGTTATCCTAGATTATCAGGAATTTTTGGTGGGGAGATGAGGAAGACAAAAGGAAAACTCATTGGTCAAAATGGGACAAATTAACTAGGTCTAAAGGAAAGGGAGGTATGGGATTTCGGGATCTGAGATCTTTTAACCAAGCCCTCTTAACTAAACAAGCGTGGCGGTTATTGGTTTATCTAGACTCGTTGTGTGCTAAGCTGATGAAGGCGAAGTATTATCCTCAGGGAAATATTCTTGATACGGTGTTTCCGCAGTCTGCATCAGTGACTTGGCAAGGTATGATGCATGATCTGGAACTACTTAAGAAGGGAGTCATTTGGCGGGCGGGTGATGGATCTAGCATTAATATTAGGAGGGATAATTGGTTACCCAGGAGCTCTGGTCTTAAAATTTCAACTAAAGGCATAATACCATATTGAAGTGGGTCTCTGATTTGTTCTTGAGCGGGAGAAAGACTTGGGATGAAAACTTGATCAAGTATCTTTTCTATCCCCATGATGCAGAGCAGATTCTTAAGATTCGTATTCATACCTTTGGGGATGGGTTTTTTGCGTGGCACTATGAGAAGAATGGTTTGTTTTCAGTTAAAATTGCATACAATTTTGCGCTTAAGTTGAATGATAGTCAGGATAAGGTGGGTCAATCTAGAGGCGAACCAAACGGAGAAAGAAGGCTTTGGAATCTAATTTGGAAAGCTAACATTCCTCGGAAAATAAGGATCTTTGCATGGTGTGTTGCATCCGATAGCTTGGCGGTCCAGACTAATAGAGTTAAACACCACCAGATTACCTCGGGTATGTGCTCTATTTGTGGAGTAGAAGATGAAAGTTCTTTTCATGCTCTCGTTACTTGTTCAAAGGCTCGTGCTCTGCAATTGGCTTTGAGAGAGTTGTGGAATATTTCTGATGAAGATTTGTTCAAATTCTCGGGACCAGATTGGCTTTTGATCTTGTTGGATCATTTGAGCTTGCAACATCGAGAGCAGATTTTGTTTCTTTTCTGGCGAGCTTGGCACCTGAGAAATTATTTAATTTTTGGAAAGGGGAAGGAATCCATTGCTGCTTCTGTAATTTTTGTGGACAATTATTGGTCTTCTTTTACGTCCTATCACGACACTATTGAGGTTGGTCCTAGTAACAAAGGTAAAGGAAAATTGGGAGGAGCGATATCTATTTCGGCACCAATACAAGATCATGTGTTGTGGCAACCTCCCCCAGATGATTATATCAAGATCAATGTCGATGCCAGTTATGTGGAAAGTACTAATGTCGCCAGTGTGGGGGTGGTCGCTAGAAACTCGTTCGGTGAAATTATTATTTCTTCGTGAGACTTTCTGGGCCAGTGTTCCAGCGTGAATGAAGCTGAGCTGCGTGCATGCCTGGCAGGCCTTTATATCGGTATCACTCTTCACCAGTCCATTATTTTGGAGACTGGTTGTGCTTTTGTTCGTTCTTTCCTTGCAAATGAGAAACTTGACAGGTCTCCTCTCGTTGATCTGAAGAAAGAAGCCTTAAGTATTTCTAGGATGACCAACAACTTTAAAATTGCGAAAATCAATCGGCTAGCCAATGGGGTGGCTCATAAAATTGCGAAGTTTAACTTTATCAGTAGATCTAATGGGATTCTTCTTAATAGTATTCCGTCCTGCGTGGCCAATTTTGTAATGAACGATTGTAATAACCTTTTACTTCATTAATATATGGGGGATTTTCAAAATGAAGTAATGTTATTCTAAAAAAAGGGGGGGGGGGGGGGGGGGAGTCACGAGCTATACTTGTAACCTGTAACCTACCCCATGACTCCCAGCCCAAGGTAGGATATCAATTACTCCCTCCGTCCCAAAATTCTTGTCTTAAATTTGTCTAGATATGAATGTATCTAATAGTGAAACATGACTTGATACATCCGTATTTAGACAAACCTAAAATAAATTTTTGGGACGGAGGGAGTAGAAGAGAGTGCCAACCAGTGTTGGTGCTACATGGTGTCCGTGAGACCGTGACGTCAAATGGAATCACATGATTTGGATGTTAATTCTTAACTGCACTAATACACTAGTGTTAAGTTGAAGTTTGTCTGCGTGTAAGCACATGAATATAGCTTTGGCATCACTTGTTCTGACTCCTAGCGCTGTCACTGGTGCCAATGACACATCATAGTTTATGTTATCATGTTAGTTATGACTTGTGAGCTTTTCCACTATTAATTGTGCTCGCCACACATCTACTCCTAAATCTTTGATCACGCACTGGGCGACTCACATAACGTGAGGGCGTGCGGTGCAGTGCAGTCGCAGCCCATAATTCATGCAGCCTACTGGCTAGCTTCAGCAGTACCATGTATAGTGCGCCTGTATATAAACAGAAGGCTTTGATCAATTGTCCTTAATAATGGCATAAAAGCGCCAGCGAATTCTTCATCTACAGTACTCCAAATGTCCAAATCTACTCGCGCTAGCTGTTGTCAAGCTCAGATCGTAGCTAGGCCAGGCCATGCCAGGTAGCGAGGCAAGAACAGTATGAATCACTCTCACAGCACATCGTAGCACAAAGTCCAAAACTCATAAGTCAAGAAAGTGATCGGACACACGGAGTACTCGACAAAATTCTGGCAATTATTGCTCCTCGCGCACCTTACTTGGCTTTGAAATTCAGTCGATTCATATTCCATGCTACACCCATGTGGGCTTCGTGTTGTTGCCGCGATGAGCGTTTGGGGTGGAGCCATGGCCGACGATGACGACCTCGGCGATGGTTCTCTTTTCGGCGGAAATGTAGGTACTCAGGTCGGTCGATGGTGAAAACCGGCTGAGCTTTTCTAATCAATTGAATAACACTTCTTTTCAGTTGGCCCGTTTGAACCCGGCCCGGTTCAAAATTTCACATTGCATGCTCTTTTGCCGCTTTTCAAACCTCGGTTCAGCTAGGACGCTTTTCATCAGCCTACAAAAGGCGAAGCCGCTTTCCTAGCTTTGCCATCGCTCGCGTGCCTTTTGCAACTCGAAAGGCATCAGGCGCGACGCTGCGGGTGCACTACCCTAGCCGCAAACGAAAAGCCATGGCTGCCAAAGGCGACCGCGGCGGGCGTGAGGAGCAGGCGGCGATGTCGGGCGGGCGCCGGCAAGCGCGCGTGCTGCACCGGCCGCACGGCCCGTACTGCTACTACTACTACACGCACGCATGGCCGACCGCGGGCACGAGGCTAGCCGAGCTACGAGCCGCTGATGCTCCCGCTCGAACCGGCCGGAAGTATATGTGGTTTGGAGACGTGGTGGCGAAGTAGGAAATGTCCCATTTCCTTCCTCAGTCACGAGCGGCCTGTGGAATAGTGTCAGTGTGGATCTGGCCTCTGGCCTCTGGGCGTCTTGCTGTTGCTGGATCCCTTGCTTCGGCTGCCACTGTTGATCGCTGCACGCACCGTCGTGCTCCGGGGTCCAGTCAGTGTGCTGCACGTTCAGCTGCTTGCTCGTCGACCGCTGTTCCTGTCCAAAATGCATGCTGCGTGCCCCAAGCCCCCAACTCGTTTGTTGTATCGCAAGAAAGAAAGGTCGTCTGCTTTTGTTCTATTTGCTCCGTGATGAACTGTACGCTGTCGAACTTCTACTGCACATCTGTGTAACCTGTATATACGACACCGTCATCACTGTACCCAACCGGATCCATCCATTACATTCGCTAATCTTTTTTTAATCGTGCTGGAGAAAAGTCTAAATGGTCACTCTATCCTCGTCACGGCCCAGTTTAGTTTGGTTTTTCTGATTTTTTCTAACTTGGATTTCTCTCGTGCAGTTTTTTTTGTGTTGGTTTATCTGGCTATACTTTTTCTTTCTTCTTATTTTTCGCGTTTTCTAGTCATTTTTTCTATTTCTGTGCCTTTTCCTTTTCAGCTATTTTTGATTCTTTTTTCTATTTAAAAAATGTGAATTTTTTAAAATATGCAAAACTTTTCAAAATGCACTAAAAATTATTAAAACATGTGAACGCTTTTTAAAAATTACATGAATAATTTTTAAACGCGCGAACACTTTTTAACTACACAATGTATGATTTATAATACAAGATAAACATCTTGAATCCACTTTTAACAATCTTTCAATACGCAGGAACATTTTTAAAAGCGTGATGACTTTTTTTTAATCCGATGAACATTTTTATTTTACGATGAGCATTTCAAAATATCAGTTAAATATTTTTTATCAAATTAGAAAAATAAAATATTTCCCACATATGTATTTAAAATAGTTTTCAAAAAAGTAAGTAAATAAATCTAGAAAAGGTAAAAGGGACCAGTAAAACCGTACGTACGCTACACCCAAACCTAGCATCAAACGACATAATGGCCGGCCCACCCCACGCGAACCTGGGCGAGCGCCCTGTCCCGCTCGCACTGAGGCGAGGAATATCTGCGCCCCATAACTCCCCTAGGGTTTTCCTAGGGTTCCACCCATCCTCTGGCGATCCTTGCCAGAGTCCACGAAAACTCTCGCTGGTTCATCGGTTTCTCCCGATAGAAGGCGAGATCCACCGTTTCGCAGCAGGGGTACGTGCGTGCATGGCTGAACCGGAGGCGAAGGAGGCGGGGGACGAGGGGGTAGATCAGACGACGACGGTCGAGGTGGCTGAGGCGGTTGGGGGGCGATGGGATCTGAGGAGGGAGATAGGGTTCGGATGGAGGGAGTAGAGAAGGAAACAGGCAGTAGGGCAGGGATGGGACGAAGATGGGGGGACTTGAAAGATGAGGAGGAAGATTTTGGGGACGATGTTGATGTTGATCTGGACCTGGAGAACCAGTTTGCAGGGATGAAGCTCCACGGGAAAGAGGAAGATGATCTCGACTTCTCGGCGGAGGTGGATGATCTGATTAAGGATGTACGGTGGCTTGCACTGTGTAGGGTTCATACCACCAAGCCTTTTAGTCATGCAGCGCTATTGTCACAGATGCGCAATGCGTGGACTGCAACTCAAGGGGTCACGTTCAATGTCAAATGACCAAACCTTTTTCTGGTCCAATGCCACTGCCTCGGAGATTGGAGGAAGATTATGGAGGGAGGGCCGTGGCTGTTCCGTAGAGCTCCGGTAGTTCTTCAGGAGTATGATGGCTTCTCGGATGTCAATGAATAAAAACTCAATATGCTACCAGTTTGGGCTCGGGTTAAAGGACTGCCAGATGGATTGACGAGGAAGCGTGAACTTGCTGAGAAAGTGGCGGCGAAGGTTGGCGATCCCCCCTTTAAGGTAATTGTCAACGAAGGACGTATCAATCCAGCCAGTACCCTGCGTGCGAGGGTGTTTGTTGACGTCAATACGCCACTAGTGCGTTTTGTCCACATAACCTTGAAGGAACGGAAGAAATATAGTGTCCTATATGAAAAGTTACTGGACTTTTGTTTTGCGTGTGGCCTCATGGGGCATCTTGATGATGAATGTGGGGATGGGGTGCATGATCCCAGATCTTTTGGATGGGGGGGTGGCTGCTGTGGGAACCAGAGATACAATCGACCCAAACTTATGGGGTCAGAGGAAGAGGAGATGGCGGAGCGAGGGGAAGGAGCAGGGAGGCAGGTAGAGATGGTAGGGATGATCGTGGTGGGAGGTGTTGGGGGAGAGCAACGGGTGGTAGAGGACGAGGGGATGCAGCGGGTACTAACCCACCAGCAACACAGAGTATGGATGTAGAGATTATGGGTGATAACACTGAACGGGGGGAGAAGGGAGTTTGGAAAAGGCTGGTGAGAGCGGATGGTTCCATCGCGTTTGGGGGGCTGCCAGTTACAAACTTTGCTGGAAAGGTTGCGGGGACAATTAAATTACTTGAAGGAGCTACACCCAGTTCGAGCAGGGCCGCTGCATCCACACCAGAGAAGGACCCGCTGGCCAAGAGGAGGAAGCAGCAGGATGATGAGGAGATGATCAATCGTCAAGCAATGGAGGCGGCCTCCCTCGAGGAGAGCCGCCGAGCCCAATGAGGACTTTATGCTGGAACTGTCGTGGGATTGGCGACCCTGCGATAGTCCATGAGCTCCGCGATCTCGTGGGGGCTAGTGCGCCGTCGGTTCTTTGCATTGTGGAGACTCAGTTAGCGAAGAATCGAGTGAATGCAAAGAACCGAGTGGAGGGTTTGGCGGTTTCTTTGGGTTTTCAGAATAGTTTTGCAGTCCCTAGTAACGGGCGTAGTGGTGGTCTTTGTATTTGTTGGAAGTCAGAAGTGAACTTGTCAATAAAATATTTATCGCAGTATCACATAGACTCATGGGTTTCTGAACCAGGGCATGAGCAATGGCGCCTTAAATGTTTCTATGGGGAGGCCAACAGGGGTTTGAGATATAAAACATGGGACACAATGAAAAGGTTGCGGGGTGAGAGCACGCTACCCTGGCTTTGTATTGGTGATTGAGGGAGTCCTGGACTGGGGGGTGTCCGGATAGCCGAACTATCATCATCGGCCGGACTCCAAGACTATGAAGATACAAGATTGAAGACTTCGTCCCGTGTCCGGATGGGACTTTCCTTGGCGTGGAAGGCAAACTTGGCAATACGGATATGTAGATCTCCTACCATTGTAACCGACTCTGTGTAACCCTAGCCCTCTCCGGTGTCTATATAAACCGGAGGGTTTTAGTCCATAGGACGAACAACAATCATACCATAGGCTAGCTTCTAGGGTTTAGCCTCCTTGATCTCGTGGTAGATCCACTCTTGTACTACCCATATCATCAATATCAATCAAGCAGGAGTAGAGTTTTACCTCCATCGAGAGGGCCCGAACCTGGATAAAAACATCGTGTCCCTTGTCTCCTGTTACCATCCGCCTAGACGCACAGTTCGGGACCCCCTACCCGAGATCCGCCGGTTTTGACACCGACATTGGTGCTTTCATTGAGAGTTCCTCTGTGTCGTCATCGATAGGCTTGATGGCTCCTTCGATCATCAACAACAATACGGTACAGGGTGAGACTTTTCTCCCCGAACAGATCTTCGTATTCGGCGGCTTTGCACTGCGGGCCAATTCGCTTGGCCATCTGGAGCAGATCGAAAACTACGCCCCTGGTCATCAGGTCAGATTTGGAAGTCTGAACTTCACGGCTGACATCCGCGGAGACTTGATCTTCGATGGATTCGAGCCACAGCCAAGCGCGCCGCACTGTCACGATGGGCATGACTTAGCTCTACTGCCGGACAGTGCCCTGGAGGCCGCACACGAGTCCGCTCCGATCCTCAATTCGGAGCCGACTGCGCGTATCGAGGATGTGTGGCTAGACACCGCCTCGGGGGTTGCAACCCCTACGGCGATGGAGCCGAATACTGACCTTGTCCCTTGTGAAGCTCGTGACTCCGAGGTGCCGGACTCCTCGCCGGACTCCGAACCTCCCACGCCCCCTCTAATCGAATCCGATTGGGCGCCGATCATGGAGTTCACCGCTGCGGACATCTTTTAACACTCACCTTTTGGCGACATCCTGAATTCACTAAGGTATCTCTCGTTATCAGGAGAGCCCTGGCCGGACTGCGGCCAGGACGGATGGGATGTGGACGACGAAGAAATTCAAAGCCCACCCACCACCCACTTTGTAGCCACTGTCGACGATCTAACCGACATGCTAGACTACGACTCCGAAGACATCGACGGTATGGACGACGATGCCGGAGACGACCAAGAACCAGCGCCTACGGGGCACTGGAAGACCACCTCGTCACACGACATATACATGGTGGACATCCCAAAGGATGGGAGTGGCGAAGAAGCAGCGGAGGAAGACTCCTCCAAGAAACGGCCCAAGCGCCAACGTCAACGGCGCCGCTCTAAATCCCGCCACAGCAAGAATGGAGATTCCGACACCGGAGATAATAACACCCCAGAGAGTGCCGAAGACAACCCCCTCCAGCAAGATTCAGCACAGGAGGACGGAGAAGCCAGCCCTCATGAGAGAGCGGCAGACGAAGAGGTAGAGGATGATAATTACATGCCTCTCTCCGGAGACGAGGCAAGCCTCGACGACGACGAATTCGTCGTGCTTGAGGATCCCGTCGAACAAGAGCGTTTTAAATGCAGGCTTATGGCCACGGCGAACAGCCTCAAGAAAAAGCAGCAACAACTTAAAGCTGATCAAGATCTGCTAGCCGATAGATGGACTGAAGTCCTTACGGCCGAAGAGCATGAACTCGGATGCCCCTCCAAAAGCTACCCCAAACGCAAGCTGCTCCCCCGACTAGAGGAGGAGGCATACAAACCTGCATCACCAGCGCACAATACGGCTGACCGACCACCTCGTGGCCGCGACAGAGAGGCCTCTACGCCCTCCACCAGAACCGTACCCCGGGACCGCTCGAAAAGTACGAAGCCACGGGGGAATGCGCCAGACTTGCGAGACATATTGGAGGATAAGGCAAGACAATCAAGATCGATCTACGGATCGCGTGGGCGCCCCACAATGCGCGACGACGATCGTCGTGCCGGATACAGCAACTCCGGCCGGGCCGAACACAGTAGACAAAGCTCGCTTGAGCTACGTCGTGATATAGCTCAATATAGAGGCGCCGCACACCCACTATGCTTCACAGATGAAGTAATGGATCATCAAATCCCCGAAGGATTTAAACCTGTGAATATTGAATCCTACGATGGCACAACAGACCCCGCGGTTTGGATCGAAGACTATCTCCTTCATATCCACATGGCCTGCGGCGATGATCTTCACACCATCAAATACCTCCCACTCAACCTTAAAGGACCAGCTCGGCATTGGCTTAACAGCTTGCCAGCAGAATCAATTGGGTGTTGGGAGGACCTAGAAGCCGCATTCCTTGACAACTTCCAAGGCACATATGTGCGACCACCAGACGCCGATGACCTAAGCCACATAATTCAGCAGCCAGACGAATCGGCCAGACAATTCTGGACACGATTCTTAACAAAGAAAAATCAAATCGTCGACTGTCCGGATGCAGAGGCTCTCGCAGCCTTCAAACATAACATCCGCGACGAGTGGCTTGCCCGGCACCTAGGACAGGAAAAGCCGAAATCCATGGCAGCCCTCACATCACTCATGACCCGCTTCTGCGCGGGAGAGGACAGCTGGCTAGCCCGCAGTAACAACCTCAGCAAAAACTCTGGCAGTCCGGATAACAAGGACCACAATGGCAGGTCGCGTCGCAACAAAAACAAATGCCGCGTTAACGGCGATAACACTGAGGATACGACAGTCAACGCTGATTCAAAGGCTCCAAACCCGGTCAGCGGAAAAAGCCATTCAAAAAAACTACTCCGGGTCTGTCCAATTTGGACCGAATACTCGACCGCTCGTGCCAGATACACGGCACCCCCGAAAAGCCAGCTAATCACAGCAACAGGGATTGTTGGGTATTCAAGCAGGCATGCAAGTTAATTGCCGAAAACAATGACAAGGGGCCGCATAGCAATGACGAGGAAGAGACCCGACCGCCGAACAATAGAGGACAGAAAGGTTTCCCCCCACAAGTGCGGACGGTAAACATGATATACACAACCCACATACCCAAGAGGGAGCGGAAGCGTGCTCTCAGGGACGTGTATACGATGGAGCCAGTCGCCCCGAAGTTCAACCCATGGTCCTCCTGCCCGATCACTTTTGATCGAAGGGACCACCCCACCAGTATCCGCCATGGCGGATTTGCTGCATTGGTTTTAGACCCAATCGTCGATGGATTTCACCTCACCAGAGTCCTGATGGACGGGGGCAGCAGCCTGAACCTGCTTTATCAGGATACAGTGCGCAAGATGGGCATAGACCCCTCAAGGATCAAACCCACAAAGACGACCTTCAAAGGCGTCATACCAGGTGTAGAGGCCAACTGTACAGGCTCAGTCACACTGGAAGTGGTCTTCAGATCCCCGGATAACTTCCGAAGCGAGGAGTTAATCTTCGACATAGTCCCGTTCCGCAGCGGCTATCACGCTCTGCTCGGACGGACCGTGTTTTCAAAGTTCAACGCGGCGCCGCATTACACATACCTCAAGCTCAAGATGCCAGGCCCTCGAGGAGTCATCACGGTCAATGGAAACACTAAACGATCTGTAACGCCCCGGATTCGATGCGCCAGGTGTCCGCCAGTTATTCGTCGTCGTTGCCATGTCATTTGCTTGCGTGTTGCATTTTATCATGTCATCATGTGCATTTCATTTTGCATACATGTTCATCTCTTGCATCCGAGCATTTTCCCCGTTGTCCGTTTTGCAATCCGGCACTCCTATGTCATCCGGCGTCCCCTTTTGGCCTCTTCTCTTGTGCGGGTGTTGAACTTTCTCGGAATAGCCCGAGGTTTGCCAAGCGGCCTTGGTATAGCACCGGTAGACCGCCTGTCAAGTTTCGTGCCATTTGGAGGTCGTTTGATACTCCAACGGTTAACCGGGTAACCGTAAAAGCCTCTTTTGTTTGCAGCCCAACACCCCTTCCAAAGTGGCCCAAAACCCACCTAACTCCCCTCCATGCTCTCGGTCGTTCGATCACGATCGCGTGGCCGAAAACCGCTCCTCATTTGGACTCTCCTAGCTCCCTCTACCTATATATATGTCTTCCTCCCCGAAATCCCGGTCTAAACCCTAGTCTCCACCTCCCTCTCGCCCGGCGGACATGTCCGCGCCCGCCGGACGAATCCCGCCGCCGCGCCCAGCCAACCAGGTCGCGCCACCTGTCCTCCGCCGCCGCCCGCAGCCAACGGCCTCGCGCCACCTGTCGCCGCCGCCTCCCACCACCGCGCCGGCCCGCGGGGCCCATCTGGAGCCCGCACGGGCCCGTGCGCCGCCGCCGCCGGCCCGCGCCTCGACGGGCCTCCCCTGCTCCGCCGCCCGCCGGCCTCCTCGCCCCGGCCGGACTTGCCGCTCGCCACCGGCGAACGCCTCCCGGCCCGCCCGTCGTCTCCTGCCGCCCGCCGCCGGCGCTTGCCGCCCCCCCCCCCCCCCCCCCGCCGCCGCGTCGCCCGCGGCGCCGCCCGGTCACCGCGGGGCTCCGCCGCCCGCTCGCCTCCGCCCCCGCGCCTGGCCGCCGGAGTGCCCCGGGCCGCCGCCCTAGCCCCTGCGCCGCCTCCGGCCCCCGCGCCGACCATCGTCCCCGGCGCCGGCGACCTTCCCCGGACCGGTTCCGGCCGGCCCCGAGCTCCTCCGGCCTTCCCCGAGCTCCGGCCACCTCCTCCCGCATCTCCGACGAACCCCGGCGAAGATCCGGCGAGATCCGCCGTCGCCTCAAAGTCCGTGCAGAAATTTGAGGTTGACCCCGAGACGCCCAAGTCCCTGAAATCTTACATAATCATGCCATGTTCATCATGCTATATCTCTGCATCCGTAGCTCCGTTTTGTGCGTGTAATATGTCAAATTGTTCGTCTCAACGAGTAATTCATTTCATTCCATTGCATCATTTTCATTTGAGCTCATCTTGATGCCCGAAATGCTATTGGAAGAGTGCATGTTGCTGTTAATCTGCTGGAACTGTTATAAATTGCTCATTTATCATTTTTGCCATGATTGATGTGTGCATCCTATGAGGTTGATGTCTACATGTATGTTGATCTATGCCATGCCATCTTTCCAGGGGTGTATGCCATGTATTTTTGTGAGTTGTGTGCTGAGTGCATTGAGCTTGTTAAGTAGGGTAGTTGCTGTTGCTGTTTTCCTGACAGATTCTGTTATATTTTGTTGCTATGTTAACATGCTTCTACTAATCATTCTATGCATAATCTGGAGATGTTCTATAAACATGTTTTGATCTACATGTCATGCTCTATCCATTAATGCCCTTGGTTGCAATTATAGCCTGCTGGAACATGTTGTAATCTTGCTCTAAAGTTGCTTCAAAATGTTGCTGTCAGCCTGTTAACATTAAGTTCACTTGTTCCCATGTGTTTTCCTAGTGATACATGCATCCTATGAACTTGTTCTTGCCATGCTTAACTTCACAAACATGCCTTCTTACTGTTGGTTGCCTTGCCATGCCATGTATTGTTCTGTGGTGAGTGGTTCAAGCTCACCAACATGCCTACTTATTGTTGTTCCTGCCATGTATGAATCTGTAATATAACTTGCCATGTTTACATGGGTGCCATCATATTTTCTGATCCTTTTTGGCTCATGGTTAGTAAGGGGCTTTTGATCTATGCAATTAGTAGATTCATGCCATGCCTTTGTTTGCCATGATAAGTTCCTGTAACATGTTGTTTGATAGCTCTAAACATTGCAACCTGATGTTATTTCTGCTAAAGTCTGAAACTGTTATTATTTGCAATCTTACCATGTGTTTTTGAGCATGTTCTAGTCTTTTCTGGAGATAGCTCAGTATTCATGTTTTGTTATGCTTTACCAGTACTTCATGCCCATGCCTTTTGTTATTATGTTGGGGTGCTGTAGCATGTTGTTTTGATGCTTGTAAGATGCCTAGTTGCTGTTTTGGACAGATTGTTTTTATGCCTTGTATAGTGTGTGTGTGTTGCACCGTTGCTCCGTTTTGAGTGTGCTCTATATGAAACTTGCTTGATTTTGCATGTTGTTTCATATTATCATGTTGCATCCTTGTTTTGAGGTGTTTGCTTGATGTTTGGGTGCATTTTGCATCAATGCCATGCGTAACTTGTTTTGCTCATATCTTCTAGGCCGTAGCTCCGAATCTAATGAACTTTATATGTAACTTGACTAAAATTTCGTGTAGATCATCTTGGTGCATCTTAACTTGCTGTTTAACAACTTGAACATAAGGTTTATTCAGTTCTGGACCAATTTCGAAATTTGCACATGAGGACTTACCGGAATTGTTATATGTTGTTTCCGGCCTCATTTAAACTTGCCTTGATGTGTTGTTCTTGTTTGCATCATCTCTTGCCATGAGTAGCCTCATGTAGCTTTATCATGCATCATGCTTGTTGTGCATCATGTCTTGCCTATGTGTGGTGTGTTTACCATGTTGTGTGCTTCTTCTCGATAGTTCTCGTTTCGTTGCGATCGTGAGGATGCGTTCGTCTTCGTGTGGTTCGTCTTCATGGCTTCATCTTCTTCATGGACTCGTTCTTCTTCCTTGCGGGATTTCAGGCAAGATGACCGCTACCCTGGATCTCACTACTATCATTGCTATGCTAGTTGCTTCGTTCTATCGCTATGCTGCGCTACCTATTACCTGTTTATCAAGCCATCCCATATTGCCATGAACCTCTAACCCTTGACACCTTTCCTATGCAAACCGTTGTTTGGCTATGTTACCGCTTTGCTCAGCCCCTCTTATAACGTTGCTAGTTGCAGGTGAAGTTGAAGATTGCTCCATGGTGGACAGGATTTTGGTTGGGATATCACAATATCTCTTTTATATTATTAATGCATCTATATATTTGGTAAAGGGTGGAAGGCTCGGCCTTATGCCTGGTGTTTTGTTCCACCCTTTCCGCCCTAGTTTCCGTCATACCGGTATTATGTTCCCGGATTTTGCGTTCCTAACGTGGTCGGGTGATTTATGGGACCCCCCTGACAGTTCGCTTTGAGTAAAACTTGTCCAGCAAGGCCCAACCTTGGTTTTACCATTTGCCTCACCACGACCTACTTTTCCCTTGGGAGTAATTAACCCAAGGGTCATCTTTATTATAGCCCCCCCGGGCCAGTGCTTGTCTAAGTGTTGGTCCAAACTAGAGCACCGTGCGGGACCATTCCTTGGCAACTTGGATTCGTCGGTACCTGTACGCTTCGCTTATCCGGTGTTGCCCTGAGAACGAGATATGTGCAGCTCCTATCGGGATTGTCGGCGCATCGGGCGGCTTTGCTGGTCTTGTTTTACCATTGCCGAAATGTCTTGTAAACCGGGATTCCGAGACTGATTGGGTCTTCCTGGGAGAAGGTCTATTCCTTCATTGATCACGAGAGCTTGTCATGGGCTAAGTTGGGACACCCCTGCAGGGTATAAACTTTCGAGAGCCGTGCCCGCGGTTATGTGGCAGATGGGAATTTGTTAATGTCCGGTTGTAGATAACTTGACACCAGATCCGAATTAAAACGCATCAACCGAGTGTGTAGCCGTGATGGTCTCTTCTCGGCGGAGTCCGGGAAGTGAACACGGTTTCTGTGTTATGTTGGACATAAGTAGGTGTTCAGGATCACCTCTTGATCATTGCTAGTTGACGACCGTTCCTTTGTTCCTCTTCTCGCTCTCATTTGCATATGTTAGCCACCATATCTTGCTTAGTCGCTGCTGCAACCTCACCACTTTACCCCTTCCTTTCCCATTAAGCTTTGCTAGTCTTGATACCCATGGTAATGGGATTGCTGAGTCCTCGTGGCTCATAGATTACTACAACAACAGTTGCAGGTACAGGTTTTGCGATGATCTTGACGCGAGAGCGATGTTTGCTTGTTTGGAGTTCTTCTTCTGCTTCTTCTTCGATCAGGGGATAGGTTCCAGGTCGGCAGCCTGGGCTAGCAGGGTGGATGTCGTATGAGTTTCTGTTTGTGTTTCATCCGTAGTCGGATGGTGCTCTTATGTATGATGATGTTGTATTCGTGTGGCATTGTATGCCTTATGTATGTATCCCCATCTATTATGTAATGTTGATGTAATGATATCCACCTTGCAAAAGCGTTCCAATATGCGGGTCTATCCTTGGTGGGACCTTTGAGTTCCTTTTGGATTGGGTCACATATTGGGCGTGACACGATCCCTCCGAACGGAGGAACACACAGCGGATCTCGCGGCAGAAGTACAGAGCAGCCTCTTAAGGCAATTTTTGAGTCCGGCTGTTAAATGACTGGACACGGCCAAACGCGCCCGGAGTAACCTACAACAAGACCACCTGGCACGTTCCGAGCACGCGTAGCAATGCGGCCCCAACCCCAGCCCTTGCAAAATTGCAAGACTGGTCCTTCGCGTACATCACTACACCCTGGAGATACCATGGGCATAGGGGGAGGGGCACGACCACAACAGGCCCAGAGTGTGGCTCAACCACACCAGGCGCTCCCAAGTGTGTCATCTTTTTTTCTTTTCTCTTTTTTACCCATAGGACTCCGTTCACCAGAGGCCCTGTCCGGCAGTAGACCTGCCGATCTCACGATGCAACAGCCAGGGAAGGAGAAAGGCTACGACGAGTATCCAGGTGGTCTCCATTACGAGGGGGACATGTTTAATAGTCCCATCCCTTGCTTACCGCACTATTCATATCGTTCTGCATTCATGGCAGTATTTCTTGAATAAACAATGCATCGCTTTTTGCTTATAATTGCATTTCTTTCTTATACATATGCTCATTTATGACATGTTGCATCCATACACTTTGGTATGGCTAAATACACCAGGGGCTTAAGTTCCCCACATTATGGTGTGATAAGTCCGAACACTTTCACAAGTGCGGCACCCCGAACTTATAGCATTATATGCATCGGCTCCGAATCATGTCTTGGGTCAATAGTTGGGTTTGCCCGGCTCCCATGTTTTGGTACCTTACATTCCGTTGTATCGGCTAAGGTAGCACTGGGAGAACCACTGTGATTGCGCCCCGGTTGAGCTGGGCGAGCGCCTCAGTGGAGAAAGCTAAAACTGACCGTCATGATAAGGCGAGAGTTGGTCGCTATTCGAGAGGTCTTTTCGAGTCCCTAAAGACTTATGCCGCTTAGAGCGAGGAACCGGCTTTGTCCGCCCCAGGCGTGGATAGCGCCCCGAACTCGGTCTTCCGAACACTAGGGGCTTCGCCGAAATTTAAAATTATAGAATTCTATGGCTAAGTGAGAGTGTTCAAGCATTATAAGTCCGGTTGCCTCGTTCGCTGTGTTAAGCGCCTCCCTAGATGGACCCAAAAATGGGAACAAGAGCGCTCAAGTTTATCCCGAACACCCCAGTACTCGCGGCATGGGGGCTGAAGCCGACGACTTGCCATCTCTCAGATTTGATAAACGGCCGCACAGAAGGTAATATTTTAAATTAACAAGCGTTGCTTAGCGCATATGAACAAAGTCTTCAGCGCACAGGATAACAAAATGCGAGTCTACTCAAATATTACATCTTTGGAGCACTCACCCGCAATCATGCGGGCACCCTTCAGGACACTCTTATAACACATTTCGGGCGTACGATACTCCTTGCCCGCCGGCGGCGCGTCCGTCAGAAGCTTCTCAGCGTCCATCCTGCCCGAGTGCACTTTTGCACGGGCAAGGGCCCGATGGGCACCTTCAATGCAGGCGGAGTGCTTGACGACTTCAACCCAGGGACACGCATCCACCAGCCGCGGTACCAGGCCGAAGTAGCTCCCAGGCATGGCCTCCTTGGGCCACAGCCGAACTATGAAGCCCTTCATGGCCTGTTTGGCCACCTTGTGGAGCTCGACCAGCTGCTTCAGCTGGTCGCTAAGGGGCACCGGATGTCCGGCCTCAGCATACTGAGATCAGAAGACCTTCTCCGTCGAGCTCCCCTCCTCGGCCCGATAGAATGCGGCAGCATCGGACATGCTGCAGGGCAGATCTGCGAACGCTCCTGGAGAGCTCCGAATTCGGGTAAGTAATAGGTAATTCACATTCACATGCTTGCTTTGCATGAAAAATGCCTTACCTGCCGCTATCTTCTTCAACACCTCGATTTCCTGGAGGGCCTTGTGGGCTTCGGCCTTAGCGGCTTTGGCACTCTCAAGAGCCGATGCAAGCTCGGACTCTCGAGTCTTTGAGTCGCGCTCCAAACTCTCATGTTTTTCCATGAGAGCCTGGAGCTCTTGCTTCACCTCCGCCACCCGTGCCTCCTACTTCTCTCACTCGGCTCGCTCCGCGGCCGCGTTGCGTTCGGCCGCGGACACCGCCTCCTTCAGGGTCACCACCTCGTTCGTGGCCCCTGGAGTACCCACGTTATCCTTGTTATTTCTCTTGCAACCAAATCCTTTTCTATCAGGTATAAATTTAATACGGTGTTACTCACCTTCCTTGTCCTCGAGCTGCTTCTTGGCACGGCCGAGCTCGCTCTCGGACCGCTCGAGGCTCTGCTTCAAAGCATTGACCTCCGCAGTCAGTGCGGCAGAGGTCAGCAGCGCAGCCTGCAATCCCATATTGACATATTTTTTAGAACTCCTGCGTATATCTTTTTAGATCCTCAGTCCGGCTTTTCTTTCCGAACACCGAACCGAGCATCAGGGGCTACTGTCTATGTGGTATTATATTACATATCTTAAAATTCTTACCTCAAAGCCTGTTAGAAGGCTGCTGCAGGCTTCGGTCAGCCCGCTCTTGGCGAGCTGAACCTTTTGAATCACCACACTCATGACAGTGTGGTGTTCTTCTTCGATGGAAGCGCCATTGAGCGCCTCCAGCAAGTTATCCAGGGCCTCCGGTTGGACAGAGGTCGCTGGTGTCACAGTCTTGCCCTTCTTACGAAGGGGCCGCTCGCCGGACTCCGGAACCACTGCAGGTTCCAGTGCGGAGTCCGGTGCACAGTCTGGGAGGTTGCCCTGCGGCACCTCTGGGGCCTCCTCCTCTTGGCGGGTCCCTTCTTGGGATCCCACCTTGACGTCGTCAGCGTCACGAGGGGTGGAGGTGGTCGGAAGAGAATCCATATCCGACGTGCCCAAGGACCCGCTCGACGAAGCGGGAAGATAGTCCTTGGCCGGACTACAGGTTGTATGCGGCATTAGAAAGACACCGCGTGGCAAAAAGGAAAATTATAAATCATCCAGGAGTCCGGATACTTATGATCTTGAAAGGGGCTTGGCCCTTGAGGGACACTCCTCGTCGCCGTCACCGATGTTGGCGGAGCAGTCCGGAGGAAGGGTCCTTCCCTTCTTGGACCCTTCGGCCTCCCTCGTTGGGGAGGCCTTCCTCTTCTTCTCTCCCCCTACTGGGGGAGAGGCCTCTTTCTTCTCCTCCTCATCCTCGTGGGAGGAGTCCGCCTCGGAGTCATCGGACGATGAGTCCGATACCACCTGACGCCGGGAACTCCTGTGGGTTCCCGTGGCCTTCTTCTTGGCCTTCTTCTCCGGCACCATGTAAAGTGCCGGGACCAGCAGCCCTGTCAAACGGGCGTCCGCTGGGTCTTCTGGAAGGGGAGCCGGACAGTTAACCTGTCCGGACATCTTCTGCCAGTCCTGTTAAAGGTATTGGGAGTTTAGATCCCGCATAGAGTCAAACTATGAAAAGCGAATGTCCCATAAAGGATAACACAGCTTACCTCGCCAGCCGGTGCACGATGTCGCTGGACAAGTATCCGGCGCTGCGCAGCTTCTCGATGTGCCCCTCCGTGACGGAGGAGGCCATCCACTTGCCTCCCGCTCCGGACATGGCTGGAGAAGGTCGAGGTGAGATGTGCGGACTTGGGCGCTGGAGCTCGAGTGCGCGGAGATGGGTAAGCAAAGGAGGAAGAAGGCGTGGGTAAAAGAGGTGGATCCTTATCCGCTTATATATGGGCGGATGAAAACTATGCGTCCCCACCGGCCTGGTAAAACTCGCTTATCTCCCAAGCGCCACAATCAATGGTGCGGTTGGGTTACCCACGTACGTATTATGGGAATCCCGGAATAAGGGTAACACGATCTCTGCTTCGACAAGACGTGCCAAGGAAACTGCTTCGCTAAACGCGCTGAGGTGGTATAATAAAAACGATTCGAGTAAAGGCTTGGTAGTGGTGTGATGTCACGCCACAAAATACGTCAGCAGATTGAACTTGTGTAAATATTATTCTCTCTACGGTGGTATGTGGAATTTATTTTACAGAGCCGGACACTATCCTGGTGTTCACAATCTTCTATGAATTATTCAGAGGAGGAACCCGCCTTGCAATGTCGAAGACAATATGCGCGCCGGATTCGTCGTCATTGAAGCCTGGTTCAGGGGCTACTGGGGGAGTCCTGGACTGGGGGGTGTCCGGATAGCCGAACTATCATCATCGGCCGGACTCCAAGACTATGAAGATACAAGATTGAAGACTTCGTCCCGTGTCCGGATGGGAGTTTCCTTGGCGTGGAAGGAAAACTTGGCAATACGGATATGTAGATCTCCTACCATTGTAACTGACTCTGTGTAACCCTAGCCCTCTCCGGTGTCTATATAAACCGGAGGGTTTTAGTCCATAGGACGAACAACAATCATACCATAGGCTAGCTTCTAGGGTTTAGCCTCCTTGATCTCGTGGTAGATCCACTCTTGTACTACCCATATCATCAATATCAATCAAGCAGGAGTAGGGTTTTACCTCCATCGAGAGGGCCCGAACCTGGGTAAAAACATCGTGTCCCTTGTCTCCTGTTACCATCCGCCTAGACGCACAGTTCGGGACCCCCTACCCGAGATCCGCCGGTTTTGACACCGACAGTGATTTCAATGAGATACTCCGTCAGGAGGAGCAGATGGGCCCTAACCCTCATGGCAGTGCACAAATGGAGGGTTTCAGAGAAGCGGTGGATGTATGTGAGCTGGCTGATCTGGGATATAGTGGGCTAGATTGGACTTTCGAGAAACGAGTTTCGGGAGGAGATTTCTGCAGAGTCCGTTTAGACCAGGCGTTAGCTTCGGCAAGCTGGTCACACATCTTTCCATTTGCGAGAGTGGAACACCTCACAGCAGTCAAGAGTGATCACAGCCCAATTCTGCTCATGAATGAGATGGAAGCTGGAAATCAACACATTACAGTGAAGAAACCGTTTCGGTATGAATGTGCTTGGGAAAGAGATGGTCGTTTTAATGATATTGTTCATACTGCATGGAATGGCAATGGCCCAGCCTCGTCGGTATCTGAATTGTCGCACAAACTTGAGGCTGTGGCCGCCTCGCTTTCTACTTGGGGGCGGATGACTTTTTGGTCGGTCCGGCAGGAGCTACGGCAGCTACGCCGGCATCTTGCAACACTACGTGCACACCCGCTGCACACGGGGCCTAGCGACGAGGAAAGAAGGATCGAGGACCGCATGGTTGAATTGGCGTACAGAGAGGAGATTATGGCCAGGCAGCGGTCACGCATCATTTGCCTATCCGAGGGTGATAGCAACACCAAGTTCTTCCAGAGGAAGGCATCTGCCAGGCGGGCCAAAAACAATATAACCCAGCTCGACCGCATTGATGGGACTACGTGCACTGATCCGGCCGAGCTTGCGGACATGGCCACGGCCTTTTATTCCAACCTATACACGTCAGAAGGAACTATAGGTATGGAAGAAGTTTTATCACATATACCGGTGAGGGTGGATGGCAATATGAATGCCCGGCTGAATGCAACTTATACAAAGGATGAGGTAAAGGACGCTCTGTTTCAAATGTTCCCAACTAAAGCTCCAGGGCCGGACGGGTTTCCCGCACACTTCTTTCAGAAACATTGGGACCTTTGTGGTGAAGAAGTAACAAGGATGGTCATCAGAGTGCTTGATGGTGTGGACCCACCGGAGGAGATAAATAATACGTTCATTGTTTTAATTCCCAAGATAGCAAGTCCAAAAGTTTTAGGACAATTTCGGCCGATAAGTCTTTGCAACGTGATCTACAAGATCGCTTCAAAGGTCTTAGCTAACAGGCTGAAGGTAATCATCCCCGAGATCATTTTTGAAGAGCAGTCGGCGTTCGTCCCTGGTTGTCTCATCACAGATAATTTCATCACAGCATATGAATGTTTGCATTACATGAAAACCAAGAGGGTGAAGGGAAATAGATATTGTGCTTTGAAGTTGGATATGATGAAAGCGTATGACCGCCTGGAGTGGCCTTACTTGCAAGCTGTTATGATCAAGATGGGTTTCAGTTCCCGCTTTATTGACACGGTAATGAGCTGTGTGACATCAGTCTCCTTTTCAATGCTTTTCAATGGAAGGAGTCTGGATGGGTTTAAGCCATCCCGAGGGTTGCGCCAGGGTGACCCAAGCTCGCCATATTTGTTCCTGCTAGCAGCCGAGGGGCTGTCATGTCTGTTGAAATCCGAGGCAGGAGTTCGGGGGATCACGGTAGCTCCGAATGCACCGGAAGTTAATCATCTACTTTTTGCGGATGACAGCTTACTTTTCTTTGAGGCAACAGATGGAAGTGCCATACGGATTGAGGAGTTACTATGGACCTACTGTAATGCATCGGGTCAGAGAGTAAATATGGAGAAGTCATCCATTTTCTTTAGTAAAGGGGTGTCGAATGATGCTCGTGATTCTATCAAAAACATACTTTCTGTTCACAATGAATCATTGACGGAGAAATATCTTGGCTTGCCTTCGGATGTTGGGAGAGCAAAGGAAGGATCGTTTAAATACTTAAAAGACAGAATTTGGAAGAAGGTGCAAGGGTGGATGGAGAAGTGCTTATCCTCTGGTGGGAAAGAGGTTCTTATTAAGTCCGTGGCCCAATCTATCCCGACTTACTCTATGTCCTGTTTTAAACTTCCAAGGGGCTTGTGTGAGCATATCAATGGCATCATTAGGAAGTTCTGGTGGGGTAGCAAGAATGGCCAACGGAAAACTATGTGGGTGTCATGGAAAACCATGTCCAAACCGAAGTTTATGGGAGGGCTGGGCTTCAGGGACTTGGAGCTGTTTAATCTTGCCTTACTTGCGCGCCAAGCTTGGAGGCTCCTGCAGGATCCAGGGGCGCTAAGTGCTCGCATCCTAAAAGTCAGGTACTTTCCAGATTGCAATCTGTTGGATGCCGTTTTGGGTGCAGGTCCGTCCCAGGTCTGGCGTTCCATACTGGAGGGGAGAGATGTTTTATTGCAGGGCCTCATCAAGCGAATTGGGTCGGGAACACATACCAACATATGGCAACATAATTGGCTTCCGAGGGACTACAAACTACGACCAATTTGTGCCAGGTTGGCCACTCCACCAATACTAGTCTCTGAGTTAATTGACCCCACTACCAGATCGTGGAACAAGCATGTGATAATGGATCACTTTATTGCCCCCGATGTCGAAGTTATTATGAATATACCATTGAGCACACGAGTTCATGAAGACTTTTGGGCATGGCATTATGACAAGAGGGGAGTTTTCTCGGTTCGTTCGGCTTATCGAATGATATCTTCAGTTAAGGCACAGAGGGAGGACTGGCTTGATCACCGACCGGGGCACTCCAATATTTCAGCTGACAAAAGCTCTTGGTCGCAGCTCTGGAAAGTTCGGGTTCCTTCCAAAATCAGGGTTTTTATTTGGAGGCTAGCACACACATCAATCCCTACGGGGCTAGTCCGTCACGAGAGAAACATGGCGGACACACCAGCTTGTTCGATCTGTGGAGCCGTGGAAGATACCTGGCGTCACTCATTACTGAGTTGCCGCATGGCTAGATGCGTATGGGCATTGGGGGACGAGGAGCTCCTGGAGCATGTAATATCAAATCAAAACGCTGACGCAAGGCTTTGGTTGTTCTGGCTGTTCGAATCGACCACCCAACAGGATTTAACGCGAGTTCTTGTCACAATGTGGGCTATTTGGTGGGCTCGCCGAAAGGCAATCCATGAAAATGAGTTTCAAAGTCCACTGTCAACTATGAACTTCATAAGACGTTTCTTGGAGGAGCTGGATATAGTCGAGGCCCAAAAATCGCGATCACCATCAGCACCGGCGGCTCCCAGAGCGCGGGCATGGCTACCACCCGATGGAGAAGCAGTGAAGCTAAATTTTGATGGCGCCATATCAACTCTGGGCGACAAGGGAGCGGCGGCCGTGGTGTGTCGAGACAAGACTGGCAAGTTTCTTGGCGCTTCAGCTTTAATTCTTGAGGGTTTGACTGACCCGGCGAGCTTGGAGGCACATGCGTGCAGTGAGGCCCTTGCCCTCGCTAATGATCTGAACCTGCAAGACCTGCTGATTGCATCCGACTGTTTAGAAGTGATTTCCAACATAAATCAACATGCAATACCAGTGTACGCGTCGGTTCTGCGGGAGATTCACGTTACTATGAACCTTTTCAATTCAGTTAATTTTCATTTTAACGTAGAGAAAATAATTTCGAGGCCCACTCGGTTGTAAAAGGAGCTGCGTCCCATGTGTGGCTAGGGATCCTTCCTGATATTGCGTGTATTCCGGAGGTGTTGAACTTTGAATAAAATCCCTAGTTACTTTCAAAAAAAAAAAAATCTGCGCCCCATGCATGCGCCTGCGCTGCGTGGCTCACCTTCTCTTCTCCTTTTTTTCCCATCAAAAAAGAAAAAAAAACCTGACGCCTCTTCCCCGGTCGGCATCGCTTCACTGCACTGAGACCGGGACGGACGACGACGACGACGGCGACGTTGCTGTGCATACGCGGTACGTGTGCCGTGCGGATGGAGAGCACATGTTTCACGGCCGTGCAACAACAATCGCTGAATACCCAAACCATACCACCACCGAGCCGCCTGCCGGCAGGGTCTCTATCCATCGCCATCCTCGCGCTTCCGTTCGCGACTCCGCCACACACACCGCTCCTTCCTCTCGCCACCGTGCCGGCCGGCCCGGTCGTTCTTCAGCCGTATCTATCCATCAGGCAACCCTTCTCTTCTGCGGACCCCTGCCTATCCTACCCAATCCATACACACACTAGCCAACGGCACGGACGTACGCCTTAAGTTCAGCTCGATCTTCTACGTGGCTATTCCACACACGTGCTCCAACTTCAAGATGATGGCGCTCATGGCCTCTCTTCAGCTCCATTCTACCGCGGCGGTCCTCTGCCTCGCCTTCGTGGTTTCTTGCATCTTCCTCGTTGCTAGAAGCCGCAAGGACGGCGCACGCGGATCACCGCCACCTTCGCCTCCGGCGCTGCCCGTCATCGGCAACCTGCACCAGCTCGGCCGGGGCCGCCACCACCGGAGGCTGCAAGCTCTCGCGCGGCGCTACGGCCCGCTCTTCCTCCTCCGGCTCGGCTCCGTGCCCACCGTCGTGGTCTCCTCGCCCTCCCTGGCCGAGGCCGTGCTCAAAACCCAGGACCACGCCTTCTGCAGCCGGCCGCAGCCGCGCACGGCCCGCGGCACGCTCTACGGCTGCCGCGACATGGCCTTCAGCCCCTACGGCGAGCGCTGGCGCCAGCTCCGCCGCATCGCCGTCCTGCACCTCCTCAGCGCGAAGCGGGTCGACTCCTTCCGCTCCCTCCGCCAACAGGAGGTCATGGGCTTCGTGGAACGGATCCGCGCCGGCGCCCTGGAGGGAGTAGTAGTCAACGTGACCGAGCTCGTCATCAGCCTGACCAACACCGTCATCTCCAAGGCGGCGTTCGGGAACAGGCTCGGCGGCGTCGACCCAGGGGTGGTCCGCCACATGATGAAGGAGCTCACCGAGCTGCTCGGGACCATCGCCGTTAGCGACGTGTTCCCGCGGCTCCGGTGGGTGGATTGGGCGACGGGGCTCGACGCGAGGATCAGTAGGACGGCGGCTGAGCTCGACAGTGTCATCGAGAAGACGCTTGCGGAGCACGAGGAGAGCAGAGCAAACGACGGTGAGGAGGTTCATGACCTCCTAGACGGCTTGCTCTCGATCTTCAAGGATGGTGATTAGGGGTTTAGGCTGGACCGGACTGATGTTAAGGCGCTCATCTTGGTAATTCGATCAAGAACCACGGCCTATACTAGTCTGCTACTACTGTAACCTAGCACCAGTAGCAATAGCCCACGTGTTAACACGATCGATCCTTCTTCGCATTGCAGGACATGTTCATAGGAGGCACGGACACGATCTATAAGGCGATAGAATGGACGGTGGCCGAGCTTGTTAAGAATCCAAGAGAAATGGAGAAGGTGCAAGCAGAGGTGAGACAAGTTGCTGCCGGTACGCAGGGAGGACTCCTTGAGGAGGAGCTGGAGAAGATGAGCCTCCTCCACGCTGCCATGAAAGAGGCACTACGGCTACATCCGCCCATACCCCTCTTCCCGCATGAGTCGATTCAGAACACCCGACTGCATGGTTACAACATCCCAGCCAAGACCCGGATCATGATCAACGCATGTGCGATCGGAAGGGACAGCGAGTCGTGGGAGGACGCCGATGAGTTCCGGCCAAAGAGGTTCATGGACAGGGCCATGGACTACAGCGGCAAGGACCCCCGGTTCATACCGTTCGGCGCGGGGAGGAGGGGATGCCCTGGTATCGCCTTTGCGTTGCGGCTGGCGGAGCTCACACTGGCGAACATGATGTACCATTTTGATTGGGTGCTCCCGGATGGCCAGGACCCGGAGTCATTTGAGGTTGTCGAGTCCAACGGCTTCGCGCCTGCACTCAAGTGCCCTTTGATCCTTGTCGCAAAACCTTTATAATAAGCATGCATGGTGTCAACGATGAATGTAGCATCAACCACACTATATCATCGTTGTTTTGGCTATGGTACCGAAGGCTCTAGGGCGAAGGATAGAGCACTTCTTGGGGTGGGTTTACTTATAGCAAGTCACGTAGAAGTATCCATAGGGGAAGGGGGAGGGGGAGGGAGAGGGAGGATGGAGCCCTAGGGGATCTCATTGAAGACTATGAAGACACAACTTTGCCTAGGTTAAGGGCATCTCCAGCCGCGCCCCCAAGAAGGCCTCCCCAGGCGATTTTTTCGCGCCGGCGCCGAAAAAACGGCCCAGTCGCGCCCCCAGGACGCCGAAATCGCCGGCTTGGGCCGAAAACAGCGCCGGCGGACCCAGCCCGAACCCGGCGCGCTGGGGGGCGCCCGGGGGCGCCGGGGCGAGTTGTTTTGGCGCGAAGAAGCCGCGGGCCAGCCGCGTCAGCGACTCGGCGCCTCGTCTCCCCCCAACGGCCTCGGTTTCCGCGGGGAATCAATGGCAAGGCTGCCGCCGGTCAGCCTTGCCATTGATTCCTTTACGGGCGGCGCTTCACGGGGCGGCGTCGACGCCTCCCCTCCCTCGCACGCGTACACACGGGCGCGGCCCGGCTATAAAAGCCGGCGGCCTCCACTCCACTCTCTTGTGCCCACACCAGACCCGCCCGCCCCTCGCCGCCGTCCAGCCCCTCCCTCTCCCTGCCTCTCCCGCGCGCCTTCGCCGTCGCCATGGCAGAACGTTTCCCCGGGGACGAGGCGACGGCCAACGGCTTCGGCCGCCGTTCGCTCCGCCTTCTGGAGTCCTGGCTCCTGTTCCAGGCGAACATCCCGGCGCCGCCGGACATGCGCGCCGGGCCATCGGGGTGGAGGCTCAGCGCCGGGGGAGTGCCCATTCCCCCGTTGCCCGACGCCGCCGCCACCAAGACGGAGCCGGCGAAGACGGAGCCGGGGCTGGCACCGGTGAAGACGGAGCCGGGTCTGGCGCTGGCGAAGGCGGAGCTCGTCGACGACGACGCGGCCCTAGAATGGGCGCGCCAGGACTCCATTGCGATGGAGAAGGCGCGCCGGGAGAAGGCGAAGGAGCGCCAGCGCGCCGCCCTGCGCCGCTTCGAGGAGCGCCGACGCGGCCGCGACGAAGACGGAGTCGTCGTCCTGTGCGACAGCGACGACGACGACGCGCCGCCGCCAGTCCACCATGGCGACGTCGGGTCCAGCCGGGGCGTCCGCGTCAAGGAGGAGAAGGCCGACGACGACGATGGCAGCGACGGCGGCGATGACTTCAGCCCCTTTCTTTTTTAGATTAGCTTAATAATGTAATGAAAAAGGGCGAATTTGGCCGAAATTCGCCATGTTCAGACGAAATTTAACTACTCTTTGTCATAACTTCGCCGAACGCCCCCCCCCCTTTTTTTTTTACACTCGCCTGTGGGCGGCCCTGGGGGCCGACGGCTGGGCGACGACTCGCCCCCAGGGCCTTTTTTTCCGCCGGCTCACCCCCAGGCGGCGCTTTTAGACGCCCCCTGGGGGGCCAACGGCTGGAGATGCCCTAAGCCCCCCCCCCCCCCCCCCCCCCCCTCCTCCCCGATGGGTGATGGATCTACATCCTATTATTCATGTATTGATATGAGACTAGAGTACAAGAGCTAGATTGGACCCACAAGCTAGGTTTCGAGGTGTTAAATCGGCACAAATGGCTTGAGTCTTTAGCATGGGACCTTGGGTACTCATGTAGAGACATTTTATTCGTCGGTAAGTCCTCAGTCTCTCGTGCAATACAATATGATCTGATCATGCTCCTGGAATCATCGTGGCTGTCCTTATCTCCTCCAAATGCAAGCCTCGGGGAACATATACACCAATAGTTTGGTACGGTCCATTCACACCCAGATGGTATACCTTTTGAATACTAATGCACTACACACCCACAAGCCCCTCGCCATTACACGAAATTAGGTTTGTGACCATTGGAAATGAAATCAAATGTAAAACCTTTAGTCCGCCACCTTTCAGATCCTCTCGACAAGATCCTTGGTCAAGTTTCTAGAAGCACTTGGGCGATTTAGTCAGGCTTACGGGGCCCTTCTAAGTTATTGAGAGATTACTTGAGGCGACACCGTGCTCTGAGTAAGATATCCCTAGTGCAGAATGTGAAACATCCCACACTCCTCTGGGGGTAATGGACTCACAAATTGGCAAGCTATCCAAAATATTCGGATGGCCAACCACTGTCATTGTGGATGGTGGTGGCAAAACATACACACTTTAGCTAACCTAAAGGTCATTATTGATGGACCCAAGCAACAGAGGTAATCGAACGATGTGGGAATTCCTACTTCAATCACACACCCATATTATCAATCATGTGGAAATAACGGGCTGCGGGAGTGATTGTGCTGACCATCGTTAATGTCACCCTTCAAGGCGTGAGGGGTCTATAAAGGAGTGGACAAATGGAGCTTGGACCTCAGCCATTTTCACCATTTCGGCACTTTGGAGTAGAGTTCTTCAGGATATCCGAGCAGTCCAAGTTGGAGGTATCGTCATCGGACTGGAAGAAGAACTTGTGCGGTCCGACCAATTTGAAATTGCCGATGCAACAACGGTTCTTGTTGCCCTCTCACATGACAGGGTGCAAGCCAATGTAGGGTCAAGCCACCCCACCCCAAGAGGTGTGGATTGTGGTCATGATCAAGTTCTTCAAGTGCGGGTTTGCGCTTCCACACTCTAAATTCTTCAAAGAAGTAGTACTTGAGTTTCACCACAACGAGCTTCCAGGCGATGATTATCATGTTTTATTCATGCACTTGGACACTATAATGTCATGTTCGACTTTAAAAATAAAAATTGTGGATTTGAAATGTTATTGAGTTGTCTGATGTTGAAACACAAAAAAAGAGCGCACACAAGAGAAGTAGAAAAGAAAATACAGAGACTACAATTTTAGGAAACCTAAGAAAGCACCGAGCTACAAACCTTAAAATGGTTTTAGAGGGAGCCCTTTAGGAAATGAGTATGCTAGAGTTGCTGTTACGTCGAAGAGAGTACCAATGATACGGCGTAAGCAGTGGATCATATGGGCGTTATGGCTAGTGAGATTTCCACCATTAATTGTGCCTTCACCTCACATCTTAATGCTTGATCACAGGCGGTGTGACTCGCATAAAGTGAGGACGTGCAGTGGCGTCGCAACCAAAAATTGATGCAGCCTACTAGCTAGTTTCAGCAGTACCAAGTGTGGTAAGTACAGCAAGCTTATGATCAATTGTCCTTAATGGCATAAATAAAGCGCCAGTGAATTCTCCATCTACAGTGCCCCAAATGTCCAAATCTACGAACGCTAGCTGTTGTCGAGCTCAGATGGTAGCTAGGCCAGGCCCAGGCCATGCCAGGTACTCCCGTCGGCGTCAAGAACACAAAGGCAGAACATGGACAGGTTTGAGAACGCCGTCGGCACAAACCACAAAGGCAGAACATGGACAGGTTTGACACAACTCCTGCACCTTACCGCACTTCACAATTTTCGATTTTTCAAACTTTAGTTCTTCAGCCCAAAAGACATAAAGCGCTTTTCTAGCTCTGCCGCCTCAGTCGCGTGCCTTTTGGTAACACGACCGGCGCGTCTCAAAAAAGCATCAGGCCGGCGCAGCCCATTGCTGCGAATGCGACGAGCGTGGCGACTGACGAGCAGGCAGCGGTGTCCCATCGGCCCGCGCGACCTGGCCTGTCTGTACCCCCGCAGCGCACGCGCCCACGATCATACTATGCACGAGGCCGATGAACAGCTGCTCAGGCCCGGCCGGAAGCATACGGTCGGGTGGTTATCGGCTCGACGGTGTGGCGGTGGCGATGGTGATCTGCCGGCCAGCGATAAGGGTGTCTGTATTTTTCCGAGTACTACGTTACATTTTCTTCGTTGACCGGTTACGAATGAATAGTGGATCTGGCGCCTATCGGCGTCTTCTTGCTGGATCCAGCGTAGCGATCATCATCCTGCTTCGGCTGGTTGATCGATCGCTGCACGTAGCACCGTGCTCATGTGCCCACCAGGCCGGTCGTTTCGGGAGGGTCCAGTCAGTGTGCTACACGTTCGGCTGCTTCCCTTGCCGACCATTTTCAAAAAATGCAGGCTGCGTGCTTCAATTCATTTGGGACGTGTTTGGTCGCCTGCATTTAGCCCAGACTGGCCCGCGCGGGAAGAACTCGGCCCGTTTGGTTGCCTGCGTTTACTGTGCGGCTCGCATGGCACGGAACTTAAAAGCACGTCCAGGCCAGGCCCAGGGGAAACGCCTGAATCGGCAGTAGCTCGCGAACCTGGCTCGGGCGAGGCAGGGAGGGCGACGCGCTTCTCTCCTCGTGCAACAAGGGAGATGGCGCGAGCTCGCCCGCGTCGCCGAAAAATCGGCGAGACGGCGAGAGGATTTCGGCTCACCTCCCGCCAAGTCCAACCCTATTTAGCCCCTCCCTCACAGCCCCAACTCCCGCCACCATTCTTCCTCCGTTCGAGCTTTCCCACCGACGAGCAGGTAAGCGGCGCATCTTCATCGGCCGTCGGTCCACGGCGTCGGCGCTCCTTCACCAGCCAGCGTTGATCTTCTACGACCGTCCCCCCTCGTCCTCGAGCTGTAGCCATGGCCTCTATGAGTTCAATCCCCCTTTCTCTCTGTTCCTTCTAGCTAGATTTGAGCTACAGCTAGGGTTTGATCTAGATGCATGGTTGATTAGTGGTCTGATCTGTGAACTCATATGGTTGATTGCTATGCTGCGGTTGTAATTTATGGTAGGGCTAGATGTTCAAGCATGTGGTAGGCTAGATTAGAAGTAGAGTTTGAAGTTGAACCTTGTGCTTTTGTTGATTCGTGCTTAGATCTGTGATTTGTAGCTATTGCTGGTCCGTTTGTAGCATGTAGTTTGTTGTAGATGTATGTTCGTGCTCATAGATTGTCCGGTATGCTTAGTATGATAGCGATGAACCATGTGCTTAGTATGATAGTGATGAAGCATGTTCTTGCTGTAATAGTGAAGAACCATGTACATGTATGCTCCTGCTTTCATGGATTGTCCGGTATGTTGTGTGCTATGCTTACTGTCAATGTGTGCTAGGATTGTAGGACATGATCATGCAGATCTTAGTCAGGCCCTTGTCCTGCCTGACAGCCAGTTTGCTCCATCGTTTGTCGAGGATTCGCAGACTATGCTCGAGATGGCACCTGATTCAGAGGTGTTCGCGTCTGATTCTATCTATGTGCCAGTAGTGCTCGTTGAGAAAACTTCTGCTGCTGTTGTTGCTGCCGCTGCACTCAATGTAGCAACAGCAAAGGCAAAGAAGGATGGTAGGTCGAATAATATGAAGTGGCAGCCGTTCATGTCCACGTTCGTGCTGGACAATATGTGTGAGCTCATCTCTAGTGGAGTTAGGACTGACAAGGGCTTCAAGGAGGTGCACTTGAACACCATTGCGAAGTAGGTGTTCGAGTTATGTGGGCAGGAGGTGTCTGCCACCCAGGTGTATGTTGGAAATATGCCCTAGAGGCAATAATAAATTAGTTATTATTATATTTCCTTGTTCATGATAATCGTTTATTATCCATGCTACAATTGTATTGAAAGGAAACTCAGATAGATGTGTGGATACATAGACAACACCATGTCCCTAGTAAGCCTCTAGTTGACTAGCTCGTTGATCAATAGATGGTTACGGTTTTCTGACCATGGACATTGGATGTCGTTGATAACGGGATCACATCATTAGGAGAATGATGTGATGGACAAGACCCAATCCTAAGCCTAGCACAGAGATCGTGTAGTTCGTATGCTAAAGCTTTTCTAATGTCAAGTATCTTTTCCTTAGACCATGAGATTGTGCAACTCCCGGATACCGTAGGAATGCTTTGGGTGTACCAAACGTCACAACGTAACTGGGTGGCTATAAAGGTGCACTACAGGTATCTCCGAAAGTGTCTGTTGGGTTGGCACGAATCGAGACTGGGATTTGTCACTCCGTGTAAACGGAGAGGTATCTCTGGGCCCACTCGGTAGGACATCATCATAATGTGCACAATGTGACCAAGGGGTTGATCACGGGATGATGTGTTATGGAACGAGTAAAGAGACTTGCCGGTAACGAGATTGAACAAGGTATCGGTATACCGACCATCGAATCTCGGGCAAGTACAATACCGTTAGACAAAGGGAATTGTATACGGGATCGATTGAGTCCTTAACACCGTGGTTCATCCGATGAGATCATCGTGGAACATGTGGGAGCCAACATGGGTATCCAGATCCCGCTGTTGGTTATTGACCAGAGAACATCTCGGTCATGTCTACATGTCTCCCGAACCCGTAGGGTCTACACACTTAAGGTTCGATGACGATAGGGTTATAAAGGAAGTTTGTATGTGGTTACCGAATGTTGTTCGGAGTCTTGGATGAGATCCCGGACGTCACGAGGAGTTCCGGAATGGTCCGGAGGTAAAGATTTATATATGGAAAGTTGTTGTTCGGGTTCCGGGAAAAGTTCGGGTTTTTTCGGTATTGTACCGGGAAGCTTCCAGAAGGTTCCGGAGGATTCCGGAGGTTCGAAAATTGTTCCACCACGTCCAATACAGTAGCATGGGCTGTAAGGAGGCGCCCTAGCCTTAATGGGCCAGGGGCACCAGCCCCCCCAAGGCCCATGCGCATGGGGAGGGAAAACCCTAAAGGGGGAGGGCCTCCACTTGACTTGGGAGGCACTCCTCCCCCCTTGGCCGCCGCCCCCTCCTCAGATTGGATCTGAGGGGGCCAGCCCCCCTCTCCCTTGCCCCTATATATATGTGGGGGTGGGAGGGCAGCCGCACCATAAGTTCTGGCGCAGCCCTCCCTTCTCCCAAGTACTCCTCCTCTCTCGCGGTGCTTGGCGAAGCCCTGCAGGATTGCCATGCTCCTCCACCACCACCGCGCCGTTGTGCTGCTGCTGGATGGAGTCTTCCTCAACCTCTCCCTCTCTCCTTGCTGGATCAAGGCATGGGAGACGTCACCGGGCTGTACATGTGTTGAACGCAGAGGTGCCATCCGTTCGGCACTAGGATCTCCGGTGATTTGGATCACGACGAGTACGACTCCTTCAACCCCGTTCTCTTGAACGCTTCCGCTTAGCGATCTACAAGGGTATGTAGATGCACTCTCCTTCCCCTCGTTGCTGGTTTCTCCATAGATAGATCTTGGTGACACGTAGGAAAATTTTGAATTTCTGCTACGTTCCCCAACAGTGGCATCATGAGCTAGGTCTATTGCGTAGATTCTTTGCACGAGTAGAACACAAAGTAGTTGTGGGCATTGATTTTGTTCAATATGCTTACCGTTACTAGTACAATCTTGTTTCGACGGTATTGTGGGATGAAGCGGCCCGGACCGACCTTACACGTACTCTTACGTGAGACAGGTTCCACCGATTGACATGCACTTGGTGCATAAGGTGGCTAGCGGGTGCCAGTCTCTCCCACTTTAGTCGGAATGGATTAGATGAAAAGGGTCCTTATGAAGGGTAAATAACAATTGGCATATCACGTTGTGGTTTTGCGTAGGTAAGAAACGTTCTTGCTAGAAACCCATAGCAGCCACGTAAAACATGCAACAACAATTAGAGGACGTCTAACTTGTTTTTGCAGGGTATGCTATGCGATGTGATATGGCCAAGAAGAATGTGATGAATGATATGTGATGTATGAGATTGATCATGTTCTTGTAATAGGAATCACGACTTGCATGTCGATGAGTATGACAACCGGCAGGAGCCATAGGAGTTGTCTTTATCTATTGTATGACCTGCGTGTCATTGAACAACGCCATGTAATTACTTTACTTTATTGCTAACCGGTAGCCATAGTAGTAGAAGTAATAAGTTGGCGAGACAACTTCATGGAGACACGATGATGGAGATCATGATGATGGAGATCATGGTGTCATGCCGGTGACGATGATGATCATGGAGCCCCGAAGATGGAGATCAAAAGGAGCAAAATGATATTGGCCATGGCATGTCACTATTTGATTGCATGTGATGTTTACCATGTTTATGCATCTTGTTTACTTAGAACGACGGTAGTAAATAAGATGATCCCTTACAACAATTTCAAGAAGTGTTCTCCCCTAACTGTGCACCGTTGCTAAAGTTCGTCGTTTCGAAGCACCACGTGATGATCGGGTGTGATAGATCCTTACGTTCACATACAACGGGTGTAAGACAGTTTTACACATGCAAAACACTTAGGGTTAACTTGACGAGCCTAGCATGTACAGACATGGCCTCGGAACACAGAGACCGAAAGGTCGAGCATGAGTCGTATGGAGGATACGATCAACATGAAGATGTTCACCGATGATGACTAGTCCGTCTCACGTGATGATCGGACACGGCCTAGTTAACTCGGATCATGTAATCACTTAGATGACTAGAGGGATGTCTATCTGAGTGGGAGTTCATAAGATGAACTTAATTATCCTGAACATAGTCAAAAGATCTTTGCAAATTATGTCGTAAGCTCGCGCTTTAGTTCCATTGTTTAGATATATTCCTAGAGAAAATATAGTTGAAAGTTGACAATAGCGATTATGCGGACAGTAGAAAGCTTATGTCCTTAATGCACCGCTCAGTGTGCTGAACCCCAAACGTCGTTTGTGGATGTTGCGAACATCAGACATACACGTTTTGATAACTACGTGATAGTTCAGTTAAACGGTTTAGAGTTGAGGCACCAAAGATGTTTTCGAAATGTCGCAGAACATATGAGATGTTTCGAGGGCTGAAATTGAGATTTCAGGCTCATGCCCACGTCAAGAGGTATGAGACCTCCGACGATTTTCTTAGCCTGCAAACTAAGGGAGAAAATCTCAATCGTTGAGCTTGTGCTCAGATTGTCTGAGTGCAACAATCACTTGAATCGAGTGGGAGTTGATCTTCCAGATGAGATAGTGATGTTTCTCCAAAGTCATTGCCAACAAGCTGCTAGAGCTTCGTGATGAGCTATAACATATCAGGGATAGATATGATGATCCTTGAGGTATTCGCGATGTTTGACACCGCGAAAGTAGAAATCAAGAAGGAGCATCAATTGTTGATGGTTGGTGAAACCACTATTTTCAAGAAGGGCAAGGGCAAGAAGGGATACTTCATGAAACGGCAAATCAGTTGCTGCTCTAGTGAAGAAACCCAAGGTTGAACCCAAACTCGAGACTAAGTGCTTCTGTAATAAGGGGAACAACCACTGGAGCGGAATTACCCTAGATACTTGGTAGATGAGAAGGCTGGCAAGGTCGATAGAAGTATATTGGATATACATTATGTTAATGTGTACTTTACTAGTACTCCTAGTAGCACCAGGGTATTAGATACCGGTTCGGTTGCTAAGTGTTAGTAACTCGAAATAAAAGCTACGGAATAAACGGAGACTAGCTAAAGGTGAGCTGACGATATGTGTTGGAAGTGTTTCCAAGGTTGATGTGATCAAGCATCGCACGCTCCCTCTACCATCGAGATTTGGTGTTTGCGTTGAGCATAGACATGATTGGATTATGTCTATCGCAATACGATTATTCATTTAAGGAGAATAATGGTTACTCTATTTATTTGAATAATACCTTCAATGGTCTTGCACCTAAAGGAATGGTTTATTGAATCTCGATCGTAGTGATACACATTTTCATGCCAAAAAGATATAAGATAGTAATGATAGTACCACTTACTTGTGGCACTGCCATGTAAGTCATATTGGTGTAAAACGCATGAAGAAGCTCCATGTTGATGGATCTTTGGACTCACTCGTTTTGAAAAGTTTGAGACATGCGAACCATGTCTATTGGTGTATACGCATGAAGAAACTCCATGCAGATGGATCGTTTGGACTCACTTGATTTTGAATCACTTGAGATATGCAAATCATACCACATGGGCAAGATGACTAAAAAGCCTCGTCTTTCAGTAAAATGGAACAAGATAGCAACTTGTTGGAAGTAACACATTTTGATGTGTGCAGTCCAATGAGTGCTGAGGCATGCAGTGAATATCGTTATGTTCTTACTTCACAGATGATTCGAGTAGATGTAGAGTATATTTACTTGATGAAACACAAGTCTGAATTATTGAATGGTTCAAGTAATTTCAGAGTGAAGTTGAAGATCATCGTGACAAGAGGATGAAATGTCTATGATATGATCATAGAGATGAGTATCTGAGTTACGAGCTTTGGCACGCAATTAAGACATTGTGGAAATTGTTTCACAATTAATACCACCTGGAACACCATAGTTTGATGGTGTGTCCGAACATCATAGTTGCACCCTATTGGATATGGTGCATACCATGATGTCTCTTATCGAATTACCACTATCGTTTATGGGTTAGGCATTAGAGAAAACCACATTCACTTTAAATAGGGCACCACATAATTCCGTTGAGATGACACCGTATGAACTATGGTTTAGAGAAACCTAAGCTGTCATTTCTTAAAGGTTTGGGGCTGCGACGCTTATGTGAAAAAGTTTCAGGTTGATAAGCTCGAACCCAAAGCGGATAAAATGCATCTTCATAGGACACCCAAAACAGTTGGGTATACCTCCTAATTCAGATCCAAAAGCAATAGGGATTGTTTCTTGATTCGGGTCCTTTCTCGAGGAAAAGTTTGTCTCGAAAAGTTGAGTGGGAGGATGGTGGAGACTTGATATGGTTATTGAACCGTCACTACAACTAGTGTGTAGCAGGGCACAGGAAGTTGTTCCTGTGGCACCTACACCAATTGAAGTAGAAGCTTATGATAGTGATCATGAAACTTCGGATCAAGTCACTACCGTACCTCGTAGGGTGACAAGGATGCGTACTGCTTCAGAGTGGTACAGTAATCTTGTCTTGAAGGTCATGTTGCTAGACAACAATGAACCTACGAGCTATGGAGAAGCAATGGTGGGCCCAAATTCCGACAAATGGTTAGAAGCCATGAAATCTGAGATAGGATCCATGTATCAGAACAAAGCATGGACTTTGGTGGACTTGCCCGATGATCGGCAAGCCATTGAGATAAATGGATCTTTAAGAAGAAGACGGACGTGGACGGTGATGTTACCGTCTATGAAGCTCGACTTGTGGCGAAGAGTTTTTCACAAGTTCAAGGAGTTGACTACGATGAGATTTTCTCATCCGTAGCGATGCTTAAGTCCGTCGGAATCATGTTAGCATTAGCTGCATTTATGAAATCTGGCAGATGGATGTCAAAACGAGTTTCCTTACCAGTCTTCATAAGGAAAGGTTGTATGTGATACAATCCAAAAGTTTTTGTCGATCCTAAGGATGCTGAAAGGTATGCTGGCTCCAGCGATCCTTCTAAGGACTGGAGAAAGCATCTCGGAGTTGGAATGAACGTTTTGATGAGATGATCAAAGGTTTTGGGTTTATACAAAAGTTTATGAGAAACTTGTATTTCCAAAGAAGTGAGTGGGAGCACTATAGAATTTCTGATGAGTATATGTTATTGACATATTGTTGATCAGAAATGATGTAGAATTTCTGGAAAGCATATAGGGTTATTTGAAAAGTGTTTTTCAATGGAAAACCTGGATTAGGCTACTTGAACAATAAGCATTAAGATCTATAAGATAGATCAAAATGCTTAATAGTACTTTCAAATGAGCATGTACCTTGACATGATCTTGAAGGTGTTCAAGATGGAACAGTCAAAGAAGGAGTTCTTGCCTGAGATGTAAGGTATGAAGTTAAGACTTAAAAGCTCGACCACGGCAGAATAGAGAGAAAGGACAAAGGTCGTCCCCTATACTTCAGACGTAGGCTCTATAGTATGCTATGCTGTGTACCGCACCGGAAGTGTGCCTTGCCATGAGTCAGTCAAGGGGTACAAGAATGATCCAGGAATGGATCATTGGACAGCGGTCAAAATTGTCCTTGGAGTAAATAAGGACATGTTTCTCGATTATGGAGGTGATAAAAAGTTCGGCGTATAGGGTTACGTCAATGCAAGCTTTAACACCTATGCGAGTGACTCTGAGTAGCAAACCGGATACGTATAGTGGAGCAACCATTTGGAATAGCTCCAAGTGGAGCGTGTAAGCAGCATTTACAGAATGACCTAGAGATTTGCGAAGTACATACGGATCTGAAAGTTGCAGACCCGTTGACTAAAACCTCTCTCACAAGCAAAACATGATCAAACCCCAGAACTCATTGAGTCTTAATCACATGATGATGTGAACTAGTTTAATGACACTAGTAAACTCTTTGGATGCTGGTCACATGGCGATGTGACATGTGAATGTTAATCACATGACAATGTGAACTAGATTATTGACTCTAGTGCAAGTGGGAGACTGTTGGAAATATGCCATAGAGGCAATAATAAATTAGTTATTATTATATTTCCTTGTTCATGATAATCGTTTATTATCCATGCTATAATTGTATTGAAAGGAAACTCAGATACATGTGTGCATACATAGACAACACCATGTCCCTAGTAAGCCTCTAGTTGACTAGCTCGTTGATCAATAGATGGTTACGGTTTCCTGACCATGGACATTGGATGTCGTTGATAACGGGATCACATCATTAGGAGAATGATGTGATGGACAAGACCCAATCCTAAGCCTAGCACAGAGATCATGTAGTTTGTATGCTAAAGCTTTTCTAATGTCAAGTATCTTTTCCTTAGACCATGAGATTGTGCAACTCCCGGATACCGTAGGAATGCTTTGGGTGTACCAAACGTCACAACGTAACTGGGTGGCTATAAAGGTGCACTACAGGTATCTCCGAAAGTGTCTGTTGGGTTGGCACGAATCGAAACTGGGATTTGTCACTCCGTGTAAACGGAGAGGTATCTCTGGGCCCACTCGGTAGGACATCATCATAATGTGCACAATGTGACCAAGGGGTTGATCACGGGATGATGTGTTACGGAACGAGTAAAGAGACTTGCCGGTAACGAGATTGAACAAGGTATCGGTATACCGACCATCGAATCTCGGGCAAGTACAATACCGTTAGACAAAGGGAATTGTATACGGGATCGATTGAGTCCTTGACATCGTGGTTCATCCGATGAGATCATCGTGGAACATGTGGGAGCCAACATGGGTATCCAGATCCCGCTGTTGGTTATTGACCAGAGAACGTCTCGGTCATGTCTACATGTCTCGCGAACCCGTAGGGTCTACACACTTAAGGTTCGATGACGCTAGGGTTATAAAGGAAGTTTGTATGTGGTTACCGAATGTTGTTCGGAGTCTCGGATGAGATCCCGGACGTCACGAGGAGTTTCGGAATGGTCCGGAGGTAAAGATTTATATATGGAAAGTTGTTGTTCGGGTTCCGGGAAAAGTTCGGGTTTTTTCGGTATTGTACCAGGAAGCTTCCAGAAGGTTCCGGAGGATTCCGGAGGTTCGAAAATTGTTCCACCACGTCCAATACAGTAGCATGGGCTGTAAGGAGGCGCCCTAGCCTTAATGGGCCAGGGGCACCAGCCCCCCCAAGGCCCATGCGCATGGGGAGGGAAAACCCTAAAGGGGGAGGGCCTCCACTTGACTTGGGAGGCACTCCTCCCCCCTTGGCCGCCGCCCCCTCCTCAGATTGGATCTGAGGGGGCCAGCCCCCCTCTCCCTTGCCCCTATATATATGTGGGGGTGGGAGGGCAGCCGCACCACAAGTTCTGGCGCAGCCCTCCCCTCTCCCAAGTACTCCTCCTCTCTCGCGGTGCTTGGCGAAGCCCTGCAGGATTGCCATGCTCCTCCACCACCACCACCGCGCCGTTGTGCTGCTGCTGGATGGAGTCTTCCTCAACCTCTCCCTCTCTCCTTGCTGGATCAAGGCATGGGAGACGTCACCGGGCTGTACGTGTGTTGAACGCGGAGGTGCCATTCGTTCGGCACTAGGATCTCTGGTGATTTGGATCACGACGAGTACGACTCCTTCAACCCCGTTCTCTTGAATGCTTCCGCTTAGCGATCTACAAGGGTATGTAGATGCACTCTCCTTCCCCTCGTTGCTGGTTTCTCCATAGATAGATCTTGGTGACACGTAGGAAAATTTTGAATTTCTGCTACGTTCCCCAACAGTGTACAATCACCTGAGGAAGTGGAGAGGTCGATGGATCCAAGTGTCCAAGCTGAGAGACCTTAGCGGCGCCTCATGGGATGAGAACACTTGCTCCATAGTTCTCGAGGCAGAGCACTACGCCGGCCATGTCGCGGTTAGCTCACAGCCCTCTTCCTTTTCATACTGTTCACCGTTGCCTACTCCTAATTGCAACTAACAACACTTGTTTTTCTTTCTTAGGACCACCCAAGGGACGCTAAGTTCCTCAACACACCCATACAGAACTACAACCAGATGCAGCACATCTTCTCCTTCGGACTGGCAACTGGGAAGCATGCCATGGGCTCGGAGGAGCCTCTTGGTTCTCCCATGCCAGACTTCCCTGGGACCTTGGACGTCAAGGTCCCTGATGGCCCTGACAAGCCCTTCGAGAAGTCCTTCGACAAGCCATCTGACCCCGTCCATGATAGAAAGAGGAAGAGAGGAGGCCTGGTGGAGGAGGAGATCAATGTCTTTTGCAGCATGACTGAGGCGATGAAGGAGGTGGCAACAGCCATCAGGGAGTGCAAGCCCCTCGACGTCCATCCTGACCTATATGGCGCTGTCATGACCGAGGGTGGCTTCAGCGACGAGGCTCTCATGGCAGCTCTCAGCCACCTGTTTGACAACAAGGCCCAGGGTGTTGGGTTCGTTGCCATGGCAGACACTCACAGGGTGATGTGGCTCAGGAACTGGCTGGGCAAGCACTAGTACTAGAGTAGTGCTGTCTGTGAGCGTGCATGATCCCCGACAGTGATGGCTGTGGCGACGACGATGACGACGATGACGATGATGACGTACATTTTGTGTAGTTAGGGCTGAAAAACTATTTGATGGTCTGTATATTTCGGTGAGGTGGTATATACTAACCCCTCACGATGATGGTGAACTTGCGGTGGTAGGACGACACCCTCTTTTGAATGTGGTGGTAGGTTAACACCAAGGTAGTGCTAGGTAGAACTTGCTATGCCGTATGATCATGTATGCTTTACTTCTTATCTTCTGCTCCATTATTGTTTGTGTGCTACTTGTGTGCTTCATTGATTTGCTGCTTCAACTCTTGCTCTTCTGCATTGCTAGGGCAAGTGGTATGACGTGTTCATCAGTAGGGCTCCAGGGGTTTACAGTTCATGGGAAAAAGCCAGTGTACAAGTGGCATTGTATAGCAACAACAGCTCAAGACTAGGCAGGCAGCAGAACAAGCTTACTCCGACTGGGTGCGAAAGCACGGAGGTAGCAGTGTTGACAGTGGCAAGGTTGGAGGTGTCAAGGTGGATCATCAGTTTGGGCTGAAGCTGAAGAACTTCATCATCTTCGCCCAGTTCATCGTCATTGTTGTGTTGTGGCGTTGGTGTGCTAGGTGTGATCATTCTGGGTAAACTCACCAATTAGGGTACAAAGTAAGCACACCATGTACGCTGTATGTAACCAAACGCCATGTTCATGTGCCGCTTGAGCCAATGCAGGCAACCAAACAAAGTGCACTTGTGTATTACCTAATGCATGGACAATAGATGCAGGCAACAAACAACTTGCAGATGGCGCATTAGGGCCTGTTTTTGCTCAATCAAGCTGGGTTGAGATGTGTATGCGATGCAGGAACTGTTCACTACTGCAACCAAACACGCCCTTGTTCTTTTTGGACTCTCGAGGGAAATGCTACTGTTTGCTTTTCTTCTCTTTGCTCCGTGATGGATTGAGCGCGGTTGCCCTCCCGCTGTGCACTGTCTCGGATCCATCCATTACACTAGGTGTAAAACCGAGCTGAAAATGAGCCTCGACGGTCTACTTTCTTCGGAAAATTTCTTACACAATAGCATCTTCTACATATTTTTGACAAATAAAATACTCCAAGCAAAAAAGGAGTAATTGTGTAAGCTTCACCTTCGCTGAGCAAAAAGGAGCTTTGCAGTTAGACCAACTAGGGCACCAGCATAACCAGGGATACAACGTCGCCGGAAATCTACAGCAACACCCACTGTAGCTAAATTCGCTAGTCAGAAATAACAACATACTACACAGATGCTGTTCAATTGCAGTTCCTGTCCGTGGTGGCGCAAAAATAAAATCTAACATCGTAACCGGCAACTTCCACGCCTCACTACAGCGTGCATCAAACTATTATAGCTACATTATTACTGCTACATTACACACAACAGGATATAATGTCAATGTCATGGTTGACATCATACGCCACACAACAAACGGGAAGCCCCCTCCCTCGCTCTATAAAGAGACCGTCTTCGGCTTGGCCCCCATCTTCTTCCACGACACGCTGGGCATGATCTGCGCCGTGTCCACCCGGTCCTTGTACTGGACGGCGAAGTTGAGCAGCGAGTCGAGGAGCGAGTCCGATAGCAGGTGGGGCACCAGCCCCAGCTCCGACAGCTTCGAGTGCTTGGCGTTGTAGTAGTGCTCCTCCGCCTCGACGCGCGGGTTGGGCACCGACTTGGTCTGCACGTCCAGCCCCAGCTTCGCTCCCGCGGCGGTCACCAGCTTGGCCAGCTCGTTCACGGAGAACTGCTCGGTGAATTGGTTGAAGACTCTGAACTCGCCTGGCTTGGCTGGGTTCGCGATTGCTAGCTCCACGCATTGCACGGTGTCCCTGATGTCCAGGTATCCACGGGTCTGGAGAATGGCACACGAACTTTGATCAGTACATTGTACTCCCTCCGTTCCTAAATATTTGTCTTTCTAGAGATTCCAACAAGTGAGCAAAATGAGTGGATCTACACTCTAAAATATGTCTATATACATCCGTATGTGATAGTCCATTTGAAATCCCTAAAAAGACAAATATTTAGGAACGGAGGGAGTAGTATGTCAGATGACAATGACCAAACAAGTTATTTGGAGCCATAACTAGAAATACATGATCGGGTCGCAACCTGAACCAGCTACACAGTTGTTAATAGTCCATGAAATAATTCCATTTGCAGGTGGTACTCGAATTATAGTGTTTGAAAGTGAAGAAGATAATGCTCCTTAGTTTTTCAATTCAACAGTAAGGTTGACAAAGTTATAATAAAAGGGTAACCCCTAAGATTGGCCGCGGGCTTAAAACAGTCTCTGACCAACACACAAGTACATGTCTATACAACATATTGCAAGCTGTGATGATTACATATTGGAGCTGTTGGGTCATCAGAAAAAAAATAGTATATGCAAAGTGTTCAATTTCAGTACTCACGGAATTATCTACAAAGCTTACATGATTCACTCTCCAATTTTATTCATGAAAATCGCAAAGAAATGCTAATATAAAAAGTCTCCATGATATAATTCCATTTGAAGGTGGTACTCGAATTATAGTGTTTCAAAATGGAAGAAAATATAGCACCTTAGTTTTTTAACAGTGTGGTTGACAAACTTATGATAAGAAGGAAACCCCAAAGCTAATATAAAAACAGTCTCCGACCAACACCCCAATAGATGTCTATATATACAACATATTGCAAGCTATGACAATTACATGTTGGTGCTGTTGTGTCACCATAAACAAAAAATTATGGTATATAGTGTTCAATTACAGTACATGATTACCGAAAAAGGCCCCCCCCCCCCCCCCCCCCCCGCTTTGTATTCCAAAGCAACCAACACCGATACAGGATTGCTGGGGCGAACAGCACAACAAGCCAAAATGAAAAAGAAGAAGCAAATGCCAACAACGGCAGCTCGACAAGCGCGGATGCCCCGCCACCGCTACGCCCACCAGAGACAAACCACTATAACCCGAGGCTCCGAGCCACCGCGAACAAAACAGCACCTCCAAGAAGGAAAGCGACACCAACGACGCTGCTGCCCGGACATGTCCTAGGGTTTCCCCGGCACGCGGAGAGAGGTGGGGGATGGATATCACCAACACCCTTCAGGAAGGAATGGTGGCACCCGTAGGTGTCACCGCATCGGAGCCGAAGACCGGCAAAGATTTCTCCCGAACTTCAATCCCCACCGCCCAACGGACCGGAGCCGATCAGCCAAACCGCCGCCCACCACCATGCGCCATCGCGGTTGCGCCGCCACCCACGCCGCCTCACTGCGAACACCCACACGAGGCCAAGAGGACCGGAGAGAAGCAGCACCGAAGCCGAACGGGAGGGAACCACCTCCACCGCCGTCGTGCGGGAGGATAGAGCCTCCGGCACCGTCGCGGTAGCCGTCCGGACGCGGCAGCAGGGCATGCCAGGCCACCCCTGGCCCGGCCAGGCCCGAAACGGCCCGCTAAGCCCCGCCGCCACGCTGCAACAAGCCGGCGATGGCGCCGCCAGCACCCTGCCGCTAATCGCCGCTCCCCCGCCTCCCGGAAGCCACGAAGCAGACCCACCCCGCCGCCAGCCCGCCCAGGCCCAGATGGGGCCCGAAGGGCCTAGATCTGGGCCGAGCGGGCGCCCTCAGACCGCGCCGCCGCGTCGCCCCGCCGCCAACGGCGCCGCCGCCGACCAGAAGCCCGCCCCCGCTCGCGCCAGGAACCCCCGCCGCCGCGCTGGACCGTCGGCGCCGAGAAGCACCACCCGGGGTCGCCTCGTCCCGCGCCGGTGGACACCCGAGAGGGGAAAGGCAGGGGGCCGCCGCCACCAGCGTCGCCCGGGCCAGGCCCGCAGCGGGCGCCGGCGCCGGTGGCAAGGATGAAGGGGGAGGGAGAGTTGCGCGGGGGAGGAGGCTGGACGCGACCGGCCGCCCGCGGGGGCGACGCGGTCGCGGGAGAGGAAAGCCACAGGTGATATTATACACGCTCACAGTACATGATTCACTCCCCAATTTTCAAGTTCATGAAAGTTATGAGGAAATGTAAATGGTTGTGATTAGCTCTGACTTCCTGAGGCTGCAAGGTAACAAAAGCTACTTCACTGGCATTTTAACTTCCAACATGAAAATGTATAGTGAATAACTGAATATTAAAAGTTCTAGTAGTTACAAGGATAGTATTGAGCCACATGAAGTAATTGTGAAGGAGAAACTCTTTATACAGAAAAGTACGTATGGAGCAAGACAAACATCAAACAGAAAATCTCCCCATATTGTAATACTGAGGCGGACAAGAAATACATACCTGACCGCCTTTTCCATAAACTGTAAGCGGGTGACCTACAGCTGCCTGAACACAGAACCTATTTAGTGCTGTTCCAAAGATTCCGTCATAGTCCAACCTATTGGACAGCTCTTCATGCATAGCAGTTTCATCTGTTCTGATTCCATAGACGACGCCTTGATTAAGATCTGTGGCCCTTATACCCCAAGCCTTGCATGTAAATGCTATGTTGTGAGAGTCATGCACTTTACTTAGATGATAGAAGGAGCTTGCTTGCTTCGGGTAAGGTAAGGTATCAGTTCTTCCATTGTGAGTAATAGTGAGGAATCCCTCTTCAATGTCAATATTTGGAGTTCCATATTCACCCATAGTTCCTAGTTTAACCAAATGACACTCTTCACTAAACTCCTTCATGGCAAACAATACATTAAGTGTTCCAATAACATTATTGTTTTGTGTGTATACTGCTCGTGAACGATCAATCATAGAAAATGGTGCTGATCTTTGTTCACCAAAGTGGACAGCAGAATCTGGCTCAAAAGACTTGAAGGCTTCTGAAAGGAATTCAAAGTCACATATATCACCAATGAAGAGCTGAATTGTCTTCCCAGTAAGAGATTTCCATCGGCGAATGCGATTTTGGATGGAAGCTATGGGAGTAAGTGAATCAAGGCCAAGTTGATGGTCAAAAAGGCGTCGAACAAGATTATCAACAATAGCAACCTCATAACCTTTATTGGACAGATGAAGAGCAGTTGCCCAGCCACAGTACCCATCTCCACCAATAACCATAACTTTTTTGGGTTTAGAGGATGAATGCCCAGATGCTTGCTGACTACCAGTAAGAGGTGTCTGTGTCTGTCCTTGTACAGCAGTACTAGCACAAGTAACATATAACTTATTTGACCTCTTGGAAGATGATTTGAGGTTCAGACTTGAAGTTGAAGATTTCGAATTTTGCAATCGGATGAAATTGTGGCCATAGCTTGGTGAGTTGGAGTGCGCCTTAACAGCAGGAGATGGACTGAAGCCACAGTTAGTGACCAAATTTGCCATTCTCACCCTTTATCGTCCACTGCAGTAATAGAGATACCCTACAAAAGCTAGCATATAACAACCAGTAATTAAACAAGGTATAAATTCACTCCAGACTAGTAATAAGGTGAAGAAAATGCAAAGACAGCTAATTAGTCAGGTTGCTAGAAGTTCACTTCAACCAACCATAGGCCACAGCTAACTGCTAAAATTCAGATTGCTAAAATAGCTAACTAGATCTTCAACATTCCATGAAAACCAGCAGTTCTGTGCACCTATGTTGTGAGAAATATTATGAGGATCAAGGTGTGTTCAGAAAAAGTTCCATTCCAACTCATGGAAACCGTGTGCTAGCTGTCCTGTGGGTTTCAGACAACAAAGAAAATGAATTAGCAACGGCTTGTCGGTTTTGGTCAGGCTTAACTGAATCGATTACCACAAACACAAACAGCAACCAACGACCTAAAAGTCCACGGCGCAAGCATCGACGACCTGTGGCCGAGAGTACAAAAGCAATCGAAACAGGCACAATCAGGGACCCCGACATGCTAGAAAGCATAGACCATACACCGAAGGAGCTTGCAGCTTCCGAAAGCAACGACCACGACCTCAGAAGTGCAAGCCCTCCAGAATTTGATCAAGAAATAAAATCCGTGAATCAGCGCCCTGGATTTTTCTGTGCTGCTGCACTCCACATACAAAAGCAAACAATTGCCATACAGAACGCGAACAACTGTTTCTACATGCACGAAACGCACACTGAAGATCATACTTACTATGGAGCCACTGCAACATTTGTTTCATAGGGCAATGGATAGAGGGCTCTTGCACCCCCTGGCGACAACCGGAATGAGGAAGAGGATCTCTATTTTCGCGGATGATGTGGTTCTGTTTGTCAAGCCGGAGCCCATGGACCTTGCGGTTTGCAAGTGCATCTTTGACTTGTTTGGAGGGGCGTCGGGACTGCATATAAACATGGGCAAATCGGTGGCTTTGCCGATACGTAGCTCCGACCAAAGTATCAACATGGCTAGTGCGGAGCTTGGGTGTCCAGTGGGCTCCTTTCCAGTTCGATATCTTGGACTCCCACTGTCTTTGAGGAAACTATCAGCTACGCAACTTCAATATCTCGTGGACCAGATGGCGAACCGACTGCCGAAGTGGAAAGCCGCTCTCATGCCAAAAAGTGGTAGGCTGACTCTGGTGCATTCTGTCTTGTGCACAATGCCCATTCACGCTATGATGGTTTTGGATCTTCCGATCAAGACGATTGCCGCCATGAATAAGGTGTGCCGGAGATTTATGTGGTGTCGCGAGGCCGAAGCAAATGGTGGGAACTGTGCTGTGGCGTGGGAGGCTGTGTGCGCTCCAAAATGGGCAGGAGGTTTAGGTCTGCCCAATATGAGGTGGCTCAACTTAGCTATGCAGGCCAGGTGGCCATGGTTACAACGGACTGATAGCACCAGACCGTGGAGCGAGTTCTCAATCAAGGTGCCAGATGAGTCAATGAAGCTATTCCAAGCGGCTACTAGATGCACTGTTCGGGGTGGAATGACCACCCTCTTCTGGGAAGATCGGTGGCTTGACGGAATGAGGATACAGGAGCTTGCACCGGCCATCTACGACCTGGTGCCAAGCCGCGTGCGAAGAACATGCATGCTCGGGCATGTGCGGGAGAATGGGGCGTGGGCTACAAGTGTTGGCCCCAACTTGGGGGAGGAAGCCTTGCAGCAATTCCTGCAACTGTGGCAGAGGATTCAAAATTGAGAACCATTGGAAAATGCCCCGCACAGCATCTCTTGGTCTTGGGAGACGAGTGGGAAGTTCACTGTGAGGTCGGCATACGCCGCCAGGTTTTGGGGCAGAGAGATCATACCCACCGCGGACCTCACTTGGAAATCGAGAGCTCCGGCAACATGCAAGTTTTTCACCTGGCTGGCCCTACGCAATAGATGTTGGACATCAGATCGGCTGGCCAGGAGGGGACTACTGCACCAAGACGAGTGCCCACTTTGTGATCAAGAGGAAGAAACAATAGAGCATGTGCTCTTAACATGCGCCTTCACTAGAACGGTGTGGGCAGGGCTATGTCAGGCTATGGGGAAAGCTCGATTGGACACCCACTCCACATGAGTCCCTCCGGACTTGGCTCTGCAGCAAACAAGGACTCCCCACCATTTCCAAGAAAGACCTCCACACGCTACTATTGCCGACGATGTGGGAAATGTGGAAGCACAGGAATGCAGTCGTGTTTGATGGGGCCACACCATCGGTTGCTGCTCTTTTGCACAAAATCTCCTCGGAAGGTAGAACGTGGTCGTTGGCTGGGCTCATAAAAGGAAATGTAGACTATGTGTTTGCAGGTCTAATACGGTGGAGCATTGGGGAGGAGTAGACTATGGTAGGGTGGAGTGGAGTTGTATGTGTATGTGAGGTGTATCACGATGCGATGTAAATAACCGGTGGAGGCGTTCTTCGCCTTTCTTCTTTCAATATATGATATGCACACTCATGCATATCCGAGAAAAAAAAAGACATGGACAGATATTCCTACTGCGGCCATTTCTATATGGCTATCATCAGAAAAATCCCATCAATCCATTATGAACATATGCAGCACGGTAAGATGATGGATCTTCATCCCAATTCTAAAACAGCAAGGTTTCATGCCATGTACGGTTTCACCTCTATGGAGTTCGTTGACTAATACCCCCCCCCCCCCCCCCCAACCCCTAACAGACACACAAAAACAAGTTTGTAGTACAAAATAAACTGAAGCCTGTAAGACATTATCTACTTATTTACCCTTCCTGTGGAGCTAGCACCTGAACATACAGGCCCAGCATAGCAATCCCAGCCGTAAGGGAGAGGAAGAGGAGAAAGGAATCGAGTTCTCACCAAAACTGCTCGAGGAATCTGCCGCGTCGTTGGGGCACAACCGCCGGCGGCCCGAGGCTGAGGCGCCTTGACCCGAGCGAGCAGCCTACTCTGGCCGTGCCGTGAGACGGGGAGGAGGGCGGAGGGTGAGGCAGAGAGCAGGGGAGAGAGTGGCGAAGGAAACAAAGAGCGGGATTGGATAGCAATAGCAAGCAGCGGGAGGGAGGCAAAGGGGATGGGGGCTGGGATATTCGGGCGGAGGGATTCGGATCGGCTGCGACCAGCGCGCTCCGGCAGTGGTGGCAGATCCTGGCCGCTCACGTGTCAGGCCACACCCTGTGCTGCTGCTGCGTCCGTCCGGTCCGGGTGTGAGGCCAACTCAAACGCGCGACCCAAATGGATATCCGTTTGGGGATGACAATGGTGCCGTGTCACTTCAAATTCGTGGATGCGGCAGACGTGCGCCCAACGCACGGCTGCATTTTGACCGCACATCGTCCCCGTGCATGCAAAAGTGAGAAACAAAGGATTTAAGCCGCGGCCGCGATTCGCACTAGTTCACGTCGGCCGGCAACACAGACGGCAGCCTACAGTCTGATGCCGGCACAGGAGTCGGCATTCAAAAAGACATGTTTCATGCCGGCAACAAAGCCAGCGGCTAGCAGAGGAGCCAGTCTTCAAAATGGACAAGTTTTGTCGCGGGCAACAAAACCAGCGGCAAGCACACTAGCCAGCCTTCAAAAAAGGCAAGTTTTATCGCCAGCAACAAAGCCAGCGGCCGGCACAGGAGCCAGCCTTCAAAAAGGACCGCCAACGTGGCCATCGCGGCTGAGGTCTCACCTAAATCAGGCTGTTGCGGGCGAACATCTTGTTCTGTCGGTTTGTGAACCAAGCCTTCCTCTCCGGTGACATGTTGTTCTTGTCGACGATCATCAACGCTAGTGCCACCTCTGAAAGGATCGATATGGTTGACTAGAGGTGGGGTGAATAGGCAACTAACAATTTTTAGTTTTTCTTTACCAAATTAAACTTAGCATCAAAGTAGATTGTCTAGATGTGCAACTAGGTGAACAACCTATATAATGCAACACCAACAAGCACACAAGCAAGCAAAGGATACAACACAATATAAGCTTGCACAAGTAAAGGTGGGAGATAACCAAGAGTGGAGTCGGTGGAGACGAAGATGTGTTACCGAAGTTCCTTCCGTTTGAGAGGAAATACGTCTCCGTTGCAGCGATGTGGAGGCACAATGCTCCCAAAGAAGTCACTAGGGCCACCGTATTCTCCTCACGCCCACACACAATGCGAGATGCCGTGATTCCACTATTGGTGCCCTTGAAGGCGGTGACCGAACCTTTACAAACAAGGTTGGGGCTATCTCCACAACTTAATTGGAGGCTCCCGACGACACCACGAAGCTTCACCACGATGAAATATGGCTCTGAGGTGACCTCAACCGTCTAGGGTGCTCAAACACCCAAGAGTAACAAGATCCACAAGGGATTAGTGGGGGATCAAATTTCTCTTGGTGGAAGTGTAGATCAGGGCCTTCTCAACCAATCCCTAGAGAATCAACAAGTTTGATTGGCTAGGGAGAGAGATCGGGCGAAAATGAAGTTTTGAGCAACAATGGAGCTTGGGGAGGGAAGAGGTGGTCAACTTGGGGAAGAAGGCCACCTTTATATAGTCGGGGATAAGATCCAACCGTTACCCACTTCATCAGCCTGCGACCTACGATACTACCGCACAGACTCGCGGTACTATCGCAAGGCCTTGCGGTACTACCACCCGACGGTGCAGTGCTACCACTCCCAGCGGCAGAGACTAGACGAGGCCCTGTTGCATTGAAGCAACGAGCGGTAGAACCGCCGGAGCGGTACTATCGCGCGTCCTTGCGGTACTACCGCAAGGCAGGGTTCGACTAGGCTGGGAAGGCACGGACTAATAAAATTACATCTGGGGCTACTTCCACTGAGTTTCGATCTGTGCAAAAATCCGGCACAGTACTACCGCGTGTTGCGAGCGGTACTACCGCGTAGGGCGCGAATGTAAAAAATCACTTCCGCGCACGTCAGTGTTCTGGGCTAGAGGCCACGGTACTACGGCTCCTGAGGAGCGGTACTACCGCTTCCCTGGCCGGTTCTACCGTGGGCCACTGCGGTACTACTGCTCCCTTGAGCAGTACTACCGCACGCCACAAAACTATAACACTTGGAGGCCTTCATTTTGTAAAGACACGGATAAATGGACGGTGCTCCAAAGAAGCAAAGGAAAGGTGGTGCAAAGGAATAGACGTGTACGTGTTGATTCCACCCTAACCATTTCGAAGAGGACCCCCTCTTAATAGTACGACTTTCCTACGACTCAAATCCACCGAAAAGAAACAAAGAGAAACGTCGTCTTCACTAGGCTCCGAGGGGCACCGAATCGTCTTGTAGCTAGACATGAGATATCTGAAATGCTCAATGCACACGATTAGTCCAGAAATGCATTATCATCAATCACCAAAACCACATAGGTAGAAATATGCCCTCACAATCTCCCCCGTTTTGGTGGATTGATGACAATGCGGGATTTGCACATAAGGATATAAAAATGAACATAAGCAAATCCAACATCTATAAAATATAGACAGGCTCCCCCTAGATGTGTGCACTCTATAGATATGCTTTGGACTGCACGACACACATACTAGCTAGGATCAACACTCCCCCTATATTTTATAGACAAGGCAATCCTTGCAACAATATAAATGACACTAAGCATGGAGGCAAGGTAATGTATATGAGCATAAAGCAAAGGGCACAAGATAGGATAAGCTCACAAACTACTAAGCATAATAGACAATAATATAAGCTTGAGTGCATATGTCTCACACCATATGATAGTCTCCGGGTCTCACACGAACACAACCGCAAACCAACAAACCAAAGCATCGAAGGTCCAACGAAATGTAGACAAAGAGACACAACTAGCAAATCCTACACTCTCTCCCCCTTTGTCATAAAGACACCAAAAAGGCAGAGAGGACACCTACAACACAGGTGGTAGCTCCCTCTGCAGAGATCACCCAACAATCTCCTCATCGGTCTCGGCAGCGGGAATGGACTCCTCCTCTAACTCAGTCCACTGATAGCCCTGCTTCGTCATCCATTCAGCCTCAGGAGTGATGTTCTTCTCTGACCCGCTCGACACATGCTCACCGAACGTCCTCAAGATCCTCTTGTCACGCTGGCGACTCTCCTTCTTATCAACATGGATCTTGTACTGCCCCTTGGCCTGCATGCAGAACAGGGCCTTCATCTTTGCCTTTCAATCTCTTAGCCCAAGAGGGCTCAGTAGAGGGAGGAGCGTACCCCGCAGAACTGTCCTTAGCCTCCTCTTCCTCAACCTCGTCCTCATCAACATTCATCCTAGCAGCCTCAGCCTCAGTGCGGGTAGTGGTATTGACCCACTTGTTCTTCTGACGCAACTTGATAGGCTCATGGCGCACCTAGTTTGGAGCAGAGAACCCTTCATTCGGAAAGAGCTTCTCCCAAGTCTTCGAGACCAAGAGGTGCAGGTATGGTCCATAGGAACTTTGCGATTAACTTTGCGATTGTAGACCGCAAACCGGAGCTCAACCCACATGATATGAGAGACGTCCATGTCGGGGAATGCGGTAATTTCAAAATTTTCCTACAAGCACGCAAGATCTATCTATGAGATGCATAGCAACGAGAGGGGAGAGCATGTCTAGGTACCCTCGTAGACCGAAAGCGGAAGCGTTATGACAACGCGGTTGATGTAGTCGTACGTCTTCACGATCCGATCGATCTTAGCACCGAACGTACGGCACCTCCGCGATCAGCACACGTTCAGCTCGGGGACATCCCTCGTACTCTTGATCCAGTTGAGGCCAAGGGAGAGTTTCGTCAGCATGACGGCGTGGTGACGGTGATGATGAAGTTACCGGCGCAAGGCTTCGCCTAAGCACTACGACGATATGAGCGAGGTGTGTAACTGTGGAGGGGGGCACCGCACACGGCTAAACAATGTCAACTTGTGCATCTATGGGGTGCCCCCCTCCCCGGTATATAAAGGAGTGGAGGAGGGGGGAGGGCCGGCCCTCTATGGTGCGCCCTAGAGGAGTCCTACTCCCACCAGGAGTAGGATTCCCCCCCCTTCCCTAGTTGGACTAGGAGAGAAGGAAGGGGGAGAGAGGGAGGAAGGAAAGGGGGGCCCGACCCCCCACCCAATTCGGATTGGGCTTGGGGGGGGCGCCCTCCACCTGGCCGCCTCCTCCTCTCTCCCACTATGGCCCAGTAAGGCCCATATACTTCCCGGGGGTTCCGGTAACCTCCCGGTACTCCGGTATATGCCCGAACTCACCCGGAACCATTTCGATGTCCAAACATAGGCTTCTAATATATCAATCTTCATGTCTTGACCATTTTGAGACTCCTCGTCATGTCCGTGATCACATCCGGGACTCCGAACTACCTTCGGTACATCAAAACACATAAACTCATAATACCAATCATCATCGAACATTGAGCGTGCGGACCCCACGGGTTCGAGAACTATGCAGACATGACCAACATGTCTCCGGTCAATAACCAATAGCGGAACCTGGATGCTCATATTGGTTCCTACATATTCTATGAAGATCTTTATCGGTCAAACCGCATAACAACATACGTTGTTCCCTTTGTCATCGGTATGTTACTTGCCCTAGATTCGATCATCGGTATCTCAATACCTAGTTCAATCTCGTTACCGGCAAGTCTCTTTACTCGTTCCGTAATACTTCATCCCGCAACTAATTCATTAGTTACAATGCTTGCAAGGCTTATAGTGATGAGTATTACCGAGAGGGACCAGAGATACCTCTCCGAAACACGAAGTGACAAATCCTAATCTCAATCTATGCCAACCCAACAAACACCTTCGGAGACACCTGTAGAGCACCTTTATAATCACCCTTTTACATTGTGACGTTTGGTAGCACACAAAGTGTTCCTTCGGTATCCAGGAGTTGCATAATCTCATAGTGTGAGGAACTTGTATAAGTCATGAAGAAAGAAGTAGCAATGAAACTAACACGATCATAATGTTAAGCTAACGGATGGGTCATGTCCATCACATCATTCTCCTAATGATGTGATCCCGTTCATCAAATGACAACACATGTCTATGGTTAGGAAACTTAACCATCTTTGACTAACGAGCTAGTCAAGTAGAGGCATACTAGGGACTATATGTTTTGTCTATGTATTCACACATGTACTAAGTTTCCGGTTAATACAGTTCTAGCATGAATAATAAACATTTATCATGAATTAAGGAAATAAATAATAACTTTATTATTGCCTCTAGGGCATATTTCCTTCAGTCTCCCACTTTGCACTAGAGTAAATAATCTAGATTACATAGTAATGATTCTAACACCCATGGAGCTTTGGTGTTGATCATGTTTTGCTCGTGAGAGAGGATTAGTCAACGGGTCTGCAACATTCAGATCCGTGTGTATCTTGCAAATCTCTATGTCCCCTTCCGACACTTGATGACAGATGGAATTGAAGCGTCTCTTGATGTGCTTGGTTCTCTTGTGAAATCTAGATTCCTTTACCAAGACAATTGCACCAGTATTGTCACAAAAGATTTTCATTGGACCCGGTGCACTAGGTATGACACGTAGATCGGATATTAACTCCTTCATCAAAACTCCTTCATTCGCTGCTTCTGAAGTAGCAATGTACTCCGCTTCACACATAGATCCCGCCACGACACTCTGCTTGGAACTGCACCAACTAATAGCTCCTCCATTCAATAAAAATACCTATCCGGTTTGCGACTTAGAGTCATCCGGATCAGTGTCAAAGCTTGCATCGACGTAACCATTTACTACGAGCTCTTTTTCACCTCCATAAACGAGAAACATATCCTTAGTCCTTTTCAGGTATTTCAGGATGTTCTGGACCGCTGTCCAGTGCTCCACTCCGGGATTACTTTGGTATCTCCCCGCTATGCTTATAGCAAGACATACATCAGTTCTGGTACACAACATTGCATACATGATAGAACCTATGGCTGAAGCATAGGGAATGACTTTCATTTTCTCTCTATCTTCCGCGGTGGTCAGGCTTTGAGTCTGACTCAACTTCACACCTTGTAACACAGGCAAGAACCCTTTCTTTGACTGTTCCATTTTGAACTTCTTCAAAACTTTATCAAGGTATGTGCTTTGTGAAAGTCCAATTAAGCGTCTTGATCTATCTCTATAGATCTTGATGCCAAATATGTAAGCAACTTCTCCAAGGTCTTTCATAGAAAAACTCTTATTCAGGTATCCCTTTATGCTATCCAGAAATTCTATATCATTTCCAATCAACAATATGTCACCTACATATAAGATCAGAAATGCTATAGAGCTCCCACTCACTTTCTTGTAAATACAAGCTTCTCCAAAAGTCTGTATAAAACCATATGCTTTGATCACACTATCAAAGTGTTTATTCCAACTCCGAGAGGCTTGCACCAGTCCATAAATGGATCGCTGGAGCTTGCACACTTTGCTAGCACCCTTTGGATCGACAAAACCTTCTGTTTGCATCATATACAACTCTTCTTCTAGCAATCCATTCAAGAATGCTGTTTTGACATCCATGCTACGTCTTGAGCTTGCGTTGGTTTTCCTTGAAGAGGAAAGGGTGATGCAGCAAAGTAGCGTAAGTATTTCCCTCAGTTTTTGAGAACCAAGGTATCAATCCAGTAGGAGGCTCCTCAAAAGTCCCACGCACCTACACAAACAAACAAGAACCTCGCCACCAACGCAATAAAGGGGTTGTCAATCCCTTCACGGCCACTTGCGAAAGTGAGATCTGATAGAGATAATATGATAAGATAAATATTTTTGCTATTTTTATGATATAGATTGGAAAAGTAAAAGACGCAAATAAAACTAGATGGAAAACTTGTATGATAAAAGATAGACCCGGGGGCCATAGGTTTCACTAGCGGCTTCTCTGAAGATAGCACAAGTATTATGGTGGGTGAACAAATTACTGTCGAGCAATTGATAGAAAAGCGCATAGTTATGAGATTATCTAGGCACGATCATGTATATAGGCATCACGCCCGTGACAAGTAGACCGAAACGATTCTGCATCTACTACTATTACTCCACACATCGACCGACTCCTGCCTGCATCTAGAGTATTAAGTTCATGAAGAACAGAGTAACGCATTAAGAAAGATGACATGATGTAGAGGGATAAACTCATGCAATATGATATATACCCCATATTTTTATCCTCGATGGCAACAATACAATACGTGCCTTGATGCCCCTTCCGTCACTGGGAAAGGACACCGCAAGATTGAACCCAAAGCTAAGCACTTCTCCCATTGCAAGAAAGATCAATCTAGTAGGCCAAACCAAACTGATAATTCGAAGAGACTTGCAAAGATAACTTAATCACACATAAAAGAATTCAGAGGAGATTCAAATATTTCTCATAGACAAACTTGATCATAAACCCACAATTCATCAGATCTCGACAAACACACCGCAAAAAGAGTTACATCGAATAGATCTCCAAGAAGATCGAGGAGAAATTTGTATTGAGAATCAAAGAGAGAGAAGAAGCCATCTAGCTAATAACTATGGACCCGAAGGTCTATGGTAAACTACTCACAACTCATAGGAGAGGCCTTGGAGATGATGTAGTGGCCCTCCATGGTCGATTCCCCCTCCGGCGGAGCACCGACGAAGGTTCCAAGATGGGATCTCGCGGATACAGAAGGTTGCGGCGGTGGAATTAGGTTTTCGTGGTGCTCCTGGATGTTTTCGGGGTACGTGGGTATATATTGTTGGGGAATGTAGTAATTTCAAAAAAAATCCTACACGCACGCAAGATCATGGTGATGCATAGCAACGAGAAGGGAGAGTGTCGTCCACGTACCCTCGTAGACCGTAAGCGGAAGCGTTAGCACAACGAGGTTGATGTATTTGTACGTCTTCACAATCCGACCGATCCAAGTACCGAACGTACGGCACCTCCGAGTTCAGCACACGTTCAGCTCGATGACGTCTCGCGAACTCCGATCCAACAGAGCTTCACGGGAGAGTTCCGTCAGCACGAGCCGTGATGACGGTGATGATGTTGCTACCGATGCAGGGCTTCTCCTAAGTACCGCTACGATATGACCGAGGTGGAATATGGTGGAGGGGGGCACCGCACACGGCTAGGAGAGATCAACAGATCAATTTGTGTGTCTAGATGTGCCCCCTACCCCCGCATATAAAGGAGTAGAGGGGGGGGGGGGGGGGGGGAGGGCAGGCCCTCCTATGGTGCGCCCTGGAGGAGTCCTACTCCCACCGGGAGTAGGATCCCCCTCCTTCCAAGTAGTAGGAGTAGGAGTCAAGGAAAGTGAAAAGAGAAGAGAAGGAAGGAGGGGGCACATCCCCTCCCCCTAGTCCAATTCGGACTAGGCCTTGGGGGCGCGCAGCCTCCCCTCTCTCTTTCCCCTAAAGCCCAATAAGGCCTAGTCCAAATTGGACTAGGGGGAGGGGATGTGCCCCCGGCGCGCAGCCTCCCCTCTCTCTTTCCCCTAAAGCCCAATAAGGTCCATATACTCCCCGGCGAATTCCCGTAACTCTCCGGTACTCCGATAAATACCCGAATCACTCGGAACCTTTCTGATGTCCGAATATAGTCGTCCAATATATGGATCTTTATGTCTCGACCATTTCGAGACTCCTCGTCGTGTCCCCGATCTCATCCGGAACTCCGAACTACCTTCAGTACATCAAAACACATAACTCATAATATAAATCGTCACCGAACGTTAAGCGTGCGGACCCTATGGGTTCGAGAACTATGTAGGCATGACCGAGACACATCTCCGGTCAATAACCAATAGCGGAACCTGGATGCTCATATTGGCTCCCACATATTCTACGAAGATCTTTATCAGTCAAACCGCATAACAACATCCGTTGTTCCCTTTGTCATCGGTATGTTACTTGCCCGAGATTCGATTGTCGGTATCTCAATACCTAGTTCAATCTCGTTACTGGCAAGTCTCTTTACTCGTTATGTAATGCATCATCCCGCAACTAACTCATTATTCACATTGCTTGCAAGTCTTATAGTGATGTGCATTACCGAGAGGGCCCAAAGATACCTCTCCGACAATTGGAGTGACAAATCCTAATCTCGAAATACGCCAACTCAACAAGTACCTTCGGAGACACCTGTAGAGCACCTTTATAATCACCCAATTACGTTGTGACGTTTGGTAGCACACAAAGTGTTCCTCCGATTAACGGGAGTTGCATAATCTCATAGTCATAGGAACATGTATAAGTCATGAAGAAAGCAATAGCAACATACTAAACGATCAAGTGCTAAGCTAACAAAATGGGTCAAGTCAATCACATCATTCTCCTAATGATGTGATCCCGTTAATCAAATGACAACTCATGTCTATGGTTAGGAAACTTAACCATATTTGATTAACGAGCTAGTCAAGTAGAGGCACACTAGTGACACTATGTTTGTCTATGTATTCACACATGTATTATATTTCTGGTTAGTACAATTCTAGCATGAATAATAAACATTTATCATGAAATAAGGAAATAAATAATAACTTTATTGTTGCCTCTAGGGCATATTTCCTTCATATATAGGAGGAAGAAGTAGGTCGGTGGACGCTCGAGGGGCGCACGAGGGTGGGGGGCGCGCCGGGCACCCTCGTGGCCGCCTCCTCTGTTGCTTGACGTCCACTCCAAGTCCCGTGGATTGCGTTTGTTCCAAAAAGATCGCTCCCGAAGGTTTCATTCCGTTGGACTCCGTTTGACATTCCTTTTCTTCGAAACACTAAAATAGGCAAAAAAACAGCAATTCGGGCTGGCCCTCCGGTCAGTAGGTTAGTCCCAAAAATGATATATAAGTGTAAAGTAAAGCCCATAAACATCCAAAACGGGTAATATAATAGCATGAAATAATAAAAAATTATAGATACGTTGGAGACGTATCAAGCATCCCCAAGCTTAATTCCTGCTCATCCTCGAGTAGGTAAATGATAAAAACAGAATTTTTGATGTGGAATGCTACCTAGCATAATTCTCAATGTAATTTTCTTTATTGTGGCATGAATGTTCAGATCCAAATGATTCAAAATAGAAGTTCATATTGACATAAGAAATAGTAATACTTCAAGCATACTAATCAAAGCAATCATGTATTCTCAAAATAACATGGCTAAAGAAAGTTCATCCCTACAAAATCATATAGTTTGGTCATTGTCGGTGTCAAAACCGGCGGATCTCGGGTAGGGGGTCCCGAACTGTGCGTCTAGGCGGATGGTAACAGGAGACGAGGGACACGATGTTTTACCCAGGTTCGGGCCCTCTCGATGGAGGTAAAACCCTACGTCCTGCTTGATTAATATTGATGATATGGGTAGTACAAGAGTGGATCTACCACGAGATCAAGGAGGCTAAACCCTAAAGCTAGCCTATGGTATGATTGTTGTAATGTATGTTGTCCTACGGACTAAAGCCCTCCGGTTTATATAGACACCGAAGGAGGCTAGGGTTACACAGAGTCGGTTACAATGGTAGGAGATCTACATATCCGTATCGCCAAGCTTGCCTTCCACGCCAAGGAAAGTCCCATCCGGACACGGGACGGAGTCTTCAATCTTGTATCTTCGTAGTCTTGGAGTCCGGCGGACGATGATAGTCCGGCTGTCCGGACACCCCCTAGTCCAGGACTCCCTCAGTAGCCCCTGAACCAGGCTTCAATGACGATAAGTCCGGCGCGCATAATGTTCGGCATTGCAAGGCGGGTTCCTCCCTTGAATAATCTAGAGAAGATCATGAACACCAGGATAGTGTCCGGCTCTGCAAAATAAATTCCACATTCCACCGTAGAGAGAATAAAATGTACACCAGTCCAATCTGCTGACGTATTACGCGGCATGACATCACACCGCTACCAAGCCTTTACTTGAATCGTTTTTTATTATACCACCTCAGCACGTTTAGCGAAGCGGTTTCCTTGGCACGTCTTGTCGAAGCAGAGATCGTGTTCCCCTTATTCCGGGATTCTCATCAATACGTGCGTGGGTAACCCAACCGTGCCCGTCGCCACGCCTCCTCTATCGAAGGTGAATCCCAAACGGTCACGGAGACGGCTCTTGGTATTTTCCCCCCTTATAAGAGGACCAAGGCTCGTTCTTTTTCTTCAATCTCGCATCGAATCTCTTCCTCGCTCCCAGTTCTAACACCTAGGGCTTCAGATTCGAGCGCTTCAGATTCTCAACCATGTCCGGCTCCGACCTCCAGGGCCGGTGGATGCCCTCCTCCGTCACGGAGGAGGACATATTGAAGTTACGCGAGGCCAAGTACCTGGCCTACGAGATTTCGCACAGGTTGGCTATCCAAGGGCAGGCCGTGCCTGCCCCCGAGCCCGGCGAATACGTCGTCTTCGTATCCCACCTCCGTCGGGGTTTAGGCTTCCCAACCGACCCCTTCGTGAGAGGGCTCATGTTCTACTACGGGCTGGATTTTCACGATTTGGCTCCGGAGTCCATCCTCCATATCTCCGCATTCATTATCGTCTGCGAAGCCTTCCTCCGCGTCACTCCCCACTTCGGCCTGTGGCGGAAGACCTTCAATGTGGAGCCGAAGATGATCGGGGGGCGTCAAGCGGAGTGCGGCGGGGCGGCCATAAGCAAAAAGGCCGATGCCCCGTGGCCCGAGGGTTCCTTCCAAGAGGAACTCGGACTGTGGCAACAGGAGTGGTTCTATATCACCGCTCCGAAGGGCAGCAACTAAAAGCCGCCGCCTTTATTCCGTCCGGGACCTCCACGCCAGCTGAAGTCGTGGGTCAACCAAGGGCTCAATTGGGGGCCGTCCGAAGACGTGCCCTTGTTGCAGGGCCGGATTCGAGACCTCCAGGTGAGGGAGATCAATCTGGTCGTGGTGATGCAGGTTATGCTAATCAGGCATCTTCTGCCCTGCAAACGCCGTCCTCTCCATCTATGGGAGTTCAACCCGGAGGGACCTCGGATTCTCCAACACTTCATGGGTGCGACACCCGTGGAGATGTACAAGTTGTTCTTCGGACCGCAGGTGGCATGTCCGGAATTGGCCGAGGACGCAGGCCTAAGCCGCAATCGCCCGAATACTCAGGTAAATAGCTCAGAGTCTGGACGTTCTGTTTATCTGCTTTTCTAGAGTTCGCCTCCTGACCCATTACTCTTCTCAGGAGTGGGTGGCGCGATCAAGGCTGATAAGGTGTCCGGCCCCCCTCTCAGAGACCGCACTAGAGCCCGTGCTGGTCAGAATGTTGGAGGTCGCACCCATAGAAGGGAGCGATGGGGAAAATAGAGGAGCTATTATTTCGCCCAAAGGGGCGTCTGAAGAGGGGGGAATCAAGAACCCCTCCTTCCAGGGGGAGAAGAGGATCGCCTCCGAGGATCCGGAGGCCAAAGCCCCTAAACGGGGGAAGAGATCTTCCCCGGGGGGTCCGGCGTCCGGGGAGAATCCGGACGCACAATCATCGCCAAAGAATCAGCCCTCCAGCGAGCCGTGAGTACGAAAAGGGGATTTCATTAGTAAGAAAATACCTCCATCTGTGCTTCTGTGGGTAACCGAAATTTTTATCCTGCAGTTCGGATTTGCAGCCTTCTCAGATGAGTTCATCTTCGGGGGACCTTCTTCCGGAGATGATGGAGAGCGAAACGCCTCCGTCTGCTGCGCCGTCAGATAAGGCAGACGAGCCTGAAGTATCGTCACGGAGGGTATCCCCGAGTCCGGAGGGGCCGGAAAGTTCGGCGCCCGCTGGTATCCTGCCGGGAGAACTGAAGAATCTGCTTGAGAGGGTGTCCATCTCAGAAGATCACCGTGCGTTGATGCACATGGTGATTGGAAGGATTTCGTCCGCCAAGAGTGGATTGCGTAATGCCGCTATGAGCTTGCTGGCGGGATTTGAGGTACGCGAAAATGACGCACCTTCTATTTTTTTTGACAGTTTTGCACATAAAAGTGTACCCTGTATAGGTAGTAGCCCCTGAGACTCGGTAGGTTGTCAAAAACGACAGCGTGCCGAGGATCGAAATCGCAAGTAATGAATGTCGCCGCTCCTATGCAGGTGGCGGATAGTCCGAGGGCTAGCCGGACTAGTGGGGTTACTGAGTTAATGCGGCAACTTGACACGGCGGATGCGGACATCGCACTTGTCAACCGGCGACTTGATGAGTCGCAAGGTAAATGAGTTCTCCACGGTCGCTTTATTAATGGGGTCAAAGCCTTCCTCTGATAAATTATATGCTGTTATACAGACGGTGCTGCTGCTGTGGAGAGCCTTCGGGCTGAACTTGCTCAAGCTAAGGAGCAAGCCCGAAGGAGTGACGCGGCTGCCTCGAGGGCGGCCGAGGAGTTGAAAGCCGAAAGGGCTGCTCACTGCCGAAGCAGGGAAGAGGTGGCCGAATTGGCCGTGAAAGTAAAAGATGCTGCCGACCGCAATGAGGCTCTTGAAAAGGAGCGCTTATCGGAGCGGGAAGACCTGAGGAAGGCCACCGCCGAGGCCAAGGATGCCCGCTCTGCAATGCGGGCCATGAGGGAGGAGCTGCGCCAGGCCGGAGATATCGTGGCTAGCAAGCCTTATCTGCTGCGTCGCCGGTTTATGGATCAAAAGTATGCTCAATTTGATCGGCTGTGGAGTCCGGAGGATCCGTATATGGACTTAGCGGCAAGTGCGGCTGATGCCGTTGAGCACTTCCGGAGCCAGAAGGATCACAAGACGGAAGAGCTATTTTGGTCTCAATTCCATAGTCCGGATCGCTCACTTCCGTTGACCGACTGGTTGGCCGAATGGGCCGAGCTAAATAGATTGTCCGGACTTGCCATGACTGACATCGTGGCTCATGTTTGGCCAGAGAGGCCCAAGGCGACGAGCTACTTCGGCTTACTGCAGCAATTCCTTGGAGCGGTGCCGCATATCAAGGAGATGAAGCGGTCGGCCTGCATCGAGGGCGCGCGGATGGCTCTTGCCCGTGTGAAGGCACATTGGACAGAGATGGATGCCACCGCTGTTGCCGCCCAGGGTTCGGATGAAAGCCGGCTCCCCGCCGAGCACTATTTCGGGGAAGTTATGCGTGGCGCTCGTGTAATAGAGTCGTAGTGCTAAAAAAATGTCACGTTCAAATGAACATTTTAGCTTGTAAAACAATGATTATGCTATAACTGCTTTTTATACTTGTGCGTCCCAAGTAGTGAAACTTCTCCTGAGCGGCCGTTTACGTATACATTTGTATAACCTGAAAGATTGCAGTCTTCGGCTTCAGCCCCCACGCACAAGGTGCGGGGGTGTTCGCAAAAATAGCGCGTGTTCACACTTAATCCGACGTCTCGGTCCTGTTTAGGAGGTGGTAGCATAGCAAACGAGGCAATCCGGACTATAATGCTTTATCACTTTCACTTAGCCAGTGGAGTTCGAGGGTGGGGCTACGATATAGCCCCTGGGGGCACCGCACTTCTCCGATTTCGGGGCGCGTGTGTGCCTGACCGGGAAACGGTCCTTCGTCAAAGCGGGGAATTCTAAACATTCCGGTAGTCGATCGAGTGGTTGACCAGTCTCTCGCTATATCATGACAGTCAGTTTTCGGCTTTCTCTACTGAGGTGCTCGCCCAGCCGAACTGGGGCACAATCGCAGTAGTTCTCCTGGTGCCGCGTTAGCCGATGATACGGAACGTAAGGCAGCAAAACACAGGAGCCGGGCAAACCCAACATTTGACCAAAGACATGATTCGGAGCTGATGCATATAATGCCTAACTCGAGACGCCGAACACTCCCTAAGGTGTTCGGTCTTTATGATAATGGGTAGAATAATGCCCTAAGCCCCTAGTGTCCAGGTACGGGCATGGTCTTCTGACGCGGCCGATGCCAAAACGTCAGGCTCCGCTTTGGTTATAGGAAGAAACCAAGGGAGAATAACAACAAGAGACAGTAAAAAAGGTTTACGCAGGGTCTTAATCTGAAAAGAATCCTCGCAACGGGTCCCTACTGCACGTCTGCGCCTGTGTCTCCGTTGTGCCGTTATCCTGGACGGGTATGCACGTTGTTCATCTGTAAAAAGAGAGGAACGCTTAGTTTGGAAACAATTCGTGCGAAAAAAGGAGAAGAAAAAAGGTATGTGTGAAAGAAGAAACATAAATAAGTAAAGCGGGGTTCGTATGAACTCGCGATTCTTTGTGCGCGCAACCCCTTGTCAAGGGTTGTGCGGCTAGGGAGCCCCTAGCCAACCAAGGCTGGACTCGTCTATCCGTGTCCGGGGTCTTCAAGTGACCCTCGCACTGAAATGATGCCTCGAGGACCGAGCATCTTGAGTGTAAGAGACGCGTAATGCGGTATGGCGTTGAAACGGACAAAAGCCTTTCGTCCCAAGAGTGCTTGATATCCACTTTTAAATGGGACGATATGAAAAATTAGTTTTTCGCGCCGAAAATTGTTCGGTGATCCGAACACGACTTCTAGTAATAGGGAGCCTGTGCACTTGGCATAAGGGCCTGGCGTCACTCCTTTGAAGGAAGTGCGGCTGTGTCGAATTTTGGTAGGGTCTATCCCCATCTTGCGGATTGTGTTTGAAAACAGCAGGTTTAAGTCGCTGCCTCCGTCCATTAGGACTTTAGTAAATTGTAATCCATCGATTATGGGATTCAATATCAGGGCAGTCCGTCCCGCATTTCGAACGCTTCTGGAATAGTCCAGGTGGTCGAAAGTGATTGGTTTTGAGATCCAATCTCTATGGTTTGCTGGGTTGGACCGTGCGAGGCTCTTTTTAGGAAGTGCCGCACTATTTTTCCGTATTATCACATGAAGTGAGTTTACTGCTTTGACCTCTTGTGGGAAAGTCTTTTGTTTTCCGGTGCTCTGCTGGTGGGGTTTATCTTCTTCGCTTGACGCGTCGAGCCCCTTGTGTTCGGCGTTTAGTCGGCCGGACTGTTTGAAAACCCAACAATCCCTGTGGGTGTGGTTTGCAGGCCTTCCGGGGGTACTGTGGATTTGACATATCCGACCCAAAATCTTGTTTAAGTTGGACAACTCATCGCTATCATCCTTAAGAGGTGGTGTTTTGTTGTTTGGCCGCGAGCTTTTGAATCCGGCGTTGACTGCCGTGCTCTTTGGGCTTTTCTCTTTATTCCGGCGCTGCTCTTTTCTGCGCCGTGATTTTCCGTTTCCAGCTCTTATCTCGGATGTACTTGGGTCGCTGGTGCTGCATCTTGCTAGCCAGCTATCCTCTCCCGCACAGAAGCGGGTCATGAGGCTTGTTAGTGCGGACATTGTCCTCGGTTTCTCTTGGCCGAGGTGCCTGGCAAGCCATTCGTCTCGGACATTGTGTTTAAAAGCTGCTAAGGCTTCGGCGTCCGGACAGTCGACTATTTGGTTCTTTTTGGTGAGAAACCTGTTCCAGAATTTCCGCGCTGACTCTCCGGGCTGTTGAGTTATATGACTTAGATCATCTGCGTCCGGAGGGCGGACATAAGTCCCTTGAAAATTTGCTCTAAACGCGTCCTCGAGCTCTTCCCAACTTCCAACAGTGTTTTCTGGGAGGCTTTTAAGCCAATGACGGGTTGGCCCTTTGAGCTTGAGGGGTAGGTATTTTATGGCGTGGAGGTCATCTCCTCTGGCCATGTGTATATGTAGTGTATAATCTTCTATCCAGACTCCAGGGTCTGTTGTTCCATCGTAGGCCTCTATGTTTATGGGTTTAAATCCTGCTGGGAATTCATGGTCCAGCACCTCATTGGTGAAACATAGTGGGTGTGCGGCGCCCCTGTATTTGGGTGTGCCACTATCTTCGGACACTTGACGTGTTGCCTTGCTTCCTGGGGCCTTCTTCTTTGGCCCGTAGATGGACCTGGCTGGGCCATCTGTCCTTCCAAGTCCATTGGTTGGTTTGTGTGCGGCGCCGCTTTCAGAATTTGGCCTGTCCTCCGGCCGTCTATCCAACCAGGCGGCCTCTTTATTTTTTGACTGTGGGGGCTCTATGGCCTCGTCGTAGCAGCTTGTGCTTCGGGTAGCTCTTCGATTGGTGACCATTCCCGTATTTATCCTTGGTTTTGAGTACTTTGCTCCACCTCATTCTGAGTGTGTCTTCCGCTGTTTTGAGCTTCCGCTTTTCCTTTTTCAAGCTTCTTGCAGTGTTGACGAGTCTTTTCCGAAGGTTTTTACCTTCCGGCGGTGTGTCCGGCGTGAGATCGTCCGAACCGTCGTTTTCGCCGGGCCTGGACTGATTATCTGACTCGTCTTGTTCGGACGGTTGCTTATCTGCATGTTCGTCATCCACTTTTGTGCCCTACTGTATTGCGGGGTCCATAGGAGCGTTGTTGTTGTCGAGGCGGGACTTAGGGCGGCGTCTGCGCCGCCGTTTTGGTTGTTTATCGGCTGGGTTATCTTCTGCCGCGGCCCGTTGGTCCTCGTTATCGCTCTCTTTTGGGGTATCCACCATGTATATGTTATATGCCGAGGTGGTCCTCCCGTGCCCTATAGGCGTTGTTTCTTGTTCGTCTCCGGCATCGTCGTCTATACCGTCGATGTCCTCGGAGTCATAGTCTAGCATGTCGGTTAGATCGTCGACAGTGGCTACAAAGTGGGTGGTGGGTGGGATCTGAATTTCTTCATCGTCCGTACCCCAACCGTCTTGGCCATAATCCGGCCAGGACTCTCCCGACAACGAGAGACGCTTTAGCGAATTTAGGATGTCGCCAAAGGGCGAGTGTTGGAAGATGTCCGCGGCGGTGAATTCCATAACCGGCACCCAATCCGAATTGGTTGGTAGGGGCGTGGGAGGTTCGGAGTCCGGCAAGGAGTCCAGCACCTCGGAATCACGAGTTTTGCGAGGGACAAGATTAGCGTTCGGCTCCATCGCCGTAGAAGTTGAAGCCCCCGAGGCGGCGTCCATCCACCGATCCTCTATCTGGGCAGTCTGCTCCGGACCAATGGCCGGAGCGGATTCGTGTGCGGCCACCAAGGCACTGTTCGGCGGCAGAGCTAGATCATGCCCATCGCAACAGTGCGGCGCGCTTGGCTGTGGCTCTGGTCCGTCGAAGATCAAGTCTCCGTGGACATCGGCCGTGAAGTTTAGGCTTCTGAATCTGACTTGACGGCCAGGGGCGTAGCTTTCGATCTGCTCCAGATGGCCAAACGAATTAGCCCGCAGTGCGAAGCCGCCGAATACGAAGATCTGTCCGGGGAGAAAAGTCTCACCCTGGACAGCGTCGTTGGTTGAAGATGCCATCGGGCCTATCGGTGACGACACAAAGGAACTCTCAATGAAAGCACCAATGTCGGTGTCAAAACCGGTGGATCTCGGGTAGGGGGTCCCGAACTGTGCGTCTAGGCGGATGGTAACAGGAGACGAGGGACACGATGTTTTACCCAGGTTCGGGCCCTCTCGATGGAGGTAAAACCCTACGTCCTGCTTGATTAATATTGATGATATGGGTAGTACAAGAGTGGATCTACCACGAGATCAAGGAGGCTAAACCCTAAAGCTAGCCTATGGTATGATTGTTGTAATGTATGTTGTCCTACGGACTAAAGCCCTCCGGTTTATATAGACACCGGAGGAGGCTAGGGTTACACAGAGTCGGTTACAATGGTAGGAGATCTACATATCCGTATCGCCAAGCTTGCCTTCCACGCCAAGGAAAGTCCCATCCGGACACGGGACGGAGTCTTCAATCTTGTATCTTCGTAGTCTTGGAGTCGGCGGACGATGATAGTCCGGCTGTCCGGACACCCCCTAGTCCAGGACTCCCTCAGTCATGCTCCATTTTTGTCACACAAGAATGCTCTCATCTTGCACACCCCCGATGACAAGCCAAGCAATTGTTTCATACTTAAGTAATCTCAAACTTTTTCAACTTTCACGCAATACATGAGCGTGAGCCATGGATATAGCACTCTGTGTGGAATAGAATATGATGATGGAGGTTGTGTGGAGATGACAAAAAAGGAGAAAGTCTCATGTTAACAAGGCTAATCAACGGGCTATGGAGATGCCCATCAATTGATGTCAACATGAGGAGTAGGGATTGCCATGCAACGGATGCACTAGAGCTATAAATGTATGAAAGCTCAACAAAAGAAACTAGTAGGTGTGCATCCAACTTGCTTGCTCACGAAGACCTAGGGAATTTTGAGGAAGCCCATCGTTGGAATATACAAGCCAAGTTCTATAATGAAAAAATCCCACTAGTATGTGAAAGTGACAACAAATGAGACTCTCTACATGAAGAACATGGTGCTACTTTGAAGCAGAAGTGTGGAAAAAGATAGTAGCATTGTCCCCCTTTTTGGGGCCTTTCTTTTTTTGGCCTTTCTCTTTTTTTATTTGGGACAATGCTCTAATAATGATGATCATCACACTTCTATATATTTACAACTCATGAATTACAACTCAAAACTAGAACAAGATATGACTCTATATGAATGCCTCCGGTGGTGTACCGGGATGGGCAATTAATCAAGAGTGACATGTATGAAAAATTATGAAGGTGGCTTTGCCACAATACGATGTCAACTACATGATCATGCAAGGCAATATGACAATGATGATGTGTGTCATGATGAACGGAACGGTGGAAAGTTGCATGGCAATATATCTCGGAATGGCTATGGAAATGCCATAATAGGTAGGTATGATGGCTGTTTTGAGGAAGATATAAGGAGGTTTATGTGTGATAGAGCGTATCGTATCACGGGGTTTGGATGCACCGGCGAAATTTGCACCAACTCTCAAGGTGAGAAAGGGCAATGCACGATACCGAAGAGGCTAGCAATGATGGAAGGGTAAGAGTGCGTATAATCCATGGACTCAACATTAGTCATAAAGAACTCATATACTTATTGCAAAAATCTACAAGTCATCAAAAACCAAGCACTACGCACATGCTCCTAGGGGATAGATTGGTAGGAAAAGACCATCGCTCGTCCCCGACTGCCACTCATAAGGATGACAATCTAAGAACACCTCATATTTCAAATTTGTTACACAACGGTTACCGTAAGTGCATGCTACGGGACTTGCCAACTTCAACACAAGCATTCTTTAAATTCACAATTACCCAACTAGCATGAATCTAATATCACTACCTCCATATCTCAAAACAATTATCAAGTATCAAATTGATCATAGTATCCAATTCACTTCCTATGATAGTTTTTATTATACCCAACTTGGATGCCCATCATTCTAGGACCAATTTCATAACCATAGCAAATACCATGCTGTTCTAAAAGATTCTCAAAATAATATAACTGAAGCATGAGAGATTAACAATTTCTACAAAATAAAGCCACCGCCGTGCTCTAAAAGATATAAGTGAAGCACTAGAGCAAAACTATCTAGCTCAAAAGATATAAGTGAAGCACATAGAGTATTCTAATAAATTCTAAATCATGTGGGTTTCTCTCAAAAGGTGTGTACAGCAAGGATGATTGTGTTAAACTAAAACGCAAAGACTAATATCATTCAAGACGCTCCAAGCAAAACACATATCATGTGGCGAATAAAAATATAGCTCCAAGTAAAGTTATCGATAGACGAAGACGAAAGAGGGGATGCCTTCCGGGGCATCCCCAAGCTTAGGCTTTTAGTTATCCTTTAATATCTTGGGGTGCCATGGGCATCCCCAAGCTTAGGATCTTGCCACTCCTTATTCCATAGTCCATCAAATCTTTACCCAAAACTTGAAAACTTCACAACACAAAACTCAACAGGAAATCTCATAAGCTCCGTTAGTGCAAGAAAGAAAAACCAACACATAAGGTACTGTAATGAACTCATTATTTATTTATATTGGTGTTAAACCTACTGTATTCCAACTTCTCTCTGGTTCATACCCACCGATACTAGCCATAGATGCATCAAAATAAGCAAACAACACACGAAAAATAGAATCTGTCAAAAACAGAACATTCTGTAGCAATCTGTAACTTTCGAATACTTCTAGAACTCTAAAAATCCTACACAAATAGGAAGTCCTGGGCACTTTGTATATTGATCTACATAAAAAAGAATCAACGCAAAAGCACATTTCTGTGAATTACTAAAATTATTTTCATGCGCGCAAAAGTTTTTGTTTTTCAGCAGAATCAAATTAACTATCACCATAGGTTATCCTATAGGTTCTACTTGGCACAAACACTAATTAAAACATGAAAACACATCTAAACAGAAGTTAGATGGAATATTTATTACTAAACAGAAGCAAAAAGCAAGAAACAAAAATAAAATCGGGTTCCCTCCCAACTAGCGCTATCGTTTAACGCCCCTAGCTTGGCATAAAAGCGAGGATATATCTAAGTAGTGCCATCTTTGGCACTCAATTCATAAGTAGCTTGCATGATAGATTCATAAGGTAATTTAACTTTCTTTCTTGGAAAGTGTTCCATGCCTTTCCTTAATGGAAATTGGAATCTAATATTCCCTTCCTTCATATAAATAATTGCACCAATCGTTCTAAGGAAAGGTCTACCAAGAATAATAGGACATGAAAGATTGCAATCTATATCAAGAACGATAAAATCTACGGGCACATAATTCCTATTTGCAACAATAAGAACATCATTGATCCTTCTCATAGGTTTCTTAATTGTGGAATCCGCAAGGTGCAAATTTAAAGAGCAATCATCAAAATCATGGAAACCTAGAATATCACATAAAGTTTTCGGAATCGTGGAAACACTAGCACCCAAATCACACAAAGCATGGCACTCATGATCTTTAATTTTAATCTTTGTAGTAGGTTCCCACTCATCATAAACTTTTCTAGGTATAGAAACTTCCAAATTAAGTTTTTCCTCATAAGATTGCATCAAGGCATCAACAATATGTTTGGTAAAAGCTTTATTTTGACTATAAGCATGAGGAGAATTCAACACGGATTGCAACAAGGAAATACAATCTTTTAAAGAACAATTATCATAATTAAATTCCTTGAAATCCAAGATAGTGGGTTCAATGCTATTTAAAGTCTTGACCTCTCCAATCCCACTTTTTACCAAATTTAGCATCAAGATCTAAAAACTCTGAATTATTGGGACGCCTTTTAACTAAAGTTGACTCATCTCCCGTCCCATCATTATTAAGATTCATAGTGCAAAACAAGGATTTAGTAGGGGACACATCAATAACTTTTAGATCTTCATCATTATTTTCCCCTAACCCTTCTGGTTTGGTAGCCATCTTATTGACCAAGGTGTCTTGCTTATCAGAAATTTGGGCTATTGATTTTTCAAGACGAGCAATCTGAGAATTCAAACCATAAAATTCCTTAGACATATCATCAAGATCTTTGTTCGTATACTCCATAAAGCTTTTTTGTTCTTTAAGCTCTTTTCTAAAGAAACTATTATGCTCAAATTGTAAAGTCATAAAACTTCTAATGTTTAATTCAATCTCTTCCAACCTTCTAAGATGAAGGTCGGTGTTCTTACGCAAAGCCATAAGGGCAAACAAGCACGCAAGAAGACAAGCGAAAGAGAGAGGAGATTGGGAAAGAGAGGGCGAATAAAACGGCAAGGGTGAAGTGGGGGAGAGGAAAACGAGAGGCAAATGGAAAATAATGTAATGCGAGGGAGATGAGTTTGTGATGGGTACTTGGTATGTATTGACTTGAGCGAAGACCTCCCCGGCAACGGCACCAGAAATCCTTCTTGCTACGTCTTGAGCTTGCGTTGGTTTTCCTTGAAGAGGAAAGGGTGAGGCAGCAAAGTAGCGTAAGTATTTCCCTCCGTTTTTGAGAACCAAGGTATCAATCCAGTAGGAGGCTCCTCAAAAGTCCCACGCACCTACACAAACAAACAAGAACCTCGCAACCAACGCAATAAAGGGGTTGTCAATCCCTTCAGGCCACTTGCGAAAGTGAGATCTGATAGAGATAATATGATAAGATAAATATTTTTGCTATTTTTATGATATAGATTGGAAAAGTAAAAGATGCAAATAAAACTAGATGGAAAACTTGTATGATAAAAGATAGACCCGGGGGCCATAGGTTTCATTAGTGGCTTCTCTCAAGATAGCATAAGTATTACGGTGGTGAACAAATTACTGTCGAGCAATTGATAGAAAAGCGCATAGTTATGAGGTTATCTAGGCATGATCATGTATATAGGCATCACGTCCATGACAAGTAGACCGAAACGATTCTGCATATACTACTACTACTCCACACATCGACCGACTCCTGCCTGCATCTAGAGTATTAAATTCATGAAGAACAGAGTAACACATTAAGAAAGATGACATGATGTAGAGGGATAAACTCATGCAATATGATATAAACCCCATCTTTTTATCCTCGATGGCAACAATACAATACGTGCCTTGCTGCCCCTTCCGTCACTGGGAAAGGACACCGCAAGATTGAACCCAAAGCTAAGCACTTCTCCCATTGCAAGAAAGATCAATCTAGTAGGCCAAACCAAACTGATAATTCGAAGAGACTTGCAAAGATAACTTAATCACACATAAAAGAATTCAGAGGAGATTCAAATATTTCTCATAGATAAACTTGATCATAAACCCACAATTCATCGGATCTCGACAAACACACCGGAAAAAGAGTTACATCAAATAGATCTCCAAGAAGATCGAGGAGAACTTTGTATTGGGAATCAAAGAGAGAGAAGAAGCCATCTAGCTAATAACTATGGACCCGAAGGTCTATGGTAAACTACTCTCAACTCATAGGAGAGGCCTTGGAGATGATGTAGAGGCCCTCCATGGTCGATCCCCCCTCCGGTGGAGCGCCGACGAAGGTTCCAAAATGGGATCTCACGGATACAGAAGGTTGCAGCGTTGGAATTAGGTTTTCGTGGTGCTCCTGGATGTTTTTGGGGTACGTGGGTATATATTGTTGGGGAACGTAGTAATTTCAAAAAAATTCCTATGCACATGCAAGATCATGGTGATGCATAGCAACGAGAGGGGAGAGTGTCATCCACGTACCCTCGTAGACCGTAAGCAGAAGCGTTAGCACAATGCGGTTGATGTAGTCGTACATCTTCACGATCCGACCGATCCAAGTACCGAACGTACGGTGATAACCCACAAGTGTAGGGGATCACAACAGCTTTCGAGGGTAAAGTATTCAACCCAAATTTATTGATTCGACACAAGGGGAGCCAAAGAATAGTCTTGAGTATCAGCAATTGAGTTGTCAATTCAACCACACCTGGATAACTTAGTATCTGCAGCAAAGTATTTAGTAGCAAAAGTGGTATGATAATAAAGGTAACAGTGGCAAAAGTAAAGATAAATGTTTTTGGGTTTTTGTAGTAGTTGTAACAGTAGCAACGGAAAAGTAAATAAGCGAAGAACAATATGTGAAAAGCTCGTAGGCAATGGATCAATGATGGATAATTACGCCAGATGCGATTCCTCATGTAATAGCTATAACATAGGGTGATATAGAACTAGCTCCAATTCATCAATATAATGTAGGCATGTATTCCGTAAATAGTCATACGTGCTTATGGAAAAGAACTTGCATGACATCTTTTGTCCTACCCTCCCGTGGTAGCGGGGTCCTAGCGGAAACTAAGGGATATTAAGGCATCCTTTTAATAGAGAACCGGAACAAAGCATTAGCACATAGTGAATACATGAACTCCTCAAACTACGGTCATCACCGAGAAGTATCCCGATTATTGTCACTTCGGGGTTGTCGGATCATAACACATAATAGGTGATTATAGACTTGCAAGATAGGATCAACAACACACATATATTCATGAAAACATAATAGGTTTAGATCTGAAATCATAGCACTCGGGCCCTAGTGACAAGCATTAAGCATAGCAAAGTCATAGCAACATCAATCTCAGAACATAGTAGATACTAGGGATCAAACCCTAACAAAACTAACTTGATTACATGGTAAATCTCGTCCAACCCATCACCGTCTTGTGAGCCTACAATGGAATTACTCATGCACGGCGGTGAGCATCATGAAATTGGTGATGGAGGATGGTTGATTATGACGACGGCGACGAATCCCCCTCTCCAGAGTCCCGAACAGACTCTAGATCATCCCTCCCGAGAGAGATTAGGGCTTGGCGGCGGCTCCGTGTCGTAAAACGCGATGAAACTTTCTCTCTTATTTTTTTCTCCCCGAACGTGAATATATGGAGTTGGAGTTGAGGTTGGTGGAGGTCTAGGGGGCCCACGAGATAGGGGGCGCCCCTACAGAGGGGGGCACGCCCCCCTGTCTCGTGGACAGGCCCTGGGCCCCCTGGTCTTGATTCTTTCGCCAAAAATTCTTATTAATTCCAAAAAGTGCCTCTGTGGATTTTCAGAACATTCCGAGAACTTTTCTTTTCTACACATAAAGCAACATCATGGCAGTTCTGCTGAAAATAGCATCAGTCCGGGTTAGTTTCATTCAAATCATGCAAGTTAGAGTCCAAAACAAGGGCAAAAGTGTTTGAAAAGTAGATACGTTGGAGACGTATCAACTCCCCCAAGCTTAAACCTTTGCTTGTCCTCAAGCAATTCAGTTGATAAACTGAAAGTGATAAAGAAAAACTTTTACAAACTCTGTTTGCTCTTGTTGTTGTAAACATGAAAAGACAGCATTCAAGTTTCAGCAAATATTATGAACTAACCATACTAACAATAACACCTAGGTCTCACAATTACTCATACCAATAGCATAATCAGCTAGCGAGCCATAATAATAAAACTCAGATGACAACACTTTCTCAAAATAATCATAACATGATATAACAAAATGGTATCTCGCTAGCCCTTTCTGAGACCGCAAAACATAAATCAAGAGCACCTTTAAAGATCAAGGACTGACTAAACATTGTAATTCATGGTAAAAGAGATCCATTCAAGTCATACCCAATATAAACCAATAGTAATGAATGCAAATGACAGTGTGCTCTCCAGCGGGTGCTTTTTAATAAGAAGGGTGATGACTCAACATAAAAGTAAATAGATAGGCCCTTCGCAGAGGGAAGCAGGGATTTGTAGAGGTGCCAGAGCTCGATTTTAAAAAAGAGATTGAATAACATTTTGAGTGGCATACTTTCACTGTCAACGCAACAACTATGAGATGGTTGTATCTTCCATACTACATGCATTATAGGCAGTTCCCAAACAGAATGGTAAAGGTTTATACTCCCCCAACCACCAACAAGCATCAATCCATGGCTTGCTCGAAACAACGAGTGCCTCCAACTAACAACAGCCCTGGGGGAGTTTGGTTTAATTATTTTGATTTGCTTTGATCTTTTTGGATCATGGGACTGGGCATCCCGGTTACCAGCCCTTTCTCGTGAATGAGGAGCGGAGTCCACTCCTCGTGAGAATAACCCACCTAGCATGGAAGATATAGGCAGCCCTAGTTGTAACATGACCTGCTCGAGCATACAAAACAGAATTTAATTTGAAGGTTTGGAGTTTGGCACATACAAATTTACTTGGAACGGCAGGTAAATACCGCATATAGGTAGGTATAGTGGACTCATATGGAACAACTTTGGGGTTTAAGGAGTTTGGATGCACAAGCAGTATTCCCGCTTAGTACAGGTGAAGGCTAGCAAAAGACTGGAAAGCGACCAACGGAGAGAGCGACAATAGTCGTAAACATGCATTAAAATTAATTTACACCGAGTACAAGCATGAGTAGGATATAATCCACCATGAACATAAATATCGTGAAGGCTATGTTGATTTGATTCAACTACATGCGTGAACATGTGCCAAGTCGAGTCACTCAATTCATTTAAAGGAGGATACCATCCCACCATATCACATCATAATCATTCTAATAGCATGTTGGCACGCAAGGTAAACCGTTATAACTCATAGCTAATCAAGCATGGCACAAGCAACTATGATCTCTAAATGTCATTGCAAATATGTTTACTTCATAATAGCTGACTCAGAAACTATGAACTCATCATATTTACAAAAACAAAAGAGGTCAAGTTCATACCAGCTTTTCTCATCTCAATAAGTCCATCATATATCGTCATTATTGCCTTTCACTTGCACGACCGAACGATGTGTATAATAATAAGAGTGCACGTGCATTGGACTAAGCTGGAATCTGCAAGCATTCAACTCAAGAGAGAACACAGGGTAATATGGGCTCTAAATTAAATAAACAATCATGCATATAAGAGCCACTAAGCATTTTCAATATGGTCTTCTCGACCCCCAAAGGAAAGAAAAGAAAAGAAAACTATTTACACGGGAAAGCTCCCAACAAGTAAAAAGAAGAAGAAGAAATCTTTTTGGGTTTTCATTTTAATTTCTACTACAAGCATAGAAATTAAACTAACTATTTTTTTTCTTAAGGTTTAACAAACACACAAGAAGAAAACTAGAAAAAGAAATTTAAACTAGCATGGATAATACAATGAAAGAGTATGAGCACCGACGACTAGTGTGTGAACATGAATGTAAAGTCGGTGAGAAATACGTACTCCCCAAAGCTTAGACTTTTGGCCTAAGTTGGTCTAATACCAAGGACCGCCTGGCTGATATCCATAAGTGAAACTGGGGTTGTACTGAGATGCAGCAGCAACCGCCTCCTGAGCAGAAGCGTGTTGGCGAGCTGCCTCCATTCCCCTCTCGTATTCAGCTGCTTCCTCCCTGGTGACAACATATCTTCCTTTTGCCTGATAATCAAAAAGGTAGGGAGCAGGGAGAGTAACAAGGACGACGTTGCGTCTGTCATAGATTAGTCGATAATGGAGGAATTGTTCATTCCTCTCAAGAAAATGATGATTGAACATAGCTTCTTTATCCAAATAAACAGGAGGTAAAATCATATCCCCCTCTCGTGGGGCTATATTAAGATAATTAGCCACACGGGTTGCATAAATTCCTCCAAATAAATCCCCCTTTCTACTATTATTCTGCAACCTACGTGCAACTATTGCCCCCAAGTTATAACCTTTATTAACTGACACAACACTCTTGAGGACACAAAGATCAGGGACACACATGTGACATGCTTCGTCCTTACCGTTAATGCATCTACCAATAAAGAGAGCAAAATAATGTATAGCAGGAAAATGAATGCTCCCTATGGTAGCTTGTGCTATGTCCCTAGATTCTCCCACAGTAATACTAGCAAGAAAATCTCTAAATTCAGATTTGTGAGGATCATTAATATTACCCCACTGCGGGAGTTTGCAAGCAGTTGTGAAATCCTCTAAATCCATGGTATAAGATGTATCATAAATATCAAACATGACACTAGGAGAATTACGCACACAGATATATTGGAACCTCCGCACAAAGGAATCAGTCAATTGATAGTACTGAGGACACTTATCTTGTAAGAAGTCCTCTAGCTCGGCATTACGCACATACGCGTCAAATTCCTCCTTGAAGCCTGCTTCGACCATAAAATCATCGAATGGCCACTCACAAGCTCGTACATCCGCGTCCCTCGGCAATTTAACATCTTGCTCACGTATAGCAATCCTTGGCCCTTTCTTTGCCGAGGAACCACCTTGGTACATTCTTCTAAGCATAATTCTTTTTCTGAAAATTTCTGAAATTTTAGTAACTTCAAAATAAAAGTGAATAAAACTAAACAAGAATGGTAGCAACTACTCCTACAAGTGCCTAGAGCCTATATCATGCATTGAAATTGCTTGGGACCTCAAAAATTTAACATGCAAGCTGAAGAACATGGTCATCTATGCATCAAAATTTTGCAATGAATAAAGCACTAGAACAAAAGCTAATTGGACCAATGGAGGAGTCACATACCAAGCAACAATCTCCCAAAGCAGTTTTGTGAATGGAGCTTGGAGCAAGGAGATCGAAAATCGCAGCAAAACGAGCTAGAACTCGTGCTTGAGCTGGATGGGGATTTTTTTTGGGTAGAAGATGAAGTGCGTGGGTGCTGGCATAAGTGGAGGGGCCCACCAGGGGCCCACGAGACAGGGGGCGCGCCCTCCACTCTCGTGGCCTGGTGCTTGCCCCTCCTGCAGTGTTTTCAGTGCCTAAAATCCTTAAATATTCCAGAAAAAATCATACTAAATTTGCAGGGCATTTGGCTTTTATTTTCGGACTATTTTTTTAATGCACGGATAATTCAGAAAACAGATGGATAATACTATTTTTGCTTTATTTATTCTAAAAAAATAGAAAGTAAAAAGAGGGTACAGAAGGTTGTGCCTTCTAGTTTCATCCATCTCGTGATCATCAAAATGAATCCACTAACAAGGTTGATCAAGTCTTGTTAACAAACTCATTCCGAATAACACGGAACCGGAGAAATTTCGAATAACACTAAGTTACCTCAACGGGGATATGAAAATCCCCAACAATAAGAATATCATACTTTTTCTTGACTGTAGGGAGAGGAAATTCAAAACCTCCAATAATAATAGTTGGAATTTTTCCAATAGAATTGATGCTATGAACTTGAGATTGTTTCCTCGGAAAGTGTACCGTATGCTCATTACCATTAACATGAAAAGTGACATTGCCTTTGTTGCAATCAATAACAACCCCTGCAGTATTAAGAAAAGGTCTACCAAGGATAATAGACATACTATCGTCCTCGGGAATATCAAGAATAACAAAGTCCGTTAAGATAGTGACATTTGCAACCTCAACAGGCACATCCTCACAAATACCGACAGGTATAGCAGTTGATTTATCGGCCATTTGCAAAGATATTTCAGTAGGTGTCAACTTATTCAATTCAAGTCTACGATATAAAGAGAGAGGCATAACACTAACCCGGCTCCAAGATCACATAAAGCAGTTCTAACATAATTTCTTTTAATGGAGCATGGTATAGTTGGCACATCCGGATCTCCAAGTTTCTTTGATATTCCACCCTTAAAAGTGTAATTAGCAAGCATGGTGGAAATTTCAGCTTCCAGTATCTTTCTTTTGTTTGTGATGATATCCTTCATATACTTAGCATAAGGATTCACTTTGAGCATATCAGTTAAGCGCATACGTAAGGAAATAGGTCTAATCATTTCATCAAAGCACTCAAAATCCTCATCATCCTTTGACTTGGATGGTTTAGGAGGGAAGGGCATGGGTTTCTGAACCTGTGGTTCTCTTTCTTTATCGGGCTTCCTAGCAACAAAATCTCTCTTATCATAACTTTGATTCTTTGATTGTGGGTTATCAAGATCAACAATAGGTTCAATCTCTACATCATTGTTTTTCCTAGGTTGAGCATCAACATGAACATTATCATTAACATTATCACTAGGTTCAAGTTCATCACCTGATTGTGTTTCAGCATCAGAAATAGAAATATCATTGGGATTCTCAGGTGTGTCTACAGTAGGTTCACTAGAAGCATGCAAAGTTCTATCATTTTTCTTTTTTCTTCTTTTTATAAGAACTAGGTGCCTCTAAATTATTTCTCTGAGAATCTTGCTCGATTCTCTTAGGGTGGCCTTCAGAATACAAAGGTTCCTGAGTAATTCTACCAGTTCTAGTAGCCACTCTAACAGCAAAGTCATTTTTATTATTTAATTCCTCAAGCAAATCATTTTGAGCTTTAAGTACTTGCTCAGCTTGATTAGCAACCATAGAAGCATATTTGCTAACGAGTTTGAGTTCATCTTTAACTCTAGCTACATTATCGCCTACGCGTCCTATCTCGAAAGCATTATTATTTAACTCTCTACCAACATAAACATTAAAACTTTCTTGTCTAGCCATAAAGTCATCAAATTCATCTAAGCAAGGGCTATGAAATTTAGTAGAGAGGACTTCAACTTTATCATATCTATAGAGAGAATTTACCTTTACTACCTGTGTCGGGTTATCAAGACAATATGGTTCTTCAACAGGCGGTATATTAAGACCATGTATTTCTTCAATAGGAGGTAAATTCTTAACATCTTCATCTTTAATACCTTTTTCTTTCATTGATTTCTTTGCCTCTTGCATATCTTCAGGACTGAGAAATAGAACACCTCTCTTCTTCGGAGTGGGTTTAGGAATAGGCTCAGGAGTTGGCTCAATTGGTTCAGGAATTGCCTCAGGAATTGGATCAGGAAGAGTCCAATTATTTTCATTAGTCGACATATTATTCAATAATATTTCAGCTTCGTCGACTGTTCTTTCCCTGAAAACACAACCAGCACAACTATCCAAGTAGTCCTTGGAAGCATCGGTTAGTCCATTATAAAAGATATCAAGTATTTCATTTTTCTTAAGAGGATGATCAGGCAAAGCATTAAGTAACCGGAGAAGCCTCCCCCAAGCTTGTGGGAGACTCTCTTCTTTGATTTGCACAAAGTTATATATTTCCCGCAAGGCAGCTTGTTTCTTATGAGCAGGGAAATATTTAGCAGAGAAGTAATAAATCATATCCTAGGGACTACGCACACAACCAGGAGCAAGAGAATTATACCAAGTCTTAGCACCACCCTTTAATGAGAACGGGAATATCTTAAGGATATAAAAATAGTGAGAATTCTCATCATTAGTAAACAGGGTGGCTATATCATTCAGCTTGGTAAGATGTGCCACAACAGTTTCAGATTCAAGGCCATAGAAAGGATCAGATTCAACTAAAGTAATAATCTCAGGATCAACCGAGAATTCATAATCCTTATCAGTAACACAAATAGGTGAAGTAGCAAAAGCAGGGTCAGGTTTCATTCTAGCATTAAGAGACTGCTGCTTCCATTTAGCCAATAATTTCTTAAGATCATATCTATCATTGCAAGCAAAGATTTCCCTAACAGCTTATTCATTCATAACATAACCCTTAGGAACAACAGGTAATACATAATCATTGGGAGAACCTTCATCATCACTATCATCAATAATAGCGTCTTCAATAATTTCATTCCCCCTAACTCTAGCAAGTTGTTCATCAAGAAATTCGCCTAATGGCAAAGTAGTATTGCACACAGAAGTAGTTTCATCATGCATAGCAGAAGTGGCATCATCAATAACATGCGACATATCAGAATTCATAGCAGTAGCAGGTTTAGGTATCGCAAGCCTACTAATAACGGCAGGAGAATCTAGTGCAGAGCTAGATGGCAGTTCCTTACCTCCCCTCGTAGTTGAGGGCAAAATAGTAGTTCGGTCGTCTTTCAAGTTCTTCATAGTGATCAACAGATATAAATCCCAAGTGACTCAGAGAATAGAGCTATGCTCCCCGGCAACGGCGCCAGAAATTAGTCTTGCTAACCCACAAGTGTAGGGGATCGCAACAGCTTTCGAGGGTAAAGTATTCAACCCAAATTTATTGATTCGACACAAGGGGAGCCAAAGAATATTCTTGAGTATTAGCAGTTGAGTTATCAATTCAACCACACCTGGATAACTTAGTATCTGCAGCAAAGTATTTAGTAGCAAAAGTGGTATGATAATAAAGGTAACAGTGGCAAAAGTAAAGATAAATGTTTTTGGGTTTTTGTAGTAGTTGTAACAGTAGCAATGGAAAAGTAAATAAGCGAAGAACAATATGTGAAAAACTCGTAGGCAATGGATCAGTGATGGATAATTACGCCGGATGCGATTCCTCATGTAATAGCTATAACATAGGGTGATATAGAACTAGCTCCAATTCATCAATATAGTGTAGGCATGTATTCCGTAAATAGTCATACGTGCTTATGGAAAAGAACTTGCATGACATCTTTTCTCCTATCCTCCCGTGGCAGCGGGGTCCTAGCGGAAACTAAGGGATATTAAGGCCTCCTTTTAATAGAGAACCGGAACAAAGCATTAGCACATAGTGAATACATGAACTCCTCAAACTATGGTCATCACTGAGAAGTATCCCAATTATTGTCACTTCGGGGTTGTCGGATCATAACACATAATAGGTGACTATAGACTTGCAAGATAGGATCAAGAACACACATATATTCATGAAAACATAATAGGTTCAGATATGAAATCATGGCACTCGGGCCCTAGTGACAAGCATTAAGCATAGCAAAGTCATAGCAACATCAATCTTAGAACACAGTGGATACTAGGGATCAAACCCTAACAAAACTAACTTGATTACAAGGTAAATCTCATCCAACCCATCACCGTCCAGCAAGCCTACGATGGAATTACTCACGCACGGCAGTGAGCATCATGAAATTGGTGACGGAGGATGGTTGATGATGACGACAGCGACGAATCCCCCTCTCCGGAGCCCCGAACGGACTCCAGATCAACCCTCCCGAGAGAGATTAGGGCTTGGCTGCAGCTCAGTGTCGTAAAACGTGATGAAACTTTCTCTCTTATTTTTTTCTCCCCGAGCATGAATATATGGAGTTGGAGTTGAGGTCGGTGGAGGTCTAGGGGGCCCACGAGATAGGGGGGCGCGCCCTACAGCGGGGGGTGGGGGGCACACCCCCCTGTCTCGTGGACAGGCCCTGGCCCCCCTGGTCTTGATTCTTTCGCCAAAAAATCTTATTAATTCCAAAAAGTGCCTCCGTGGATTTTCAGGACATTCCGAGAACTTCTCTTTTCTACACATAAAACAACATCATGGCAGTTCTGCTGAAAACAGCGTCAGTCCGGGTTAGTTTCATTGAAATCATGCAAGTTAGAGTCCAAAACAAGGGCAAAAGTGTTTGGAAAAGTAGATACGTTGGAGACATATTGTCGGTGTCAAAACCGGCGGATCTCGGGTAGGGGGTCCCGAACTGTGCGTCTAGGCGGATGGTAACAGGAGACGAGGGACACGATGTTTTTACCCAGGTTCGGGCCCTCTCGATGGAGGTAAAACCCTACGTCCTGCTTGATTAATATTGATGATATGGGTAGTACAAGAGTAGATCTACCACGAGATCAAGGAGGCTAAACCCTAGAAGCTAGCCTATGGTATGATTGTTGTAATGTATGTTGTCCTACGGACTAAAGCCCTCCGGTTTATATAGACACCGGAGAGGGCTAGGGTTACACAGAGTCGGTTACAATGGTAGGAGATCTACATATCCGTATTGCCAAGCTTGCCTTCCACGCCAAGGAAAGTCCCATCCGGACACGGGACGGAGTCTTCAATCTTGTATCTTCGTAGTCTTCATAGTCCGGCGGACATTGATAGTCCGGCTGTCCGGACACCCCCTAGTCCAGGACTCCCTCAGTAGCCCCCGAACCAGGCTTCAATGACGATAAGTCCAGCGCGTTTATAGTCTTCGGCGTTGCAAGGCGGGTTCTCCCTTCAAATTCCATGTACCTGCCGAACAGTGTCCGGCTTCATCTTGAATACTGTGCTCCTCGGCTTCTATGCCAAATAATGGCCCTCTTCCACGCGTCGCACGAATGCGAAAAGCTAGGGTGTGTTTTGCATTTCACCCCCCAATTGTGCGAGTTGCCCGCCTATAAAAGAGGCAAGAATCCAGATCCAAACCACACCGTCTTCCTCCCGCGAATACTCCATCGAAGCGCCTTTAACCTAGAAATCCATTCCACCATGGATCGTCAACACGGCTCTTCTTCGCGCGCTCCCAGCCCACCGCCGGGGAGTTGGAGGAGGTGCTCTATTTCGCACAACGAGCTCGAGAAGCTCCAAATGGGGGGATTCCTCCCTCCAGCCATTATGATCCCAGTCCGGGCCGGACTGGTTACTTATCAAGGTGGGAGACAGGCGGAGGACACTCCAAGCCCCAATAGGGGGGAGCGAGTATGTTTTGTCCCTTATCTGACAAGGGGACTCGGATTTCCAATACATCCGTTCCTCCGCGGGCTCCTGAAGTTCTACGGACTCCAGCTCCACCACCTCACGCCCGCCTCTGTCCTGCATATCGCGGGCTACGTAGCTCTTTGCGAGCTATTCCTGGGCATTGAGCCCCATTTCGCATTGTGGAAGAGGCTGTTTTGCCTCATACCCCATTCTTACCAGGGGTCCATATATCAAGTGGGCGGCGCCGAAATATGGCGCATCGTCGGGACCGGATACCTATCCGGCACTCCCAAGAAGGCGTCCGAAGACTGGCCCTCAGAATGGTTTTATATAGAAGACGCTCCGCTGCCAGACCCAATTCGGATCGGCCTCCCAGAGTTTAGTGCTGCTCCCTTGAAGAAACGCCTTAGCTGGCGCCTGCGGAGCCCCCGATAGGAGGAAGACAAGAGCGTCCATTACTTGATGGGCCGGATAAGATTAGGAGAAAAGGCGTTGCCCCTCTATCTCCTCCTCAGGCGCACCGAACACTTTGAGTGGACGGATGCTGCCATTGCCGGACTCAAAGAAATAAAGGCCATACTGGCAACAAATCCGATCCTGGCTGCGCCCACTCTGGGCGAACCAATGTTGTTATACATCGCAGCTACACAGAGTCGCGAAGGCTCGTTCCGCATTCTATCAGCAGCAGGCCCGAAGATATCAAAGCAGAGAAGTACGGGCCAAGACTTACAACGTTGGTGAACTAGTTCTACGCCTGCTGGACAAGAAAAAGGACAAGCTCAAGCCCAAATGGGAGGGTCCCTTCATCATCGATCAAGTACTGACCGGCAGAGCATACCGTCTACGAAATGCGTCGGATCACCGACTCGAGCCGAACCCATGGAACGCAGCCCGCCTCAGACGATTCTATGCCTAGCGCCGGATTAAGAGTTCGTCCCCTTCCCCCGTCCAAACTTTTACACTTCGGCTGTCTTTTGTTTCTCTTTTTATCCTTTTCACTTAAAAGCCCTTCCGGGCCTATTTTTGGATCCTTTGCATACGCATGATGTGCCATCCGCACTCATTATTCCTGGGGGCTTCTTTTACAGAAGCTCAATTATACGCATGATGTGCCATCCGCACTCATTATTCCTGGGGGCTTCTTCTACAGAAGCTCAACTATACGGGTTTTATACCCAGCACATGTGTCAAGCTTCCACATGTACCTTTTACTCGCCATTATATGCATCGATATGACTTAAGTTTTGGCCAAGCTGGGTTGCCTGGCTCCTGTGCTTACCCCTACGTTCCCGATTGTTCGGCTAGGAGGTAAAGGGAGCACCTCTGCGATTGTTACTCCCGGGTCAGCCGGATGTGTACCTCAGACTGGGTGAAGCCGAAAGCTAGCGTTCTTAAGGGAATATTCGGTCGGTGACTTAAAAGATGACTTTTTACCTATTTATCTATCTGCCCCCAGATGTTTTACTGCTTTCTTTGCAGTCCGGACATGCACTTTAGGGCATGCCTCCCAGCGAAAGGAACCCTTAACGGAACTATTCTCCCTGGAAGATGTTTCTTACTAACCATGTAATATAACATAACTAGTTGGGCACTTGTCTGATAAAGCACTAATGACCCCTACGCCTGGTCTCCATGCATACCACGGTTGTTTCTTAACCAAAAAGGTATTCGGACACACTCCGGACTCTAGGGTCCCGAGGTCGAAGTGAAAAGGTCGACAAAGACAAACGATCTACAATCCGGCTAGAAGGCATTTCACATGTCACTTTAAAGGATAACATACATTGTCAAATTTATTGATTGTATTCCTCCTCAATCCCGTCTAACAGGCTGTCTAGTTTACAGTCCTGTTGGGAAAATTTAGCAGCCAACTCTACTTGGCTATACACTAAACTCACAGGGATCTCCTTCCCATCGGGCCCCACCGGTCCAACTTCGGCCATGTGGTTGGGATCTGCCTTCTTGTACCGCATCTTCACCATGGCCCAAGCCTCCCTCGCACCTTGACGGCAAGCCGAAATCTTCCACAAACGGAAGCGCTGCCGCACTCCCTGCAGCTTCTCCGCAAGCTCCCCGAGGCCCTCGGGTAGGGTGAGGGCTGTCCATAAAGCCTGAACGACGCCGCTCATTGCCTGCCGAACTCGTTCGAGTAGCTGCAACAGTTCGGGAAGTTGATCACCCATTGATATGGGCATCTCCTCTGCAGGACGACCCGTGAGTATACCTACAAGACATATCATGTCAAAATGCTTCCTTGCCAAACTCTTCTTTTCAAAAGAGTTCACTCAAGCACTTACTATAAATGCTGCGACGAAGCCGCTGATTCTCCTTAACGGAGCCGGACAGCTCGGCCTGAGTGCCTTTCAGCTCTTCTCCGAGCTTGGCGTTGGCATCTTGGAGCTTGTTCCTTTCCTGCTGAACCCTATTCAGCACACTCTCGCCGGCCTTTAGCTGGCGTAGCAATGCTTGCCTGTCCGGATCTTGTCCGGCGGTACCTGTAAATGTCATTATTAGACTCGCGCGCACGCCGCACAACGCTTATATTTATTAATAAAAATGTGTTACCAGGAGGGGTCTTTCCGTCTCCTCCTGCGGCAGCAAGTGCGGCCTCAAGTTGGGCCTTGAAATCTTGCAGCTCCCGAGACAGCTGGGCGTTCTTATCGTTAAGTGCCTGAAATTTATAATGATCCTTAAATCAGTTAGCATAACTAATTTAAGTCTCGGGGGCTACTGGTATATACAACCATTAAAATTCCCTTACCCGTATGTCTTTCACATACTGCTCCGTGGCTCTGGTAAAACCATTTTGAGCAGCACGGAGATGCGCGTCCCCTGCGTTAAAAGCATCCAATGCCTCGGGGGAAAAGCACGCTTCTTGAAATACTGTCCGGCGGCGCCTATGGTTCATGGCGCTCTCCACCTCAGACTTGGTGGCAGACAGTCTGTCGGTATCCTCCGTTGGAGAAGGATCCGGCTCGCGTCTTGCGCTTGCCTCCCCCTCCAGGCCGAGCACTGGAGCCTGGCCGGTGTTGGTCGGATTGGCAATTCCTGCGCTCGCAGTCCGGCGAGCGCTTTTTCTCCTACAAAAATCATGGGCACTTAGACGTTTCCTCGGAACGTTGCTCTAAAAATTCAAATACGAGCTATACCTTTGCGGCGACGTTTCTGTCCGCACTGCGCTCCTTTTCCGCCTGCTGGTTCGGAGTGACCTCTGTTGGTCGGCCGCCGCGGGCTCGGCTTCCTGCCGTAAAGGCGCTTCCTGCAAAATACCATCATTCGCGAAGGTCAGAAATGGGCAGGGATGAGATAATGGTGTCCGGACTTCGGTCGCGGTCACCTGGGAAGCCGGACTTAGTCTGGGGTAGTCCGCCGTAATGGCGACCAAAGCATTGTCTATGCTGAGCTGGTGATACACCCCGTCGATCAGCTCCACCTCGATATCCGGGTCCTCTTCGGAGGCTGGACCCAGGGATCCTTCTGGATCCTCGGGTTGCGGAGCAGGACTTACCATGTCCTCCACAATCCGGCGTAGACCCTGCGCCGAAGACATAATGTAAGAAGCTTAAACTTCGAAACCATGGGTTGGACCCTTCAAGGTGTTCACTTACCCATCCTCTGGGGTTGATCATGGAAAACCCATTCAAAGGGTTCGTTCGAAGGAAATCCTCCTTCTCCCCCTTGTACAGGCTGGACAGGATCTTCACCAGATTCTCGGTCGAATCCGGCCCTTTGCGGCCATGCCGGGTAGCATCGTCTTCCCCGTTGAAATCCCACATGGGGTGGCCTCTGTATTGCAGTGGTTGTACCCCTCGCTTGATGCATGTCGCCATGACTCCGATCATGGTCAAGCCGGAATGAGCCATTAATCTTATCCGGCCCATCAAGTAATGGACGCTCTTGTCTTCCTCCAATCGGGGGCTCCGCGGGCGCCAGCTGAGGCGTTTCTTCAAGGGAGCAGCACTAAACTCCGGGAGGCCGATCCGAACTGGGTCTGGCAGCGGAGCGTCTTCTATATAAAACCATTCCGAGGGCCAGTCTTCGGACACCTTCTTGGGAGTGCCGGATAGGTATCCAGTCCCGGCGATGCGCCATATTTCGGCGCCGCCCACTTGATATATGGACCCCTGGTAAGAACGGGGTACGAGGCAAAACAGCCTCTTCCACAATGCAAAATGGGGCTCAATGCCCAGGAATAGCTCGCAAAGAGCTACGTAGCCCACGATATGCAGGACAGAGGCGGGCGTGAGGTGGTGGAGCTGGAGTCCGTAGAACTTCAGGAGCCCGCGGAGGAACGGATGTATTGGAAATCCGAGTCCCCTTGTCAGGTAAGGGACAAAACATACTCGCTCCCCCTTATTGGGGCTTGGAGTGTCCTCCGCCTGTCTCCCACCTTGATAAGTAACCAGTCTGGCCCGAACTGGGATCATAATGGCCGGAGGGAGGAATCCCCCCGTTTGGAGCTTCTCGAGCTCGTTGTGCGAAATAGAGCACCTCCTCCAACTCCCCGGCGGTGAGCTGGGAGCGCGCGAAGAAGAGCCGTGTTGACGATCCATAGTGGAATGGATTTCTAGGTCAAAGGCGATTCGATGGAGTATTCGCGGGAGGAAGACGGTGTGGTTTGGATCTGGATTCTTGCCTCTTTTATAGGCGGGCAACTCGCACAATTGGGGGGTGAAATGCAAAAGACACCCTGGCTTTTCGCATTCATGCGACGCGTGGAAGAGGGCCATTATTTGGCATAGAAGCCGAGGAACACAGTATTCAAGATGAAGCCGGACACTGTTCGGCAGGTACATGGAATTTGAAGGGAGAACCCGCCTTGCAACGCCGAAGACTATAAACGCGCTGGACTTATCGTCATTGAAGCGTGGTTCGGGGGCTACTGAGGGAGTCCTGGACTAGGGGGTGTCCGGATAGCTGGACTATCAATGTCCGCCGGACTATCAAGACTACGAAGATACAAGATTGAAGACTCCGTCCCGTGTCCGGATGGGACATTCAGCAGAACTGCCCGGACCAACAATGCAGCCGAATACGAGGCCCTGTTACATGGTCTCCGGATGGCGGTCTCCATGGGCATTCAACGCCTAGAGGTGTGCGGGGACTCAAACCTTGCAATATCCCAAATAAACGGAGACTTCGACGCCAAGGATCCGAAAATGGCAGCATATCGCAACGCTGTCCTAAAAATGTCAGCTCGGTTTGAAGGACTCGAATTCCATCACATAGCCCGAGATAATAACCAAGCGGCCGACGTCCTGGCACGCATCGGTGCGAAACGTGATGCTGTCCCTCCAAATATCTTCCTGGAATGGCTCTTCAAGCCATTCGTACTATGGGAAGAGGAGCCCGGTAGCTACAAACCGGAGAAAACCGCACCAACTGGTGATTCGGCGGACGACATAACACCCTCCGCCCACGTCATAATGGCAGTAATTGCCGCGTGGACAGAACCTTTCCTAGCCTACTTACTTAGGCAGGAACTTCCCGAAGACCAAAATGAGGCCCGCTGCATAGTCCGGCGGTCGAAGGCCTACAAGGTCCATGAGGGAGAACTTTATAAGAAAAGTACCACCGGAGTCCTTCAAAGGTGTATCTCCGAAGAAGAAGGGCGAAACCTCCTGGCTGAAATTCATGCCGGACTAGGCGGACACCATGCAGCAGCCCGGGCCCTTGTAGGAAAGGCATTCCGTACAGGATTTTATTGGCCGACGGCTCGGGCAGACGCACAGGACTTGGTCCAGCGATGCGTTGGTTGTCAGCTCTTTGCTAATCAGAGCCATATGCCACCCACCGCCCTCAAAACCATACCCATTACCTGGCCTTTCGCGGTCTGTGGGCTTGACATGGTTGGACCCCTTAAAGGGGGAACCCACAAGAAAAAGTACCTATTGGTCATGGTGGATAAATTCACCAAATGGATAGAGGCCAAACCGGTCAAAACGGCAGAGTCCGGACCAGTGATAGACTTTATATCAGGGGTGGTACACCGTTACGGAGTCCCCCACAGCATCATCACCGACAACGGCACGAACTTCACAGCCGACGAGGTTCAGTCATGGTGCAAAAATATGCGCATCAAGCTCGACTATGCGTCAGTCTATCACCCTCAAACCAACGGTCAAGTGGAAAGAGCAAATGGTCTAATAATGAGCGGCATTAAACCCAGACTAGTGAGGTCACTCACCAAATCCGACACACAATGGGTCGAGGAGCTCGACTCCGTACTCTGGGGGCTGCGGACAACGCCTAACCGTACTACCGGATTCACACCATTTTTTATGGTATACGGCGCAGAGGCAGTCTTGCCCTGTGACATTATTCATGACTCACCTCGAGTGCGCATGTATGAGGAAAGAGAGGCCGAGCTTGATCGGCAGGACAACTTGGACACATTGGAGGAAGAACGTGACGTCGCGAAGGCTCATTCCGAATTCTATCAGCAGCAGGCCCGAAGATATCAAAGCAGAGAAGTACGGGCCAAGACTTACAACGTTGGTGAACTAGTTCTACGCCTGCCGGACAAGAAAAAGGACAAGCTCAAGCCCAAATGGGAGGGTCCCTTCATCATCGATCAAGTACTGACCGGCGGAGCATACCGTCTACGAAATGCGTCGGATCACCGACTCGAGCCGAACCCATGGAATGCAGCCCGCCTCCGACGATTCTATGCCTAGCGCCGGATTAAGAGTTCATCCCCTTCCCCCGTCCAAACTTTTACACTTCGGCTGTCTTTTGTTTCTCTTTTTATCCTTTTCACTTAAAAGCCCTTCCGGGCCTATTTTTGCATCCTTTGCATATGCATGATGTGCCATACGCACTCATTATTCCTGGGGGCTTCTTTTACAGAAGCTCAATTATACGCATGATGTGCCATCCGCACTCATTATTCCTGGGGGCTTCTTTTACAGAAGCTCAACTATACGGGTTTTATACCCAGCACATGTGTCAAGCTTCCACATGTACCTTTTACTCGCCATTATATGCATCGATATGACTTAAGTTTTGGCCAAGCTGGGTTGCCTGGCTCCTGTGCTTACCCCTACGTTCTCGATTGTTCGGCTAGGAGGTAAAGGGAGCACCTCTGCGATTGTTACTGCTGGGTCAGCCGGATGTGTACCTCAGACTGGGTGAAGCCGAAAGCTAGCGTTCTTAAGGGAATATTCGGTCGGTGACTTAAAAAGATGACTTTTTACCTATTTATCTATCTGCCCCCAGATGTTTTACTGCTTTCTTTGCAGTCCGGACATGCACTTTAGGGCATGCCTCCCAGCGAAAGGAACCCTTAACGGAACTATTCTCCCTGGAAGATGTTTCTTACTAACCATGTAATATAACATAACTAGTTGGGCACTTGTCTGATAAAGCACTAATGACCCCTACGCCTGGTCTCCATGCATACCACGGTTGTTTCTTAACCAAAAAGGTATTCGGACACACTCCGGACTCTAGGGTCCCGAGGTCGAAGCGAAAAGGTCGGCAAAGACAAACGATCTACAATTCGGCTAGAAGGCATTTCACATGTCACTTTAAAGGATAACATACATTGTCAAATTTATTGATTGTATTCCTCCTCAATCCCGTCTAACAGGCTGTCTAGTTTACAGTCCTGTTGGGAAAATTTAGCAGCCAACTCTACTTGGCTATACACTAAACTCACAGGGATCTCCTTCCCATCGGGCCCCACCGGTCCAACTTCGGCCATGTGGTTGGGATCTGCCTTCTTGTACCGCGTCTTCACCATGGCCCAAGCCTCCCTCGCACCTTGACGGCAAGCCGAAATCTTCCACAAACGGAAGCGCTGCCGCACTCCCTGCAGCTTCTCCGCAAGCTCCCCGAGGCCCTCGGGTAGGGTGAGGGCTGGCCATAAAGCCTGAACGACGCCGCTCATTGCTTGCCGAACTCGTTCGAGTAGCTGCAACAGTTCGGGAAGTTGATCACCCATTAATATGGGCATCTCCTCTGCAGGAAGACCCGTGAGTATACCTACAAGACATATCATGTCAAAATGCTTCCTCGCCGAACTCTTCTTTTCAAAAGAGTTCGCTCAAGCACTTACTATAAATGCTGCGACGAAGCCGCTGATTCTCCTTAACGGAGCCGGACAGCTCGGCCTGAGAGCCTTTCAGCTCTTCTCCGAGCTTGCCGTTGGCATCTTGGAGCTTGTTCCTTTCCTGCTGAACCCTATTCAGCACACTCTCGCCGGCCTTTAGCTGGCGTAGCAATGCTTGCCTGTCCGGATCTTGTCCGGCGGTACCTGCAAATGTGATTATTAGACTCGCGCGCACGCCGCACAGCGCTTATATTTATTAATAAAAATGTGTTACCAGGAGGGGTCTTTCCGTCTCCTCCTGCGGCAGCAAGTGCGGCCTCAAGTTGGGCCTTGCAATCTTGCAGCTCCCGAGACAGCTGGGCGTTCTTCTTGTTAAGTGCCTGAAATTTATAATGATCCTTAAATCAGTTAGCATAACTAATTTAAGTCTCGGGGGCTACTGGTATATACAACCATTAAAATTCCCTTACCCGTATGTCTTTCACATACTGCTCCGTGGCTCTGGTAAAACCATTTTGAGCAGCACGGAGATGCGCGTCCCCTGCGTTAAAAGCATCCAATGCCTCGGGGGAAAAGCACGCTTCTTGAAATACTGTCCGGCGGCGCCTATGGTTCATGGCGCTCTCCACCTCAGACTTGGTGGCAGACAGTCTGTCGGTATCCTCCGTTGGAGAAGGATCCGGCTCGCGTCTTGCGCTTGCCTCCCGCTCCAGGCCGGGCGCTGGAGCCTGGCCGGTGTTGGTCGGATTGGCAATTCTTGCGCTCGCAGTCCGGCGAGCGCTTTTTCTCCTACAAAGATCATGAGCACTCAGACGTTTCCTCGGAACGTTGCTCTAAAAATTCAAATACGAGCTATACCTTCGCGGTGACGTTTCCGTCCGCACTACGCTCCTTTTCCGCCTGTTGGTTCGGACTGACCTCTGTTGGTCGGCCACCGCGGGCTCGGCTTCCTGCCGTAAAGGCACTTCCTGCAAAATACCATCGTTCGCGAAGGTCATAAATGGGCAGGGATGAGATAATGGTGTCCGGACTTCGGTCGCGGTCACCTGGGAAGCCGGACTTAGTCCGGGGTAGTCCGCCGTAATGGCGACCAAAGCATTGTCTATGCTGAGCTGGTGATACACCCCGTCGATCAGCTCCACCTCGATATCCGGGTCCTCTTCGGAGGCCGGGCCCAGGGATCCTTCTGGATCCTCGGGTTGCGGAGCAGGACTTACCATGTCCTCCACAATCCGGCGTAGACCCTGCGCCGAAGACATAATGTAGGAAGCTTAAACTTCGAAAGCATGGGCTGGGCCCTTCAAGGTGTTCACTTACCCATCCTCTGGGGCTGATCATGGAAAACCCATTCAAAGGGTTTGTTCGAAGGAAATCCTCCTTCTCCCCCTTGTACAGGCTGGACAGGATCTTCACCAGATCCTCGGTCGAATCCGGCCCTTTGCGGCCATGCCGGGTAGCATCGTCTTCCCCGTTGAAATCCCACATGGGATGGCCTCTGTATTGCAGTGGTTGTACCCCTCGCTTGATGCATGTCGCCATGACTCCGATCATGGTCAAGCCGGAATGAGCCATTAATCTTATCCAGCCCATCAAGTAATGGACGCTCTTGTCTTCCTCCAATCGGGGGCTCCGCGGGCGCCAGCTGAGGCGTTTCTTCAAGGGAGCAGCACTAAACTCCGGGAGGCCGATCCGAACTGGGTCTGGCAGCGGAGCGTCTTCTATATAAAACCATTCCGAGGGCCAGTCTTCGGACGCCTTCTTGGGAGTGCCGGATAGGTATCCGGTCCCGGCGATGCGCCATATTTCGGCGCCGCCCACTTGATATATGGACCCCTGGTAAGAACGGGGTACGAGGCAAAACAGCCTCTTCCACAATGCGAAATGGGGCTCAATGCCCAGGAATAGCTCGCAAAGAGCTACGTAGCCCGCGATATGCAGGACAGAGGTGGGCGTGAGGTGGTGGAGCTGGAGTCCGTAGAACTTCAGGAGCCCGCGGAGGAACGGATGTATTGGAAATCCGAGTCCCCTTGTCAGATAAGGGAAAAAACATACTCGCTCCCCCCTATTGGGGCTTGGAGTGTCCTCCGCCTGTCTCCCACCTTGATAAGTAACCAGTCCGGCCCGGACTGGGATCATAATGGCCGGAGGGAGGAATCCCCCCGTTTGGAGGTTCTTGAGCTCGTTGTGCGAAATAGAGCACCTCCTCCAACTCCCCGGCGGTGGGCTGGGAGCGCGCGAAGAAGAGCCGTGTTGACGATCCATGGTGGAATGGATTTCTAGGTCAAAGGCGCTTCGATGGAGTATTCGCGGGAGGAAGATGGTGTGGTTTGGATCTGGATTCTTGCCTCTTTTATAGGCGGGCAACTCGCACAATTGGGGGGTGAAATGCAAAAGACACCCCGGCTTTTCGCATTCGTGCGACGCGTGGAAGAGGGCCATTATTTGGCATAGAAGCCGAGGAGCCCAGTATTCAAGATGAAGCCGGACACTGTTCGGCAGGTACATGGAATTTGAAGGGAGAACCCGCCTTGCAACGCCGAAGACTATAAATGCGCTGGACTTATCGTCATTGAAGCCTGGTTCGGGGGCTACTGAGGGAGTCCTGGACTAGGGGGTGTCCAGACAGCCGGACTATCAATGTCCGCCGGACTATCAAGACTACGAAGATACAAGATTGAAGACTCCGTCCCGTGTCCGGATGGGACTTTCCTTGGCATGGAAGGAAAGCTTGGCAATACGGATATGTAGATCTCCTACCATTGTAACCGACTCTGTGTAACCCTAGCCCTCTCCGGTGTCTATATAAACCGGAGGGCTTTAGTCCGTAGGACAACATACATTACAACAATCATACCATAGGCTAGCTTCGAGGGTTTAGCCTCCTTGATCTCGTGGTAGATCTACTCTTGTACTACCCATATCATCAATATTAATCAAGCAGGACGTAGGGTTTTACCTCCATCGAGAAGGCCCGAACCTAGGTAAAAACATCGTGTCCCTCGTCTCCTGTTACCATCCGCCTAGACGCATAGTTCAGGACCCCCTACCCGAGATCCGTTGGTTTTGACACCGACACATATCATACGGCACCTTTGAGTTCATCACACGTTCAGATCGATGACGTCCCACGAACTCCGATCCAGCAGAGCTTCACGGGAGAGTTCCGTCAGCACGACGGCGTGATGACGGTGACATTCCTTTTCTTCGAAACACTGAAATAGGCAAAAGAACAGCAATTCGGGCTGGGCCTCCGATCAGTAGGTTAGTCCCAAAAATGATATAAATATGTAAAGTAAAGCCCATAAATGTTCAAAACGGGTAATATAATAGCATGGAACAATCAAAAATTATAGATATGTTGGAGACATATCAATCCACTTGCCAAATTTCATAATCATAAAATGCATCAATTGCTAACATGATTCGGACAGACTTAAGCATCGCTATGGGTGAGAAAGTCTCATCGTAGTCAACTCCTTGAACTTGTTGAAAACCTTTCACAACAAGTCGAGCTTTGTAAATAGTAACATTACCGTCTGCGTCGGTCTTCTTCTTAAAGATCTATTTATTTTCTATGGCTTGCCGATCATCGGGCAAGTCCACCAAAGTCCACACTTTGTTCTCATACATGGATCCCATCTCGGATTTCATGGCCTCAAGCCATTTCGCGGAATCTGGGCTCATCATCGCTTCCTCGTAGTTCATAGGTTCATCATGGTCTAGTAACATAACTTCCAGAATAGAATTACCATACCACTCTGGTGCGGATCTTACTCTGAAAGACCGATGAGGTTCGGTAGTAACTTGATCTGAAGCTTCATGATCATCATCATTAGCTTCCTAACTAATTGGTGTAGGAATCATAGGAACTGATTTCTACGATGAACTACTTTCCAACAAGGGAGCAGCTACAGTTACCTCATCAAGTTCTACTTTCCTCCCACTCACTTCTTTCGAGAGAAACTCATTCTCTAGAAAGGAACCATTCTTAGCAACAAAGATTTTGCCTTCGGATCTGTGATAGAAGGTGTACCCAACAGTTTCCTTTGGGTATCCTATGAATACGCACTTTTTTGATTTGGGTTCGAGCTTATCAGGTTGAAGCTTTTTCACATAAGCATCGCAGCCCCAAACTTTCAGAAACGACAACTTTGGTTTCTTGCCAAACCACAGTTCATAAGGCGTCGTCTCAACGGATTTAGATGGTGCCCTATTTAAAGTGAATGCAGCCATCCCTAAGCATAACCCCAAAATGATAGTGGTAAATCAGTAAGAGACATCATAGATCGCACCATATCTAATAAAGTACGGTTACGACGTTCAGGCACACCATTTCACTTTGGTGTTCCAGGTGGTGTTAATTGTGAAACTATCCCATGTTGTTTCAAATGAAGACCAAATTCATTACTCAAATATTCTCCTCCACGATCAGATCGTAGAAACTTTATTTTCTTGTTACGATGATTTTCCACTTCACTCCAAAATTCTTTGAACTTTTCAAATGTTTCAGACTTATGCTTCATTAAGTAGATATAACCATATTTGCTTATCATCTATGAAGGTAAGAAAATAACGATACCCACCGTGAGCATCAATACTCAATGGACCACATACATCGGTATGTATTATTTCCAACAAGTCAGTAGCTCATTCCATTGTTCTGGAGAATGGAGTTTTAGTTATATTACCCATAAGGCACGGTTCGCAAGCACCAAGTGATTCATAATCAAGTGATTCCAAAAGTCCATCAGTATGGAGTTTCTTCATGCGCTTTACACCCATATGACCCAAACGGCAGTGCCACAAATAAGTTGCACTATCATTATTAAACGTCAGTCTTTTGGCTTCAACAATATGAATATGTGTATCACTACTATCGAGATTCAACAAAAATAGACCACTCAGCAGGGGTGCATGACCATAAAAGATATTACTCATATAAATAGAACAACCATTATTCTCTGATTTAAATGAATAACCGTCTCGCATCAAACAAGATCCAGATATAATGTTCATGCTCAACGCTGGAACCAAATAACAATATTCAGGTCTAAAACTAATCCCTATGGTAGATGTAGAGGTAGCGTGCCGACCGCGATCACATCGACTTTGGAACCATTTCCCACGCGCATCGTCACCTCGTCCTTAGTCAATCTTCGCTCAATCTATAGCCCCTGTTTCGAGTTGCAAATATGAGCAACAGAACCAGTATCAAATACCCAGGCGCTACTGCGAGCATTAGTTAAGTACACATCAATAACATGTATATCAAATATACCTTTCTCTTTGCCATCCTTCTTATCCGCCAAATACTTGGGGCAGTTCCGCTTCCAATGACCAGTCCCTTTGCAGTAGAAGCACTCAGTTTCAGGCTTAGGTCCAGACTTGGGTTTCTTCTCTTGAGAAGCAACCTTTTTGCCATTCTTCTTGAAGTTCCCTTTCTTCCCTTTGCCCTTTTTCTTGAAACTAGTGGTCTTATTGACCATCAACACTTGATGCTCCTTTTCGATTTCTACCTCCGCGGCCTTTAGTATCGCGAAGAGCTCGGGAATATTCTTGTTCATCCCTTGCATATTATAGTTCATCACGAAGATTTTGTAGCTTGGTGGCAGTGATTGAAGAACTCTATCAATGACACTATCATCAGGAAGATTAACTCCCAGTTGAGTCAAGTGGTTCTGGTACCCAGACATTTTGAGTATGTGTTCACTGACAGAACTATTCTCCTCCATTTTGCAGCTATAGAACTTGTTGGAGACTTCATATCTCTCAACTCGGGCATTTGCTTGAAATATTAAATTCAACTCTTGGAACATCTCATATGCTCCATGACGTTCAAAACATCTTTGAAGTCCCGATTCTAAGCCATAAAGCATGGCACACTGAACTATCGAGTAGTCATCAGCTTTGCTCTGCCAGACATTCTTAACGTCATCAGTAGCATCTACAGCAGGCATGGCACCTAGCGGTGCTTCCAGGACGTAATTCTTCTGTGCAGCAATGAGGATAATCCTCAAGTTACGGACCCAGTCCGTGTAGTTGCTGCCATCATCTTTCAACTTAGCTTTCTCTAGGAATGCATTAAAATTCAAAGGAACGGTAGCACGGGGCATTGATCTACAAACATAGACATGCAAAATACTATCAGGTACTACGTTCATGATAAATTAAAGTCCTATTAATCATATTACTTAAGAACTCCCACTTAGATAGACATCCCTCTAATCATTTAAGTGATCACGTGATCCAAATCAACTAAACCATGTCCGATCATCACGTGAGATGTAGTAGTTTTCAATGGTGAACATCACTATGTTGATCATATCTACTATATGATTCACACTCGACCTTTCGGTCTCAGTGTTCCGAGGCCATATCTGCATATGCTAGGATCGTCAAGTTTAACCCGAGTATTCTGCGTGTGCAAAACTGGCTTGCACCCATTGTATGTGAACGTAGAGCTTATCACACCCGATCATCACGTGGTGTCTCGGCACGACGAACTGTAGCAACGGTGCATACTCAGGGAGAACACTTGTACCTTGAAATTTAGTAAGGGATCATCTTATAATGCTACCGACGTTCTAAGCAAAATAAGATTCATAAAGGACAAACATCACATGCAATCAAAATATGTGACATGATATGGCCATCATCATCTTGTGCTCATGATCTCCATCACCGAAGCATCATCGTGATCTCCAACATCACCGGCGCGACACCTTGATTTCCATCGTAGCATCGTTATCGTCCCGCCACCTATTGTTACTATGACTATCGCTACCGCTTAGTGATAAAGAAAAACAATTACATGGCGATTGCACTGCAGACAATAAAGCGACAACCATATGGCTCCTGCTAGTTGCCGATAACTTTGTTACAAAACATGATCATCTCATACAAAAATTTATATCACATCATGCTTGACCATATCACATCACAGCAAGCCCTGCGAAAACAAGTTAGACGTCCTCTACTTTGTTGTTGCAAGTTTTATGTGGCTGCTACGGGCTTCTAGCAAGAACCGTTCTTACCTACGCATCAAAACCACAACGATTTTTTGTCAAGTCTGATGTTTTAACCTTCAACAAGGACCGGGCATAGCCACACTCGATTCAACTAAAGTTGGAGAAACAGACACTCACCAGCCACCTATGTGCAAAGCACGTCGGTAGAACCAGTCTCGCGTAAGCATACGCGTAATGTCGGCCTGAGCCGCTTCATCCAACAATACCACCGAATCAAAGTATGACTATTATCGCCCACAACTCTTTGTGTTCTACTCGTGCATATAACATCTACGCATAGACCTGGCTCTGATGCCACCGTTGGGGAACGCAGTAATTTCAAAATTTTCCTACGATCACGCAAGATCTATCTATGAGATTTGTAGCAACAAGAGGGGAGAGTGTGTCCACGTACACTCGTAGACCAAAAACGGAAGCGTTATGACAACACGGTTGATGTAGTCGTACGTCTTCATGATCCGACCAATCTTAGCACCGAACGTACGGCACCTCCGCGATCAGCACACGTTCAGCTCAGGGATGTCCCTCGTACTCTTGATCCAGTTGAGGCCAAGGGAGAGTTTCGTCAGCACGACGGCATGATGACGGTGATCATGAAGTTACCGCCGCAGGGCTTCGCCTAAGCACTACGACGATATGACCAAGGTGTGTAACTGTGGAGGGGGGCACCGCACACGGCTAAACAATGTCAACTTTGTCTATGCGGTGCCCCCTCCCCCGTATATAAAGGAGTGAAGGAGGGGGGAGGGCCGGCTGTCGATGTCAAAACCGGCGGATCTCAGGTAGGGGGTCCCGAACTGTGCGTCTAGGCGGATGGTAACAGGAGACAAGGGACGCGATGTTTTTACCCAGGTTCGGGCCCTCTCGATGGAGGTAAAACCCTACTCCTGCTTGATTGATATTGATGATATGGGTAGTACAAGAGTGGATCTACCACGAGATCAAGGAGGCTAAACCCTAGAAGCTAGCCTATGGTATGATTGTTGTTATTTTTGTCGTCCTACGGACTAAAACCCTCCGGTTTATATAGACACCGGAGAGGGCTAGGGTTACACAGATTCGGTTACAATGGTAGGAGATCTACATATCCGTATCGCCAAGCTTGCCTTCCACGCCAAGGAAAGTCCCACCCGGACACAGGATGAAGTCTTCTATCTTGTATCTTCATAGTCTTGGAGTCCGGCCGATGATGATAGTTCGGCTATCTGGACACCCCCTAGTCCAGGACTCCCTCAGTAGCCCCTGAACCAGGCTTCAATGACGACGAGTCCGGCGCGCATATTGTCTTCGGCATTGCAAGGCGGGTTCCTCCTCCGAATAATTCATAGAAGATTGTGAACACCAGGATAGTGTCCGGCTCTGTAAAATAAATTCCACATACCACTGTAGAGAGAATAATATTTACACAAGTTCAATCTGCTGACGTATTTTGTGGCGTGACGTCACACCACAACCAAGCCTTTACTCGAATCATTTTTATTATACCACCTCAGCGTGTTTAGCGAAGCGGTTTCCTTGGCACGTCTTGTCGAAGCAGAGATCGTGTTCCCCTTATTCCGGGATTCCCATCAATACGGACGTGGGTAACCCAACCGCGCCCGTTGCCACGCCCCCTCCATCGAAGGCGAGTTCCAAACGGTCACGGGGAGGGCTCTTGGTATTCTCCCTCTTTATAATGAGACCAAGGCTCGTTCTTTTTCTTCAATCCTCAATCGAATCCGCCCCTCGTCCTGAGTTCCAACACCCAGGGCTCCTGATTCGGGCACTTTGGACCTTCGAAAATGTCTGGCTCCGACCTACAGGGCCGGTGGATGCCCTCCTCCATCACGGAATAGGACGTGTTAAAGCTGAGAGAAGCCAGGTACTTAACCTACGAGATTTCGCACAGGTTGTCTGCCCAAGGGCAAGTCATTCCTACTCCCGAGCCTGGCGAGAGTGTTGTGTTCGTGTCTCACCTCCGTCGGGGTTTAGGATTCCCGATGGATCCTTTCGTGGGGGGGCTCATGTTTTATTATGGGCTGGAATTCCACGACTTGGCTCCGGAGTCCATCCTCCATATCTCATCATTTATTGTCGTCTGCGAAGCCTTCCTCCGCACTACCCCTCACTTCGGTTTGTGGCTCAAAACCTTCAACGTGGAGCCGAAGATGATCGAGGGTCGTCAAGCAGAGTGCGGCGGGGAAGTTGTAAGCAAGAGGGCCGATGCTCCATGGCCCGAGGGCTCTTTTCAGGAGGAGCTCGGCTTGTGGCAACAGGAGTGGTTCTATATCACCGCTCCCAGGGGCAGCAGGCAGAGGCCGCCGCCCGTCTTTCGCTCGGGCCCTCCACAATGGCTGACGTCATGGGTCAACAAAGGGCTTGACTGGGGGCCATCCAAGGACGTACCCCTATTGCAGGGCCGGATTCGAGACCTCCAAGAGAGGGAGATCAATCTGGTCGTAGTAACGCAAGTTATGCTGATTCGATGTCTTCTACCATGCAAACGTCGCCCCCTCCGCCTGTGGGAATTCAATCCGGAGGGGCCACGAGCTCTCCAACACTTCATGGGTACGACACCCGTGGAGATGTACAAACTGTTCTTCGGATCACAAGAGGTGTGTCCGGAATTGACCGAGGACGCCGGCTTAAGCTGCAATCGCCCGGATACTCAAGTAAGTAGTCCTGTGTCCAGACATACCGTTCGTTTGCATATCATAGATTTGCCTTTTAACCAATCGTCCTTTGAACAGGAGTGGATAGCGCAAGCAAAACTGATACGGTGTCCGTCCCCCCTCCCGGAGACCACGCCGGATCCCGTGTTGGTCAAGATGCTGGAGGTTGCGCCTTCAGAAGAGGGCGAAGGGGAAAACAGAGAGACTACCACCTCCACCAAGGAGGCTTTCAAGAAAGGGGGGATCGAGAATCCCTCCTTCCAGGGGGAGAAGAGGACCGCTTCCGAAGATCCGGAGGCTAAGGCCTCAAAGCGGGGGAAGAAATCTTCACCGGAGGGTCCTGCACCAGGAGAAGCCCCGGCCGCACTATCTCCCCAAAGGAATCAGCCCTCCAGCGAGCCGTAAGTGGAAAAAGGGGAGTTTTGTAATAAGGGACATCCTTATTTTTGTTTCTGAGGATAACCGAAGTTTTTACCTTGTAGTTCGGATCTCCGCCCTTCTCAGTTGAGCTCATCTTCGGGGGACCTTCGTCCGGAGATGATGGAGAGCGAGACGCCTCCATCTGCCGCACCGTCAGGCGGGGCGGACGACCCTGAGATGTCGTCGCGGAGGGTCTCCCCGAGTCCGGCAGGGTCGAAGAGTTCGGCACCAACTGGTGTATGGCCGGGGGAGCTGAAGGATCTGCTCGAGAGGGCGTCTATCTCAGAAGATCACCGTACATTAATGAGTACGGTGATTGAAAGAATTTCATCCGCTGAGAGCGGGTTGCATGATGCCGTCAGAAGTTTACTAGCGGGGTTTGAGGTACGTAAAAATGACATGCCTTTTGACAGTGTTGCACATAGAGTGCGCCCTGTATAGATAGTAGCCCTTGAGACTCGGTATGTTGTCAGAAGTGACAGCGTGCCGAGGATCATAATCTCAGTTTTAATATGTCGCCATTCCTATTCAGGGGGCGGAGCGTTCGGTGGCCAGCCGGACTGATAGAGTTGCCGAACTGAAGCGGCAGCTGGATGTTGCGGATGCGGACATCGCGCTGGTCAATAGGCGACTTGACGAGTCACAAGGTGAGTGGTTTCTCCGTGGTCAACTGGTAAGGGAGCTGACGCCCATTCCTTACAAAATATATGCTTGATGCAGATGGTGCCGCTGCTGCAGAAAACCTTCGGGCAGAGCTTGCTCGAGCCAAGGAGCAAGCCAGAAAAAGTGATGCGGCTGCCTCGAAGGCAGCGGAGGAGCTAAAAGCCGAAAAGGCTGCTCACTGCCGAAGCAGGGAGGAGATGGCCGGAATGGCCGTGAAGCTAAAAGATGCTACCGACCGCTATGAGGTTCTTGAAAGAGAACGCCAAGTAGAGCAAGAGGACCTGAAGAAGGCCACCGCCGAAGCCAAGGATGCCCGTTCTGCAATGAGGGCTATAAAGGAGGAGCTGTGTCAGGCCAGAGACATTACGGCTGGAAAGCCCTTTCTGCTGTGCAGGAAGTTCACGGATCAGAAGTATGCTCAGTTGGGCCAGCTGTGGGGTGTGGAGGATCCTTATCTGGATTTGGCGGCGAGTGCGGCGGACGCGGTCATGCACTTCCGGAGCCAAAAGGATCACGAAATGGAAGAGCTTTTTTGGTCTCAATTCCATAGTCCGGAGCGTCCTCTTCCCTTAACCGATCAGTTGGCTGAGTGGGCTGAGCTGAATAGATTGTCCGGATTTGCCATGATGGATGTGGTGACTCATCTGTGGCCGGAAAGGCCCAAGCTGAAGAGCTATTTTGGCTTACTGCAGCAATTCCTTGGGGCGGTGCCGCATATCAAGGCGATGAAGCGGTAGGCATGCATAGAGGGTGCACGGATGGCTCTCGCCCGTGTTAAGACATACTGGGCGGAGATGGATGCCACCGATGTTGCATCCCGGGGTTCGGACAAGAGCCGGTTACCCGCCAAGCACTATTTTGGGGAAGTCCTGCAGGGCGCTCATTTAATAGAGTCGCAGTGCTCGAAAAATGTTATGTTCAAATGATATGTATGATTTGTGAAACCATATTTATAATGCAACGGCTTTTTATACTTGTGCGTTCAAGTATTGAAATATCTCCTGTGCGGCCGTTAATGTATATGTGTATATAACCTGAAAGATGGCAGTCTTCGGCTTCAGCCCCCACGCACATGGTGTGGGGGTGTTTGCAAAAGGGCGCATTTTCACACTTAATCCAACGTCTTGGTCCTGTGAAGGAGGTGGTAGCGTAGCAAACTAGGCAACCAGACTATAATGCTTTATCACTTTCACTTAGCCATAGGAGTTCGAAGGTGGGGCTACGATATAGCCCCTAGGGGCACCGCGCTCTCCGAATTCGGGGCGCGTATGTGCCTGACCGGGAAACGGTCCTTCGTCAAAGCGGAGGAATTCTAGACATTCCGGTAGTCGATCGAGTGGTTGACCAGTCTCTCGCTATATCATGACAGTCAGTTTTCGGCTTTCTCTACTGAGGTGCTCGCCAGGCTGAACCGGGGCACAATCGCAGTAGTTCTCCTGGTGCCGCGTTAGCCGATGATATGGAACGTAAGGCAGCAAAGCACAGGAGCCGGGCAAACCCAACATTTAACCAAAGACATGATTCGGAGCTGATGCATATAAGGCCTAACTCGAGACGCCGAACACTCCCTGAGGTATTCGGTCTTTATGATAACGGGCAGAACAATGCCCTAAGCCCCTAGTGTCCAGGTACGGGCGAGAACTTCTGACGCGGGTCGATGCCAAAACGCCAGCCTCCTCCTCAGTTATGGTAAGAAACCGGGGGATGTGTATCAACAAGAGACAGTAAGAAAGGTTTACGCAGGGTCTTAATCTGAAAAGAATCCTTGCAACGGGTCCCTGCTGCACGTCTGCGCCTATGTCTCCGTTGTGCTGTATCCTGGACGGGTGTAGCATGCTGTTCATCTGTAAAAGAGAAGAACTTAGTTTGAAAAGATATCGTGCAAAAAATGTATTTAAAACAGAGTATGATTTAAAAAATGAATAAGGTTGAGCTCTATTGGCTCCCATTGTCCGTGCTTGCAGCCCCTTGTAAAGGGGTATGCGGCTAGTAAGCCCCTAGTTTATTTATGCCGGACTCGCCTAACCGTGTCCGGGGTCTGAACGACCTGTTTTGTAGGGGCTTTGATTAACAAGGCCGGTTTAGTGTGTGGCTGTCAAGGCAGTCTCACGTTCTTCCGTGGTCGAGGAACACTCGAAGTTACCTTTTAATGAGATGATGCCGCGTGGACCGGGCATTTTAAGTGTAAGAGACGCGTAATGCGGTATTGCGTTAAAGCGGGCGAAAGCTTCACGTCCCAATAGTGCTTGATGGCTACTTTTAAATGGGGCGATATGGAAGATTAGCTTTTCGCGACAGAAGTTGTCGGATGAACCGAACACAACCTCTAGTAGTACAGAGCCTGTACAATTGGCATAAAGGCCTGGCGTCACTCCTTTGAAGGAAGTGCGGCTATGGCGAATTTTGGTAGGGTCTATCCCCATTCTGTGAATGGTGTCCTGGTATAGTAGGTTTATATCACTGCCGCTGTCCATTAGGACTTGTGTAAATTGTAGTCCGTCGATTATAGGATCCAATATCAAGGCAGTCCATCCTGCGTTTCAAATACTTCTGGAGTAATCCAGATGGTCGAAGGTAATTGGTTTTGACATCCAACCTCGGGATTCCGCTGGGGTGGACCGTGCGACGAGTACTTTAGCAGGTGCCGCACTATTGTTCCGTGTTATCACGTGAAGTGAGTTCACTATTTTGACTTCTTGTGGGAAAGTCTTTTGTTTTCCGATGCTCTGCTTGTGGGGTTCGTCATCGTCTTCGCTTGGTGTGTCGAGCCCCTTGTGTTCGGCGTTAAGTCGGCCGGACTGTTTGAAGACCCAACAATCTCGGTGGGTATGGTTTGCAGGCTTCCCGGGGGTGCTGTGGATTTGACATATCCTATCCAAAATTTTGTTTAGGTTGGATAGCTCGTCACTGTTGTCCTTAAGAGGCAGTGTTTTGTTGTTCGGCTGAGAGCTTTTGAACCCGGCGTTGACCGCCGTGCTCTTTGGGCCATTTTCCTTATTCCGGCGCTGATCTTTTCCGCGTCGTGATTTCCCATTTCCATCTCTGACCTTGGATGTACTCGGGTCGTTGGTGCTGCATCTTGCCAGCCAGCTATCTTCTCTCGCGCAAAAGCGGGTCATGAGGCTCGTTCGCGCGGCCATTGTTCTTGGTTTTTCCTGGCCGAGGTGTCTGGTGAGCCATTCGTCTCGGACGTTATGTTTAAAAGCTGCTAAGGTTTCGGCGTCCGGACAGTCGACTATTTGGTTCTTTTTGGTGAGGAACCTGTTCCAAAATTTGTGTGCTGACTCTCCGGGCTGTTGAGTTATGTGATTTAAATCATCTGCAGCTGGAGGGCGGACATAAGTCCCTTGAAAATTTGCTCGAAACGCATCCTCGAGCTCTTCCCAACTTCCAATGGTATTTTCTGGGAGGCTTTTGAGCCAATGCCGAGCTGGCCCTTTGAGCTTGAGGGGTAGGTATTTTATGGCATGGAGATCGTCTCCTCTAGCCATATGTATGTGTAGGATGTAATCCTCAATCCAGACTCCGGGGTCTGTTGTTCCGTCGTATGCCTCTATGTTTACGGGCTTGAATCCCGCTGGAAATTCATGATCCAGTACCTCATCGGTGAAACATAGTGGCTGTGCGGCGCCCCTGTATTTAGGTGTGCCGTTATCTTCGAACACTCGGCGTGTTGTGTTGCTTCCTGGAGCCTTCTTTTTTGGTGTATCCACCATGTATACGTCATATGACGAGGTGGATTTCCAGTGCCCAGTAGGCGCTGGTTCTTGGTCGTCTCCGGCATCGTCGTCCATACCGTCGATGTCTTCGGAGTCGAAGTCTAGCATGTCGGTTAGATCGTCGACAGTGGCTACTAAGTGGGTGGTGGGTGGGGTTCGAATTTCTTTGTCGTCCGCATCCCAACCTTCCTTACCGCCGTCTGGCCAGGGCTCTCCTGATAACGAGAGATATTTTAGCAAATTCAGGATGTCGCCGAAAGGTGAGTGTTGAAAGATGTCCGCAGCGGTGAACTCCATGATCGGCGCCCAATCGGATTCGATTGGTAGGGGCGCAGGAGGTTCGGAGTCCGGCACCTCAGAGTCACGAGCTTCACAAGGGCAAGGTCAGTATTCGGTTCCATCGCCGTAGAGGTTGCAGCCCCCGAGGCGGTGTCTAGCCACCCGTCCTCGATCTGCGCGGCCGGCTCCGAATTAGGGATCGGGGCGGACTCGTGTGCGGCCTCCAGGACACTGTCCGGCAGCAGAGCTAAATCGTGCCCATCGTGACAGTGCGGCGCGCTCGGCTGTGGCTCGAATCCATCGAAGATCAAGTCTCCGCGGATGTCAGCCGTGAAGTTTAGACTTCCAAATCTGACCTGACGGCCAGGGGCGTAGCTTTCGATCTGCTCCAGATGGCCAAGCGAATTGGCCCGCAGTGCAAACCCGCCGAATACGAAGATCTGTCCGGGGAGAAAAGTCTCACCCTGGACTGCGTCGTTGGTGATGATCGAAGGAGCCATCGAGCCTATTGGTGACGACACAGAGGAACTCTCAATGAAAGCACCAATGTCGGTGTCAAAACCGGCGGATCTCGGGTAGGGGGTCCCGAACTGTGCGTCTAGGCGGATGGTAACAGGAGACAAGGGACACGATGTTTTTACCCAGGTTCGGGCCCTCTCGATGGAGGTAAAACCCTACTCCTGCTTGATTGATATTGATGATATGGGTAGTACAAGAGTGGATCTACCACGAGATCAAGGAGGCTAAGCCCTAGAAGCTAGCCTATGGTATGATTGTTGTTATTGTTGTTGTCCTACGGACTAAAACCCTCCGGTTTATATAGACACCGGAGAGGGCCAGGGTTACACAGAGTCGGTTACAATGGTAGGAGATCTACATATCCATATCACCAAGCTTGCCTTCCACACCAAGGAAAGTCCCATCCGGACACGGGACGAAGTCTTCAATCTTGTATCTTCATAGTCTTGGAGTCCGGCCGATGATGATAGTTCGGCTATCCGGACACCCCCTAGTCCAGGACTCCCTCACCGGCCCTCTATTGCGCGCCCTGGAGGAGTCCTACTCCCACCGGGAGTAGGATTCCCCTCCCCCTTCCCTAGTTGGACTAGGAGAGAAGGAATGGGGAGAGAGGGAGGAAGGAAAGGGGGGCCGGCCCCCCACCCAATTTGGATTGGGCTTGGGGGGTGCGCCCTCCACCTGGCCGCCTCCTCCTCTCTCCCACAATGGCCCAATAAGGCCCATATACTTCCCGAGGGTTCCGGTAACCTCCCGGTACCATTCCGATGTCCAAACATAGGCTTCCAATATATCAATCTTGATGTCTTGACCATTTAGAGACTCCTCGTCATGTCCGTGATCACATCCGGGACTCCGAACTACCTTCGGTGCATCAAAACACATAAACTCATAATACCAATCGTCATCAAATGTTAAGCATGCGGACCCTACGGGTTCGAGAACTATGTAGACACGACCGAGATACATCACCGGTCAATAACCAATAGTGGAACCTGGATGCTCATAATTGTTCCTACATATTCTATGAAGATCTTTGTTGGTCAAACCGCATAACAACATACGTTGTTCCCTTTGTCATCGGTATGTTACTTGCCCGAGATTCGATCGTCAGTATCTCAATACCTAGTTCAATCTCGTTACCGACAAGTCTCTTTACTCGTTCCGTAATACTTCCTCCCGCAACTAATTCATTTGTTACAATGCTTGCAAGGCTTATAGTGATGAGTATTACCGAGAGGCCCCAGAGATACCTCTCTGAAACATGGAGTGACAAATCCTAATCTCGATCTATGCCAACCCAACAAACACCTTCGGAGACACCTGTAGAGCACCTTTATAATCACCCTTTTACGTTGTGACGTTTGGTAGCACACAAAGTGTTTCTCCGGTATTCGGGAGTTGCATAATCTCATGGTCTGAGGAACTTGTATAAGTCATGAAGAAAGCAGTAGCAATGAAACTAACACGATCATAATGCTAAGCTAATGGAAGGGTCATGTCCATCACATCATTCTCCTAATGATGTGATCCTGTTCATCAAATGAAAACACATGTGTATGGTTAGGAAACTTAACCATCTTTGATTAACGAGCTAGTCAAGTAGAGGCATACTAGGGACTATATGTTTTGTCTATGTATTCACACATGTACTAAGTTTCCGGTTAATACAATTCTAGCATGAATAATAAACATTTATCATGAATTAAGGAAATAAATAATAACTTTATTATTGCCTCTAGGGCATATTTCCTTCAGTCCAGTGGTTGGGGAACTTGACGATGCGCCTCCTCACAAAGAAGCATCATATCACACGAGATAAGCATGCACCTTGTCCTTGTCACCAATACGCGAAAAAAGAGTGTTGCGGAAGATCTGGTGCATGAGGTCAAGGAAAGGGTTGAGAAACCAAGACTGTGTGCCATTGGCTAACTTCTTCTCCACAAGGAATGGTTGAAGCTTGTTCTTGTTGGCAGACTCTGGGTTGCCGTGAGGGCGGACACAAACTGGCACATTGAGCCCCTCATCACGAACGTGCATCATCTCCATGAACTCCTTACACTTAGCAGACATCCTCTTCCCATTGGTCATCCAAGTCATAGTCCGCTCCTCATCCGTGTGGAAGTGGAAAGAAGCAAAGAACCGAGCCACGAACTCTGGGTCAAAGTCCATGTGGAACGTGTTAAATTCTTCAATGCCAAACTGTTCCACCAAATCCAACGCCTCACCAAAGTATGCCCCGGTCCTTCTTCAGATGATTCATATTAATCCACTGCATTGGAACATAGAAGTTCTGCTTGGACTTGATCACATCGATGTAGATGAGATTTTGCTGCTTGGTCCAGAACAACTCATTCCCTCTGACATTCTCATGAGGGTTCACATAGGGGTTGATCCTCCTTTGAGTGATGAACTCGGCTAGAGGCATATCGTCCATGCGAACAACGGTCTTCTTGACGTTGTTGTGGGGCATTGGAGCCCTCAGGTGCTTCTTGATTGCGAAGCCTCTTGGAGCTCGTGTTGCGGCAGGGATTCGAGCGACGAACATTGGAGCCACCACCTATGACACACAACACAAACACACGAGAAGAACAAAAAGGGTCATTGCAAAGACCAAGTCCAAAACAAAGGAAACATGTAGAAATGAGATTGGGTAGTCACAACAAGGTAGTTTATATGTCAACGGTAGTGCCGCACCATGAGGCGGACGCAAAAAGTTACAACACCTCTAGCCGCAGTAGTACTGTGCCGGGATGGCATGGTAGTACCGCACCTAGAGCAGAAGTAATTTTTTACTTCCATGCGCCGGGCGGTAGTACCACTCCAATGGAGAGGTAGTACCGTACGGGGCGGATCTTGCCAGAGCGGCAGTACCGCACGGATTTGAATCTGGCAAGAGCGGATCTAGGAACATCCGGAAATTTAGATCGGTACTACTATTGATCGAAACTACAGTGTTGCAACATACCAAATAGCATCTCTACAGCATGAGCACTCTCCTACACTCTACTCTTGAAAAGATTTAGCCAAAAGTCTCAAGAACTACACATGCATATCCCAAAACCTAGAAGCAAAACAACGAGGCAAAGAGAGAGGAATTAGGGGAGATACCAGGGTCCATGGCAAGAGGGTGAGGTGGGGATCGATCCCACCGGTCGGAGTGCGAGGAGAGCGGCCGGAGACAGAGATCCGGCGAGGTCCTCCGGCGCCGTTCTTGGGCAAGAGAGAGAAAGAGCCAAAGTGGGGAAAAGAGATGAATGGGTATGGGGGAGTTGGAACTCCCCCTGCCCGCTCTTAACCCCACGCGCTCCTGATGGCGTGGTAGTACCGTGGGTCATCGTGGTAGTACCACCCGGGTGGAAGTACCGCACACAGGGCGGTAGTACCGCTCTTCCAGCGGCAGTAAAAAATTACTGTCGTGATGGAAGCGGTAGTACCGTGCCTGGGATGCAGCTGTGCACGCATAGGGCAACCCATCTCCTGTGGTAGTACTGTCGTGGAATTGTCACGTCAGATGTCCTCGTGAAAGGACTTAGTTGTGGAGCCATCGCAACTAGGAAGCTTGAAGGGGTTAATCGAGACAAAGGACACGAGAGGGTTATACTAGTTCCGCCCCTTACGGTGAAGGTAAGGCCTACGTCTAGTTGGGTTGGTATTGATGTTTCGATGACCAGGGAGCGAGATACGCTATGCCCGGCTCTCGATCTGTTGTTTCTTGCCCTAAGCCGCCAGCAGGTCGTCCCCTTATATACACGGGTTGACGCCCTGTGGCCTACAGAGTCCCGGCCGGCTTATAAACAGTGTTCGGCTCGGTGACTAGTTAAATCTACCTTATGATACAAGTCATGCCATTATGGCTGTTTACTACAACAGGCCTTAAGTCGCCTGTGGGCCTTAAGCCCTTTATTGAACCGCCATCTTCATTCTTGGTCTTGGGCTTCTCTCTGGCGAATCCTCTTTGCGTAACCCGGCCCCTCCTGGGCGGCTTACACAAATAGTTATATCCCCAACATTAGGCCCCAGATTGATTTGAACCTGTTCATGTCAATCTTAAAATACCTTAAAAATAAATCTTCAGTCTTCTGACTGTGCCAAAGGTTTTTTTAACCCGCCATGATGTCATCTCTTGGATCCGTGTTAACCCGCCGTGACGTCATCCTTTCTTAAATTCTTTTTCTATTCCACCGTATCCTCCAACGGATCTCTGCTTTTATTGACTATTCCGAAAATCAAGGAGTTGGGGCCGCTGGGTAGTAACTCTTATCTCCTCGTTTCCCGCGCCATCTCAGTTATCCTCTCCTTATAAATAGGCGCGACCTAGGTCTTCCCATTCTTATTCTTCCATTCGTCTTCTTCCTCTCGCTGCTTCTCTGCCACTTGAGCTCCGCCGCCACCGCTGCAGATCTCCTTGTCTTCACCAACTCAGGCCGCTGCATCAACCTGGTTGGACCAAAAAAAAAGCAACACCCTTCTGCGGCAACCTTGCATCGGCAAGTCTCCCCTTTCCTGCTCCTTAGATCTACATTAAGACCATCGAGTTCTTCGAGTTCTTCGCTGTTCAGTAGCTTTCTTTCATAGATTTCATTATCCTCGCTCTTCTTGATCTTGAAGATGATAAAAACTGATGCGGTAGATGTTTTGCACCTACTTTGAAATGCAAATGAACCCCTTTCTGTCGCATAGAGGCCCCATTCGAGCCCTTGAGCTTTATCCGCTCCAGTCTTAGGTCTAGAAAATTTCCTTTTCAGAACAGTTGTTTGATCCAAAATAACAGTGGTAGATTATGAAACCTGTTTGTATCACCCGGAAAATTACTTCTGTTGAATACCCATAAACACAACTGTCCACGTAGCCGGCTTAAATAAGTGATACTGAGCTGTAAACCTTGCTTGCTTCTCATGACCTTAGGAAATTTGAACTGCTTTTGATACTTGTGGCGGCTTAAACACTGTTACATAGTTATCCTTATATCATTAGGCCCCTTCTTAAGCCGCCACCTTAAATAATTTAGATATTTCTCCCGGGTTAAAATTGAACCGGAACTTCTTATTTTGTCATAGGCCAACTGTTGTCATGGCACCTAAGGCAGCCAAAGCCCCTGTGACTTGCAATTGGGTCCCATCCATTGTCACAAAGAGCAAACTGTCTGAGTTTGTGAAGTCTGGCCATCTGCCAAAAAAAGGAGGTCATGTCTTATCGTGCCCCTGACCTGTCTGAAGAAAGGCCTCAACCCAAAGAAGGGGAGGTAATAATTTTTACGGATCATATGAACCGGGGATTTTCCCCTCCCGGCTCAAAATTCTTCAGGGAGGTTTTAAACTTCTTTGATCTTAGACCTCAAGACATTGGACCCAATTCCGTGTCAATTATTTGCAGTTTCCAAGTTTTCTGCGAGGTGTACCTGGGAGAAGAACCAAGTCTGCTTTTCTTCAGAGAGCTTTTTTACTTGAACCGGCAGAATGAACGTGCCAACGGGCCTAGTCTTGAGCTTGGCGGCATCTCGATTCAGCGGTGGAGAGACTGCCTTTTTCCCTATGCTGAACTACCGAGCCATCCAAAAGATTGGAATCAGACGTGGTTCTACTGTCAGGACACTTCACCGGCTGATGAAAGGCCTCTGCCCGGCTTCCGCGCCCTGCGCCTTGAGTCCAACCATCCGCTGGCAGATAAACTAACCGCTGTTGAACGTCTGCCTCTCAATCCCACCATCAAGAAGATCAAAGCTCTTTTGGGAAACAGTTTGAATGGCATCGATCTGGTCCGAGTCTGGGTCACCTGGTGAGTACTTCCATTAAGCCGCCGCTCTGGCTTAATGTGTACTTACACAGGCGAGAAGGATGATCCAATGCGCCATAGTCCTGATGACTTACCAGATGATGTGGTAGATGCTACAACCCAGTCACTGCTGAAGGAGGGCACTGTGACTAGCAATGCCTTCGGCTTACTTCCCTTCTGCAAGAAGAACCCGGCCCCTGCAGTGAGTTATCAATCTTAAAAATACTCTTTAACATGTTATACCTTGTTTGTACTCATAATTCCTTATCTTTTTTCCACAGGCCGATGATAACTTCTGGAAGGTTAAGTATGACCACGAGGCTGCCAAACAAGCCAGGGAAGCCAAGAAAACCGAAAGGAAAGCTGCCAACACGAGAACCTCAAAGAAGAAGAAACCCAACGCCTCCGACTTATTCAAGTTGGATGATACTTCTTCGGATGATGAAGAGGTAATCCTTTAACTTTCTTAACTCCCTTGTCGTTATTTTGCTGACATTCTATCCTTTTAGGAGGATACAGGGAACAGTCAAGCAGTTGAAGAAGAGGTAACTATAATCTCCTCCGACTGAGAGCCTTTGCCAAAACAAAAAATCCGAAGGGTGACCCAGAAAGTAAGATTTTCACATCCTCTAGCTTATCAAGATCCTCAATTTCTTTTGAAGCAACAATAGCTTGAAAACCAGAGGCAGACTCGGGCCAATCAAGACGCAGAACTCTCCTCTGGCTTACCTGATGTAACTAGGAAGCGTTAGACCGAGGTTATCTCCAATTTACGTTCTGTTTTACCTTTGGCGGGTTTGATTCGCAAACCTCTCAATTCATCTGACTCCAATTATCAGGATACCTCTCCTTCCTCCGACGAGTCTATGCAATCAAACATGCCGGCTTTCAAAATGGCTCCTGGGTAATGTAACCTTATGTACTTTAGGCTTTACCTTACTTATGCTTTAGTATTCATCCTTCTACCTTTATTGACATCCTGCAAGTGAAGCCCAGCAAAAGGGCAAGAAAGAATAAGCCGTCCCAAGACCCGCTTTTCACTGAACCGGCACTTGACATGTCAGCTCCTGACAGTTCCACCCATCAGCCGCCGTCTGAACCGGCTTCTGATATTCCGGTGCCAACCTCTGACCCGCCTGCCGAAGATGCTACCCACAACTCTGATAACCCGGAAGCTCCTAGCCCTACCAAGACGACTGACCCGGAAGTTGAATTTCTGAAAAGTCAATTTGTTGAACCGGGGCAGCCTACTGTTCTTGCCAAATGCACTGCTAAGGAAGAACTTGCCGAACGCTGAAAAGCCAAGCAGGACATCACTGACTATACTCACTTAAGCATTGGTGATATAGTCTCGGGCTATCTGAACCAAGTGCATAATAGTCGTGACCTGGAAATTGACATGGTGAAACAAATACAGCACAAATCGGAGGTATAACTTATGCTATTTTCCTGAATCTTACTTACTGCACCAGCCCCCAAGACTATTGCTTATGAATGAATATGTTGTAGACTTAGAAATCTGCTATACTGTTAGTTTGTCCGGTTTCAATAGAATATATTTAACCCGGTTATAACATGATAGTTTTGAATTTGCGATACACATTAGCCCCCAAGTGTCAAGTATCTTTACTTGTAAAGTGCTTGAGACTTAATATGCATGACCCAGTAGGGTAGGTTAAAAATTCTTAAGCATACATTAGCCCCCAAGTGCCAAATATCTTTACTTGTAAAATGTTTGGGACTTAAATGCTATCTGACCGTGATCCTTACCATAATCTGATATCAATGCAGGCCACCATAAGTCAATTTGAGTTGGAACTTGCTGACCTGAAGAGCCGGCTGAAAACCCAAGAACTTGAAACTCAGAAGGCCAACTCCAAATTTGAATTCAGTGTCTCTGAAAATGAGAAGTTGAAGAAAAATTTTGAGTCAGAGAAGAAAGCCTGGGATGATGAGAAGGCTTCACTGGTGACTCGGGCCGAGACGGCAGAAGCATCTCTTGCAGAAGCAACAACCGAGCTGTCCGACTTAAAACGACAGATATCCCAAATGGTCTCAGCCATCTTCAGTAAGTTACTCTGCAAAACCTCAAACATTGTAATCTTCCAATGACTATTGTAGTAGTTACCTCCGGCTCATTGTTATGCTTGTGAACACACAGGCCCCAGGAGTACCAACCTCAAGCAAAACATGCTGATCAAGCTTAAGGCGGTTTACACTTTAGTGGAATAGCTGTACTCCGGGTCACAACGTGCCTTGACCATTGTGGCCTTATCAAATACCACTCCTCGCCTCCTGCAAGATGTGCTGAAGCATCTCGCAGTGCTACCTCAACGAATTTAGGATTTAAGGTGGGCATCTTCAAGAGCCGGAGCCGTGGCCGCATTAAGCCAGGCAAAGGCATGGATGCCAGAGCTTGACCTGGCTGACCTCTGTCTTGGATATCCGAGCCTGAAGGAGGACGGTACTGTATTTGATGATCAAGATTTCACTGCCTGTGTCAAAGTCGTACGTCCCTTGGCTACCCTTATTGCGAATGATACTGATCTTACCAAGTATTCGCCGGGCTATGATAGCGAGAATCGGAGAATTCCAAACGTTCCATATGACCAAGTCAACCTGATCCCTCCAACGCGTAAGCATACTTTTGCCCCTGAAGTGGACCCGGCCGGTTTAATAGATGATGAGGCTGAGTTTGAAGCCTTGAGTGGCATTGACTGGGCCTCGTCAACCTTCCAGGACAAAGCAACCGACGGAGAGGCGGAGAAGGATAACCCGGAGTCTTCGAGCCCGCTGAAGGAGTGAACCGCCAGGCGTTTTAGAACTTTTGCAAAAAAAACAATGCTTCATTTATTCAGACTTGGGGAGTCTTGTAATAGGGTAGAAAAAACCTCTCAATGTTTGTCATGCCTTCGCGCATGTTTATGGCGCTTAATACTTTCGTAAGCTGCCATTGTTATATATTTCCAGCTTATGTTGATCGTTTGTTTCCTTGATGTTAAACTTGCTTTGCCTTATCCTACACATAAAACAAACAAAATTTCCTTGGCGGTTTATGGCGTCGGGGGTTACTTAAAGTTTTGATAACCCGAAACATGACCCCAAGACATCATATACATGTCGGCTTATGATCATATTTGTTAAATATAATAGCATACCTGCGATCCTTTTAATAATTTTCCCTGTTTATATGATGTTCACCAGGCACTTAAGAACCTGGGGTAATCAATACTAAACCGGAAGAAAAAACCATCTCATAATACTTCCAAGAAGGTCTCAAGATAGTCAAAATAATTCATCCTTTTGTTAGATGGTCTGATGGTGCACAATATTTACAGGCTTCTGATTCGAATACGATCAGTAAACCGTTCCAAAGGGGTTAAGCTAAGATTCGGATACGATCATATAGCCCCCAGTGGCTTTGGCGATGCCAATCAAGTGGGTATCGACAGCTATGTTCTCTTTGGTTCGAATACGACCTATGTTTGAACAGGAAGCCCCCAAGTGACCATAAGAGTTGTTTAATGACGCTGATTCGAATACGATCCACGTTAGACCCAAAGGGGTTAAGCTATGATTCAAATATGATCAAGAAGCCCCCAAGTGGGTTTGGTAGTATGCCGATCAAGTGGGTATCGACAGCTATGTTCTCTTTGGTTCGAATACGACCTATGTTTGAACAGGAAGCCCCCAAGTGACCATGGCTAGATTCAGATATGATCATAAGCCTGACCAAAGGGAAATCCAGATTCAAATATGACCCGCTCCCTGTTGGTTGTCTCCACCACCTGATAAAGAAGACACATAAACCTTTGAGTGTAAAAAGGACAGAGGTCCTGCTTTATTTCTTTATATAATATGTACATTGTCAAAAAATATATACATCATGAGAGCCGGTGGCTTAAGTGTAGTAAGGCCGGAGATGAGCAATATTCCACGGCCGGCGGGTCTCCTCCTCCGATTTACGTGAGTCTTTGTGCTCTCGAACATCAATGAGGTAGTATGATCCGTTGTGCAAATTCTTGCTGACCAAAAAGGGTCCTTCCCAAGGTGGGGATAGCTTGTGCATGTCAAACTGATCCTGGATGAGCCGGAGCACCAAATCGCCTTCCTGAAAGGTCCTGCTCCTAACCCGGCGGCTGTGATAGCAGCGCAGGTCTTGCTGGTAAATCGCTGAGCGGGCTAGTGCCAAGTCTCGCTCCTCATCCAATAAGTCAAGTGCATCCCGACGAGCTTTTTCATTGTCAGCCTCAACATAAGCCGCCACGCGGGGTGAATCGTGCCGGATGTCACTTGGCAGGACCGCCTCCGCATCGTACACCATAAAGAAAGGTGTGTAGCCTGTAGATCTGTTAGGCATAGTGTTGATGCTCCATAACACGGAAGGTAACTCCTCCACCCAACAAACTGGAGTCCGCTGTAAGGGGACAAAGAGCCGGGGCTTGATACCCTTCAGGATCTCTTGATTAGCTCTTTCTGCTTGACCATTGGATTTGAGGATGAGCAACAGCCGAAACATCAAGCCGGATATGCTCTCGTTGAAAGAACTCTTCCATGGCACCCTTGGAGAGATTAGTGCCATTATCAGTTATGATGCTGTGTGGAAAACCAAAACGAAATATCACATTTTTCATGAATTGAACCGCCGTGGCTGCATCACACTTACTCACCGGCTCTGCCTCAACCCACTTTGTAAACTTATCCACTGCCACCAGGAGATGTGTCTTTTTATCCTTAGACCTCTTGAAAGGCCCAACCATGTCAAGCCCCCAGACTGCAAACGGCCAAGTGATTGGGATCATCCTCAACTCTTGAGCCGGCACATGAGCTCGTCGTGAGAACTTTTGACAACCGTCACATTTACTGACCAGATCCTCTGCATCAGCATGAGCCGTCAGCCAGTAGAAACCATGACGAAAAGCTTTGGCACCAGAGATTTTGACCCGACATGATGGCCACAATCCCCTTCATGGATCTCACGAAGTATTCCTTGGCCTTCTGCAGGTGACACACAGCGTTGAAACGCCCCGATGACACTTAGGTGATGTAACTCGCCGTTAACAATCGTCATAGATTTGGAGCGCCTGGCGATTTGTCTTGCCAAGATCTCATCCTCAGGTATTTCTCCCCGGGTCATATAAGCCAAATATGGCATTGTCCAATCCGGGATAACATGAAGAGCTGCCACCAGCTGTGCCTCCGGGTCTGGCACCGCTAGTTCTTCCTCGGTAGGCACCTTGACAGAAGGGTTATGTAAAATATCGAGAAAGGTGTTAGGCGGCACCGGCTTACGTTGAGATCCCAACCGGCTTAAAGCATCAGCCGCCTGATTCTTCCTTCGATCAATGTGCTCCACTTGATAACCCTTGAAGTGACCAGCCACAGCATCTACTTCACGACGGACAACATCCCACTTGCCTGACACCTGCTGAGCCACGAGATCTGAGTCGCCCAAGCACCTTACCCGGCTTAAGTTCATCTCTTTGGCCATCCGGAGACCATGGAGTAAGGCCTCGTACTCAGCTTCATTGTTAGTACATGGAAACATAAGCCGGAGTACATAACAAAATTTGTCACCTCGAGGGGAAGTTAAAACAACTCCAGCCCCCGAGCCTTCTAGCTGCCTGGACCTGTCAAAGTGAATAATCCAATATGTGTTATCTGGCTTCTCCTCAGGTGCCTGTAACTCTGTCCAATCATTGATAAAGTCCAACAAGGCCTGAGACTTTATAGCAGTACGTGGCACGTACTTCAAATCATGAGGCCCAAGCTCGATGGCCCACTTGGCGACTCGACCTGTGGCCTCCCTATTCTGGGTGATATCTCCCAAAGGGGCAGAACTTACCACAGTTATAGGATGACTTTGAAAGTATTGCTTCAATTTCCGGTTGGCCATAAACACTCCGTAAACGAGTTTCTGCCAATGTGGATACCTTTGTTTAGACTCAATGAGCACCTCACTAATGTAGTAAACCGGCCGTTGAACCGGATGCTCCTTGCCAGCTTCCTTATGCTCCACCACATTGGCAACGCTGACGGCTCGTGAATTGGCAGCCACGTATAATAGCAACGACTCTTTATCAATGGGAGCTGCAAGAACCGGTGGTTCAGACAACTGTCTCTTCAAGTCTTCAAAGGCAGCATCAGCAGCATCACTCCAGACAAAAGTGTCTGTTTTCTTCATCATCTGATACAGCGGTAGGACCTTCTCACCTAGCCGGCTTATGAACCGGCTTAAAGCGGCAACACGAGCCGCCAATCACTGAACATCATTGATGCATGCCAGTTTAGCCAGAGAGGTAATTGCCTTAATCTTCTCCGGATTAGCTTCAATGCTTCTGTTTGATACCAAAAAAACCAAAAGCTTGCCTGCAGGTACACCAAATACACACTTGGCCGGGTTAAGCATCATTTTATAAACCTAGAGATTATCAAAGTTTTCTTTCAAGTCGGATATTAAGGTTTCCTTCTCTCTGGACTTCACCACGATGTCATCTACATAAGCATGAACATTATGCCCGATTTGATCGTGTAGACAGTTCTGCACACATCGCTGATAAGTTGCCTGAGCACTCTTGAGTCCAAACGGCATAGATACATAACAGAAGGCCCCAAACGGAGTGATGAAAGCCGTCTTCTCCTGGTCATTAACTACCATTTTGATCTGATGATAACTAGAGTAAGCATCCAAAAAACTCAAGCGTTCACAACCCACCGTAGCATCAATGATTTGATCAATACGGGGGAGGGCAAAGGGATCAGCCGGACAAGCCTTGTTTAAGTCCGTGTAGTCCACACACATCCGCCAGGTGCCGTTCTTCTTGAGGACAAGCACCGAGTTAGCCAACCACTTCGGGTGAAAAACTTCGATAATAAACCCGGCCGCTAAGAGCCGGGCGACTTCCTCTCCAATAGCTTTCCGTCTCTCTTCGTTAAAATGCCGAAGAAACTGCCTGACCGGCTTATACTTCGGATCAATATTGAGAGTGTGCTCAGCGAGTTCCCTCGGTACACCCGACATGTCAGAAGGTTTCCATGAAAAGATGTCCCGGTTCTCACGGATGAACTCGATGAGTGCGCTTTCCTATTTGGGATCCAAATTGCTGCTGATGATGAACTTCTTAGAAGGGTCACCTGGGGTAAAGTCAACAAGCTTTGTCTTGGCGGCCGATTTAAACTTCAACGCCGGGTCGTGCTCTGTAGTTGGTTTCTTCAAGGAGGTCATATCCGCTGGGTCAACATTATCTTGATAAAATTTGAGCTCTTCCGCCACACAGGCAGACTCAGCATAAGCCGCGTCGCCTTCTTCACATTCCAACGCCACCTTCCGACTTCCATGCACAGTGATGGTGCCGTTGTGACCCAGCATCTTGAGCTGCAAATAAACATAACATAGTCGGGCCATGAACTTAGCATAAGCCGGCCACCCAAACAGAGCATGATATGGGCTCCTGATTTTGACCACCTCAAACGTCAACTTCTCAGCCCTGGAGTCATATTCATCTCCGAAGGTCACTTCCAGCTCAATCTTGCCAACTGGGTAAGCCGACTTACCAGGGACCACTCCATGGAAAACAGTGTTGGATGTCCTCAGATTCTTATCAGTTAACCCCATGCGTCCAAAGGTCTCATAATAGAGGATATTGATGCTACTACCTCCGTCCATGAGTACCTTAGTGAATTTATATCCAGCAACCTGAGGTGCTACCACCAAGGCTAATTGGCCCGGATTATCGACTCGTGAAGGGTGATCTTCTCTGCTCCATACAATGGGCTGTTCTGACCACCTCAAATAACGAGGAACTGCCGGCTCAACAGAATTCACGGCCCTCTTATGAACCTTCTGGTCGCGTTTGCATAAGCTAGTGGTAAACACGTGGTACTGCCCACTGTTCAACTGCTTCGGATTGCTTTGATAATCCGACTGATGCTGCTGCTGCTCTCCTTGACGAGATTGCTGTTGATTATAGCCGCCTTGACGTCCCTGAAAGCCGGAACCTGAACCGCCGCCCTGGCCATGAAAACCGCCAGCCCCTGAACCGCTACCAGACCCATTATTGCCATCAAAGGTGTTGGAATTCTTAAATGCTTTCATGATCGCGCAATCTTTCCACATGTGTGTGGCGGGCCGCTCCCTGGTGCCGTGTCTCGGGCAGGGCTCATTGAGTAGCTGCTCAAGAGATGGGCCTGACCCGCTGGACCGAGGCGGCTTACCTTTACGTCTCTGATTGTTACCTTGCGCATTGGCATTGGCCACAAACTCCGGGTTACCATCCGCCTTACGCTTATTGCCTCCTTGATTCATCGGGTTATGCTGCTGACCCTTTCCATTGCCGTTCTTCTTTCCCTTCCCAGTCTTTTCCTCATCACACGCAGGATCCTTGGTACTATCAGAATCGGCATATTTGACTAAAGCCGCCATCAGCGTACCCATATCATTGCAATCACGCTTAAGGCGTCCCAGTTTCTGCCTCAACGGCTCAAAATGGCAATTCTTCTCCAACATGAGGACTGCAGAGCCAGCATCCATCTTGTCAGATGAATGTATTATCTCCTTGACCCGGCGTACCCAATGAGTTCTAGATTCACCTTCCTCCTGTTTACAATTTTTCAAGTCCACAATTGACATAGACTGTTTACAGGTGTCTTTAAAGTTCTGGATGAAACGGGCTTTTAGTTCTGCCCATGAACCAATGGAATTGGGTGGCAAACCCTTCAACCAGGACTGGGCTGTTCCATCTAACATCATGGTGAAGTACTTAGCCATTGCCGCGTTGCTGACTTCCAATAACTCCATGGCCATCTCATAACTTTCGATCGAAGCTCCAGGCTGCATGTCGGCCGTGTAATTCGGCACCTTTCGAGGTCCCTTGAAGTCCTTGGGCAGGCGCACGTTACGCAGGACTGGTACCAGACAAGGAACACCACCGGTTCTAGTGGCTACTCCCGCCTCAACAGAAGTCGTTGGATACTCTAGGAAATCTTGATGTGCCATCTGTTGAGCCGCTAGCTAGGCTGTCCGCTTGTTCTCCTGACGTATTCGGTCTTGCACCGGATTATAGCCGCCCGGCTGGTTACGGCGTTGGGTGTTGCTTGACAAAGCTTCAGACTCCATGTGCCTGCTGTAACTCGGGCTCCGGTTCTGACGAGGCAGCGCTAACCAAGGCGGAGGAGTTGAATGAATCCTGTCCCGGCTGTAAGAATAGGTCTCTTGCTGAGCTAAGGCCGTCTGGAGAAGTTCTCTGACCCTCCGGGTCTCCACTGCCGCCGGGTCATCACCGTCCATGGGAAGAGCCGCCAAACGCGCTGAAGCCGCGATTAAATTCTCCATGGGGTTGGAAAAGTGACCCGGCGGTATCGGCACATAACGCGGCGGTGCCATGCTCACATGAGGTGGTGCCATCTCCCAAGGCTGAGCCGGCCCTCCTGTTCCGGCTGTCATAAGCTGATTGGCCTCTGGCGGGTTACTTGGGCTGGCTCCGGGTGTAGCAAAAAGAACCCGCGGGTCGTAATTCGGAGGTAAACGGGACTGGGTTTTCTGATGTCTCCTCCTCATCACCTCATTGGACGCGTTTAAGCTCATCGTGAGCTGGTAAGCTTCTGACTACAGCCGCTGTGCCCGGGCGTCTAGAGCCGCCCGCTCTGTGGCTAATCTAGTGTCCTCAGCTGCCAAGGCCTCCTTGGCCTGAGCTATTTCCTCACGCACCCATGCCACCTCCGCGTCATGCTCATCTTTATCTGCGGGAATAACCGTTGCGGTTAACAGGGTCGTAAGCTTGTCCATGAGATTTATCAGCACCTGAGCCGGCGGGCGCACGGGGCCGCCTGCCCCGGCTGCTCCTAACCCGGACGTTACTGCCGCAGCAGCTGTAGAGTTTGAGTCGGGCTGAGTCCCAGCCATAAAGACTCCTGCCCATCTTGGCGTCTCACAGGGGTCCGGAATACTGGTGCCATCGGAACAGCCCCCGAGCACGCCGTCTTGCACTTGATACAACGAATCTGTTAAGCCGGCGGACGAATCACCGTCTAAGAGGACGGCCGTCTCACCCCTATCTCCAGATCCTTCAGAGAGCTCCTCTCCGTGGATGCAGCCCACGAAGGCACGCTTCATAACAGGTTGAATCCGGGTCTTCCTCGCATGCTGAGCCGTCTCGACGAGGTCAGTGCAGTTGTCCGGCTCAGGGCCCGGCTCACCGATCCGGCCGATGAAGACATGGATTTCGCCGAAGGGGACCCGGTACCCGTACTCAATTGAGCCGGCGTCAGGACCCCAGCCTTCGTCGTCGATGTAGAACTTGCCGCGACGACTTTTAGTCATCCGGCCCACTACGTATCCCTTGAGCCCTTCGAAGTTGCCCTTCAAGAACTCAAATCCACCGTGCGTTGGCCCCACGGTGGGCGCCAACTGTCGTGGAATTGTCACGTCAAATGTCCTCATGAAAGGACTTAGTTGTGGAGCCATCGTAACTAGGAAGCTTGAAGGGGTTAATCGGGACAAAGGACATGAGAGGGTTATACTAGTTCGGCCCCTTACGGTGAAGGTAAGGCCTACGTCTAGTTGGGTTGGTATTGATGTTTCGATGACCAGGGAGCGATATACGCTATGCCCGGCTCTCGATCTATTGTTTCTTTCCCTAAGACGCCAGCAGGTCGTCCCCTTATATACATGGGTTGACGCCCTGTGGCCTACAGAGTCCCGGCCGGCTTATAAACAGTGTCCGGCTTGGTGACAAGTTAAATCTACCTTATGATACAAGTCATGCCATTATGGCGGTTTACTACAACGGGCCTTAAGTCGCCTGTGGGCCTTAAGCCCTTTATTGAACCGCCAACTTCATGCTTGGTCTTGGAATTCTCTCTGGCGAATCCTCTTTGCGTAACCCGGCCCCTCCTGGGCGGCTTACACAAATAGTTATATCCCCAACAAGTACCGTGGCTTGCCACGGTAGTACCGTAAACCCAAGAAAGTGCAAGTTTCGACAAAAACCAAAAAACACAGCCTTTGCAGTGCAACCGAACATGCAAACAAGCACACATATGAGGCAACTCAAACACAAACACGGATCAAAAGAACGCAAAAGACAAGGAGGACCAAACACGATACAAAACCTCTCAAAAGGAGAGGGTGGTGGCCGGATCCACCTATGTTTGAGTCAATTGGTATGGCACCGCGAAGAATTATCCTTAGGCCCATGACCAAAACTCGTCTTTGAAGGACAAGTACCATAAAAAATGGCTAATGTGAAAGAGTTTATCAATTTATGCATAATGGGGGAGGGAGAGTTCATTGAGAGAACAACACTCCCCCTATGTCCATGCTTACACCTAAACAAGATATCAAGATGAGTATGGTGGGGTGTGCAAAGGTTGAAGCCACATTGCTCAAATCAATGATATTTAGCTCATTCCTTAACTCGCTAAATCTTGCTTCATCCAAGGGCTTCGTAAAAATATCTGCAAGGTTATCATGAGTGTTGACATATTTGAGCTAGATCTCCCCCCGCCTAATGTGATCCCGGATGAAGTGATACCGAATCTCAATATGCTTCGTCTTGAAGTGCTGCACCAGGTTGAGAGAGATCTTGATGGCACTTTCATTGTCACACCAAAGAGGCACTTTGTCACAAATGACATTGTAATCCTTTAAAGTTTGCCTCATCCATAGAAGTTGAGCACAACAACTATCGGTGGCCACATACTCCGCTTCTATGGATGAGAAGACACACAACTTTGCTTCTTAGAAGACCAACTCACCAAAGAGCAACCAAGAAATTGGCACCCTCCAGAGGTTGAATTCCTATCCACTTTGTTTCCCACCCAATCCGAGTCCGAATAGCCCAAAAGATTGAAGTTAGCTCCTCTTGGATACCATAAGCCAAAGTTTGGGGTATGAGCCAAATATCGAAAGATTCGCTTGAACGCCACATAGTGGCTTTCCTTAGGTGCGGCTTGAAACCATGCACAAATTCCCACACTCAACATGATATCCTGTCTAGATGCACAAATGTAAAGCAAGGAGCCAATCATGGAAGGATATACCTTTTGATCCACCGCTTTACCATTGGGATCAATGTCAAGTTGGCATTTGACGGGCATTGGAGTGGAAGCCGGCTTGACATAACTTAGCTTGAATCTCTTGAGCATGTCTTGAGTGTATTTGGCTTGGTTGATGAAGGTTCCTTCTCTTCTTTGTTTGATTTCGAACCCAAGAAAGAACTTTAACTCTCCCATAATGGACATCTTGAAATTCGAGGTCATGAGAGCGGCAAATTCCTCATTGAAAGCTTTGTTAGGGGAACCAAAGATAATATCATCAACATATAGTTGGCATACAAACAACTCCCCTTTGACCTTCTTAGTAAAAAGAGTGGGGTCGATTTTCCCAATTTCAAACCCATAATCTTGCAACAACTCGGTAAGGTGCTCATACCATGCACGTGGGGCTTCTTTAAGGCCATAGATGTGGGGACCCCGACTCGCAAGTCGTGATCACCGAATGCACGTGTACAGTGATCCCAGAGATCAATGCTCACTGAACACACAGAAGCTGAATAACAAGAGTCTTACATCCATACATACCGTCTTACACAAATAGTGACCAACATGGTCAAGTCTTACATCGATAAAGCCTTAAGGGCTGAACATCAAATGAAACATAGCAGCGGAAATCGTCGTCGATAAGTAGAACCCATGCCATCTGCCTTAACCCTACAGGCATTCTGACTGGGAACGTCCTAGTTCGCATGATCGTCTCCAAAGAACTCTTCTTCGAACTCCGGTTCTCCCATGCCTGGTCAATTAAATAACCAGTGGCAAGCCAATGAGTACTTTGAATGTACTCGCAAGCAACCCATGATTTGGTTCAAGGTACAGTAATGCATGACATAGGTAAAGTTTTGCATAAAGCTAGTTTTGAGTGCAGGACATGTTCAACATCCTATAAAGCATGCATCAAGAGAATTCAAGTAACCATAAGATCTGGTCACAGATATCAACATAAATAGAAAGGGGCACCAACCCATTTATCATAAACAGAGTGGGCACCAACCCATTTATCATAAACAGAGTGGGCACCAACCCATCTCAATCGTGTCAAGTCCATTGACTTGACCCAAGTCATCCCCATCATCTCACACACACCGGGTTTGAAAACAAGTGGACGTAGCCCAAGAGCGGTTACCCAACTGTCCTTGACCGTGGACACGGCTATTCGAATAGTTTTACACTCTGCAGAGGTTGCACACTTTACCCACTAGATCCGGGGAACTTCCGTGTCATCCACGACCCGCGGTACCTCAAGTACCCGGGGTAAGCACCCGATCACTACCTTTCCCTAGACGACACTAACATGGAGTCCACTCGATTGGTAGTAACCCCCGTGCCGAACATTTCACATCATAAAGTTGTGGAGCCTCGCTCCCATTTTCATCACATACCACAAGCACGGGGTACCAACGGTGTGTCCGGTGCCCTGTGAAAACAGTCATGGCCGCCCTACCTGGCACGACCCCGTCCCAAGAGAGAGCACCAACTCTCCCCCGTCACTAGTAATGCGGGCTCCAAGCTAGTATCGGTCTAGGTACTCAATAATGCCCTTTCCCATATAAGGGTAGAGTGGTCGCGCATGTAAGGTTGGAATAACGGTCGCAACTCCGACCAATCCGTTTTGAAAACAACACACACCTTCCTTGGCACACCACTTCGTCATCAAGTGGTCACCCATCTCATCATCTCCCTCGGGCATAAGTGGCACCCGACGGGGTTTTCGAAAAGACTTTTGAAATCACATTGCCTCCTTCACCATGCACAAACCCACCCCATTTGCGTAGCATCTACATTTGCATCCTATCTACTCCCACCGGCATAACCCTCATAAGAAGGTAGGGCCATGCACACTGCAAGTATCAACGAGGAAGTAATCGTGGTAACCAACCCACGTGGTTCACCATCTCATCATGATTCCGATGAATCGATAATAAAGAGCTAAAAATGACATGCATATAAAGGGGTATCATAGTCATGGTCAAAGGGCTGCTTGCCTTGGTTGGCTTGATCTTCAAAGTCTTCAGGCCCTGCTCCTCCTTCTTCCTCAGCTACCTCGTCAAATACGGGATCTAACGTCGCAAGAAAACAACGGGAAAATAAGACGATAATAAAAACAGAAAAGTCAAAGTGCTCACAAAAATGTCAACTTATTTTTGTAAAATACTAGGAGGAAGGCTAGGAAGGGGACAACTTTTGGTTTTGGTTCTAGAGCAGCAAAATAGGAGTTATGGATTTTCAAAGGCTTATTTAAGTGCTAAAAACCACATTTAAATATTTACAGAGAAGAAAAGGTGGTTGGATTTGAGTGAAAGTTGCACCATTAAATAGGTTGCAATATTCTAGGAATTTAGAAATTAGAATCAATGCATTTGGATTAATATTCTGCCCTGTGGAATATTTGGAAATAATACAGAAAAGGAAAAAGAAAAACGGCGCTGTGCCACTGGGCCAGAGAGGCCACAGCAGCAGCAGGCCCAGGGGGAAACCCAGCCCACGCGGCCGCCACGTCGAAGGCGTAAAGGCTGAATACGCCTTCGGCCGACGGCGGGTCGGTGCGCGCGCGCGCGCACGTTTTAAACCTGATGGGTGGATCCCACCCGTCAGGGCGTGAGGCTGACTGGCCGGCCCCACGGCGGCCGTCGTCTACCTCCGGCCAGAGGCAACGGCGAGCTCGCCGGCGGCGATACAGGGCACGGGAAGGGGCGCGGAGGCTACCGTTGGACTCAGGAGCGAGTCGCGGTTCTGGTGGTGGTGGAGACGGTCACCGGGGTGGCCTGCTTCGCCGGCGACGAGGTCCCGCGGCGGAGGTGCTTCGGGCGCCGGTGGTTCCGGCCGTTTCCGGCTGCAAAACGAGGGGGAAAGAGAGGGGAAAGCATAAGTGAGGCGAGGGGAGTCCAGTTCGAGAGAGAAAAGGAGCGGAGGAGGCTTGTACCCGCAGATCGACGGCGACCCGAGGCGGCGGAGCTCGAGCTCGATCTCGAGCTCGGGCGGCTCTGGAGAGAAGTGGGTGGTTCCGGGGGTGGATTGGGTGTGTGGAGGGGCGACAGGGAGGAAGAGAAGGGCTCGGGAGCGCCTTATATAGGCTGGCCGCGGTTCACCGTGGGCGTGGCCTACGGGCGCCCGCGGGATCGGCTCTGGAAGCCGTTGGAGAGAGGTTGGAGCTGTCCACGGCGCTCGTGGGGATGGAGTAGGGCGCCAGGGAGGAGGAGAGAGAGAGGGGGAGTGTTCTGGCGCCCGCGCGTGTGAGGCCGGCCATTGGCCGAGCCGGGCGGCGTCGGGCACGCGCTGCAGGAGGGGAGAGAGAGGGAGAGACAATGGGGACGGCACGGCGGCGTGTCGCAGACGTCGAGACACATCAACTGGCGCGATGGGAAGGCACGAGGTGGTCGGGAGGCGCGGTGTCAACGGTCGGCGCTCTGGCAGGCGCTCCAGAGCGCGACTTTGGCCGGCATCCGCGGTTTTTCCGCGTCGCGCGCGCGTCCTTTTCTGTCTGGAGGCTACAGTGGAAGGGGGCAAAACCTGGAAAGAGCCTGGGATGCTCTGGGGTGCAGAGGGGAGAGAGAGAGGCTGGGAGAGAGAAGGGAAGCTGTTGTCCAGAGAGGACAAACGTGATTCCCTCCTTCCTCCACATTGCTTCCTCGGGTAGAAAAGTGTCTAAGTGACAGAGGGGAGTGAGGAGGGGTTGTGGCAAAAAGATGAACTCAAGGAGATTAGTGAAAGTGGCAAAAATAGGCTTTTTAGTATTTTGCCAGAAGGTGTTTGATGGAGTTTTGGGTAAGCTAATGACTCCCACTGGCCAAGATACTCCAAGGGGTGAAATGTCACATATATTTAGGGCCTTCCACCCATTTTGAGCTTATTTGGACAAAGTTGCCAATGCAACTTTTGCAAACCCTAGAAATGGTCAGAAATGGATTTGTGTAGATCCAGTGGAGTAAATCATTTCTCCTTGATGTGCCACTTGGTGTGGTAGCCTTATTTGGTCACATGATCAGGCTCACCAAAGTTGGGGTCCTGGAGAAAAAGTTGGTAGTGCAAAGTAGTTCAAACTTGATTCTGGTCAGAGAGGGTTTTGAGGCACTTTGACCAAGACTTCCTATTCTCCAACCTGTGCCATTTGGTCCAGATGCATCATTAGACCAATGAAGCATGTCCACCAAGTTTGGGCACATTTGGACATACTTGGCAATGTAAAGTTGATCAAACTTCAGAATGGACAGAGATAGTTTTGAGGGGTTTTGATGGTGTTATCTTGTTCTCCAAGTCATGAGACTTGGCAAGATCATCTAATATGTCATATGTGACATGATGGAATTTTCCTGGAATTTTTGGAGAATATTTCCTTTGTAAATATTTCAAAAGCTTGAAATATCCAGAAAGGGTTTTAGAGGGATTTGACCAATATTTTGAACATGACCAGGTGTTGAAACTCTTATATATGGACAATATATGTCCTATGAGTTTCCCTAAATTTTGTCAAATATTTTTGAAATAGTAAAGTAATTTTTTCCTATTAAAGACCATTTCTGGCCTTAAGAAAAATCCTTTAAATAAAATAGAACAGTAACTTTTAAAATTATATTTTTGTGGTTCCTGGGCATCCTATATCTAATAGGAGTCAAATATATTTTTGGAAAGATTTTTACTGCCCTTAATCAAGTACTTGTAGTGCAAACCTCAATTCAGGGGTTTTTGGAAAACTAATTTTAGAAAATACTTTCTGGCCAAATTATTTTTGTAAGAAAACTCCATATAGCACTATTCACATGGCATGGTCATTGGTCAGGAGCTTGGGGTAAGGAGGTGGAATATAGAGGGCAGAGTAGTTGACTTCAAGAAGCACTTGAAAGAAACACAGAGAGAAAACCAACTCCAAATAAAAGCCAAATAATGCAAAAAGTTTTTGTTGGTCCAAATTTTCATGCTTTAATAATGAAAATGAAATGTTACAAAATGCAGGGTGTGACAGACCTACCCCCCTTACAAGAATCTCGTCCCCGAGATTCCTAAACTAGGCTTAAAAGAGATACGGAAATTCGGATCTAAGGTAGTCTTCACGCTCCCAAGTTGCTTCTGCTTCGGTGTGATTGCCCCATTGGACCTTGAAGTACTTGATGGTGCGGCTTCGAGTGCGTCGTTCAGCCTCATCCAGAATGCAGATGGGCCGCTCACGATAAGTCAAATCAGGTTGAAGATCAATGGCTTGGTGATTGACGTCCTTGTAGAGGTCGGGCTTGTCTGGAACTTGGAGGCACTTCCGGAGTTGTGACACGTGGAACACGTTGTGCATATCAGAAAGTTCAGGTGGAAGCTCCAACTGGTAAGCCACTTCTCCTCGCCGCTCAGTGATCTTGAAGGGGCCAATGTATCTCGGAGCGAGCTTTCCTTTGACATGAAAGCGCTGGGCTCCTTTGAGAGGGGTGACCCGGAGATAGACATGGTCTCCAACTCGGAAGTTTATGTCTCTGCGACGTGAGTCCGCATAGCTCTTCTGCCTTGACTTGGCAGACTTCAGACGCTCTCTGACAAGCTGGACTTGCTCTTCTGCTTCACGAAGGATATCAGGCCCAAAGACAAGTCCTTCTCCGGTCTCCGACCAGTTGAGAGATGTACGGCACTTCCGCCCGTATAACACTTCAAATGGTGCCATCTGAAGGCTGGCCTGATAACTGTTGTTGTAAGAGAACTCGGCGAAAGGGAGGCAATCTTCCCACTTAGCTCCATAAGCTAAGACATAGGCTCGGAGCATGTCTTCGAGTATTTGATTCACTCGCTCGGTCTGACCTCCGGTCTGTGGGTGGAAAGCAGTGCTGAAGGACAACTTGGTCCCCATAGCCTCCTGGAATTTCTTCCAAAACCTTGAGGTGAACTGGGTTCCTCGATCTGACACAATCTCCTTGGGAACACCATGAAGGCTCACGATTCGGTTGATGTAGAGACTGGCTAACTGGTTCCCCTTGTAGGTCGTCTTGACAGGAATGAAGTGGGCCACCTTGGTCAAATGGTCAACGATGACCCATATTGAGTCATGTCCCTTGCTTGACCTGGGTAAACCGGTGATGAAGTCCATCCCGACTCTGTCCCACTTCCATTCAGGCACCTTAAGGGGTTGCAACAATCCAGCGGGTCGCTGATGCTCAGCTTTGACTCTCTGGCATACGTCGCATTTTGCAACATAGGTGGCAATCTCCCTTTTCATCCCGTGCCACCAAAATCTTTCCTTCAGGTCTTGATACATCTTGGTGCCTCCAGGGTGAATGGAATATGGGCTGTCATGAGCTTCTTGCAAGATCAAGTTCTTGAGCTCAACTTTGTTGGGCACGCAGATGCGATTCCCAAACCACACAATTCCTTCCTCATCTTCTGAGAATCCTGAGGCTTTGCCTGCCTTGATCTTCCTCTTGATGCCTTCAATACTCTCATGCCCCTTCTAAGCTTTCTTGATATCATCCATCAAGGTAGGCTTAACTTCGAGGCTGGCCAAGAATCCTGGTGCAACCAGTTCCAACCCGAAGCTTTCAAGTTCTTCATACAAGGCGGGTAGCTTGTGCTTTAGCATAGCATTCAAGGAGCAAGCCTTCCTGCTCAACGCGTCTGCTACCACATTAGCCTTTCCAGGGTGGTATTGAACACTGAGGTCATAATCCTTTATCAACTCCAGCCATCTTCTCTGCCTCATGTTCAATTCCCTCTGGGTGAAAATATACTTCAGACTTTTGTGATCCGTGTATACCTCACATCGCTTCCCCAAGAGATAATGTCGCCAAGTCTTCAGGGCATGAACCACTGCTGCTAGCTCAAGGTCATGAGTAGCGTAGTTCTCTTCGTGAGGTCGTAGCTGCCTTGAAAGGTAGGCCACGACTCTGCCTTCTTGCATCAGAACACCTCCCAGTCCGATTCTTGACGCATCACAATATATCACAAACTCCTTGTGTATATCTGGTGTGGCCAGAACTGGAGCGGTGGTTAGCCTCTTCTTCAACTCCTGGAAGCTTTCTTCGCACTTCGGCGTCCATTCAAACTTCTTGTCCTTCTTCAAGAGCTGAGTCATGGGTCGTGCAATGCTCGAAAACCCTTCAACGAACTTGCGGTAATATCCCGCGAGTCCGAGGAAGCTTCTGACTTCCTTCACATTGCTCGGGGATTGCCATTCAGTCACGGCTTCAATCTTAGCAGGGTCGACTGACAATCCCTCTTCAGTTAGAACATGACCCAGAAATCCAACTTCACGCAGCCAGAATTCACACTTGCTGAACTTGGCATACAGTTGGTGCTCTCGAAGCTTGTCTAGGACCATCCTCAAGTGTTGCTCGTGCTCTTCTTCCGACTTCGAGAAGACAAGAATGTCATCAATGAAGACGACGACGAACTTGTCCAAATATTCCATGAAGACCTTATTCATGAGATACATGAAGTAAGCTGGGGCATTGGTCAACCCAAAGGACATGACCGTGCATTCATACAGGCCATATCTGGTTACGAATGCCGTCTTCGGAATATCTTGGGGTCTGATCTTCAGTTGGTAGTACCCAGATCTGAGGTCGATCTTGGAGAACACCTTGGCCCCATTGAGTTGATCAAACAGATCTTCAATCTTGGGAAGTGGGTACTTGTTCTTGATTGTAACCTCGTTGAGGGAGCGGTAGTCAATGCATAAGCGGATGGTACCGTCCTTCTTTGCCACAAACAGAACAGGTGATCCCCAAGGGGAGGCACTAGGGCGGATAAATCCCTTCCTCAACTGCTCTTCCAGCTGCTTCTTCAATTCTGCTAACTCCTCCGATCCCATCCTATAAGGCTTCTTATAGATGGGTCCTGCTCCGGGTATGAGCTCGATGATGAACTCAATGTCTCGGTCAGGAGGCATTCCTGGTAGCTCATCAGGAAAAACATCGGGATACTCGCATACTATCGGCACTTGTTCCAATCCAACTTCAGTCAGACAGTTGGCTTGGTTGGCTTGAGCAGAAGAGGGGTTGGAGGCAAATTTGACTTTGACTCCTCGGTCATTGGTCATAGTGACCGTCCGGTTGGCGCAATCAATCAAGCCTTGGTGCTTGCTGAGCCAATCCATTCCCAAGATCACATCCAAGCCTTGTGATTTTAGGATGATAAGGTCTGCTAGGAAGTCTACCCCGTTAATGGTAATCCCGACTCCTTTACATCCTATCTTGGCTCTCATCTCTGCTCCGGGGGTTTGTACCACCATAGGGTTATTCAGGGGTGTAGGGGTCATGCCACTTTTTAATGCAAAACTTTGGGTGACAAAAGAATGCGTGGCTCCAGAATCAAACAAAACTGTTGCGGGTGCTGAATTGACAAGGAACGTACCCAGCACGACGTCCGGGTCTTCCTGGGCTTCTTCCGCTGTGACATGATTCACACGACCCCTGCCATTGTTGGGCAAGTTGCGGGGAGCTTGGTTCCTTGGTGGCATTCCACGGCCTTGTCCTGGGTTCTGCGCATTGGGGCGCGGGGCGTCAGGCTTCTTGTTGGGGCAATTCTTGGAGTAATGCCCTGGCTGTCCACATCCGAAACAAGTGACTTGATTGGGGACGACGCCCTTGCCAGCATTGTTATTGGGGTTGTTGTAAGCTGGCCTGGGGTTGGCATACTGCTGAGGTGGATAGTTGGTGCGAGGTGCAGGAGCTCTTGGCTGCTGATAGGTTGGCTTGACCGGGGCTGGCTGCCACGGGCGAGGCTTCTGGTTGCTGGAGCTACCCTTGCTGATCATCTTGCGCTTACGAGTGTCATCCAAGGCACGCCGCTTGTCCTCAAGCATGAGTGCCTTGTTCACCAGATCAGGAAAGGTTGGGCAGTCACACACAACAAGCGAGTACTGCAGAGTCTGGTTAAGGCCTTCCATGAAGCGCTCCCTTTTGGCAGCATCAGTGCTGACATCCTCAGGGGCATACCTTGAGAGAACACTGAACTTCTGCATGTACTCCTTGACAGTGCTACTACCTTGCTTCAGGGCTCGGAACTCACGCTTCTTGATGGCCATGATTCCAGAAGGGATGTGGGCCTTGCGGAATTCCGTCTTGAAGGTGTCCCAAGTGATGTCTTGCTCAACATGCATAGCCTTGAATCCATCCCACCAAGCTCTGGCAGTCCCCCCGAGACAGTGGGCAGCATACGCCACTTTATCACGGTCCTCAGTGCATCCGACTAGTGCCAGCAGATCCTCAATGGTGCGGACCCAGTCGTCTGCATCCAGGGGTTCAGCAGTCTCGACGAAAGTGGGTGGTGCATGCTTCTTGAACTCCACCAACGTGGAACGTCCATGGCTGTGTCCCGCCGGCTGGCGGTTGACAGCCTGAGCAATCATCTGGAGGGCTGCAGTGTTGGCTTGGCGCTCCTCTCGAAAGGCTTGGAGAAGCTGAGCCATATCCATGCTTGGAGGAGGTGGTGGTGGAGTCTGTCCTTGGGCTTGGTCCTGGCTGGCTCCGGCCTCAGCAGAACCTCCGGCTTCTTGCGGCTGGGTAGAGGTACCAGTACGTGTTACAACAGGCATCCTGTTGGAGCGGTCAAGGTCTCATGATTGGGAGCAACAATGAGGGAAAGCAGTATAGATGGAATGCCTAGTAAGGGGGTGGTGTGACACAAATTAAGTTAAACAAAGGCCAGAAGGGCCAAACTCATGCATTAAAACCAAATGAGGAATGTAGTCGTTTACAAGTTCCCGAAGGGAAAGTACGACTTCATGAAAGCAAGCTGAACGCAAACGCAACATAACATGGTTTCATAAGAACCATTACAAGGACTCGACTTCGCAAAAGGGGTACACGACCTATCCTACCATAGGCTACGAGCTAGCCTATCCTAGTCCTGAACGGAGTCTAAGTGGTGGAATGCTCGGTCGGGTATTCTGGCTCCTCTGGATCTTCCTCCTCATCTTCATCTGTCTTGGTCTCCTCATCGCTCGAGGAAGTGGGGGAGTGAAGGAGCTGAACACGGCGCTGCTTTGCTGGTGGCGTCTTGAAGAGGTTGCGGTACTCCTTTGCCGTCATACGGCATGGCTGAGGTGGTCCCTCGGCATGTGCGACCTGTGGGGGTCGTCCGCCTCGATACGCTACTGCGGGCTGTCCAGGGGGTGCTCCATCCTTCTTGATCCTGTCTGCCTTCATCTGAACTATGCGGAGGAGCTCCTTGGTCTCGCGGAGTTCCTTCCGAAGCTCCGTCGACTCCGAGGCCAGGTGTTGTGCCAGACTGTCGGCACACAAGCTGAAGTAGGTCTGGAAGCGGAGAGGAAGTCCCTCGTCCATGGGTGGTGCTGGTGCGCTGCTCTCGTCATCACCTTCCTTACGATAAGGCAGGTAACGAGTGGCTGGCTCTCTCGCCATCTCTGGCAGGAGATCCCGGAGGCGAGTCAGCGCCTTGAGGGCAGCAGTCTCCACGGCGAGAAGCAGTGTCGCCATCTGGGGTCCCTCAAAGAACCAGCTCGTCGGGGCGTCATTCGCCCTCACGACTACCTCCACGTGATACTCCCTCTTGGTGCTGTCGACCCAGTGCTCGTGGTAGGAGAAGGTGGGGACTCGAGTGAACTGGCACTTCCTGAGGCTATCCTCAAGAAGCACAAGAAACCCAGTGGTCAGGAAGTCCTCGGGTATGGCGGCCATCTACAAAAAGTGGAAGGGGAAGGGTCAATAAAGGAATGTGACCTATGTTTGGGATACTAACATAAACATAGGTATATGGGTAACCTGGTGGATAGTCTCGCTCTAACTAACGTCCATGCTAACTAAGGCTTCCTACAGTCAGGATGGCTCTGATACCAGCTCTGTGGGGACCCCGACTCGTGAGTCGTGATCACCGAATGCACGTGTACAGTGATCCCAGAGATCAATGCTCACTGAACACACAGAAGCTGAATAACAAGAGTCTTACATCCATACATACCGTCTTACACAAATAGTGACCAACATGGTCTAGTCTTACATCGATAAAGCCTTAAGGGCTGAACATCAAATGAAACATAGCAGCGGAAATCGTCGTCGATAAGTAGAACCCATGCCATCTGCCTTAACCCTACAGGCATTCTGACTGGGAACGTCCTAGTTCGCATGATCGTCTCCAAAGAACTCTTCTTCGAACTCCGGTTCTCCCATGCCTGGTCAATTAAATAACCAGTGGCAAGCCAATGAGTACTTTGAATGTACTCGCAAGCAACCCATGATTTGGTTCAAGGTACAGTAATGCATGACATAGGTAAAGTTTTGCATAAAGCTAGTTTTGAGTGCAGGACATGTTCAACATCCTATAAAGCATGCATCAAGAGAATTCAAGTAACCATAAGATCTGGTCACAGATATCAACATAAATAGAAAGGGGCACCAACCCATTTATCATAAACAGAGTGGGCACCAACCCATTTATCATAAACAGAGTGGGCACCAACCCATCTCAATCGTGTCAAGTCCATTGACTTGACCCAAGTCATCCCCATCATCTCACACACACCGGGTTTGAAAACAAGTGGACGTAGCCCAAGAGCGGTTACCCAACTGTCCTTGACCGTGGACACGGCTATTCGAATAGTTTTACACTCTGCAGAGGTTGCACACTTTACCCACTAGATCCGGGGAACTTCCGTGTCATCCACGACCCGCGGTACCTCAAGTACCCGGGGTAAGCACCCGATCACTACCTTTCCCTAGACGACACTAACATGGAGTCCACTCGATTGGTAGTAACCCCCGTGCCGAACATTTCACATCATAAAGTTGTGGAGCCTCGCTCCCATTTTCATCACATACCACAAGCACGGGGTACCAACGGTGTGTCCGGTGCCCTGTGAAAACAGTCATGGCCGCCCTACCTGGCACGACCCCGTCCCAAGAGAGAGCACCAACTCTCCCCCGTCACTAGTAATGCGGGCTCCAAGCTAGTATCGGTCTAGGTACTCAATAATGCCCTTTCCCATATAAGGGTAGAGTGGTCGCGCATGTAAGGTTGGAATAACGGTCGCAACTCCGACCAATCCGTTTTGAAAACAACACACACCTTCCTTGGCACACCACTTCGTCATCAAGTGGTCACCCATCTCATCATCTCCCTCGGGCATAAGTGGCACCCGACGGGGTTTTCGAAAAGACTTTTGAAATCACATTGCCTCCTTCACCATGCACAAACCCACCCCATTTGCGTAGCATCTACATTTGCATCCTATCTACTCCCACCGGCATAACCCTCATAAGAAGGTAGGGCCATGCACACTGCAAGTATCAACGAGGAAGTAATCGTGGTAACCAACCCACGTGGTTCACCATCTCATCATGATTCCGATGCATCGATAATAAAGAGCTAAAAATGACATGCATATAAAGGGGTATCATAGTCATGGTCAAAGGGCTGCTTGCCTTGGTTGGCTTGATCTTCAAAGTCTTCAGGCCCTGCTCCTCCTTCTTCCTCAGCTACCTCGTCAAATACGGGATCTAACGTCGCAAGAAAACAACGGGAAAATAAGACGATAATAAAAACAGAAAAGTCAAAGTGCTCACAAAAATGTCAACTTATTTTTGTAAAATACTAGGAGGAAGGCTAGGAAGGGGACAACTTTTGGTTTTGGTTCTAGAGCAGCAAAATAGGAGTTATGGATTTTCAAAGGCTTATTTAAGTGCTAAAAACCACATTTAAATATTTACAGAGAAGAAAAGGTGGTTGGATTTGAGTGAAAGTTGCACCATTAAATAGGTTGCAATATTCTAGGAATTTAGAAATTAGAATCAATGCATTTGGATTAATATTCTGCCCTGTGGAATATTTGGAAATAATACAGAAAAGGAAAAAGAAAAACGGCGCTGTGCCACTGGGCCAGAGAGGCCACAGCAGCAGCAGGCCCAGGGGGAAACCCAGCCCACGCGGCCGCCACGTCGAAGGCGTAAAGGCTGAATACGCCTTCGGCCGACGGCGGGTCGGTGCGCGCGCGCGCGCACGTTTTAAACCTGACGGGTGGATCCCACCCGTCAGGGCGTGAGGCTGACTGGCCGGCCCCACGACGGCCGTCGTCTACCTCCGGCCAGAGGCGACGGCGAGCTCGCCGGCGGCGATACAGGGCGCGGGAAGGGGCGCGGAGGCTACCGTTGGACTCAGGAGCGAGTCGCGGTTCTGGTGGTGGTGGAGACGGTCGCCGGGGTGGCCTGCTTCGCCGGCGACGAGGTCCCGCGGCGGAGGTGCTTCGGGCGCCGGTGGTTCCGGCCGTTTCCGGCTGCAAAACGAGGGGGAAAGAGAGGGGAAATCATCAGTGAGGCGAGGGGAGTCCAGTTCGAGAGAGAAAAGGAGCGGAGGAGGCTTGTACCCGCAGATCGACGGCGACCCGAGGCGGCGGAGCTCGAGCTCGATCTCGAGCTCGGGCGGCTCTGGAGAGAAGTGGGTGGTTCCGGGGGTGGATTGGGTGTGTGGAGGGGCGACAGGGAGGAAGAGAAGGGCTCGGGAGCGCCTTATATAGGCTGGCCGCGGTTCACCGTGGGCGTGGCCTACGGGCGCCCGCGGGATCGGCTCTGGAAGCCGTTGGAGAGAGGTTGGAGCTGTCCACGGCGCTCGTGGGGATGGAGTAGGGCGCCAGGGAGGAGGAGAGAGAGCGGGGGAGTGTTCTGGCGCCCGCGCGTGTGAGGCCGGCCATTGGCCGAGCCGGGCGGCGTCGGGCACGCGCTGCAGGAGGGGAGAGAGAGGGAGAGACAATGGGGACGGCACGGCGGCGTGTCGAAGACGTCGAGACACATCAACTGGCGCGATGGGAAGGCACGAGGCGGTCGGGAGGCGCGGTGTCAACGGTCGGCGCTCTGGCAGGCGCTCCAGAGCGCGACTTTGGCCGGCATCCGCGGTTTTTCCGCGTCACGCGCGCGTCCTTTTCTGTCTGGAGGCTACAGTGGAAGGGGGCAAAACCTGGAAAGAGCCTGGGATGCTCTGGGGTGCAGAGGGGAGAGAGAGAGGCTGGGAGAGAGAAGGGAAGCTGTTGTACAGAGAGGACAAACGTGATTCCCTCCTTCCTCCACATTGCTTCCTCGGGTAGAAAAGTGTCTAAGTGACAGAGGGGAGTGAGGAGGGGTTGTGGCAAAAAGATGAACTCAAGGAGATTAGTGAAAGTGGCAAAAATAGGCTTTTTAGTATTTTGCCAGAAGGTGTTTGATGGAGTTTTGGGTAAGCTAATGACTCCCACTGGCCAAGATACTCCAAGGGGTGAAATGTCACATATATTTAGGGCCTTCCACCCATTTTGAGCTTATTTGGACAAAGTTGCCAATGCAACTTTTGCAAACCCTAGAAATGGTCAGAAATGGATTTGTGTAGATCCAGTGGAGTAAATCATTTCTCCTTGATGTGCCACTTGGTGTGGTAGCCTTATTTGGTCACATGATCAGGCTCACCAAAGTTGGGGTCCTGGAGAAAAAGTTGGTAGTGCAAAGTAGTTCAAACTTGATTCTGGTCAGAGAGGGTTTTGAGGCACTTTGACCAAGACTTCCTATTCTCCAACCTGTGCCATTTGGTCCAGATGCATCATTAGACCAATGAAGCATGTCCACCAAGTTTGGGCACATTTGGACATACTTGGCAATGTAAAGTTGATCAAACTTCAGAATGGACAGAGATAGTTTTGAGGGGTTTTGATGGTGTTATCTTGTTCTCCAAGTCATGAGACTTGGCAAGATCATCTAATATGTCATATGTGACATGATGGAATTTTCCTGGAATTTTTGGAGAATATTTCCTTTGTAAATATTTCAAAAGCTTGAAATATCCAGAAAGGGTTTTAGAGGGATTTGACCAATATTTTGAACATGACCAGGTGTTGAAACTCTTATATATGGACAATATATGTCCTATGAGTTTCCCTAAATTTTGTCAAATATTTTTGAAATAGTAAAGTAATTTTTTCCTATTAAAGACCATTTCTGGCCTTAAGAAAAAGCCTTTAAATAAAATAGAACAGTAACTTTTAAAATTATATTTTTGTGGTTCCTGGGCATCCTATATCTAATAGGAGTCAAATATATTTTTGGAAAGATTTTTACTGCCCTTAATCAAGTACTTGTAGTGCAAACCTCAATTCAGGGGTTTTTGGAAAACTAATTTTAGAAAATACTTTCTGGCCAAATTATTTTTGTAAGAAAACTCCATATAGCACTATTCACATGGCATGGTCATTGGTCAGGAGCTTGGGGTAAGGAGGTGGAATATAGAGGGCAGAGTAGTTGACTTCAAGAAGCACTTGAAAGAAACACAGAGAGAAAACCAACTCCAAATAAAAGCCAAATAATGCAAAAAGTTTTTGTTGGTCCAAATTTTCATGCTTTAATAATGAAAATGAAATGTTACAAAATGCAGGGTGTGACAATAGAGTGCGTTATCGAGTTAGTACACATGATTGGGGAACTCAGGATCCTCAAACCCGGGGGGTTGTTTGACATACACCAACTCATTAATAGGACCATTAAGAAAAGCACTCTTCACATACATTTGTTTCAACTTGAAGTTATGATGAGAAGCACAAGCAATCAACAAACGAATAGATTCAAGGCGAGCAACGGGAGCAAAGGTTTCACCGTAGTCGATACCCTCCACTTGGGAGTAGCCTTGTGCTACCAAACGAGCCTTGTTGCGAACGATAATCCCATGAGCTTCTTGCTTGTTCTTGAATATCCACTTGGTTCCAATGACATTATGGTTCCCCATTGGCCTTGGAACCAATCTCCACACCTTGTTGTGCTCGAAGTTGTTGAGTTCTTCATGCATGGTATTGATCCAATCCGGATCCTCGAGCGCCTCATAGACCTTTTGGGGTTCAACACAAGAAACAAACGCGTGATGTTCACAATAGTTTGCTAATTGTCTACGAGTGCTTACCACCTTTCTCAAACTTCCAAGCACATTCTTCATAAGATGATCTTTGGTAGTGAGCTTGGAAGCAATGTTGGCGGCACGACGCTCCAATTCCTCCTCAAGAGATAGTTTGATCATCTTGAGCGTCATCTTGAGCTTGTTCTTGCTCTTGAGCTTGCTCTTGATCTTGAACTTGCTCGGGAGAGAGAACTTGACCTTGGGAATCACTTGGTGGTTCACCACCATCTTGAGATTGATCTTGTTCACTTGGTTGAGGGCCTTCACTTTGTTCTTCCGAAGCATGTGGGTCTTGGGTTAGTGATGGCTCCACTTGAGTGGAACTTTTTCCTTCTCCTTCAGCCACAAGGGGTTCCTCAATGGGTAGGACATGACCAACACCAATTCTTCTTATGGCTTGGGGAGGAATTTCATCACCTACATCACAAGTACCACTTTGCTCCACTTGGGAGCCGTTATTCTTGTCAAACTCCATGTTACATGTCTCCTCAATGAGTCCTGTGGACTTGTTGAGGACACGGTAAGCATGAGATTTGTAGCATAACCAACAAATATGCTCTCATGAGCTCTAGCCTCAAATTTAGACAAACGAACACCTTTCTTGAGAATGAAACACTTACAACCGAACACCCGGAAGTACTTGAGGTTGGGCTTGTTACCGGTAAGTATCTCATACGGAGTCTTGTTCAAGCCATTGCGGAGATAGAGCCGATTGGATGCACGACAAGCGGTGTTGATGGCTTTCGGCCCAAAAGTTAGGGAGACTTGAACTCCGCCATCATGGTCCTTGCCGTGTCCATCAACGTCCGGTTCTTCCTCTCCGCTACACCATTTTGTTGAGGGGTGTAAGGTGCGGAATATTGATGCTTGATCCCCTCATCACTAAGAAAATCATCCAAGGTGTAGTTCTTGAACTCGGTGCCGTTGTCACTTCTTATCGTCAAGATCTTTGCATTGTGTTGACGTTTAGCTTCATTTGTAAAGTCGATGATGGTTTGTTGGGTCTCACTCTTACTCTTGAACAAATATACCCAAGTGTATCTTGAATAATCATCCACAATCACCAAGAAATACTTTCTACCCCCAAGACTATCAAAGGATGGAGGTCCAAAGAGATCCAAGTGAAGGAGCTCCAAGGGCCTCTTTGAGTAGATGATAGTAGTGGGAGGGTGAGCCTTCTCATGTAGCTTTCCTTCGATACAAGCACTGCAAGCATGATCTTGGCAAAACTAACATTTGTTAGCCCACGGACATGGTCCCCCTTGAGGAGACTTTGCAAAGATCTCATATTGACATGGGTTGAACGGCGATGCCAAAGCCATCCCACGTCAACTTTAGCCATTAAGCACGTCGCGGTCTTAGTGGGCCGCTCCGAGAAGTTAATCACATAAAGACCGTTCTCGACATGCCCAACAAAGGCTACCTTAAGAGTCTTGCTCCACAAGAGGGCCACGGTATCAATCTCAAAGAAAGTGGCAAAGCCCATGAGTGCAAGTTGACGAACGGAAAGTAAATTGTATGCAAGGGACTCAACAAGAATGACTTTATCGATCATGAGATCATGAGAAATGACAACCTTGCCAAGACCCAATACCTTAGAAGACAAGGCATCACCCCACTCAACATTGGTGGGCATAGATGAGACCTTGTGCACGTCCACCACCAAGTCCTTGCTTCCGTTCATATGATTTGTGGCTCCACTATCGAGAAACCATGATCCCCCACCGAAACCAAACACCTACAAGAGATCAATGCTTGGTTTTAGGTACCCATTTTGTAATGGGTCCTTTGATGTTAGTAATGAGGGTCTTAGGAACCCAAATAGAACATTCAATGTACTCATAAGGAGAACCAACAAATTTGGCATAAACATGCCCATCACTAGCACGGCATAGCACATAAGAAGGGTTAAAGTCGCCGGCTTTGTTGGAAGGAGTGGCAATGCCCTTCTTGACACCACCACCCTTCACATTGTTCTGCTTCTCCTTAGAATTACCCTCTCTCTTCTTCACAAAAGTTTGCTTGAGAGGAAGAGGTTGTTTGGATGCAAACCCAATTCCCTCCTTGCCCACAACTTCCTTTTAATTGCTCAAAAGATTGTTGAGGTTCTTCTCACCTTATATGCAAGACACAAGGCCTTTCTCAAGTTGCTCCTTCAACTTGGCATTCTCCTCCACAAGATGCACATGCTCACAAACGGGTTAGTAGCATTTGCATTATCAATTAAGACCATATGAGGACAAGTGTCTTTCTCCTTGGTTAGCTTCACTTGGAGTTGATCATGAGACTCCTTGAGGCTAGCATGAGCACCCTTCAAGGCCTTGTGAGCCTTGTCAAGTATATCAAACTCCTCCTTGAGTCTAGCATGGTCAACCCCAAGTTTAGCCTTCTCGGAATTGAGCACACGAGATACAACAAGAGCATGATCAAGATCTTTCTTTAATTTAGCATGATCATCGTTATGTGACTCCTCAAGAGCCAAACGATGACCACGCTCTTCCTCTAGTGCATTAGAGAGATCCGATATCTCATTGGCACAGTCATGACTATGTCCTTCCATCTTAGAGATGGTTTCTTCGCGAGCCTCGATCATGTCATTGGCTTCACCAAGTTGTTCCAAGAGAGCAACAAAGTTATTCTTGGATTTACCCTTGAGCTTACACATAAAAGACTCAAATTCATTTACTTCCTCATTAGACCCCTCACTTTCATCAATGCAATCCATCAAGGAAGGATTAGTAGTGATGGTAGTTTTGATGTTGGGGGTTACCTTGTACGTGGCTTTGTCCATGAGGCACTTGGCGGTGATGTTCTCATTGGATGAGTCGAAGAGGGACACCCGTGGAGTTGTGGCAATGGCAACGGAGGCCATGGCAACCGTCTCACCATCTTCATCATCATCATCATCCTCTTTGTACTCTTCTTGTGCCACCAACCCCTTGGGAGGAGTCTTCTTGGTGAAGTTGTTCTTGTTGGGGAAGGACTTGGCTTTGTCTTTTTGGATAAGCTTGCCACCATTGTCTTCCCGCTTCTCGTAAGGGCACTCCGCAAGAAAGTGGCTCACATTGCCACAATTATAGCATGTCCTCACACATTGCTTGCCGTTTGTGCCACTTGAGTTGTTCTTGCTGAAGTTGGGCCTTAAGTTCTTCTTGCTCCAAAATTGCCTTGAAGCGAGAGCCATGTGCTCATGGTAAGCATATTTTGTATCGTCGGGGTTACTCTCCTCTTCTTACTCTTCATCCTCTTCTTCCACACTAACCTTGGCCTTCAAAGCAAGGTTGGGTTTCTTTACCCGCTGAGAGCACATCACCGCATTGTTGGCGGTCTTGTCCAAGATTCTCATAGCAACAAACTCATCCAACACTTCACTTGAAGACAAGGTATGGAAGTCCGGCCTTTGACGAATGACGGATGACATGGCCTTATGGTAGGGCATCATGGCCTTGAGAAACTTGTGCTTGATCCAATTGTCATCCTATCCTTGATCCCATGATCTTGGAGTGAGACTGCGAGAGTGGTTAATCTCCGGTAGAGATCACGAGGTTCTTCATCTTCATTCATCGCAAACTCATTGACTTCATCTTGCACCACTTCATAGTTGGAGCGTTGAATGCTTGCGCTTCCCTTGTAAATGGAAACAACATGTTGCCATGCTTCCTTGGCCACGATGAAAGGTCAGAGATGCCCAATATCTTCGGGTGGAATTGCATCTTGGATAATGAAGAGAGCAGACTCGTTGAATTGATGATCCACAGTTTCACTAGGAGTGAGGTTGCTTGGGTCATGCAGGTAGAAACCTTGCTCAATAATTCTCCAAATATTAGTAGAACTATGATTTAAATGACATTTAAAATGGTAGACCTAAGAGGCAAAATCCTCATTTTTCACAAACTTAGGAGGATGACCAACATGATTCAAATGAGTGGAGGGAACCGGTCCTCCATAAGTAAGGGGTGGTTTAACATGGGCAAAGATGCCGTTTCCACTTCTACCACTAGGCAAAGGAACTTTATCACTAGTAGCTTCCCCCTTATCGGAGTTAGCATCCGTCACCTTGTTAGTGGGATTGACCACTTCCAACGGTACGGTGGATAATTTAAGACCATCAAGAAACTCCTTAAACATGCTGTCGTGGTTCTAAGTCTGATAGTAGAGTGGGGGGTAGGTATGAAGAGGCAAGGTCCTAGCTATGGAGAAGTTGTGAACACAAGCGATGTACGAGTTCAGGCCCTTCTCGGAGGAAGTAAAAGCCCTACGTCTCGGAGCCCTGAGGCGGTCGAGTGGATTATGTGTATAGGTGTTACAAGAGTGCGAACCCTTCTGCCTGTGGAGGGGGGTGGCTTATATAGAGTACGCCAGGACCCCTGCCAGCCCACGTAACGGAGGGTTTAAAGCATATTAAGTCTGGGGCGTTACTGGTAACGCCCCACATAAAGTGCCTTAACTATCATTAAGTCTATTCAATTACAGGCCGTTGCAGTGCAGAGTGCGTTCTGACCTTCTGGTGGTCGAGTGTATCTTCAGGGTCGAGTGAATCTCCATGGTCGAGTCCTTCTGGTCAGTCGAGTGGGTTCCTCGTTGGTCGATTGGAAGGTGATCTCTTCTGAGGCTGTCCCTGGGTAGGACATTCAGGTCAGGCCTATGACCCTACCCTAGGTACATGAATCCATCATTAGCCCCCGAATGGATTGAGGCTTGAATGAGGAAGGAGTTGATGCTGTTTCCGATTGACTTTTGCATGCTGGCTATGCGTTGTTCTTGATTAAGATCTTCTTTGTTGATAATCGAGCAACTTTTCTTCAGTCGACTCGATCCATTCTTGTCTTTCGTCGAGTGATCTTTTAGACTTTGCTGATTCCCGAGCGACGGATCGCAGGAAATCTCGCGTCTGACAGACCGATCTGCCGTTCGCGGATTCCACGGGATACGGAATTTGGGGGAGCGCGCGAAGCGGAACGGACCATGGCGCTCGGACGGGACGGGACATAGACGCCTCGATCTCCGCGCCGCTTTTTCCGCCACGTATCGTGTCGATGCAACTGTTTCGGGATATGATTAGGTTGCCTGGGTCCACCTGTCATCCACTCGGAAGGGATGTTATAAATGCAACCGGCGAAGGTTTTCTGAACAGTGCTCCATTCTTTCTCTTCTGCTCTCCTCGTCTCCGCCCAACGCGCTTGCTTTCGCCCCCGCAAAGCTCTCCCTCGCGCACCTCACCGGCAGCCATGGTCAAGGAGAAGACGGCGGCGCTGGAGCGCGCAAAGAAGGCGTCGGCGACGGAGAAGGCGTCGGCGGCGGAGAAAGCGAAGTTGAGATCCACCAGCCGCAGTGGGTCTTCGTCGAGATCCCGCTTGCCGAAGGGCTGGGTCCAGGGAGATTGGATCCAGTCGACCATCAGGGAGAAGGATCTCCTCGACATGGCCAACGACGGGCTGATCCCCCATGGCGCCGCAAGACTTCCAGGGAAAGAGTGGCAACCTCAGCCGGAAGAGGGTGAGTGTGTGCTCCTGGCCACTCATATTGATCGAGGGTTTTCTTTGCCACCGAGCATTTTCTTTCGTGGTTTTTTGAACTTCTTTGGAGCCCAACTCCACCACTTTACCCCGAACTCCATCGCGTATCTTGCTGCGTGCGTATCCATGTGCGAGAGTTTCCTGGGCTGTCGACCTCACTGGGGCTTGTTCAAGCACATCTTCATGTGTCGTTCTCAGACCGTGAAGAAGGCGAGTCCAGGCGATGAGAAGACCCAGGTTGTCCAAATGTGCGTGGGTCTGGGAATTCAAGTGAGGAACAAGAGCACCTTCCCAGCTATGACGTTTCCCGAGTCGGTCAGGGGCTGGCAGTCGACTTGGTTCTACTGCCGGAACGAGCTGACGCCGGGGCAGTCGAGTGGACTCCCCCCATTCACCATGAGTCGAGTGAACAAGCCCTCCTCTCTGAAGGTGGTTCCGGAGGAGAGGGCTGATGTGAAGATGTTGATGGACCGCGTGGTGCAGTTGGTTCGGGACGGCGTGACTGGCATGGACCTTCTAGAGGTTTTCCTTCGGCGGCAGATCCAGCCTCTTCAGTTCCGGAGCCATGGCATGTGGTTGTACTGCGGGACTGAAGACGATACCCGAGTCCACCCGGAAGCAGTCGACGACGCCACGGTGGAAAGATGGATGGCCGCGGTCACTGGGAATAAGGATAATCCCCGTGGATCCAGGAGGGTTCCTCCACTCGACCATCACACCGTTCCAGATAAGGTATATTTGCTCTGCCTTCCATTGTATATTTGTCGAATTTGTTTCTGTATGTTCTGCGACTTGGTCGACTGATCTCTGTCTTGACGTCTTCTAGGCCCTCACCGACCTGTATTCGATGCCCAATGGAGCTCAGGCCCCGACTGAGGAGGGGGAAGCCAGCGGGGGCGAGAGCCAGGAGGAGTGGGATTCAGACGCTGCCGAAGATGACGATGACGACGACGATGACGAGGACGAAGAGGAGGAGGAGGAGGAGGTTGCACCACCGCGCTCAGAAAGGCGGTCGAAGCTTGTCCATGACCCCGCGACTGAACGCGGTAAGGGGGTGGCGACTGCCTCGCAGTCGACCAAATGCCCTCGGACCGCTTCTCCGGTGCCGAGTGAAAGGGCTCCGAAGCAGTCGAAGGTGGCCCCGCCGAAACCCACCAAGCTCCTGCCAAAGATGAAGGTGTCCATCCCCACCATATCTGGGTAAACATGTTACTTGCGTTCTCTTGTTTTGTATAAGCTTTATCTCCGGTTGATACTTGAGTTGGTCGACTGATTCTTTGGAACTTCAGTGCTGCAACTTCTGAGACCTCAGGCAAGGCTGACGACCATGAGATGGAGGACGCAGCAACCTCAAATCCTGGTACTGTACTCTCAATTCTGTCCTTAGTCGACTGACTCAAGATTTCTAACTTTGATTCCTTTTCTGAAGCTCCACCCCATGACATCATCACCCTTCCTAAGGATGATGATGATGAGGATGAAGAACCGCTGAGGCACAGGATGAGCAGGAAGACGTCTACTGGTACGGCAACCCCGGCTGCGACGGCGCCCGAGACTGTGGTCACGGAGGGGGAGAACCCCACTCGACACACCGTGTCTTTCGCGGTGCCGTTGACGGGTGCTCATCCCACTTCGTCGAGTGCTGCCCAACCTTCGCTCTTCACAACACATCACGTCCCAGAAGACCAGGCCAGCGCTGCTAAGGAGGCGATACGCCAAGCGGGGATTATGATGGAGCAGGTGAAGATCGTCCGGGATGCAAGCCAAGCAGCTTATGACGCTAGCTCCGCCCTTCAAAGCAATGTTCAGGTCAGTCGACCACCGCCTGTTCTGTTAGGATATGCTATCAAAACTTTTTCTTTCTGATTTCTGAAATCCATAGCAATCACCCACTGGGTGTGTCGATAAAAAACTCCGTGTTAGCGGGGGCACGGTGAGTGCACCCGTTGGGTGTAGTCCCCAAGGCTAAGGTCGACTGCTGGCAGTCGGCCTTAGGCTTTATAAGTAAAGGTTGTTCATCATTCGACTTGATCGAATGGTTTCCGACTGATCGACTGGTCGATTCTGTCTTGAACGGAACTAGTGGGGGCACGCTCAGTGCACCCACTGGGTGTAGTCCCCGAGACTGTGGTCGACTGCTTGCAGTCGACTACAGTCTGAAGAGCACGTCTCCCTTTTTTTTGGGTCGACTGGTCGACTCTGTCTTGAACAGAACTAGTGGGGGCACGCTGAGTGCACCCACTGGGTGTAGTCCCCGAGACTACGGTTGAATGCTTGCATTCGACTGTAGTCTTAGAAACGTATGATTTTTCCCTATCCACTCGGAAGTGAATCATCTTTGATATTTTGTCGATTGGTTCTTCGTAGAAATCTTGTGACCTTGCGGCTCGCTATACGGAACTGGAGCAGAAGCACATTCAGCTCGAGCTGGATCTGAAGCTGGTGCAGGAGAATCTGATGAAGGCGAAGGAGGAGACCAAAGGTATGTTCAGTGAGACCTCGACGACTCCTTTTTCCTTTCATTTGTTTCAAAATCTGACTTTGCTGTAACTTGCAGACAAGGTGCGGGAGGCCCAGAAGAAGAAGGACCTTGAGCTAGCCGAGAAGACCAAGCTTGCTGACGAGAAGTTAGCTTCAGTCACCAAGCTTGAACAGGAAAATACCAATCTGAGAGCTGCTCTGGCGATTGCCTCCAAGGATGTCGACCGACTGAAAGCTGACAAGACTACCCTGACTGAGAAGATCAACCAATTGACTGGGAAGAAGAATGACCTGGAAGGCTTCCTGGGTGGTCTTGCCAAGAAATTGTTCCTTATGCTCGAAGGTAATCTTTTTCACTCGACCAACATTTCCAACTGTGACGCTTCCATTCGACCATTGTCTTGATTCGGCGTTTTGTCCTTGCAGAATTCTGTCGGAACTTTGAAGATGAGACTAGCCAGTTGGAGCCGAACCTTGACCCTGTCAATTCTCCGGTGAATGATGAAGTTGCTATGAATATCTTCCGACCGGAGTCCCGCGTTGCAGCTGTTGTGGACTATCTTGCAAGGCTGAAGGCCGCCACTTCTCGCATCGACTCGATGCTTTGGCCCGGGGCGACACTTCAGAATGACCTCGAGTCGTTGATGGCTCGACTAAACGCAGTCCCCGACCGTGTGCAAGAGTGGAAGAAGTCCTCGGCTCGGTGCGGCGCAGATGTTGCCATGTGTCTGGCCCGAGTCCACTGCAAGGATGCGCGAGAAGAGAAGCTGGCGGCTCTCCGAGTGGCCAACACCAAGAAACACGACTTCAGATCCTTCATGGAAACTTTCATTGCCGCTGCTACCCGGATCGCGGACGGGATCGACCTCGACGAATTCGTTTCTCCTTCCAGCCCTCCACAAGAGGGGTAAAAAACTTTCTTTAAGCCCGACACTTTAAATTTGCCTCGGAATGCCGAGTGGAATTGTAACCGGTAAACCTTAACAGGCTTAGTGCCTGAGCACTCTCGGTTCCTTTAGGTATCGACCTAAACTTGGATTTGATGTTTGGATGTGATTGCTCCTGGTTCGAATTGTCCTTTGCAGGTTCACAACAAGATGCCCACTGCAGTCGACTTATTCCTTAGGCGAGCACTGGGCTGCAGCTAAGCCTCCGAGTGAGAGGTTTGCTCTTCACTCGGTGGGATTTTTATACCTTAGGCGAGCGCTGGGCTGCAGCTAAGCCTCCGAGTGAGAGGTTTGCTCTTCACTCGGTAGGATTTTTTGTAACTTAGGCGAGCGCTGGGCTGCAGCTAAGCCCCCGAGTGAGAGGTTTGCTCTTCACTCGGTAGGATTTTTTATAACTTAGGCGAGCGCTAGGCTGCAGCTAAGCCCCCGAGTGAGAGGTTTGCTCTTCACTCGGTAGGATTTTTTATAACTTAGGCGAGCGCTAGGCTGCAGCTAAGCCTCCGAGTGAGAGGTTTGCTCTTCACTCGGTAGGATTTTTTATAACTTAGGCGAGCGCTGGGCTGCAGCTAAGCCCCCGAGTGAGAGGTTTGCTCTTCACTCGGTAGGGTTTTTATAACTTAGGCGAGCGCTGGGCTGCAGCTAAGCCCCCGAGTGAGAGGTCTGCTCTTCACTCGGTAGGATTTTCACGTTGTATTTGTGGCGAAGCTCGGAGGAGAGAGTCGCAGTCTATCTGCACCTCGTCCTCCTTGCGAGCCCACATTATACTTATGGCGTAGCTCAGAGGAGAGGGTCGCAGTCGACCTGCACCTCGTCCTCCTTGCAAGCGTATGTTGTACTTAGGCGAGCACTGGGCTGCAGCTAGGCCTCCGAGTGGAAGTCTGGCTTATCACTCGGTAGGATTTTTTTATAACTTAGGCGAGCACTGGGCTGCAGCTAAGCGCCCGAGTGGAAGTCTGGCTTACCACTCGGTAGGATTTTTATAACTTAGGCGAGCACTAGGCTGCAGCTAAGCCTCCGAGTGGAAGTCTTGCTTACCACTCGGTAGGATTTTTATAACTTAGGCGAGCACTGGGCTGCAGCTAAGCCTCCGAGTGGAAGTCTGGCTTACCACTCGGTAGGATTTTTATAACTTAGGCGAGCACTGGGCTGCAGCTAAGCCTCCGAGTGGAAGTCTGGCTTACCACTCGGTAGGATTTTTATAACTTAGGCGAGCACTGGGCTGCAGCTAAGCCTCCGAGTGGAAGTCTGGCTTACCACTCGGTAGGACTTTTTTATAACTTAGGCGAAACGGATTCGCGGCTAAGCCTCCGAGTGGAAGTCTGGCTTACCACTCGGTAGGATTTGTACAAACTTAGGCGAAACGGATTCACGACTAAGCCACCCACTGGGGGAAAAAGTGACAAAAATTATGAAGGAATTATGGCACTATTATTTCGAGATCCATGAACTACGGAAGTATTTTATTACAACTCATCCGAGTGGAAAACTTTTAAGTGTAAAACGGGCGGAGCAGATCCGCATTCCAAGCTCGGGGCTCTTCGATGTTGTGTTCGACGTTGTAGAGACGGTATGCCCCGTTGTGGAGAACTTTAGTGACGATGAAGGGTCCTTCCCAAGAAGGAGCGAGCTTATGCTGTTTCTGCTGATCCACTTGGAGAACTAGATCTCCTTCTTGGAAGGCTCGACCCCTCACATTCCTGGCGTGAAAGCGACGCAAGTCTTGTTGATAGATGGTCGATCGGATCAGAGCCATCTCCCTTTCTTCCTCTAGAAGGTCGACTGCGTCCTGACGCGCTTGCTCAGCTTCTGCTTCGTTGTAGAGTTCAACTCGAGGAGCATTGTGAATAAGATCACTCGGCAAGACTGCTTCAGCTCCATAGACCAAAAAGAATGGAGTTCTTCCGGTCGACCGATTGGGTGTGGTCCGCAAACCCCAAAGCACCGAAGGAAGTTCGTCAACCCATGCTCCAGCCGCGTGCTTGAGATCACGCATCAGTCGGGGTTTTAAACCCTTGAGGATTAAGCCATTGGCTCGCTCCGCTTGTCCATTCGACTGGGTTGAGCGACTGAAGCGTAGTCGACTCGTGAGCCTTGAGCGTTGCAGAAATCCTTGAATTCTTCCGAGTCAAAGTTCGACCCATTATCCGTAATGATGCTGTGCGGGACCCCATATCTGAACGTCAGTTCCCTGATGAAGGTAACTGCAGTACCGGCGTCAAGATTCTTGATTGGTTTAGCTTCGATCCACTTTGTGAACTTGTTGACTGCGACCAGTACGTGCGTGAAACCACTTCGACCTGTTCTCAAGGGACCGACCATGTCCAACCCCCATACTGCGAACGGCCAGACGAGTGGAATGGTCTTCAGAGCTGACGCGGGCTTGTGTGACATATTGGAGTAGAACTGACATCCTTCGCACTTGTCCACTATTTCCTTTGCCATCTCATTCGCCCTTGGCCAGTAAAATCCAGCTCGGTATGCTTTGGCTACAATGGTCTGAGAGGACGCATGGTGACCACAGGTCCCCGAGTGGATATCATTGAGAATGATTCGACCTTCTTCTGGCGTTATGCATTTTTGACCAACCCCAGTCGGGCTTTCTCTATACAGCTGTCCTTTGATAACGGTAAAGGCTTTGGATCGACGGACGATCTGTCGAGCCTCTTCCTCATCCTCTGGGAGCTCTTTTCTCAGGATATACGCGATATAGGGAATTGTCCAGTCGGGAGTGACCACTAAAACCTCCATGACCAAGTCGACCACTGCTGGGACCTCAACCTCAGTCGGATCTGTGGCACTCTTTGGTTGTGGAGCTTCCTCTGTGAAGGGATCTTCTTTAACTGATGGAGTGTGTATATGCTCCAAAAACACACCACTCGGAATGGCTTCTCTTTTGGAACCTATCTTTGCCAGATCATCTGCTGCTTGATTTTTCAGTCGGGGGATGTGATGGAGCTCCAACCCGTCGAACTTCTTTTCCAGCTTCCTCACTGCATTGCAGTATCCAGTCATGGTCGGGCTTCTCACGTCCCACTCCTTCATCACCTGGTTGACCACTAAATCTGAATCGCCATAAACCATCAGGCGACGGACGCCGAGTGAGATGGCCATGCGCAATCCATATAAAAGGGCCTCATACTCTGCCTCATTGTTGGAGGAATCAAAGTGAATCTGGAGCACATATCTAAGCTTATCTCCTCTGGGGGAAACCAGAACAACCCCAGCACCAGAACCATTCAGCATCTTAGAGCCATCGAAGAACATGGTCCAATGCTCCGAGTGAACTTCAGTCGGCTGCTGTTGTTCAATCCACTCGGCGAGGAAATCTGCTATTGCCTGGGACTTAATGGCTTTCTTTGCCTCAAACTTGATATCAAGGGGAAGAAGTTCAATCGCCCATTTCGCCACTCGACCAGTTGCATCTCTGTTGTGCAGAATCTCTGATAGTGGGGCGTCGCTGACGACTGTGATAGAATGATCAGAGAAATAATGAGCAACTTTCTTCGTGGTCATGTATATTCCATACACAAGCTTCTGATAATGGGGATATCTCTGCTTGGATGGAGTCAAGACTTCAGACAAATAATACACCGGGCGCTGAACTTTGAAGGCTTTTCCTTCTTCTTCCCGCTCGACCGTAAGTACTGTACTGACGACTTGTCCTGTGGCTGCAATATAAAGCAACAGAGGCTCTTTGCTGATTGGAGCAGCAAGCACCGGCTGGGTGGAGAGCAGAGCTTTTAGCTCGGCAAACGCTGCATCAGCTTCTGGAGTCCACTCGAACTTGTCTGCCTTCTTCATCAGTCGGTAAAGAGGCAATGCCTTTTCACCGAGTCGTGAGATGAATCGACTTAATGCGGCCAAGCATCCAGTAAGCTTCTGGACATCGTGCACTCGCACAGGGCATTTCATTCGGAGAATAGTGCCGATCTTCTCTGGATTAGCGTCGATCCCTCGCTCGGAAACGAGGAAACCGAGTAACTTTCCACCAGGAACTCCGAATGTGCACTTCGATGGATTGAGCTTGATATCGTACCTTCTGAGGTTGGCAAATGTTTCGGCGAGGTCAGCAAGCAGGTCGGAACCTTTTCGCGACTTAACGACGATATCATCCATATACGCTTCCACATTCCGACTGATTTGAGTGAGAAGACACTTCTGAATCATACGCATAAATATGGCTCCGGCATTCTTGAGGCCGAATGGCATGGTGATATAGCAGAAGCACCCGAATGGAGTGATGAAAGCTGTTTTTACTTCGTTGGGTCCATACAGACGGATCTGATGATACCCGGAATATGCGTCTAGAAAAGACAATCTCTCACATCCCGCGGTCGAGTCAACAATTTGATCTATGCGAGGGAGAGGAAAATGATCTTTCGGGCAGGCCCGATTGATGTGCTTGAAGTCAATGCACATGCGGAGTGATTTGTCCTTCTTGGGAACCATGACGACATTGGCAAGCCACCCGGAGTGGTATATCTCTCGGATAAATCCTGCCGCCAACAGTCGAGCCACTTCCTCACCAATAGCTTTTCTCTTCTGGACGGCGGACCGCCGAAGATGCTCTTTGACTGGTTTTGCTGATTTGTCGACTCTGAGGCGATGCTCAGCCAGTCCCCTGGGAACACCTGGCATGTCAGCTGGCTTCCATGCAAAAATGTCCCAGTTCTCATGGAGGAACTGGATGAGCGCTTCTTCCTATTTCGGGTCGAGTGTCGTGGAGATGTGGGTCGGGGCTGCATCGGGGTCGGTCGGGTGAATGTGAATAGGCTTTGTCTCACCAGACGACTGAAATGCAGACTCTGTGGCTGGTTTCTTGGATCGCAACAAATCACTCGGATCTGCGTTTTGCTTGTATTCTTCGAATTCGACCGCTGTCACCTGGGAGTCGACAATCTTCGAGCCCTTCTGAAAGCACTCTTCTGCCTTTTTCCGATCGCCAGTGACAGTGATCACCCCTTTGGGACCTGGCATTTTCAGTTTGAGGTACACGTAACATGGTCGAGCCATGAACCGTGCGTAGGCGGGCCTCCCCAAAATGGCGTGGTACGCGCTCTGAAAATCCACAACCTCAAAGGTCAACTTTTCCTTGCGAAAATGTTTTGAGTCGCCAAAAACTACGTCCAGGGCTATTTGGCCGAGTGAGTTGGCTTTCTTCCCTGGTATGACTCCGTGGAAACTCATGTTGCTGGTGCTCAGTCGGGACATCGGGATGCCCATTCCCTTCAGTGTGTCAGCATACAACAAGTTCAGCCCACTGCCACCGTCCATCAGCACCTTCGTTAGTCGAGTGCCTTCGACAACTGGATCGACCACCAAAGCTTGCCTCCCAGGGGTGGCGATATGAGTCGGGTGATCAGATTGGTCGAATGTGATGGGTGTTTGGGACCATTTCAGATAACTTGGTTTTGCTGGGGCAACCATATTCACCTCACGGTTAATGACTTTCAGTCGACTCTTGCTTTCCACATCCGCGAAGATCATCAGAGTGGAGTTGATATGCGGATATTCTTCCTCACTGTCCTCTTTGTCTCCGGCCTTGTCTGACTCTTTCTCCTTGTCCTTAGACTGTTTTCCCTGAAACTGCTGGATCAGGAGTCGACACTGGTGAGTGGTGTGCTTTGGGTAAATAATGTTGCCCTCTTCATCTTTCTTCGTGTGGATGTGGCACGGCACATCCATCACGTCGTTTCCTTCTTTATCCTTTACTTTCTTAGGATTCCAGGATCCTTTTGGCTTCTCTTTGAACTTTCCCTGAGCCACGGCCAGGGCCTCTCCAGGAGCTGCTGGCTCGGCTTTCCGCTTTTGTTTCCGACTGGAATTTCCCTTCTCCGACTGACTTGGCTTATACTTGCCGCTTCGGAGTCGGTCCTCTTCCTTGCCATTGGCGTACTTGGTAGCAATCTCCATCATCCAACTCAGGGTCATGTCCCCGGTTCGACCAAACTTCAGACTCAATTCCCTGTTCTTGACGCCATCTTTGAAGGCGCAGACTGCTTGATGATTAGACACATTTTCCACAGTATGGTGCAGAGTGATCCACCTCTGAATGTACTCTCTGAGAGTCTCATTGGTCTTCTGCACACAAACTTGCAGCTCTGTAAAACCAGCTGGTCGCTTGCAGGTTCCTTCAAAAGTTCTGACGAACACTCGGAACAAATCTTCCCAAGTGTAAATACTGTCAGGAGGTAACTGATTCAACCACGCTCTGGCTGAACCTTCCAGCATGAGGGGCAAATGCTTCATGGCCACCTCGTCATTCCCACCACCAATCTGAACAGCCACTCGGTAGTCCTCAAGCCAAGTTTCAGGCTTGGACTCCCCAGTGAACTTGTTGACTCCTGTCGCCAACCTGAAATTGGGGGGAATCATTGCAGCTCTGATAGCCCTGCTAAAATACTCGGGACCAGAAACATGCACTCAACTGCTCGTAGGTGCATCTCTCTCGGGTCCACCTCGATGGGCTCTGTTCCGGTCGACCAAACTTTGCACGATAATGGATCGCGCGTCGAAGCCTGGTCCCCTGGGGTCGACTAGAACTCTTCGCCCGGCACTGAACTGACGCCTGTCATCCTGTCACCGAGGAGCGTAAGACCCTTCCCTCGGAGGGGAAACGGGCACTAGACGCCTGTCATCTCGGTCGTGTCGGTCTCCATACTGATCACGCTGGTTGTCGCGCCCTTCCCGCCGCGGAGGCGATCTGGGACTGTGAGCCGACTGAACCGTATTCGCAGCGACGGATCGACTGTGAATTTGGTTGCGTGACTGCGACACGGCTGAGTTCTGGTCCCCAGCTGCTCGGAGCAAATCTCTGATCTGCATCAAGCCTCTCCCAGCTTCCGACTGCGGAGGCTGGATGGACTCTGCTATACGGGTTGCTGCTGCTAAATTCTGAATTGGCGTGCGGTATACCTGAGTCGGCGGGAAGAGTCGACGTCGACTGGCTTCGGGGACTCATTGCCGGGCACGCTCGTCGAGTGCTCGCTGAAGGTTCTCCAGACGAGCGCGTTCAGCCACATTGGCCAAACGTGCCTCCTCCAAGGCGCGATCCTCGGGGGTTTCTCCCACAATGGGGGTATGCAGGGCATCCATGTTCCTGCGGCGAAGCTCTTCTCTCTGCAGAGAGTCGAGTGTCTCGGGCTGGTACTCCTCGTGGTCCTGAGCGGGGCCACCTCCACCGCCCGCTCCGCTACCATGGGCGAAGCCGGGAGGACTGCGGGGTCCGTCGACCATGAGAATTTCCGCCGCTAGATCACTGCTATCGCATTCGGATGTAGTCTCTACGGAGCCAGTCGACAGATCGAACAGGCCGTAGAGAGATTCGTCGGGCTCGATTGCCGCAACTTGTGCGATGGCCGGCTGGCGAGCCACCGCGTGCTTCACCCACCGCTGAAGCCTCGACCGACCAGAGCGCTTGCGCTGGCGGGAGACCGGACGGGCGACCGATAAAGGAGTCGACCGATAGGGGGCCGACGGTTGCCGCAGCAGAACGCCGCGGACACATGCGCGAAAATGCGTCGCACCGCGGACGGGGAGCGCATCAACGTCGAGTGGAGCCTCCTGGAGCCACGCGGAGTCGTCGGCGACGAAGGTGAGAGCGCCAAGACGGATCTCGCGCCCCTCGACCAAAACTCCAGCAGTCATCATGATGAAAGTACTCGGAAATACTGCAACTTCTCCACAAAAATCGCTAAAACACCAGCCCCACGGTGGGCGCCAACTGTCGTGGTTCTAAGTCTGACAGTAGAGTGGGGGGTAGGTATGAAGAGGCAAGGTCCTAGCTATGGAGAAGTTGTGAACACAAGCGATGTACAAGTTCAGGCCCTTCTCGGAGGAAGTAAAAGCCCTACGTCTCGGAGCCCTGAGGCGGTCGAGTGGATTATGTGTATAGGTGTTATAAGAGTGCGAACCCTTCTGCCTGTGGAGGGGGGTGGCTTATATAGAGTACGCCAGGACCCCTGCCAGCCCACGTAATGGAGGGTTTAAAGCATATTAAGTCTGGGGCGTTACTGGTAACGCCCCACATAAAGTGCCTTAACTATCATTAAGTCTATTCAATTACAGGCCGTTGCAGTGCAGAGTGCCTTCTGACCTTCTGGTGGTCGAGTGTATATTCAGGGTCGAGTGAATCTCCATGGTCGAGTCCTTCTGGTCAGTCGAGTGGGTTCCTCGTTGGTCGACTGGAAGGTGATCTCTTCTGAGGCTGTCCCTGGGTAGGACATTCAGGTCAGGCCTATGACCCTACCCTAGGTACATGAATCCATCACATGCCTTTGACCTTGGTAGTCATGGAGGTTTTCAATGTTTCCAAAGCCGCATTCAATTCCTCGTGAGAGACCGAGGATCCCTCATCGGTCGTAGACGAGGATGGAATCACACTGGGGTGCTCCTCCCCGCCGTCTATGGTGTCAACCATACTCTTTGGACGGTAAAGTCCTTAATAAGAGACGAGGCTCTGGTACCAATTGAAAGGATCGATATGGTTGACTAGAGGGGGGTGAATAGGCAACTAACAATTTCTAGCTTTTCTTTACCAAATTAAAGTTAGCATCAAAGTAGGTTGTCTATATGTGCAACTAGGTGAACAACCTATATGATGCAACACCAACAAGCACACAAGCAAGAAAAGGATACAACACAATGTAAGCTTGCACAAGTAAAGGTGAGAGATAACCAAGAGTGGAGTAGGTGGAGACGAGGATGTGTTACTGAAGTTCCTTCCCTTTGAGAGGAAGTACGTCTCCGTTGGAGTGGTGTGGAGGCACAATGCTCCCCAAGAAGCCACTAGGGCCACCGTATTCTCCTCACACCCTCACACAATGCGAGATGCCGTGGTTCCACTATTGGTGCCCTTGAAGGCGGCGACCGAACCTTTACAAACAAGGTTGGGGCTATCTCCACAACTTAATTGGAGGCTCCCAACGACACCATGAAGCTTCACCACGATGGAATATGGCTCCGAGGTGACCTCAACCATTGAAAGATCGAGGATGTCGCCTAGAGGGGGGTGAATAGGCGCTTTAAAATAATTACGGTTTAGGCTTGAACAAATGCGGAATAAACCTAGCGGTTAATTTGTCAAGCACAAAACCTAAAACAACTAGGCTCACCTATGTGCACCAACAACTTATGCTAAGCAAGATAAGCAACTATGTGATAGCAAGATATATGACAAAGAACAATATGGCTATCACAAAGTAAAGTGCATAAGTAAAGGGCTCGGGTAAGAGATAACCGAGGCATATGGATATGATGATGTATCCCGAAGTTCACACCCTTGCGGATGCTAATCTCCGTTCGGAGCGGTGTGGAGGCACAATGCTCCCCAAGAAGCCACTAGGGCCACCGTAATCTCCTCATGCCCTTGCACAATGCAAGATGTCGTGATTCCACTAAGGGACCCTTGAAGGCGGTCACCGAACCCGTACAAATGGAGACCCTTGGGGGCGGTCACCGAACATGTACACTTTGGCAACCCTTGGGGGCGGTCACCGGTACCCATCAAATTGCTCGGGGCGATCTCCACAACCTAATTGGAGACCCGGACGCTTGCCTGAAGCTTTACACCACAATGATTGAGCTCCGAACAACACTAACCGTCTAGGGTGCCAAGGCAGCCAAGAGGAACAAGCTCTAGGGTGTCCAAACACCCAAGAGTAACAAGCTCAAGGGTACCAAGCACCCAAGAGTAATAAGCTTCTCAACTTGTAACTTCCACGTATCACGTGGAGAACTCAAACCGATGCACCAAATGCAATGGCAAGGGCACACGGAGTGCCCAAGTCCTTCTCTCTCAAATCCCACCAAAGCAACTAATGCTAGGGAGGAAGATGAGAGGAAGAACAAGAAGGAGAACACCAAGAACTCCAAGATCTAGATCCAAGGGGTTCCCCTCACATAGAGGAGAAAGTGATTGGTGGAAACGTGGATCTAGATCTCCTCTCTCTTTTCCCTCAAAAACTAGCAAGAATCCATGGAGGGATTGAGAGATAGCAAGCTCGGAGAAGGTCAACAATGGGGAAAGAACACGAGCTCAAAGGATAAGGTTCAATGGGGAAGAAGACCCCCTTTTATAGGAGGGGGAAAATCCAACCGTATGTGCTCTGCTACCTCTTGAGCACTGCTTTGGATTTCCCCGAAGAGGAGAGGATGATGCAGTAAAGTAGCATAAGTATTTCCCTCAGTTTTTGAGAACCAAGGTATCAATCCAGTAGGAGACCACGCACAAGTCCCTCGTACCAACACAAAATGATAGCAACTCGCAACCAACGCTTAGGGGTTGTCAATCCCTTCACGGTCACTTACAAGAGTGAGATCTGATAGAGATAATATTTTTGGTATTTTTGATAGATAGATGCAAAGTAAAAAGTAAAGGCAAAGTAAAAACAAAGCAAGTAAATAAAGTGATATAGATTGATATGATGAGAATAGACCACGGGGTCATAGGTTTCACTAGTGGCTTCTCTCAAGAGCATAAGTATTGTACGGTGGGTGAACAAATTATTGTTGAGCAATTGACAGAATTGAGCATAGTTATGAGTATATCTAGGCAATGATCATGTATATAGGCATCACGTCCAAAACAAGTAGATCGAAACGATTCTGCATCTACTACTATTACTCCACTCATCGACCGCTATCCAGCATGCATCTAGAGTATTAAGTAAAAACAGAGTAACGCCATAAGCAAGATGACATGATGTAGAGGGATAAATTCATGCAATATGATAAAAATCCATCTTGTTATCTTCGATGGCAACAATACAATACGTGCCTTGCAACTCTTTCTGTCACTGAGTAAGGACACCGCAAGATTGAACCCAAAGCTAAGCACTTCTCCCATTGCAAGAACTACTAATCTAGTTGGCCAAACCAAAAAGATAATTCGAAGAGACTTGCAAAGATAACTCAATCATACTTAAAAGAATTCAGAGAAGAATCAAATATTTTCCATAGATAATACTGGATCATAAACCCACAATTCATCGGTCTCAACAAACACACCGCAAAAAGAAGATTACATCGAATAGATCTCCATGAGAGAGGGGGAGAACATTGTATTGAGATCCAAAAAGAGAGAAGAAGCCATCTAGCTACTAGCTATGGACCCGAAGGTCTGAAGTAAACTACTCACACTTCATCGGAGGGGCTATGATGATGATGTAGAAGCCCTCCATGGTGGATGCCCCCTCCGGCAGAGCTCCGGAACAGGCCCCAAGATGGGATCTCGTGGATACAGAAGGTTGCGGCGGTGGAATTAGGTTTTTGGCTCCTGTTCTGATCGTTGGGGGGTACGTAGGTATATATAGGAGGAAGGAGTACGTCAGTGGAGCTCCGAGGGGCCCACGAGGTAGGGGGCGCGCTCAGGGGGGCGCGCCCTCCACCCTCGTAACCTCCTCGGAGGCTTCTTGGAGTAGGGTCCAAGTCTCCTAGATCACGTTCGGTTGGAAAATCACGATCCCAAAGGTTTCATTCCGTTTGGACTCCGTTTGATATTCTGTTTCTTTGAAATACTGAAAAAGGCAAAAAACAACAATTCTAGGTTGGGCCTCCGGTTAATAGGTTAGTCCCAAAAGTAATATAAAAGTGGAAAATAAAGCCCAATATAGTCCAAAACAGTAGATAAAGTAGCATGGAGCAAACAAAAATTATAGATATGTTGGAGACGTATCAAGCATCCCCAAGCTTAATTCCTGCTCGTCCTCGAGTAGGTAAATGATAAAAAAGAATTTTTGATGCGGAGTAATACTTTGGCATAATTTCAATGTAAATCTTCTTAATTGTGATATGAATATTCAGATCCGAAAGATTCAAGACAAAAGTTCATATTGACACAAAAATAATAATACTTCAAGCATACTAATCAAAGCAATCATGTCTTCTCAAAATAACATGGCAAAAGAAAGTTCATCCCTACAAAATCATATAGTTAGGCTATGCTTCATTTTCGTCACACAAAGATGTTCCCAACTTCTATAACCCCGATGACAAGCCAAGCAATTGTTTCATACTTAAATAATCTCAAACTTTTTCAACCTTCACGCAATACATGAGCGTGAGCCATGGATATAGCACTATGGGTGGAATAGAATATGATGATGGGGATTGTGTGGAGAAGACAAAAAAAAGAAAGTCTCACATCAACTAGGCGTATCAACGGGCTATGGATATGCCCATCAATAGATATCGATGTGAGTGAGTAGGGATTGCCATACAACGGATGCACTAGAGCTATGAATGCTCAAGAGAAAACTAGTGGGTGTGCATACAACTTGCTTGCTCACGAAGACCTAGGTCATTTGAGGAAGCCCATTGTAGGAATATACAAGCCAAGTTCTATAATGAAAAATTCCCACTAGTATGAAAAAGACAACTTATGAGACTCACTACATGAGGAACAAGGTGCTACTTTGAAGCACAATATATGAGACTCACTGCATGAAGAACAAGGTGCTACTTTGAAGCACAAGTGTGGAAAAAGAGATAGTAGCATTGCCCCCTTTTTTTGGGCCTTTTCTTTTTTTGGCCTTTCTCTTTTTTTATTTGGGCAATGCTCTAATAATGATGATCATCACACTTCTATTGATTACAACACAAGGATTACAACTCGAAACTTAGAACAAGATATGACTCTATATGAATGCCTCCGCGGTGTACCGGGATAGTGCAATGAATCAAGAGTGACATGTGTGGAAAATAATGCATGGTGGCTTTGCCACAAATACGATGTCAACTACAAGATCATGCAATGGCAATATGACAAAAGTAATGCATGTCATGATGATGGTGGTGGAAGTTGCATGGCAATATATCTCGGAATGGTTATGGAAATGCCATGATAGGTAGGTATGGTGGCTGTTTTGAGGAAGATATAAGGAGGTTTATGTGTGATAGAGCGTATCGTATCACGGGGTTTGGATGCACCGGCGAAGTTTGCGCCAACTCTCAAGGTGAGAAAGGGCAATGCACGGTACCGAAGAGGCTAGCAAAGGTGGAAAGGTGAGAGTGCGTATAATCCATGGACTCAACATTAGTCAAAAGAACTCATATACTTATTGCAAAAATTTAGAAGTCATCAAAAATTCAAGTACTACGCGCATGCTCCTAGGGGGATAGATTGGTAGGAAAAGACCATTGCTCGTCCCCGACCGCCACTCATAAGGATGCACAAGCCAGGTACACTTCATGTTTCAAATTTGTTACACAACTTTAACCATACGTGCATGTTACGGGACTTGCAAACTTCAACACAAGTATTCTCAAATTCATAATCACCCAACTAGCATGACTTTGATATTCTTACCTCCATATCTCAAAACAATTATCAAGCATCAAACTTATCTTAGTATTCAATTCACTCAAACGAAAGTTTCACATATCTTGAACACCAAGTATATTAACATTAAGCAAATTACCATGCTATTAAAGACTCTCAAAATAATCTAAGTGAAGCATGAGAGATCATATAGTTTCTTTAGAACAAATCCACCACTGTTCTCTAAAAATATCTAAGTGAAGTACTAGAGCAAAAATTATCACGCTCAAAAGATATAAGTGAAGCACTATGAGCAAAACTATCAAGCTCAAAAGATATAAGTGAAGCACATAGAGAATTCTAATAAATTCTAATTCATGTATGGATCTCTCAAAAGGTGTGTACAGCAAGGATGATTGTGGTAAACTAACAAGCAAAGACACAAATAATACAAGACGCTCCAAGCAAAACACATATCATGTTGGTGAATAAAAATATAGCTTCAAGTAAATTACCGATGGAAGTGGACGAAAGAGGGGATGCCTTCCGGGGCATCCCCAAGCTTTGACTTTTTGGTGTCCTTGGATTATCTTGGGGGTGCCATGGGCATCCCCAAGCTTAGGCTCTTGCCACTCCTTGTTCCATAATCCATCAAAAGAATTCACCCAAAACTTGAAAACTTCACAACACAAAACTCAACAAAAATCTCGTGAGCTCCGTTAGAGAAAGAAAACAAAAGACTACTTCAAGGTACTGTAATGAACTCATTCTTTATTTATATTGGTGTTAACCCTACTGTATTCCAACTTCTCTATGGTTTATAAACTAATTTACTATCCATAGATTCATCAAAATAAGCAAACAACACACGAAAAACAGAATCTGTCAAAAATAGAACAGTCTGTAGCAATCTGTAATTAACGCAAACTTCTGGAACTCTAAACATTCTACCAAAATAGGAAGTCCTGGACAATTTGTTTATTGATCAGAAGCAAAAAGAATCAACACAAAAGCACGTTCCTGTGATTTATCATAACTAAATTCGTGCGCGCAAAGTTTCTGTTTTTCAGCAGAATCAAATCAACTACCATCGTAGGTTATCCTATAGGTCCTACTTGGCACAAACACTAATTAAAACATAAAACCACATCCAAACAGAAGGTAGATAGATTATTTATTCCTAAACAGAAGCAAAAACAAAAAACAGAAAATAAAATTGGGTTGCCTCCCAACAAGCGCTATTGTTTAACGCCCCTAGCTAGGCATAAAAGCAAGGATAGATCTAGGTATTGCCATCTTTGGTAGGCAATCCATAGGTGGCTCTCATGATAGATTCATATGGTAATTTTATTTTATTTCTAGGGAATTGTTCCATACCCTTTGTCGGTGTCAAAACCGGCGGATCTCGGGTAGGGGGTCCCGAACTGTGCGTCTAGGCGGATGGTAACAGGAGACGAGGGACACGATGTTTTACCCAGGTTCGGGCCCTCTCGATGGAGGTAAAACCCTACGTCCTGCTTGATTCATATTGATGATATGGGTAGTACAAGAGTAGATCTACCACGAGATCAAGGAGGCTAAACCCTAGAAGCTAGCCTATGGTATGATTGTTGTAATGTATGTTGTCCTACGGACTAAAGCCCTCCGGTTTATATAGACACTGGAGAGGGCTAGGGTTACACAGAGTCGGTTACAATGGTAGGAGATCTACATATCCGTATTGCCAAGCTTGCCTTCCACGCCAAGGAAAGTACCATCCGGACACGAGCCGGAGTCTTCAATCTTGTATCTTCGTAGTCTTGGAGTCCGGCGGATAATGATAGTCCGGCTGTCCGGACACCCCCTAGTCCAGGACTCCCTCAGTAGCCCCCGAACCAGTCTTCAATGACGATAAGTCCGGTGTGCATAATGTTCGGCATTGCAAGGCGGGTTCCTCTCTTGAATAATCCAGAGAAGATCATGAACACCAGGATAGTGTCCGACTCTGCAAAATAAATTCCACATTCCACCGTAGAGAGATTAAAATGTACACTTAGTTCAATCTGCTGACGTATTATGTGGCGTGACATCACACCGCCACCAAGCCTTTGTTTGAATTACTATACCACCTCAGCACGTTTAGCGAAGCGGTTTCCTTGGCATGTCTTGTCGAAGCAGAGATCGTGTTCCCCTTATTCCGGGATTCTTATCAATACGTGCGTGGGTAACCCAACCGCTCCCGTCGCCACGCCTCCTCTATCGAAGGGGAATCCCAAACGGTCACGGAGACGGCCCTTGGTATTTCTTCCCCTTTATAAGAGGACCAAGGCTCGCCATTGTTCTTCAATCTCGCATCGAATCTCTTCCCCGCTCCCAGTTCCAACACCCAGAGCCTCAGATTCGAGCGCTTCAGATCCTCAATTATGTCCGGCTCCGACCTCCAGGGCCGGTGGATGCCCTCCTCCGTCACGGAGGAGGACATATTGAAGTTGCGTGAGGCCAAGTACCTGGCCTACGAGGTTTCGCACAGGTTGCCTGCCCAAGGGCAGACTGTGCCAGCCCCCGAGCCCGGTGAATACGTCGTTTTCGTATCCCACCTCTGTCGGGGTTTAGGCTTCCCGACGGATCCCTTCATGAGGGGGCTCCTGTTCTACTATGGGCTGGACTTTCACGACTTGGCTCCGGAGTCCATCCTCCATATCTCCACATTCATTATCGTCTGCGAAGCCTTCCTCCGCGTCATTCCCCACTTTGGCCTATGCCTGAAGACCTTCAAGGTGGAGCCGAAGATGATTGGGGGGCGTCAAGCGGAGTGCGGCGGGGCGACCATAAGCAAAAAGGTCGATGCCCCGTGGCCCGAGGGTTCCTTCCAAGAGGAACTTGGACCGTGGCAGTAGGAGTGGTTCTATATCACCGCTCCAAGGGGCAGCAGGCAAAAGCCGCCGCCCTTATTCCGCCCGGGACCTCCACGCCAACTGACGTCGTGGGTCAACCAAGGGCTCAATTGGGGGCCGTCCGAAGACGTGCCTTCACTGCAGGGCCGGATTCGAGATCTCCAAGCGAGGGAGATCGACCTGATCAAGGTGATGCAGGTTATGCTAATCAGGCATCTTCTACCCTGCAAACGCCGTCCTCTCCGTCTATGGGAGTTTAACCCGGAGGGACCTCAGATTCTCCAACACTTCATGGGTGCGACACCCGTGGAGATGTACAAGTTGTTCTTCGGACCACAGGTGGCGTGTCCGGATTTAGCCGAGGATGCAGGCCTAAGCCGCGATCGCCCGGATACTCGGGTAAGTAGCTCAGAGTCCGGACATTCTGTTTATGTGCCTTTCTAGAGTTCGCCTCCTGACCCTTTGTTCTTTACAGGAATGGGTGGCGCGATCAAGGCTGATAAGGTGTCCGGCCCCCCTCCCAGAGACCGCACTGGAGCCCGTGCTGGTCAGAATGTTGGAGGTTGCGCCCACAGAAGGGGGCGACGGGGAAAATAGAAGAGCTAATATTTCGCCCAAAGGGGCGGCTGAAGAGGGGGGAACCAAGAACCCCTCCCTTCAGGGGGAGAAGAGGACCGCCTCCGAAGATCCGGAGGCCAAAGCCCCTAAGCGTGGGAAGAGATCTTCCCCGGGGGGTCCGGCGCCCGGAAAGAATCCGGACGCACAATTATCATCAAAGGATCGGCCCTCCAGCGAGCCGTGAGTATGAAAGAGGGAGTTAATTAGTAAGGAAATACCTTCATTTGTGCTTCTGTAGATAACCGAAATATTTATATTCCAGTTCGGATCTGCAGCCTTCTCAGATGAGTTCATCTTCGGGGGACCTTCTTCCGGAGATGATGGAGAGCGATATGCCTCCATCCGCAGCGCCGCCAGATGAGGCAGGCGAACCCGAAGTGTCATCACGGAGGGTATCCCCGAGTCCGGAGGGGCCAGAGAGTTCGGCACCTACTAGTGTCCGGCCAGGAGAACTGAAGAATCTTCTTGAGAGGGCGTCCATTTCAGAAGATCACCGTGCGTTAATGCGTATGGTGATTGGAAGGATTTCGTCCACTGAGAGCGAATTGCGTAATGCCGCCATGAGTTTGCTGGCGGGATTTGAGGTATGCGAGAATGACGCACCCCTTTGTCTTTTAGCAGTTTTGCATATAAAAAATGCGCCCTGTATAGATAGTAGCCCCTGAGACTCGGTAGGTTGTCGGAAACGACAGCGTACCGAGGATCGAAATCTAAAGGAATGAATTCCGTCGTTCCTATGCAGGTGGCGGATAGTCCGGGGGCTAGCCGGACTAGTGAGTTTGCCGAGTTAAATCGGCAATTTGACTTGGCAGATGCGGACATCGCACTTGTCAACAGGCGACTTGACGAGTCGCAAGGTAAAAGAGTTCTCCGCAGTCGCTTTATTAAGGGGGTCGAAGCCCTCCTCTAATAAATTATATGCTATTTGTACAGACGGTGCTGCTGCTGTGGAGGGCCTTCGGGCCGAACTTGCTCGAGCTAAGGAGCAAGCCCGAAGGAGTGAAGCGGCTGCCTCGAGGGCGGCCGAGGAGTTGAAAGCCGAAAAGGCTGCGCACTGCCTAAGCAGGGCCGAGGTGGCCGAATTGGCCATGAAAGTAAAGGATGCTGCCGACCGCAATGAGGCTCTTGAAAAGGAACGCTTATCAGAGCGGGAAGACCTGAAGAAGGCCACCGCCGAAGCCAAGGATGCCCGCTCTGCAATGCGGGCTATGAAGGAGGAACTGTGCCAGGCCAGAGAGATCGTGGCTGGCAAGCCTTTTCTGCTGCGTCGCCGGTTTATGGATGGAAAGTATGCTCAATTTGAGCGGCTGTGGAGTCCGGAGGATCCGTATATGGACTTAGCTGCAAGTGCGGCCGATGCCATTAAGCACTTCCGGAGCCAGAAGGATCACGAGACGGAAGAGCTATATTGGTCTCAATTCCACAGTCCGGATCGCCCACTTCCATTGACAGACCGGTTGGCCGAATGGTCCGAGTTAAATAGATTGTCCGGACTTGCCATGACTGACATCGTGGCCCATGTCTGGCCAGAGAGGTCCAAGGCGACGAGCTACTTTGGCTTACTACAGCCATTCCTTGGAGCGGTGCCGCATATAAAGGAGATGAAGCGGTCGGCCTGCATAGAGGGCGCGCGGATGGCTCTTGCCCGTGTGAAGGCGCATTGTCCAGAGATGGACGCCACCGCTGTTACTGCCCAGGGTTCGGATGAAGACCGGCTCCCTGCCGAGCACTATTTCGGGGAAGTTATGCGTGGCGCTCGTGTAATAGAGTCGCAGTGCTCGAAGAATGTAACGTTCAAATGAACGCATTAGCTTGTAAATCGATGATTATGTTATAACTGCTTTTTATACTTGTGCGTCCAAGTAGTAAAACTTCTCCTGTGCAGCCGTTTACGTATACTTGTGTATAACTTGAAAGATGGCAGTCTTCGGCTTCAGCCCCCACGCACAAGGTGTTGGGGTGTTCGCAAAAATAGTGCGTTTTCACACTTAATCCGATGTCTCGGTCCTGTTATAAGGAGGTGGTAGCGTAGTGAACGAGGCAATCCGGACTATAATGCTTTATCACTTTCACTTAGCCAGTGGAGCTTGAGGGTGGGGCTACGATATAGCCCCTGGTGGCATCGCCCTTCTCCGAAGTCGGAGCGCGTGTGCCTGACCGAGAAACGGCCCTTCGTCAAAGCGGGGAATTCTAAACATTCCGATAGTCGATCGAGTGGCTGACCAGTCTCTCGCTGTATCATGACAGTCAGTTTTCGGCTTTCTCTACTGAGGTGCTCGCCCAGCCGAACTGGGGCACAATCGCAGTAGTTCTCCTGGTGCCGCGTTAGCCGATGATACGGAACGTAAGGCAGCAAAACACAGGAGCCGGGCAAACCCAACATTTGACCAAAGACATGATTCGGAGCTGATGCATATAATGCCTAACTCGAGACGCCGAACACTCCCTAAGGTGTTTGGTCTTTATAATAATGGGCAGAACGATGCCCTAAGCCCCTAGTGTCCAGGTACGGGCATGGTCTTCTGACGCGGCCGATGCCAAAACGTCAGGCTCCGCTTTGGCTATAGGAAGAAACCAAGGGAGAATAACAACAAGAGACAGTAAAAAAAGGTTTACGCAGGGTCTTAATCTGAAAAGAATCCTCACGACGGGTCCCTACTGCACGTCTGCGCCTGTGTCTCCGTTGCGCCGTTATCCTGGACAGGTATGCACGTTGTTCATCTATAAAAAGAGAGGAACGTTTAGTTTTAAAAACAGTTTGTGCGAAAAAATATTAGAAATATAAATAATTAAAGCGGGGTTTGTATGAACCCGCGGTTATTTGTGCGTGCAGCCCCCTGTGAAGGGGTATGCGGCTAGGGAGCCCCTAGACCACTGACGCCGGATTCGTCTATCCAAGTCCGGGGTCTTTAAGTGACCCTCGCACTAAAATTACGCCACGCGGTCCGGGCATCTTGAGTGTAAGAGACGCGTAATGCGGTATGGCGTTGAAGCGGACAAAAGCCTTTCGTCCCAAGAGTGCTTGATATTCACTTTCAAATGGGACGATGTGAAAAATTAATTTTTCGCGTCGAGAATTGTTTGGCGATCCGAACACGACTTCTAGTAATATGGAGCCAGTGCACTTGGCGTAATGGCCTGGCGTCACTCCTTTGAAGGAAGTGCGGCTGTGTCGAATTTTGGTAGGGTCTATCCCCATCCTACGGATTGTGTTTGAATATAGCAGGTTTAAGTCACTGCCTTCGTCCATTAGGACGTTAGTAAATTGCAATCCGTCTATTATGGGATTCAATATCAGGGGAGTCCGTCCCGCATTTCGAACGCTTCTGGAATAATCCAGGTGGTCGATACTGATTGGTTTTGATATCCAATCTCTACGGTCTGCTGGGTTGGACCGCGCGAAGCTCTTCTTAGAAAGTGCCGCACTATTTTTCCGTATTATCACACGAAGTGAGTTTACTGCTTTGACCCCTTGTGGGAAAGTCTTTTGTTTTCCGGTGCTCTGCTGGTGGGGTTTATCTTCTTCGCTTGACGCGACGAGTCCCTTGTGTTCGGCATTTAGTCGGCCGGACTGTTTAAAAACCCAACAATCCCTGTGGGTGTGATTTGCAGGCCTTCCGGGGGTACTGTGGATTTGGCATATCCGACCCAAAATTTTGTTTAAGTTAGACAATTCGTCACTGTCATCCTTAAGAGGCTGTGTTTTATTATTGGGCCGCGAGCTTTTGAATCCGGCGTTGACTGCCGCACTCTTCGGGCTTTTCTCTTTATTCCGGCGCTGCTCTTTTCTGCGCCGTGATTTTCCGTTTCCATCTCTTGATGTACTTGGGTCGCTGGTGTTGCATCGTGCTAACCAGCTATCCTCGCCCGCACAGAAGTGGGTCATGAGGCTTGTTAGTGCGGACATTGTCCTCGGTTTCTCTTGACCGAGGTGCCTGGCGAGCCATTCGTCTCGGACATTGTGCTTGAAAGCTGCTAAGGCTTCGGCGTCCGGACAGTCAACTATTTGGTTCTTTTTGTAAGGAACCTGTTCCAGAATTTCCGCGCTGACTCTCCGGGCTGTTGAGTTATATGACTTAGATCATCTGCATCCGGAGGACGGACATAAGTCCCTTGAAAATTTGCTCTAAACGCGTCCTCGAGCTCTTCCCAACTTCCAACAGTATTTTCTGGGAGGCTTTTAAGCCAATGACGGGCTGGCCCTTTGAGCTTGAGGGGTAGGTATTTTATGGCGTGGAGATCATCTCCTCTGGCCATATTTATATGTAGTATATAATCTTCTATCCAGACTCCAGGGTCTGTTGTTCCATCGTAGGCCTCTATGTTTATGGGTTTAAATCCTGCTGGGAATTCATGGTCCAGCACCTCGTCAGTGAAACATAGTGGGTGTGCGGCGCCCCTGTATTTGTGTGTGCCGCTATCATCGGACACTTGACGTGTTGCCTTGCTTCCTGGGGCCTTCTCCTTTGGCCCGTAGATGGATCTGACTGGGCCATCTATCCTTCCAAGTTCGTTGGTTGGTTTATGTGTGGCGCCGCTGTCAGAATTTGGCCTATCATCTGGTCGTCTATACAGCCAGGCAGCCCCTTTATTTTTGGACGGTGGGGGCTCTATGGCCTCCTCGTCGAATTCTGGTAGCAGCTTGCGCTTCGGGTAGCTCTTTGATTGGTGGCCATTGCCGTACTTATCTGCGGTTTTGAGCACTTTGCTCCATCTCATTCTGAGTGTGTCTTCCGCTGTTTTGAGCCTCCGTTTTTCCTTCTTCAGGCTTTTTGCAGTACTGACGAGTCTTTTCCGAAGGTTCTTGCACTCCGGCGGTGTGTCCGGCGTGAGGTCGTCCGGACTGTTGTTTTCACCTGGCCTGGACTGATTATCTGACTCGTCATGGTCGAATGGTTGCTTATTTGCGTGTTCGTCGTCCGTTTGTGAGCCCTGCCGTATTGCGGGCTCTTTGGGAGCGTTGTTGTCGAGGCGGGACTTAGGACGGCGCCTGCGCCGCCGTTTTGGTCGTTTATCGGCGTGGTCATCTTCTGCCGCGGCCCGTTGATCCTCGTTATCGCTCTCCTTTGGGGTGTCTACCATATATATGTCATGTGACGAGGTAGTCCTCCCGTGCCTTATAGGCTCTGTTTCTTGTTCGTCTCCAGCATTGTCGTCTATTCTGTCAATGTCTTCGGAGTCAAGGTCTAGCATGTCGGTTAGATCGTCGACAGTGGCTACAAAGTGGGTGGTGGGTGGGCTCTGAATTTCTTCGTCGTCCGTTCCCCAACCGTCCTGGCCATAGTCCGGCCAAGACTCTCCCGATAACGAGATATGCTTTAGTGAATTCAAGATATCGCTGAAAGGCGAGCATTGGAAGATGTCTGCGGCGGTGAATTCCATAACCGGCGCCCAATCCGGATCGATTGGCAGGGGCGCGGGAGGTTCGGAGTCCGGCGAGGAGTCCGGCACCTCGGAGTCATGAGTTTCGCGGGGGACAAGATTAGTGTTCGGCTCCATCGCCGTGGATGTTGGAGCCCCCAGGGCGGCGTCTATCCACCAGCCCTCGATTTGGGCGATCGGCTCCGGGCTAATGGCCGAAGCGGATCCGTGTGCGGCCACCAAGGCACTGTTCGGTGGCAGAGCTAAATCATGCCCGTCGTCACAGTGCGGCACGCTTGGCTGTGGCTCGAGTCCGTCGAAGATCAAGTCTCCGCGGACGTCGGCCGTGAAGTTTAAGCTCCCAAATCTGACCTGATGGCCAGGGGCGTAGCTTTCGATCTGCTCCAGATGGCCAAGTGAATTGGCCCGCAGGGCGAAGCCGCCGAATACGAAGATCTGTCCGGGGAGAAAAGTCTCACCCTGGACAGCGTTGCTGGTTGAAGATGCCATCAAGCCTATCGGTGACGACACAGAGGAACTCTCAATGAAAGCACCAATGTCGGTGTCAAAACCGGCGGATCTCGGGTAGGGGGTCCCGAACTGTGCGTCTAGGCGGATGGTAACAGGAGACGAGGGACACGATGTTTTACCCAGGTTTGGGCCCTCTCGATGGAGGTAAAACCCTACGTCCTGCTTGATTAATATTGATGATATGGGTAGTACAAGAGTAGATCTACCACGAGATCAAGGAGGCTAAACCCTAGAAGCTAGCCTATGGTATGATTGTTGTAATGTATGTTGTCCTACGGACTAAAGCCCTCCGGTTTATATAGACACCGGAGAGGGCTAGGGTTACACAGAGTCGGTTACAATGGTAGGAGATCTACATATCCGTATTGCCAAGCTTGCCTTCCACGCCAAGGAAAGTACCATCCGGACACGAGCCGGAGTCTTCAATCTTATATCTTCGTAGTCTTGGAGTCCGGCGGATAATGATAGTCCGGCTGTCCGGGCACCCCCTAGTCCAGGACTCCCTCACCCTTCTTTAAGGGAAATTGGAATCTAATATTCCCTTCCTTCATATCAATAATTGCACCCATCGTTCTAAGGAAAGGTCTACCAAGAATAATAGGACATGAAGGATTGCAATCTATATCAAGAACGATAAAATCTACAGGCACATAATTCCTATTTGCAACAATAAGAACATCATTAATTCTTCCCATAGGCTTTTTAATAGTGGACTCCGCAAGATGCAAGTTTAGAGAGCAATCATCAAAATCACGGAAATCTAGCAAATCACATAAAGTTTTGGGGATAGTAGAGACACTAGCACCCAAATCACACAAAGCACGAAACTCAAAATCTTTAATTTTAATTTTAATAGTAGGTTCCCACTCATCATGGAGTTTTCTAGGGATAGAAACTTTCAAATCAAGTTTTTCTTCATAAGATTGCATCAAGGCATCAACAATATGTTCGGTAAAGGCCTTATTTTGACCATAAGCATGAGGAGATTCTAGAACGGATTGCAACAAGGAAATACAACCAATCAAAGAGCAATTTTCATAATTAAATTCCTTGATATCCAAAATAGTGGGTTTAGCAAAATCACGGTTTTTATTTATTTCAATCCCACTTTCATCAATTTCATCATCAAGATCTAGAAACTCTGAATTCTTAGAACGCCTTCTAGGTAAAGGAAGATAATCTTCAGATTCATCAAGATTCATATTGCAAAATAAAGATTTAATGGGGGACACATCGATACTTTTAGATCTTCATCTTGATTTTCATAGGGATTGGAAGAACACGCTTTAATAAAGGCATCTTTGGAAGCACGCATCCTAGCGGTTCTTTCCTTGCACTCATCAATGGAAATTCTCATGGCTTTGAGAGACTCATTGATATCATGCTTAGGAGGAATAGATGTAAGCTTTAAAGAATCAATTTCAAGAGAAATTCTATCAACGTTCCTAGCCAAATCATCAACTTTAAGTAATTTCTCTTCAAGCAAAGCATTAAAATTCTTTTGTGAATTCATAAACTCTTTAACACTAGTCTCAAATTCAGAGGGCATCTTATTAAAATTTCCATAAGAGTTATTGTAGGAGTTTCCATAATTATTAGAAGGATTACTAGGATACGGCCTAGGATTAAAATTCCCTCTATAAGCGTTGTTTCCAAAACTATTCCTACCAACAAAATTCACATCCATAGATTCATTATTGTTCTCAAGCAAAGTAGACAAAGGCATATCATTGGGATCAAGAGGAGTATTTTTAGGAGAAAATATCTTCATAAGTTCATCCATCTTTCCACTCAAAACATTGATTTCTTCTATAGCATGCACTTTTTTACTAGAAGATCTTTCGGTGTGCCATTGAGAATAATTAGCCATAATATTATCAAGCAATTTAGTAGCATCCCCTAATGTAATTTCCATAAAAGTGCCTCCCGCGGCCGAATCTAAAAGATTTCTAGAAGCAAAATTTAATCCGGCATAAAATTTTTTGTATGATCATCCATAAATTCAAACCATGAGTAGGGCAATTGCGAAGCATTAATTTCATTCTTTCCCAAGATTGGGCAACATGCTCATGATCAAGTTGTTTAAAATTCATGATATCATTCCTAAGAGTGATAATCTTAGCGGGAGGAAAATACTTAGAGATAAAAGTATCTTTGCACTTGTTCCAATAATCAATACTATTTTTAGGCATAGATGAAAACCAAACTTTAGCACGATCTCTAAGGGAAAACGGAAATAACTTCAATTTGACAATATTGTTATCCGTATCTTTTTTCTTTTGCATATCACACAAATCAACAAAATTGTTTAGATGAGTAGCGGCATCTTCACTAGGAAGGCCGGCGAATTGATCTTTCATAACAAGATTCAACAAAGCGGTATTGATTTCACAAGACTCATCATTATTAAGAGGAGCAATCGGAGTACTAAGGAAATCATTATTATTGGTATTCGAGAAATCGCACAATTTGGTATTATCTTGCGCCATGGCAACAAGTAATCCAACACACAAGCAAACAGAAAGGCAACGACAAAAAGGCAAACGGGAAAGAGAGGAGGAGATTGGGAAGAGAGGGCAAATAAAATGGCAAGGGTGAAGTGGGGGAGAGGAAAACGAGAGGCAAATGGCAAATAATGTAATGCGAGAGATAGGGATTGCGATGGGTACTTGGTATGGTTGACTTGCTTGCGTGAGCCTCCCCGGCAACGGCGCCAGCAATTCTTCTTGCTACCTCTTGAGCACTGCGTTGGATTTCCCCGAAGAGGAGAGGATGATGCAGAAAAGTAGCGTAAGTATTTCCCTCAGTTTTGAAGAACCAAGGTATCAATCCAGTAGGAGACCACGCACAAGTCCCTCGTGCCTACACAAAACGATAGCAACTCGCAACCAATGCTTAGGGGTTGTCAATCCCTTCACGGTCACTTACGAGAGTGAGATCTGATAGAGATAATATTTTTGGTATTTTTGATAGATAGATGCAAAGTAAAAAGTAAAGGCGAAGTAAAAACAAAGCAAGTAAATAAAGTGATATAGATTGATATGATGAGAATAGACCCGGGGACCATAGGTTTGACTAGTGGCTTCTCTCAAGAGCATAAGTATTCTATGGTGGGTGAACAAATTACTGTTGAGCAAGTAACAGAACTGAGCATAGTTATGAGTATATCTAGGCAATGATCATGTATATAGGCATCACGTCCAAAACAAGTAGATCAAAACGATTCTGCATCTACTACTATTACTCCACTCATCGACCGCTATCCAGCATGCATCTAGAGTATTAAGTAAAAATAGAGTAACGTCGTAAGCAAGATGACATGATGTAGAGGGATAAATTCATGCAATATGATAAAAAAATCATCTTGTTATCCTCGATGGCAACAATACAATACGTGCCTTGCAACTCTTTTTGTCACTGAGTAAGGACACCGCAAGATTGAACCCGAAGCTAAGCTCTTCTCCCATTGCAAGAACTACCAATCTAGTTGGCCAAACCAAAAAGATAATTCGAAGAGACTCGCAAAGATAACTCAATCATACATAAAAGAATTCAGAGAAGAATCAAATATTTTCCATAGATAATACTGGATCATAAACCCACAATTCATCGGTCTCAACAAACACACCGCAAAAAGAAGATTACATTGAATAGATCTCCACGAGAGAGGGGGAGAACATTGTATTGAGATCCAAAAAGAGAGAAGAAGCCATCTAGCTACTAGCTATGGACCCGAAGGTCTGAAGTAAACTACTCACACTTCATTGGAGGGGCTATGGTGATGATGTAGAAGCCCTCCATGGTGGATGCCCCCTCCGGCGGAGCTCCGAAATAGGCCCCAAGATGGGATCTCGTGGATACTGAAGGTTGCGGCGGTGGAATTAGGTTTTTGGCTCCTTTTCTGATCGTTCGGGGATACGTAGGTATATATAGGAGGAAGGAGTACGTCGGTGGAGCTCCGAGGGGCCCACGAGGTAGGGGGCGCGCCCAGGGGGGCGCCCTCCACCCTTGTGACCTCCTCGGAGGCTTCTTGGAGTAGGTTCCAAGTATCCTGGATCACGTTCGGTTGGAAAATCACGACCCCGAAGGTTTCATTCCGTTTGGACTCCGTTTGATATTCTGTTTCTTCGAAATACTGAAAAAGGCAAAAAACAGCAATTCTGGGCTGGGCCTCCGGTTAATAGGTTAGTCCCAAAAGTAATATAAAAGTGGAAAATAAAGCCCAATATAGTCCAAAACAGTAGATAAAGTAGCATGGAGCAATCAAAAATTATAGATATGTTGGATACGTATCATGCTCAGCCCGCACACGAGCGGTACTACCGCTCGGGCGGAAGAAGCAGGGAGAAGGAGCAACAAAACAAGAACCTTGGGGCGGTAGTACCGCTTACAAGCGGTACTACCGCTCACCCCAGCAGTACTACTGCTGGAGGAGCAGAGCATGGGATCAAAGGAGGCAGGACAGAGCAGAGTACGGTGGCAGTAGTGCAGTAGCGGTACTACCGCCCGACCGGAGCGGTACTACCGCTTATAGGCGGTACTACCGCCCATTCTGGGCGGCACTACCGCTTATAGGCGGAACTGCCGTGCCTTACTGCTGCGTGACTGCTGCTTAACCCGACACAAAAAGAGTAGAACCAAAATCGAGGCGGTACTAGTAGAGCGGTACTGGAGCGGTACTACCGCATGACGAGCGGTACTACCGCTATCGACCATGGTACTACCGTAGGGAGAAAGCCCAAAACTGCCATAACTTCTTCAAATGAGCTCCGAATTGAGCAAACTCAAGCTTGTTGGATATAGTAAGAAGAGGCAGGGGAGGTATACCTAACAAAAATAAGAGAGAAACCTCCAACATAGAAGAATCGGCAGAACCTCCAACATCGAAAACATCATAGAAGAAGCATGTGAACTCCGTTTTCGATGAACTCGAGCTTGTCATCAAGATGACCATAAGCTCCAAAACTCACAAAGAGAACCAAACAAGAACCAAGAAAGATGATGCAAGGATGCAATAGTTTGAGCTCTCTATGAATCATACGATCAACTTACTCATCGAGAGCCCCCCTTGATAGTACGGCAATCGATCGTAAAACCCGGTCTCCCAGCTACCATCATGAGACCGGTAAAATAGAAAACCTATCAAGGGAAAACCTTTGGCTTGCACATGGTCCACTTGAGCTAGATGATGACGATCTTGACTCCCTCAAGTTGGACCACCTTTCTTGATTGCGTTGGCTCGATGAAGACTAGTTGATTGCTCCCCCATACTCCACTACGGGTGAGACACTCTTCCGCACATCGTCACAAGTCCATTGTCACCACAATGGACGGCAAGCTTCAATCATTTGATCTCTTCGTGATGCTTCACTTGAACTTGCACACCACAACCTAACCCCAGAAAGAACTCTCACGAAGAACTCTCATGGGTTAGTACACAAAGCGTAATTGACAATGCTTACCATACCATGGGATCGCTTGATCCCTCTCGGTACATCTTCTATGCTTTGTGTGTTGGTCAACTTGATTCACTCTTTGACTTAGTCTTGATCAACCTCTCACATGACCAATCTTTAGGTAATTTCTTGAATGGCACCTTGGTCATCACAAACTCTCCTTGAAACCAACAAATGGACAAAAGCCTATGGACAAATCCTTCAAATATAACAAAGGCAACCATTAGTCCATAGAGATTGTCATCAATTACCAAAACCAAACATGGGGGCACTGCATGTTCTTTCAACCGTCTAGGGTGCTCAAACACCCAAGAGTAACAACATCCGCAAGGGATTAGTGGGGGGATTCAAATTTATCTTGGTGGAAGTGTAGATCGGGGCCTTCTCAACCAATCCCTAGAGAATCAACAAGTTTGATTGACTAGGGAGAGAGATCGGGCAAAAATGGAGCTTTGAGCAACAATGGAGCTTGGGGAGGGAAGAGGTGGTCAACTTGGGGAAGAAGACTATATAGTGGGGGAAAAGATCCAACCATTACCCACTTCATCAGCCCGCGACCTGCGGTACTACCGCACAGACTCGCGGTACTACCGCAAGGCCTTGCGGTACTACCACTCGACGGTGCGGTACTACCGCTCCCGCGGTAGAGACTAGATGAGGCCCTGTTGCATTAGAGCAACGAGCGGTAGAACCGCCGGAGCGGTACTACCGCGCATCCTTGTGGTACTACCGCAAGGCAGGGTTCGACTAGGCTGGGAAGGCATGGACTAATAAAATTACATATGTGGCTAGTTCCGCTGAGTTTCGATCTATGCAAAAATCCAGCACGGTACCACCGCACACTGGGAGCGGTACTACCGCGTAGGGTGCGGATGTAAAAAATTAGTTTCGCGCCTACTTCCGCGCACGTTAGTGTTCTGGGCTAGAGGCCACGGTAGTACCGCTCCTGAGGAGTAGTACTACCGCATAGCGTGGTACTACCGCTTCCCTGGCCGGTACTACCATGGGCCACTGCGGTACTACTGCTCCCTTGAGCAGTACTACCACACGCCACAGAACTATAGCACTTGGAGGCCTTCATTTTGTAAAGACACAGATAAACGGACGGTGCTCCAAAGATGCAAAGGAAAGGTGGTGCAAAGGAACAGACATGTACGTTTTGATTCCACCCTAACCTTTCCGAAGCGTTCCCCCTCTTAATAGTACGGCTTTCCTACGACTCAAATCCACCGAAAAGCAACGAAGAGAAACGTTGTCTTCACTAGGCTTCGAGGGGCACCGAATCGTCTTGTGGCTAGACATGAGATATCTGAAATGCTCAATGCACATGATTAGTCCGCAAATGCATTGTCATCAATCACCAAAACCACATAGGGAGAAATATGCCCTTACAACCTCCTTGGCTTTTGTGTCGGCATTGGTGGCCTCGATCTCTAGCTTCTTGAGTTGAGCGGCCTTCTCGATGTCAAGCTTCCTCTTCTTCACTGCCTCCTCCATGTCAAGCTTCTTCGTTTGAAGATCTATGTATATATTCATTTGCTCCTCCTTCCATTCACTCTTGGATGGGCCAAGGAGCCTGTGCTGGCCGCAGCCATGGCAGCGACCGAGAGATTGGCCGGTGTGGGGCGTCCCATACCGATCATGAGGAGGCCGTGTGCCTCAGAGATGATCGCTCCTTGTCGTTGTGGTTGCCCTAGTGCTGCATCACACGCGACAGGGCACACTTGGAAGCGTGCTGCGCAGCAGCCTTCTTCTCCTTTTCAACAGCTCGCCGATCCTTCCTCTTGGCCGGTTCCTTGTTGAGCTCGGCAGCCTCCACCGGCATGAGCTCCGACCGAGGCTTCTTCTTCACAGGCTTCGCCGGGCCGGGCTGCAGGTGGTGGCATGCCTAGATTTGCCTTGTCGGCCATGGTGAATGGAGAGAGGGGAAGGCCGGGGCGCGGGAGAGTGGAGGGTGGGGCGTGGGAGGGTTTTGGAAGAAAGGGAGTGTCGGTGTCAAAACCGGCGTATCTTGGCATGTTTAGCGAAGCGGTTTCCTTGGCACGTCTTGTCGAAGCAGAGATCGTGTTCCCCTTATTCCGGGATTCTCATCAATACGTGCGTGGGTAACCCAACCGCACCATTGATGGTGGCGCTTGGGAGATAAGCGAGTTTTACCAGGCTGGTGGGGGACGCATAGTTTTGTCCGCCTATATATAAGGGATAAGGATTCACCTTCTCACCTACGCCTTCTTCCTCCTTTGCTTATCCATCCCCGCGAACTCAAGCTCCAACGCCCGAGCTCGCGCATCTCGCCTCGACCTTCTCCAAATATGTCCGGAGCGGGAGGTAAATGGTTAGCCTCCACCGTCAAGGAGGAGGACATCACCAAGCTGCGCAGTGCCGGATACCTTCCCGGCGATATCGCGCATCGGCTGCCCGACGAGGGGCAGCTCATCCCTACCCCCAGGCCTCATGAGAGGGTCGTCTTCCTCCCCCACTTCCTCCGCGGACTGGGCTTTCCGCTCCATCCATTTGTCCGGGGGCTCATCTTTTACTACGGCCTGGATTTCCACGATCTGGCACCGAACTTTATCCTCAACATCTCGGCGTTTATCGTCGTGTGCGAGGCCTTCCTCTGCATCCGGCCCCACTTCGGCCTGTGGCTCAAGACCTTCAACGTCAAGCCGAAGGTTGTGAAGGGTACGCAAGCGGAATGCGGAGGCGCCATGTTGGGCAAATTGCCCAACGTCCCTTGGCTAGAAGGGACCTTCGTGGACTCCGTCAAGGGGTGGCAATCGGGGTGGTTTTACATCACCGAGCCGCGCAAATCCACATGGCCGGCGGCCCCCGAGTTTAGATCTAGCATCCCCACGCAGCTCACCTCCTGGAAAGAGAAGGGCTTGCAGTGGGGGAATCCGGTAGAGGTGACGGGACTCCGAGCATGTATCAAGAAGATGGTGAGCAATAGGCTCAGGCTCGTCGACGTGGTCCAAGTCATGCTCATCCGGCGGATCCTCCCATGCTAAGAACGAGCATTTAATTTGTGGGAGTTCAATCCGGAACAGCACCAGGCGCTAAGCGGGCTCTTCGATACAACATACGAAGGCGCCTGGAGGGTGCTGTTCAAGGGCGCCGAAGCCCCCGTGTCCGCGACCGAAGACCGCGGATTCAGCTCACAGCATCCAACTGACGAGGTAAGTGATTCAACCCCATTACGGGACACTTGTGATAATTAGATTGACTCTAGTGAGGTTTCATTCTGCCTCTTCCTTTGACAGGAATGGATGGAGAAGGCCAAGCTGCTCATCAGCCCGGCTCCCATGCCAGAAGACCCAGCGGACGCCCGTTTAACAGGGCTGCTGGTTCCGGCACCGCACGTGGTGCCAGAGAAGAAGGCCAAGAAGGTGGCCGCGGGGACTCGAAAGAGTTCCCGCAATCAGGCGTCTGACGATGACGAGGACTCCTCCCCCGAAGACGAGGAGGTGGAGTACTCTCTCCCGGAGGAGGGAGAGAAGAAAAGGAAGGCTTCCCCCATCGGGGAGGCCGAAGGGTCCAAGAGGGGGAGAACTATCCCCCCGGACAGTTTCGCCAACATCAGCGTTGGTGAGGATGAGTGGCCTCCAAGGGCCAGGCGTCCGGCAAGATCGTAAGTATCCGGATCCTTGATGTGTAATTTCTTTTATGTCGCGTAGTATCCTTCTAACGCCGCATTCTGCCCGTAGTCCGGCCAATGATGATCTCCCCGACTCATCGAGCGGGTCATTGGCCTCGTCGGATGTGAATTCCATCCCGACTGCCTCCACCCCACGCGCCGACGAGGACGTCGAGGTGGGATCCCAAAGAGGTACCCATCAGGAGGAGGCTCCGGAGGCGCCGTCAGGCAGCCTCCCGGACTTCGTGCCGGACTCTATATCGGAACCCGCAGTGGTTCCAGGGTCCGGCAAGCGGCCCCTTCGAAAGAAGGGCAGGACCGTGACGCCGGCGGCCTCCGTCCAACCGGAGGCGCCGGATAACCTGCTGGAGGCGCTTAAAGGCGCTTCCATCGAGGAAGAACACCGCACTATCATGAGTGCGGTGATTGAGAAGGTTCAGCTCGCTAAGAGCGGGCTGACCGAAGCCTGCAGCAGCCTTTTAACAGGCTTTGAGGTAAGAAGTTAAAATTATGTAATGCAATACCGCATAGACAGTAGCCCCTGATGCTTAGTTCGGTGTTCGGAAAGAAAAGCCGGACTAAGGATCTATAACAAGATATACGCAGGGTTGCCTAAAATATGTCAATATGGATTTGCAGGCTGCACTGCTGACCTCTGCCGCACTAACGGCGGAGGTTGACGTGCTGAAGAAGGAACTCGAGCGGTCCGAGCAAGAGCTCGGCCATGCAAAGAAGCAGCTCGAGGAAAAAGAAGGTGAGTAACACCTCTTTGAATAAGTACCTTACAGAAAAGGGTTTTGGTTGCAAATAAAATTAACAAGGATAATATGTGTATTGCAGGGGCCACTAATGAGGTGGCAGCCCTGCGGGATGCTGTGTCCGCGGCCGAATGCAATGTGGCCGCGGAACGGGCTGAGCGAGAAAAGCAAGAGGCACGTGTGGCGGAAGTTCGGCAAGAGCTCCAGGCTCTCATGGAAAAACATGAGAGTTTGGAGCGTGACTCCAAGACTCGAGAGTCCGAGCTTGCCTCGGCTCTCGAAAGTGCCAAGTCCGCCAAGGCCGAGGCCCGTAAGGCCCTTCAGGAGGTTGAGGACATAAAGAAGATAGCGACGGGTAAGGCGTTTTTCATGCAAAGCAGGCATGTTAATGTGAACTACCTGACACTTACCCGCATTCGGAGCTCTCCAGGGGCGTTTGCAGATCTGCCGCTTAGTGCGTCTGATGCCGCCGCATTCTATCGTGGCGAGGAGGGGAGCTCGACGGAGAAGGTCTTCTGGTCTCAGTATACTGAGGCCGACCATCCGGTGCCCCCAAGCGACCAGCTGAAGCAGCTGGTCGAACTCCACAAGTTAGCTGAGGAGGCCATGAAGGCCTCATAGTCCGGCTGTGGCCTAGACATGCCATGCCTGGTAGCTACTTTGGCCTCGTGCGGCGGCTGGTGGATGCATGCCCCAGGCTGGATGCAGTCAAGCGCTCCGCCTATATCGAAGGCGCTCGTCGGGTCCTTGCCCGCATAAAGGTGCAATGGGGCAAATTGGATGCGGAGAAGCTTCTCACGGACCCACCGCCGCCGGGCAAGGAGTATTGCACGCCGGAGAAGTATTATAAAATTGTCCTGAAGGGAGCCTGCGATATTGCAGATGAGTGCTCCCAAAATGTAATCTTTGAGTGAACTCGCTGTTTATTTATCCTGTGCGCTGAAAACTTCGTTCATATGCGCCATGAGCAACGCTTGTTTAATTTAAAATATTACCTTCTGTGCGGCCGTTTGTAAAATCTGAGATATGGCAAGTCGTTGGCTTCAGCCCCCAAGCCACAAGTGCTGGGGTGTTTGGGATAAACTTGAGCACTCTTGTTCCCATTTTTGGGTCCATCTAGGGAGGCACTCAACACGACGAACAAGGCAACCGGACTTATAATGCTTGAACACTCTCACTTAGCCATAGAATTCTATAATTTTAAATTTCGGTGAAGCCCCTGGTATTCGGAAGACCGAATCCGGGGCGCTATCCACGCCTTCATCAGACATTATCCGGAACTTCGCTCGAAGCGGCGTGAGTCTTTAAGGACCCGAAAAAACCTCTCGAACAGCGACCAGTCTCTCGCCTTATCATGCCAGTCAGTTTTAGCTTTCTCCACTGGGGCGTTAACCCGGCTCAACCGGGGCGCAATCGCAGTGGTTCTCCCAGTGCCACCTTAGCCGACAGAACGGAACGTAAGGCACCAAAACGTGGGAGCCGGGCAAACCCAACTATTGACCCAAGACATGATTCGGAGCCGATTCATATAATGCTATAAGTTCGGGGTGCCGCACTTGTGAAAGTGTTCGGACTTTATCACACCATAGAGTGGGGAACATAAGCCCCTGGTGTATTATGCCGTACCAAAATATACAGGTGCCAGATGTCATATAATGAGCATATATATATATATATATATATATATATATATATATAATGTGATGCAATTGCGATCATAAAGGTGCTGCATTATTAATGAAAGAAAAAGTCTGCTAGTAGAGCGGACTGATACAAATAGTGCGGTAAGCAAGGGATTTGGACTAAATAAACATGTCCCCCTCTAGGGATGAGTTGCGGATTTGGTGTATATAATCGAATTTAATGCTCGTAATTGAGACCACCTGAGTGTTCGGCGCGGCCTTCTTTAGTCCCTGACTGTTGCATCATGAGTTCGGCAGGTTCACCGCCGGACAGGGCTTCTGGTTAACAGAGTCCTGTGTACAAAAAAAAAGAAAAATAAAAAAAAAAGAGGGGAACATTTGCGAGCCCCTGGTGTGGTCGAACCGCACTTTGGGTCTGTTGTGATCGTGCCCCCTCCCCTGTGCCCATGGCATCTCCAAAGCGTAATGATGTACGTGGAGTGTTATTCTTGCGATCATACGCGGGCGAGGGTTGGGGCCGCATTGCTACGTGTGCTCTGATCGCGCCAGGTGGTCTTGGTTGACATTGCTCCAGGCGCGCTTTGCTGTATCCGGCCGTTTAACGGCCGGACTCGAGAATTGCCTTAGAAGGCTGCTCTGTACTTCTGCCGCGAGAGCCGCTGTATGTTCCTCCGTTCGGAGGGAGCGTTCCATATTCCCATTGACCGTGATGACTCCACGAGGGCCTGGCATCTTGAGCTTTAGGTATGCATAGTGCGGCACCGCGTTGAATTTGGCAAACGCGGTTCGCCCGAGCAGAGCGTGATAGCCGCTGCGAAACAGGACTATGTCGAAGATTAACTCTTCGCTCCGGAAATTATCCGGGGGTCCGAAGACCACTTCCAGTGTGACTGAGCCTGTGCAGTTGGCTTCCACTCCTGGTATGACACCTTTAAAGGTTGTTTTTGTAGGTTTAATCCTTGATGGGTATATGCCCATTTTGCGCACTGTATCCTGATAAAGCAGGTTCAGGCTACTGCCGCCGTCCATCAGGACTCTCGTGAGGTGGAACCCATCGACGATTGGGTGTAAGACCAATGCGGCGAATCCGCCATGGCGTATGCTGGTCGGATGGTCTCTTCGATCGAAAGTGATCGGACAAGAGGACCATGGGTTGAACTTTGGGGCGACTGGCTCCATCGCATAGACGTCCCTTAGTGCGCGTTTCCTCTCCCTCTTGGGTATGTGGGTCGCGTATATCATATTCACCGTCCGTACTTGTGGGGGAAAACCCTTCTGTCCTCTATTGTTCGGCGGCCGGGTCTCTTCCTCGTCGTCGCTATTTAGCCCCTTGTCATTGTTTTCGGCAATTAACTTGCTGACCTGCTTGAACACCCAGCAATCTCTGTTGGTGTGGTTAGCTGGCTTTTCAGAGGTGCCATGTATCTGGCATAAGCGGTCGAGTATTCGGTCCAGATTGGATGGACCCAGAGTTGTTCTTTTAAATGGCTTCTTCCGTTGACCGGGTTTAGAGCCTCGGAATCCGGCATTGACTGCCGTATCCTCCTTATCGTCGCCGTTAATTCGGCGCTTGTTTTTGTTTCAACGTGACCTGCCGTTGTTGTCCTTAGTATCCGGACTGCCAGAATTTTTACGGAGATTGTTGCTGCGGGCTAGCCAGCTGTCCTCTCCCGCACAAAAGCGGGTCATTAACGATGTGAGGGCTGCCATGGATTTCGGCTTTTCCTGCCCCAGGTGCCGGGCTAGCCATTCGTCCCGGATGTTATGTTTGAAGGCTGCAAGGGCCTCTGCGTCCGGACAATCGACGATTTGATTTTTCTTCGTCAAGAACCGTGTCCAGAATTGTCTGGCCGATTCATCTGGCTGCTGAATGATGTGTCTTAGGTCGTCGGCGTCTGGCGGTCGCACATATGTGCCTTGGAAGTTATCAAGGAATGCGGCCTCCAGGTCTTTCCAACACCCAATTGACTCTGCGGGCAAGCTGTTAAGCCAATGCCGAGCTGGTCCTTTAAGCTTGAGTGGGAGGTACTTTATGGCGTGGAGATCGTTCGCCGCGGGCCATATGGATGTGGAGAAGATAGTCTTCGATCCACACCACGGGGTCTATTGTGCCATCGTAAGATTCGATGTTTACGGGTTTAAACCCTTCGGGGATCTGATGATCCATTACTTCGTCAGTGAAGCATAACGGGTGTGCGGCGCCCCTGTATTGAGCGATATCGCGACGCAGCTCGAGAGAGCGCTGTCTGCTGTGTTCGGCCCGGCCGGGGTTATTGTATCCGGCACGACAGTATTCGTCGTGGGTCGTAGGGCGCCCACGTGATCCATAGATGGATCTGGATTGCCTTGCTTTGTCCTCCAATATGTCTCGCAAGTCCGGCGCGTTCCCTCTTGGCTTCGTACTTTTGGAGCGATGCCGGGGTATGGTCTTGGCTGGGGGCCTGGATGCCTCTCTGTCACGACCACGGGGTGGTCGGTCAGCCATATCGTGCGCTGGTGATGGAGGTACGTATGCTTCCTCCTCTAATCGGGGGAGCAGCTTGCGTTTTGGGTAACTTTTGGAGGGACGTTCGAGTTTATACTCTTCGGCCGCGAGGACCTCGGTCCATCGATCGGCCAGTAGGTTCTGATCAGCTTAAAGCTGCTGCTGCTTTTTCTTTAGGCTGTTTGCTGTGGCGATAAGCCTGCGCTTGAAGCGCTCTTGTTCGACGGGATCCTCGGGTACGACGAATTCGTCATCGTTGAGGCTTGCTTCGTCTTCGGAGGGAGGCATATAATTATGATCCTCAACCTCTTCGTCTGTCGCCCCCTCATGAGGGCTTGCTTCTGCATCCTCCTGCGCTGAGTCTTGCTGGAGGGGATTGTCTTCGGCACTCTCTGGAGTATTATTATCTCCTGTGCCGGAATCTCCATTCTTGCTGTGGCGAGATTTAGAGCGGCGCCGCTGACGCCGTCGCTTGGGATGTTTCTTTAAGGGATCTGCCTCCGCTGTTTCTTCGACGTCCCCATCTTTTGGGGTATCCACCATGTATACGTCATATGACGAGGTGGCCTTCCAGTGCCCTGTGGGTGCTGGTTCCTGTTCGTCTCCGGCATCGTCGTCCATAGCGTCGATGTCTTCGGAGTCGTAGTCTAGCATGTCGGTTAGATCGTCGACAGTGGCTACAAAGTGGGTGGTGGGTGGGCTCTGAATTTCTTCGTCGTCCATATCCTAACCATCCTGGCCATAATCCGGCCAGGACTCTCCTGATAACGAGAGATGCTTTAATGAATTCAAGATATCGCCGAAAGGTGAGCATTGGAAGATGTCCGCAGCGGTGAATTCCATAACCGGCGCCCAATCCGGATCGATTGGCAGGGGCGCGGGAGGTTCGGAGTCCGGCAAGGAGTCTGGCGCCTCGGAATCACGAGTTTCGCAGGGGACGAGATTAGTGTTCGGCTCCATCGCCGTGGATGCTGGAGCCCCCAGGGCGGCGTCTATCCACCGGCCCTCGATCTGGGCGATCGGCTCCGGGCCAATGGCCGGAGCGGATCCGTGTGCGGCCACCAAGGCACTGTTCGGCGGCAGAGCTAGATCATGCCCATCGTCACAGTGCGGCGCGCTCGGCTGTGGCTCGAGTCCGTCGAGGATCAAGTCTCCGCGGACATCGGCCGTGAAGTTTAAGCTTCCAAATCTGACCTGACGGCCAGGGGCGTAGCTTTCGATTTGCTCCATATGGCCAAGTGAATTGGCCCGCAGGGCGAAGCCGCCGAATACAAAGATCTGTCCGGGGAGAAAAATCTCACCCTGGACAGCATTGCTGGTTGAAGATGCCATCAAGCCTATCGGTGACGACACAGAGAAACTCTCAATGAAAGCACCAATGTCGGTGTCAAAACCGGCGGATCTCGGGTAGGGGGTCCCGAACTGTGCGTCTAGGCGGATGGTAACAGGAGACGAGGGTCACGATGTTTTTACCCAGGTTCGGGCCCTCTCGATGGAGGTAAAACCCTACGTCCTGCTTGATTAATATTGATGATATGGGTAGTACAAGAGTAGATCTACCACGAGATCAAGGAGGCTAAACCCTAGAAGCTAGCCTATGGTATGATTGTTGTAATGTATGTTGTCCTACGGACTAAAGCCCTCCGGTTTATATAGACACCGGAGAAGGCTAGGGTTACACAGAGTCGGTTACAGTGGTAGGAGATCTATGTATCCGTATTGCCAAGCTTGCCTTCCACGCCAAGGAAAGTACCATCCGGACACGAGCCGGAGTCTTCAATCTTGTATCTTCGTAGTCTTGGAGTCCGGCGGACAATGATAGTCCGGCTGTCCGGACACCCCCTAGTCCAGGACTCCCTCAGGGAGGGAAAGTGGCCGGCTGTGCCATTGACGGGCGGGCCAGGGGAGGACAAGGGCACACGTCCCGGCTGTCCACGCTCTGTCTGTTCGGCCGCAAACTCGGCTCAAACTTGGGCCAGGAATGGGTCGAAAACGGACAGAAAACGGACCGTCTTCTGTTTGCGGCCGTGCGTTGGGAGGCCTACTGTGTCCGTTTACCCCCAAACGGATGCAGGCGGACAGGATGGGGTCGCGCGTTGGAGTTGGCCTGAGAGAGGGGAAGGACTAGCGCTGGCGGCTCTGTGGAAGGAGATGGGACCGTGGATTCTTTCCTAAACGATAGCGCTCACACGTGTGATATAATTCAACATGGCCCAAACACAATCGATGTCGTTCGATTCATTTCCATGAATATTGAAGCAGTTGTCATCTGGGTCGCGAGCCACGTAACCTCCGAGCGTTTGTGCGCGTCATTATTTAGTGTCGCACGTGTGGGCGCTCCTCGCCCGAACGGACACACGACACTCGTCTGAACTTGTAGGCGAAACTGCTCTTCGCCCACACGGCACTCACGCGGTGATAGATGGCAACTACAGGTGTGCATATGTGGCAACTAGTTAATCACACACGGCAACTATGGTTGACCATACATTGCAACTATGGTTTAACCACACGCGGCAACTCCAATTAGTTACACATTGTGCATATGTGGTAACTAGTTAATCACACACGGTAACTATGGTTGATCATACATGGCAACTATGGTTTGACCACACGTGGCAACTTCAATTTGTTACACACGACAACTTTATTTAATGATACATGATAGACATGGCAACTAAAGTTGATTACATACGCGTTCGCGTTCACGGGGTGAGGGTGAGCAGTTGCCACACAGAGTTGTGTGGACCGTCGTAGCTGCGCCCAACGTGGAGTGGAGTGGTACGTGGATGTAAGTGGGATGTACAGACTTCATCCCATTTATCGGTTATTTGGTAAATTCGGGTGGCCGAGCCTTGAAACCGAACAGGCTTAATAAAATTTGGTTTTGGAAGATTACTGACTGGACTAGAAACCAAAATACTCGGTTTTGGTTTATTTGGTGTTGGTCCCGATTTTTCAGTTCGGTATTTACCCCTTCAACCAGTTATCCAACTATACACCATCTGCATCGAATGACTCGCAAGGATACAACATAGTTACTTTTAACTTATTGTTGCATTTCTTACCGTTCGTGTCTAATAGTCACCCTATAGGGTTGTAATTCATTCAATCCCCTTATCATTTGGCCAAATGGCTCAAATACATATACGAGTTGATACTCTTTTTAGACTATCAGGAGTGCACAAGGCCCCCGGTTCCATTTTCATTGAAAATGAAACCATACGCATGTCTCAAAACCAAACTTAAAGCAAAAAATGCTGAAAGGACAATACCCCAGCATGAACGTATTGCATAGAGAGCAGAAATTTGCAAGTCTGCGGCATAAGCAAACAAACTAAACAGAAAACAGAAAGTAAAGCTAAACTCCTGATGGTTGTGAAACCATCCTTATCGTCTATCCTCCATCAGATGCCAGGCGCTATGTTCCTGTCACTTAGAGCAAGATCAAGTCTCACAGCTTGAAGTTGATGCAGGACTCCACTCTTGATCTTCTTGATCGGCAATGTTAGCGAGTGAGGCAGCTCCAGGGAAGTAAAAAGGCTTGGTGCAGTGGAGAACTTGGTGATCTTATTTGGACTCCTCAGAGGAGAGGGTGTGTTGTGGTTTGTACCCAGGCCACGATAAACCCCAATACCCCTTTCCATCGAAAAATTTAGCAAGTGCATCTTGGCTGAAAACACCTTTAGTGCCTAAGTTGTCAATCCTTACCCCACTATCAGTTGAAAGGGAGAACTTGGGATTAACGATAACTGATGTGAGATCCTTTTTAACCTCTCCAGAGGTTCCTCCTTGAAGAGTATCAACCATTAATTGATTGTTATATGGATCAACCACCAAAACTGCTTTAATCAGACCAATTAACATTGTTAAAAACTAGGGAATTTTTGTATTTCCAAATGCACCACAAAACGCATGCACAAACATAGTTCATGACCATGTGTTTCTTCTGGGTTGGCCGGAATCTAGCATTGACGAATAGTTATTTCCTAATTCACAAGAGAAGACAGAAGAAATGTCTCCTCATGTCGGCCTTATACCTAGTTCTTCGTCAATTATGCATACACAATGGTTTAGATCCATACAAATCCTTCCGGGATTTGACAAACTGGTACTCGGGTTCATACATCTTCGGCCTCAGGTAGCGATCTGCGATTTGGACTGGTTAGTTTTGGAGAGCCGGTAAAATCACACCCAAACTCTACCCTCGTAATTTATTATTCATACGGGTGTGATTGTGCTCGGGGTTAGAGTAACACTTTTGATGTTTGAGAGCCTTTAGTGCTACCTAGAGCATAAATTCTTGCATCTCATATATTTGATAATAGTGGAAGAATATTTTAATAGTTTCAGTCCATGGTTTTCACTGCAACTTGAGGGCTTTTCACATGATAATCCTGATGTTTGATACGTCTCCAACATATCTATAATTTTTTATTGTTCCACCTGTTTTGGATGTTTATGGGCTTTAGTTTACACTTTTATATCATTTTTGGGACTAACCTACTAACCGGAGGCCCAGCCCGAATTGCTGTATTTTTGCCTATTTCAGTGTTTCGAAGAAAAGGAATATCAGACGGAGTCCAAACGGGATGAAACCTTCGGGAGCGATCTTTTTGGAAGAAATGCAAACCTGGAGACTTGGAGTAGACGTCAAGTAACAAACGAGGGTGCCCGGCGCGCCCCGCCCACCCCCAGGGGGCCCCTCGAGCGTCAACCAACCTACTTATTCCTCCTATATATACTCTCGTACCCTAAAACCCTCGAGGAGCACCACGAAAACCTAATGACATCGCCGCAACCTTCTGTATCTGCGATATCCCATCTTCGAGCCTTCGCTGGCGCTCAGCCGGAGGGGGAATCGACCACGGAGGGCCTCTACGTCATCTCCAAGGCCTCTTCGATGAGTTGTGAGTAGTTTACCACAGACCTTCGGGTCCATAGTTATTAGCTAGATGGCTTCTTCTCTCTCTTTGAATCTCAATACAAAGTTCTCCTCGATCTTCTTGGAGATCTATTCGATGTAACTCTTTTTTTCGGTGTGTTTGTCGAGATCCGATGAATTGTGGGTTTGTGATCAAGTTTATCTATGAGAAATATTTGAATCTCCTCTGAATTCTTTGATGTGTGATTAAGTTATCTTTGCAAGTCTCTTCAAATTATCAATTTGGTTTGGCCTACTAGATTGATCTTTCTTGCAATGGGAGAAGTGCTTAGCTTTGGGTTCAATCTTGCGGTGTCCTTTCCCAGTGATAGCAGGGGCAGCAAGGCACATATTGTATTGTTGCTATCAAGGATAAAAAGATGGGGTTTATATCATATTGCATGAGTTTATCCCTCTACATCATGTCATCTTTCTTAATGCGTTACTCTGTTCTTCATGAACTTAATACTCTAGATGCAGGCAGGAGTCGGTGGATGTGTGGAGTAGTAGTAGTAGATGCAGAATCGTTTCGATCTACTTGTCACGGATGTGATGCCTATATACATGATCATGCCTAGATAATCTCATAACTATGCACTTTTCTATCAATTCCTCGACAGTAATTTGTTCACCCACCGTAATACTTATGCTATCTTGAGAGAAGCCACTAGTGAAACCTATGGCCCCCGGGTCTATCTTTTATCATATAAGTTTTCCATCTACTTTTATTTGCATCTTTTATTTTCCAATCTGTATCATAAAAATACCAAAAAAAATATCTTATCATATTATCTCTATTAGATCTCACTTTTGCAAGTTACCGTGAAGGGATTGACAACCCCTTTATTGTGTTGGTTGCGAGGTTCTTGTTTGTTTGTGTAGGTGCGTGGGACTTTTGAGGAGCCTCCTACTGGATTGATACCTTGGTTCTCAAAAACTGAGGGAAATACTTACGCTACTTTGCTGCATCACCCTTTCCTCTTCAAGGAAAACCAACGCAGTGCTCAAGAGGTAGCAATGTTCAAGTGTGTTGATTTTTGGCTGATGTTTTGAGTGGTTCTTTTTTTTTGCATGGTAATATGTGTCTCATTCATATCAAAAAGATCAAATTACAAGTCACGTAAAAACCAACATGACAAAACTGAAAAGATAGCAGAACATCGCTAAGCTTAACACCAACGTCCGTCACCTGCCTCCAGCACCACCACAACAGCCACCAAAGAAAAAAATGATGGATCACCTCCTCACCCGAGCTCGACGCGGCTCCATCACTGATATGCAGCTTTGCGGACCTCCAAGGTGGCTCACCAAAGATGAATCCATTGCCGTTGAACGAATCAGACCGGGGCAACACCCCGGACACGCCATCAAACTCCAGATCTAACATCCCACCACGACTAAGATGCCGAAGTAGGAAACCGTACATGCCATCCATCAACAACGAACCCATCACTCGTTCCGTCTTCCAGATGTCGTTGATGCAGACCACAATCTGCATCCGCTCCAGAACTACCTCCCAAGCTCCACGGCGACGCTGGAGTAGGCGCCGTCGCAACGGCGGAGCCCGAGGACACAATTCCACCACAAGGATGCCGTCGCCGCCATGATATCCCCACTTGAACAGACTGGTTCCCAGATCCATCACCGACCATAGAGACAATCGCCTCGCCGGAGAAGAATCTAGAGCTTCTTTATTCAGCATCGCAGTCGCCACCGCCAAAGCCAAGACATCAAACGATCCAAAAACCTAAGCTATTAGGGATCTAAACCTAAAGTAAAACAATCCGCACGCTCGGGATCCGGCGACCCCCCTCACGACCGATGATCAAGAGGTCGCCAGTGGAGGAGAGGCGCCAGAAAATTGGCTCTCTTGGCGACGGCTAGGGTTTTGTCTCTAGCCAAACCCGCCCCCGAACAACAATGGTTCACGCGGCTTTGCAATGGCGCGATCCAGCCCACTTGACCACACATCTGAGATGTGTTGTATTCTTGAAAAAAAATCTGAGTTGTGTTGTTTGAGATGCAGTGTCACCCTGAACAAAGTTAAGAAAAGTATCGTCCTAAGTTTCAACTAATCAAACTTACTCCATAAAAGTTGATGCATGTGTTTCCTTTCATGGCTGAGAATGTCCAAGTTAATTTGCCCTAAATGTGTGTTAGTAATGCCCACAACCGCATACACGCTGCCTCCATCCTTGGTCCTTTCTCAACCACTCCCCATGCTCTACCATGCTGCTCCTCGCCCCTAGCTACCTCGCTTGCGCCGGAGCCCGACGCCCATCCACTCCATGCAAGCCCGGGCCCACACCCATGCATGCACGTGCCAATTGGCGACCCTGCTCGCGTGCATGAGGCCTAGGTCCCCTCTCCTTGCACGCTCGCCCTCCTGGGCCCGACAGTCCTAGCGGCCTCCGTCAACTGCGTCGTTGACCATGGGGATGGGCATGCCCGTCCCCCATGTGCTGCGACGAGCCATGTCAATCGCTCCCCCCAAACAACTGACACCTTTCCGGATCATGCATGCGACATCCCCCCTCCAACTGCTGCAACTCGACCTGTCCTGGGCCGTATCTCTTCGGCTCCCGCGATCGATCTCAGCAAGCATCTCCTGTCACTCCCCTCGCCTCCTCCCGAGAATGAAAAGGCTAGTCTTAGCCCACCCATTTTTCTAACCCCTACGTCCATTGTAGACTATGAGACTCCCCGCAGCGTTTCCTCACCAGCACACCTACCCCTAGCGCCCTATGACAACTCGGCCCCACTATCCCACCCAGGTACATGCACGCCCGCCTCGCCACCAGCACAATACACCGCTCCCACCCCCACCCCCACAGCCACTCCACACCACGCCTATGATGCCTGGGCCATGCCCATTGCTCCACTCCCCACCGCCAAGACCTGGCCGCTCCCTATCGTTGGTTCAGCTCCAAGCACACCCATCGCTACCCTAGCCTCCATAACTGCCCGGTGGACCAGTGGGGACCCACAACGTCACCTCACCTCACTCACTGACACCACGGCCCCACAATCACGTGAACAGCCCGCTCCAGCCCCACATGCGGCTTGCCCTGGTCAGGACTCGGTCTCCCACACTCGCTCCCCCCCCCCCCCCCCGGTACCCTGCCACCCAGGCCGTCCCTCCTTTGCCATGACATGCGAGATCTCCAAGATATCAATAGTATAGAAGATTCTCATGCCTCCTGGCATGCGCTGCGCGCTACCTCTTGTCATCCCAAACCTCTCTCCTACAGAGACGCTCTACTCTCACCTCGCCCGGCCCTCCTATCTCCATATAAACCCACCCCTCGCCCCTCCCTCCCCATCCACCACAAACTAAAAAACACCAACACACGGCAAGAACGGCCGCCAAGACCTCCATGCGGTACTTCCGCTACCTGGCATCGGACCACCTGGTCTTCGACTGCTGGGACCTGATCCGCTACTCCCGTTGTTGGCGCTCCAGCCACCGCAGCTTCAGGTGCAAAGCTTCTCGCATGTTCGCCATTTTCCCATCTCTCCCGCCCTTCCCGTCCGCCCATCTTAACCCTACTTTCGCTGCCTCCAGTGCCATGGAAACCAAGGATGCCTCTGCTGCCGCTCCCGACGTTGCCTCCGGCCCCATGCTGCCAACCACCATTCGCATCGGCTCCTTCCTAGTACCGGTCGACTCCTACGGTTCTTCCTCATCCCTTCCGTGTCGCCCCGAAGCTGCTCGCAGCAAGCCGGACCTGCTCTACCCCGAGACTGCCATCGACCTCAACTCCCAGCCGCCGGACCTCTCCAACCCCGTCGACACCATCGCCGTCAAGCTCAGGCTCTACCTCATCAAGGCCATCCGTGATCTTGACGAAGCAGCAGCGGCCACTGCTCGCCGCCATTCCATGCCTCCTTCCCCTCCCACCCGCATCAGCCGTACGCAGCCTCCATGCTTCCACAGAGGGCCTCCCACCTTTGCTCCCATTCCACAACCACCAACTCAGCCCATCATCGTTGTCCCACCTCAGTTTGTCCACAATGACATCGCCCACTTCGCGTTCGTCCACTTTGGCACCCCCGTGCACAACCCCTTCCCAGACATCCATCGGGTTCTTCCAGAGCACGGTGGCAACCCCGTCTTCCGTGTTGCTACCTCATATCGCAGTGTCGTCCTGGTTGCCTTCCCCAACGCCTCTGTTCGCCATGCCATCCTTGCTCGCGGCCCCATGCACATCGATGGTAACTCCATCTCCTTTGAGCCGGCAGAAAACTTCGGCCGCTCCACTGCTCTCTTTGAGGATGACATCACAGAGATTGAGGCCATAGGCTTCCCTCTTGAGCTTTGGCACCCCGTTGGAGTCCACTTCGTGCTAAAATTCCTTGGTGACATCTTCTCCATAGACCAGTATTGTATTCACGCTGATGAACGCACCTCCATTCACGCCCACATCGCTCTTTTCAAAGGCACTCGCCCGCCTAATGGTGTCACTGTCTAGCTCCCAAACCTGGATATCCTGGTTGTCCAGCCTTTTTCAAGCACAGCAAGGTCACTCGCATAGGACCAAATGATCCCTCCCCATTCTTTTCTGATGACGACTACGGCTCAGACGCGGCCTCGGCTCTTGGCTCCGAGGAATCTGCCCGTACGCCTGGCCTGCGGCACACGGAGGAGGCCATGATCGCCCATGGCCCAATGGCGGTGTCCCTCGAGTTCCCTCAGGACCCGCCTTCCTCCCCATCCAGGAATGCCACCCTCGCTGCTGATCAGTTTCGCGCCCTCGCGCTCTCATCCTCCGACGAGGATATCCCCCTTGCTCGTGTGGGCCTAACTCCTCCGGTGATCCTTGACTCCATCCTCCACCGCCCGCATGCCACCATTTCACCTGCACTTGCTCTCACCCCATCTGCATCCACCCCCCGCGCCAACCCCCTACTCGTGCTCGCCGACCTCGCCTCCGACTCGCCCTCCGCTCCCCCGCTCACGACTGCCGCCCCTTTCCCCTCCATTGCCGCTGCCTTCGAAGCTCTCGCCACCCAGCATGCTCCTCCGGTGGCCCCTCCAATCTGCCAGCCTCAGACCCCTGGGATTTCACCTGTCTTGGTGGCTATCCGCACCTATGAACGCTGCCCTTGCCCTGCTACACCACCTTCTGCTGTTGTTGATCCGGTGTCAGCCATCATCGCTGACGCCCCGGTTGTCCACGAGGTGGTGGCCAAGAAGAAGCGCGCCAAGGCCAAGCGTGTCCAGGACTACGTGCATGTCAGGCGTAGCGCGCGGCTGGCCATGGCCGAGCCCTACGCCAACGAGACTATGGCGGACAAGGCATCTCGCGCCAAGGCCAAGCACCTCATGCTGTCTGGCTCGGCCAAGGACTTTGAGGATGCAGTGCACTCGGCTCGCCTGGCTCCTGATGACAGTGAGTCGGGGTCGCCTCTCGCGCATGTTGCTTTGGCCAAGGAATGCGGCTCCTCGGCTGATGAGATCGAGCTCATAGCCTCTGCTGCTGGTGCTGCTACCAAGTTCCCATGATTGAGCAACCATTTGTATCCCCAGTAGTTGTCCCATGCCCTCCCCACCTTAGCTATATTTGCCAACATGTCAAAGCCCTAGTCTGCATTTGCTTAGGATCTACATGCGGGGTCTATAGTTCTCTTTCCCTTGGTGTCTATGTTCGTGCTTAAATGTCTGCAACTACTAGGTATCTCTGTTCCTGGAATGTAAGAGGGCTGGGTGATGTTGGAAAATGCAAGGATATCCTCGCCAAACTTCTCTCTGTTAAACCGAGCTTACTACTTCTCCAAGAAACCAAGCTCGAAGAACCCTCAGTCTCAAAAATATGATCCTTCCTACCCTCATCTCTCGACTACTTCTCCGTCCTGCCTACGATTGGTTCCACGGGCGGTATGCTTTCGGCCGCAAACACTAATGCAATCCAAGTGACCCAATGCGTTAATCACTCCTTCAGCTCAACACTTACATTGCCAAGCTTGCCTTCCACGCCAAGGAAAGTCTCATCCGGACACGGGACAAAGTCTTCAATCTTGTATCTTCATAGTCTTGGAGTCCGGCCAATGATGATAGTTCGGCTATCCGGACACCCCCTAGTCCAGGACTCCCTCAGTAGCCCCCGAACCAGGCTTCAACGACGATGAGTCCGGCGCGTATATTGTCTTCGGCATTGCAAGGCGGGTTCTCCTCCAAATTCCATGTGCTTGCCGAATAGTGTTCGGCTTCCTTATAAATGTTGCGCTCCTTGGCTTCCACGTCCAATAATGGCCCTCTTCCACGTGTCGTATGAATGCGAAAAGCTAGGGTATTTTTACGTTTTATCCCCTAGCTGCGCGAATAAGCTGCCTATAAGAGAGGCGAGGATCTAGATCCGAATCACACCATCCTCCTTCCGCGAGTACTCATCGAAGCGCCTTTGACAAAAATCCACTCCATCATGGACAGTCGACGCGGCTCCTCCTCTCGCGCTCCCAGCCCTCAGCCAGGAGATTGGAGGAGATGTTCAGTCCCGCATAGCGAGCTAGTGACACTCCAAGCAGAGGGATACCTTCCCCCAGCCTTCATGGTTCCGGTTCGAGCTAGACTGGCCACCTACAAGGGTGGAAAGCAGGCGGAGAGCGTCCCCAATCCCTCCAAAGGAGAGCGGGTATGCTTCGTCCCTTATCTAATAAGGGGACTCGGATTTCCCATACATCTGTTTCTCCGGGGGCTCCTGGAGTTCTACGGACTCCAGCTTCACCACCTTACACCTGCCTCCATCTTGCACATAACGGGCTTTGTAGCCCTTTGCAAGCTGTTCTTGGGCATCGAGGCCCATTTTGTCCTGTGGAAGAGATTGTTTTGCCTCGTACCCCGCTCTCACGAGGGATTGATATATCAAGTGGGCGGAGCCGAAATATGGCGCATCGCTGGGACCGGATATCTATCCGGAACCCCGAAGAAGGCGTCCGAAGACTGGCCTTCGGAATGGTTTTATATGGAAGACGCCCCACTGCCGGACCCAGCTCGGATCGGCCTCCCGGAGTTCAGCAACGCTCCTCTGAAGAAACGCCTGAGCTGGCGCCCGCGGAGCCCTCAACGGGAGAATGATAGGGGCGTCCAATATCTGATGGGCCGGATAAGGTTACTGGCTCATTCCGGATTGACCATGATTGGAGTCATGGCCACGTGCATCATGCGAGGGGTGCAGCCGCTCCAATATAGGGGCCACCCCATGTGGGATTTGAACAGGAAGGATGACGCCACCCATCATGGCCGCAAGGGGCCGGGATCGGTTGCCGATCTGGTGAAGATCCTGTCCGGCTTGTACAAGGGGGAGAAAGAGGACTTCCTCCGCGCGAGTCCATTGAATGGATTCTCCATGAATAACCCTCGGAGCTGGGTAAGCGAGCGTTTATCTATCCGATCCATATTCCCAAAGTTAAGTGTCTCACTTTGTGATTTTGACGCAGGAGCTGCGCCGGGACGTAGAGGGCATACACAGCCTGACTCCACAGCCCGAGGATCCGGGACAATCCCTTGATCCGGCCTCCGAAGAGGATCCGGACATAAAGGTGGAGCTGATCGATGGGGTGTTCCACCAACTTAGCATGGACAATGCTTTGGTCGCCATTACGGCCGACTACCCCGGTTTATCTCCGGCTTCCCAGGTAACTGTGACCGGAGTCCTGACATCATTGCTTATCCATGCTTATTTCTAACCACCGTATACCAACGGTGCTCCGCAGGAGGTGCCTTTAAGGCGGGAAGCCGAACACGCGGTGGCTAACCAACAAGGGTCAGTTCGGCCCAGCAGGCGGAAGAGGAGTGCGGCGTGAATCGAAACGTCACCGCAACGGTATGGCGCACCACCGTGTTTAAAGGAAAGGTTCCTGGGAGGTATATTAATGCTCATGATTTTTCCAGGAGAAAGAGCGCTCGCCGGACTATGTCCGGAGAGGTTGCCAATCAAGCCTCCGCCAGCCAGGCTCCAACGCCTGGTCCGGAGGGGGAGGCGAACACAAGGCATGAGCCGAATGCTCCTCCAACAAAGGATGCCGACAGGCTATCCGCCACCAGGTCTGAGGTGGAGAGCGCCATGAATCATAGGCACCGCCGGACAGTTCTTCGTGACGTGTGTTTCTCCCCGGAGGCGTTGAATGCCTTTAATGCGGGAGACGTGCACCTCCGTGCCACTCGAGATGGTCTAACCAGAGCCACGGAGCAGTATGTGAAAGACATACGGGTGAGGAATTTTAATAGTTATATATGCCAGTAGCCCCCGAGACTTAAAATAGTTAGAATAACTGATTTAAGGATCATTTGTTATGCAGGATCTTACGGAGAAGAACACCCACCTGTCCCAGGAGCTTCAAGGGTGCAAGGCCCAACTTGAGGCCGCACTAGCCGCCGCAGGGGGAGCCACAGAGACCCCCTCTGGTAATACGTACTTCGAAAAGATAAGTAGTTTATGAAGTGCGGCGTGTGTAGAAGTCTGACAAAAATATTGCAGATGGTGCCGAACTAGATCCGGACAAGCAACATCTATTGCGCCAGCTGAAGGCCGGCGAGAAGGTGCTTATGAGGGTGCAGCAGGAGGGGAACAAACTCCAAGATGCCAACACCCAGCTGGGCGAAGAACTAAAAGATGTTCGGGCCCAGCTGTCTGACTCCGTGAAGGAGAATCGACGGCTTCGTCGCGGCATTTACAGTAAGTGCTTGAGCAAACTCTTTTGAAAAGAAGAGTTCGGCGAGGAAGTCGATTGACAGAAATGTGTTTGTAGGTGTGCTCACAGGTCGTCCTACGAAGGAAATGCCCGGTTCAACGGGTGACCTACTTCCTGAGCTGCTGCAACTGCACGAATGTGTTCGTCAGGTGATGAGCGGCGTCGTCCAGGCCTTATGGCCGTCCGTCTCCCTACCCGAGGGTCTTGGAGGGCTTGCGGAGAAGCTTCAGGGAGCACGGCGAAGGCTTCCGTCTATGGAAGATATCAGCCTGCCGTCAAGGCGCCAGGGAGACCTGGGCCATGGTGAAGACGCGGTACACGAAGGCTGATCCAAACCACATGGCCGAGGTCGGACCTGTGGGGCCCGATGGGAAGGAGATCCCTGTGAGCTTAATGTACGGCCAAGTTGAGTTGGCCGCTAAGTATTCCCAACGGGACTGTAAACTAGACAGCCTGTTAGATGGGATTGAAGAGGAGTACAATCAGTCAATTTGACGATGTAATTTAAAATGACATGTAAAATGCCTTCTAGCCGGATTGTAGATCGTTTGTCTTTGCGGACCTTTTCGCTTCAACCTCGGGACCCAACAGTCCGGAGTGTGTCCGAATACCCTCACGGTTATGTAAAAACCGGGGCATGCATGGAGACCAGGCGTAGGGGTCATTAGTGCTTTATCAGACAAGTGCCCAACTAGTTATGTTATATTACATGGTTAGTAAGAAACATCTTCCAGGGAGAATAGTTCCGTTAGGGGTTCCTTTCCCTGGGAGGCATGCCCTAAAGTGCATGTCCAGACTGCGAAAAGAGCAGAAAAGCATCTGGGGGCAGATAAATAAATAAGTAAGAAATCATCTTTCAAGTCACCGACCGAATATTCCCTTAAGAACGCTAGCTTTCGGCTTCACCCAGTCTGAGGTACACATCCGGCTGACCCGGCAGTAACAATCGCAGAGGTGCTCCCTTTACCTCCTAGCCGAACAATCGGGAACGTAGGGGTAAGCACAGGAGCCAGGCAACCTAGCTTGGTCAAAACTTAAGTCATATCGATGCATATAATGGTGAATAAAAGGTACATGCGGAAGTGTGACACATGTGTTGGGCATGAAGCCCGTATAAATAAGCTTCTGTTAAAGAAGCTCCCAGGTATAATGAGTGCGAGCAGCACGTCAAGTGTGTGCGAACAATGCGCAGATCAGCCCTCAAAGGCTGTAGGAAAAAAGGAGGAAGAAAGAGAGAAACAAAAGACAGCTAAAGTAGAAAATGTGGATGGAGGAAGGAGACGAACTCTGAGTCCGGCGCTAGGCGTAGAATCTTTGGAGACGGGCTGCGTTCCATGGGTTCGGCTCGAGTCGGTTGTCCGATGCGTTTCGCAGACGGTATGCTCCGCCGGTCAGGACTTGGTCAATGATGAAGGGACCTTTCCATTTGGGCTTGAGTTTGTCCTTTTTCTTGTCCGACAGGCGTAGAACTAGTTCACCAACATTGTAAGTTTTGGCCCGTACTTCTCTGCTTTGATATCTTCGAGCCTGCTGTTGATAGAATGCGGAACGAGCTTTTGCCACGTCGCGCTCCTCTTCTAAGGTATCCAAACTGTCCTGCCGATCCAACTCAGCTTCTCTTTCTTCATACATGCGCACGCGAGGTGAGTCATGAATTATATCGCAGGGCAAAACTGCCTCTGCGCCGTACACCATAAAAAATGGTGTGAATCCGGTAGTGCGGTTTGGCGTGGTCCGCAGCCCCCAGAGTACGGAGTCGAGCTCCTCCACCCAGTGTGTGTTAGATTCCGTGAGGGACCACACTAACCTGGGTTTGATGCCGCTCATGATTAGACCATTTGCTCGTTCGACTTGACCGTTAGTTTGAGGGTGATAGACTGAAGCATGGTCGAGCTTGATGCCCATATTTTTGCACCAGAGTTTAACCTCGTCGGCCGTGAAGTTCGTGCCGTTATCAGTGATGATGCTGTGGGGGACGCCATAACGGTGTACTACCCCAGATATGATGTCTATGATGGGTCCGGATTCGGCCGTTTTAACTGGCTTGGCCTCTATCCATTTGGTGAATTTGTCCACCATGACCAATAAGTATTTTTGCTTGTGGATTCCCCCTTTAAGGGCTCCAACCATGTCAAGCCCCCAGACCGCGAATGGCTAGGTGATGGGTATAGTTTTGAGGGCGGTGGGTGGCATGTGGCTTTGATTAGCAAAGAGCTGGCAACCGACGCATCGTTGGACTAAGTCCTGAGCATCTGCCCGGGCCGTCGGCCAATAAAATCCTCTACGGAAGGCCTTGCCTACTAGGGCCTAGGCTGCGGCGTGGTGCCCGCCGAGTCCGGCGTGAATTTCAGCCAGAAGATTTCGCCCTTCCTCTTCGGAGATGCACCTTTGAAGGACTCTGGTTGTGCTTTTCTTATAAAGCTCTCCCTCATGGACCTTGTAGGCTTTAGATCGCCGTACTTTTGAAGGACCATAGTATGCGCCGTACTCTTTAGGGAGTTCGGCTTCGATCCATTCAGCGATGAAGTCGGCCAAAACTTGTGACTTTATAGCTCGCCGTGGTTTGTAGGTTATGTCGAATGGTAGGAGCTCAATGGCCCATTTTGCAATCCTGCCCGTTGCATCGCGGTTGTTTATGATGTCGTTGAGAGGTACTTCGGAGGCTACTGTTATCAAACACTCTTGAAAGTAGTATCGCAGCTTCCGGGATGCCATGAACACCGCGTACGCTATCTTTTGATAATGTGGATATTGGGACTTGCATGGAGTTAAGACAGTGGATACATAGTACACTGGTTTTTGAAGAGGGAATTTGTGTCCTTCTGTTTCTCGTTCGACGATGAGCACCGCGCTTACAACCTGATGTGTTGCCGCGATGTATAATAACATTGGTTCGCCCAAGTTGGGCGCGGCCAGGACCGGATTTGTTGCCAATATGGCCTTTATTTCTTCGAGTCCGGCCGTGGCAGCATCTGTCCATTCAAAGTGTTCGGTGCGCCGGAGGAGGCGATAAAGGGGCAATGCCTTTTCTCCCAAGCGGGAGATGAAGCGGCTTAGAGCCGCCATGCATCCAGTCAATTTTTGTATTTGTTTGAGGTCTTTTGGGATATCCAACTGTGACAGAGCTCGGATCTTGGCTGGGTTTGCTTCAATTCCTCTACCGGATACAATGAAGCCAAAGAGCTTTCCGGCTGGTACGCCGAAAACGCATTTTTCCGGGTTGAGCTTACTGTCATATGCTCGGAGGTTGTCAAATGTGAGCCTCAAATCGTCTACTAGAGTTTCGACGTGTTTGGTCTTGACGACCACATCGTCTACATATGCCTCCACTGTTTTGCCGATCTGGGTTGCTAGACATGTCTGAATCATGCGCAGATATGTTGCGCCGGCGTTTTTGAGCCCGAAGGGCATTGTGTTGAAGCAGAATGGTCTGTATGGAGTAATGAATGCCGTTGCGGCTTGGTCTGTCTCCGCCATCTTGATTTGATGGTAGCCGGAGTATGCGTCGAGGAAGCACAATGAATCGTGCCCTGCGGTAGCATCGATGATTTGATCGATGCGGGGAAGGGGGAAAGGATCCTTTGGACAAGCCTTGTTAAGGTCTTTAAAATCGACACACAGGCGCCAGGATTTGTTCTTTTTGGTACCATTACCAGGTTTGCTAGCCAGTCCGGATGTTTTATGTCTCTGATGAATCCGGCTTCTAATAGTTTGGCTAGCTCCTCTCCCATTGCCTGTCTTTTGGGTTCGGAAAATCGCCGAAGAGCCTGTTTGACTGGCTTGAATCCTTTTAGGATGTTTAGGCTGTGTTCTGCCAACCTGCGTGGGATTCCTGGCATATCTGAAGGGTGCCAGGCAAAGATGTCCCAATTTTCCCGAAGGAATTCTCGTAGTGCGGCGTCTACATCAGGGTTTAATTGTGCCCCAATGGAGGTCGTCTTTGTGGGGTCCGTTGGATGGACTTGGAACTTGACTATTTCGTCCGCTGGCTTAAAAGAGGTGGACCTGGATCTCTTATCGAGTATCACATCGTCCCTGTTCACCATGGAGCGCAGCGCAGTGAGTTCCTCTGCCGCTAGGGCTTCGGATAGTGCCTCTAGGGCTAGTGCGGCTGTCTTATTTTCGGCGTGGAGTGCTATGTCCGGATCACTGACAAGAGTGATGATTCCATTGGGCCCGGGCATGTTAAGCTTCATGTACCCGTAATGGGGTATAGCTTGAAAAATTGTGAATGCCTCTCGCCCTAATAAAGCTGATATCCGCTGCTGAATGGGGCCACTTGGAACGTGACCTCCTCGGACCTGTAATTGTCCGGCGAGCCGAACACCACATCCAGTGTAATTTTTCCTGTGCAGCGTGCTTCCCGACTAGGGATTATTCCTCTAAAGGTTGTGCTGCTTCGCTCAATGCGGCTCCAGTCTATTTCCATTTTTCGAAGGGTTTCCTCGTAGTTGAGGTTTAATCCGCTGCCGCCATCCATGAGTACCTTAGTAAGACGAAAGCCGTCCACTATTGGACTGAGGACCAATGCGGCTGGTGCTCGGGCTGTTCGGAATTTAGGTTCGTCACTGGCGTTGAAGGTGATAGCCGTGTCGCTCCATGGATTTATTGTTGCTACTTGGTAGGCTTCGGCGAGGCTGCGGAGTGTTCGTTTCCGCATATTATTTGATGCGAAAGTCTCGAAGACTGTTAATACCGTACTGGTATTGTTGGGGTGGTTCTCTGGGGCTAGAAGCTCTTCGCCACTTTTGGCCACCTGCCGTAGTATCCAACATGCTCGAAGGCTATGTGTTGGAGTGGCGCCCTCTGTACTATGGATTTTACAGGGTCCGCTGAGCCATCCCTCTAGTACGGTTCCGTGCCCTTTAGGGGTTTTTTGCTTTTTGGTTTTTGTCCCAGGTGCTTGAGCATGATGCACCCTTTTATTTCGGACTAGGGTTGTGTTTGGAGCCGGATTGTCCCAAAACTTGGTTTCGGTTTTCCAGGCACTCTCCATCGCACAGTACTTTCGTACTATGGACGCCAGGTCGGAGAAGCGTGTAATTTCACGACGACTTATGGCGTTCATGATTCCCTTGTCCGTGCAATTGTTGCAGAAAATTGAGATTGCGCTTTCCTCATGGCAGTCCTTTATCCTGTCCATAACCAGGAGGAATCTGGCCCAGTAATGATGTCTGTTTCAGTGGGCTCTTGCCGTATTTGAGATAGATCGCTTGTGTTTGGGTGGGCGGGTGGAATTAAATTCGGAACCCCGCCCAATCTGAGGCTCAAGGGCCGAAAAGTTTCCGAATTTGGAAGCTTGGATTGCTGGATGTTGTCCAACGAATCTGGTCCGCTGCCTGACTTTAGGTTCAGTACTTGACTGACGTCCGTCCCTCCGCGAGAATCCGGCAAGGAGGGATCAGGAATCCGGACATAACTGGTCTTTAATATAGAAGAAGAGTCGCCGCGCTGTTCCTCTACCACAGCAACGTGGTGGGTAGCCTGGGGAGAGTTGATCTCTCTCAGATCGGTTTTAAGCCCAATCTGATCGTAGTCTGTAGCGACTCCCAGGGTGACGATGCGATCCAAGAGCTCATTTACGGAGGAGAGCTCCATTGGATCTAGCTGCTCGGCGAGTTCCGAGTTGACGTGAAGATCGCTTTTGATGACCCAAGAGGTCATTGTCGGAGTGGCGGCCGAACAGGCGGTCATAAGAAAACCACCTAGCCGGATAGTTTGGCCGGTGGCCAAAGCTCCTTTGGCAACGGTACCGTCTTTAAAGACGGGAAGAGGCATCCTTCCTGATTGCGACGGCACAGAGGAACTCTCAATGAAAGCACCAATGTCGGTGTCAAAACCGGTGGATCTCGGGTAGGGGGTCCCAAACTGTGCGTCTAGGCGGATGGTAACAGGAGACAAGGGACACGATGTTTTTACCCAGGTTCGGGCCCTCTCGATGGAGGTAAAACCCTACTCCTGCTTGATTGATATTGGTGATATGGGTAGTACAAGAGTGGATCTACCACGAGATCAAGGAGGCTAAACCCTAGAGCTAGCCTATGGTATGATTGTTGTTCGTCCTATGGACTAAAACCCTCCGGTTTATATAGACACCGGAGAGGGCTAGGGTTACACAGAGTCGGTTACAATGGTAGGAGATCTACATATCCGTATTGCCAAGCTTGCCTTCCACGCCAAGGAAAGTCCCATCCGGACACGGGACAAAGTCTTCAATCTTGTATCTTCATAGTCTTGGAGTTCGGCCAATGATGATAGTTCGGCTATCCGGACACCCCCTAGTCCAGGACTCCCTCATCACCCCTGGCCAATTGTAGGTGATTTTAACCTAATACGCTTCCCCCACAAAAAGAATAATTCCAATTTCCACCAGCACGAGGCTGACATGTTTAACGACGCCATCAACGAGCTCGCTCTCCTGGAGCTCCCTCTGCTCGACCGACAATTCACTTGGTCCAACAACAGGGAATCACGTGTATTGGAACGCCTCGACAGAGCTCTTTTCAACCTTGCCTGGAACGCTACCTTCCCGAATACTTCCCTATCCTCACTCGCTCGAGTCATATCGGACCACGTCCTGCTAGTTATTTCCATATCTACAATGGTACCCCATTCCCGCCTCTTTCGCTTTGAACGGTGCTGGGCTTATGCTCCGGCCTGCAAGCGACTAGTAGCCCAAATCTGCCAACAAAATGCCTCGTCCCACTAGCCCCCCTCTGCCCTGCTGGCCCGAGCTCTCCAAACCTGTCGCTCCTACCTAAAGCAGTGGGGCAAAACCATCACCCGCGCATGTCCAAGAACAGCGCTGCAAACGGATCATCACCCTAATCGATGTAAAGGAAGAATCGAGACCGCTCACGTCTTCGGAAAAATAGCTCAGAACTGTTATCAAATCAACTCTGCTTAGAGCTACCCGAGATCGTATGCTAGCACTTCAGCGGAGATCAAAAATAAGGTGTGCTATCTACGGCAATGAAAACACAAAGTTTTTTCACGTGTCGGCCTCCCAACGCTTCAGAAGAAACCAAATCCCAGTTCTCTGTCACATGGGCAGTGACTTCTTCTCACATGACCAAAAAGAAAAACTGCTTAAGGATTACTATTAGGCGCTCCTTGGCACTCAGGCTGCCACATCCTGGAACTTCTGCTTGTCAGACACCAACCCAAATCCCGCAACTACGACACCTCGACGACCCTTTCTCCGATGACGATATCAAGCTAGCCTTCCTTCGCATGAACCCAAATGCCAGTCCGGGCCCGGACAGATTCGGCCCCAGCTTCTACATGTCGTTCTAGCCCCATATCAAACACCTCATCATTCCTTTTTTCCATGAATTCGCAAACTCATCTTCATAGACCGAGCACTTTAACCGCTCTGTCATGATCTTACTCCCCAAGACCGAAGGCGCAGACAGTGCAGGTGCTTTCAGGCCATTTGCCCTCCAAAATTGCCAATTAAAGGCATCGCTAAACTTCTCACAAATAGGCTCAAAGCCTACATCCCCCTGCTCGTCCACGGGGACCAAACGGGCTTCATCATAGGCCGATGCATAGCTGAAAACATCATCTACGCGGCTGACTTCCTGAATTGCTGCCACAAGCGAAAAGCAGCCACTATGATCATCAAGCTTGACTTCAAAAAAGCTTTTGACTCTATCTCCTGGGCCTCCTTGCTCAAAATTCTATGACACCGTGGCTTCCCTGCTCGTTTATGTGATTGGATCAGTGACCTACTCTCCTCGGGGAAAACCGCAGTCTCGCTGAACGACACTCCCAGTGACCGGATCCAATGCAAAAAGGGCCTCAAGCAAGGCGACCCGATCTCACCTTACCTCTTCATCATTGTTGTCGACGTCCTCCAGCAGATGATCCGCAAAGCCGCTGCTGACAACCCAAATCTTCTCCACCACCCAGTATTTCCAGAGCTCCCCCCTCGGCACTTCAGTACGTGGATGACACGTTAATTATAACCCATGCCTCTACTGAAGTTGTGATCAAGCTTAAGCAGATTCTGGACGACTTCGCCAGCGTGACCGACCTATGCATAAACTTCTCCAAGACTATGTACATCCCAATGAACGTCGACCCATCCATCTCCGACCTGATCGCTCAAACCTTGGGTTGCAGTACCTCCAGCTTCCCGCAAACTTACCTAGGCCTTCCACTGTCACTGCACAAACTACTCCCCTCGGCCTTCCAACCGATTTTGTCCTCCTATAGGAACATGCTGCCAGGTTGGTGCGCAAAGCTTCTAAATCGGGCTGGAAGACTTGTGTTAATTTCCTCCGTTCTGGACTCCCTTGCCACATACTTTATGTCAGTCTTCAAGTTACCCAAGAAGACTTTAAATTTTTTGGACGCGATTCATAGGTCCTTCTTCTGGGCCGCGGAAGAAAGTTCCATTTGCTAAAAATGTCTCATTGCTTGGAAAAACGTTTGTAAACCTAAAGCTTTTGGTGGTCTAGGCATCAAGGATCTTGCTTCTCAAAATAATTGTTTGCTTATGAAGTTCGCTTTTAAATACCTATGCCACAACAACTCCGCTCTACCACTGCCCCGGATTTCTTGGCTAGATAGACAACACCTATGCAGCCTGCCACGCATTGCCAGCTGTCCCAACCCTTCATTCCTAACCAAACTCATTCAAACACAGCTGCCAAAACTGCTACCTATCACCTAATGGCCAGAAGACTTTCTTCTGGCTTGACCGCTGGCTTCAAAACATGCCTCTGGCTAACGCCTTCCCAAGCCTCTACTCCCACTCCACAAATATTCACATCCCTGTGGTACATATCATGCGGTATGGGGTACAAGCAAACCTAACGAACAGGCTAACCACGGCTGGTACACGCGAGCTTGCTGCTCTCTCTTTGTTGTTGCATGACTTTCAGCTTACTGATGCTCCGGACGAGCGGTTCTTGATCCATGGCACGAGCTACTCCTCCAGGAAGGCGTATCAACTGCTCCTTCATGAAGACATTGAGGACGACCATGATGCTCTGATATGGTGGTCCAGAGCCCCCCATAAGCTCAAAATATTTGCTTGGTTGCTTTTCCGTGGGCGGCTGAACACCAAGTGCAACTTGTTTCACAAAACAATCGTCCCTGATGCCTCCTGCCCACGCTGTGGCGGCCCTTCTGAAGATACTGCCCACCTGTTCCTCCTCTGCCCACACGCAGTTCGGACCTGGGAACGGCTGGGCCTCTCCGCGACGACAAGATTCTAGGACCTATGGCTACTCCCGGCTCCCGGTAACCTGAATGGTCGTGTATGGCCTGAAGTTCTGCTCATGATACTATCAAAAATCTGGGACTCCAGAAATGCTGCTGCTTTCCGTAATGAAACGCACTCTGCTCTCCTGACTGTGAGGAACATTTGTAATGACCTCGAAGTTTGTAATAACCGATTTAGAGACCCGGTTGACAAGGCAGCTGCTAACTCTTGGCTGTTGTTCCTTACGTCATGGCTTGCCGTGACCTTGTAATCTCCCATGGCCCTTTCTAGCCCTTGAGTAATTTACATATAGGTGGGGATCCTCTCTCCCCTGGTGATTCCTCAAAAAAAAATGCCCAACGTTTGGTTGAACATTACCGTTTTCTAGGGTTTTTAATCTTGATACGCGGGGGCTTTCTTTCTTCCAGGAGAAGAAAGAAAGGCGATCTCGCCTCCCTGCCGCCTCGGCGCCTTCCTCCGCCACCGTCCTCCGGCGGCTCCCCTCCGCTGACGACCTCGGTTGTCGGTGGTGAGGGGGGTCGCCGGATCCACGTGTGTGGATTGTTTTAGGCATTAGTTTCTTAAGTTTTTGGGTTGTTCATCGTCATGGCTTCGGCAACGGCGATGGCGGCGCGGACTAATAGATCTTCAGATCCTTCCCCAATGAGGCGATCTGCTTTTGGGGTGGTTTTGGAAACCAGACTGTTCAAGCAAGGATGGTGCGGTGGCGGCGGCATCCTCGTGGTGGACCTGTGTCCTCGGGCTCCGCCGTTGCGACGGCGTTTGCTCCAGCGCCGACGTGGAGCTTGGGAGGTAGTCCAGGAGCAGATGCAGATTGTGGTCTGCATCGACGGCATCTGGAAGATGGTGAATCTGAGTTCGTGGTTCGTGGCAGGCAGGTATGGTTTCCTCCTCCAACGTCTTAGTTGGGCGGGGGTGCCAAATCTGGAGTTCGATGGCGTGTCCGGGGTGTTGCCCCGGTCTGATTCGTTCAATGGCAATGATTTCTTCTTTATTGGCGAGCCACCTTGGAGGTCCACAAAGCTGCATATCAGCGATGGGGCCGCGTCGAGCTCGGGTGTGGAGGTGATCCGTCATTTTCTCCTTTGGTGGCTGCTATGGTGGTGCCAGAGGCAGGTGACGGGCGTTGATGTCAAGCTCAGAGGATTTTTCAGTCTTGTTTGTAATTTTACTTCTTGGCTAGTGTTCCTGTGTGCAAAGACTAGCGTTCTGCTGTCTTTTCAGTTTTGTCAGGTCGGTATGTACGTGGCTTGTACTATGATCCTTATAATATAAATGAGACACGTATTACATGCAAAAAAAGAACATTACCGTTTTCTGGTTTGAAGGACAAACGTTTCTACTGCAACAGTGCCGCGGGCGTGTGTACAGAGAAAAATCACAAAGTTTCAATCATCTTTACAGGTTACAGCTTTTGCAATCTGGACGCGATCGAGCCACCACACAGTTGCATCATTATTTTTCTTTTCGTGGTAAGCTAGTAGTAGTAGTTACACTTGTATAATCCGCCGGCTCACAGCTTGTTGGTCTTGGCCAGGTACACGACGGCGCCGGAGGTGGCCACCGGGATGACGACGTCGTCGGAGAAGGACTTGAGGCCCGGGACGACCCTCTTGACGAGGAGCGCGCACATCGGCGCGCCGAAGAGGACCACGAGCACGTCGAAGGCGGCCTTGCCGAAGCTGAAGCTGTGCACCGTGACGAGGTTCTCGGTGATCGTGTGGAACTGACTCTTGGTGAGGTTTACTCCATCCGGCTTCCTAAGAGCCTGCACGAGAGGGAAACAAAATCCTTAATACTCCCTCCGATCCATAATAGTAATTGACGCTGGTTTAGTACAAAATTGTGATGGCACCCGGACGTTTTCTTTTTAACCATTTCGAAAGTTTTGAAACCAAAGAAAGATTCTAAGCTCTGTTGAGAAGCTATGTCAAATAAAGCAGAGGAGCCTCCTTTATTCTAAAAAAAAGAGGGTATATCTGACCTTGTACACTTCCGCGAGCTTATCTTTTGATGGCATCCTGTACTGCAGCTGCCCTTGTTCCTCACAAAACTGTCTGAAGTGGATTGCAAAATAACAGATAGGAATTGTTAGGTATTGTTTTCCTAAATAAAACACCATCGATGTGGTTTTTGCTGAATAATGAGGAACATTTCGACATTTGACGGCATGCTATGAATCTGACCAAAGGCTAGTACTCCCAGTGATCTAAACACTCTTATATTTCTTTACAGAGGGGGTACTACACTACTCCCTTGCGTACACTAGACGTTTTGGACATTGACGCATTTTTCAGAATATAACTTCGACGACTAGTTCATACTGCAGTATATGTATAATGAACAACAAAATTATTATAATATTCAGAAATCACTTCTCAAAATAAAATCTATACATATGGCTTTCAAGTTCCCAAGCAAAATATTTCAAAGTTTGCAAGGTTTGACTTAAGATATGCCCAAAACGTCGTTTTCTCTGTGTGTACCATCGTACCAAGGGAGTAGTACCTGTTTATACGCGTGCATGAACTTTTAATCCGTAAAGGCTTAGGAATCATACGAGAATTCCTGCATGTATCCAATAATAATTCAACTGTAATACTACTAATATGTAGGCTGTAGATACTAAAACAAAACGATGCGTTGTACTAGCATGCAGCTCCTAGCAGTGCTCTCTAACTGTTGAGAAGAAAGGCTTACTCGATGAGTTCGAAGATGGCGTGGTAAAACTCATCGAAGGTTTTCGTAGGCTCGACTTTATCGTAGTTCTTATCCATAAATTCGATGAGCTGCTCCTTGGCGTTATTATGGTTGGCCACAGCCTTGCCGTCCTTGTCGTTCTTGTGCGTCGCCCGCCCGGCCTCTACCAGAAACATCAGTCATGTTAGAAGCAAAACCAGCAAGCATTTGCAAAGATGAATGACCCGAAATTGCGCGACCGGGTAGATAGTGTTCGTCGATGATCATACCTTGCTTTGCCTTGGTGATGGCCTGACCCATTGATCTGATCTTTGTGGACGTAGGAGGGTGGGTTTCCTTCCTGCTGTGGTGAGAAGAAAGGAGGTTTCTTGTGCACATGCAAGCACGGGGGCTGGGGGGAGTATATGTGGGGGGGCGTGCGTGGCGCCGGTGTTCCTTGTGTGAGGCCAAGGCAACGGCGTTGCTCCTCCGGAAAGCAAAGCGTGGGAGGCATCAAAGGAAAGGGTCCAACAACAGGACTTGTTCTGGCTCCCGGCGACGCTAGCTTAGGATTCTGTTGCTATAATTGGAGGCGTATCTGAAAGATGAGAATGTTGATTATGGAAACTTGCACGGTGTCACAATTGAATGAATATGCCTTTAAAAGATGATAAGCAATAGTACTGTACTTGGGAGAGATCTAGTGTACAAAAATTCTGCAATTTTAATAACAATATTGGTACAAATTCACAAAACTACAATGCTATACAGATCCAGTGAATTAACCAATGGACTTACACGATACTCATGGCTACAAAATCTCTTCATTCATGCCACAAAATCTCTTCATTCATGCCACAAAATCTTACTGATCTCCTCGACCAGCCATTTCCAGTTACAATGTACTTCAGAAAGATGAACTGCATGAGAAAGCGTAGCCCCTGAGGGCCTTGATGTACAAAGGGAGTCTTCTGCATATGGATCTGGTGTTCGAATTCGATTGTTGAATTCCATGTGGTGGATCCAACATCTGGTTGGGCAGACACCATCCACAAAACTGTGATGCTGCTGCTGCAAGGATAGATGTACTCCAGCCTTTACAGCTTGCTCATATTTTACCAAGTGGTGACTCGTCACCGTGTTCATCCACCAGCCAGAGTTTATGATCACGGAAGCGTTTTATCTTCTTTTCAAACCCTGTTATATAGTTGTTGTGTATAATGACATGCTTGCCCTTTGTCTCCTTGACCCATGTTTTGTTCTTGAAATATAGACCTCCAGTTGGAAAAGCAGACTGAGGTAGTAAATACACATCCACCTGCAAGCATATCTTATATTAGCATTTTTACAAATGACATTATCTGTTGTCGAGGCAGTGACGCAGGAAAATATTCTGAGAGAAAAGAAAGAAAAAAACCTTTGTCATGTACCATGACTTTGTTTACATCCATAAAATACCTCCAGTAGATACTTGCAGAACGTAAACTAAAACTTAAATGCAGCAAGGACATTGATAAAGAAAAACGTGGTAAATACTTCATATTTGTAGGAAGTTTGTAAACATATACACCCTCTGTTCCTAAATATAAGATGTTTTGGCAGTTCAATTTAAACTGACAAAACGTCTTATATTTAGAAACAGAGGTAGTAGGTAACAGTTACGAACTTCCTTGGAAAGGTTATTACCGAACAAGTACAATTTAAACATGGCAAAGGTTAGTACAACCAATGCATGTCAACTGAAGTCCACATTAAAGATAACAGTGTAGAAGTTAAACCATGCTGAAACAGTTACTCCAGTTCACATTCTAGATGAAGTACCACATGGAGATACAGATGATTAAAATGAACATCGAGCAAAGTGGAATGAGTTTAAACAGGAAACAAACATGTAAAGCCTCATCAAGTCCAAGATCAATTTCAACCACCTTCTCATGAAGTTCAAATTTTAATCTACTAGGTGCCTTTTCATGATGCCATTACCATAATTGTTGGAGTAATTCATGACATATGAATGATTAACTCACAATTGTAACTGTTTCTTAAATTGTCCTCTATCTGTCCATTATAGAGCTCAAATAAATGGTTAATGCTTATGCAGCGAACTCTATTGTCTAGATGGTAGAAAAGTCATTGGCAAATGTTCCAATGATAAAATGATAAGTCCACAACTTCGCATTGCCCGATTGTGTCCCATCCCAGTAAAAATAACATGTACACATGGATAACAGGAGGTCGAGGCTGATAACCCTTGGTTCTCTGGCGCCATTGCCGTGGAGATAAGGCATGCAGGACAGAAGAAAGATTGGAAAGATAACTTCTTGCTAGGTCTCAGAAGATCATAACCCCTTAGTTATATAGTATCCATCTTCCTTCTAATCTTATATAGTATCCATCTTCTAATCTAAATACAGACTAATCTTATCTCAGTATCAGAACCTTGCACAACACGGACCCGATTTAAACTGTTCCCTACTAGCCTAGAGAGTTTTGTGGACCAAAAACTTAGCAGAAGTCAAACATGATTCTGTCCTCTATGAACCTAGTATGCCTAGTGCCCATGGCGGTCCTGCAGTGTCCACCTGGACATGAGCCTGATCACCGTCTCCCTCCTGTATGCGGCCATGGCGAATCCGATACAAATCACATGCACGGCATCTGGCTCAAACACTTATCTCTTAGTAACATGAACTTGCACAATAAACAGAACTTGCACTAATCATGACTGGCCTAGCGAGTTTGTTCGACCTAGGACTTGAGCTTGGTCGGATAATTCGAGACACAAAGAAGTGAAGAATTTAAGTCCAAGTTCAACATAACTCCACCAAATGTTGCTACGTCATGTCCCTCAAGGATGTGAGTCACTCCCTACAGCTTTCCTTGAGAGAAAAGAAACATTGGCAAAAAAGATAAGATAACATGTAACAACTGCAAGAACACTCACACAACTGCAATGATGCACATGTAGAGGTAAATCCATTTACTGCACAGTATATTGATAGTTTGACAAACTGAAATAACACATGGTACATGGCACCACACAAAAATCATATACAAGTATTAGAAGTTTGGAACATCAGTGCTATTTCTAAAAATGTACAGGAAAATATTGGCAAAGATTGTGTACATTTTAAACAAGCCTTTTACACAGTCCAGATTGATATCAAAATTTTAGTTCTTTGGTACTTCAGCTAACCTAGACTACAGAGCATACATGAAAATCAATTTAAACTTTAAGCAGCCATGAACCCATTGGCCAGATACCCCCATGCCACTAGTTTATTCAAGTGAAGAAACAAATGCATATGATCAGTTCAAGCAAATGCAATGAAACAAAGTTCAAATTCAATTGCCACAGAAAACATCTATATGTTCATGCCTAACCTGCCCGGCAGTCTTTAGTAAAGCCCAGTTGAATGCTGGCTGATCATTTGATTTCGCTTGCTTCGACCAGGGCTGTTCCTTGAGCTCCTCAATCCACTTCCTCATCAACAGCTTTGCCCCTTCTGTTGGCTGCAGGAAGATCATACAGCTGCAAATGTATGGCCGCCCCTTCTTACCTGGCGGCGGCAGCGCATGTGAATGCTCTAGTGGCTTCACCTGCATTGACAATTCCCACATCATCAAATGCTCTTCCAACAGCCCCAACAACAACACAACAATTGTACTTACTTCAGTCATGTCGTCCATGAAGTACACGTCGTGGTTGCCAACTAGATATGGAAACGGGTCGGCAAGCCACACCATGTCGACGTCATTGTACATGACGCTGTACCCCAGCTCGAGAATCTGCAGCAGGTGCCGCGGCCGCCGCGAGGTGAAGTTAAAGAACCCCTGCACACAAGAGCAGGCAGGCACGGTGACGCACATGGACATTTCATCGAACAGCTTGGGTGGGGGGTAAGGTAACCGAGATTTCTCCCCACCTGCGACCCGAACTTGTGAGCGGCCTGGGCCTCGGGCGCGGGGGGCACGAGGACGGCGTGGCCGGGCCATGCGGCATTGATGCGCTCGAGGGTCTCGTAGTCCTCGGCGATGACGAGCACCTGGTTGGCGCGGCCGGCGCGGCGGACGCTGATGAGCCAGTTGGAGAGGAAGGGGAGGTACGGCCCGGAGACGGCGGCGAGGATGATAGTGCCGTTGCCGGAGGCCGCGGCGAAGGCTGCGGCTTCTTGGAGCGTGTAGGAGCGCCACGGGGAGGCCGGCGCGGAGTGGCGGGGCGGCCCCCAGGGGAAGAGGAGGGCGAGCAGGAGGAGGAGCGCGAGAAGGGAGAAAAGGTAGGGGAGCGTGAGGAGGGGCAGGGGGCGGGAAGCAGCGGCGTTAGCGGGGCCCGTGGAGACGGGGAGGGAGTCGGCGCCCAGCGGCTTCTGGTGCGGCCGCTGGTGGAGCGACATTGCCGGAGATCGGGGTCTCCGGAGGTGGGGGGCTGGGGCTAGAGCGTGAACTGTGAAGTGGGAAAAGGAGGCAAAATACATCTGCCGGTCCTCGGCATACCTGGCCAAACGGGCCGGCCCGGCCCATCGTAATCGTGCCTGGCCCGGCACGGCCCGCCAGGGCACGATTACTATACGGGCCGTGCCGTGCCGGCCCGCGTGCTGCGCCCCCAGGCCCAGGCACGGCCCAGCTAGTAAACGGGCCGGCACGTTGGCCCGTTTAGCACGGTGGGCCGCATATTTTCAGCCTGTTATTTGCCGCACTGAGCGTTTTTTAGCCTATTTTTATATAATATTGGGCCAGATATAGATGTATAAAAAAAGTAAAAAAAAACGTAATCGGGCCGTGCCGTGCCGGCCCGCGTGCCCAGCCTCCAGGCCCAGGCACGGCCCAGGGCATGCCGCGTGCCGGGCCCAGCCCGTTTAGACCGTGTCGTGCCTGGCCCAAGGCGGGCCGTGCCGTGCGTGCTCACGGGCCGGCCCGAAAAAAAGGCCCATTTGGCCGGCTATAGTCCTCGGGCTGTAGATCTACTTTGGTGCTACTTTGAGAAGAGTTTTTTCTTGCGAAAATACTTTGAAAAAGTGAAGAGAAAAACACACTCTAGTTAGTTAATCTGTTCGACTGTTCCATTTCGATCGATGTATACTCACAAGTGTAAATTATGAAGCATGGTTGACGAAATATCTCTCATCGGTGTGCTCGAAGCCGACTGTATTCATCGATCAATAAAATCCCACGAAGAAACAACAATTTCTTCAAAAGAATTACGAGCTACAACCTTCACACTGCTGTCTGAGTACTCTCCACAAAACTAGGGGAAGATGTCCACAACACATGATCTTTTAACGGTGCATAATCAGCGACAACACCGCTCACCTTTTCCTTACCTTTGTTGTCAGGGGTCCAATTAAACAGTGTCGTGATTGGACGCGAAAGTGGCTCAATAATTGTCCACGAAATGTGCAGAGGCGTTAACAGATTCTTTTATTTTGAAAGTAAAAGGTGGCGCGCAGCCAACCTTATATTTCAAAGAAGGCAAAAGCCTGCAGTTGACAGTTACAAAACTTGTGAAGTGCACCCAGGTGCAGGGCCACAAGCAGCCCAAGGTAGAAGGTAGGGGAAGTGGAAGGAAAAAAGAGAGAGGAAGAAGGCAGAACAACAAGGCCGAGTCAGTAAACCCTAATTGCTGAGAATGGTGATCCACGAAGCCAGATCGTCCTTGTCTGACTGCTTGGTAGCCCTGTTGCTCCACAAACTAAGCAAATTAGCTGCATGTAACCTGATATATGTCTCCGGCCAGCATTTATCATTGAAAACCCGATCATTCCTGGCTTGCCAAAGCGTGACAGCACATGCAGCAAAAGCAACATTCCACTTGGCTGTGGACTGGAGGTGATCCTTGGCCTGACAAACAAACTGCTGAATATTGGGTGATGCACAAGCCAGCGTTGCCAGTGATAGCCTGCTCCATATTGCATCGGCGGGAGGCAGCGAAGGAGCAGATGGTCAGTTGTCTCCTCAGCCGGGCAAGCATCGCAGCAGATGGAGCCACTGCCGACCAACCTTTGGGCACCATGTTAGCCTTGGTGTTTAGGCGCCCCCAGAAAGCCAACCACAAGAAGATTCTACTTTTTAGGGGGATAATATGGTCCCAAATCCAGAAAGCAGGAGCCCAAAGAACTCCCCTGAAGGTGAGCAACTTGTAGAAGTAGCTGGTGCATAAACTGTTTCCTCCAAGCGTGGGTACCCGTGCATACGAGCTTGATAGATCCAGGTTGACATGATCCACGAGCTGATGAAGCAGATGCAAGTCCTGGGTTGCATCCTGTGTGAGGTTTGGGTGCAGATGTACATTCCAGGCACCTCCTGTAAACTGAGATTGCACAGAACAATATGGATTGCGAGCAAAGGAGAAAAGAACCGGGAAAGCATGCTTCAAACTGCTAGGCATCAGCCATCGATCATGCCAGAAGGAGACGTGCGCGCCATTGCCAACAGAGCAGCGTGAGGAGGAGACAACCAGAGGGATGTAGCTCTTGAGGCCCTTCCAAATAGTAGTATCTTTGTGGTGACTCTTGAAAGGCAAAGAATCCTTGCAATATTGGGAGGGAAACCACTGGAAGCAGGGTATATCGGAGGATTGGAGAATTTTTGCTACAAACTTGCATAGCAGCGCTTGGTTATGGGCCTCCAAGTTCCTTACCCCCAAACTGCCGTTAACCCGTGGTAGTTTAACCATGTCCCATGCCATCAGACACTGGCCTCCTTTAACTGTATTCTTGCCCTGCCAAAAGAAAGCCCGAAGCAAGGCCTCCAACTTATGTAAAAACTCTTTTGGCCACTGGAAACAAGTCATGAAGTAGCTCGGGATGCCAGACAGAACGGAGTTAACGAGAGTGAGTCTGCCACCCCAAGAGAGGAACGTGGCCAGCCAACCAGAGAGACGGCGATCAACTTTGTGGATAACCGGAAGCAGCATACCATGCTTGATCTTGTGCAAGGAGAGGGGCATCCCCAGGTAGGTGCAGGGAAAGGAGGAGACCGGGCAGCCCAGGATGCTGGCAATCTCTGCAGCCACTTCCTGTTGCACACAAACAGGCACCATAGTGCTTTTGTGAAAGTTGATAGTCAGCCCTGAGAACGCAGGGAAGGCAGCAAGGATATTCTTAATGACTCTAGCTTGCTCCACCTCACCCCGGAAAATGGTCAGCGTATCGTCTGCATATTGCAAAACCGGGAAGAAGCCATGGGAGCCAAGCGGGTGCGTCAAGGTACCATTCTGGAAATGCCAACAGCACAAGTGTTGCAAGACGTCAGCTACTAGAATGAAGAGGTAGGGTGATAAGGAGTCTCCCTGTCGAAAACCCCGCTTTGCCAAGATGGGACCCCCTGGTTCCCCATTAATCAGCACTCTCGATCGTCCAGTGGAGAGGAGAGCATGGATCCACTGCACCCACAATGGGGGGAACCCCCTAGCTTGCATAACCTGGATGAGGCAATCCCAACTGACCGAATCCCTTGCGAAAGTCCAACTTCAAAGCAATTAATGGTGCCCTCCTTTTATGAGCTGCTTGGATCATTTCCGCTGCCAAAGCAAAATTTTCCACAATGGATCTTCCTCTTAAAAACCCAGACTGTAGTGAATGCACTAAAACTAGAATGCAACGCTGCAGCCTGCATGTCAACACCTTGGACACCAGTTTAGGGGCGCTATGCACCAGAGATATAGGCCTGAAATCCCGCAACTCCATCGGCGAGTCCACTTTGGGCAGCAAGGTTATGTAAGCCGTGTTGATACCATCCAGAGCAACTTGATTTGCATGGAAATCCCTGAAGAACTTGAGTAGATCATCCTTAAGCAGGTGCTTAAAAGCCTTATAGAACTCATTTGTGAACCCGTCTGGCCCCAGACTTCTGTTATTTGGTGACATATCGATGGCCCGAACCAGCTCAGCCCAGGAAAAGACATTAACCAGTTCAGACAGATCCACATGGTTATACAAGTCAGACAGTTGGACTATGGGTTGTGAGGGAGCAGGCTGCCCCAAAATGTTGGCGAAATACTCAGTTGCTAACTGAATCTTTTGACAATTCTGGTAGTGGTGCACCCTGGCATCAACAAGAACCCTGACTTTGTTACGACGTGCCTGACTATTGGCTGCCACATGGAAAAATTTGCAGTTCTCATCCCCGGACACACACCATCGAAGCTTGGCCCTTCGCTTCCACATAGCAGCCTGCCACAAAATCAACTGCTCCGCCTTAGCAGACGTGAACTCCCATAGTACCACTTCCAACAGTGACAACGGCCTTCTCTCCTCAACAGCACATATGAAGCTCACGACATGTTTATTGTTCTCGATGAGTAACTTAAGACTAGGCCGGCGTCTACTCCATCGTCGTAAAGCAGCGCGAACTCTTCTCATTTTAAAGTTGATGAGAGACGCTGAGGAAAGGATGGTTCTACATCCCCTGGACCAACCATCCTGTATAATATGCCTAGTCTCCTCCATATGCAGCCAATGGTTCTCCATCCTAAATAAGAAACTTTTAACTGCTTCAGTACGAAACTAAATAACGACGGGGGTGTGGTCTGAGGTGGTAGCAGGCACAACAGAAGCAGGAGTTTGTGCGAAGCATAACCCCCAAGCGGCATTCACCAGCACCCGATCCAGCTTAACCATCATGGGGGAAGATCTCTTGTTTGACCAAGTACAGTCTGTTATCGACCTGAATATCCTCCATCCCAAGTTGTCGGATCCAAGCATTGAACGTCTCCATAAGAGTCCAGTTAATGTGGCCTTGTGATTTTTCATGCGCGAAGCGGTACATGTTGAAGTCACCCAGGACGATCCAAGGGGTGTCGGACTCAGTAGCAACGCTAGCAACAGCTTCAAAGAACTGACTCCTTTCAGAGTTGACACATGGTGCATAAACAATAGTAAGTAAGAGAGAACTTGCTGAGGTTGTAGAAGTCAGTTTGACAGTCACGTGGTACTGGTGTGTTGCAACAACTTGCCCGGTGAAGCATCGAGTGTCCCAGGCTACCAAAATGCCCCCAGCAGTTCCTTCAGATGGTGTAAACGCATGATCGTTGAAAAAAGCAGGCAGAAAGGATCTCAGCTTGAATGAGGAGAGTACTGCAAGCTTTGTTTCCTGCAGACAAACAACACTGGGATGGGAAGAGGTTAAAGAATCACGCACCAAAGAGCACTTATCATCGTCACCAAGGCTGCGCATGTTCCAGTTCAGAATCTTCATGAGGGAAAGGGGAGTACACAACCCAAGCAAGAAGAACAGAGCCATCCATGCATGATCGACAGAAAGCATACTAAGATAAGCATCGAAAGCGCTTTCGAGGCCAGGTAACAAGCACAAAACAGACACTGACAACACGATACAGACTCGAGGACGCTAAAACTGACAGACCCCAAAAGAACGAAGTAGTATGGCTACAGAACAGAAACTGGCCGGCTAGCACCGCAACCTAGTAGCAACATACTGAAGATAGATAGACACCTAACCATGCTGAACCTAGGAGAAAACATAGCATCAAATGAAAGACTACACATATGGGTAGTCGAGGACACGCACTGAAGATGTAGAGGAGCTGGATGTAGCAGAAGAGGCCACCGCTTCAGAAGATGCAGCACGGGCTTGGACTTGGTCAAAGATGGCAGTTGCATTAAGGTCGCATTGCTCAGCAAGCAGCTTGAGTTTTCCCCTGGTCAACGGCGATGGGGTCGCCGCCAGCGGTAGCTCAAGGAGCCCAGCCACCGCCTTTGCCTTCTTGCGACGAGCAGCCGAGGAGCTGGATCGGCGAGTGGCGCTGCCACCTGAGCCAGAGCCAGGATCAGACGCCGCCGCCTTCCGCTTGGAAGCTCACTCGACGGAGCCCATCCGAACACCGTCATATGCCCGCCTGATGCGCGGGCTTCATCGAGGGGAAAGGCCAGCCCCTTGCTGGTTGGATGGCAGCAGGGGCATCAGCTCGCACCCCGGTAGATCCAAGGCCTCCGGCACCTCTCCCATTGCCGGCGGGGCGACAGGCTCCAGATTAAGATCGAAAGCCTCCCTGGCCTGGGTGCAGGAGTGGGGGGAGCCGCCCTGGGAGCGGCCAACAACAGCAGAGTGGGCGGCGAGGCGCGGAGATCGCCGGCAGCAGGCACCTGGGGCGGATCACGGCAGCTGCAAAAGACCGTGGCGACATGCGGAGGAAGAGCGGCGCATGTGCTATGCTTGAGATTAGTCACAGCCACCGACGAGAGTTGACCATACGGAAGGATCCCAGGCTCTGGGAGTGGAGTACGGCTGGCAGGCCGAGAGCAGTTTGGCCTTGTGGTAAGGATTTGGTGGGCTTGCAGATGGGCTTGGGCTGGGAAGTAGGCCGCAGCTGGGAGGAAGGCATCGTCCTTGGAGGAGAGCAGTGGGCCAACCGTAGGAAGCACGCCGACAGGCACATTGGGCTTTGGTGGATACTTGCATTCCACCGAGGGGAGCAGGGGCATCGTGTGAGAGCATAAGCTGCCATCGATCAGTTTAGGCAGAAATTTGAAAAGGAGTGATCTGCAGCTTTCGCGCGCCAGCGGCTCAGAGAGGTAGTTGATGCATGGAAAATAGCCATCATCCACCACCACAGGCCGTACCAGGATGGAGCCATGAACCACCCGATGGCTACTGAGCTCCAAGGAGGAGAAGCGCAGCTCATCAACATCGAAGGAGATCGTGGCGCGCGGGACGCGCACATCAGCCGCCAGCATTGAGGAGTGAAGACAGTGGTGCATCTCATCTTCGCGCTCGAGCTGCGCCATGGTAGGGATGGTGAAGGCAGCGTGCTTGATCATCTTGGGCTTGACGGCGATCTTGAGCATGGCGAGACTGTCACCCACCGAAGCCATGTGCGGGTGCAAGAAGGCTCGAAACGCTCTGTCCGCCATGCCCTCCCCGCCCTCCGAGAGATCCGGCGAGGGCCTTGGATGGGCGTGACCTTGCCGCGGCATCGTAGGATGGCGAGAGCCACCAGCTCCCTCCTCCTCAACCTGGCCGGCCGTGTGCGGGGGAGCAGTGGGAGCACCCAGCGAGCGGGCCACGTCCCAGATCTCATTAATGACAATGTCAGCGTAGATGCCATTGCCGTCGACGCGATGGAAGGTGAGATGGTGCGGGATGTGGTGCAGTGCTTCGACCTTGACGAGCACAAAAATGCATGAGAACTCGTTGCCATGAAGGAAGCGTGCTCAAGCCTGAACAGGTTGGCAAAGCCGGCGGCCACCACACGTCTGTTCAACAGCTCCAGGGGCATCTTATCCAAGGAAAGGCTCACCACGTGGCGGTAGGAGAAAGAGAAGGCGTTGTCGCCTGCATTGTGAGGGAGGATCTAGACTGAGCGGTTATCCAGGCAGATAGGGCTAGCCCGCATAGCGGCTACCTGCTCGGGTTCCCTCTGGAAAACTACAAAGACAGTGCCCACTGCACTGGCGGCGAGCCAGACAGCCGTGATGCCCAGGTGCCGGCAAAGAACACGCTTGAGCCAGGGCAGAAAAGCGGGTCTAGGTGGAGAGATGTTGACGAGACAGACAAGTGAGTTCTAGTCGTCAACCATGGGGTAGTGGACATCTAAGGAGGTAGGGAGGCCATGCACGACCGGCTCCATGGCTGCGAGCGTCAAGGGGAGAGGGATGGGAGGGGAGGCGTGCTCACTGGGACAGGCAAAGGAGGAAGAGGTGAGTGATGGAGAGAGGTCAACGCACACATGCGTATATAAAGGCATGGGACGGCATTTAGGAGGGGGACGGATGGAACGCAATGGGCACATGGGACTTAAGTGACTGACCAGGCGGCACAGCCAGCAAACAGCCGGATCCCGGCAATCCGGCCGACGATGACTGTAAGATAGGCAGCGGAAGCAACACTTGTGCATGTCTTTAGGCTTCCCGTATCTAAAAAGCGGATTCGGAGTAGCGCGCGAGGCGGAAAAAGGGGGCCGTCTATCCATATTAGCGAGCAAAGCAGCCTTGTAGGGAGCGTAGGCATGCACAGACAGGGAGGCAGGAAGGGGGTCAGTCGAATCGTTGCTAGCAGACCCGGCGACGTAGGAGCTTTGAACATCCTGCGATTGGGCAGCTGCGGGAGGTGCCTGCAGAGCGAGATCATTTAAGGATGGAAAGCTGACAGGGACTTGATTGCCCACGGACGTGGCAGGGGACTCTGCAGGCAAACCAACACCATCTCCCCCGGAAACCTGGGCATGCGGAGGGGCAATCGAGTGGCCGCCATCAATGGCCAGAACCGTGGAGCACGGACCAGGGCCAAGGATCGAAGGCAGGAGCAAGTTTTCTGCCCATGCACGACGACATGCACCAGAACGCGTAGCGCGGGGTGCACCGGGTGTGTCGTGACACGCAGAACAAGGCAAGCTAGCAAGCGACATGCGAATATGTATGATACCGGATCGCCAGGAATCGCGGAGCACGATCTCCTTAGCAATGCACTCATGAGCCACCTGAAAAAGAAAGACGCCACGCTGGCAAGTTCTGACACGGTAGCCGTTAGCAAAGCCGCCGAACCAGCTGACCAGCAGGGAGGCGAAAGCGCTAGGGGAAAGCAGGATACAGTCGTTGAGAATGACGGCGAGCACGCCGGCGGGGCGGCTGTGACCAGCAACTGACTCAACGGAGCCACACCCATACTTGGCTAACATAGCATCCTCAAAGCAACAGCTATCAACGACATCAGAAACAAACATAGACAAGAAGCTATGCGTCCGGGAAACGGGCGGCCGACGAGAAGAAGGGCGAAAAGCCAGCGGCGACATGCAGAAGAAGCTAGGGTTTAATGCGTCAAGGCGAGGGCACGGAAGCATGCAGGAGAAACTAGGTTTAAAGCAACGCTGGGTTGTGACTCGACTCGCCCCAAGGAAGAAACAGACCTGATACGGACGCCTAGGCGGCATGGTGGACCGATGAAAGCCCCGATGGTCGCGATGAAACCTCTAACTGCACGGCGGAGCTCCAAAAGGGTGGTTGTCGTGTCCGGAGCGGCACACGGCAGGTTGGTGGGCGCTGCCTCCACATGAGTAACAGCGATGACGGTGGCCGCCGGGGCCAGGCTAGCAGCCGGCGGTGGAGCTCGCGCCTCCCAGCTCACTCATTCCTCTCGAGAAGCCACATCCCGTGTGGTGCTTGTGAAATCTTAACAGATTTACCCTTCCCAAAAATTAAATCATTCTCAAATGCCATGCTCGCCAAAAAAGAAACAAGATTTGCTTCCTCTGCGGCAAGCTCAATTGAGCCAGCAAAATCAATAACTAATCTGGTCCTAAGCACTTGAAGAACTATTCATCAAGAATTCCACGACTCTTCAGTTGTGGATCATGAGCTTTAAAACAACTCACAAGAGCATGAAACGTGTCTTGGTTTTCTACACCACAAATAGAACACATACCTAAATCAATCTGATGGTGCTTAACTCTATTCATCTGGACCGTCAAGCTATTTGTTGCAGCTCGCCACACAAAAATTCTGATTTTCTGAGGGATAATAGCCTTCCGAATTAACTCCCAAATTCCCCTTTCCCCCTCTGGTTCCCCACTAGATTGGCCAACAGTATCATGAATATCCTTCAATTTAAGCGCAAAATTGTATGTGCTTTTAATAGGAAAATATACCATTCTTCTCATGGTACCACACAACAAAATCCCCATCCCTAGAGGCCCTAATACGAATCTTAAGAATTCTCTCTGCATCATCTTGATAGAAAAGATACCTAATCCAATTTTTTCATCCCAACACTTACACCCGCTTATGAATAAATCGGATACCTACTTCAACCTGGTATTATGCAAGGCCATGCCCCCTAGATATCCGATTATCCCTCCAAATATTAATACTAGATATGTCTCAGACCCGCTAAATGACCCCCTTCTTAAGAAGTTCCAGACCATGTGTAATACATTGCCACATCACTAAAGTAGCATGCGGAAACACCGTATTCAGAATATGTTCCTGAGGATAATACTTTGCTTTCATCGACTTTGCACATAGCAAGTCCGGATAAACCAACAACTGTCATGCCTGTTTGGCTGAAAGAGCTTAATTAAAAAGTCTGAGATCACGAAAGCCCATGCCACCCTTACCTTTAGGTCTTGTTAGTTTGCCCCACGCCAACCAATGTGTTTTCCTTCTATCTTCTTCATCTCTCCACCAAAAATTCCTTATAATCTAGTAGGGATGAAAACGGAGTGGAAACGGGTGGAACTGAGTGCTATTATATTTGTTTTCACATTTTTTTGCAGAAGCGGAAACGAATACAGAAACCCCGGAAATGAATACGGAAATAGATACTACCGAAAACGGATACGGAGCGAATACAAAGCGGATACGGAAACAGAAATAGGCATTGATCGAAACTTAAAAACCCCTCGAATCTTAGAGAAATACACACAAAAAATAATGAGTTGTTAACATGGCTACAAAATAATATCATTATGTTAGCAACTTAGCGTAGTATTGTATTAGTACCGGACAATTGCGTATAAGGTCAAGCTGAGTACATGTGTGGTAGTAGAAGTTGGGCCTCAGATCCATTCTACTAATTGTTTCATTGTGTTCTCTTTGGTGGTTGGGCTACAAAGCAACTATAGGTCTATAGTAAAACAGAAATTCCATATTCACGGAAATGGAAAGTTCCGTTTCCATGCATGTTCCACCGGAAAACACCGTTCCGTTTTTGTTTCCGTTTCCGCATAAAAAATTCTATTTCCACTTCCGTTTTTCAAATTTCCGTTTCCGTTTTCATATTTCCTCTCCATTTCCATTTTTCCTCCAGAAAAACGAAAAGTTTCCACTCCGTTTTCATCCCTATAATCAAGGATAACTCCTCACAAAGAGAAACCGGGAATGTGAAAATCCCCATAACGTACGCAGGTAGAGCCTGAATTACTGTTTTTATTAAATCTTCCTTGACTCCACAAGAAGCATACTTTTCAATCCAGTCAGAAAGCTTTTTCAAAAACTTTTTTTTAGTATACTGAAACTTATGAGCCGTCATTTTACCTTCTGGGACTGCCTCCACAGTAATTTTTAAGATAACCATAATAGTCACTTGTTTCTCCAAGCTACACTTTTTTCCAAACATCATGGAACACTTATCAGGGCTTAATAACTGTCTAGTTTCCCTTCTCATTGATGGGGAACGAAGCATGAAAATAAAAAAACTACGAACATCCAAGATCTAATCTAGGAGATGTATAACAACGAGAGGGGAGTAGTGTATACATACCCTTATAGACCAAAAGTGTTAACGATCTAGAGATCGTGGTTGGCGTAGTTAGAGATCATGGTTGGCGTAGTCGTACTCGTGTCGCAATCCAATCTGACCCAAAGTACCGCACATGCGAGTTTAGCACACGTACGGCTCGATGGTGTCCTCTCCTTCTTGATCCAGCAAGGGAGGGAGAGGAGGTAGATGAGATCTGAACCAACACGATGGCGTGGTGGTGGTGATGGCAGCAGAACTCCAGCAGGGCTCCGCCAAGCGCTGACGGAACATGGAGGAGGAGTAATGGGAGGGAGACGGGGCAAGCATGAAAGGGTTGGCTGCCCCATGCACCTCCCCACTATATATAGGGTGAGGGAGGAGTGTGGCAGCCCTAGCCCCCCTCCCAAGGAAGGGGGGCGGCGGCCAAGGGGGGAGGAGTGCCCTCCAAGTCAAGTGGAGGCCCTCCCCCTTAGGGTTTCCCCTCCCCATGCGCATGGGCCTTGTAGAGGCTGGTGCCCCTGACCCACTAAGGCCAGGGCGCCCCCTATAGCCCATGCTGCTGTATGAGAGGGGGTGGAACCCTCCGAGGACTTCCGGAACCACTTCTGGAACCCTCCGAAACCTTCCGGTGGCTTCCCGGTACAATACCAAAAAAACCAGACTTTTTTTCTGGAACCCCGACAACAACTTTCCATATATAAATCTTTACCTCCGGACCATTCCGGAGCTCCTTGTGATGTCCCGGATCCCATCCGGGACTCCGAATAACCTTCATATTTTCCACTATTAATATCTCAATACTGCCCTAGCGTTATCTAATGTTAAGTGTGCGACCCTATGGGTTCAAGAATCATGCAGACATGACCGAGACTTCTCTCCAGTCAATAACCAATAGCGGAACCTGGATGCCCATATTAGTTCCTACATATTCACCGAAGATCTTTATGGGTTAAACCATGATGTCAAGGATTCAGACAATCCCGTATGCAATTCCCTTTGTCCGGCGATTTGTTACTTGCCCGAGATTTGATCGTCGGTATCTCCATACCTAGTTCAATCTCGTTACCAGAAAGTGTCTTTACTCGCTCCATAATACAAGATCCCGTGACTAAATTCGTTAGTCACATGAAGCTTCTTATGATGTTGTATTACCGAGAGGGCCCAGAGATATCTCTCTGTCACACGGAGCGACAAATCCCAGTCTCGATCCATGCAACCCAACAGACACCTTAAGAGATACCTGTAGAGTACCTTTATGATCACCCAGTTACAAAGTGACGTTTGATATCACACAAGGCGTTCCTCCGGTATCTGGGGGTGGCATGATCTCATGGTCCAAGGAACTGATACTTGACATGAAGAAAGCTATAGCAAATAACTAAATGATCTGATGCTAAGCTTACGGTTGGTTCTATCTATCCCATCATTCTCCTAATGATGTGATCCCATTATCAAATGACAACTCATGTCTATGGTCAGGAAACCATAACCATCTTTGATCAACGAGCTAGTCTAGTAGAGGCTTACTAGGGACACGGTGTAGTTTATGTATTCACACATGTATTTAAGTTTCCGATCAATAAATTTCTAGCATGAATAATAAATATTTATCATGAACGGGTAACCATCTTTGATCAACGAGCTAGTCTAGTAGAGGCTTACTAGGGACATGGTGTAGTTTATGTATTCACACATGTATTTAAGTTTCCGATCGATAAATTTCTAGCATGAATAATAAATATTTATCATGAATGGGAAATATGATAATAACCATTTTATTATTGCCTCTAGGGCATATTTCCAACACTCATAGATCGTCAGGATATTTTGAATTGCTAACGCTTGATCGAATGATCCCTTGAAAAATAACAGACTATCATCTGCAAATACCAAGTGAGAAATACCAGGAGCTTGTCTATTCAGCCTGACTTCCTGAAGAAAGCACCTCAACAACAAATAGGAACAAATAGGGAGATAAAGGATCTACATGCCTGAACCCCTGAGTAGGTGTGAATGACTGCAACAATTGACCATCAAAGTGCATCAAAAATTTCACCGAAGTAACACATGTCATAATCCATTTAATCCATTGCGGCACAAAACCCAACGCACCCATCATACCTTGCAAAAATTGCCAATCCATATGGTCATAGGCTTTTGCAAGGTCCAACTGTTGGGGAACGTAGTAATTCAAAAAAAATCATACGATCACGCAAGATCTATCTAGGAGGTGCATAGCAACAAGAGGGGAGAGTGTGTCCATGTACCCTCGTAGACTGAAAGCAGAAGCGTTAGCTTAACGCATTTGATGTAGTCGAACGTCTTCTCGAATCAACCGATCAAGTACCAAACGTACGACACCTCCGAGTTCAGCACACGTTCAGCTCAATGACGTCCCTCGAACTCTTGATCCAGTAGAGTGTCGATGGAGTCAATGAGTTCCGTCAGCACGACGGCGTGATGACGGTGTTGGTGATGTGATCTGCGCAGGGCTTCGCCTAAGCACTACGATGATACTATTGGAGGATTAAACGGTGGAGGGGGCACCGCACACGGCTAAGAGAATAATTGTTGTGCCTTTGGGGTGCCCCCTGCCCCCGTATATAAAGGAGGAGGGGAGGAGGTGGGTGGCCTAGAGGGGCGCGCCATGGGGAGAGTCCTACTAGGACTCCCAGTCCTAGTAGGATTCCCCTTTCCTTTCTGGAGTGGCAAAAGGGGGAAAGGCAGAGGGAGTAGGAGAGGGAAAGGGGGCGCCATTGTCGGTGTCAGAACCGACGGATCTCGGGTAGGGGGTCCTGATCTGTGCGTCTAAGGCTAATGGTAACAGGAGGCAAGGGACACGATGTTTTACCCAGGTTCGGGCCCTCTCGATGGAGGTAAAACCCTACTTCCTGCTTGATTGATCTTGATGATATGAGTATTACAAGAGTTGATCTACCATGAGATTGTAGAGGCTAAACCCTAGAAGCTAGCCTATGATGATTATGATTGTCCCTATACAGACCAAACCCTCCGGTTTATATAGACACCGGAGGGGGCTAGGGTTTACACAGAGTCGGTTACAAAGAAGGAAATCTAATATCCGGATTGCCAAGCTTGTCTTCCATGCAAAGGAGAGTCCCTTCGGGACACGGGACGAAGTCTTGAGTCTTGTATCTTCACGGTCCATCAGTCCGGCCAAAGTATATAGTCCGGCTGTCCGGATACCCCCTAATCTAGGACTCCCTCAGTAGCCCCTGAACCAGGGTTCAATGACGAGGAGTCCGGCGTGTAGATTGTCTTCGGCATTGCAAGGCGGGTTCCATCTCCGAATACTCCAAAGAAGATTGAGGATTGTGTCCAGCTTTGCGAGATAATTTCCGCACACCACCGTAGAGAGTATTGCACTTCATAAATCTGATCTGATGACAATTTTTTGTATGGTGTGCTCCTACGCCGTGGCCCGGCCCAACATGAACCAGTTTTTTCTTGGCCTGCCTCGATACGCGTTGCGAGGTGATTTTATTGGCACACCTTGCCAAAGCAGAGATCGTGTTCCCCTTATCACGGGATCTTCCATCAATACGGGTGCGTGCAACCCCATGACGCCTGTTGGAATGACTCCGTGTTTTAAGGTAAGTCCCAAGCGGTTATGCTGAGGACGCTTGATATTCACCCCCTTTACAGAGGGGCCGAGGCCTATCCCTCTTCTCTACCACTCTTGCGCCTTTTCGCATCTCGAGTTCTAACACCCGAAGCCCAAGCTCAAGCACTTCGGATCTTCAATCATGTCTGGATCCAACCTTCAAGGCTGGTGGATGGCCTCCTCGGTCACAGAGGGGGGGCATCGCGAAGCTTAGGGAGGTCAGATATCTGACAGCCGACATCAAGCACAGGCTTCCTGCTCTAGGGCAGGTCATCCCTACCCCGAGCCCAACGAGAGCGTTGTATTTGTTTCTCACTTCCTCCGCGGCTTAGGCTTCACCCTTGATCCCTTTGTGAGAGGGCTCATGTTCTATTACGGGCTAGATTTTCATGATCTAGCTCCGGACGCCATCCTTCACATCTCGTCGTTCATCGTTGTGTGCGAAGCTTTTTTCCACGTCACCCCGCACTTCGTCTTATGGCTCAAGACCTTCAATGTGAAGCCGAAGATGATTGAGGGGTGACACACGGAGTGCGGAGGTGCTGTAATAAGCAGGAACGCCGACGCCCCATGGCCAGAGGGCTCCTTCCCAGAGGTGTCCGATCTATGGCAGCAGAGGTGGTTTTACGTCATGACTCCCAGAGGCACAAAGTGGGTGGCTGCCCCCGACTTCCTTTCGGGCCCTCCGTCTCAACTGGCGTCATGGGCCAATGTAGGACGTGATTGGGGGCCTGCTAATGATGTACCAACATTGCAGAGCTGCATCCGGGAGCTTCTTGAGAGGGACATTAGCCTTGTCAGCATAATTCAGGTAATGCTAGTCCGGCGGATGTTGCCGTGCAAACGCCAGCCTCTCCGGATGTGGGAGTTCAATCCGGAAGGTCCGCGAACTATTCTGCACTTCTTCGGCATGACGCTTGAAGGGACGTGTAAGTTATTCTTCGGACCACAAGTAAAGTGTCTGGACACCACCGAGGATGCGGGCCTGAGCTGCAACCGCCCAGATACCCAAGTAAGTAACCCAGAAACCGAACACTTCGTTTATATTTATCATAACATTATTCTAAAAATCCTCCGTGGCCAGGAATGGCTCAGCAAGGCGGAGAGAATCAGGTGTCCGGCGCAACTTCCTGAAGGCTCGCCTAGTCCCGCCACTGCCAAGATGCTTAGTCGTGTGCTAAGTAAAGTGCCCTCAGGGAAAGACGAAGGGAAGAACAGAGAAGCAGAACTTCACACATTGCACATCCAAACCGGGGGAATTACTACCTCCCCAAAGGAGGATAGTCGGGGAGGGGAATCTAAGGTCTCCTCCCCTCGCAGGAAGAAGAGGGCCGCCTCCGAAGACTTGGAGACGGAGGTGCCCAGAGAAGGGAAGAAAACTTCACCAGGGGGCCCTGCCCCGAAGGGCGTCTTCACCGCGCCATGCCTGCAAATGGGCCAGCCCTCAGCCGAGCTGTAAATTAATCGTAAATACAAAGCTAGTGCTTCCTCCTCCGAGAACAGTAACCAGGGATCCACAGTCCGGCTAGCAACTCTTCTCGACGGAGTTCGTCTTCGGGGGATCTCCTTCTGGAGATGATGGAGAGTGAAACCCCACCAACCTCTCCGCCTTATGGGGCGGGCGACCCCGAGGTGTCGTCACGGAGGAGTCCAGATTTTTCGAGGCCAGAAGCTAGTACTTTGGCCACCCTGAGCCCGGAGCGTTTGGCTCCCATGGGAGGTGATAAGAAGGGTCCGACACAGTTCGGCGACCGGCCGGATACACTGACTGGCCTTCTGGAGCGAGTTGCACTCTCGGAGGATCACCGTTCATTAATGAGCATGATGCTTGAGAAGATTTCATCCGCCACAAGCGGGTTGAATGAAGCTTTTACGAGCCTGCTCAGAGGCTTTGAGGTATGTAACAAAATACGTAATTCTTGATTGTGGCGCACGCGCTAGGTGTGTTCCTTATGGATAGTAGCCCCTGAGACTCTGGTTGCCAGCCCAAGGCGGCAAACGGAGGATCACATCGTTAAGTAATACTCATACTGTGTTTATGCACAGGTGGCTAAGGGTCTGGCAGCCGACCGGTCCGTTGAAGTCGCCGAACTGAGGCGACAGATTGGAGTTATTGATGCCGATATCACACTTGTGAACGAGCGGCTTAACGAGTCACAAGGTATGTGCTCTGCTTTCATTATTTGTTATAGGAAAAACTAAGAGGAGCATAATGTTAATGTTATATGCTTGGACTATAGACGGAGCTGCTGCCGTGGAAGCCATGAGGGCGGAACTTGCCCTGGCCAAGGAACAAGCCCGGGCTAGCAATGCGGCTGCCCTAAAGGCGGCCGAAGAGTTGAGAGCCGAACAGGCTGCTCGTCGCCGAAGCGAAGACAAAATAGCCGAGATGGCTGTGGAGCTGAAAAACGCCGCCGACCGGTATGAGCTCCTTGAAAAAGAGGGTAAGGCTAATTCGGCTGACCTGAAGAAGGCCCTTGATGCGGCCAAGGAGACGCGTTCCGAAATTAGGGATGCGCGGGAGGAGCTTCGACAGGTCGGAGAAATCGCGGCTGGAAACCCCTATTTATTGCGGATGAAGTTCTTAGATCCGAAGTATGCTCCTTTGGATCGGTGCTGGAGCCCTTCAGACGCGTATGCGGATCTGGCGAAGAGTACAGCTGATGCGGCCAAGTTTTTTGAGGATTAAAAAGATAATGAAGTGGAAAAGTTGTTCTGGTCGCAATTCAGTGCTCCAACGCGCCCGTTGCCATTGAGCGAGAGGATGGCTGCTGTGGCCGAGCTCCATAGGTTGTCCGGTCTTGCAATAAGGTCTGTAATAGATCATCTATGGCCAAAGGGGCCGAAGCCGGACAGTTATTTTGGTTTAGTGCAACAATTCCTTGGTGCCGTGTCACGAATCGATGCCATGAAAAGGTCGGCGTGCATAGAGGGTGCGCGGATGGCTCTTGCCCGTGTTAAGGCATATTGGACAGATATGGAGGCCACCATCATTGCGACCCAGAATCCGGCGGGAAGCCAGGATCCGGCCGAGCACATCTTGGAGCAGGTAACAAGAGGTGCTCGTTTAATAGAGGCTCAGTGCTCGAAGAATGTCATGTTCGAGTGACAAATCGTTTTATTGTAAAAAAAAATATTGTAATTATGAGGCTATGTTTATACTTTTCGCCCGAAAGTGCTATTGTGCCTCCTGTGCGGCCGTTTTATGTATATATGTAATCTGAAAGTTAGCAGTCGTTGGCTTCAGCCCCCACGCATACAATGCGGGGGTGTTCGCGAAAATGTGCATAATCACACTTGATCCAACGTATTGGTCCATTAAGGAGGTGATCGCATGTCGAACTAGGCAACCGGACTATATAGCTTTAACACTTTCACTTAGCCATAGGAGTTTGACAGTGTACCTTTGCGTGCATCCGACTACGGGCGCGTGTGTACATGACCGGGAAATGGTCCTTCGTTAATGCGGAGGAATCCTAAAGATTTCGAGAAGTCTTCGAGTGGTTGAACAGTCTCTCGCTATATCATGACAGTCAGTTTTTGGCTTTCTCTACTGAGGTGCTCATCCGGAATAACCAGGGCACAATCACAGTAGTTCTCCTTTGGCCGCCTTAACCGATAAGAACGGAACGTAAGGCGGCAAACCCAGGAGCCGGGCAAACCCAACATTTGACCAAAGACATGATTCGGAGCTGATGCATATAAGGCCAAACTCGCGACGCCGAACACTCCCGAAGGTATTCGGGCTTTATAACATATACTGGGCTGAGTAACGCCCTTTATTATGAACCCTGTGTTTCCAGGTACGTGCATTAGTCTGTCGTGGCGAAATGCCAATAACGGCAGTATCCTCTATGGGTGTAGTACCCATGGGATGTGTAAGCAACAAGAGACAATAAAGAAGGTTTACACAGGGGCTTAATCTAAAGAGAAACCTTTGAGCGGGGCCCTGCTGCACGTCTGCGCCTTTATCTCCGTTGTGTCTTGTCCTGGGAGGGTGTCGCATGAATGGTGTATGTAAAAAGGAAAACCCATGTAGAAGAGTATGACGTAAGCATGCGAAGAGTTGGCTATCACCAATGGATAGTAAAAGTGTAAGGCACTGGCCTGTTAGTAAGGTCAAGCCAAGAGTTGGGCTTTATTAAATATCTATAGCCCCTGGCGTCCTCTACGGGATTACATGTGTGGCGCCCAGATCAGGTTTATCTGGGCTGCCGGACTCGTCTAACCGTGTCTGTGGTCTTAACGACCAATCATGCGTTCTGGTATTAGAGGCCGCTTAGAGTCCGGCTGCTGGAGCCGTCTCATACTCTTCCGCGCGTTTGGAACGCTCTGTATTTCCATTGACGGTGATGACATCACGTGGACCGAGCATCTTGAGTTTAAGGTAAGCGTAGTGCGGTGCTGCGTTGAAGCGGGCGAAGGCCGTTCTCCCGAGCAATGCATGATAATCACTTTGGAGGGGGCGATGGTGAAGAGTAGTTCTTCGCTTCTGAAGTTGCTTGGGGAACCGAATGTCACCTCTATTACGAGGGAGCCCCTGCAGCAGGCTTCAACGCCTGGTATCACCCCTTCAAAGGTGGTGTTGCTTTGGCTGATTCTGGATGGGTCTATCCCCATCCTGCGGACAGTGTCCTGGTATATTAGATTAAGACTACTGCCGCCGTCCATGAGGACGTGAGTGAGATGGTATCCGTCGATTATTGGGTCGAGCACCAAGGCGGCTGATCCTCCGTGCCACATACTAGTTGGGTAGTCCCTGTGATCGAAGGTGATCGGGCAGGCCGACCAGTGGTTAAGTTTGGGGGCAACAGGCTCTATAGCGTATGCGTCTCTGAGCGCGCGTTCGCGCCTTCTCGTGGGTATGTGAGTCGTGTGGATCATGTTTACTGTTTTTACCTCTGGTGGGAATTTTTTCTGTCCCCCAGTGTTCGGCTGGCGAGGCTCATCCTCGTCTTCACTTGGTGTTTCCCTTCCCTTGTGTTCGACATTTAGTTTGTCGGCCTGCTTAAAGACCCAGCATTCTCTGTGAGTGTGGTTCGCAGGTTTTTCGGGGGTGCCATGAATTTGGCACAGTCTGTCCAGGACTTTGTTCAGGCCAGATAGTCCCTCCTTGTTGCCTTTAAATGGCTTCTTTTGTTGACCGGGTCGAGAGCCCCTGAATCCGGCGTTGACCGTTGTGTTGTCCGGACTTTCTTCCTTGTTTCGATGTTTAATTGTTTTTATTGCGCCATGGCTTCCTGTTGCCATTCCTGATTTCGGATGTACCTGGTGTTGGGGAACGTAGTAATTTCAAAAAAATTCCTACGCACACGCAAGATCATGGTGATGGCATAGCAACGAGAGGGGAGAGTGTTGTCCACGTACCCTCGTAGACCGTAAGCGGAAGCGTTAGCACAACGCGGTTGATGTAGTCGTACGTCTTCACAATCCGACCGATCCAAGCACCGAACGTACGGCACCTCCAAGTTCAGCACACGTTCAGCTCGATGACGATCTTCGGGCTTCGATCCAGCAAAGCTCCGGAGATGAGTTCCGTCAGCACGACGGCGTGGTGACGATGATGATGTTCTACCGGCGCAGGGCTTCGCCTAAACTCCGCGACGATATGACCGAGGTGGAATATGGTGGAGGGGGGCACCGCACACGGCTAAGGAATGATCCGTAGATCAACTTGTGTGTCTCTGGGGTGCCCCCCCCCCCCGCCCCCATATATAAAGGAGCAAGGGGGAGGCCGGCCGGCCCTTGGAGGGCAAGCCAAGGAGGAGGACTCCTCCTCCTAGTAGGAGTAGGACTCCTCCTTTCCGACTCCTACTAGGAGGAGGAAGGAAGGGGGAGAGGGGGAAGGAAAGGGGGGCGCCGCCCCCCCTCCTAGTCCAATTCGGACCAGAGGGGGGAGGGGGCGCACGGCCCATGCTGGCCGCCCCTCTCTCCTTTCCCCTAAGGCCCATAAGGCCCATTACTCTCCCGGGGGGGTTCCGATAACCCTCCAGCACTCCGGTTTTCTCCGAAATCACCTGGAACACTTCCGGTGTCCGAATATAGTCGTCCAATATATCAATCTTTATTCTTGATCATTTCGAGACTCCTCGTCATGTCTGTGATCACATCCGGGACTCCGAACAAACTTCGGTACATCAAAACTTATAAACTCATAATAAAAATGTCATCGTAACGTTAAGCGTGCGGACCCTACGGGTTCGAGAACTATGTAGACATGACCTAGAACTATTCTCGGTCAATAACCAATAGCGGGACCTGGATGCCCATATTGGTTCCTACATATTCTACGAAGATCTTTATCGGTCAAACCGCATAACAACATACGTTGTTCCCTTTGTCATCAGTATGTTACTTGCCCGAGATTCGATCATCGGTATCCAATACCTAGTTCAATCTCGTTACCGGCAAGTCTCTTTACTCGTTACGTAATGCATCATCTCGTAACCAACTCATTGATCACATTGCTTGCAAGGCTTATAGTGATGTACATTACCGAGAGGGCCCAGAGATACCTCTCCGACAATCGGAGTGACAAAACCTAATCTCGAAGTACGCCAACTCAACAAGTACCTTCGGAGACACCTGTAGTACTCCTTTATAATCACCCAGTTACGTTGTGACGTTTGGTAGTACCCAAAGTGTTCCTTCGGTAAACGGGAGTTGCATAATTCTCATAGTTACAGGAACATGTATAAGTCATGAAGAAAGCAATAGCAATATACTAAACGATCAAGTGCTAGGCTAACGGAATGGGTCATGTCAATCACATCATTCTTCTAATGATGTGATCCCATTAATCAAATGACAACACATGTCTATGGTTAGGAAACATAACCATCTTTGATTAATGATCTAGTCAAGTAGAGGCATACTAGTGACTATATGTTTGTCTATGTATTCACACATGTATCATGTTTCCGGTTAATACAATTCTAGCATGAATAATAAACATTTATCATGATATGAGGAAATAAATAATAACTTTATTATTGCCTCTAGGGCATATTTCCTTCAGTCTCCCACTTGCACTAGAGTCAATAATCTAGATTACATAGTAATGATTCTAACACCCATGGAGTCTTGGTGCTGATCATGTTTTGCTCGTGAGAGAGGCTTAGTCAACGGGTCTGCAACATTCAGATCCGTATGTATCTTGCAAATCTCTATGTCTCCCACTTGGACTTGGTCCCGAATGGAATTGAAGCGTCTCTTGATGTGCTTGGTCCTCTTGTGAAATCTGGATTCCTTTGCCAAGGCAATTGCACCAGTATTGTCACAGAAGATCTTCATTGGTCCCGATGCACTAGGTATGACACCTAGTCGGAAATGAACTCCTTCACCCAGACTCCTTCATTTGCTTCTTCAGAAGCAGCTATGTACTCCGCTTCACATGTAGATCCTGCCACGACGCTTTGTTTAGAACTGCACCAACTTACAGCTCCAACGTTTAATAAAAACACGTATCCGGTTTGCGATTTAGAATCGTTCGGATCAATGTCAAAGCTTGCATCGACGTAACCATTTACGACTAGCTCTTTGTCACCTCCATATACGAGAAACATATCCTTAGTCCTTTTCAGGTATTTCAGGATGTTCTTGACCGCTGTCCAGTGATCCACTCCTGGATTACTTTGGTACCTTCCTACCAAGCTTATTGCTAAGCATACGTCAGGTCTGGTACACAGCATTGCATACATGATAGAGCCTATGGCTGAAGCATAGGGAACATCCTTCATTTTCTCTCTATCTTCTGCTATGGTCGGGCATTGAGTTTGACTCAACTTCACACCTTGAAGCACGGGCAAGAACCCTTTCTTTGCCTGATCCATTTTGAACTTTTTCAAAATTTTATCAAGGTATGTGCTTTGTGAAAGTCCTATTAAGCGTCTCAATCTATCTCTATAGATCTTGATGCCCAATATGTAAGCAGCTTCACCGAGGTCTTTCATTGAAAAACTTTTATTCAAGTATCCCTTTAGGCTATCCAGAAATTCTATATCATTTCCAATTAATAATATGTCATCTACATATAATATCAGAAATGCTACAGAGCTCCCACTCACTTTCTTGTAAATACAGGCTTCTCCAAAAGTCTGTATAAAATCGTATGCTTTGATCACACTATCAAAACATTTATTCCAACTCCGAGATGCTTGCACCAGTCCATAAATGGATCGCTGGAGCTTGCATACTTTGTTAGCACCTTTTGGATCAACAAAACCTTCTGGCTGCATCATATACAACTCTTCTTCCAGAAATCCATTCAAGAATGCAGTTTTGACATCCATTTGCCAAATTTTATAATCGTGAAATGCAGAAATAGCTAACATGATTCGGATAGACTTAAGCATCGCTACGGGTGAGAAAGTCTCATCGTAGTCAACTCCTTGAACTTGTCGAAAACCTTTCACAACAAGTCGAGCTTTATAGACAGTTATATTACCATCAGCGTCGGTCTTCTTCTTAAAGATCCATTTATTCTCAATGGCTTGCCGATCATCGGGCAAGTCAACCAAAGTCCATACTTTGTTTTCATAGATGGATCCCATCTAAGATTTCATGGCCTCTAGCCATTTTGCGGAATCTGGGCTCATCATCGCTTCCTCATAGTTCGTTGGTTCATCATGGTCAAGTAACATGACTTCCAGAATAGGATTACCGTACCACTCTGGTGCGGATCTTACTCTGGTAGACCTACGAGGTTCAGTAGAAACTCTGAAGTTTCATGATCAATATCATTAGCTTCCTCACTAATTGGTGTAGTTGTCACAGGAACCGGTTCTTGTGATGAACTACTTTCCAATAAGGGAGTAGATACAGTTATCTCATCAAGTTCTACTTTCCTCCCACTCACTTCTTTCGAGAGAAACTCCTTCTCTAGAAAGAATCTGATTTTAGCAACGAAAATCTTGCCCCCAGATCTGTGATAGAAGGTGTACCCAGTAGTTTCTTTTGGGTATCCTATGAAGACACATTTCTCCGATTTGGGTTCGAGCTTATCTGGTTGAAGTTTCTTCACATAAGCATCGCAGCCCCAAACTTTAAGAAACGACAACTTTGGTTTCTTGCCAAACCACAGTTCATAAGGCGTCGTCTTAACGGATTTTGATGGTGCCCTATTTAACGTGAATGCGGCCGTCTCTAAAGCATAACCCCAAAACGATAGCGGTAAATCAGTAAGAGACATCATAGATCGCACCATATCTAGTAAAATACGATTACGACGTTCAGACACACCATTTCGTTGCGGTGTTCCGGGTGGCGTGAGTTGCGAAACTATTTCGCATTATTTCAAGTGTAGAGCAAACTCATAACTCAAATATTCTCCTCCACGATCAGATCGTAGAAACTTTATTTTCTTGTTACGATGATTTTCCACTTCACTCTGAAATTCTTTGAACTTTTCAAATGTTTCAGACTTGTGTTTCATTAAGTAGATATACCCATATCTGCTTAAGTCGCCTGTGAAGGTGAGAAAATAACGATACCCGCCGCGAGGCTCAACATTCATTGGACCACAAACATCAGTATGTATGATTTCCAACAAATCAGTTGCCCGCTCCATAGTTCCGGAGAACGGCGTTTTAGTCATCTTGCCCATAAGGCACGGTTCGCAAGTACCAAGTGATTCATAATCAAGTGATTCCAAAAGCCCATCAGTATGGAGTTTCTTCATGCGCTTTACACCGATATGACCTAAACGGCAGTGCCACAAATAAGTTGCACTATCGTTATCAACTCTGCATCTTTTGGTTTCAACACTATGAATATGTGTATCACTACTATCAAGATTCAATAAAAATAGACCACTCTTCAAGGGTGCATGACCATAAAAGATATTACTCATATAAATAGAACAACCATTATTCTCTGATTTAAATGAATAACCGTCTCGCATCAAACAAGATCCAGATATAATGTTCATGCTCAACGCTGGCACCAAATAACAATTATTTAGGTCTAAAACTAATCCCGATGGTAGATGTAGAGGTAGCGTGCCGACCGCGATCACATCGACTTTGGAACCATTTCCCATGCGCATCGTCACCTCGTCCTTAGCCAATCTTCGCTTAATCCTTAGTCCCTGTATCGAGTTGCAAATATTAGCAACAGAACCAATATCAAATACCCAGGTGCTACTGTGAGCATTAGTAAGGTACACATCAATAACATGTATATCACATATACCTTTGTTCACTTTGCCATCCTTCTTATCCGCCAAATACTTGGGGCAGTTCCGCTTCCAGTGTCCAGTCTACTTGCAGTAGAAGCACTCAGTTTCAGGCTTAGGTCCAGACTTGGGTTTCTTCTCTTGAGCAGCAACTTTCTTGCCGTTCTTTTTGAAGTTCCCCTTCTTCTTCCCTTTGCCCTTTTTCTTGAAACTGGTGGTCTTGTTAACCATCAACACATGATGCTCCTTCTTGATTTCTACCTCCGCAGCTTTTAGCATTGCGAAGAGCTCGGGAATAGTCTTGTTCATCCCTTGCATATTATAGTTCATCACGAAGCTCTTGTAGCTTGGTGGCAGTGATTGAAGAATTCTGTCAATGACACTATCATCAGGAAGATTAACTCCCAGTTGAATCAAGTGATTACTATACCCAGACATTTTGAGTATGTGTTCACTGACAGAACTATTCTCCTCCATCTTGCAGCTGTAGAACTTATTGGAGACTTCGTATCTCTCAATCCGGGCATTTGCTTGAAATATTAACTTCAACTCCTGGAACATCTCATATGCTCCATGACGTTCAAAACGTCGTTGAAGACCCGGTTCTAAGCCGTAAAGCATGGCACACTGAACTATCGAGTAGTCATCAGCTTTGCTCTGCCAGACGTTCTTAACGTCGTCAGTTGCATCAGCAGCAGGCCTGGCACCCAGCGGTGCTTCTAGGACGTAACTTTTCTATGCAGCAATGAGGATAATCCTCAGGTTACGGACCCAGTCCGTGTAATTGCTACCATCATCTTTCAACTTTGCTTTCTCAAGGAACGCATTAAAATTCAACGGAACAACAGCAAAAGCCATCTATCTACAAACAAACATAGACAAGCAAAATACTATCAGGTACTAAGTTCATGATAAATTTAAGTTCAATTAATCATATTACTTAAGAACTCCCACTTAGACAGACATCTCTCTAGTCATCTAAGTGATCACGTGATCCAAATCAACTAAACCATGTCCGATCATCACGTGAGATGGAGTAGTTTCATTGGTGAACATCACTATGTTGATCATATCTACTATATGATTCACGCTCGACCTTTCGGTCTCCGTGTTCCGAGGCCATATCTGTATATGCTAGCTCGTCAAGTATGACCTGAGTATTCCGTGTGTGCAACTGTTTTGCACCCGTTGTATTTGATCGTAGAGCCTATCACACCCGATCATCACGTGGTGTCTCAGCACGAAGAACTTTCGCAACGGTGCATACTCAGGGAGAACACTTCTTGATTATTAGTGAGAGATCATCTTAAAATGCTACCGTCAATCAAAGCAAGATAAGATGCATAAAGGATAAACATCACATGCAATCAATATAAGTGATATGATATGGCCATCATCATCTTGTGCTTGTGATCTCCATCTTCGAAGCACCGTCGTGATCACCATCGTCACCGGCGCGACACCTTGATCTCCATCGTAGCATCGTTGTCGTTTACGCCATCTATTGCTTCTACGACTATCGCTAACGCTTAGTGATAAAGTAAAACAATTACATGGCGTTTGCATTTCATACAATAAAGCGACAACCATATGGCTCCTGCCAGTTGCCGATAACTTCCGTTACAAAACATGATCATCTCATACAATAAAATATAGCATCACGTCTTGACCATATCACATCACAACATGCCCTGCAAAAACAAGTTAGACATCGTCTACTTTGTTGTTGCAAATTTTACGTGGCTGCTACGGGCTTTAGCAAGAACCGTTCTTACCTACGCATCAAAACCACAACGATAGTTCGTCAAGTTGGTGCTGTTTTAACCTTCGCAAGAACCTGGCGTAGCCACACTCGATTCAGCTAAAGTGAGAGAGACAGACACCCGCCAGCCACCTTTAAGCACGAGTGCTCGTAACGGTGAAACCAGTCTCGCGTAAGCGTACGCATAATGTCGCTCCGGGCCGCTTCATCTCACAATACCGCCGAACCAAAGTATGACATGCTGGTAAGCAGTATGACTTGTATCGCCCACAACTCACTTGTGTTCTACTCGTGCATATAACATCAACGCATAAAACCTAGGCTCGGATGCCACTGTTGGGGAACGTAGTAATTTCAAAAAAATTCCTACGCACACGCAAGATCATGGTGATGGCATAGCAACGAGAGGGGAGAGTGTTGTCCACATACCCTCGTAGACCGTAAGCAGAAGCGTTAGCACAACGCGGTTGATGTAGTCGTATGTCTTCACGATCCGACCGATCCAAGCACCGAACGTACGGCACCTCCGAGTTCAGCACACGTTCAGCTCGATGACGATCTCCGGGCTCCAATCCAGCAAAGCTCCGGAGATGAGTTCCGTCAGCACGACGACGTGTTGACAATGATGATGTTCTACCGGCGCAGGGCTTCGCCTAAACTCCGCGACGATATGACCGAGGTGGAATATGGTGGAGGGGGGCACCGCACACGGCTAAGGAACGATCCGTAGATCAACTTGTGTGTCTCTGGGGTGCCCCCCGCCCCCGTATATAAAGGAGCAAGGGGGGAGGCCGGCCGGCCCTTGGAGGGCGCGCCAAGGAGGAGGAATCCTCCTCCTAGTAGGAGTAGGACTCCTCCTTTCCTACTCCTACTAGGAGGAGGAAGGAAGGGGGAGAGGGGGAAGGAAAGGCGGGGGGGGGGGGGCGGGGGCGCCGCCCCCCCTCCTAGTCCAATTCGGACCAGAGGGGGGAGGGGGGGCGCGGCCCATGCTGGCCGCCCCTCTCTCCTTTCCCCTAAGGCCCATAAGGCCCATTACTCTCCCGGGGGGGGGGGGTTCCGGTAACCCTCCGGCACTCCGGTTTTCTCCGAAATCACATGGAACACTTCTGGTGTCCGAATATAGTCGTCCAATATATCAATCTTTATGTCTCGACCATTTCGAGACTCCTCGTCATGTCTGTGATCACATCCGGGACTCCGAACAAACTTCGGTACATCAAAACTTATAAACTCATAATAAAACTGTCATCGTAACGTTAAGCGTGCGGACCCTACGGGTTCGAGAACTATGTAGACATGACCTAGAACTATTCTCGGTCAATAACCAATAGCGGGACCTGGATGCCCATATTGGTTCCTTCATATTCTACGAAGATCTTTATCGGTCAAACCGCATAACAACATACGTTGTTCCCTTTGTCATCGGTATGTTACTTGCCCGAGATTCGATCGTCGGTATCCAATACCTAGTTCAATCTCGTTACCAGCAAGTCTCTTTACTCATTACGTAATGCATCATCTCGTAACCAACTCATTGATCACATTGTTTGCAAGGCTTATAGTGATGTACATTACCGAGAGGGCCCAGAGATACCTCTCCGACAATCGGAGTGACAAAACCTAATCTCGAAATACGCCAACTCAACATGTACCTTTGGAGACACCTGTAGTACTCCTTTATAATCACCCAGTTACGTTGTGACGTTTGGTAGTACCCAAAGTGTTCCTCCGGTAAACGGGAGTTGCATAATTCTCATAGTTACATGAACATGTATAAGTCATGAAGAAAGCAATAACAATATACTAAACGATCAAGTGCTAGGCTAACGGAATGGGTCATGTCAATCACATCATTCTTCTAATGATGTGATCCCATTAATCAAATGACAACACATGTCTATGGTTAGGAAACATGACCAGCTTTGATTAATGAGCTAGTCAAGTAGAGGCATACTAGTGACTATATGTTTGTCTATGTAGTCACACATGTATCATGTTTCCGGTTAATACAATTCTAGCACGAATAATAAACATTTATCATGATATGAGGAAATAAATAATAACTTTATTATTGCCTCTAGGGCATATTTCCTTCACCTGGGTCACTGGTGCCTCTACGGGCCAACCAGCTATCTTCACCCACGCAAAAGCGGGTCATAAGGCTTGTTAAGGCTGCCATTGTCCTTGGCTTTTCTTGGCCGAGGTGTCTTGCGAGACACTCATCCCGGATACTGTGCTTGAAGGCCACTAAGGCTTCGACATCCGGAAAATCGACAATTTGATTCTTCTTAGTGAGGAATCTGTTCCAAAGCTTGCGGGCGGACTCTCCGGGCTGTTGAATTATGTGACTTGAATCGTCCGCATCCGGAGGTCGGACATAGGTCCCTTGAAAATTGGCCCTGAAAGCATCCTCGAGTTCCTCCCAACTTCCGATTGAATTTTTGGGGAGGCTTTTCAACCAGTGCCGAGCTGGTCCCTTCAACTTGAGGGGAAGGTATTTGATGGCGTGGAGGTCGTCCCCATGAGCCATGTGGATATGCAGGATAAAATCCTCAATCCAGACCCCGGGGTCTGTCGTTCCGTCATATGCCTCTATGTTCACAGGTTTAAAACCCTGTGGAAATTTGTGGTCCTGTACCTTTTCGATGAAGCATAGAGGGTGAGCAGCCCCTCTGTATCTGGACGTGTTGTGGCATGCCGTCGGCTGTTGTTGTGTACGGTGCTGATTCCGAACTGGTACTCGATCAGTCTGATCATTTTGGTGACCATAGTCCTGCGCCGGGGCGTGTCCTCTAGATCCATAGATGGACCTCGTTGCGCCGACCTTTTTATCCAGGAGCTCATGTAAATTGTGTGCGGCGTCAGTAGCTGCTCTATTACGGTTATGAAGTGGTTGGTCCGTCCTACTGGCCGTATTGTTCTTCGGTGGAATGGCCTCGTCGTTGAATTCTAGCAGCAGCTTGCGCTTTGGGTAGCTCTTTGTGTCGCCGTATTTTTCTTCAGTGTCTAGCACTTTATTCCATCTGCGATTGAGCATTTCCTGTGTGGCTTTAAGCCTTTGCTTCTGCTTATTTAGACTTCTCGCAGTGGCCATAAGCCTTCTGTGGAGGTTATCTCGTTCCAAACGTGATTCCGGGATTATGAATGCGTCGTCGTCTGGACTGTGCTCCTGTCCCGGGGCAGTTTGATGAGTTCGTCCCTCGGGATCACTGTGATCGGGCATCTGCTCCGGGCTATGTTCGGCGTGACCTGGCTCATCCTGCTCCATCGCTGGGTCCATATGGTCGTTGTTGCCTTCGGAGTTGACTGGGGTGTCGATCTTTCTAGCGCTGTTATCGCTATTTTTACTGTGGCTGGACTTAGAGCGGCGTCTGCGCCGTCGTTTTGGCTTTTGTCCGGGGGTTTTATCCTCCATTTTGTCGCCATCGTCCTCCTTAGGCGTATCCACCATGTATATATCATATGAAGAGGTGGCAGTCCAGCGCCCCGTGGGTGGTGGTTCTGAATCGTCTCCTGCGCCGACGTCCATACCATCGGTGTCATCAGAGTCGAAGTCAAGCATGTCTGTTACATTGTCGATAGTGGCTATGAAGTGGGTGGTGGGTGGGCAATGAATTTCTTCGTCGCCTTCTTCCCCCTTGAGCCGGACATAGTTCGGCCAAGAGTCTCCTTACAAAGAGAGAGACTTTAGTGAGTTCAGCATGTCGCCAAAGGGCGAGTGCTGGAAGATATCCACAGCGGCAAATTCCATTACCGGAGCCCAGCCAGAATCGGTGGGCTCGGGGGCGCGCAGTCTGGGACCTACAACCGGACACAAGTCCAGGGGTCCGGAGACATAGGCTTCCTTGGGGGTGAAGTCTGTGTTCGGCTCTACCGCCGATGAGTGTGCGGCCTTCGGGGCGGAGTCCATCCACCCTTCCTCGGACGACGCAATCTGCCCCGGATTTAGGTCTGGGGCTCCTGCAGGCGCAATATCCCGAGTGTTGTCCAACAGCAGGTCTAAGCCATGCTCATCGTGACTGTTCGGCGCTCCTAGCGTGGGCCCGAATCCGTCGAAGATCAAGTCTCCACGGATATCGGCTGTGTAGTTCAAGTTTCCGAACTTGACCTAATGGCCAGGGGCATAGCTGTCGATCTTCTCCAGATGGCCGAGCGAATTGGCCCGCAGTGCGAAGCCACAGAACACGAAGATCTGTCCGGGGAGAAAGGTCTCACCCTGGACCACGTTGTTGTTGATTGAAGGAGCCATCGAGCCTCGCAGTGACGACATAGAGGAACCCTCAATGAAAGCACCAATGTCGGTGTCAAAACCGGCGGATCTCGGGTAGGGGGTCCCGATCTGTGCGTCTAAGGCTAATGGTAACAGGAGGCAAGGGACACGATGTTTTGCCCAGGTTCGGGCCCTCTCGATGGAGGTAAAACCCTACTTCCTGCTTGATTGATCTTGATGATATGAGTATTACAAGAGTTGATCTACCACGAGATCGTAGAGGCTAAACCCTAGAAGCTAGCCTATGATGATTATGATTGTCCCTATACGGTCCAAACCCTCCGGTTTATATAGACACCGGAGGGGGCTAGTGTTTATACAGAGTCGGTTACAAAGAAGGAAATCTAATATCCGGATCGCCAAGCTTGTCTTCCATGCAAAGGAGAGTCCCATACGGACACGGGACGAAGTCTTGAGTCTTGTATCTTCACGGTCCATCAGCCCGGCCAAAGTATATAGTCCGGCTGTTCGGATACCCCCTAATCCAGGACTCCCTCAGCCGTCCCCTCCCGTAGTCCAATTCGGACTCCCATGGGGGGCACCCCTTCTAGGCTGTCTCCCCTCTCCCCTATGGCCCATGTTGTCCCATTAATTTCTCGGGGGGTTTCGGTAACCTCCCAGTACTCCGAAAAACATCTAAAACTTCCCGAAACCATTTCGTTGTCCAAATGTAACCTTCCAATATATCAATCTTTACCTCTCGACCATTTCAAGACTCCTCGTCATGTCCATGATCTCATCCGGGATTCCGAACAACCTTCGGTCACCAAAACACATAACTCATATAATACCAATCGTCATCAAACGTTAAGCGTGCAGACCCTACGAGTTCGAGAACTATGTAGATATGACTGAGACACCTCTACGATCAATAACCAATAGCGGAACCTGGATGTTCATATTGGTTCCCACGTATTCTACAAATATCTTTATCAGTCGAACCGCAATGTCAATATAGTTATTCCCTTTGTCATCGGTATGTTACTTGCCCGAGATTCTATCGTCGGTATCTTCATACCTAGTTCAATATTGTTACCGGAAAGTCTCTTTACTCATTCTGTAGTGCATCATCCTGTAACTAACTCATTAGTCACATTGCTTGCAAGGCTTCATATGATGTGCACTACCGAGAGGGTCCAGAGATACCTCTCCGATACTCGGAGTGACAAATCCTAATCTCGATCTATGCCAACCCAACAAACACCTTTGGAGATACCTATAGAGAATCTTTATAATCACCCAGTTACGTTTTGACGTTTGATAGCACACAAGGCATTCCTCCGGTGTCCGGGAGTTGCATAATCTCATAGTCGAAGGAATATATATTTGACACGAAGAAAGTAGTAGCAATAAAACTGAATGATCATTATGCTAAGCTAACAGATGGATCTTGCCCATCACATCATTCTACTAATGGTGTGATCCCGTTATCAAATGACAACTCATGTCCAAGGCTAGGAAACTTAACCATCTTTTGATCAACGAGCTAGTCTAGTAGAGGCATACTAGGGACACGGTGATTTGTCTATGTATTCACACATGTATCAAGTTTTCGGTTAATACAATTCTAGCATGAATAATAAACATTTATCATGAAGTAAGGAAATATAAAATAATAACTTTATTATTGCCTCTAGGGCATATTTCCTTCAGTCTCCCACTTGCACTAGAGTCAATAATCTAGTTCACATCGCCATGTGATTTAACACTACTAGTTCACATCTGTATGTGATTAACACCCATAGTTCACATCACCATGTGACCAACACCCAAAGGGTTTACTAGAGTCAATAATCTAGTTCACATCTCCATGTGATTAACACTCAAAGAGTACTAAGGTGTGATCATGTTTTGCTCGTGAGAGAAGTTTAGTCAACGGGTATGTCATATTCAGATCCGTATGTATTTTGGAAATTTCTATGTCTACAATGCTCTACATGAGCTACTCTAGCTAATTGCTCCAACTTTCAATATGTATCTAGATTGAGACTCAGAGTCATCTGGATTGGTGTAAAAGCTTGCATCAATGTAACTCTTTACGACGAACTCATTTATAACCTCCATAACTGAGAAATATTTCCTTAGTCCTCTTAGGTAACTAAGGATAGCTTTGACCACTATCCAGTGATCCACTCCTGGATCACTATCGTACCCCCTTGCCAAACTCATGATAAGTTACACAATAGCTCTGGTACACAACATAGAATACTTTATAGAACCTATGGTTGAGGCATAGGGAATGACTTTCATTCTCTATCTATTTTCTGTTGTGGTCGGGTTTTGAGTCTTACTCAACTTTACACCTTGCAACACAGGTAAGAACTCCTTTGATTGTTCTGTTTTGAACTTCTTCAAAACTTCATCAAGGTATGTGCTTTGTGAAAGTCCTGTCAAGCGTCTTGATCTATCTCTATAGATCTTGATGCCCAATATATAGGCAGCTTCACCGAGGTCTTTCATTGAAAAACTTTTATTCAAGTATCCTTTTATGCTATTCAGAAATTCTACATCATTTCCAATCAACAATATGACATCCACATATAATATTAGAAATGCTATAGAGCTCCCACTCACTTTCTTGTAAATACAGGCTTCTCCAAAAGTCTGTATAAAACCATATGCTTTGATTACCTCATCAAAGCGTATATTCCAACTCCGAGATGCTTGCACCAGTACATAAATGGATTGCTGGAGCTTGCACACTTTGTTAGCACCTTTAGGATCGACAAAACCTTCCGATTGCATCATATACAACTCTTCTTTAAGAAATCCATTAAGGAATGCAGTTTTGACATCCATTTGCCAGATTTCATAATCATAAAATGCGGCAATTGCTAACATGATTCTGACAGACTTAAGAATCGCTACGGGTGAGAATGTCTCATCGTAGTCAACTCCTTGAACTTGTTGAAAACCCTTTGCAACAAGTCGAGCTTTATAGACAGTAACATTACCATCAACGTTAGTCTTCTTCTTGAAGATCCATTTATTCTGTATGGGTCACCGATCATCGGGCAGATCCACCAAAGTCCACACTTTGTTCTCATACATGGATCCTATCTCAGATTTCATGGCCTAAAGCCATTTATCGAAATTTGGGCTCATCATAGCTTCTTCATAGTTCGTAGGTTCGTCATGGTCAAGTAACATGACTTCCAGAACAGGATTACTGTACCACTCTTGTGCGGATCGTGATCTACCAGACCTACGAGGTTCTGTAGTAACTTAATCTGAAGTTTCATGATCTCTATCATTAGCTTCCTCTCCAATTGGTGTAGGCACCACGGGAATAGATTTCTCGGATGAGCTACTTTCCAAATTGAAAGCATGTACAATTACCTCATCAAGTTCTACTTTCCTCCCACTCACTTCTTTCAAGAGAAACTCCTTCTCTAGAAAGGTTCCGTTCTTAGCAATAAAAATCTTGCCTTCGGACTTGTGGTAGAAGGAGTACCCAATTGTTTCTTTAGGGTAACCTATGAAGACACATTTCTCCGACTTTGGTTCGAGCTTATCGGACTGAAGTCTTTTGACATAAGCATCGCATCCCCAAACTTTAAGAAACGACAGCTTAGGTTTGCTACCAAACCACAGTTCATATGGTGTTGTCTCAACGGATTTTGATGGTGCCCTGTTTAAAGTGAATGCAGCCGTCTCTAATGCATAACCCCAAAACATTAGTGGTAAATCGGTAAGAGACATCATAGATCGCACCATATCTAATAAAGTGCAGTTACGATGTTCGGACACACCATTTCGCTGTGGTGTTCCAGGTGGCGTAAGTTGTGAAACTATTCCACATTGTTTCAAATGAAGACCAAACTTGTAACTCAAATATTCGCCTCCACGATCAGATCGTACAAACTTTATTTTCTTGTTACGATGATTTTCCACTTCACTCTAAAATTCTTTGAACTTTTAAAACGGTTCAGACTTATGCTTCATTAAGTAGATATACCCATATCTGCCCAAATCATCTGTGAAGGTAAGAAAATAACGATACCCGCCACGAGCCTCAACACTCATTGGACCGCATACATCGATATGTATTATTTCTAATAAGTCAGTAGATTGTTCCATTGTTACCAAGAACAGAGTTTTAGTAATCTTGCCCATGAGGCATGGTTCGCAAGCACCAAGTGATTCATAATCAAGTGATTCCAAAAGCCCATTATCGATGTCAAAACCAGCGGATCTCGGGTAGGGGGTCCCGAACTGTGCGTCTAAGGCTAATGGTAACAGGAGGTAGGGGAAACGATGTTTTACCCTGGTTCGGGCCCTCTCTATGGAGGTAATACCCTACTCCCTGCTCGATTGATCTTGATGATATGAATATTACAAGAGTTGATGTACCACGAGATCGTAGATTCTAAACCCTAGAAGCTAGCCTATGATTATGATTGTTGTTGTCCTACGGACTAAACCCTCCGGTTTATATAGACACCGGAGGGGGCTAGGGTTACACAGAGTCGGTTACAGAGAAGGAAATCTACATATCCGAATTGCCAAGCTTGCCTTCCACGCAAAGGAGAGTCCCACCCGGACACGGGACGAAGTCTTCAATCTTGTATCTTCATAGTCCAACAGTCCGGCATAAGCATATAGTCCGGCTATCTGAGGACCCCCTAATCCAGGACTCCCTCAGTAGCCCCTGAACCAGGCTTCAATGACGATGAGTCCGGCGCGCAGATTGTCTTCGGCATTGCAAGGCGGGTTCCTTCTCCGAATACTCCATAGAAGATTTTGAACACAAGGATCGTGTCTAGCCAGGAAGATGGCGCGAGCTCGCCCCGCGTCACCAAAAAATCGGCGGGAGGATTTTGGCTCACCTCCCGCCAAGTCCACCCCTATTTAGCCCCCTCCCTCACTGCCCCAACTCCCGCCACCATTCTCCCTCCGTTCGAGCTTTCCCACTGACGCGCATCGGCACCGACGAGCAGGTAAGCGGCGCATCTTCATTGGCCGCTGGTCCACGGCGTCGACGCTCCTTCACCGGCTAGCGTTGATCTTCTACGATCGCCCCCCTCGTCCTTGAGCTGCAGTCATGGCCTCTGTGAGTTCAATCCCCCTTTCTCTCTGTTCCTTCTAGCTAGATCTGAGCTGCAGCTAGGGTTTGATCTAGATGCATGGTTGATTAGTGGTCTGATCTGTGAGCTCATATGGTTGATTGCTATGCCGCGGTTGCAATTTGTGGTAGGGCTAGATGTTCAAGCATGTGGTAGGCTAGATTAGTAGTAGAGTTTGAAGTTGAACCTTGTGCTTTTGTTGATTCGTGCTTAGATCTGTGATTTGTAGCTATTGGTGGTCCATTTGTAGCATGTTGTCTGTTGCAGATGTATGTTCGTGCTCATAGATTGTCCGGTATGCTTAGTATGATAGCGATGAACCATGTGTTTAGTATGATGTGATGAAGCATGTTCTTGCTATGATAGTGATGAACCATGTACATGTATGCTCCTGCTTTCATGGATTGTCCAGTTTGTTGTGTGATATGGTTACTGTCAATGCGTGCTACGATTGTAGGACATGACCACGTAGACGCAAGATCTTAGTTAGGCCCATGTCCTATCTGACAGCCAGTTTGCTCCATTGTTTGTCGAGGATTCACAGCCTATGTCCAAGATGGCACCTGATTCAGAGGTGTTCGCGTCTGATTCTGTCTATGTGCCAGTAGTGCTCATTGAGCAAACTTCTGCTGCTGCTGTTGCTTCCACTGCACTCAAGGTAGCAATAGGAAAGGCAAAGAAGGATGGTAGGTCGAACAATATGGAGTGGCATTTGTTCATGTCCACGTTCGTGCTGAACAAGATGTGTGAGATCATCTCTAGTGGAGTTAGGACTGACAAGGGCTTCAAGGAGGTGCACTTGAACACCGTTGCGAAGCAGGTGTTCGAGTTCTATGAGCAGGAGGTGTCTGCCACCTAGGTGTACAACCACCTGAGGAAGTGGAGAGGTCGATGGATCCAAGTGTCCAAGCTGAGAGACCTTAGCGGCGCCTCATAGGATGAGAACACTTGCTCCATAGTTCTCGAGGCATAGCACTACGCCGGCCATGTCACGGTTAGCTCACAGGCCTCTTCCTTTTCATACTGTCCACCATTGCCTACTCCTAATTGCACTTGTATTTCTTTCTTAGGACCACCCAAGGGACGCTGAGTTCCATAACACACCCATACAGAACTACAACCAGATGAAGCACATCTTATCCTTCGGACTGTCAACTGGGAAACAATGCCATGGGCGTCGGTGTCAAAACCGGCGGATCCCGAGTAGGGGGTCCCGAACTATGCGTCTAAGGCTAGTGGTAACGGGAGGCAGGGGACACAATGTTTACCCAGGTTCGGGCCCTCTCGATGGAGGTAATACCCTACTTCCTGCTTGATTGATCTTGATGATATGAGTATTACAAGAGTTGATCTACCACGAGATCGTAGAGGCCAAACCCTAGAAGCTAGCCTATGATTCTGATTGTTCTTGTCCTACGGACTAAACCCTCCGGTTTGTATAGACACCGGAGGGGGCTAGGGTTACACAGAGTCGGTTATAGAGAAGGAAATCTACATATCTGAATTGCCAAGCTTGCCTTCCATGCAAAGGAGAGTCCCACCTGGACACGGGACAAAGTATTCAATCTTGTGTCTTCATAGTCCAACAGTCCGACATAAGCATATAGTCCGGCTGTTCGAGGACCCCCGAATCCAGGACTCCCTCAGTAGCCCCTAAACCAGGCTCCAATGACGATGAGTCCGGCGCGCAGATTGTCTTCGGCATTGCAAGGCGGGTTCCTCCTCTGAATACTTCAAAGTAGATCTTGAACACAAGAATCATGTCCGGCTCTGCAAAACAAATTGCACATACCACCACAGAGAGTACAATATTCCACGAGTCTAATCTACCGACAACTTTTACCTAACGTGAGATCACGCCGCGGCCCGGTTATTATTCAAACCGTTTTCTCAACCTGCTACTACACATTTTGCGAGGCAGTTTTATTGGCACGTCTTGTCGAAGCAGAGATCGTGTCCCCTTATCACGGGATTCTCATCACTATGGGTGTGGGTAACCCAACCGCGCCATTAGCATGGCGCTTGGGGAATAAGTGAGTTTCTAGGGCAAGTGGGGAGGCGCATGTCCCCTGCTGCCATTATAAGGAGATAAGGGTCCCCCTTTTTAACCACGCCTTCCTCTCCTTCCACCTATTCTCTCTCACTCGAGCTCCAGCGCCCGAGCATTCGCCTTCTCCGCCCACAAAGGCTCTCCGAAAATGTTCGGATCTAGAGCAGGAGGCAAGTGGATGGCCTCTACCGTCCAGGAGAAGGATATCAAGAAGCTTCGGGAGGCCGGGTATCTAGCCAAGAAGGTCGGCCATCGCCTTCCGACGGCGGGACAGATCGTCCCTACTCCGGAACCCCATGAGAGGGTTGTATTCCTTCCTCACTTTGTCCGCGGGCTAGGGTTTCCCCTCCACCCAATCTTTCGCGGCATTATGTATTACTATGGGATCGATTTTCATGATCTATCCCCCAATTCCTTCCTCAACATCTCAACATTCATCATCGTGTGCGAAGCCTTTCTCCGCATCTCTCCACACTTCGGATTATGGCTGAAGATTTTCAATGTGAAGCCCAAGGTGGTGAGCGGCGAGCACGCTGAGTGCAGAGGAGCCATGGTAAGCAAGATGCCCAACGTCACATGGCCATCAGGTACCTTCAATGATTCCATCAAAGGGTGGCAACAACAATGGTTCTATGTCAGTGAGCCACGCGACACAAAATGGGTCGCAGCTCCCGAATTCTGATCCGGAGCTCCATTGCGGCTTACGTCCTGGCCCAAGAAGGGCCCGAGCTGGTCTTCGCCAGATGAGCTAACAATGCTCCAAGCGCGTGTCAAGGGTATGGAAGACAAGAATATCAAACTTGTCAACGTAGTCCATGTGATGTTAGTTCGTCGGATTCTCCCTTGTCAACACAGGGCTTGCAATTTATGGGAATTTGACCCGGCCAAGCACCAGACCCTACTAGGGTTCTTCGACTCATTGCACGAAGACATCTGGAAGGTGCTCTTTAAGTCTGGCAAATCGTGGCCGGATTCAGCCGAGGACCACGGGTATCAGCTGTCCCGACCCGCGAGTTCGGTAAGTCTTCGCATGTTGGCAAGTCATATGCTTTATCTGCATAACCCAAGGGAAGCGCTTAATGTATTTTCCCACAACTCTCCTAGGGCTAGACGAAGAAGGCAGGGGGATCTACTCCCGGCCCCGCTGCCAGAAGAACCAGCCGGCCCACTTCTGACGAAGATGCTGGTCCTGACGCCTTACAAGGCGCCGAAGAAGAGAGCCGACAAAGAGGTCAAAGAGACTAGGGGCGTCCTTCATCGCCAAGGCACT